>JAWNNT010000065.1:7500000-8750000 GCA_035044645.1 Scaptomyza parva | reverse complement strand
TTGCCGCCGACTGATAAACTGGCTTAGGCTTGTGGGTGTTTTTTGTTGTTGATTTTTTTTTTGGTTAAATGGGTGTTTACCAGTGGGTTAGATAACGCCCCCGAAACTAGCAACACCACACACACACACACACTACACACACACACACACATATATATTAGTCGCCACTTACTATCTATTGCTGGGCGCAAAGTCATTGAACCAAATTGTAATATGTTTGTTGTCGTAACTCGTTTGCACTCAACAACAACAACAACAACACCAGCAACAACAACAACAACAACAACAACAAATTAAACACAGGAAACTGTTGCCAACAGCCCAACAACGAAACGCGCTCGTCGTCGTCGCAGCGCTGCCAGCGTCAACGTTTCCTGTGGGCGCCCCAATGGCGGCCCCACATCGCCCCGTTGCTGCCGCTGCCACTGCTGCTGCTGCTGCTACTCGTTCGTATTTCATTCAAACCAAATAAATTATTGAAATTTTTTTTTTTTTCACTTTTTTTTTTTTTTTAATTTTTGTCGTTTTTGGCTTGTTGCTATCGGTGCAAATAGCTACAACACACATTTACATAGAGAAGTGTGTGTGTGGAGGGGCGAACGGGGGGTATAGGGTTGGCGCATTTGTCACCATTTCCTGTCGTTGATTACTCATACGCTCCGTTTTTCAATTCAGTTTTCTGTGGTCCGAATTTGGTCGAATTTTCATTAAAATGTGTTAATTGATTTCAATTTTCACACAAATACAGAATTATACATTGCTTGTATATAAGTTATCGTTATCGATAGTTAAATGACATAATCAATTTATCGATTTTATATTCGAACTAATTAATCAATTAATATGTAAAGTAGTTTTTAAACTTTTTAAACTTAATTATTTGAAATTTCGGTTTTTTCTTGATATTTTTGACTAAAATGTTAAATAATTTATCGTTATCGATTGTTATCTGACATAGTAATGATCGAATGTTTAATCGAACTAATTAATCAATCAATTAAAGCAATTTTTTACACTTTTTTTTAACCTAATTATCTCTAAATACTTTTTGTTTATAGTTTTTTGAAACAGAAACTGCATACATTTTTATTTTCAGTGTTGTTTTGAGGCGCATTTTGAAGTGCATTTCAATCAATTTGTGATTGATAAAGAACAAAAGAACAACTCAATCATGCAACGCACAGCATGTGTGTGGTATCAAAATTTATCTAAAAATATGATTTATATTTATTTATTTAGATTTTTTTTTTTTCAGTTTTGTACAAACCGGATGTTGTCTATTTTCAAACAAGAGCAAACAGTCGTCGTTGCTCTCTGCTTGTTTTGTACAATGTTTGAACAAATTTACAATTTATTATAGCATTTATAAGAAATATTATATATATAGAGAAACACATATATTCTTGGATATATTTCACTAAATATGGTTTTTATTTAAATATTTTTGGATATATTTTACTTAAAAATGTTTTAATTTGTGTGTTTTTGCGTACTTATTGTAATTAACTTAACTATGTCTCCCTCTCCCTCTCTCACTCACTCTCTTTCTCTGTTTTGTTGCTCTCTCTCTCTCTCTCTGCTTTCTTTATCATGTCATGGTTTTTGCTTTTGTTTTTGAAGCTTAAACTGCAGTTGTCAGCAGGAAACGGTAAATTAGCTGCCGGCTGAGAGAATTACGGCATTTCGACACGAAAAAAAAAAAACACACACATATTCATATATATGATTGTGTGTGTGTGTGTGTGTGTGTTTGTCATGCACAAACAAATCTGAGTGCCAAAAAAATTTGCGACATCCGTCACACACATAGAGAGAGAGAGAAGGAGATAGTTATATGTAGTTATAACATCTGTGAAAAAGCGCGCTTAGTTTTAGCTTTAATCACACAAAACAGAAGAAGAAGAAATATGCTGACAAACTTTTTGTGTTTTTTTTTTGCCAACGTCATCAACAATGCTTCACAAATGCTTCTTCTTCCACACTTCACATTGCGCAGCTGCAAAAGGCCCAATACAGTAGCCAACCCAAAACAACAACAACAAAAACAACGAGAAGAAGAAGTTCTTGAGTTCATGAGATCTTCTTCTTCTAGTTCGCTCTTCACATTCAGTTATTCAATTATTGAGTGCTTGAATGAATGGCTGCCGGTCTTTGGGACTTTAACTGTTTACGTTTTCTATGCAACTGCAACAACAACAACAACAACAACAACAAACAAACAAACAACCCAACTATAACAATAACAACAACTATATGAAAGCTGCCTACGTCATATATGTATTAGGCTAAAAGGGCGTTGCAACAGCAACACTTGCCACTGATTCAAGTGCTTGTCTGCAGCAACAATGCCCACAACAACAACAACAACAAGCATTGAAAGTCTAGAAAAATCTTAAATTTCGTTTAAACATTTTCACCCAACTTGTTTTAAGAATCTTTTAAGCACATTTCTATGCCCTTAAGCTATAGAAAGAAAAAACTATGAAATCGTGTAATGAAGTTGTCAATGTAGTTGTATATGTATATATATATATACGCTTGATCTGCAACAATCAGTTTTCGAGATCAGATCAAGTGTTTCAACATGCCCACAACATTGCACATGTCAGACAGAAGACTTCCTGTCCTGTCAGAGACACACACAGAGAGAGAGAGAGAGAGGGGGAAGAGAGTTGGCACCTTGAGCTAAAGGTGCTTTCTGGCCAAGAGCAGCTCATCACTTGCAACGCCTCGGCAATATGATGCAGCAATAAGGCGGCCGCTGAGGCTGCTGTCAACAGTGGTAACAATGACAACAACAACAACTGCAACAACAACTGCAACTGCAACAGCAACAACAACTGCCACAACAACAACAACACCTTATTGAATAGAGCGGACAGCGCGTTTCTCAGCACAATCAGCCATAAGTCTAGTCATGCTCATTAGCATCCGCTGTGAATGCAACAACAACAACAACGCCCACATATATTGACTACATAAACACCAAAAACAACAACAACAACAACAACTGCAACTGCTACAAGAAGCAACAACACTAAAATGCTCGTAGGAGGTGCATTCCCCCTCTTCTTTCTTTCATTTCATTTCTTTTCTTCAACAACAGTCTTCAACAGGAAGTCTGTGGGCTTCAAAATTGAAGTATCAACTCAGGTGGGTGCTGCACACACACACACACACACACACACACACACACTCATAGTGGCCCCTGAAGAGAATAACAAAACTTAGTGGAAGGATTTTCTAGATCGTTTCATTGTGATAAGCAAAAAAAAAAAGGGTCATTGAAGTCTGTTCTTTATCGGAATCGGAAACACTTATACAGATATAATCAATCAAGTGCAAAACAATTATGAATGAAAAACAAAACAAAAAACAAAACTCAAACTCAAATAAAGTAATTATTATAGAGCAAAGCACTATAAAGCACTTCACAATGTGTGATGATAAGCAACAACTGCAAAATGCTGATAACAAAAAGCAAAAGCAACAAAATGCAATAGGCAATATAATGATTGACCATCTGGCCGACTGACTGACTGACTGACTGATTGACAATGTCTAGGAAGTGAATAAGCACAAATTGAAATATATATTTTTTCATTGTTTATATTGTTTTGAAGGTGAAACAGCTGTTTGATTCAATGCCAAACTGCATTTGGTACAAGGTTTTTCCCAACACACCAATAAAAAACAATTTTCGGAAGACCCAAATTTATAGTAACGGTTTTTTCTTTGTTAAGTGTTTGCTTTCGTTTCGTTTGGGGGGTTTTTTTTCGATAATCAGCAAATGTTTTTAGGGCTTATTAGATAGAATTGTGATTGGTAACAGTTTAAGCCAGAAGTGATAAGAGTTTTAAGCAGTTATGCAAAGAAGGAAGAAGTTTTAAGAAAGATTTAATTTGGGAATTGAAAAAATTCTTAAGAAACTTTTATGTGAACATTTTTGCTAGACCTTTTATGTGAACTTGTTTTCAAACATGTTAAGCTAAAAGAGTTAGGATGGTAAAAGTATAGGCTAAACCTGAAGTTCTAAGAAATATCACTTTTGGGAATTGAGAAAATTGGTCAGAAACTTTTATGTGAAACTTTTTTATCGATTAGTTTGTCAGTTTATCGATCAGTTTTAAACATATTAAAACCTATTTTCAGATTTGTTTGATTAAAGTATTTTCCCTTTACTATTCACTCTTAACTTACATATGTCTTACATAAGATGTCTTACAATAAGTATAAAGTACTTAAAGGAAGTTTAAGTAAACTTTCTATAAGAACTTTCTTTCTGATAAGAAATCTAATTTTAAATGTAAAGTTTCGATAAGAAATGAATTGAATTTCTTCATTTTGCATAATAACCTTAGTAACATTCTCATCTCAAGTAACATTACTTAATAAACACTCTCTCCATTAGCAAATATTTCTATAATTCTTTTGAGTTCCTTAACAAATTGGCCACATTACACAATCAAAAAAACATGCCAGACAAACTGTCAGCCCTTTTAATATTGTTGTTGTTGTTGGTTTCATTGTTCCACTTTGAGAATTGCTGGTGGGCGATGTCAGCGTCGTAAACATATATATATATATATATCTGCCCAAAAAATTGTATGGCATGCAGTATGCCAAACCAGACCAGAGACCCCCCTGCCCCATCGCCCCACACCCCATCCATCCGTCCAGTCAGTCAGTTTTATGCACGCCCCACATCATCTTTCGTTGCGATTAACAAACGTCAATTAAGTATATTTATTTTGGGAGCGCGTGTAACCAAAAAAATAAAAAAAAGAGAAAGAACAAGTAAGAAATCTCTAGTCGTGTGAGCTCGACTAAAAGATACCCTTAACACATTACCCCACAGACGGTCGTACATACCAGAACTACCGGACCGATTTTAATGAAACTTTCACAGATTTTCATTATTTTGTAAATGTTTTCAATTCCAGGTTTCAAAATTTTAGATTTTTATGTTATCGATTGAATGTGTATATATATCGTAAACCTAAAAAGTTATCGAATTGATTATTATTTGAAACAAAAACTTGACCTGCCGAGGGATTAGGGGAGCTCACATCCAAGATCTGGAGTCTCTAGCTTTTGTAGTTCCTGAGATCGTTCATACACACTCGGCTGTTGATGCTGATCAAGAATATATATATACTTTATGGAGTCGGAGAAGCTTACTTCTGCTTGTTACATGCTTTGGCACAAAACCATTATACCCTTTTTTATCCATTTCATGGGTACAGACAGAGTGAGAGAGAGAGAGAGACACTCAGAAATGTTTTGCTTGAACGAATAAGTATTTATGCGATTTTTCCGACTTTTGTGCAAATTCAGCATATCCGGCCCAAGAAACTGAAATGTGACGATGGCGATGGCGATGTCGATGTCGATGAAGGCGACCGACTGACCGACAAAACGACAAACGAATGCAAAAAAAAAAAAAAAAAAATAAAATAGTAGCAAAAGTGTAAAGAGGGGAGGAGAGATACGGCGAGTAATTTGCTAATTACGCTAATTTCTTTTGTTGCTGTTTCATTTTCATAGTATGCATGTATGCATATGTGTGTTGTGTGTGTTTGTGTGTGTGTGTGTGTGTGTTGTGTGTGTTGGTGTGTGTGTTTGTGTGTGTGTGTGTTTATTTGTGTTTAGCTTAACAGAAGATACAACAAGTCAAGGAAAAACGAAGCGCAAAAAAAAAAAAAAAACTAAAATAAAAGCGCGTATCTAAGCGGATTTTTATTATCTTATCGCTAGCCTGAATGACTCTCAGTGCATGTGTGTGTGTAGTGTATGTGTGTGTGTGTGTGTGTTTTTTTTATGACTACACTCGAAACATGAAGCGCTCTAGGCGGTCGCCTGCCTAGCCGCCACTGCCGCTGCCGCCGCTCAACAGGAAATAAGCATTTTTATGAATGAAACGTTTGGCGAGCAAATGTGAAAGAGAAACAGCAATAGATACAGAT
This sequence comes from Scaptomyza parva, assembly GCA_035044645.1. Lineage (NCBI taxonomy): Eukaryota > Metazoa > Arthropoda > Insecta > Diptera > Drosophilidae > Scaptomyza > Scaptomyza parva. Next base: position 8,744,034 of record JAWNNT010000065.1, on the reverse strand, counting down.
ACAAAGATACAAAGATACACAGATACAGCTACAGACAGCTCCACTTACACAGTTTGACGTGCAAAATGTGTTTAGCTTAAGTGAAAATCCCAAAATGAATAAAAAAAAGCATTGCACTTAGTTATAGTTTTCATCATATATTATACGATGTGTGAATCTTTAAAAGAAAAAAAAACTTGTTTTCATTTTTTTATGATAGTTTTTCATTCATGGGCCTCTTCTTCTTATGTTTTTTTTTGGTCTTTTTATGGTCTGTTTGCTCCAATTTTACATTATTATAGGTATCTTTATGTCTATATATATATAAATGTGTATAAATCTGTGTGTTTATAGATACATTTTATAGATACACACCCAAAAACTTGCTGTTTGCTTTCGACGTTCTTCGCCCACACACACACCAACAAATTTCACCATTAACAGCGAGATATATACATATATGTGTATATATATATGATATGTATTCTATGAATTAATGCCTCAAAAAAAAAAAACCTAAAACACACACAGAAAAACTGTTTCGTGTGTCTCATTCATAAAATTCATGTCTCATGGAAATTTTTACTTTTACTTCCGGCTAAGCACAGCAACATCGAGTAGTAGGCTGGGGGCATTTAGCACACCTGCCCCTTGAAGGGTTTCTTACATACATCCTCTATCTCTCTCTCTTTCTTGCCTTTCTTTCTATCTCTTTCTTCATTCACTTCCGACTTCCAACTTCCAACTTCCGACAACAACAACAACGCAACTGTCGATGTCAGCATTATATATATATATACCTTCAAGTGCTTAACTCAATTTGGAGCGTCGTCTATCTTATTATTATATATATATTTTTTCTTTCCATTCAACATTCACTCATTTATTCATTCATACACATTCGATGCTACGTGCGGAAGTATTCACATCCGTTCTGCCGGCTCGCATTTGCTGCTTCCGTTCTAAGGCAGTTGCTGGTTGCTGTTGTTGTTGTTGCTGCATCAAATTGCAACCCGCATCTGCCACTGCCACTGCCACTGCCTCGGTTGCTTTTGCCTCATTCTTCTTTCCAACTGTTATCCGCATCCGCAGCTGCACACAACTTATACTTCTTAGCATTTAATTACTTGTTCCGACTCTTAACGCTGTTTCTATCGCTTTATATATTTATAGCTATTGTTGTTGTTGTTGTTTGGTATTGTTATTGTTGTCACTTCCATTGTTGTTGGTAATGCCTGAAAAGTACTCCTTTGTTGCCACACGTACTTATTTATCCCACCTCCAAGTGAATGTGACGCAGTTCCATTGATAAGTTCCCACTGAATGATAGATACTCTTCTTTCTTCTTTCGAAAATAACATTTGTTAAGTACTTAAGAGGCTCATAAATACTTCAATATTTAGTATAGATTTCATTAATTAAGACTGTTTAAGGCCTTTCAAGTTTGATTTGATAAGAATTATTTATGTGATTCATTGGAATTTATTATATTTTTAATACAAATTAGTCAACATATTTTGAAGGAAGTAAACTTTTTAAGAATGTTTATCTATAGTTTAATGAAAATATTTATAGAAAAATTTCTTGTCAATAAACATGAAACTAAATAAATAGATATTGTTTACCTTTCTAAGATTGTTTTTCAGTGTGTACACATACTTTTTTGATATAATAATTAATGAAAATATTTTTACAAAAATTTCTTGTCAATAAACACGAAACTAAATAAATAGTTATTGTTTACCTTTCTAAGATTGTTTTTCAGTGTGTACACACATACTTATTTGATATAATAATTAATGAAAATATTTTTAGTAAAATTTCTTGTCAATAAACACTAAACTAAATAAATAGATATTGTTTACCTTTCTAAGTTTGTTTTTCAGTGTGTACACATACTTTTTTTGATATAATAATTAATGAAAATATTTTTAGAAAAATTTCTTGTCAATAAACACTTAACTAGATATATACATCTTGTTCACCTTTCTAAGATAGTTTTTCAGTGTGTACACATACTTTTTTGAAATAATAATTGTTTTTCATACTCAATTATAAAACCCAACAACTTTTATTTTGTTTTGCCCTAACATATTTGCAAAAGGCGACAAACGGAAGTATTTTACGTCGATTTAGGTTTAACTGAATTCAACTGAATCTTTGACTGAAATGCAAAGGCACACATCTAAATGAAAAAAACGTTAAGCTCGATGATTTCCGCTTTAAAAGGGCGCCGATACAAACACAAACAGCCAATGAATTGAAAATGAGATCTTTACAGCAGAGAAATGAATGAAAGCGCGCTAAAAAAAAAAAAAAAAAAGGGATAACGATTATCACAACTACAAATGCTACTACAAAGTAATCAAGAGAACGCATCGAAAAACTGCAGGGCCCTCAAGCATTTAATTAACAAAAACACCAGCAGCAGCAACACCAAAAGCAGCAGCAACAACACCAACAGCAACATGTTGAATAAGCTTTCATTTCCGGTCGAATACAACAGGCACAAGCAGGCACAAGCATGCACAAGCAGACACAAGCAGGCAAACACTTGTTCATATCAGCAGCAGCAGCAACAGCAGCAGCAGCGCCCAACTCGAGGCATGAATGAAATTATTATTAAAGATATCGATCGCTTGTGTTCGATCTCTCACTTGAAAAAAACTACTGAAAAAAACGGGTAGCCAGACATTGCGATCTGGACAGAAGCTCGTTCCACACAGCCGCCAAAAGCAAAGCGATACACAAATTAAAAAGACACAAAAAAGTGTGAATGATTGTTGGAGAAAATACCCTGGAAAAACAAGTTAATACCGTGAATGTGAAGGAGAAAATATTTGGTGAATTATAAAACTTGAACTTCTTTAACAAGCTCTTTGTTTTTCCAATAGATTTCTCAGAGCTAAGTGTTAGAAAGATAGTTATCCAAAAGATAATTGTGAGAAATAAGGAAGTTGGAAGGGGAAAACATTTGGTCTAATCAAAAAACTTAAGATCCTTTAACAAGTTCTTTATTTTTCAATAGATTTCCTAGAATTAAGTTTGATGGTTATCCAAAAGATATTCATATGTAAGAAGTAAGCAAGATGATTATCCAAAAGATAAATGTATCAAAGATAAATGTATTTTAACAGTAAATATGTAGAGAAAAATATTTGGTATAACAACTATAACTTCTTTAACAAGTTTATTATTGCTAATGGATTTCTGAGAATTAAGTTAGTAAAATGATTATCCAAAAGATAAATGTGAGAACTAAGAAACATGGTTATCGAAAAGATAAAAGATAAAGAGGAAAATATTTGGTATGATTAAACTACTATAGCTTCTTTAACAAGTTTATTGTTGCTCAATAGATTTCGGAGAAATAAGTTAGTAAAATGATTATCCAAAAAGATAAATGTGAGAAATAAGAAAACATAAATGCTTTATGTTTTTGATAAAGGAAAATGTTCACAAAATTCCCCAATAAATCTTATTTGATAGAGTTAAATTAGGGTTGCATACATTAAAAATGATTTAAAGGTTTCAGCTAAAGACTTTTTTATAACGAACCGGTTCGTTCTTCACTCTTCCCACCATATTAACATAACCAATTTAAAGCTATTCAAAATATATAGGGTATGTTAAATGCAAAAACAAGTACCTGCAGCGTTTACATACACATACACATACATATACTTGCAACATGTCTTAATTTTGAATGTGCACAGAAATTAAAATGAATTTTCGCTTTCTTCGGGCTGGCTACACGGTTTGGTGCGCTTTTAATAACCAAGGGGCAACGGAGACTATTTAGCTTGTTTGTTACTACAGACAGCTAGGCAGCATTCAGATACACACACACACACACGCACACACATGCACACACCATATGCGGAGTGATTGTTGGATTTGGCGCTTTGGTAACGCCTCCAACTTCCGTTGGCAGTTTTGTTTTTGGTTTTGGTTTGGAGCAAAGGCAGCGAACCAAATATACTATATAGTAAGAATGTGTGAGAGCTTAGAGTTGAGAGATCTTGCATATCAAGTTTATATATATATGTTTTATGATCTTAAGAGTGTTTTTTTTTGGTCTTGGTCATAAATTGTGTGTGTGTGTGTCTTCGTTGTCTTCGGCTGAGAGACAAGTTAATTAGTTATTTCCCGACAGGGGAAACCGATGTGTAATCAATCACCTGTTTTTACACCCTTAAGTTCCAAGTCGAACTCGAAGAACCTTTAAATTATGCAGGAGATTTACTCAATTAGCATGTCCCCAGCAGGGAGAGAGAGATACTCAAATTACTTGCTGCACACACTTTCGACACTTGCAACTTGGGGCAGGCAATCTGTCGCATTTGTCGGATAACCTCAATTGACCTAAGGTTAAGGGTTGAAGGCACGCAAACGCAAACGCTACCATTGACCACACGACCCAATCGAATTGACCAAAAACGGGAAGTGGAAGTGGTTTTTTTGGGGCAGGCACTTAATGTTTCGGTCTGTGTAAATGCCACGCATGAGAACGGAAGTTTTGGTATTATATATAGAGAGTACAACAACAACAATTACGCGGCTTGCTTAAGACAAAGGGCTACGGGTTTTTTGCTTATTGAGGCTGGCTGGCGGGCAAGTGGTTAAGGTTAAGCCTCTGCCATTACAGATTTAATTAGATAATTAATAAAAGCAATCAATGGCAGCAGCAACAGGGCTCTCTGACCATCTGGCAACCAGTTGGGGCAAGCAAAACACGCACGCGCAAAAGGCAAAAGGCAACAGCAACAGCAGCCGATCCAAAGGAAGTTGGACCCCTTCGTCAACGAGAGAGAGAGAGAGAGAGAGCGAAGTTGGCGGAAATCGCTAAGAAGAACGATAACACAACAGCCGGCAAACATTGGCGACAATAACAACAATAACAACAACAACAACGACAAGAAGAACAACGACAACAACAAAACTATATACACAACACTCGAGCATTCTTCGGTTGAAATAACGTGCACATTTTTTAAGTAGACTTGATTGGGGGCTCCTCTCACATGTTCGGTTAGAAGCGAGTAGGGAAAACGAGAGAGACTATCACGACTAGTTGGATGAGCTGTAAAGTTTTTGGATATTGTTCTAGTTTTGCTAATGTGAACTGATCTTTTTTCTTAGCCCCGATTGACTGCTATCCCAAAGCGGGACAGAAATGGGAAGACAAGGTTTTTGCCGGGAAAAAGATATGATTCCTAGGCGAAAAGTAAGATGCGATTTTGTCAAAGTTTTGAGTTAAGTCATAAAAGCTATGCCAAAGTGCATTCTTGTCTTTACATTGATTAACTGCTATCAACGCAGTGCAGAAACGGGCAGAAATGGTCATACAATGTTTTTTTGGGAACAGATGTTATACGGTTCGTAGGTCAAAAGTAAGATTCGATTTTTTGTCATAGTTTTGAGATAATGTCATAAACGTTTTGTTAAACTACATTTTTATATCTATATTGACGGGAAGACATAGATATCTGATTGTTTCGCGAAAAGATATTATAAGGTTTGTACGGGAAAAGTAAGATTAGTTTTTGTCATACCTTTGTGATAAGTCATAAAAGCTTTGAGGGCAGAAAGTGTTTGATATATAAGATATCAAAAGGTTTGTAGGTCAAAAGTAAAGTTTGATAGTTTACCCCCGTTCCCCAAAAAACATTTACATTGTAGGGTATTTATTATTCGAAGCAAGAATCAACGCACAACACACAGGCACACAGAAAAATCTGTATGAATTTACTTTAGAAGCAAAAAAAAACAGGAGGAAAAATGTTAAAAAGAATGACGATGAATGACGGGAAGCGCACAGCTTAGCTGCGCTCTGTTGGATAATTGAGGAAGTTATAATTGCCAATGAAGCCAACTCAGCTCAGACTAAGAGATTGCCACATGGGTACCGAAGAGGGGGGGAGACAAGTGATCGTCCAACAAGCTGACTCTTCTTTAACTCTTCGCTACCCCCACTACCCGCCCGCCCGCCGCTACCCCTTTGACCCAAAAGTCAAGCATGAAACCGGGCGAACCCTTTGCAAGAAAGCAGAAAAAAAAAGATCGCAGTAGCCAATTCAAGTTGTCATCATTGTCGTCTCCGTCTTTGTTGTTGTTGTTGTTGTAGTGTGGCAAGAGAGGAAACAGTTATTGTTGTCTGTTTTTTTTTTGCTGGGGCTGGGACGGACGGGAAACAGGACATGTCTTCGCATAAATTGAACAACGCCAATACACAGAAAAGGCAAACAGGCAACAGGAAGGACATTAATTGAAGCTTTCGGGTTCTTCACTGGAAACAGAAAACTTAAAACTTGTACAAATTACAAAAAGCACCCAACACTGATGAGATAATAATAAATTATTGTATTGCTTCCATATCATATTGTTAGAATCAGTTTGGCTAAACGTTTTTAAAGGCGCAATTGCATCACGAGAGCGAGAGAGAGAGAGAGAGCATTTGGCAAATAAACACTAAAAGAAATAATAATGAAGAACTCGCACCTGTGTCAACAATGAAAGAAGAAGCAGAAATACACACACCATCATAATAATAATAATAATAATAATAATCATAAGCAATGACGCAGTTGTGCCCTTTTTACTTGCAAACAGATACGCACATTTTGTATCTAGATACTTGACACGATTTGGTTCCCCTAAGACAAGGATTTTCATTGTTGCGCCTCAGACTGACAGACAAGTCGCAATAGTTTGGAAAAGAAAAGAAAAAAAGGAAAAGAACAAGAACAAGAAGAAGAAGAAGACGTAGAAGCAGTCTGTCTGTCTCCACAATGCAACCTTTTGTGTACTATTTTCATTGCGAAACATAAAGAAAAAAAAAACTAAAAAAATAGTTAAATATTTGCGTGTGCTTCTTCTTACCTCTTTGCTGGGCACACAAATTGGCGTTCCCACTTTAACTATACCATTCTCAACCATAACGCCCATAACGATCGGATCGCGACTATTGAATATGAATTGTGGCAGTATCTAGGAGAAGAAAGAAATAAAGAAAAGATAAAACATATTAGTTTAAATGTTTGTTTCTTAGGCTTTTTAGATCTAATAGTTTGAGATAGTTTTCTCTATTGAACCTAATAATAACTTAATTAAACAACGTAAATGTCGTAGTATGTGTTTTGGTCTTGCATCTAAAACAAACCAAGTTAAATGCAGCAAACAAGGTTTGAGCCAACTGCCCCAACTGGCAACTGGCTCAACTGTTGTTGTTGTTGTTTGGGCCACAGCTGTGCACCCAATTAACAGCACAGTGGGAGACGGATGGAGACTCCAACTCCAACTCTATATAGTACCTAATGATTAACTATAAATCAAATATGCTATTTTAACATTATTTGAGCAGGAAGTGTGGACGTGAAGCAAGCCAAAGCGCTTGGGAGAGACACAGACCTTAATCGTTGCTCCACACACCAAACCAGACCAGACCAAACCAGACCAGACCAGACCAGAGTGGCGTTTACTTGGGCAGCCAGCACGCATCATTAGCCAAGAGACACACTCAGAAGATCAGTTCAGATCTGAGTGGTGGTGTTGGTGTTGTTGGTGGTGGGGGAAAGGGTTAAAGAGAGATCCAGACATTGCGCTGGGCCTAGCTGGAGACCAGCATTTGCAGCAACCACAAAAGCAGCGAGTTGATTGCATTTTACACCTGTAGCTTTTGGCGTAATTATGTTTCGATCAAGACTTTAAATAAATGGCAGTGAGACAAGGAAAGAGAGGGAGAGATGGATAGAGAGAGAGAGAAAGAAGAATATAGACACAAGACAAGACTGTGTCAAATACTAAATACTCTTTAAGCAACAAAATTTGATACACTTAATAAATGATTTCTAATTATATCGCTACAATCGATAAGAATCGAAATAAAAAATCATCGATTAATCAACATGTCGAATACTGAATACTCTTTGCGCAATAGACTTGATCAATTTAACAAGTGATATATAATATTTTCGCTGCAATCGATAAAAATGGGGCATCAAAATATCGATTGACATTTTCTTAAATATGTTAACAAAAAATACTTGATTATTGACATAAAACAATAAAATCACAATTTTAATGCCAGATTTTTAATTATTTTAGTATAATCGATTAAATTCGAATATCGATTAATCAACAAATTTGTTGAATTTAACGAAAAAAGTCGATTATTAACGTAAGCCACTTATAAAATAAAAATTTTAATACCTGATTTTTAATTATTACACTACAATCGATAAAAATCGAGGTACAAAATATCGATTAATCGACAATATTTTTAAAAAATTGATTGATCCTTATCATAAACTATTGATTATATCGCTTTAATACTTGATTTCTATTTATTTTGCAACAATCGATAAAAATCGAATTTTAAAATATCGATTAATCGACATTTTGTTAATAATATCACCACTTACCTTTAGTTTGCATGGGAAGACTGCTATTGAACGGAACTCTTCGCGTTTCTTTTGCTTTAGCTCCTCACGATAGGCGGTAAACTTATCGAACAGATGATATATAATGTCCGCTTGGAATATCTTGACACCCAGCGATTCAGCCATTTCCTGCGCCTCTCTCTCGATTTTAACATCGAATGCCAAGATTGTTGCATATCTGACGGCGTCACACAATATAGAAAGAGATAGAAGAAGAGGAGTGGAACGAGAATGGGATTAGTGGACACGCCATGGCAATTGTGAGGAGTGTATACAATTAAATGTATTATAATTGATCATGTTACATTATAATTATGGTCAGGAATAATAATAATGCGCATCACAATAACAAACAATAACAAATGCAAGAACATTTGGAGTGTTGTTTCCTGTGACTTTCCGTTCGAGAGTCCAAGTCGAATCGAGTTAGCCTAATGATTTTTATTTCTTGCCACATGTTGCAAGTTAACCCGTTTGTTAATGCGGCTGCTGTTGCTGCTGCTACTGAATGCTCCCAGAACCAGGAAGCGTTAATAATTGAAATAAAGACAACCAATATCTGCTCTGCTTCTACTTCTGTTTCTGTTTCTCTCTTTTCTGGTTTTTCTGCTGTTTCGGTTTTTGCTTTTTTTGAATGTGGCAGGAAACAGTTGGCATTAAGTCGATACGTGCCACCGTGTTGAAACGTCAAACAACGCGTCACACTGGCGACAGAAAGGGTCTTAGCTTACGTGAAGATGTTTTTTTTTTTTTTCTTATCGGTAATCAAAAATGAGTTATTGTTGGTAATCATAAGTGTGATTAGTTGGGGAAATTTCTAGTAAGCCGAGTAGAATTAAGAAATGTTTTGATTAAAAAAGGCAGTTTGTTAGTTAGGGATCTAATCGTAATAAAAGATCAGGTTTAGGGAAAGATACATCTGCAATGAGCTTAAGAAACTTTCAATAGAAATAAGTCAAATTTTCAGACAAAAAAGTTATAAAAGAAGCTCAAGGAACACTTTAAAGTCACTCGAGTTAGTTATAGATCAAAACTCAATATGATATAAGATACAAAAAAAGTTTATACGAAAGATACATCTGCAATGAGCTTAAGACACTTTAAACCGAATAGAAATGATTCATTTTTGTAGACAACAAAGTTATAGCAGAAGCTCAAGGATCACTTTAAAGTCAGTCGGTTAGCAAGGGATCAAAAGATATAAGATACAGAGAAAGTTTAAATTAAAGATACATCTGCAATGAGTTTAAGATATAGCCAAACAATGCTTAGGTATTGTTTATCAAAGCTTTAACTTATATAACATCAATAGGCTGTTTCAGATCTAATCGGATCTGCCTAAAACTCATTCATCTCAACAAAAAGACTAAAGTTTTGCATTTGGGTGGTTCAAACCTTTTTAAGTGTCAAAAAAAGAAAAAAAAATGCCCATAAAGACAGTTAAAGATTTTTATGCTTATGGAAAGATAAATACGAGGACAACCAACGACGGAATCGTCATCAACATCGCTATCATTATCTTTGTCAAGCATAAAAGGCACTTAAAGACAGAAGACAGAAAACAGAAACAGAAAAATAAACCGATTTTCGTGATCACCTGCCGCTGCAGTGGAGTAAAAAGCAAAATTTTATGGTTAAAAATTACGTGCGCATATGAATTATCAATAAATAAACGGCAACACATAGTAAAAATGTAATATACAGTTTATGGCCCGTGCTCTGTGTGTGTGGGGGAGCCGTGTGTGTATCTGTAAGATACGCATACAAAAGCACTCAAGAAACACTTTCAAATCGAGTGGCAGTGGGGGGGCGGGGCGGGGACTGGTTGCAATGCTTTCAATGCATAAATAACTCAAATCGTTGCGCATGCGCAGAAAAAAGGGCCGGATATTGTCGGCAGCGGAAACGCCACGTCTATTATACACATGGGCGTTATGTATAGATATGCAGATACAAAAAATGTATCTGAAAAGCCGCACATTTCTATTTCTATTTATTTTTTTTTTTCTGTTTTGCATGTGACGCAGTAATTTGAGTGGAGTTGAGTGCAGAATTGTGTGGGCTGCGAAATGTATCTGTGAAACTGCAACTGTATTTGTATCTCTGTCTCGGCAAATGTATCTGTATCTGCATCTGTGTATCTGTGTGTGTATGCTGCTGCTGCGTTCGCTTTGTTGCTGCCAAGCAGAGCACAAAAATAGTATATGCCCCAATGCAATTGGAAACCCTCTCATTACCGGCAACAACAACAACTGCCATTGCCATCACTTAACAGCAAAAAAAAACAACAAAAACCCCACGCGACTCTAATAAGATAAAGCCGCCGTCGTCGTCGTCGTTGTCGTCAAGGCAAATATTGAAAGGGTATCTCGCGAATACAATACAATAAATCATGAGTGTATCCAGCAAATGCCTTTAGGAAAGTGCATTTTCTGATTGCCGCTAAATGAATCACTTAACCTAAACTCCAACTTCAACTTCAACTCGAACAGCAGCTCGTGTCGGCTTCTTTTTTATCACACGCTCTTCAAAGAGTTCCGCTACTGCTGAAGGGGTTTTGGAGGAGGGGTGGGGGGCATCAGAAGTCGTGTTAATAAAGTTAAGCTGCAATAAAATTGAATTGTTGTTCTCTGTCTTTAATGTTCTCTGCTACAATGTTGTGTCGCAAGAGATATATAATAATAATAATGATATGTGACCATTGCTTGCAGCCTCAGTAAATGGATAGATAGTTGGGGAGTATTTGGTAATAACTTACTGTGCCTCATGCTCCAACATCGTTGAGGCCTTCATCACATCACGCTTGACAACGGGTCCAATACGTATGGCAGAATACTGTAAAGAACAAGAAACAAAAATATATGATTTAGTTGAAAGTTTTTACTACTATGCTTTGTTTTTACAATCTATACTTAGTATATATAAGAAAAAGAAACAAACAAATATACATTTACTCTTACTTTATAGTTAATTTAAGATTTAAAGATCATCATGATAAACACAAAAAACTCCAAAAATAATAAAACCTATAGGGAACCAGCAATGCCGAGAACGTGTCGACGCCAATTGGAACTAGCAAAACCTAGCAACAATAATGGGAATTATACACACCGTTGTCGGGAAACGAATTCAGGTAAAAGCCTAGTTGCCACTAGGTATCAGGAGATAGTGGTGCGGCATGAAGATATGCAAGTGTTGCAAGGACCGAACGAACTAAACGAACATCTGATCGGCTTCTACTTTGACTACTTGCAGACCAAACGCTATATAAAGCATCCCGAACTTTCGTTCCTAAAGCCGGCTGTGGTGAATGGTTTGGGCGCATTTTCGGGAAGGGCGCAACGTAATCTTGTGCATGACCTGAAGTTGGATTGCAAGCAGTTTATCTTCATGCCACTACACTTTGACATGCACTGGTCCCTGATGTTGGTGGCGAGACCCGATCGTCGCATATACTATTATGATCCGCAGGACTATCGTCATATGAATCTGGCAAATTTGCTCGATGAGAAAGTGCGAATACCGTTGAATGCCGACAATTATATCTTTACCGTTGGCCGCTGTCTGCAACAGGCTGTGGGGCAAGAACATGAATCTGGCATACATGTCATGTGCATGACCGACAACATGGCCGAGTATGTGTGGCGTTGTGGTTATGCCACAAGCACATTACTTGTCTCCACACAGGAGGTACGTGGCAAGCGGGCCAGCCTAATGCAACTGATTAAAACACTTGGCGGCAGTTTGCCCAATTCGACATCGAGTTCCAGTTGCAAAACCTCGAAATCATACTTGAAAAAAACATCTTCAATTGCAAGAAGTGCACCAAATCCATCTGTTTAAACTGGTTCCACATTAATAAACTAAGTAAAAAAAAACTGTGTTCACTTTTATTGAAAACTTTTTTCATATCTATTTTTCAGTTTAGAAAACTTTGTTCGCTTTCATGGAGAAAAACTGTAGAAAACTCTGCAAGCAGCAAGTCCATAAATGTCACATGCCTCAAGCAGCAACACGATAAAAAAACGAAACGGGAACAGGAAATGCGTAAGAGCAGATGCAAAAAGCTAATTAGATAAAATGCACAAAACGAACGAACCAAAGGCAAAGGAAAAGAGACACAATCTCAATCACAACGACATCGATAGGACAACACACATACACGCACACACACCCATATACGCATGGAAAGGTGAAAGGTCAAACTGGCAGTTTAACGAAACACCTGCAACACCCACACACTGACGTCACTGACGTCAACAGCACTCAAACGCAGCACTCGTTGACTTCACTTTGTGGCATGCGGTAAGAAAGCAAAACCGATTGTTGTTGTTGCTGTTGTTGTTGCGCTTAATGGGAAGCCATTTAAAGAGTCACCTTTTAAATTTACATTCAGTTCATATACAATATGTATGCCACAAGTTGCACGATCAGTTGAAAGAGTTCGTGTCTAAATCGCTATAAAGTAGCCTAACTAAAGAAAGAAGAAAATCCGATTCTATTTTTTTTGTTTTTTTTCTTTCGTTTTTCAGTTTTTGATTTCCTTCACAGTTCTGCACGTTCCGGTCAACTTCCGTTCTTATATATGTATGTATGTGTGTATGTGTATTTATTATCTACATTTCGGGCTAACTTCCTTTCCTTCAGTTCAGTTTGTTGTTGTTGTTGATTTCATTAAAAATGCGGTCGCAACGTGTTTATGAATGAAAATTAAGCAATAAGCTCTTCAAAATGCCATTTGTGTAAGTTTATATTGGTGTATGTGTCTGTGTGTGTGTGTTTGAATGTGTGTGCGATGCAGGAAGAATTACTTCCGTTGTTGTTGCTGTTGTTTTTGTTTTTGTTTTCCCATTTAGACTCATGAACATTTACTCATTCATTCATTCATTCACTCTTTCATTCGCTAGTTTGTTCACTCATTCATTTATTTCTCTTTCTCTTTTATTTCATTTGTTTTTTTTTTTTGCGTTTTTGTTTTACATATACCCTTTCTTTAAGTGGAGAGTATTGTGATTTAGTAATAAAATGAAATGTGATTTGTTAATGAAAAAACTTTTTTTCAAAGAATTTTTTATAAATTTCTCATTAATTCGATTTAGAAATAGTTGGAATTTTTTGTTACGGATTCCAATATTATAAATGTGAAACAAGATAAACATTTCATACCTCAGATTAACACATAGAGTATATTTTTTTAAAGAAATGTTTCTTTTTTTTGTGGTAAAACCTTTTCCAAATCGATTTAGTAGTTTTTAAGTTTATCCGAAACTTAATCTCTTTATATAAAGAAATCATATTAGTATAGATTATAATTAAAGTGTATCTAGTTGTCGTCAATACTGCACTATAACTAAGCATTTCTTTCTTGTTTTTATATTGAGTCTTTTGGTTTTTTTTTGTTATTGTTTTTTTTTCTGTTTTTTTTTTTTTTTTTTTGTGTTCTTGGCAACACTACAACTACGTCGCATTAATGAAAACATTGGCATTGTCTGCTTCTTAGCTCACTTCCTTCCTTTCAGACTTTAAGTGCCTAAATACACACATACATACATACGAATACGAATATACTCTATACTGTATGTATATATGTATGTATGAACATGCCGCAAAAACATGAGAACAAAAAAAAATAAGCGAACAAAATTAAATTCATTCATTAAATCAAGCGCTACGATGGACAGCGCCTCATGGAGGGAAACACAAGAGTGTGAGAGGGGAGAGAGAGAAAGAAAGAGAGAGAGACAGAATGAGACATCTGATTGATTTGTGTATGTACTATATATATTTAAACATTTGCTATCTTATTGGGCAACAACTATGAAAATTGCCAACACTTTTTTTTGGTGGCAATTATTTGAAGTGCGACAAAGTGCGAGAGAAGGCCAATTAATTTTGCTGCTTCAGCTGGCTTCTTTAACTATTTGCTATTTGCTATTCTTCTTCTTCTTCTTGCTTGCATCTTTGTTGTCGCGTCGTCGTCGTCGTTGTTGCTGTTGCTGTCGTTTTTCATATTCTCGTGATTTTGCTTTTTATTGTTGTGGGCGTTATTACATTCGCATATTTGCATGCAATTACGTCTCGATTACAAATTGTTGCCAACGCGCTTCTCGCAAAAAGCTTGCGAAACTCTGCAAGTGTGTTTAAGAGTGTATGTGTATGTGTGTGTGTGTGTGTGTGCGAGAGTTGTTGACTTTTAATTAAAATGCATAGGGGAATCAAATTACCTACACACAACCAGCCATATCAATGTACGCATACATACAGTTAAGGTAAAAATAATAGTTACACTAATAGGTTTAATAGCTACATATCATTTCTAAACAGTATAATAACCAATATTGATAAAATTCCATTCCGAGAACCTTAAGTTCTACTTGAATAAAGTTAACTAATTTTCAAACATTTTATTCCGTTTTTTTCCTCGTTTAATCAACATAACCTAACAAAAAACCATGTGTCCTTATTAATTTGTCTATGAGTGTAGCGCCAGCGAGAGCAGAAACTGATATTCAATGACGTCGACGCCCGCAAACGCGCAACTCTAGCGACAACAACAACAGCCAAAGCAACCGCACAAGTAGCAAACGCTAAAACAGCAGCAGCACCTACTGCAATAGCAAGAACAATGCTTTGCAATGCATACATAGATGTTCGCTGCCGAAATACCTGCATTAAACAAGACTCAAAACTCAACAGCAGCTTCTCCACAGTTGCGTGCGTTTCTCTTCTACTCTATCTCTCTCTCTCTCTCTCTCGGTGGACAAGTCATATAACTGTGCTTTACAATTTAAGAGAACAATATATAAGAGAAAGAACGTTATGTTTCTATTTCACACATGTCATAACAAAAAGACTTATATATTATATTACACGAGTGCATTACAAAGTCTACGAACTTATAAAGTTTTTTTTTTTTTTTGGCAAAGATATTTGCTTTTTTTCCATGTTTTGAATTGCTGTGTGGCTTTTTCTGCGCAATGCTTATATATTTCATTCATGAAAGAAAAAAAAACGTCACGGACGGACTAACAGACTCCCGAGTTGCTTGTTACGTATTTTTTCATTCATAAAAGAAGAAGTAAGAAGTAACAAAAAAAATGCGCTTGGCATGAATGGAAACCAAACAGCGTTTGTGTTGCGGGTGTTGCTTATGTGGGTAAAAATACCAACAGCAACAAAAACTACAACACAAAGTGAGCACAACAACAACAGCACCAACATGGCAAACAGTTGTATAAGCGCAGAATGCTGGCAAAAGAGGCGACGAAGCGCACACAACGTGTTGTTGTTGTGTTTTTTTTTTTTTGTTTTTTTTTTTATGAATGGCAACTCCATCAGATTGGCCGACAACGACGACTACGCTATATTTGGCCGGTTAAAGACAACGAGAAGCAAATGTTAATGAAGCCGCAGTGTTGGCAGTTGGTAACAACAACAACTACTTTAACAAACGTACAAACGGAATTTAAGCAGAGATTGCAGGCCAATTGCATAACGGTGCTTGGCTTGCAACAGCCAAACATAAACAGACACACACACACACAGCAGCGAGAAGCTTTTCTGTGGTCATTCCATGTTGTTGTCTTCTTTACTGTTTTTGGTTTTCCGCCTGCGCCTTAACAAACACACATAGACAACATACATATACATAACGAACCATAAATCTGTGCCAAGTCGGTGGCGTAATGAAAATGTGCGCGCTACCCAAATCCGATAGCTGCATACTAAGGTTAATTGGAAGGAGGCCATACTGTACTTACTACAACTTACATCGAAAGCTCTATCAAAATTACTGTAAATAACTTCGAAAGTGGAAGGCTTAGATTTGAAAAGAGATAATTTACAGTTATGGCTCAATACTTAAACTGCGATTAAAGAGAGTATTAACAGTTAAATATATAAATAGCAAGATATAAGAGAATAAATGTCACAATATGTTCCACAAGATCACCCACACATACACACATATAAGCATATATTCTGACCTGATGACACGAACTGTTGTTTGATGTGTTTTTTTTGCTTTTTGGCCTCGTTCATATTTTCAGAATGCAAAATTTTAAATAGCTTTTGATGGTGTGTGAATTGGCAAAACCATTTAAATTGATGGGCTGCTAAAGAATTATTGTTATTTGTATAAATATTGTGCGTATTGCTTTTATAAGTGAATTATGTTAATTTGTGGCGTGTGTGTGACGCACGCCCCCGACCAAAAACCAACACATGGCCCGATAGGATAAAAGATTAAGACACATTAAGATGAAAACAGGCTGAAAAGGCAGACAGCAACAAGTGCAATTAATTTTTATGAATAGAAAAAGCTCGGCATTGATCTGCTGCTGTTTTTCTCCCTCTGCTGCCGCCGCCGTTACGCCCTGCCGCGTCGTATTTAATTTATAGAATTGTATAGCAAATGTTTATTTGATCAATAAAATGAATTATTGTACGAGAGCAGCTATGTGCATGTGTGAGTGTAAATGAGAGAGAGCATGTACAGTGTATAGCAAACAAGCAAATTGTCTGCTTTAATGAATGAAACAACAGAAATAACAACAATAACTTTTCAACGCTCTGCAGCATTGTGGGCCGCAATTAACAAAGAGCGCCAAGAGAGCAATTGAAAGAGAGCAATTGGAAGAGAGCTCAAGCAATATATACATAATTGTAATTGATTTGTTTTCCATACAATTCATTGCCTGTCCCCTCCCTCTGTTGCTTGATGTTCGGTGTTTTTTTTTTTTTTTTTTAATTGTTTTGATGAAGCGTGTTTTATTTTTTTTGGAGACACTTGCCGATCTGGTTATTGTTGCCTTATTGTGAATCAATGAAATGAGCTCAATGAAAATAAAAAGCACACCGTTTTCGTTGTGCTGCATTCAAGCGAGACAGAGACAGAGACAGCAGCCAATCAATTGAAATACAGTTCAACAAAATGAGAGAACCGACCTCCCCCGTATTTAATGTTCTGTTAGCTTTTTACTCTAACGCTAAGCTTTGGCATGATGTGCAATAAATAAACGACGTAAACGACTTTTTAACGCGACTGGCGACGTGTCTGAAATCAATGGAAAAACGTATTCATTTTTATTTAGTTTTTGGCTGCCAACAACAATTCACTTAAATGACAATTTCCGGTCAGTTTGGTCAGAGCCAATATAAATTGGAATCCCTGTCCGTATTTCACAGCGTGGGTGCTACAAATAATTACTCAAGCTGAATGAAACGCACTAAAACACACACATATGCAAACATATGTGCATACATATGGATGTGTTCATACATACGTACATACATACATACATATATAAGCAAAAAGAATGCTTGACTAAATAACATTTTATGGCAATGTTTAACATCATGATCATGATTTGTTAGGCATATTAACATACATTCATATCGGATCAACACTCTACACTATAATGTTACATAACCTGCAAAAAAATCGTATATACCCCACAATGTACATGTGTATTAAATATGTTTGAAAAGCGACCGACCGACCGCATGGTGTTATGGTATGTGCGTTGGCGCTAGTTAGTTACTAAATTTGGCTTAAACGAAGGCGGAACTTGTTACATAGCCGGCCGGCCAGCTACCCACATAGCCCACTCAAGTCATGAATGAATGGCAATCAAGCAGAGTCGTGTCAGTTTGTCAGCAGCAGCAACAAACGTACACACACACACACACACACACACACATACATAGATATGTAGTCTGTTTTTGTCAGGCCGACATTTGCCATAATTGATTTTTGGGACGGCGACAAATTATTTTGCGTTTCAAACGCGCAAGAGAGCGCTATAAAAGTATTTAAGAGTGATCATTAAAGAGTGAGAGAGAGAGAGAGTTTCTATGCAAATGAACTCCTTCCAGTTGTTACACAAGCTTCACGCATACCATTGCAAGTTTGCATTTAAATATTACAATAATTACATATTCAAAAATCACAACTAGACCGACTTCAACTAAAATTATGTAAGCTATTCGCTGCCAATTTGCATAGCTGTTGTTTAATTGCGTTGGCGTCGTCTTTTTGGAAGCATTCGCTATGGGAATGGTGTGTGCGTGTGTGTGTGAGGATGAGACTGTGGGAAACCCTAGAAAATGTGGGTTGCTCTTAATGAGCTTGTAGTGTTAGAAACTAACACTAGTTCAAATGATGGCATGGGCAAAACTAGTTAACATACTATTTTATTACATTATTATTGTTAGCCAAGTTGTCTTGACTTGATCTGGCTATTTATAGCAATAGACTCGAGTTATCGTAGTATTTAATAATTAATTCTCATGGAATTGCATTAAATAATATTAAACAACATTGAATATCTTATTTCAATTGCGCAACTCACAATAAAATATCTAAATATATATATATATATAAATAATTATGCACATTTATATGTACATATGTATGTGTGTATGTAGAATTTCTTATTGTTTTTTACTTCCGTTGAAGCGTTTCCGTTGCCGTTTTTTCCGTTTAATTGTAAACCAATTTTGTCTTTGGAACTAGAAATCGCATCACAAATACAAATACGTATACGTATACATATACATACATACATGATATGAGACATAATAAAGTTTTTTATATGGCGTGTCAAATGGCGGGCATCAAATGGCAAATGGCTAAAAATTCATTCATGAAATGCGTTCAAAACAAATAAGTTCAAATAAAATATATATAAATATATATATACACATTCAATGAAATGATTTGCGAATTGCAATTTGAGTTGCCATATCCGTTCAGGTACATGTACATATAAGTTAAAACAGATATATCTATCTACATACACATACATATATGTGTATGTGTATGTGTATAGGAACAACATTGTATGTATATTTTGGCTGTGTGTATATGTATGTATGTAGAGCGAATGATATTTTTAGATTGGGTGTTCAATCTTTTCGTGATTGGGGGCCAGACTGAACAGATTTGGATGGATGGGGCAGTGCGTGTTGTTGGCTACGCGCCCGCCGCATGGCTGCTTCTGGCATGAATCATTCGTTGTTGGCCGGGATTGTAAGTTGTTATTTGTTATTGCCGCTGCTTGTTGTTGTTGTTGTCGCTAATGTTGTTGCAACTATTTGCACCGCATTTATAAAAATACATTTTATGTTTACGCCGTTTCTTGCTTGAGATTGCGACGTGGTCGCAATGTTGTCTGCTGCTGCCGCACTGGCTGCGACAACGCCAGAAGGAGACGGAAACGCAGGTGGCGACTACTTCAGCAACATGCAACATGACGGTACTTTCAGCCAGACGACAACGACAACAACATCGACAACGCCGACGCCGCCTCATGCACTCATAATTTTCCAAAAATATACTTTCTTGTCCGACAATTTACAACTTTTATGCCATAATTCATTAAACTCAATTTTGTTTTTGAAAATAATCGACAAAATAAGAAAATAAACTAATTCGTAGCATATAAAAAGTATTTAAGTTAAGAAAAACCAAGTTTTATGTTCTATTTATGGAATATTTACGGTTATTACGGTGTGATTCTGATATGAATATGAATGTTTCGACAATAAGTTAAAAGCTTATAACAAATAATTGATTAATAATTCAATTGAGAATGAAAAGTTGCAACCTGATAAAAATAGTTAATCGCAGTCCTTGAACATATCCTTACAAAATATTTCAATACTCATTATAATTCATGTCTTATAAATTGAAATTCTATTTTAACTATTTCTTAACATTATTCTTAACACATATCTTAGACTTACCGGAATTTTTGAATTGCGCAGAAATTCGAGCAGTGCTTCCAGTGAGCCCAAAGTTGAAGCCTGAACATAAACGCCCGTTGGAGCCAGCTTAATGTGGCTAAGAGCGCTCTTCAGTTCGCGTGCAACTTCCTCTCTACAAAGTGAAAGAACAGAGGGATTAGATAGAATGGAAAAATCAAAAAATCAATCAAGAAATTATTAATTTTTCACTTACTTGCAAATTTCGACTTCATCGGGTTTGTGCGCTATTAGCAAATTGATGCCTGCAATGGCCTTCTCCAGATCCTTGGCAGCGATCTTAACACCCTGAGCCGCCTTCACCTCCTTGTACTCAACATAGGCATTCTTTACACGCAACTCCTTCATCGGCTGGGGCATGAGAAGTGATCGGATCTGTGTCACAATCGGGCCATCTGTACCAGCCACAATCATGGTTTGACCCTCGCGTAGTTTACCATTGATGAGAATGGCATCGATGGTGGTGCCCAAGCCAGGTATGGCTTTCACTTCCAGGACAGTAGCCTGCAGCTCCTCGGAGTACATTAGTCGCTTGGCCAACGCATTCTGACAGAAATCGGTAATCATGAACAAGAGGTTGCCCATGCCCTCGCCAGTGATGGCACTGGTGGGCACCAGTGAGATGTATGTCTTGGGATCAGTATTCTCATAGAAGAGCGCTGCATTCAAGCCATTTTCGGCAAACTGTAGGATGACCTCTTTGGTGCGCTGTTGGAACTCCATTTGGGTGTTACTCTGCTGCTCCTTGATCACATCCCGGACATCGCGACGGGTCAACACCTGCCAATCGTACAATCGATCTATCTTGTTTAATGCAACAACAAAGGGGCATCTCTTCTTCTTGAGTAGGTTAATGGATTCAATAGTTTGCGGCTCCAGGCCGTGCATAATGTCCACAACCAAAATAGCAATATCACAGAGTGAGGAGCCGCGATTGCGCAGATTACTGAACGACTCGTGGCCAGGTGTATCGATGATCAGTAATCCCGGCAAACGATGCTCAAAGCCGGCAGCGGCCTTCACAAACTTCGTTTGCTCTTTGATGGCGTCAATGGGCACATTGGTGGCGCCAATTTGTTGCGTTATGCCACCAGCCTCCGAATCCTGAACATTTGTTCTTCGCAACTTATCTAAGATCTTTGTTTTGCCCGTGTCCACATGGCCGAGCACACAAACAACGCCGGCACGTAGCTCGTTTGTGGTGCGTTTCTTTTCCGCTTCCGCTTGACGCTTGAGGATGCGCGCTTCGGCACGCAGGCGACGCGATTCGGGATCATTGGCCAGACCAGCTGTTTCCTCCTTTTCGGACTCATCGCTCTGATCGTCCGAGTCATCGCTGTCATCATTGGAATCGCTATCATCATCGGTTTCCCCATCTTCGGCTTGATCATTTTTGCCATTGTTGTTGGTTGTTGTGGTTGCTTGTGAGGATTCCTCTTCGGGTTCAGCTTCACTATCGGTAGCATCCCAGCTCTCCTTAATGACCTCCTCTTTGGCGGTTTGCTCTGCCGCTGCGGCGGCAGCAGCTGCATCAGCCGCTTGCTGTGCCTCATCCTTGGACTCACCCTCGTTGTTGCCATCCTTGGCACCCTTTTTCTTGTTGGGACGAATGCGAGTGCCTAATAAAATAATATCAAATGGAATTAATAAACCTCTGGAGAAGATGGGGAATGCAATTGTCACCTGGCCGCGTTGAACGTTTCTCGTTGGGATCAGGTATTTCTAAGCCCTGCGCCTTCAGCGATTCCAGCAGCGCCTGGGCACGAGCCCGATCCTCTTTTTGCTTCTTGGTCAGCAGTTTGCCTTCGGCTTTGAGGCGTGCCTTACGCTCAGCCTCCTTTTGTTTCTTCTTCTCTTTGCGTTCGGCTTCAATACGCACTGCTTCAAGGCGTGCCTCTTCGCGCTCATCCTCCAGACGGATGCGCTCCTCCTCCTCCTTTTGTAGACGTTCCTCTTCCTCCTTGCGCTTCTTAAGCTGCTCCTGCATGGCAGCCACCATGGCGGCAGACATCCCACCCTTCTTCTTGGTGTCTTTTTTATCCTCCTCGACCTCGGCCTTCTTATCCTTCTTCCCCTTTTTCTTGTTCTTGCCGCCTTTGGTGTCAGCATCGGCATCTTCGACTTCTGCTTCTGCTGGAGCTGCTTCCTCGGATACTTCTTCGGGTTCTGCAACAGGTTCAGGTGCTGGAGCTGCTGGCTTTTGCTTTGGTTGAAGCGCTGCACGCTGCTTGGCCTGTGCTGCCTCGCGTTTTTGTCGCTCTTTCTTTTCTTTCTTCTTTTGGGCTGCCGTCTTCATGCCACCAGCTTCCTCATCCTCATTGTCCTCACCATCTTCATCAACAACTTGTGCCTGCTGTTTCTTGTTCTTCTTGGTCTGCTCGGACTCAGTGGCGACAGCTGCTGCAGCTGCTGTTGTTGGAGCCGCTTCGCCAGCGTATTCCGCCTGCAATTCGGCTAACATCTTGTCCAAATCTTCATCATCATCATCTTTGCCTTTGCGCTTCTTTTTGCCCTTTTTCTCGTTCTTTTTCTGTGGCTTGGCAGCAACCTCATGCTCGTCTTCAGAGGCACTTTCTGCCGCTGGCGCTTCATCTTGTTGGTCGTCATCGTCATCATCGAGCAGATCAAAAGCCGACTTTTTGGCTGACTTAACTGGAGTTGGTTCCTCGTCTGAGGCAGCATCAGCATTCTTGGCTTTCTTGGCTTTGCCTTTGACATTCAACTTTTTGACTTCCTTGGTGATGGTCTCCGTTTCGCTGCCCTCATCTGAATCGGCATTTTTCCTATTCTTCTTCTTGCCCTTGGGCTGATTCTTCTTGTTGGTCAATTGATCGTTGTCCGAGTCCACAACAGCATTAGTTTCCCTATATACAGATTTGTAAAATGTTTAATATGCATTTAATAGAAAGTTGCCAGCATGGCATCAACAGCATAAATAAATAACAGCAACAACAACATTTGTACTGTTTGTTGTTGTTCGTGTTGCACTCACATTTCGTCCGCCGATGAGCCCCCTTCGACGACGGTCAGTATCTCTTTCTTGCCCTTTTTAGCTTTAACCATCTTTCCTGGCGCAGTCTCAACACGCTTCTTCTCGCAACACCCACAAAAAGCCGAAAGTTATTCACTGCTGAAAATCTACACGAGACGCACAGGCAACGAGGAGGACGAGAATACTGTGTTGTAGATGCAGTAGCTGCCTGATCTCTTGATTGTGGCAACACGTTGGCTAACCAAATAAACAACTCGTCTGCTGGTGACAAATTGGCGAATTACAGTCGCCTTAAATTTATGTAGATAAATTTTCTTTTGCACGCCGATTCGGTTAGCAAATACGATGCACCTGTGTTAGCGATGTGACACCTTTAATAAATATATCGATAGCTCAAGTTTCAAACTATATACGATTGTTTTCGTAGCACGCTCTGAATACTTTTGGAAAGCTACCTAACATATTTGAATTATTATATTTGAATAGTTTTATTATATATATATTATAAATAAGCCTAACCATTTAAATCATGCAAACATTAGGGGTGTAGGGAGTACCACAAATGACAATAAGATAGAACTTTTTATCGATAGTGCAACAAATGTGGAACGTGTTTTGTGTACGTCACTGTTATGACTCTGTTACAATTTGTTATTGTCATTAAATTAAATCATACACATTGTCAGTTATCCAAAATTATTTTACATAAACAAGTGTTTTCTTATTTATTTTATTTGTCTAAAAGACATGACTTGCTGAGACTAAGTAATGTCAAGCTTTACGGCGCCAAAACAATTTCTGTGGAACGTATTGTGTGCCATCTCTAACAAAATCTTCTTTTTCAAACGTTCAACCAGTGAGGTCGGCAAATTGTAGGTGCACTTGATTTACAAAATTTAAAACACAAGCTTTTAGCATTTTGTTGGCGCTTTCAGGTGAGTTCTTTAAACTACTCTGTGAATCTATATTCGTCCACGAAAAGTGTCGTTTTCAAATGTCCCCATTTTGTTCTTTCGCGTAATATGCAGTGTAAGCATTTTGCTTTTAAGCCGGCACAGGAACATGTCGATTATATCCAATGAGGCAGCCGGCATCAATAACGAGAGCAACAACACACCAAGCACTCCAGAAAGCAACAGTAACTCCGCTGCAGAGGTTTGTTGGTATTTAAAGCTGCCATTTTTGTTTTTGCACTTTTGTAAATGCATTCTAATTTTATTGCGCCTGCCAAGAAATCATTTTAAATACAATTTTTGTTTTCAATTCATTGAATATTGTTACTCGAATGTAAATTTATGCTGTAAACCAGCTAATGGTGGTTTGTGTTTTCCTTCATTCTTGTTTTCTGTGTATTTATTTATTATAAAAATTTACCTTGCACTTCAGATCAAGAAACTAGATACTCAAACAACAAGCAAAGTCATTTCGCTTATTACAAGCGAGACGGGCATCGGCGATACCCATTTTAATCGTCTGCAGACACTGCGCAACGAACTACTCTACATTAGTGAGACGGACTGGATGTACGAGAGCCTGGAAAAAAAGGCGCAGCAATAACAATAAGCAATGCCTCTTTTCAATCTCAGTTCAATGTTTGGTAGGCTGTTTACAAGCGAGGAAAAGGAGCGTGAACACAAGCTCGATCTGCTGGACAAGGAGCATAATTTTCTCGATTTTGAGGAAAAGGAACAAAGTTTGGTGTACGAAGAAGCTTTTACTGCGGTGTCTCATTGGAACAATTTGAATGGAGATGCACTTGGAACTGCTTGCTCTTCACGCAAGGGCGTAGTCACCAAAATTGATCACGGCGATGGCGTTATTGACAACTCCATACCCTTTGATCGGCATTGTGCTGAGAATCTATTTCACGACTTAACCATTGGATGCGTAATTGAGTATTTGGTATTTAAACAGGACAATGGCATCCATAAAGTTGTCCAGATTCAGAAAATTATTGAGCACTGTTGGGAAGTGCCAGCTGTTACCGAGGTACCTACATTATAATGGGCCATATTACAACAGATAATAAAAATGGCTTTTACCATCCCATCTTTAAAGGTGCAAGAACTATTGGACGTCATGAAGCTGGATCAGCCAACGTACTTTAATACGCAACAGCGGAGCATTCTGGGCATTATTACAGAGCGTCTGCCAACGTCCATCGAAGTGGAGACAGCCAATGGAGATCGGACTATTGATCTAGACAATGTTGAAATAAATTTTATACCCAAGAAGGGTGACGAAGTGTCCCTTGAGTGTACTGTTCAGCTGGACGATGGTTTTGTGGACAAACTGGGCGAGATTCTGCAGGTTATAAAAGTCTCTCCGACGCGCATCGAATCTGACCAGAAGTGCACCGTTGAGCGGGTCTTCGAGGAGTTGGTTGTACTTAACAGAAACGCCTATGTGCTCATTGAGGACGTGCCCAAGGGCAATAGATTGCATCTGGGCGATATTGTGCGAGTGAATCTAATCGATTGTAAACATGTAAGAGTACTGAATATATATATTATGTAAAACATATTCAATAATAACTATCTGTTCCAATTCGTCTCATAGTCAACGTTTACACGCCGCGCCATCAAATTGGTATTGCTGGAGAAGAACTTTGGCCAAATCAAAGAAAATTCATTTGAACCGTCGACGACGGGGCGACGAGGTGCTATTTCGCTAGAAGGCTTAGAACGTTTCGTATTTGTCGGCCAATGGCAGAAGCATTCTATCAATTTAAAGATCAAGAACATCGGAAAACGCACTTTTGAACTGAAACGTGTTGAAATCCCCGGTGCTGCCGATGCACAGATCACTGTACTGGAGCCGGTTAGCTCGCGCAACATTGAAGTTGGTAACGAAATAGCACTTGTCCTGGAAGTGAATACGAAATTTATCGGTGAGGTCAAGGAAAACTATACACTGCACTTTGACAGTTTCAAAATGTCACGTTATTTAACAATAATCGTTTGCGAAAACGAGGAAGAGGCACGTCATGCCAATCGTCGACTGATTGCTTCACAGGAGCTAATGGTCAGTGGACACACAGCGGCACAACGCAGTCGTGAATATACCTATCAGGTGTTTAATAAAAAATTTACATTGGTCAAAGGCGAATCGATATCGACCAAGCGTCGTTTCATGAAATCCCGTTTAGATACTACCGATGTGCCCGAACAGCTACGTCAGATTGTCCTTAAATCGAAGAACCTAAACGACACGCGCCTACGTTTGGCCCAAGAATATCCAGTGCTTTTGGAGCCACTTAGCTTTGAGAATTATAAACATCGTTTCTTGTTACTCCTACATCTCGAGGAGATCGATTATATGATCCATTTTCGCAACTTTGATCGGGAACGTGCGCATTTTCAACGCGATGGCGATTATCTGTCGTTGCAAATTGAGAATCTGGCGGAACGTCGTCCGTCTTTAGTTCTGGGCGACACTGTCAATGCCATTAATCCATATCTGGAAGAAGACACCAATGAGCCAAAAGTGTTTCAGGGCGTCATACATAAGGTGCTCTGCAACCGCGTTCAGCTCAAGTTCAACGCAAACTTTCAGCAGCAATACAAAAACGAGGATTATCGTCTAGAGTTTCACTTCTCCAAATTTTCGTTTCGCAAACAGCAGCATGCTGTTTCACGTATTGGCGCAAATTTGAAAACCCAATTCCTTTTTCCCACCAAGGTGACCAAGCGGGAAAATCCACAGCTAGAAGTTCAGTTTGATGACGAAACAATGACATTGTTTGACGACAAGTTACCATGGTATAATGATAAACTTAACTGCATTCAAAAGCGCGCCGTTTACAATATTCTGCGTGGTGAATCTGAGAATATGCCATATGTCATCTTTGGCCCACCGGGCACTGGCAAAACGGTTACCCTAGTGGAGACCGTTTTACAGCTGGTGCGCAATTTACCAGGTGCTCGCCTTCTGATTGGCACACCATCGAACAGCTCAGCAGATTTGATTACACAACGTATCATCGATAGCAATGTACTGAAGCATGGTGAATTCATTCGCCTTGTCTCCCAGAACCAGGTGGAGAAGGATGTTGTACCGCCGGAGTTGATGAACTATTGTGCCACCGTCGACATTGGCACCGTGGATGATAGTCATGAAACCGTAAGTAGATTGATTTTCTAAATTTCTAAAAAAAATTTCTGAATCTGAGTCTCCATTCTCATATTCTTGCAGATGATTGTCACCGAAGGTGGACTCAAATTGCGCTGTCAGGCCAAGTTTTTGGGCAAACATCGTGTGACGATTAGCACGTGTACCACACTTGGAAACTTTATACAAATGAATTTTGCTACTGGACACTTTACCCATGTACTAATCGATGAGGCGGGCCAGTGCACAGAGCCGGAAACGATGGTGCCCATGGTGATGATATCAGCACAACGCACCCAGGTCGTACTTGCCGGAGATCCTCATCAGTTGCAGGCCATTGTCAGCAGTCACCTGGCTATAAACTATGGCTTTCGTTTGTCTTTCCTGGAGCGTTTGCTGTCGTGTACACCGTATTGCCGGGATATGCAACGTTATCCCAACAGCTCCGGCTACAATCCGGTCGTACTTACAAAACTCTTGTACAACTACCGGGCACTGCCGTCCATAATGAACGTTTATAGCAAACTTTTCTACGACGACGAACTCATCTCCCAGGTGTCGGAGAAGGATTCAAGGGAAGCTCAATGTCTCGCTGATATACAGAAGGTTTTTCATACCAGACGTATGCCCGTCACCCAAGGCACCTTTTTTTATGGCATTATGGGTGAAAATATGCGGGAAGTAGACTCGCCCTCGTGGTATAACCCCGACGAGGCACGCGAAGTTTTTCTTTTCGCCATTCTATTGTATCGCGAGAATGTAAATCCCGATCATATTGGCATATTGACACCATATTCAAAGCAGGTAAAGACCCTGCGTAACATGTTTATCGGCGCTGATGTGGCCATGCCCAAGATTGGCTCCGTTGAGGAATTTCAGGGTCAAGTAAGCTAATCAGTTATCAGAAAATTCTTTCAGTTTTTAAAATATTTAATTTATATTGATATAAGGAACGGGACATCATGCTAATCTCAACGGTGCGCTCCTCCCAGGCCAAACTCTTGTCAGATGCGCGTCTCAACTTAGGATTTGTACGCAGCAGCAAGCGTATGAATGTGGCCATCTCTCGTGCCAAGTACTTAATGGTCATCTTTGGTAATCCCCATCTGCTGTCCGTTGATGATTACTGGCGCCATCTCATCCTATATTGCGCCAACAACAATGCGTACTTTGGATGCGAGCTACCACCAAATATTGAGGAATTGGATGATAAAGTCGATTCTGATGGCAATCAGTCGGACGACTCTGATTTATTGCATTAAGTCCAAATTTCCAACACCAAAAATATTATTTAAGATATGACAGAAACTGTCGAAAAATCGAATTTATTTTTCATTTAAAAAACCTTCCTTTTTTGTTTGCATATTGAAGTTAATCTCATTAGCATAAATACAGTAAGAAAGACTGTAGACGATTAAGTTTGAGTATTATTAATACAAAATTTGTTTCTTCATTAATAAAACGTTAAAAAACAGTTTCCCATTTTAATTGAATTTAAAACAAAACTGTTAACTGTAAGAAGGATCCCACTGTATCACAAGCACTTAAGTTTTCCGTTATATGGAAATAGTGATGGAACTTTTATATCTATCGTGAGTGGTTGGCGTTAGTTTCAAACAAATCAGCGAGCTCATTTAGGAATAAACTATGCTTTATTATTGGAAATAAGCCAAGCCTTATTATAAAAAAACTTAAATAATCATATTTTAAAAAATATATTTAACACCATAATTAACTACCACTTTTCAGGCTGCCAGACTCACATGCAAATCTTTTTATACTATTTGCACAGTATGCACACACTGCGAACTTACCGTTAATGTCCGCCATATTTCTAACACAGGCTGTATTGTGTGATGTTGGCAATGAGTTTTTTTCTCAAACAAAATCTAGTCGCAAAGTGCAAATTGTAGTCCAAACGCGTTCAAATGACAAATACTGCGCTGGAAAACACTATCTTCATGCTCAGCGAAAAAAATGAGCATGAAAGAGCTAAAATCCAGGTATCAAGGTACGCCCCACAGATGAAATATTTTTTGTTTATCA
Source organism: Scaptomyza parva (assembly GCA_035044645.1). Taxonomy (NCBI): domain Eukaryota; kingdom Metazoa; phylum Arthropoda; class Insecta; order Diptera; family Drosophilidae; genus Scaptomyza; species Scaptomyza parva. The sequence continues at coordinate 8,714,700 of JAWNNT010000065.1, read as the reverse complement.
AAAATGTTTTTTTTTTTGCAGCGCATTTTGAAATCTCAATGGCTTAGCAACTACGCACCTGAAATTTTCAAAACAATGAAAGAGTCAGAGTTGCGACGTAGTCCCGTTTATTTCTTATCGACACAATTCAATAAGAGACCGATGCTCATCCAGCTTTGTCATCTCATAACGCGCACCTACAAGCTCGGTCACTGCGTACAGCATTTGGGTAAGTGAAAAACTTGAAAATAGCTATGTCCACAAATCTTAAAGTTTATTTCACATTTTACAGCTGTATACTATATGGATCGTTTCCTAGATTATTACACAATCCGGTCGGACAAACTGCAACTTATAGCCATGACGTGTATGCACATTGCAGCACAAATTGAACATACAGATGCAAGTGTGCCGCGTTATGCCGATATGGATAGTTTGATGAAGACAGGCTATACGTCCTTTGAGTTTAAGGCCGTCGAACGCAAATTGCTCATATTCTTTGACTTTAAACTAATCCGTCCCACGGTGGCCAGCTTTGTAGAAATGTTTGCTTGGAATTTCATTACCAACGACGATTATATTGGGTACTGTAAGTCACTCGATGACCTCGATAAGGCTACGCTTGAAGCAAACGCTAACAACTATCCGCGCTACAGTAGCTTTGACCAAATGCTGACCAAGCTGGCGTTGGTACTAATGCGCATGTCCGACTACACTCTGACCAGTAAGATAATATATGACCATATAGTGTAATTTAATACAACATTATCGCTTAGTCAACAGATTCATTAATGAGCCGCCTTCCCTGCTGGCCGCAAGCTGCATTGCTGCTACACGTAAGGTTAGCGGGTTGCCCATGCGCTGGACGCCTCTCCTAACCGAATTGACTTCCTACAATGAGCAAATGGTGGAGCCATATGTAAATGTAATCACACAATGTCATTACATACACGAGCTGTCCAACTTAAAGCTACAAGAGCAGCAGCAGCAGCAACAGCAAAGGCAAGCTGAAATCAGTTTGACCAGTCCTGACTCTGGTTTTGGGGATAATTTGTCAACCTCACAGATGGAAGTTATATCCGTTGAACTGGAAACATCTTCTCCACAAATGGAGGTTGTTTCCGTCGAGGTAGAAACATTCAATGTTATAACCGTAAAGCTTCAAGCACCCCGTAAACAGACATCGGGAACAGTCAAGCGTAATCACGATAATGACCACGGCGACGAACAGCAAACTAAGCGCATAAAGTTGGACGAAGTCCAGAAGCAAACCTAGTTCATGTTCCAGTTGCTTTTGAAAAGCAAACACTTAAACTTAACTTAATGAATGCAGTTTTAGTGTTTCAATTGAATTAAGGACTTTTTGTTTTGTTTATACATGACCAAAAATGTGTATAATCGTTGTATTAGAATATATTCGTATGTTTGAGCATAATTAAAATAAACTATGGCAACTTTCGCCACACACTACTTTAATCCAGCTGTAATAAATAATCATAAACTGGCTTCCTTTCCCTTTTAAATAAAATCACAGGGTTTTTTTTTGTTTTCCATGAGAAGGCTTTTCGGTGTTTTTGTTTCTTTAATATTGTAGTTGTAAAGGTATTTTAATTTTTTAATTTGCGTTTTTCATTTTGTTAACTTGTGTTTTGTTTGTATTTTGATTTGTCGGCATATTTTTGGTGTTTGTTGCGTTTAAAATTAATTTTTATACATTTGGACCGAAAATAGATTGTGTTTTGTCAATTTACAATTTTAAAACATTTATCAAAATCTGTTTTTGTTTTGTTGTTGTTCCTTGTTACCTTCTCAACCTCCTGTCAACATCCCTATACTCCTAACTCAAAACAGTCTCATTGCTCTTCCACTAAGGAGAGCTTATAAAACTGAAGATTTTTTTTTTTAATTTTTTGATTTTTCTTTTCAAGTATGAAACAATCAATTGCAAATTTAAATTCGCAAACTGATCATCAACAATTGAAATTTAGAATCTACATTACAATATTTTTACAACAATTAGTTAAAGTTTTTGGTTGCGATATTAAGTTTGCAATGGCTTACATTTTCACTATTAGATTGAATTTTCATATAGTAATTGTTCAATGTGGTTTTATAAAACTCATCGCAATACATTCGAAATACATATTTTTTTCTTTTCCATATTATATGGGAGTACAAAATAAGGTAATTTCTCTTCGATTTTACAGCTTAAGGTTTGTCTTACGATACTAAGTCCTAAGTACAAATAAAAGTTTTGCTTCTGTTTTGTTTTTTAAAGTGTTCAGTTTTGTTTGTTAAGCACGTTAAACCTACGAAACTAACTTATTAATCTGATTTGTAATTTGTATTGTATTATTTATGTTTATTTATTATATAATAGTTGTTGATTTGATGCTTAAAAAGTAGACATTTAATTTGGCATGTATTGCGCTTACTTCACTCAATCTCACCATTTCAACTTAATTGAGTTATTCCCATTATACACATTATACAAAACAATAATGCAAATACACAAATATTTACATTCAATTGTTTATCATATTTGAAAGTGTTGCTATGAAGACCATTTATATTTGGGGGGAATGGTCCTTCTATAAAGCTATAGACTCGTTTATGTATGGAATAAGTGGTTGCTGGGTGGGAGCATCAAATTTGGAAGAATGTGTGGTTCTAAAATAGTACAATTTGAAAATGCAAACAAATAGACATCTCTCAAGCGAGCGTCAAAACAAAAATAATTAATGCCTCGACATTGAGCATTGAGGGTCTGTCTGTACAATGAAAATAAAGAAATTTGAAACATAAATACGCAATTATAAATGTCTCTTGACATTCTATTCTAGGGCAGCTTTTCCATTTAAAAGATTTGTTTGAATAAACTAAGTGCTTAAACTAAATGTACATGCTAAATATGCGCCGTTGATTAAAAACTAATGTGAGTTATGTTTGAGAGACTTCTAAGAGCTAGCTAGATTCACAGGAAACTGGACTTTGATGATCATCACATGTGTGTTGTTGATTAATTGTTTGTTTTTTGAAGGGCCATTAGAGATTGGATTATTTCTTTTTGTTTTTTTTTTAAATTTCCAAATCTTCTCCTTCTTCTCCATCTTCTTTTTTTTTTCGGGGTGCTGATGATTGGTGTTGTAGTTGGTGTTATTGTTATTGCTGCTGTTTTGTGTGTGCTTTCGCAGTTGGCTATGTTTCAGTCCTTTGAGTGAATCGGTATCACATATTTATGTCCATAAGGACTTTTGTACTTAATGCCACAATCACGATAAAATGTATCTGGTATACCTAAATTACATAAATACAGTTTGCCACAATTGTTCGTCGATGTTTTTGTTGGTGTTGCTTCCGCAGAGGAAGCATCGCCCGTAGTGCTCGTATCTTGGATCAATGGTAATATGGGTAATATTGAGTATTTGATAGCAACATCCCTTATGCCACACGGTGGCGGATCAATGGCAAGCACCGATGCGCTAAAATCAACATTAAAACAAATAATTAAATAATGATCTAAATATGTGAAATAATCAACATACCGGTTATCGCTAAGATATTTTTTAATTGCATCCGAAAGATTAGCGGTATTTGTCGAAACTATTACAAGATCTGGCGTAGGCAAAGCTGTAATATATATTATATATATATATATATATATGTTATTGCGTTTTGGTTATAGTTAAATATTTGATTGATTAGTTCAACTTACCGTCCACCGTATGCACTATGGTATTCTCGGTAGCCTTAAACAAGGCTACTTCTAAGCTGCTGTTGTGTTCAATAAGCTGCGCCTGTTCCACATAAAGTAACACAGTTAGTCCATGGGAAGCCAAAAGGCGACCCGTTCCGCATGCAATATGAAGTGTTCTACAAATATGAATATAATATAGAAGGGAATTAATATTTAATTTCTATAGTCACAATGAATAATAATCAATTCATTCTTATCGCATTCAATCAATAGTTTTGATAACCTTCGCTTTTTATGAATGTTTGTTGTCTTTAGTTCAAGCCTAACCCACCTCATTGTATTAACGCCATCGCAAATAATGGCAATCTTTGGCCACTGGTGATTATTTGCCGGCGTCAAACGGCGAGCACCACCCAGCAATGTTATGGCCAGATCGGTGGCGCCACGAGCTAATATGTCAATTTGACGTTGCAGCGAGAGCCCGGCCCGATCGGCACTCATCTCTATACGGTTACGCACATAGGCTGGTATGGTGGGGATAATGAGTCCATCGTCCGTCACAAAGTCCTTGCTGCCATCAAAAATGCTCTCGATCTGTCGCAACTGCAGCGGTTGGCTGGCCAAAATGTTCTCATCATGTCGATACTTTTTCTGCTGCTTCTGTTGTTGCTTCTGCACTTGGATCTCGTGACGTAGAACGTCTGGCTTTTGGTTCGTCGACTCGATGTCATCCCAAACGGCCTGCTTATCGAACAGCGCCAGATTGCCTTCAAAGTCAAACTCCTCGTGCAAAAGCGGGTCATCTGCCTCGCTGCCAAATGTTTGCTGCGTCTGTTGTCGTATGCTGCTTTCACGTCGTACACGATTCCCACCACGCTTCCCATTCTTTCCATTGCCATTTCCATTTCCATTTCCATTCCCATTAGCCGTATAAGAGTTCGAGTTAAAGCTGCCGACGTTGCCATTGCCATTGCCATTGCGTTTGCCATTTCCATTTCCGTAGCTGGTTGCAACTTGATTATAAAAACTACCGTTGCTGTTGCTGTTGCTATTGTTCCCTATGATGTCAATTGGTCGGCTACTATTGCTACCACCAGCTGCTTCTCCGCTGACACAGCTGCCATCAGCGCTGCTGCTACAGTTGCTCTCTAAGTTATTGTTGCCTCCTCCGCCTGATCCAAAACTTCCGCTGCCAGCATTGTATAAAGTGCTACCCAGCTTTACTTCAACCTTGACCGGAATCATATTCCCAAAAAAGGCAGCCACACTATTCGGTGTTGTCGACATTTGCTGCTGCGGCTGCTGCTGTGCACTTGGTGCACGTGAGCTCTGGGGCGTTCTAAAAAAGAAAGAATCAAATTAGCAAGTTGCGCTTTGAACATTTACTTTGTTTGCGTTGCAAAATGTTTCTTATCAACTTTCTCATTATTACCTACGCATTCCATTTGATGCATTGGCATGTTTACTGAGCATTAATTGGTGCATTTTATCACTCAGCGCCGAGTTGCCAATACTCGATGCGAGTCCTCCAGTTTCTCCACCATTTCTGCCATTAACTTTTGATTGATTCGTCACGGGCAGCTCCTGATCGCTCTCACGCAGCTGTTCTAGTTGTTGCTGCTGTTGTTGTTGGAGTTGCTGTTGAAGCTGCTGCTGCTTGCCAAGAATGTTGGAGAAATGCGGCAATTTAACTGGCGTCGGTTTGTTAATCACCGTTGGAGTGCTCGTCTCTAGGTCCTTAACTGGCTCAATCAAATTGATCGCTTTGATATCGGCACAGCGGAGCACCACTTCCGCATTTTGTTTGCGCAATGGAACGCCGTTGCGAAAGGCGCGCACAATTGTTATCTCGTCAGCGGAAATCTTTTTAATCAGGCCCTGAAACACACCTAGCTCGTCGTCGCAGGTCAAACTGACCGCGCTACCAATCCAATCTTGATCTGTCAGACCCATATATATAAGCTAATCGTAAAGAATTGCAAAATTGTTTATTTTTCTTCGCTTTTTATTTTATTCTTATTGCTTCAGATTTCAGGGTTTTTGCCAGCGTTTGCAGTTTTGTTTTTGAGCTCTTCGGTTGCTGTTGTTGTTTAATACGCAATTACCACGCACCAAAAACTCGCACGCACGCAATTTCGGTAATGTAAGCAATTGACTTTGTCAGAAACACAAATGATGGTATGATTAATTGGATTTGCTTGCTTAACATAAATGTAACTCTTAATATTGATACTCCATTGAATTTAAAGGAATTTTTAGTTTCGTTTAAAATTTTCACTGCCTTTCGCATTTACGTTTTCGTTAGAGACGGTCGATATTCGCATGCAAATTATATCCAAGAAGGTATCGCGAAATTCTGTGTCGATGTCACGGTAACTGCTCCTGATAAGCATTGCTCAGTATTTACAAATATTAGTGAGTCAAAAGACATGTTTTTTTTTCTTATTGCTATCTTTTTCTTACTATTACATGATACTTAAGGACACATGTGCAAATATATAAATAAAAAAAAATGTAATCGCAGAACCCCGATAATTATCGAACATTTTTGCTCCTCTCTAGTTTCACAGTTGCGTTTGGAATTCTATCGTCTAGAATATCGAAATTAGTTAGTTGTCGGACTCTGTCGGGCGTGTTTTGCTGTGAAAGTTCAAATTTGTTGTGCGATTTGTTAAAAAAAAAACAATTTATTTATCTGTATGTTATTCGAAACATGTAAGCGCGAATTAAAACTGGCACGCTCACACAACAAAATCGAAGAGTAACCTGCGGTGTGCGGTGGGAAAAGTTGTATGTGATGAGTTTTTCTCAAGTATATCAGCACACATACAAACAAGTGTATGCATATGTATGCATTCATAAATTGCACACATACATTCGCACATTTATAGTAGAACAATTTAGTTAAAAATACAACATTAATCAAGCGAAATTATTTTTTTTGTAATCACGGCAGTCAGACCGACTTGCTTGTGTGTGTGTGGGTGTCTGTGTATATTGTTAATAAGACCTTAAGATAAAAATCAAATAGATTAAAGTTAGGAGCTGCTGCCATGACGAAAGCCGGCCAGGTCGAAACGCCGTTGAACCTTTCGCGCTTGGATAATTACTTGGTTTTATGCTTTGCTGGCCACATAAATGTTCTACCCTACATTCATACATATACATATATACACCTGCGTACAGTACAAATATATGTTACATACTTTCATGTACCGTACTTTCTGAATGCCTTTGTTGTCTGGAGCTCTCTGTTTTGGCCTTGCACTGCAGCCAGCCAGCTTCCAATTTTATTGTCACCTCGTGTACTTTGTTGTCGTTGGTGTAACTATGGTTCTTTCATCTTATTTTAATTAAAGATGCACTTCCGTTTCTTTCTCCCTTTCTCACACGTTCCGTTGTATGCTCATTTCATAAATTTGTTGACTTTATTTCGCAGCACAATGTCGTCACGCACCAGCAATAGCAGCGGTAGCACTGTTGTCGCCGCATCCTCGTCCGCAGCTATTGTGCCACGCCCACCACCACGTCGACGTGCCGCCTCTGTGGCTGGTCAACAACAAGGGCAACAACGCCTGGATTGCAATAACGGACACACGCCACGTAGATCGTTGGCCGCTGTGGTGAGTAGTTTACGCGGGTTGAGAACTGTTTGGGTGGGGTATTTTGGGTGTGGGTGACAATGCAACGGTACTTATCAGTGTCTCTGTGCTATGTGGTGTATATGATAAGTATTTTTTTTTTCTTTTTATGGTATTTTAACAGTCAATCTAATCTTGACCAAGCAGTTGTTAAACCAGCTGTGAACCACCTTGTATTCTCAAAGGGGCATCATTTATTTAATTATTAATTGTGACATGACTATTTGAATTGGAAAAGGTTAGTTGCAAGAAATATTTTCAATGTCTAGGCAAAATCACTTTGGTAATTTATTCGGTTTAAATTTCGTAAGATTTTTATACTTTATACATACACAAAAAATAAAACAATGTTTTAAACGTGCTTACTTTTTTTGCAATTTTTGGTTTATGTTTACGTTGAGGAAGTGCGCTACTTTAATTAATATCAACAAGTTGACTTTTTACGGCTTTGTTGGCATTTTAATGTTTTACTTTTTTGGAGTGTTTTTAACCGCTTACTTGCTTTTTTCGGGGTGTTTTGAGATAAGAGAGTTGCGCGTGATAAGCGTATATAAAAAGTGTTATTATCAAGTTTGAGATCTTAAAGAGGTTTCGACTACTAGTAGATGCAATACTACAATTTCATTCTATCTTAACATTTACGAATGGGTTTTTTCCTTCTTTCTTTTATTCTAAAAAGCTAAGAATCTAAAATAATATAAACATCCGCAGAGAGGAAAAACACTCAAAAATAAAGAATTTTTAAGTTTGTTTTTATTATTTTGTCAAACTACGCAAACATTTACTTAATAATTGAATTTATCAACATCAATTGTCTGTTTTTGGTCATTCTCTCTCTCTCTCTCTCTCTCTCTCTCTCTCTCTCTCTCTCTCACTCTTTCTCGAATGTGCGTAATTTGAGGCCTCAATGAATTGAGCGATTTCAAGTTATTTGCTTAACTCATTTAGCAACAATGCCAGTCCAGGCGAGGCGAGGCAGCTACTTTTTATCTTCATTAGTGCGCTTGTGTTACCGCCAAACCCCTGCACTCTTTTCACTGCCGTGCTCTGCCCTTACCGACGCCCCCTTATAAACTGAACAGCTGCCTTTTTGCGCGTTTTATTGGGTTAAGCTTTTATTTTTCAAATAGAGAACGCTCGTAATTGTGATAATCAAATTTCAAGTGTATTTAGTTGCGACACAGTTAATGTCACAACTGACGTCATGAATAATTTGTATAAGCATGTGTATCATTAATGTTAATTCATATCATGAACTTCCGTTTGCCGGCAACAAATATGTGTTTACTATATTATGCATGACTCATATTTGACATTTGATTTAATCAAACATTTAGTCTAGTTTTAGTTCCACTCACATCGCAACCGTACAACTGACATACAAGTACATGCATATGTACTTAAGTATTTACATGTTAATTTCGTATCATCTGTTTTTGTTTTGTTTGCTTTGGCGCTTGTTCGTCGAGCAGCTGCTCTGCCAGTTTTGAAAAACTTGCGCGTAATATCAAAAAGCTTTTGTCAGTGTTAAAAATACTATATTTATTTATTATTACTTTAAACCAATGTGGACACACTGCTTAAGCAACATTCTCGGAAATAATAAAACTGAAGTAAAATTTTGTTTTTTAAAAAACAAATATGTCTAATATATCGACATAAAAATTTGCATTTGAATTAATGATTAATGTGTGAATATAGTGCTCGTTGGTCACACATAAAAGTTTATGGTTTGCTGTCTTGCGCCTTTGTAGCCGTTTAGAAATTGGTCACACTGCTTTGGAGTATAATTTTTAGTTTAGCTTAGAACGCGAGAGCTCCCGTTACAGGCACAGCGGCAGCCGCGGTGTTTGTTTGTTTACTGTTGTTGTTGTTGTTGCTGTTGCTATTGTAGAAGTACTACAACCACATAAGAAAGTGGGAGAAGGCTGACGTCGAACATGTTTCTGCAATAGTATTGTTGGTGTGTGTGTGTTGTTGTTATTATTTCTAACGTTGGTGCTTTTGCGCTTTGCGCCTGTTAATGAGAGATAAATAAATGAATAATTGAATTATGTACACACATATATAACAAAAAATATATAAATGCCGCGTGCGGTTTTTTTAATTTTTGTGCTCTTTCAAAATATCTATTGTACACAATTCTGTGAAAATGTGTTAATTATATAAAAAAAAAAAACACCCGTACGTACATATGGATGTATGCGTATGTGTGTGCTGGTGGTTGTGTATGTGTATGCGTGTACATAAAAGCAACAGTCAGGCAAAGGCAAGCAGAGCAGCAGGCATTCCAGCCTTTTGCTGCCCCGTTGCTGTTGTTGCTCTTGTTGTCGGTCGTGAGCTAAGAATCAACGTCGCAATGTGAAAACAAGATTCGCCATCTCGCATTATTACTGTGTGTCCCGTTCAACGCATTGGATTTGGATTCGTTTGCTCTTTTGGGGCTTTTCATTAGTCATACGAAAAACATGCCAAAAACCGAAACTTTTACATATTTATAGTGTCTGCGGTTTTGCAGATTTAACAAACAAAAATAAATTTTGTATTGTGTTATAAATAAAACAAACTGCGCCCCATCAAAAAAGAAGAAAAAAAAAAAACATCAAATGACCAATGCTCGCGTATAAACCTGTTCCGTTCTAAAGAATTTTAGTCCCAAAATAAAAAAAAAAAAACAAAATAAATGGCACGAGCTGAGAATTGCATATAAATGAATATATTTGCGCCAAAATCAATTGGCCAATCTCGTTAAATACAGTTAAAATCAAAACAAACGTCTAAAACTAAATATTTTCATTACTTCTTAGTTAAACGGTGTGCAATAATTAACACTTACCACGGCCTTTATAAACGTCAACAACATATATTAAATACCATTTTGATCCAAACATATATAAAAATATATTAAAATGGCTGAATCAACAATAACAACAGCGACTACCAATCCTGAGGATGGCCAAATTCATGGCTACAATAACAGTGATGTAAGTGATCGAGAAAGCTGCTCTCTTTCCCTCTCTCTTTCTCTCATTTTGTCACTCTCTTGGTATGTGTTGCCATATTTGAAGTGAGAAAATATTGTAATTCTGTCACGTTTCGTTTTATGTAAAAAAGTTTATGAAGCTGTTTGGGTTATTACTAATTCTAAATCTAATCTTGCTTTTGCCTTTTTTTTTTTAGACATATATTTATAGTAAAGCGCAGTTATTTTAAAGTGAAAAAGTAGCAAGTGTCGAAAATAAAATACATTAGCAAGTACTTGTTTATTTCAATCCATAAAAATCAAGAAAAACATAAGCAAAAGAGTTAAGCCAATATCTCGTCATGTTTGCGAATACATATTTACTTTATCAGTACCGAATTTCACAAAAAAAAATAAATTATAATAAATTTCACACATAGCCGCACCGTATTAAATTTAGACTTTTAACGAGGCGTTATATATGTATGTATTTGTTTTTACTTTATGCCTTTACCAAAACTCATTGGCGTTGTTTCAGTAATCGATCAATGTTTGGCTCAATTTGTGTAATGAATTTTTACACGCTGACAATTTAATTAATTTAGTTAATGGTATTTGGCTTAGCTCTATATGCTTTGTCTATAATTTGCTATCAATTGATATACTGACAAAATCCCATTTCCGTTCGGGGTCTTTGGCTTTCTGGGCTCTTCAAATTTAACTACACACCAATCGTTACTTTATCAGCAATCATGTGTGCTATAATCATACGTACATGTATTTTGCTATGCTATTATTCAGCACAAAAATCGAAAAAAAAAAAAAAGGAGAAGGTAATGGTCACTTTTACCTCTTGCCTAGCTGCGCATTTTTTTTGGATCACATGTTAAACAATTTTAAACATGAGAAACATTAAAATTGATCATTTCTTTAGTGGCGATTGGAGTAGGCGGTTTAACTGCTTGGCGTTTACATTTAGTTAATCTTCATCTCATCATGTTCTCATCTTTAATTTGGAACAGAGCTCATCTTTAAAGATTTTGAATCAGTTTCCAGTTTTGACATTTTGGCATTATCATGAGACCTTAAGACACTGATTTAATGGCTAAAAATCAATTTAACCTGTACAGTAGAGCTTAGTGTCATAGTGGGGTCAAAGAGAAAAAAGGGGGCGGGGGAGGGTTTGTTGTACTTGTCAAGGTTTTTGGGGATGTTCTTAAATGAAACGATTGTTGCTGTTGTTGTTGCACTTGTTTGATTGATTGATTGACCGCTTGACTGTTGCTAATCGTGATTGGCCCCAACGCGCCCGTTTACTTTGTGGGTTTCGTTACAGAGGAACGACATTGACATGCTTATTGACCAGACCCAGACCCAGTCCTACTAGCATAACCTGTAATTAAAAGTAATATACTTTTGGCTATTTCAGTTATTCTTCAGTTAGTTATATTATATCGATATATTGCAGCTGTTTCTGTTTGGTCGGTCTGTCAGCAAAGTTAAACGCTCCACAGCGAACGAAACCACAAACATTCCAAGATGGAAAAACCGCTGAAAATCAATATAACAAGTTCATGGAAAACGTGCCAACGTTTTGTCACAAAAACAAAAAACAAAAAAAAAAAACAAAACAACAAGAAAATGCATAGTGAAAAATGCAGGCACACAAACTATATAGTGTGTGTGTGAGTGGCTTAATTATTAACAGTTAATAGAATATATAAACTACAGTAACATGACTAAACAGAATATGCTCTTTTCATGTCAATGGTTGAATGTTGAATGCAACGTGGCAAAATCCTTTGATTGCTACTCGTCTGGGTCAAGGATACCATTGAGTAGCAAGATAAAGCGTTTTGTGTTTCGTCTTTTGATATTTCGACATTGCGTATGCGTTATCAATGGCATTAAGCATACGCAGCTTATGGCATGGCCAGCGGCAACCGAAAGCACACACGCATACATATATACATATCTATGTATGTTTTGATTATATATGTATATATGGTTATATATTGTAGCATCTTTGTTGTGTGACATTGAATTGAGATTTTGTGAGAGTTGTTTTCGAGTTCTCTTTTGATATTTAGCTGCTGTTGTTTATTTGTATATTAGGTAAAGATACGTGCTAAGGCTTATGTGCCACTCACAGTGTTCTATTTAACGAGCGTTGACTGTATCTATGTGTGTGTGTGTGTGTGCTGCAAGAACACAAGTGTCTCATTTTTTGTTGCCTTCCCTGCCTGTCTGTCTGTCTCTACTGTACTGTCGGGTGTCGGGTGCTATAGGTGTCTGGGTTAAGTTTTGCTAAGTTTTCACACACATTCTCTTTAATATGCAAATTTACTATATATATACTTGATATTCTTGCTGTTTTATTGCAGAACGACTCTGGGGATTCGTGTCACCTGCGCATTATTGTGGTCGGCGGCCGATCCTTGGCCAAAAAGGACATTTTTGGAGCCAGGTAAGCTGAAGCTTGCAATTGCAATTCACGAACAAATTCTTAAAATCTCATTTTTTTTCCAGTGATCCATATGTTCGAATCGATTTGAATACAATCAATGGTGATATAAATATTGACTCGGTTTTAACTAAAACTAAAAAAAAGGTAATTGCAGCCCCCAAAAATATATAAATGAGCGGTTGTCGCGATTATGTGTGCGTATCTTATCAGCATTATTCTATAGTGTTGTAGTTGTTGTCACAGTAATTTTCTTGTCAAAGTCCATTATTGAAAATCTGTGAAAATGAGTAATAAATTCTAAAGACGTTGATTAATCACGGTGATTTTTTTAGGCGAAATCGTATTTCACAATCGGATTTAATTCAATCCATTTCTTCATATCTCTTCTAGACACTAAATCCATCCTGGGATGAGGAGTTTATATTCAGAGTAAGTTAAAACCACAAAATGTTAAATGTCCTACAGCTAAGCTAATTACTTATTGAATTGTGTTTAACTTGTTAGGTGAAACCGTCTGAGCACAAGCTGGTGTTTCAAGTATTTGATGAGAATCGCTTGACACGCGATGATTTCCTGGGCATGGTGGAGCTAACATTGGTTAATTTACACACGGAGCAGGAGGGACGCACTATTGGCCCCCAAAGTTATACGCTGCGTCCGCGCAGGTCAGTAGGGTATGTTTATTTCAGTTGCTGTTTGATTTTCTTTATTTAATTTCAGTTCATTTAGACTACAACCTAACTTTACTATACTAGAAACTTGTCAAAGTAAAAACAAAGAGAAACCAAATTAAGAATTAACTAAACCGAACAAACTATATTTGTTGCTTGTCCTACGTACTGCTTCTTTTGATAGTTGAAATTGAAATTTCGCTAAATAGATTCTTCTTCCAAATTCTCTTCTTTTGTGTTGATTATGTTGCTTTGTTGTGTTTTGTTTGTTTGTTAAGTAAACGCTTTGTGTAATTGTTTATGGTTTTCAAAACTATTATAATTTGTAGTTATGATTGCTTGGTATTTAATGTTGCTGGTCGTAATGGTGCTGGTGTCTGGTGTCTGGTATCTGTATCGTGTGTCGTGTATTTGTTGGCCTTCAAATGGCTCTATTATTCGTTAACATTCATTCAATGTTCTATTTTACTATATAAATGTATATCTCTCTCTATTTGTGTGTGTGCGTGTGTGTATGCAAATATAGCGCTAAATCACGCATCAAGGGTACCCTGGAGATATATCATGCCTTTATACGCGAAACACGCGAACAAAGCGAACCATCGGGCAATAATAGCGATGTCGAATGGGAGCATGTGGAGGCTACAAATACTGGCGAGTTATCATCACAGCTGGTAAGTGCCATACACCACACAACAGAAGTTCCATGTTGCAATGTTATCTAATTGGTATTCGGTTTTAGCATCCGTTTCCTAGCGGCGGTTCTGAATCCCTGCCGGCTGGCTGGGAGGAGCGACAGGACGCAAATGGACGCACATATTATGTGAATCATACGGCGCGCACGACACAATGGGAAAGGCCAACCATGTACGTGTTCCATTATCAACAAACTCACTCTATTTAACATGTTAAATGTTCTTATCCTCTTTCAGCTTGAATAGCAACAATAGCCAAAATGTTGATCAACTGGCCTCAGATTTCCAAAGACGTTTTCACATTAGTGTGGATGATACGGAGTCGGCACGTGGTCAGGTAAGCTCTAACGAAATAAATTCCATTTCTTTTCATTTACATAAACAAACTACACATTGTTCTCTCTAAGTTTAATTAGTTGCAGTTTCTTAAAAATACTTCAAACTGTAGCTTAATAATTGATGAGAGATCACAACACTTATACTTATATTTTATTTTGTATGATAATGCATGGATGACAAGCAACTAATACAATTGTTATGCATGATGTTTATATACTCTATCACACACACACACACACACACACACACAATCATATAATTCACCTCAAACATCACCTGTACAAACATCAAACGTTGTAAGCCTTGTCATACACATAACTAAAACCAAAAACCAATAACAAACAAACACAGCGCTCAAAGACGACAGCGTCTAAAGTGCATCTAAGTGCAGCCAATGAGAGTAGCGGCGATAGCAACGAGGATGAAGAGGAGGACGATGCGGAGTTGGAGTTGGATGAGGAGCAGGAGCAAAATAATTGTCTTCATTGCGGCGAACTGCACGAAGAGGCAGCAACATCCGCAGAAGTGGAAGATGACCGAAACGTTTCAGTCACCGACAATGAGACAGATCAGCAATTAACACAATCCGACAATGCTCAAACCTGTGATATACTCGATCACAACTTGTACCTGAGGCGAATGTTTGTAATGCCAAACAGTTTTGTTTATTGTTAGAAGCCAGTATTGCCAGAGATATTGACATAGATTAAAGCTACTTTAGTTGACTTATAACCTAGTTATAGACTCGCACCATTTGCGTTTCTTCATTCAACAACAAATCATTAGATAATAGTTTCATTATTTACAATGCTTTATTAACCATGATGTACATACGTATATAGGGTGCCAACAATAATAATGCAACGCCAGCATATAGTCCAACAGCGTCAACAACACCAACAATAGTCTCACGCTCACTGTCACAAGCATCACTTAACAACAACAACAACAACAATAACAACGAAAACAGCTACAACAACGAATATGAAAATAACAACAGTGATACTATAAATGACCCAACTGATATAGAATCCAATCAAATGGTGGATCATGCCAGGTTAATATGCCCATTTCTCCGTGTGTCTTAGCCCATCCCATTCCAGTATCCAAAAAACAGCCCTTCTGTTGTTTGTGTTATGTCCACATCCTAGAAACGGAATTTCGCCTGCCCTTTCGAGGGTACTTCTCCTAATCCTGTTTTGGTTTCACCTCTCTCCCTCTCTCTCTCTCTCTGTTTAGTTTTGTTTATAATTCACTGCAACATCGTGACACGCGTAGACAACCAGAGATCTCAGGGAGCAGTTTGCAAAATGATTTGCGAACGGTGCGTGAAGTACCCGAAAATAATCTTGTCAATATGGCAATCACAAATCTATTGACGCGCCGGGCCAATGACAACAGTTTGGGTCGCCAGCAATTGGATAACAGACAGCAAAGACGACGATGGCTCCACCAGCAGCAGAATAGACAATTGGTTAGCATTACACACACACACACCCTCGCCCGCGCCCGCCCACATACACTCATCACAGTCATAAGTATCTTAATCTGTTGTAAGTCGTTTTGTGTGTTTCGTTTTGTCACATTGTCACATCTTATGACTTATTAAAAATAAACACAATCTCGTTAAACAAAACAGATCAGATACATACATACTACCTTGCCCCCTGACAAACACTACAAAACCTAATTGAACGAATACTCACCATTCCAAAGTCTCGGGATTTTGTTTAGATTTCAAAATTTCATGTATACATATAGGCTATATATTTGAATTATAACAAAACTTTCAAGTCTGCAGAACTACTCTATGGGCTTATGTTCGTCTCGTGTTGAGGAAGCGGTGAGCAACATATAAATCCAAGATAGACACAACCTAACCGACAATACGATGTGTACTTTTTATTTTTTGTAAATACTTTAAGACAGCAATCTCGAAAACTTCTAGTAGTAGTATAATTCATTTGATCTATGTACATATATGCATGTTGGTTTATATTGTGTATTGTGTATTGTGTATTGTAAGTGCTCCAAGGTTTTGTATAAAGCATTTTCCTATCAAGCATCAAGAAAAACACTCACAAAAAACAGTCTACCTTCTGTCTTTATCATTTTGGTATTCTAAATGCTTTTTAGGAAATCTTAATATATATTGGCTTTTCCATTAAATATTTATGTTTTTGGTTTCTAGTTTATTTTTTGATCATGTTTATGTTGCCTTTTGAGCTATTGAGTATTGGGTAAATGAATTATCATTTTTGAAATCTTTTATTTTTCTGTTTCTTCCAATTGCTAAAACCACAACAACAATAAAAACTCTGCAAAACATTTACGCAATAAATTGCATCCATTACAAAATTAGAGCGAAGACACCGATCATACAGACAGCCACAATCCCTCAGAGATCTCATCTCCGTCCACACGACGCAATTCCGAGGAAGACAACGCGGCTGTGCCCACAGATCAAGTAAAGTTATTTTCCATACTATTCCAATGATAAATATGGATATATATATATGATAATGCATGTGTTTTCCAATTGACAACATTCTTACACGTCAATTTCAGATAATGTTTACTTTATCGATATCGTAATCACAACTAAATATATTTTTGTTGCTTTCAGGCCGCAGCCAGCGAGGAGGAAGCTCTACCGCCGCGTTGGTCAATGCAAGTAGCGCCAAATGGACGAACCTTTTTTATTGATCATGAATCGCGTCGCACCACTTGGATTGATCCGCGCAATGGACGTGCCAGTCCCATGCCAAATCAGACGCGACGCGTCGAAGACGATCTGGGACCATTGCCCGAGGGCTGGGAGGAACGTGTGCATACGGACGGTCGCGTCTTTTACATAGATCACAGTAAGCACCGACCAAAAATACACTTCAATATCATTATTACCTAATCATTTATTCAGATACGCGCACCACACAGTGGGAGGATCCACGCTTGTCGAATCCAAATATTGCTGGTCAAGCGGTGCCCTATTCGCGAGATTACAAACAGAAATATGAATATTTCAAAAGTCATATTAGAAAGCCAGTAAGTGTTGCTTTGAAATCGAAAATTCAATTTGGTTAATTAAATTGATTTTTTTTCAGACAAATGTACCAAATAAATTTGAAATACGCATTCGCCGTACATCGATATTGGAGGATTCGTATAGAATTATTAGTTCGGTAACAAAAACCGATTTACTAAAGACTAAATTATGGGTGGAGTTCGAAGGAGAGACGGGCTTAGGTAACGGCCTTATCCTCACAACAATTGAATGTGATTGTTTACTAAGAATTTTGTAATATTTTCAGATTACGGTGGACTCGCCAGAGAATGGTTCTATTTACTATCCAAAGAAATGTTTAATCCATATTATGGACTCTTTGAGTACTCCGCCATGGATAACTACACGTTGCAAATCAATAACGGCAGCGGTTTGTGCAATGAGGAGCATTTAAGTTATTTCAAGTGAGCTTTTAAAAACCAAAGAAATGAGATTGAATTCATATCCAACTTATTACCACGTTTCCCTTTGCAGATTTATTGGTCGAATTGCCGGCATGGCTGTGTATCATGGCAAGCTTTTGGATGCCTTTTTCATACGTCCTTTCTATAAAATGATGTTGCAAAAGCCCATAGACCTAAAGGATATGGAATCAGTCGATACGGAATACTATAATTCGTTAATGTGGATCAAGGAGAACGATCCACGTATTCTGGAGTTAACATTCTGCCTCGATGAGGATGTGTTTGGTCAAAAGAGTCAGCATGAACTCAAACCGGGTGGCGCGAATATTGATGTGACCAACGAAAACAAAGATGAATACATTAAGTGAGTATTTAACAACAAAACATAGATAAACATATTTTGTATACATTCTTGTACTGCTTAGACTTGTCATCGAGTGGCGCTTTGTGGCACGCGTTAAGGATCAAATGACCTCTTTCCTGGATGGCTTCGGTTCTATAATACCCCTTAACCTAATCAAAATCTTTGACGAGCATGAACTGGAGCTGCTGATGTGCGGCATACAGAACATCGATGTTAAGGATTGGCGTGAAAATACGCTATACAAGGGCGATTATCACATGAATCACATCATTATCCAATGGTTCTGGCGAGCCGTTTTATCCTTCTCCAATGAGATGCGTTCACGTCTGTTGCAATTTGTCACCGGCACATCGCGAGTGCCAATGAATGGTTTTAAGGAGCTGTATGGATCAAATGGTCCACAAATGTTCACAATTGAAAAGTGGGGCAGCCCCAATAATTTCCCTCGTGCACATACCTGGTAAGATTTAGATGTTGTTGGCCTTGACCTGCATTCGCATTTACATTGATTTCGTTGCCCTGACAGCTTCAATCGATTGGATCTGCCACCCTATGAGGGCTATCTGCAGTTAAAGGATAAGTTGATCAAGGCCATTGAGGGAAGCCAAGGATTCGCTGGTGTTGATTAATAACACTGGCCCTGTGTGCGACGGCGTTGGCAATGTGGGTGACAGTCTTTTGCTGTGGCAAGATGTCCGGCAGCAACAACAACGACAACTACAACAACTGCAACAGCAGCAGGGCAACCGTATTTCATCCAATACTTGGAACACCACCGCCACTCAATCTTGTACTTATTTGTTTGTTTGCTTTTGTATTATAATCATTTTTGCTAGTTTAGTGCTGTTTCGTATGTATTTTTAAACTAAGCGAAAGCACACACATACACACGCACTCACACAAACACATGCGCCCCAATTCTAAGGCCTCCAAGTCCATTTAAAATTGGAACTAAATCTATACGTCCCAATAACATCAATGAGAAAGGGTCTATATTTTAATTGTACTCTGTGTTGATACTTGTAAAAAGTAGGAAAAAAACCTTTATAAACTACAAATCAACAAATATAACATGCATTGCCTGCGTTCACTTAAGAACTAAACAAATAACACACACATAACTAGGGCAAAACTAACAAATATACAAAAATCTGAATCAAATCTTATATAGAGTTCTTTTTATAACTGTTATTTTTATGCGATATTTGTCTGTAACAAATTGATATGAAAAAGAAGTTATGCCTAACTGACATCTGATAAAGACCATTAAAATATAACTTTTTTATTCTGTATAACTACTGTATGTTTATTTAAAACAATGATAATGTTAACTGTGCATAAGTCTCTCCAATTTTTAATGATAAAATAACAACAAGAAGAAATGCCACTAAATCGCAAACTAAATATATGTATATTGTTAAATTTAAATTATATAATGCATTCCAAATGTTTATTAATGAAACAAAAAAATTTAAAAATACGATTGATGATATATATATCTAAAGCCTATATAAAATTATACTTTAAAGTCAAATTATGATATAAAATGCAAAAAAAAAAATAATATAAAATTGTTTCGATGAGACAAAAATGAAAAAAGAAAACCGAAATAAAATCAAAAACAATAAAAACATCAAAGCGAAGAAATTTTTTAAATATGTAAGAAAATAACTACTGTTGATTACTACTTGATTACTACTACTACTACTATTGATTATGCTTGAGTTGGAAATCATTTATTTTTTCGAAAATTTAATCATTTTGTTAATAACGTTTTGTGAATAAGAGGTGGATACTCCATCTTGCAACCTTGAACGTCAGACCAACTTGGACCTTGCTATTAGCGAGCACCGAAGGGCCGCCAGAATCGCCTTTGCAGGTTGAAACGGCAGCTGGTGTGGACACACAGATGTTGGATGGACGGATGACCCTCAGACCGTATGTCTTCTGACATTGCGAGTTGGAGATGACTTTCATGTAAGCGTACTGCAGCTTGGAAGGATGACCGCTGAAGGAATCGGAGGTGCCGCCCCAGCCGGATGCAGTAACCTCATCATCGACATAGGTGAAGCAGTGGGACTTATTATGGGGCAGCTCAACGGCATGGATAGATCTGGTCAACTCCACAAATGGGATACGGATCAGCGAAATATCGTTCAGGAGCCTCTTGGGGTTATAGCCTTCATGGATGATGATATGCGACTTGTCAACGGAATCAGCACTATAAAAATAATTAGGTAAAAAGTTCATTAACCAATTATAATTGATTTAATATTCAACATTCAGAGAGCCATCGCACATTTGCTAATTCCTTGACTCTCGCTTACAAAATTTTGTTAAGGATCCCTACGGACACTAAAGAGACAACTTTGCAAAATATCGTCCCAAATACAAGTAAAGGAGATAGCTAGACGAGCTGTGGCTCTCGGACCGATATGCTTAAAAAAAAACAATTTGGTGACTTCTCTTATTCACTGGCGTTGGCGGTGTCTGAAGCTGGTGGTTGACAACCGCCTTCTATACCCTACCCAACCATGGACTTTACTAGCGGCATGTTTTTAAAAGTCCCCAAAACTAATTACGTTACTGCCGTTTCTGTCACCATGTCTGACAAATTTCGTTTCATTATCCTTGGTTTGGATTCTTAATTTATTTAATACAGACTTTTAGGGAAGAATATGATTGTTATTATAAAAAATAAGCTTTTCCATATTGCTTAACAAAAATATGCTAACATTTAAAATTTAAGATAACTTCAAATAACAAATTGAAATTTAGTTAAAGATAACCGACATAGAAAGCTGTGATTATAACAAATAAAAGAGAGAACTTACTGCTTCATAACTTGTATGTACTTACATATGTATATATGCTGCTCCGACGATGAAAGCCCTTCCAGCGAAAGAGTCCATCGTTGCTTGTAATGATTTTTTTTTACTTTAATTTATTTTGTCACATGCAATGTCTATATGTCTCATACTTATGCATTATTACTCTCCAATAAAGAGAGCGAAGATGTAAAAAAACTCAAGAGCGATTTGTCCGGTCTAGAGTAGTTGAATTATCTTTGTTAAACTTCTTTGCTCTGGAAGCAATCGCACTGCTGAGAGAAAAAGAACATTGCAGCATTCAAACTGTTATCTCTGCATTTTATCGCAGGTGACAAAATTGTCAAGAACAATTTGCGATAAAAATTTTAATTATGAAAATAACAAACGTTACACTATATGCCTGAACGAAACAATTATTTTTGGTTTTAATTTTTTGTTGCAGTTAAATAAAGTGATTAGAAATGGCACATATCCGTAATATGTATATATGGATATAAAGATATAACTATGTCTGTAATATGTATATATGGATATAAAGATATAACTATTATTTTAACTAAGTATTTGTCAAACTATCTGTGCTATCATGTACCTTAATATGTTTTGAGATATCGACTGGATCAGACAATAGACATAATATTACTTAAAAATGGCAACATAGTAACTTAAGGCAATGATTGAATTTATTACGCATTTAATCAAAAATTTATTTTGAATAAATAGTTAAAAAATTTCCATATAAATAAAGATTTTGATAATTTTTCATAATAATAGAATTTCATAAAAATGTCACAGATTTTTATTATTTTGTTAAAGTGTTAGCTAATACCCAAAATCTGGATTGTCTAGCTTTTATAGTTTCTGAGATCGACGCGTTTATACATACAGACAGACAACGGACGAACGGACATGGCTATATCGTCTAAGCTGTTGATGCTGTTCAAGAATATATACACACATACATATGTATATACTTTATAGAATCTAAGATGCTTCCATTTGCCTGTTACATACTTTTGCATACCCTTTTTTACCCATTTTATGGGGTAAAAAAACGAAATCAAATCAAAATCAATAAAAATATCAAAGCGAAGAAATCTTCTAAATATGTAAGAGAATAACTATTATTGATTATGCTTAAGTTGGCAATTATTTATTTCTTGATAATTTAATTTTTTGGAGACCGTTCTATCAAAATGATGTGGTCTTCGATCCAATCGATGTAGCTTGTCACACGGGTGAAGACAACTGGATAGTTAGCATCGCAACCTTTATTGTGACCGAAAGAGTTCAGACCAACCTGGATCCTGCTATCAGCGAGCAGCATAGGGCTGCCAGGTTCACCTTTGCAGTTTGAAATGGCAGATGGGTACACACAGATGTTGGTTGAACGGATGACCCTCAGACCGTATGTCTTCTGACATTGCGAGTTGGGGATGAGTCTCAGGTAAGCGTACTGCAGCTTGGTAGGTTGACCGCCTTCCGAATCGGAAATAAGGTCCCAGCCGGTAACAAAAACCTCATTACCACCACAGGTGGTGGTGGAGTCGGAGCAGTAGGACTCCTTTAAGGGCAGCTTAAGGCCACGGATAGTATCGGTGTATTTCTGAGATGGGATACGGATCATCGAAATATCGTCCAGGTAGCTCGTTTTGTCATAGTTATCATGGACGAAGATATCTTTCTTGGTAACGGTGTACTTTCTCTCAGGCTTGGTGAGGTCAATGCCGCCCAAGCCGATAGTGATGGAATCAGCACTATAAAAATAATTAGGTAAAAAGTTAATTAAACAATTATAATTGATATAAAATTTATCATACCCATCTGTGCAGTGAGCAGCTGTCAGGATAGCATGGTGTGTGATCAGAGAGCCACCGCACCTGGTGGTGACATTGCCCTGACGAATTTCGAGACTAGCCTGCCAGGGGAATTGGCGTTGGATGGCATACTGTGTGTTGGCACGGGCGTTAGGGTCTTTATTGTTACGGAATACGTGGCGCTTTCCGGAGGCATAGGCCAAAGCCAGAACGAATACAAGCACTTTCATGATCAGTTCAATAAAACACTATAAGCTTTCTCAATTCAACGCACCCTTTTATATGAAACTATATGCCTGAACGAAACAATTATCTTTGGTTTTAATTTTTTGTTGCAGTTAAATAAAGTGCTTAGATGAAGTGATTAGATGATTAGACATGGCACATGACCGTAATAATATGTATATATGGATATATGGATATAAAGATATTATTATTATTTTAACTAAGTATTTGTCAAACTATCTTAATATGTTTTGAGATATCGACTGGAACAGACAATAGACAAATTAATACTTAAAAATGGCAATATAACTTGAGACAATGATTGAATTTATTACGCATTTAATCAAAAAATTATTATAAATAAATAGTTAAGATTTTCATATTCGAATTTCAAAATCACAAAAATGTAATGATTAGTATTTCTTAATAATGTATAAAAGGAAAACAAAAAACCAAAAATAAAGTTGATTTTGATAAAAATACAAATGGGAAAGCCATCCTCTTTACATTTGGACCACGGTTTTAAGCTAATCTATTAAAATCTTGTTAACATCGAATGTTCTTAAAAAACGTGAAATTTTAAAACGTGCGTTTTTTTAACACTTCAAAGATTTGCCGGTGTTGATTAATAACACTGGCTCTGTGTGCGACGGCGTTGGCAATGTGGGTAACAATCTTTTGACAAGCTGTCCGGCATCAACAACAACGACAAGGACACACTACATCACAACAATGACAACAACTCAACAACTGCAACTGCAACAGCAGCAGGGCAACCGTGTTGCATCCAATGTGATGTTTCGTATATACATATTTATACTAGGCGAAAGCACACACAAATCCATTTAAAATTTAAGCTAAATCTATACGTCCCAGTACAATAAATGAGAAAGGGTCTATATTATAATTGTACTCTGTGTTTTGCGTTCGCCGAAACTTGTTAAAAGTAGGATAAAAAACATTTTAAACTGTGTTCATTTCAGAACTAAATAAATAACACACATACATACATATACCTAGGACGATGGAATTAACAAATATACAATAAGTAAAGATACTCTAATCTCAACTAGAAGATACCCTTAACCCTGAGGTCGACGCGTTCATACATACAGACAGACAGCCGGACATAGCTACATAGTCCAAGCTTTTGATGCTGTTCAAGAATATACATACATACATATGTACATATATACTTTATAGAATCTAAGATGCATCCTTTTGCCTGTTATATAGCTTTGCATACCCTTTTTTTACCCGTTTCATGAGGTAAGGGTAAAAAACGCAATAAAATCAAAAACAATAAAAATATTAAAGCGAATAAATTTTCTAAATATGTAAGATTATGCTATTATTGATTATGCTTAAGTTGGCATTTATTTATTTTTTGAAAATTTAATCATTATGTAATGAAAAACATTTTTTAAGTTAGAAGTGGTTTTCGATCCAGTCGAGGTAGCTTGTCACACGGGTGAAGGCAGCTGGATACAGCTTCTCGCAACCGGCAGCGGAACCGAAAGAGGTCACACCAACCTGGACCTTGCTTTCAGCGAGCACCAGAGGGCCGCCAGAATCGCCATTGCAGGTGGATACGGCAGCTGGTGTGGACACACAGATGTTGGATGGCTGGATGGTCTGACCATAGGTTAACCTGCATTTGTTGTTGGAGATGACTATCATGTCAGCGAACTGCAGCTTGGAAGCAACACCACTGGAGGAATCGGAGGTGCGGCCCCAGCCGGAAGCAATAACCTCATCATCAACATAGGTGGAGTAGCGGGAGTCCTTATGGGGCAGCTCAACTGCACGGATAGAGCTGTCGAAATCGACATGTGGGATACGGATCAGTGAAATATCGTTCAAGAGAGTCTTGGGGTTCCAGCCTTCATGGATGATGATATCTTTCTTGTCAACGGTGTGCTTAACCTTGGGGCTGGTGCGCTTAGTGCTGCCCAAACCGACAGTAACGGAATCAACACTACATAGCAAAATAGACAAAAGTAATTAGGTAATTAGTTATTTTTTCAATTAAAATTGATTTCAAATTGAACATACCCATCTGTGCAGTGAGCGGCTGTCAAGATTAAATCGCTGCTGATCAGAGAGCCACCGCAAGCGGCGGAACCCTTGCCAATGTGAAGTGTGAGAGCCACCTGATAGGGGAATTGGTTTTCGGCGGCATCATGTCCGTTGGTAATACGTCCTTCAGTGCCATCCATAACGGGCATGTACACGTTACGGGGTTGGGGACCCTCTTCGGCACGGAGCGCCGATCCGGAGGCATAGGCCAAAGCCAGAGCGAATACAACAAGCACCTTCATGATCAGTTCAATAAAACACTATAAGCTTTCTCAATTCAACGCACCCTTTTATACGAAATTGCCTGGCTGTCTAATCAATATATTTGATGATGACGTTTATAAAAATTACGTGGGTTTTTTTTTCTTATTTTGTTTTTATTTGATAGGACACCTGCTGAAGTGGTTTGGGTCTGCTCTTGTAACTCTCGCACACTTATCGGCTAAATTAAAAATTAATCTTTGGTTTTCATTTTGTTTTGCAGTTTAATAAATTGTTTAGAAATGGCAAATGTCCGTAGTATGTTTATAGATATAGAGATATAATTATTGTTTAAACTATCTGTCTATCTATTATGTACTTTGATAAGTTTCGAGATTTTTGACGTAGAAAGAGAACCAATATATGTATTATGCAATGTCATTATTTATCATCGATTAGATCGGACAATAGACATAATACTCCTTAATACTGGCAATATCACTTGAGACTATTATTGAATTTATTACGCATTTAAGCAAAAAGTTGAAAATTTCCACAAAACAAACATTTTGATTCCACATCGCATAAAGATAATATTAAAAAAGAATTTTTAATCATATTCGATTTTCAAAAACTTTTGACCAAAAAAATTAGTTATTTAATAATAAATAATTATAATAATAATAAGTATTTTTTAATAATGTGTAAAAAAAAACGAAGAAAAAACTGATTTTGATAAAAATAAAAAATGTTAGAAGCTATTGACCTGTTCAATTCTCTTTAAAACTGGACAAATTTTTTAAGATAATCTATTAAATTCTTAAAACATCGAATGTTCTTGAAAAACGTGAAGTGGGATTTTCTGTATGGGTTTTTTCATACTTCAGATTTATACTCAAGTACAGGAAAAAATTAAGTTTATCACTTTTGACTGGAATACGAGCTATTAATTTGTGGGCGTCATTTCTGATGAAAACTTCAGTTGAATGAAAACTTTTGTTTTGATTAAAAGCCCCACAAATCTAATCAATTATTTAATTCAATTGATTGGAAAAAAAAATATAAATAAATTAAGCACGCGCCTCTTATCATGTTTTTTAAGGGGTTCGTCTAACGAGAGACAGAAAGGTACCTCGAGAAGATATGTATTTGTAGATTAGAGGACCGTATATATATGATTACTTTCTCACTGCTTAATTCAGAAGTTTATTTTGATACAGATCATGAAGTTCTTTGTTGCATTTGCTGCGCTTTTGGCCACGGCCGTGGCTGCCCCAATGGAGGGTCGCATCACAAACGGTGAGGTGGCTAAAGTGGGTCAGTTCCCCTATCAGGTCGCATTGTTCCTTGGGTTTGGACCGAACGGGCAAGCGTTTTGCGGTGGTTCCATATTGAACGATCGTTGGATCCTTACTGCTGCCCATTGTGCGGATGGTGCCAAGGATGTTACGGTCATTGCTGGTTCTACTAAGATCAGAGAGGCGGAAGAGGGACAGCAGAGCATGTATGTGGAAGAGAAGAACATCATTGTGCACGAACATTGGGATGCATCCAAGGTTGTCAACGACATCGCACTGATCAAGTTGCCCACCCCATTTGTGTTGAACCATCTCGTCAGTGCCGTTTCTCTGCCCAAGAAGGATGACGGTCATTACTCTACCTATGAGAGCGCGGAGGTCTATGCCTCCGGCTGGGGTCTTGACAGTGATAAGGCTAATGCAGTCTCTCCCATCCTTCGTTACGTCGAATCGACAGTCATGTCTTCTTCTAAGTGCAACAAATACTGGATGGGTATGATCACCGATGACACTATCTGCATGAGCACGAAGGGCGGCAAGTCTGTGTGCAGCGGTGACTCTGGTGGCCCATTGGTTCACAAGGATGGCGATCGCAACATTCTGATTGGTGCCACCTCATTCGGTCTTGGCTTGGGCTGCGAGAAGGGCTATCCAGCTGTCTTCACCAGAATCAGTTCCTATTTGGACTGGATCTCAGAGAAGACCAAGTAAACTCCAACATTTATAATCAAAAGAAATGAAATGCATTTAAAACAGAATTTAAAACTAGTGTTGTAATAATCATTTGGTGAGGGGAGGACATAAGTTTCTGTATACCGAGATTTTCTAGGGAATCCAGTTCGTTACATTTAATTCCTGTGATTCCAAAACAATAGGTCCTTTTAAGATAAACAAGGATTTGACATATATTCGATTTAAAAAAGATGATTAAAATAACTTAATTGAAATGCAAATAAAATATTCAAATTCTGTACAATGTATACAACCAGGGCTACCAATTTCTTAAGCACATCCCAAAGGTATGCTTTAAAATTGAATTTTATATGCATTACATTAACTACAAATATTAGTGGACTAATCACGTTAAGGTTCTTATATTTCAAGAGTTGATAAGACACTCGAAACAATTGCGACGTGACTTCGTTGTGTATATAAAACCATGAACTGTATTAAGGTACAGTTATTAGTTTGAAACATGATGTTCTTAGTTTATGTAGCTACACTATATGGTATACTCCATACAGCAGGAGCTTACTTGGCTGATCGCATTACAAATGGTGAACGGGCTGAAGTTGGTCAGTTTCCATACCAGGTTGAATTGAATGTATCCTATGGAAATACAAGCACCTGGTGTGGCGGCACTTTAATTTCTCATCGTTGGATCGTGACTGCTGCTCATTGTATGGATAATGCAGTGGGAGCTACCGCATATCTAGGAGCAATAAATATCACAGATGTCAACGAGCAGGGTCAGCAACGCATTCAGGTGGAGAGGTCGGGTATTGTAGTGCACGCTAATTGGACTTCAAGCACTTTAGCCAATGATATATCCCTGATAGAGCTGCCCACTTTAGTGGAGTTCAGTGAGCGAGTGAGTGCTGCCCACTTGCCAAGAGGATTGAATGGCAGCTTCTCCAGCTACGAACAGATGGAAGCCATTGCCTCCGGTTGGGGACGTGATAGCGACAGTTCTACCTCCGTGTCATCTATCTTGCGGTATGTGGAAATGCCTGTGATGCCGTACAGTCGCTGCAAAATGTATTGGGGTGGCTCGTTATCCGAGAAGATGATCTGCATGACCACGACGAGTGGCAAGTCCACTTGTCACGGCGACTCTGGGGGTCCTTTGGTCCACAAGGAAGATAACCGGGATTATCTAATAGGCATCACATCGTTCGGTCTCTCGATGGGTTGTGAAATTGGTTTTCCCACCATATTTACGCGTGTGACCAGCTATTTGGACTGGATATGGGCAAACATTTCCCCAAAACAGTAGCAAATAAATGAAAAAAAACTCTTGTAGATTTTATGTTTTTCCAATTTTTTTTGGTTTTTTTTTATTATTGTTTTGTTGTAGGTTTTTAAATTTTTATTCGGACCTTCGAAACAAGCGCTCAAATCTGAGTCTTAAGTATTCATTTTCGAAACAAAACATTCGGAAATGTTTCCAATGAAACCCAAGATGTAATTTGCACACTTTTCAAACGATCATTTTTCCTTTAGATCTATGTACAAAACTTAAAAGTATAAAGGGGGAAAAAATTAATTAATAGAAATTTCGCATACGATTAATATTTTTTTTGTTTTTGCTGACGTTGTTGTTGTTGTTGATGTTGATAAGCAGTTAGCAAGGTTTGGAAAGTTTTGTGCTTTTCGCAACGAAAATAACATTTTTGTTTACTCCGAAATATGAATATGTATTTTATGTATTATTGTAAGTGTGTAGTTTAGTATATAGCTTTTGTTTTTGGAAACATTTCGTTTTCGATAGCTTAATGCAATTATTTGGAAATCGAAAAGTGGATGTTGAAAACGCGCAACGTTTGATTAAATTTGTTTGTTTTTGCTCTAGTCGAAAATTACATAAGAATTATTCCCATTTGATATAGGTATTTGTCGCTTAATTTCATATAATTTTTTTTGTTATAGCCTTAAATATTTTTTTTCTTTTTTTTTTGCGTATTCTCGAAAAGTCGTTTAATTTTGCAAACGTTCAATGTTTTTTTTTTTGTGTGTGTGTTTTGGTTTTTTATTATTATTTTTTTTTATTTTGTTTTTTTTTTTCAGTGTTGCACAACAATTTATTATTCATTTTTATTTATATGTTATTTAATTGAAAAAAATTAAAAACAACTAAAAGCGTAGCTTACGCCGATATTATAGCGATTGTAGCGACGACTCGATTTTTGATAGCTTACAAATAATTGCTTTACTAAAACATTCCTTTGTTTGATGATGTTGCTTCTGATGCATACATTTAAAACTAAAAAAATTAATGTATACGAATTTTTTTTTAATAATTATAAAAATTAATGAAAAATGTAAAACTTTGCTAACTAAAAATAGATTTCGTACATGTAAAGAGGGCGTTTATTTTCAACTATTATTTAGTTCAAATAATTTATGTGTTGTAGATTTTTATTTCTATTACTTTTGTGTGTTTCTAAATATGTTTTTATTTTTATGAACTTGCGTATTTAATTTAGAATCAAATCGCTTGCTCTCTCTCTCTCTCGCTCTCTGTCCTGTCACTTTTCACTATATTTGAATGGATTTGTTTTGTTTTATTGTTTTTTTTTTTCTTTCAAAAATTTGAGTACATTATTTGCATTTAGTTAGGGCCGTATTTTTTATCTAAGCGGAAATTGTTTCTCTTGTGGCTATATACAAACAGTTCCAATGATCCTGTGTCTGTGTATTCGTGAATCTGTGTGTGTATTTATGCATTTGTATTTGTGTATATTTGATTTACTAACTTATATTCTAAACGGCCGTGCTGCGCAATATTATTATAAAAACTTTTCGCGCAATCGGAAAATGGATTTTTGATGTTTACAAATATTTCGTGTATGTGTATGTGTATGTGTGTTTTTGTGTTTTTTTTTCGTTTTGTTGTTTATGTTTTTTTTTTATGTTAATAATTACAAATTAATTAATGCTGTACAGAAGTTTGCGAAGGTTTTCTATGTCTTCGAGCTTAGATGATTATCATAATAATATATGTATGTGTGTGTACGTTTAAATCGGTTCGCGGTTTATTTATTTTCTGGTTTTGTGGTTTTTTTATTTTCTTTTTGCTTAGCCAACTAATGCATCTCACCAACAATTACGACTACTGTAGGCTTACTAGGTCTTTATACATAGAAAAAAACTATATCAAGAGGGTATAAAAGTTGAAGGGTGTGAAAGTTGAAAGAGATGTTTTATGAAAGAGACGGCCAAGGATTGGGGCTATAACTATCTATAGATAGATGATAAATACATCAGCAACCACTATTTTTTGTTGTAGATGGGCAGGGCAGCGGGGGGAGGTGCAATGCCACTTGGAACACCAGCAGCTGGAATACCCGATGGCGCCATTGTCATTGCCATTGCCATTGGGTTGGACGACGACGACGTCGACGGCGTGGACGACGCTGTCGTCATGTTGGCAGGCAGACCCAGGAGATTAGAGACGGGCGCCGTTAGCGATTGGGGTGCGGCGCCTGCACCGCTTAGTGGTGCATAGGCGCCACCGACTCCATTGTACTTGGCGTAATCTTGTGCTTTCGTCTTCTTACTATCCTTGTCACGATCCCGATCGGTGTGTTTCTTTTTGCCGCTAGTGCTGTGACTACTGCTGCTATTGGGATTGGGTGTGCTGAATGAGGAGCCGCCACCAAATGCTGCTGCTGCTGAAGACAGTGCACCGGGCTGTGCCGTTGTTGTTGTCGCTGTTGGAGGTGCCATATCAAAGCCGGAAGCTGGCGCTGTTGGCGGCATCGCTACCACTCCAGTGGGCTCCACCTTATTCTTGCTGATCTTCAGTTTGAGAGGAACTGCAGCCCCATTGGGATTTGCTGCCGCCGTATTCGTTTTGATGACCAGCTTGAGTGAGTCCATGGAGGTGTCTTTGCTGCTGCGCTCTTTTTGTTTGTCCTTTTTGTGTTTCTTGCGCTCCTCCTTGTCCGGCTTGTCCTTGGTCTTGTCCTTCTCCTTGTGTTTATGCTTGTCCTTCTTCTTTTTCTTCTCCGACTTGCCAACACCATCCAGCTCCTTGTTACTATCACCACCCTCCAGTTTGGTCAGCGCACTCAACTCCATGGAGGACGGCGCTGTCATATTGCTGGCCAATAGATTTGTGGGCGTGCCCATTGGCTCCTTCTTTATTTGCATTGGCGGTGTTGGCGGCATTGGTTCCAGCAGCTCAATGGGCGGCTTGAGGTCGGGCTTCAGCAACGAGGCGTTCGTTGTGCACAGGCTCTCCTTGAGAAGACTACGCACCAGATCTGGTGTCGTCTCAATTCCACCATTTGTCATGGACAACGGCACATGCTTTTCCTCATAGCTGGGAAAGCCGGGCAGACTGACACCAGTGTCCAGCTTACGCACCTTGTCGCGCGGTCCGCTGCCATCGTGCTCGTCCAGCTTACCGAGTCCATATTGACTGCTCGGCAAGTCGTTGGCGCGCTTCAGATTGCTGTTTCCCAGTTCCATTTCTGCATGAGTCTTTTTCTGTGGTGGCGGTGGCAACATGGGTTTGGGAGCATTGCCGGACAAACTACTGGTATTGGTGGTGCTGGTGCTACTACTACTACTACTGTTGCTGCTGTGGGGGGGCAATGTGGTGCGATGCTTATCCTTTTTGGTGGGCGTAAGTCGATCCTTTTTAGGGCTATCCCGATCCCGCGTATGACTGTTTAGCTTAAAGCCCATACTATCATGGCCGGGTCCGGGTGGCGGTGGCGGCAGTAGTCCATTAAATTGCGGTTCCTTCTTAATATCGCTCCACTCTGGGCTGAACAACGAGTTGTTTTTGCTGAGCTGCGGCTGCGTGGCAGCTTCTGGCGGCGGCATCTGTTGTTGTTGTTGTTGCTGTTGCATATGTTGATTGTAGCTCGAGAGGCCGCCATAGTGTGGCGGCGCTTGATCGTAGTTTCCCATGCCGTGGACGGATGAAGATGACGATGTGCTGGACGATCCGGTGGAGGATTTACTACGATGTGAGGAGCCATGGCTGCTATAGCCACTCGATGGCGGTAGCGGGGTACCGTTACCACTATTACTGGACCCGCCGGAGCCACTGCTCGGGTAACCACCACCACGTGACATAAGCTGATTTGGAGTTCCACTACTGCTGAAGGACGGCGGATTAGGAAACATTTTGCTGTTGCTGCTCGCCTTGGCATCTTTTGATGAAATGCCCGCGGAAGCTAAATTGCCTGCAGATGAGCTGCTGCCGCTGATGCGACCGTCCAATAATGGTGGCGGTGGCTGTTGCGGCTTGGAACTAGTTGAAGTCTTGTGGCCTCCATGCGCTTGCATGCCCACAGGCGGTTGCATGCCACGTGACGATTTATGATAGTCCATTGGCATGGGCGGCCGTATGCCCTGGTGAGCTGACGAACTTCGTTGACTGTTGCCTGAAGATGCGGAGGAACCACCTACACTGCCGCTACCACGATTCGACATTGAGGAGGGTGGACGATAACCAGGCTGCTTCGATTTGTGATCTACAAACAAGACCAAATACTATATGGAACCGCCAATAAAGATAACTATGAAAATACTTACCTCCATGTGCCTCGGGCGGCAGAGCGCCTGGATAATTTGGCATCTTGTGATTCATTGATGATGAGGAGGTAGAAGAGGACGAATTACCTGGTGCACCAACGCCACGTCGCTGTTGTGACGGCACCATTGTTGGCGGCGGCAGCAGCGGTCCCTGCGACGATGATGAATCTCGGCTACTATCGCCGCCATTCATTAGCTCTGGTGGCGCCGTTATATTGGAGTGATAGCCCTTCATCATCTCGCTCATTTTCCATTCTTCTTTCGGCTTGTTGTCCTTGTTGGCCGCAGTGCGATTGCTGGCACCCTGAGCGATTGCCTTGATCGAGTTCAGCTTAGACTTGAGTCGGGCCGGACTCTTCTCGTAAATGGCAATAAACTCGTCCGTCAGCTGCTTGAGCAGATCCAGCGAGACGCTCTTGTCCACATAGTAGAACCAGTGTTTGCCCTCGGTCGATTGAGGTATCTCCCAACGCGACCATTTGCAGGCCAAATAAATGCAGAAGCAAGCAACCACAGTGGGTCGATATTGCAGGCACATCGAGGTCAGATGTAGGCTGGGCATTTTGAATTGCAGGCGGCAAACGAGGACAAATTGTACATTTAATATAGTTATTTTTTCAACGATATCTATTTTAGCTATTAATGAGCTATTATATGTATGTATATCAAGAGATTTTTGGAATTTAGCAATATTTTGGCAAAACTAATCATTTTAATGGGTAGCTTCGGCTTAAGAGATTTATTAAAATCCATTGCTGAATATATCGCTTATCAAATAGTCCCAGTTAGGTACTTAAATCCGCATTTTGTAAAAATATATATAACCCATATTTTGCCAACCATTTAGCCATGTTTTAAGTAAATTTAATGCCCTTTCCCCAACCGAAAGACACAAAAATAATTCAATTACAAATTTATTTTAAACTTGATATTTTTTTTTATTTCAGGACAGATTTTAATTAAATTTTTTTTTTTATCTTTTTAATATTTTGATCATGTTTTGAGATGACAAAAATAATGTTTGGGATATCATTTTTTATTAATGATGATATTCGTTTTAGGATGACATGTGGTAAGTGAACACAATAAAAAACAAACTAGCTTCGGGCTACCAAGGATTAAATGCTCTTGTCAATTCCATAGCGTAGCTGTATTTTAAGTAGGTGCTACCCAGAATGCAAAAGGGACTTGCCTACACAGACTTCGTAATTGGTTTTACAAATCATATCTACAAGGGTCCAAACACAATAATTCGCACACAAGTATGGTTATAGGAATTCATCAAGGGTCAGCTACTGGCAGACCTCATATCGAACACCTGAACCTGAGCACAGGTAAGCTGTCAAAATGGTCGCCTTTAGGGTAAGCTGTATGACTCTTTTTGTATATTAGGGTAGGTGCTGTACCATTTCGTAAGACGATGAGTGTCATTTTTGGGTAACTCTGTATACACTATACGCACACACGCACACCCACACACTCATTCCGTAACCGCGCTTATATCGTAGGCATGTAGCTTTTGGTTTTTTTTTTGGTTTTGTTTTTGATTTTAGCTCATGTATGTATTATGGAACCATACCTGTTTGAGGCCAAGAAGTAGGACGTTTGCGCCAGATCCTTGCAAGCTAAAATTGATATTTACTGTAATCAGTAATTGTTTGGCAATTGCTCTTAGCTAGCATTAAGCATTTTGCAGAGCATTGGTATAGATTTTAGAGGATCGAGCTGAAGTAGCCTACCTTTGACCAGCTGGCAGGTGCGTACGACATGTGTGTGCGGGTGATCGATGGCCACATCAAATCCAAGCGTCTGCAGCAGCACGTTCTCATTGAAGACGAGCTCCTGTGCAAGATCTGCATACGATTGTTCGCTCGTTTGTGGCAGGCACTTGTTCGCCGCTCTTATCACATGCTCCAGCTTGCGGGGCTGCTCCTCGACCTTGGCGGCCAGAAAAAGGCTGGCCGATGCCATCGAATTGCGATGGAAATGTGTGAATGAATGAAATGCATAGAAGCGATGCATATAAACAATCGCTGTGTTTATGCATAATTGCGATACTTGCAGTCGTTGGCCCATCTCCTGTATTAGATACGCGGTCATTTGTCGATAGTGAAGCTCATCGTCGCATTTAATGCCACAGCGGCGACTCGGCGAGTTCTGCAGCTGCTCAGTGCTAAAATACCAAACCTTATCCTTTTCGAATGGTAGGTTGTTGTTGTTGCTGCTGCTGTTACTGCTACTGCTGGTGCTGCTGTTGCTACCGCTTGCCACGGTTGAAAGCGCGGCAGACGGTGGAACGCCCGCGGGTGGTGGCAAAAGACTCATTGCTCACACTTACAGGAGAACAAATATTACAAAAAAATATAACACACCCAACCGATCTTCTTCTTAACAATTTGGTAATTTCACATGCAAGAAGCAGAAAAAGCACACGCACAGTTTTGATGATTTCTCTTAATGATGTTTTGGCTTGGCAGCTGAGTCAAATGTTGTTGTTGTTGTCGTCGTAGTAGGAACTGTACAAATTTAAAGAAGAAGAGTTTGTCGTTTTTCTTTGTCGGCTGTGACAGCAGATGCGTTGGTATTGGTGCTGGTTGTGGCGTGGAGTAGGGAAAGGTAGCTGACGCTGGCTGCGCTGCTGCTACTGCTGCGCATCGACTACGGCGGCGATTGCCACAACACATTTGCTTTAAAATAAAGCAAAATGCACACTCGATTGCAATTTATTTCTGTTTTCGTAATTTTCACACTTTTTACGCCATTCAAAAATCTGCTTTTGCTGCTGTTTTGATGGCGTTCGAGTGTGAGCGTGTGTGTGTCTGTGTATGTGTGTGGTTTTCTGGAAATTGCGACTGCTCAACGACGGACATACATAGACGCGAGCCCGACGACGACGTTTGTTATGCAACTTTTACATCAATTCATTGTTATCATTGCTCTTATTTCGT
The DNA here is from genome assembly GCA_035044645.1 of Scaptomyza parva. Taxonomy (NCBI): domain Eukaryota; kingdom Metazoa; phylum Arthropoda; class Insecta; order Diptera; family Drosophilidae; genus Scaptomyza; species Scaptomyza parva. Next base: position 8,678,745 of record JAWNNT010000065.1, on the reverse strand, counting down.
ATTCTCCACACAAAAACACCTCATTTTTGTTCTATAATTTGCAATGCAAATGCATCGCAAAAATGTGATTTTGGTTTTGGAACGCACAATGACACAAAAAGAAAAAAATGTATGTATGTATATGTATTTACAGTATGGCCGTCGCAGTCATCTTCGCGTTATCGATACCATATATCGGTATGCGAAAAACATCGGCATTACCACATGACCATAACGATATTAGTAATGGTATTTTTCTTATCGATATCGACTGTCAAATGCAACTCTCATTAACAGATGTAGCATGTAGCATTTAGCTTTTCGACAGTCTAACGCATAACTGCCAATTGAAATAATGTGTTCGAAGTTAAAAAATGTAACTGTAATTTTCGCTTTCAACAAATATTCAAATGAATAAAACTGAGTTTGTTTTTAGTTTCTTTTATTAATGTTATTTATAAAACAGAGATAATATATAAGTATGTATATATATATAATTTTTTGCATCAATCTGTAGATTAAAACATACAAAATTTAGCTAAAAATCTTAAAACTCTAACGGTTCCATAACAGTAAATAATTATGCTATTTCTTTTCAGATAACCATCCGGGGTTTCCATTTTTTTTTTTTTTTATAATTAAAATTAAGCCATTATCTCCCTAACGCTTGACCCATTTAGTCACCTACATTCGTTCCGTTTCCATTCTAATTACTAATTTGTGGCTCGCATTTGCTGATTTCAATGCAGACGTTTTTGAGTTCGCCTGTTTCAATATACATACACATACATAAAAATGTAACTTAAACTTAAATAGTATATAGATAGATGCACATACATAAATATAAACTATCATATCATATCTTTTCAACAGCTCCGCTTTCGCTTTCCAACTTTCCATTTCAACTAGCTAATAGAGTCCATTCGTGAATAATATCCAAAGTGGATTGAATTCAATACAAACATCTAAAAAATGTCCACCACACGCGCTCCACACTTCTTACAGACTAATTCCAATCCAGTTTTGTTTAAAGTAAGTTTTTGCCTTAAGTTTTCTAAAGATCTTGCGAATTGCATTTCGATCTAATTTTTTGTTTTTTTTTTCTTTTAATTTAGTTGGTCTTATCCAGCGTGTGTGTTTTTGTTGAGATGTTTTTGTTGGTTCCGATCCAATTTAACAAATACACATAAATATATATATATATATAATTATTGTATATATGTATGTATATAATATGTAATTACTTAAATCTATTAAGTGAAACATGAGGTCCAGAAGTTGTTTATATACATTTAAAGTGCATAAATAGCTTGGCGGTTTCAAAAATTGTTTTCTCTCTTCTTCTTCGTTTGTGTATTACAAAAATTAATAATTCGTTGCAAATTGTTTGAGCATCCCGTAAAGAGGTTAAGGTTCAAAATGCCAGGAAACTATTCTGAATTCTCTTACCAATTTTTCGTTGCTTGTGCTTTGAGTGTGTGTGGTGTGAGTGTGTGTGAGTGTTTTAATTGTTCTATATAATTGTTTAAATTTGATAATGCTTAGAGCATTTCAAATAATGTTGAAGATTTACTATGTGACGATTACTATTCCTTACATGATTATATTATAATGTTAAGATAGACATATAAACGCACTTGCTGCTCCCACGTATCTCACGTTTCGCGAAACCTCAAAAACTGAGTCCTCATCTATGCTATATATATATATATGTATATATATACTATATATTGTGATGTGTGTATAGCTAAGTACATGAAAATGTCTTATGGGCTTAGGCCTACAAAATGCATCATCTAAATTTATCTAAAATATTTAATCTGCTCGCACAATAAATATGTTTTATGTTATATAGACTTTGAATATATTTGTAACTTAGTTTTTATGTAATGGGAGGTATATGTAGATTTCAAATTTGTAACGGGTTGCAAATATTTGTATGTTTTTTATTCTTTGTTTAGGTTTTTTTGGTTTTTTCTGGTTTTTTTTTAGTTTATCGAAATAAAACGCATGCACATTGAAATAATAATTTTATTTTAATAATAAAAAATAAAAAAAATAAGCATAAAAAATGTATACAATAAAACAGAGTTGAACTCAAAACTCACTTCATTTATTATCATATATCATATCATCATATTATATCATATATCATATCTCATTCTCATCTCAATCATTGAACAAAAAGTAATAAAACTCGCTGCTCTTCGCATCGCCTTTTGACATAAACATAATATAATTAGATAATGATAAAGGTACTTAGAGAACGCAACTACATAAAAGTTAAAAGTTTTTAAAGTTAGAAAAATGAAAAAATATAAAACACATTGAATAGAATGGAACTAGGAGTTTTCTCTTCTCTTGTTGTTGTGGTTTTCTATCCTGTTTTATAGTTTAGTTTATGCATTTAAAAGAGATTGCACATTTTTTTTATACAAGTTTTTTGGGCAGTGTTTTGGAAATTGTTGTTGTTGGTGTTTGCATGTGTGTAAGTGTGTGTGTGTGTTGTTAACATATTGGTAGTGTATCTTGTGGCAGTGTGACGTAACAAAAAGCGTTTACAAAACTATTTCAGACATAAAACTTCAGACCAAAAGTAGATTGCGGTTTTTTTCATTTTGTTTGTTTTGTTTGTAACTCCTTAGTTTGCGAGTGGTTCATTTAGTTGAAGTTGCATTGTGTGTACAATGAAGCTTCATTCAAATGCACCACATAGAATAAAAGTTGCTCCTTCTTGTGGTTTGTTTTTTTATCGGATTTTTTCTGTTTGTTTTTAAATATATAAAAAAACCTTACAAGTTAATAATTACAAAGAAAACTGTTTTTTTTTTCTGTTTTTTTTTTTTTGTTGGACCAGCAGCTAGAACATTTTGCATTTGGGTTCTTGAACGGGTGTGTTTACTGTGGCTATTATTATTTTATAATATTTTTAGTTGTAGTATTAGTTTTAGGCAGGGTTGTAGTAAGAAGAAACACTTAAATAAATAAACTATCAATAATGGGGCGTGTTAAAACTAATTAAAACTATGAAATATTTCTCATATTCTTTCTCCTTCCTTCTATCTCTTCCTTCCATTCTTTCATTTATAAAATAAGCAACAAAAACAATGAGCCCAAAAACCGCACACGAATACAGTTAACCGATTTAACTAACAACTAACTCTTTTTTGTGTAGATCTCGTGCTACGTATTTGCTTCTTTTTTTTTCTGTGTATAGGGTGCTTTGGGCTAGATTGAAGATTGGGTATGGGTGTGGGTCGGGGGCGTAGCTATTTAGTAGGTGTATGTGTGTGTGGAAGGGGGTGAGGGTGGTGGTGGGGGCAGTAGATAATATTAGGCTATGTATACAGTAGTAATTCGTAGCTAGAAGTTTTCATTTTCATCTTCATTTTCATTTTCTCTTTTCCTCTCACATACACATATCAAATATCAATAAGAACTCTTCATCATCAATAATAATCATAATAATAATCATAATAATAATCAATAATAATAACAATAATTAATTCATTAAATTTTTACAATTAAAACACTAAAGCCAATGAATAGATCATTAATTACTAAATAAATTTTTATGTTTAGCATTTTTTCTTATTTTGTTTTGATTTTGTTTGATTTACAGTTACACATATGTGTGTATGTGTATATATGTATGTATGTATGTATATATATATATGCCTAGAAACTATGTAATTTATACTCTTCACTTCTGATCTTCACTTAATTCTTAAGTTCTAACCCAAAAAATAACTCAACATGTACAAAAAAATTCCACCTCTCTCTCTCTCTCTTTCTCTCGAAACAAATTGTTTTAAAATGTAGCTTACCATACATACAGATGTAAATATGTGTATGTATGTGTAGTTTGGATGCTTCTTTCACTATATTCATATATATTTCTACTATTGCCGCTAGCCGGATTTCAGCTCCCAATACTATTGCCACCGTTTCCAAATTAACGTTTCGTACCGTTCCATTCCATTTCATTCCGATTATTACAGCTATTTACATGATCCTATTCTCTCTCGCTCTATCGCTCTCTCATACACCGTTACAATCGATCTCAACAATATCCTTGGGCACATCGACAAACTGATAGACAAGCCGTTGGCCATCCACCTTGGCCAAGATGCCGCGCTGATAATAATATCTGAGAGCTCGACCCATTGTCTCATAGTTCATGTCCGGCTTATTCTTGTGCATGCCCCAGAGGCGAGATACCGCCTTGGAGTCGACCAGCTTGAAGACACCCTTCTCACGGTTCGTCCACTTGATGAAGCGCGGACAGTATTCGCGATCCTGCAACAGCTTGAGCAGGAACTCCCACAGGTAGGTGGTGGAGCCCTCTCGACTGCGCCGCTTGACGCCCATCTCAAGTTTGGGTTTGCGCGGCTTTTTCGCCTTGCGCTGCTGAAAGCCGCCCAGCTCCAGCATGTAAGAGAGATCATAGTTAACGCTCGATGTGGCCGGCTGTTGGATGACGCTCTGGGAGCTGTTGCCCGAGCTGAGCATTGCTGCTGCTGCCACGGCGCTGCTGCTGCTGACAACCGATGCTGCTGCCGCTGCTGCCGCCGCTGCTGCCGCATTGGCGATTGTGGAATGCGTGTGCTGTCCTGTTGCAACATGCAACTGATGTGGCAACTGTTGTTGTTGCTGTTGCTGCTGCTGCTGTTGTTGCTGCTGCTGCTGTTGCTGTTGCTGCTGAAGATGCAACTGTTGCTGGTGATGTGACATTTGTTGCTGCTGCTGCTGCTGCGGGGCATGTTGCTGTTGCTGCTGCTGCTGCTGCTGCTGATGTTGCAGGGAATGATGCTGATGTGTGCCAAAGCCATTGTTGGCACCCGAATTACGCTGTGACGATGCCGCTGTTGGCGCATTGAAGTAGGAAGTTGTCAGATAGCTGGGAGCACCGGGTGCCACAGGATTAACACCTGCCACAGAGCCGCTATTGCCATAGTAATTATCGGGCACTGCAACGAAGAGAGAGAGAGAGAGAGAGAGACAGAAAGATAAAATAGTGTTGAATAAGAATTAAAGTTTTCTAGCTTATTTGTACCACTGTGCCCAGCACTGTTTGCACTCGCTGCGTGTTTATTTCACACAAAGCACACAACTACATACATACAAACAAATAAAGATACATACATATGTACGTATGTAATTTTATATGCTATTTAGTAAGTTTTGTTTTACATCCGGCGTCAACGGCGCTGCCGTTGCCCAATTCAACAGTCAGTCAGTTGCCCGAACGCGAGAGCGTCAGAGAGATAGGTGCACGCAAGGGGGAGGGCGAGAAGGCTGGCTATAAGCGAATAAAATCAAAAGTATTTGCTCACAAACAACAACAATGCGAACAACACTAACAGTAGCAGTAGCAGCAAACTCTGCTCGCAGCAGCAGCAGCGAGAGAATGAAAGAGAGTAAAAGAGAGCAAGGCAAGCTTTCGTTCGCTTTTATTCATATTCGTGTCGTCACATCGCATCGCATTATTGCATTTGGTGTATTGGTGTTTCTTGGGCGCTCTCTCACAAAAAGAGCGAGAGGGAGAGAGTAGCAGCGCGCATACATTGAAAAACGGGAGACGCTCACATCGGCATAGCAGCATTGCTACACATTGGAACTGACTGCTGTCGCTGTCGCTGTCACTGTCACTGTCTCTGTTGCTGTTGCTGCTGTTGTCGTTGTCGTTGTGACCTTCACAATTTGCGCAAAGGCAATGTGTCGATGACCACAGATTTTACACAGCGAACGACGACTCACACACATACACACACAAATACACTGTGGAGTCAAAAGCATAAAAGCAGCGCGAGTGCAGCACACATTCTTATTGCAATTGATTGTGTTTGCACATACGTATGCGTGTGTGTGTGTGTGTACATATGTTTTAATACATGTTTGTGTGTTCTGCTAGCCTGCCATTTTTTGCATAATGAACTTTTGCTAAATACTTTATCCTATGTATTGGTTGTTTTTGTGTTTTCGTTGTTTTGTTTTTGTTTTTGCATTCTCCATGTATTAGGTAAAAATAGTTGAGATATACTCACCCCCAACACTGCGATTCCATATATTCCGCAACGAATTCGCCGCATTATTCTGATATAAATTCGGATGCAGAAATGTGCCTGTGTGCAGGTGTGCCGCTGCCGCTGCCGCCGCTGCTGCTGCCGCCGCTGAGTGGGTGGCTGCTGCGGCAACAGACGCAACCGATGCTGATGAAGAACCCGTACCCGCTACCCCACCAACACCAACAATTGCACCAGCTGCTGTCGATCCCGTTGTGGGCATGCCCAAACGTGCCTTCAACTCGTCGGCGCATGGCTGACCGCCAGAACTGGAACTGTCTACGTCGGATACACCGCTATCCGCCGGACTGGGCGGAAATGAACCTGCAAAAAGCAATCAAGACAAAGGAGATTACTAAGTGTGGCAGGAGAGGGGCAGGGGAGTGGACTGGCTGGGGCAGTTCATAAGAAGGGCGTGTACAGTGGTTCACCTTGCTCTTCTTAAGGTTTTTTCGCTCTCTTTTCTTAATATTGAAACGTTTTGATTTCATTTGGGAACATCATCAACATTGTTTCGCTGGGAAATGGTCTTTTAGTTGCAAGTTAGGGTATCGAATAGTCGGCTCATCATCTTGTTAGCTATCTCTTTTGTGGTCATTTCTTTTGTTGTTGTTGCTGTTGCACTCACCTGTTGTGGCCGTCGTGTAATTTCTGTGATGTGGATTGTGAATTGCGCCGCCGCTGAGTAAATTATGCAGCAATGGCCGATGTGGTATGGCCAAAGGTTGTTGTTGCTGTTGCTGTTGTTGTTGCTGCTGATGTACATTGTTGCTGTGTTGTTGTTGTTGCTGCTGCTGTTGCTGTTGTAGTGGCGTTAAGAGCGCATTCTGTTCGGTCTTGATGTGCAGCAATGTTGTTGCACTGCCAAAAGCTTGCTGTTGCTGTTGTTGTTGCTGCTGCTGCTGTTGTTGTTGCTGTTGCTGATTCTGTTGCAGGTGCTGTTGTAGTTGTTGGTGCTGCTGTTGCTGATGAGGTGACGGACTGGTTGATTGTTTGACAATAGGAATTTCAGTATCTAAAATGACAAGAGAGATAAAAAGTGTGAGAAAAACAAAAAAGTTGAATACCAAAAAATTACAAAATATTTCAAATTTTCATGGTTTCATTCGTTTTGAGAGCAACAAACACTTGAACCACTTGAATATGTCTGGCAACGCTTGCGACCCAATTCATTACGACAACTTTATCACAACAACAACAACCTACACTTCTCTCAACGAGAAACGGAGATGTGTCAAAATGTCTAAGCTAAGAGTATGGAATGTCTGAGCTAATAATACCTCAATAAATCGCCACAAACATAATTGCAAAAAGAAATAGTTTGCTATTATTGTTGTTCAACAACACACACACACATACATATACAGCAACAAATTTGAAATGCCCCAATTTGGCGAGCCATGAACTCAAAGCAACAACAACAACCGTTAAAAGCAATGACAAAAGAAATGCAAAGTGAGCGAAGCAGCAAAGGCAAAAAACGAAGTGAAACAAAAAAATTGCATCTCACTTTCTTTAGTTGCTGTTGTTGTTGTTGTTGTGCATTGAGGCGCAACGCAAGAAAAATGCAAAAGTTGTGTTTTGCTTTTTTCTTCTTCTGTTTGTTTTTTTTTTTCGTTTCGTTTCGTTTTCGTTTTGTTGGTGTTGAAAAGTAAAAGTGCATTTTCACTTATTTTATGCGAAACGCCGCAACGGCTGCTGCTGCTGCTTGCTGCTGCTGTGAATGACGAACAAGCAGAAGAAGAAGAAGACGAAGACGAAGAAGAAGAAGCAGCAGCACCAGCAGGCAGCAGCAAAAAAATTGCATTGAATGTCAAGCTGTTCACACACAAACACACACATACCAATACGCTTTTGGCATACACACAGTTGTCTCGCTCGCACGCAAGTGCAATGTGCAGGCTAAACTAAATGAAAAAAAAAAAAAGCAAAAACAACAACAACAGCACTAGTAATGAAGCTTGCATGCAAACACACACACACACACACGAGAGACTCTTGGCAGCAGCAGCAGCAAGAGAGGAAGAGAAATCAGGTCAAGGCTTGTCGGCGTTATTGTTGCTCTTCTTGTTGTTGTTGTTGTTATTGTTGTTGTTGCTTGGCAAGCGGCGACGAGTTTACAATTTATGCTTTGCTGGCTGCATTATTGCATGTTGTACAAGCGGCGAAGTTTTAGTTTCTGTGTGTGTGTGTGTGCTGGTGTTTGTGTGCGCTTTTTACAGCTTTTTAAATGCCCACACACACATATACACATACATATACATTGAAGCTTACAGACAATTCGCCTCGTCTCATTTTTAATTGCTGTTCGTTTCATTTCGCTCATATTTGCGCTCGCTTATTCGTTTTGTTGTGGGTGAATGAGAAGCATGTAAGAAATATAAAAACACAATATACATATTTGTGCATACATATGTATATGTATGTATATGTTTACAGCAGAAATTCAAAAGCTGCTGTAAAAATATGGCACAAAATTTATACATTTTTATTTACCCAACAACACAAAAAAAAACCAAAAAAAAAATATTAAAAACCAGACATTGTCTGCTTGTATGTCTCCCTCTCTGTCTGTGTGTGTATATGTATGTGTGTGTGTGTCTCTAGCAAGTCGTGACGGAAATTGCGGGCAAGCAGCTAAATCAGCTGTGTGGCCTGAAATACCTTTACCCCACACTCCCACGCCCACCCACCCATCCACACACTCCTTCACTTGTCCCCTTCCCCCGGTTTGTTTTTTGCAGTTTTTGCAGTTGAAAATCGACTTTTTTTATTACTTTAGCGGAAACTATAAACATTAGACGAAACGAAACGCGAATAGTTGAGAATTTTTTTTGGTTCTTTGCGGGAAACCTGAAAATTTGCTGAGCGGAAATGCCTGTCAATTCTTGTTGTTGTTGTTGTTGCATATTTATTCGATTCTTTTTTACGGAAACTACTTTTTTGCTTTTTTTTACCAAAGCCAACAAGGCGTATGTGTAACATAACGCAGCTGTATCGTATACGTAATCGGCATATACAGAAATGAAAGAAAAAAAAAATAAATAATTGCTAGAATTCATGCCACACAAAACGGGATTGACACACACACACACACACCGCTATGCACGGCACACCTGACGTATGTGCAATATGCAATCAAAAATTGCGCATACGCACCAAATGCATAGGGGAATTTCGCGTCAAATGAGTGTGTGAATCGAATTGACATTTTGAAGTGCAAAATACACCCCAAAATAATCCAAAATATATTCACACACATTTCAGTTTCGAGCCAAATGTGCGCTGACCTCTAATAAAAAAATAAAAAAAAAAGTAAAAAATAAAAAGCCAAAACAATTTAATATTACATATATAATATATATGAGACAAACAAAATTGGCCAACATCAGCATCAATGTGTGTGTGTGTGTGTGTGTGTGCAATTAACGGTAGAGTCATGTGCAGAGTTGCTTTTTTTTTTTTTGCCTATTGGTATTATATGTATATAAAGTAATTCCCTGCCCGAATTTGGACTTGAACTGCCTCGTTGATATGTGCGGCGTGGCGTGGCGTGGCGCGACGCGGCAGTTACATCACATACACAATTCACAATGAAGCGGAGCGGGGCGGGGAGGTAAAAACATTTGCGAATAGTAGGTCAATGTAGGTTGTTGTTGTTGTTATTGTTGTTATGATTTTGATTGCGTTTATGGCTAAAGTGTAATAAACCTAAACTAAAGGTACCTAAGGTTTGCCCAACTGACTCAAATAATGTTTGTTATCACATGTTATTGTGTTATTATGATAAAGCAGGGTATTTTATAGTTCACCACTTTTAATTGTTTTGTTTTTTTTTTGTGTTTTTTGTTTACAGTTGTTTTGGGCCATTTCCGTGGAAGCCGCTCGACAACAATAACAACAACAACAATCCACACACACAACATTTTGTTATTGCTAATGTGTCATTTTTTTTGTTATTGGCCCATTTAATGTTGAACTCGGTTTTTGGGTTTTGGTTTTTGGTTTTTCGGTTTTTTGTAGGTGTTTGAAATAACAAGAAAACAAATAAACAATTTTTGTGACTTTTTGGCTTAACTGTTTTTGGTTAACGGTTTTCTATTATTTTTGACAACTAGTTGTGGGTAAGATCAGTTAGGAGATGGTTAAACTTGTGTGTGCTGTGATATCATTTTAAAGATAATGTATATAAGAAAGTATTGACAAGATTAGCAAAAAAACTTTAGTTTTACACTAAAAACATTTCAAGCTTTTTCCCGATAACTCTTCACCTTTTCCATATACATAGATGTTATTTGTTCAAGTTTTGATCTTTTTCTAGGAAACTTTATCATAATATTGATAATCTGTAAAAATTTCAGAACTAGAAACTTACAATCCATTGAACTACACTAAACAAAATAATAAAAAACTTAAGCTATAAAAATCATCAAAATAATTTCTTTTTTGTTATGTTTAAATAACATTAGTTTAAATGTACAACTTTTTGTTCGTCTCTCTCTGTCTCTCTCTCTCTGTCTTACTCTCTCTCTGTCTTACTCTCTCTCTGTCTCTATCTCTCTCTCTCGCACTCTGTATATATACAATTATTATTAAGAAATGTGAAATACATATCATTATATTTTATTGCACTGCCCAAAAATGAAGCAAACGATCATAAAAAAAAAAAGCAACCGAAAAAACACAAATAAAATAAAAAATGTTGTTGATATGTATTTTTTTTTGCATTCCTTTGTGTGTTTGATGATGAGTGTATTTCACAGCGCGAAAGCAATTTCAATTTTTGACAATAACAATACGAGAGAGTAAAAGCAACAACAACAACAGAAAAACTGTCGACCGATTAACCAAAAAGTAACAGCAACAACAAAACGGCAACAACAACAACAACAACCGAACACCACACACAGCCAGACAAAAGAAAGCAACAGCAGAAACGACAGCAGAACGACAACAGAACGACAACAACTCAAAAGTTCTATATTTAAATATTATAATTTATGTGTTTGTTTGGCTATTGTACATGTGCACGAACAACACACACACACACAGACACAAACATTCTCTCTCACTCTCTCTTTCCCTCTTCCTTTCCCACTCTCTCTTCCCTTATGCCTATCAGCCCAGGCCGTACGTACCATGCTTCCGTCAGCGAACTGAACTCAGTTCCCAGTTCATTCCCACTTTTTCTCTCTCTCTCGCTCTCTCACTCTCTCTCACTCTCGCGCGCGGTCTGTCTAAATTCCTGTTCTGCTTATTTGGGCTTTTATGCCTCTGCTGCAGCGCTGCTGTCTTTCACACTGTGTGTGTGTGTGTGTATGGGTGCAAAGAATAAAAGCCGCTGTCGGCAGCAGCACATTGCTGTTGTTGTTGTTGTTTCTTTTGTTCTTGTGTGTTTGTGTGAATCGACGTCGCTGCTGGGCGCAGTTGTCATGGTGTACGTGTGTGTGTGTGTGTGTGTCTGTATGTGTGTTATTCGGTGCTTGTGCTTTTTGGAAATTCAGTCTCAAGTTCAAGGTCTCGCGGATAACGAACACTCATACACACACACACACATTCAGACAAGTGCGAGACGCACGCACACACACACACACACACATACGGATGTGATACACATATGTATGTACAATTCTTATTGCTTGTTTAAGCTACATGCAGTATATATGTATATGTATGTATGTATATGTATATATGTATATGTATATGTATATGTATGTATGTTTGTGCGATTCTTAAAGCAAATTTCTTATTTGTTGCCTGTCTTTTCACACCGTGTTTACTTTTTGTTGCTGCTGCTGCTCTTTCTTTCTTCCATTCTTTCTTCATTTTGTTTTTTTTTTTTTTTTGGACATAGTATTCGGGCATAAAAAAAACAAGAAACAAAGATTCCAAATAGCACAAAATAAACAATATTCGGGCAATAATAAAAAATAATTAACAAAAAAACGCAACGACTACAAAAATGTTATTCCTCAATATTTCCGCATTAAGAATTGATACGAGTTGTATTTTGTTGTTGTTGTTTTTTGTTGTTTTTTGTTGTTGTTGATACAAAAATATCTCGTTTTGAATACAAAAGGAAATGCATAGTATATGTGCATACATATGTATGTGTATGTATGTATATATGTATGTATGTTTTTGTGCATATTTATACATATTGTAATTTTTGTATCTTTTTTTTTGTTTTTTTGGGCTGTTATTTATTTAGCTTTTAATTTATTTTTTTAAATTGTATTTTATATCATATACCAAATATATTATACATATATATATATGTGTGTCGGTATATATCTTTTAATAATTTTTATATATATTTGACGATTGACGCATTTATTTGATACGCAATTTGTTAACTGCCTAAACGAATTTTGTAACAATTTTTTATTATTTTTTTTTCATATTCATTTTTGCGTTAATTACGGAATTCATAAATTTAAATAACAGGATAAAGGAAAGTTGTTCAGAACAAATATCTCAGATTCTCAACCTATATGTTTTTATGAGTTCTACATTCTTTTGTACTATTTGTCGATTAGGTTTTCAAATCTTGACAGTATACAGTATCTAGAGTCTAGTTGAAATAGTACTTGTAGTATGGAAACTAGAGGACATCTATCTCTGCTATATATGACCTTTAACTTCCTGAAAGCATATGATCTATTGGAATCTAAAGCACATCTATCTCTGCTATATGATCTTTAAACATCCAGAACAAAGTAATTTTTGTAGTCTTTGGTATATTTAGTATTTTTTCCATCTTAAATACAATATTTATGGTATCTAAAACACATATATCTCTGATATATGATCTTTAACATCCAGAACTTAAAACAAAGTAAACTAAACTAGTATTTAAGTATTTTCAAAGTAGAGTATTTAAAAAAAAATCGATCTCTACTAAATGATCTTAAGATTCTTAAGATGCAGAACTCAGTAAAAAGTTTCTTTCCACTCTGTAGTATCTATGGATTCGTATTCTGTATATATGATTACTAGCTTTATGATCTATGTTATAAGATTTTTTCGTTTTCTCATACGTATTATATACAATTATAATCATTGCTGTGTTTATTAGTCATTTTATATTTAAAAGAATTAAGTAGATGCATATAAAAGTATATGGCTTGATGAGTTTATATTTATATATATGCGGAATCTACGTTCTTAACGGATATTACATAATTTCGTTGAATTTTTATGGCCTTGCTTTGTGGCCCATTCGCATCATCATTCTGTTTCAATTAGCACCTTTCCCTGCAGAGTTCTTAAATCATGAATCTGTTTCTACGAATCCGAGATCTGAGATTTCATGTCACGCGCCATTATTTTGGGCATTACAAGTGTTAATTATGTATATAGTATTTTTTGTAGTGTTTACTTCTTATGAAGAAATGTTATAAGGAAAATGTGCAGTTATTTGATTAGCTAATTGCGTTCAATTATATATATATATAAATATATACAGTTAGTGTTGATACAGTGCAAGTGCAGTTAGTCTAGTGACATAATAGCGGTTCTCTTTATCGCTTACGCACACACACACACACACATGCATACACATGCATACATGCATATATCACTCTCTCTTTCATGCTGATTATCACTTATCGCGGCGCAATCAATGGACAGATAAGGAGACCTCAACAAATAGAGAACTGCTGTTGCGCTTACAAAACTTACACACACACACACACATACAGACACAGTCACACACGCAGCACAAACAGAAATTGAGACATGTTGGCTTACATAATTCTTAAGAAAAAAAAAACGAAAAAAAAAGTCAACCGTATTTGGGTTAAACTAAAGAAAATGATTTGCTAATTTCTTGCGCTGAAACGAGAAATTTAAGTTTTTCCGCCGCACTACACTCTATCTCTCTCACTCTGCCATTCAGTCTCGCTCTCTCTCTCTCTCTCTGTCTTTCTCTATTTGTGTACTCAGTTGTTGCCAATCTATTCCCAACCTACCTCAAAATGTTTTGCGTTAGGCCTCAAAGCAACAGACCTCGTTGTGCAGTCGGCGGTCGGTTTTGAATAGCGTAGAGGGGAGGGCGGGGTGGACGGTACGACAGTGTCGCTCTTTCCAACTATTTCCCAAAGAGACTCACACACACTCACACACATAGACACAAACAGTTTTACAATCGCAAGCTTACAGAAGCTGAAACTGAAGCTGGGCTGGTTACTCATGTAAAAAGGGAGCATGAAAAAAAATAACAGCGTGAGCGAGAGAGAGAGAGAGAGAGAGAGCGGGAGAGCGCAAAATTTAGAGAGAGCATAATAAGCTCGTTGCGCTCTCTCCGTCCGTCCGACACACATGTCGCAATTGAAAGTCGTTTGCTTAGTGTCGGTGTGTGTGTGTGTGTGTGTGTGTGTGTGTGTCTGTAGGTGTGGGCGGTGGGTTTGAGCAAGGGAAAGGTAAAGGGGAACGGCGGGAACGGGAGCAAAGTAACTGTGCGGATGAAACCCCAAAAGGTTGAAGGTAAAACACAAATCAAAAAGAGAAAAAAAAAGCAAAAACCAAATAACAGTAAAGAGGTTAAAATAAAAATGATTGCATGTTTGCGAGAGGTTTTATTTTTGTTGCTTTACAATGTAAAATAAACACACAAAAATAATGAAAAAAAAAAAACGTTTGTCAAATGAGATTTACACAAAATACTAAAAGAAAGGAAGTAAAACCCAGAAATATTTTTGGTTCTGACGGTTTTTTTCAAGGAATTCCGTCCACTGTAAATGATGAATCATACTGATGATAGGGTTGAGTAGGCGTGGCACAAAACGCCTACAGTTAAATGCTTTGGCATTTGTTCCGTTCCGTTCCATTCCGTTTGTTTGTGTTAAGGAACCAGCATTATTATTAAATATTTGTTATTTGGAAATTCTGCGGGTTTTTTTTTGCGGTTTTTTTTGTTTTGGTTGCACTTGAATTTTGCAACAAGAGACGAAAGATTGCATACCAGAAATGGCAGTGAAAAAAAAGCCGGGTATTATCTCAGCAGCGATAAGATGTTAATGGAAGTTTATGAATAAACAAACAAACATATTGTATTATTAGAGGTTAAATATAGTTAGGAATATTCAAAACGAGAACGAACTTCACAAAAGTTTCTGGTTCAAGTTTTTTATGTTGATAAGAATTCTCACTTGGCACCAGCTGCTAAGAAGTTGGCAACTGCATAAATCTGTCATTGCCATGTACTCAATAACCCGTAGAAACCCCAACCCCAACCCCATCCCCACCCACTCCACACACACACACAATGGGGACGCCTACTTTGCCAAAGCTGCGAGCGACGCGCATTTCCGCTAATACAAAAAAACAGAATGCAAAAAGAAACGAAAAAAAAAAAGAAAAAGAAAAAGAGATTTTTCAAGTACCTGACGCCCTTTTTAAGAACCAAACACACACACATACACACAAATATATAGTATAAATCCTATGTATGTTTATACATAGATTGTTCTCTGATTGTATTTGTTGTGTTTACATAAACATACACACACACAACACACACACACGCATGCATATGTATTTGTTTGGTATTTATCTTAAGATTCCCCTGCAGCAAACCAAATCGGAGCAAAAGACATAAAAA
The DNA here is from genome assembly GCA_035044645.1 of Scaptomyza parva. NCBI lineage: Eukaryota > Metazoa > Arthropoda > Insecta > Diptera > Drosophilidae > Scaptomyza > Scaptomyza parva. The sequence continues at coordinate 8,663,097 of JAWNNT010000065.1, read as the reverse complement.
TCGCTTGCGAAAAGTCAAAAGAGACGCCCGTGTCAAATATAGAGGAAACAAGTTGTTGGCTGAAGGGTTACCAGCGCCAGTCTAGTTACACACACACACACACACACACACAAACACACATATGTTTATATATGTAACAAGTGTATATATATGTATGTATGTATATAAAAAGTCCCCCAGTTGCCAGTTGGCGCCTTGGTTGTTCGCAAACTGAGAAACTATTTCACACAGCAAACGAACTAATACACACACACATGCACATAAAAAATTACAATTTACACAAACACACACACACACTTACACACATAGACGAACTGTGAATGCAGGCAAAAGCAAAAAGTGGAGAGCATTTGATAGTTGAGCGCTCTCTCTCTCTCTCTTTCGCTCTTGCTCTCTCTCGCTCTCGCATGGTTTGGTTTTGATTTTTTGTTGTTGTTTTTGTTGCTATTGTTTTTGTAGTAGTAGTTGTTGTTGCTTTTGCTGCTGTGCGTTTGCCGCCTAAAGTAATCAATAAAATTGTTGAGGTGGGTTAGGAAACTGTTACGAAGCTTTGCCGCCGCCGTCGCCGCCGCTCTTTTTTGCTCAGACACCGTCAGCAGCGACGTTGACAGCGACGTCGTCGTCGCCGTTGTCGTCGTCAGCGGAAATTGCGCTATTTTAAATAATGTTTATTTTGCGTTTGGACCGTCTTTGTTTTTTGTTTTGGGCTATCTTCTGTTGTTGGGGGAGCGGATTTAGTTTCTTTTGTTGTTTTTTGTTATAAATTTTGCCTGCTATTGTTGTTGTTGTTGCTAAATTGATATTTCCCAATTTTTTCTCTACGGATTACAACGAAAAAACTCTAAAATGGCTTTTAAGTATTCAAAAACAAAAAAGTTGCATCAAAATTCCGCTTAAGTTCAACTTTAAAAGCATAATAAAATATTTGTATATATTTGCAACAGTTACAGAATGTGGCAGCAACATATATTGTGTCTCTGTGTCTATCAATCAAAAACTGTCTGAAACTGAAGACATGAAGAAACTCCAAGAAGATTCCAGAGTGAGGTTAGGAAATATTGGTATGTGGGTTTGTAGATATGGTCAGGTGGAGTATATATGTTTATAAGAGATGTAGAAACAAACTTAAGATCTATTCAAGGGGTTTTCGGGGAAATTTGCTGTGGTATACGTGATTATTACGTATACGCTACATTGGTAAGTATTTCTTGAAAATATTTCAATTTGAGATAAAAAATATCAAAATTTCTTCTCTCCCCTTTGCCCCCCGGAAGATGTTGTTTCTTGCAACTTACAGTAGCGCTTCATTAAGCTCTTCTTGTATGCTGCAGAGCGTTCGGCTGGCTTTAATCTCATCCTGGTGCGTTCGCATTGCGTTGCCGAATCCTCATCGGATTCGGTGCCGGAGTAGGAGGTGTGTCCACGTCGACGACTGCTGCTGCCGCCATTAGTTGCAACTCCTGTTGCACCTTTCGATGCAGCTGTGGCTGCTGCTGCTACTGATGTTGCATTGCTGTTCAGCGAGAGATCGAGTGGAGAATCATAACCGTTTTGATATTGCAACTCGAGCAGTTCCTCATCATCGGCATCCGGCTCAATATCCGCATCCACATCTTCCTCAAGCGTTTCCTCATCCTCAATATCGCTCATCGGCAGATGTTGCTGCTGCGTGGGGAGTTGCTGGTGTTGCTCCGGCAGTTGCTGCTGCTGCTGGTGGTGGTGGTGTTGCTGCAACTCGTTGCTGCTGGTGATGACGCTGCTGCGTTGCAACTGCTGCTTTCGCTCCCAAAGTATCTTGGAGACATCATCTAAAGTGCTGCGGGTTTTATCTGGCTCGGATTGTTGCTGATGTTGCTGCTGGTGATGTTGCTGTTGCTGATGTTGCTGCTGGTGATGTTGCTGTTGGTGATGTTGCTGCTGGTGATGTTGCTGCTGTTGTCTCAGATGATTGTAGAGAACTTTAAACTCGCGACAATCTGTTTCAATGCTTTCGTCATTGTCGTCCTCGATCTCAGGCTCGTGTTCCTTCTCCTCCACTTTTTCCACCTTCACCACCTCCTCCTGCTCCACCTCCTGCTCCTTTTCGGCTTTCGCTAACTTTTCGCACTCCCTTTTGGGCTCAATTGCTGGACTTATACAGGGTGCTGGCAGGGGACTTTGTTGCTGCTGCTTCAGGTCTGACTCTGTTGCATCTTTTGCTATGGCACCTTCGATAGCTGTTGTTGTTGTTGGTTTTGTTGTTGTGGCTGCTTCATCGGCATCCTTGCCGGGCGGCGCTGGTGATGTGGGCGCATCCACCGGTGTGGGCGTTGGTGTTGGCGTGGGCGTGGCACAAACAGCCGCTGTTGGCGATGCCGCCGGTGAGGCGGAGGCCGATCCCGACGAGGATGTGGAGCAGGCGGATGACAGCGACAACGATGACAGCGAGGATGTTGACGAGGACGAGGACGAGGATGATGATGAGCTCGAGCTCGAGCTAGAGATGGAACTGGAGCTGGAGATGGATGATGATGATGAGGAAGAGATCGCCGCCGTCGCAAAGTTATGCGCCGTGGCGGCCACCAAATGTTGCACCATTATCATTTTAGCAGTTTGTTTTTTTTCTCGTTTTGTTTTGTTTCTTCTTCTTCTTCTTCTAATTATATATATAGACGCGACTTAAACACGATTCTTACTACACGTTGCACATATGGATATATATTTGTATATGTATTTATTTATTTAATTATTTATATTTGTATTTTGCATTTGTATTATTGGATATTATGTTACAATTTTGAGGTATTTCTTAACACAAACTTTGCAGACTTCTTGATGTTGTTGTTGTTGCTGGTGTTGTTGTTGGTGTTGTTGTTGGCCGGTGCCGCCTGCAGTTAATAACATTTTTGAGTGGCAAAATCGCGCAACGCGCAACGCGAATGCGGAAACGTAACAAAATGGGCAACAAATTCGAATTCTGCTCACTCTGTGCTGCTGGCTTGCGTTTTTTCTGCTTTTGCTGCTTTTAGCTTTAGCTTTAGCTTTAGTTGTGTGTGTTTTTGTTTGTTTGCGCGTGTGTGTATGTGTGTGTGTTTTGGGTTTGCTGTTTAGCCGCGGCACGTCATTTATCTCTTACGGTATCAGCGAAACTAAAATCTAAAGTCAGCACAAAAAGCACTGCCCGAGTGTTTATTAGGCGCAAACAAACGTTGCAGTCGGCGACTGCGAAGCGACTGCAGCAGCGTGCGTTCGTCAACGTCGACGTTTCTGGCAAAGGCGCGCGCGCGCCCCACTCACACAACGTACACACACACAAACACACACACAACCGCCAGAGAGACGATGACAACCGACGACCGACGACCAACAACAACACAGCACAGCACCAAAGAGAGCGAGTGAGCGAGCGAGCAAATGCGAGAGCGCAGGTGGGAAGGTAAAAGGCGAATAAAATAAAATACAAATGAGCAAACGACTGCGACTGAGTTGGTGACGGCGACGGCGACCACGACGACGACTGAATGGGGCTCGCTTGCTCGGCTCGCGCCAAACGAAAGAGTGAGCGCACGCGGACAACTGTTACTGTTGTTGTTGCTGGCTGGCTGACTGGCTGGCTGGCTAGCTGCGCTATTGCGAAAACGATGTTGATGTCGGCGTCGCTGTCGCTGTTGCTGTTGCTGTTTGCTGCCGCTGTCGATGCCGGGAGCGCGCCAAAATGGTAAGCAAACGTAACAGTTTTGCGTTTCGAGAGCAAATGTTTGGCGCTGCTCTCTGCTACTGTTGTAAATACGTATGTAAGTAACTTCTACATATGTTTGTTTGTTTGTTTGTGTGCCGTGCTGTTGCAGCTAAATGTGTGAATGTGTTGGTGATAGGTGGTTTTGTGTGCCACATGCGCATTTGCATTGCATTTCTCCTCTAGGGACATTCGAGTGGCAAACATAGACAAACGGCACAGTGGTGCTAAATCAATAATATTTTCTTCATTTTTGGTAATGAACTTAAAATGTAAGAATCATGACATCCTTATTTTCAATATATTCAACAATATCTTATCATTATTTTATCCAAAATCTCATCAATAAATGAGTGCAACAAATATTTCTTAATTTTTTTTTCCTTCCAGCAGCACCACAACTTCCTTTTTAGTCTGATCTACAGACTAGATCTTCCAACTCACACACACACACGCACACACTTACATTCACAGACACCACACCGCAAATACTCTTACAAATACACATCTACACTCGTGTAATAGCTGATGCGACCCAGACCCAGTGCGTTTGCTTGAGTGGAGCAAGTGGAGCGAGTGGCAATTGCAACAACAACAACGACTATCTGGGCCCCCCAAATGGGTCAGGCCAAGTCAAAAGGGCTGTGCGATCATCTAGGGGGGGGGGGGGGAAGTGCATGAGTATTGGTGAGAGAGTGCGCAAAAGTGAGCAGAAGGAGAGATGGTGGAGGATGATGCCGACGTCGCTGCCGCTGCCGCTGCCGCTACTTCTACTGCTGCTGCAATCGTTTACGGCTATGACTTAATGCAAGTGTGTGTGAGATAGCGAGAGAGCGAACGCGCGAGAGAGTGCCGAAGAGTCCACACTCTCTCTCTCTCTCTCTCTCTGTCTGTGTCGCGGCATTTGACGATGGCAGTAGAGCAAATTTTCACTTTCCGTTTGTTTTAGTTGTTGCTGTTGTTGGGCGGCCTTTCCATTTACTTGCCTCTCTCTCTCTCTCTCACTTTCTGTGTGCGTGTGTGTGTGTGTAATGCTCTCTTGAAAAACTCAACATGTGTGTGCTTGAATATTGCAAAAAATAAAGGAAGCAGAACAAGAGCACCAAACACCAGCAGCAGCAGCAGCAAAAGAAGATGAAAACAGAAGGAAGAGTTTGGCATTTTCGGGTGCAGGGTGTGTGCGGCCGACAGTGCCACGCGGTGGGACGGGAAGGGACGTGTGAGGTGGTGGTAGAACTTTAATGAGGCAACGTCGTTGGCGACACAGACATACTTTTTAGCTAAGCTTGTGTGTGTGTGTGTGTGTGTGTGTGTGTGTGTGTGTGTGTGTGCAAAATGAGTCCAATGTACCGACAACTGTGTACTGTGTAGCCGGTCAAAGGAGGAAGGTGGCAGAGATGAAAGGGAAGGGGCACACAGACGGCTCCTTTAGGCGACAACAGAGAAAAGGCAAAAGACAGAGAACGAGAGAGAGAGTGGATGAGTGGAAGAGTGGAGAAGGGGGTATTACGGGGGGACATAGACAGAGCGTGCTGTAAAGAATGTTTTTATTTTCGAGAAGAGGAAGCGCATTAGGTGGCTTTCGGTTTGGTTTAGTTGGGTTTGGGGCACCTCGCTCCATGGAACTTTGGTACCGATACTAAGACATGAAAGAAGTCTAGGGTTTTTTCTTGTTGTTTGTTGTTGGGTTCTTTGGGGAAGGGGAAGAAAGAGGGGGGGGAGGTAAAGCTTGTGTAGTCGATTCATGTTTCATACACAAAAGTCATTGAACAGACGCCGTCAACTGCGACGACGACGACGACTGCAAATCCTCGACTGCTGCTCCTCCTCCTCCAGCTCCTGCTTCTCCTCTTCTTCCCCACTCCGCCGCCGCCACATTGAGTCTTAGAAAGCCAGACGCCATGTCGATGGTTAGGAAGTGTCGGAAATGTATCGCTTTACTTGTTGTTGTTTTGCCATCGCTTTGATAACTCGGGCCCCAAACCCTCAAAGCCTCCTCCCCGAACCACACCCAGCGAACGTACCTCCCTTCCCTGCCCTTGCCTCCCTCAAGAAACAAAAAAAAATGATGCGAATCGGCGCGTCATCGGCCAGCAGCAACAACGACTGCGACAAAAACAACAACGATTGGCAGCAATGGCGAGACAACATTTTCGGAGTAAACAGCAGTGAATGACCTCATATCATCTAATACACGCGCCAAGTACTCAAACCCTGCCCCGTCAGACCTCCCGCCCCGCCTCGTTCCGATAGCTCCACCACCGAAAACAAATCCCGACCGAGACCCCTCGACTGACTAACCTGCACAGACTGTGATGGTGGAGAACCGAGAATCTCACTCAGTCACTCGATTACGATGGCAACGACGTTTGTCAAACTTATTTTTGTGTATGTTCTTACCCATTTACGCAAAACGAAACAAGTAAGAAGGCTCTAGTCGAGTAAGCTCGACTAGAAGATACCCTTAACCCTTGACCAGCAGACAGACAGACGGTCGGGCTAACAGACACACACATATGTACGTGTACCGCTGTACCAATGCTTGATGGTTTCATATCTCTGGTATATCTTAACCGATTTTAATGAAAATTTCACGGAAGTTAGTTATTTTCTTTATAGTTTCAATCCCCATTTTCAATTTATTGAAATTCAAGTTTTTTCTTGTTATCGATTACATATGTAAATCGTAAACCTGAAAAGTTATCGAAAATTTAAAACAAACTTGCTATGCCTAGGGATTAGGAGAGCTTATATCCAAAATCTAGCCTCTAGCTTGTCTAGTTCCTGAGATCGACGCGTTCATACAGACAGACAGACAAGCAGACGGACATGGCTATATCGACTCGGCTCCTGATGCTGACCAAGAATATATATACTTTATGGGGTCGGAGAAGCTTTCTTCTGCCTGTTACATACTTCTGCACAAAACCATTATACCCTTTTCTTACCCATTTCATGGGTTAAGGGTATAAAAAATATCATCAGACTTGTAATTGTTACGGTTTCCATCCAGTTGGGACGAGGAGGAGGAGACACTTGCTTGAATTGGCCCGGGTTGGGTTGTGTTCGGGTTTGGTTCGGGGTTTTATCTCTTTGTTTAGCGGTCGGTAATCTGGTCAATGATGTTTAGAGCTCTTTGTCCTCGGCACCACTGCAGGACGCTGGCTGGCAGGGGTTGCTGAGGGGGGCAGCTGGGGCGGGGTCACTTGTAGGTTAAACGGACGTACATTTATGATGGCTGCTGATTTTTATTAGCCAGATAATGCAAGTTAATAGTTGAACGCGCTTAGAATCGAGTATAATAATAAAAACATTTGCATTTTGCATTTGCAGCAGACGAAAGCGAAAGTGAAATATTCGACAGGATTTGGGGTAACTTTAAGAAAGAAAACCGCTAAGGAAATTTCAGGAAATTTAAGGAAATTTCATTAAACTTTCATTGAACAATGAAAGCGACCAATTTGGGTTAAAAAACTTTAAGGAAAGAGTTTTTTTTAATGGGAGTAAATCAATTAAGTTTCGAGCGGAGGCATTTCAAAATGCGGCCCAAGGTTAGAAAGTAGCCTTGAATCCTCGCGCAAACACACAAAAAAAGTTTCTTAGGAAAAGTTTCTGTCAGGGAAGCCATAAAACGGTTAGTTAACCCTCCCTCCAGCACATTCCAGCTTGTAGTTGTAACTTGTACCGAAAAATAATCTTCAGGAAATTTCCAAGTCAAGTTTTTAAGCATTGTTTTTCAAGTTTGTTGTTGTTGTTGTTGTTTTTAATGTTTTGGTGTATTGGCATTCACCTTTTTCATGCAAAAAAAGCTAACTAGCTCAGCGCTTTTATTGCCTAACACCAGCAACCTTCAGCCCAGCAACTGTTTCCCCATTTCTTAACAACAACAACAATGAATAAATGAAGAAATGAAGAAATGATTACGAAAAGTTCACGAAAAAACGAAAAAAACACACAAAAACTACACAACGCACTTGACCGTCAGCCAAAAGACATTATCATCATTGTTATAATTAACATTGGAATCCAAAAAAAAAAAGAAACCGAAAAACAGACAAAAAGAAAAACAAATGTCAACTCTTTTCTTTTGGAGGGCGGGGAGTGGGCACACGGTGCGTATGAGTAACGTATTGTAATGAGTAATGTAATGTGTGTGTGTGTGTAAGTGAAGCGTAAGTGAAGCTTGTTACATGGCACATTACAAGTGACCAGAAATATGAAGAGAAAAACCAGTTAACAAGCACTTAGCCCTGAATGTTTTTTGGACAATTTAGTTCTGGTCTTGATGCAGTTGTTCTGCTATTGAAAGAAGAAGAACTAGAAGTTGTCTCAAAGAAGTTAAAATTTGCATTCTGCAAGCAAATTATGTATTCAATTTATTTTGCCATTTGTGTTCTTTGTGCTTTGTACTCCAATGTCGAATGTTGTTGTTGTTGTTGTTATTGTTGTTGTCAAAGACGAAGAAGAAGCTAATACCAAAAGATTGTTGTTGGCCAAAAAGACAATTCCAGTTAATGGGCAAAAGCGTTTTTTGTCTGGCTCTCGAGAGCTAGTTTTATGCGTTTTAATTAAAGTTAAACGAAATCGAAAGCCAAACAACAGACAAGACAAGGCATTAAATGTACGTTGGCCAAAGGAAATAGCTGATGTTGCAGCAGCAGCAGCATTTTCTTATTGTTGTTGTTGTTGTTGCTGTTGTTGTTGTTGCTACTGCTCATTTGAGCGTCACTTTTCCACTTGCACTTGACAACGAAAATGCCACAACAAAACAAACACACACAAAAGAAAATTGATAAAAAAAAACAAGAAAAAAAAAACTCGTCAGCAAAAAAAGCCACAAACAATGGCATCCTACTTTTGGCCACAACAAGTCGCTCATACGCCCCGTTGGCCCGTTAGCCCGTTGGCATTGTTTGCCTTGTCTGCAACACTCTCGCTCTCTCTTTCTGTCTCTTTCCCTCGTTATCGCTCACACTATTTTTTTTTATATCATTTGATTTTCCTTTCTTTGGCCGCATGTTGCACTTGCACTTTCTTTTTGCATTATGGCGTGTGGAAAAACTTTCGATTTTCTCGCAAAACCGAAAAGCAAATTATTTTTTACTTTTTTTTTTTCCAGCAGCAGCAGCAAAGAAAATGAAAGCGAGAAGTGCAACAACACACACACACACACACATACATACACACACACACAACGATATCGAAACAAGACTCACTCCTAACTTAGTTTAATAAGTATGTAAAGAGATTCGTGTGGACGAGAGACAGAGCGAGAAAAAAGCTGTAATCGGGTTGGTTTTTCATTTCTTTTTTTTTTTTTTTTTTGTCCTAAATTTAGAGGTTGTCTCTAGGGAAACGTGCGCCTTGAGGTGATCTTATCATGATTGTTAGTTTCAGTTTTTTTTCTTGTTTTTTTCTTTTTTTTTTTCTTTATTATTATCAACACTTGAAAAGCGTTTAGATAGAGGCGGCAATTATATGTTTCTCTGAAGGCAAACTAGCTTGGAGTGGATGGAATGAAGAGAATGTTTGAAAGAAGGAGATTGAAACAAAAGAAAAGCTAGTCTATAGAAATAAAATTGAAGTATATAAAGAATGAGCTATTGAAGTTCTTAAAAATAAATGTAATGATGTAGTTTTGTTGAAGTTTTGAAGAAATATTTCAAATCTGATAGGTTTTTTTTGGTAAAAATGTTAAGAAGTTCAAAACAACCCGAAAAAATTATATATGTCAATAATCTTTTCACAATCTTTGCTCCTTCTTTTCATAAGAAATACTTACATATATTTTTCCCAAATACATTCCCAGTCAAACAATAATGATTATATCTAAGTTTCATTCAGGTTTGACAATGAAAATTTTTTTAAGTAAAATAGTTAAAACAGATTAAAGAAAAGTGTTTGAAACTAATTTGAATACCCTTCATTTTCACAGAAACTTGCCGCAACGTGGTCACGTGCAAACAAGCTGCAAGCTGCAAGTTGCAAGTTGCCAGCAGTTGTAAACCTGGTCAAAAAATTGCGCGCTTGAGCAGAATGTGAATAATCATGATTTTGCTAACCGACTTAGCCAACTTAGGTTGGATGACTTCAGAGCTGCAGTTTGTTGTTGCTGCTTGCTGCTGCTGCTGCTTGCTACTTGCTGCCTGCTGCATTTGTATGCAACGCTGGTCATTCATAATGAAAGTGAATTTCGCATAGTTTTGTTTCTTTCTTTCTATCTTTCTATCTATCTATCTATCTTTCCTTTTGCCGAGTTGTTGTTAGCTGTTTTGTCGAGTCGGTCGAGTTGGTCGATATATATATATATATATATATGGCTAATTTCTAATGCTGCCTCCTCTCTACTTTTCTCTCGCTCTCGTTGTCTGGGGTTGAAAGACGAAAGACGAATGAAAAAAAGAAATAATAAAACCAGTTAAAGTCAACTTGTTGGCCAACAACTCGCTCGTTTAGCGTCTGTTCGCTTTTGGCATCGTCATCATCAGCAACACCAACAACAACAACATTGCAAAGCATGCGGCCCTGGTAACACTGACTGACTAACTGACTAACTAACTGACTGACTTCTTGGCCATTGCAAGCGGCGAAAACCAAACCAAACCAAAGGAAATCGCATTGGCAAAAAGAAAACGTTTGCAGTTTGCAGTTTTGCTGGTTGCAACTCACATCTGGCTGGTGGTGGCTGCCACATGTGGCCAGTTTCACATTCGATGGTATCGATACTTGGCTGTTGATTTTCCCAACCATTTTTTTTTCTTCTTGTTTTTTTGCTTTGTATTTTGGCCAGTTTCTTGGCTGGCAAAGCTGACAGGCTGCTTTGGCTCCCAGAGCCGGAAAGTATTTATTTTAATTAACGTATAGCGTTGGAGTTTTGTATTGATTGTGAGCTGAACGTATATATAGAGAGGGGATGAGGTTTGAAGGGGGGCAGGAAAGAGGAAAGAGAATGTGTGTGTGTTGAGATTTTCGATTCAATTTGATGTTTATGAACTTTCGCTTGCGCCCGAAAGGATTCACTAACTAACTAACTAACTAACCCCAAAAAAGTAGCATTACTTGGGTAATCCAGTAATCAATCGATCTATAAGAATGAGTTACTTATGTTGTATTCATTTGTATGCAGAGAAATAAGCCTTGTTCATTTTTGTTCAATTCAATTCAATTTGCAAATAGTTTTTATTTTTTTTTTTGCTACGTGCATTTTTGCATCTCCCCGTCTCCGCGTCCAACCTTAACGGCGAACGACGAACGGCAAACAATGCATTATATTGCATCTAATCCCATATCGAAATGCATTGAAACGTTTCTCGAACTTGCCAACTAAAAGTTGATTAAACTGCACAATAACAAACGGCAACAACAACGATTTTCAAGTTCAACACAATGAATATAAATTTGAAAGAGCTGTGTTTTTTGTTGGAAATTTTCCAATGCTTCAATGTTTCAATGTGTGTATGTGTGTGTGTGTGTGTGTGTGTGGGCACACACAACAAAAGATGCAGCTGCCACAGAGCCTTAATCAACATAATTCTCACACATTATCACAAGCCGCTGATTAGTACCAAAATGTATATATGAAAGAAACTAAAATATAACATCAAAAAAAACGAGAGACACTGAGAAACTATCAAAACTAAAAGTTCAAATCCAATGCAGTCCAACTGCAAATTGTTATTGCTATTGTTGTTGTTGTTGTTGCTTTAGCTATTTGTGTTTGCTATGTTTTCTGTGCGAGTGTGTGTGTGTGTGTGTTTAAATTGCCGTGTGCGTTTCATTTTCATTTCATTTCATACCCTGTACGTCATTGAGTTGAAAGAGCTTATACCGCTCAGTGTCATTCACATAGATAAATATGTGTGTTATTCATTTTGTAACTTGTTATTAAATATAAATTATGTTTATTATTACTTTATGCAAGTAATTAAGTTATAATATACCTTTAAGTTTCTAATCATTAGAGTTGTAACTAACAAAAGTTCACTTACAGCGTAGTTGACAGTCGACTACCCCGCTTTACATTAGCTAGTTATACTTGTTTTGGTTTTAGTTTTTGTTGTTTGTTTACGTGTTTTATTGAAAAAGATTTTCAATGCCATTATTGTGCATGTCTGCCTATCTATGTGTGTTCGTGTAAGTGCATAAATGTATATATGTGTGTGTGTATTCGTTGTAAATGCAAGCAAAGCAAACGTCCGTCTAACTGTACGACCGTCAACCGCAGACATTGGGACAGAAAAGACAAGAGACGACAGCAGCAGGCATTAGAGGCGTCGGCAGACGTCGGCGAGTCGGCAGTGACGCTGACGCTGACGCTGAAGCTGACGTCGCCGTTAACGTTGACGCAGATGGCGCAGCTCAAAGCTGACAACGGCAACAGCGACAGCTCATCCGACTGACGTTCGTTTTCGTTAGCTAGTGACTGCTACTAATATCTACTACTTACAGTCAACTGTATATAATGCATATGTATGTATGTATGTATGTGTATGTATATATATGTATTTACTGTTTGTAACAGAGCTGAGCTTAAAAGTTTTCTGTGTGAAATGAATAGTGGAAAACATATGGCCTTTCGTGATTTCCTTTCATTCTGAGGTTATCCTTCCTACTTTTCTGTACATATATTATACAAAATGAAGCGTTTCCTTCCTTTACTTTGCTTTGCTTTGCCTTTTGTTCTCTGTATTATATAATGTGTTTAACTGTTTTATAGGTAGGGCACTATGAAAAAGAGGTTTAAATAACTGTTGAAGGAGACTCTTACGCTTAAATACTATATATTGAAAGGAATAATCATATTTATCTTCCCTAATACTAATACTTAAACTTAAAATACATGGAAATCTCTTGATTTTGACTTGGAACTCTGTTGATTAAGACTAAAAGTTCTGTGCTAAGAAACATAGAGACATGATTTTAGTTTTTTTTAGTTATTCCTGCCCCAACCTAAATCAAGTTGATCTTCGAACAAAAGTGATAAAGTTGCCCTCGCTGTTTTTGTTATCTGTTAGCCTAGGCTCTATAATTATTAATAGCCATATATGTGTAGTATGTACATGTATGTATTAATATGTATGTATGTGTACAAAAAAAAACATGTGCTTGAAGAAAGTTTTTCCATCGACATGGATGGTCGGCAAGCCGGCAAATTGATCGTGCAATAATTACTGCATAGCTACAAGTGGCAAGTGGCAAGTTGCACGTTGCACGTTGCAACGTTGGTTCAAGTTGCTGTTGTTGCTACTTGCCACAGCATCGAAATGATGGTGTTGATGATGAAGTTGTTTGCTGCTGCTGCTGCAAATGGAAAGCAATGAGAGGGAAAGTGTTTTTTGCCAAACTATGACTATATCTGTATATGTATATGTATATGTGTATGTGTGTTAAGTTTTCCATGGCATGTTGCTAATAATTCCAATTCGTAATGCCGCATAATACACACACACATAGGCAAATACTAATAGGCAAATAGATAATAGTGCATATATAGTGACAGAGACATACATCCATTCATTGGCATTGAAACGAGTCAAACGTCGCAGCCGAGTTGAAGGCGAGACAGTGAGAGGGGCGTACACACAATGAGGGAGGAAGGGGTAGGCAGGCAGGCAGGCAGGCAACGTCGTCAACACGGTACCCTAAGTGAGATCGATCTACAGCTACAACTGCAACTGCAACAACAACAACAACTAATAACGACAAGCATCAAATTTGCACAAACTGCAACAAAAACAAACAAAAAAAAAAAAAACGAAATAAAAATAAAAAAAACTGCAAACGACATTCAACCAATAGAAGTCAAAGTTCTGAGAGAAGGCGACAGATAACACGTCACTTGACTCGAATGGGGACATGGACAACATGCGTGCCTCCCGCCCGCCCCCCTCTTTGCCACTATCCCTCTATCCATCTCTGTCTCTCTCACGACGACAGTCGACGACGACGACGTGAATCGGAATCGGAATCGTTGCGTTGTGTTTTACGTCGTTTCCCCCCACGGGCAGAGAGCATAGAACATTGCGACAACAACAAACAAACAACAAACAAGCCACTGGCATAGACACAAACTGCAACAGCAGTAGCACTCCCAATACCCCCCGCCCGCCCCCTTGCCTCACCCACAATCCCCCTCACTTTTGAGTCATAGACACTAACATTCTCAGTGCTGGCTCGGTGCTCGGGTACAAAGCCTTTTACAATATTGCGTTCGTTTTCGGTACACTTTTGTGTATACCCAGTGAAAAGTGTTGTTAGGGTATCGCCAATTGGTGATAGAGTATGTTGGAGACTAAATTGTAATCCTATAAGCTTTGACAATCAAAAATCGCTATCAAAATAGTAGGAACGCTTTAAATATGTTACATTGAATAAAGTATCGATAAATATCGATTGTTAGGGTATCTCCATTTGGTGGAAGAGTATGTTATAGACGAACTTTCAATCAAAACAGTCGAAAAACTTCGAAACTATCATATTAATTAAAGTATCCATAAATATCGAGAGAGGATTTTGTAAGGGTATCACGAAGTGCTGGTATGTGATAGATAAACTTTCAATCTTAAAAGCTTTAAAAATCAAAAATCCTAATCAAAACAGTAGAAAAAACTTCGAAGTATCAAAGTATCGATAAATATCGATAACCGATTATTAGTTTCTATCAAGTCTTGAACATTTCTTAATATATCTAAGACCTGAAAAAACATAAAGAATGAATTTTAAGCGCCGTTTTCCAATCCATACTACAAATTGCTTTTATAACTTAGTCCCAGAGTATCTACGAGTAGTCATTCCCTAAAATTGATTGCTCGTTCTCGTTTGTTTATTTGTTCTCACTACTTATTTATGTATTTTAAATAGAATTTGCGCGTATTGAACATTGCAATTGCTTTTGTTTCTATTGTTGTTGTTGTTGTTGCAGTTGCAGTTGCTGTTATTGTTTTGCGGCATGTTGCAACGGGTTTGGCCCAAAACAGGGCCGCACTTGCTGGTTAGTTTATGGTCGTGTCTGCCTTTCGGTAGCAAAAAACACAAAACAAAAGCAAAAACAACAACAAAAATACACAGCATAACATTTTTCAATTTAATTTTTCGTTGCTTTTGGCACTTGTTGTTGTTGTTGTTGTTGGTATGTGTGTTGCACCAATGTTTTAGGTATCAATTTGGTGGCAAAATGGGTGTTTTTCAATTGGTTTCGACAAAGAGTTATGTTTGAACTTTCAGAATGAATAATGAAACAAGAGAAAACTTCTTCTACTCTATCATAAATATTACGTATACGTAATAAGATAAACATAACCATATATGTAAAGGTAAGAAACTATACGATATGATATATGGAAAACGTGTTGAAAACAGAGGAAAAGACATAAAATACTACTAATAATTGTTAACAATTAAGTAATATATACAAAGTACATTACGTATACGTATTAGTTAATGTTTTGTATGGATAACTAATCGCTTTATCAGAGACACCTTGATGTTAATGTCAAACACCCTGTAACGGCAACTGAACACACACACACACTCACACACTCACACACATACTTGTGCATTTATTATTTGCTTAGGCATATATTTTTAATTTGCGAGGAAGGAGAACAAATAATGAGAGTCGACATGCATACAAATACATCGCGACTAAAAACTGCATTCATGCAACAAACACATACAACAACAACAACAACAACAATAAACTCATTCACGCTGTCAATTGTTGTTGTAATGAACAAACGACCGAAAGCCGAAGCCGAACCGAACCGAACCGCAATGAGCGAACCGAAAACGAACCGCAAACCGTACAGAAAAACTGAACGAAACGAAACGCAGCGAAACGAAATAGTATAAATAATAATAGCAACAAAATTTCCTTTTCTAGGTCTAGGCCAGTTGCACAATTACATTCTAAAATATGCACACACAATATATATGTATGTGTGTGTGTGTGTGTGTATCTATGTTTATCTGTTGTATCTGTTGTATCTGTTTAGTATGTCTATTAGTTACGCGATTCTTAATGCTTCTGAGTCTCCCGATTCTGCACTTGATTACATACACACACACATATGCATTACATTATGCATGGGAAAGAATCGCTTCTTGTCATTATAATTGTTGCATCTATAATTCACGGTTTCGTGTTCGTTTTGGCGTGTGTGTTGGCCGCGTTCTCTCTAGGCCTATAAATATTAAAATAACCATGTCTATATATATATATATATAGATACATACATATATAGATACATTCGCAGCCGGATTATAGATGCACACGTTGTCGTTGTTGTTGTCGTTGTTGTTGTCGTTGTTGTTGTCACCACAGACATCCGCCTAATATTCTGCGGCTGCTCGTTGTTGTTGTTGTTGTAGTTGCAGTTGTTCTTGTGCCTCTTACGCATGCAATTTTTTTTTTATTTTGCTTTCGATTTTGCGTGCACTTTGGGTCTTAGTGTGTGTGTGTGTGTGTTTATTTGTTTTTGAAGGACAGACAGTCTCTCTGTGTGTCTCTCTCTCTCTCTCGCTCTCACCCTCCCTCTCTCTCTCTCTCTCTCTGTCTTAGTGTCTCTATGTGTCGATCTGTGTGTGCCTGGGTGTCGATCTGAATACCGACCAACGCCTGGTTTGCATTTTGTTGCCATAGTCCCCAGCATAAATACTTATACACACACATACATATAATATATATAGACATAAGACATACATAAAACACATATACATATATACATATTTGAAGTGCGTAAATACCTTTAATAGACATATATTAAATGTTGCACATTTAGAGCTTAGAACAAAGTGTCTAAAGCGGATTTGCTACGCATTAGCTAATCTTAAATCTAAAGCTAATGGTTTCTAATGAAAATTTTGGTTATAGATTATGTTAAACTGATTGCAGATCGCAGTTTAGGAATGTTTTTGGTGTAGAATTGCAATTTTTATGTGTTTAGTATATAATAGTATGTGGTTTCCTACGAATTCCAATAAAGAACACTAAAAATGAACAAAAAGTCTATATTTAAACATTTTTCATCAAATTAAACACAATTCCACTATAGATACAAAGCATTAAGCATTTTTACATTCAGAGATTCTTTGATTTCCTTACGGTATTTTATGCCTGATATGTTTTTAAGCGTTTCCCAATTGGTTCAATGTGTAACGGTAACACACATAAAATCTGTTATATGTACAGTTATATATTTGTACGTATGTTTTTGTACATCCAATTAGTCGTTCGGAGATGACACAGATACGTTTGCGATACTTTTCCGCTCATTTTCCTCATTTTGCTAAACGTAATTTTGTCTTACACTCGAGAGATACATTTTGTCTAACATGCATATCCGTTTACACAGATACACAAATGTCGTTGTGTGTATGTGTGTGTGTTTTTTTTCAAATGTCGGCACGATCAGAAAGAAGACTATAAGCCTAGACAGATATATAGACACAGTAGATGACTGATTATATATTGAAAGAAGCCAAAAGAAGCTGCATGCCTCTGAATGTAAGTGGGTTGGAATTATATACATACATACATAAAGTGGGTGGCATGCGGAACGGATGACTGACTGATCGAGTGACTCTGACAGGAGGTGATAATTAGGGGCACATGCTTATTTGCTGACAAATATATACTAATTTGTGTATTTTTTGGTATTTTTGCAAGTGTAGTTACACTGGCTGCATAATATTTATTGAATGTTTGCCAATGGGTCACACTGGCACTAGAACTAGAACCCCAATGAACTGCAGAGCAACAACAAAAATGTTTGCTCAATGACGGAAAATGGATATGCAAACAAGAAGCAAAACGCAGCGCAACGAAAGAAAAAAAATGAAAAAAAAAATAATAATAATAGCAAGAGCAGTTTATATTTTGTATAATGAAGCGCCTCGCGCCAATGAAAGCAAAACGACTGCGACGTTGACTGAGACGCTGACGGCGTCGTCGTTGACGATGCGCATCTAAGATTTTTGTGCTGTTGTTAGGGTGTGGGAGAGGGAGGGGGTGTGGAGTGGGAAGGTTGGCAAAGGAGAGCTTTCGCAGACTCTCGCGAGCGAAGTCGAATGCCTGTGTGTGTTTGCCTTGCGTTTGTTACACACACACACAACCACACACCCGTTATGCACATGTGTATGTGTGAGCGCATATATAAAATACATCGTCACGCGAGTGCAGCGAACTAATTCAAGGCTGCATACCACACGCTACAGCCAAAGCAAAAATAAAGCTATCGTTGTATTAGTGTGTTTTGTGTTGTTGCTTGCTTGCTTTGCTCTCCGCTTCGCTGTTATGCTCAGTGTGTGTTTGGCGCTCTCTCTCTCGCGCGCGCTCACACACAAATGCACATTTACTTTTGCTGTAGCTGTGTAGTGTGTGCAGTCAAGACAAGTTCAGCGCTAAACATTCAAAGCCGACCAAAGACTAAACGCAAAACATTGAGACGAAGACACATAGGAGGAAGACTGCGACTGCGACTGCGACTGAGACTGAGACTAAAAACTTGTGACTGAGACGTGTGAGACTCAGCGACTGCGACAGAGCGACTGAGAATTTTGTAAGGTTTGTATCATCATTATCATCGTTATCATTATTATTGTCATGATGATTATTATTGTTTGGCGCTGCCTTTTGTTTTCATTTCTGCCTTTTATAACGAGATGCGAAGTCGTCGGCACACGCTCTAATGCAATCAAAACACACCAAAGCAATAACAAAACCAACAACAAAAGCGAACGTCGCACACAAACTGTGAAACTGCGAAAACTGGAACTGGAACCGAAACACATACACACGCATACACATATACGTGAACAACTGCAAGCTTCTCTTTATTCCCCCTCTCCTTTATTCTTCCTTCCAGCAAACCATTTCATTTCAGTATTCAGTTCATTTGCTCGATTCTTTGCCGCTTCTTGTTGCTTTTTACGGGAGGTAGGCTGTTGTTTGTGTGTGTATGTTGGATCAAGGAGACGTGGTGAGGGTGTGGGGAATTGCTCTAATGGGAACAGCTAAATGTGTTGCCTTTTGTTAGTGTTGTTGTTGTTGTTATTGTATATTGCATATAGAAAAGCGTCGTTTCGTTTTCATTGGCAGAGAGAAAATGCATTTCCACCTCAAATGCAACCATTGCCACCCCACAAAACACACACAAACACACACATATACAGAAACCAGCATATGTATGCTATTGATATGCTCTATTATTATTATTATTTCCATTTGTCTGTTTTGTGTTTATGCAGCCTGTTGTTGTTTGTTATTTCTATTCGTGTGTATGTCTATGTTTGTGTGTATGTGTGTGTGGGGTGAAGGTGAAAATTTCCACCGCAACGAAGGCAACCAAACGATCGTCGACCGACAATGCATGTTGATCGTTTGCTGTTGTTGTTGTTTTTGTCATTGCAGTTGTTGTTGTTGTTGTTGTTGTTGTTGTTATTGTTGTTTTTGTTGCTTGTTGTGTGTGTTAATGGGTTACAGTGCAATTAGGACAGTGTGCCTCTATCGGGAGAGTGTGTGTCTCTATTGTGAAGTGTGTGCTTAGTGTTGGCGAAAAGTGACAGTGTTGTGAAGTATATAAAAATACCAATTAGTAATAATAGTAACAAGAAGTGTGAAAGTGAAATGTTTTATGGTATTATTTCACAAAATAACCAAAACCAATCAATCAGACATCAATTATTTCTTTGTTAAGGTCACACTTATCCCATAACTCTTTAGTTGTAATCTTTGGGCACACCCCAATCTTGATACTCGATTCTATTCTATACGAATGCAATTGTCTGCCCGAAAAACTAATTAAAGATATATTCATATTGGTTGGAGTTGTTCATCAATCAATCAATCAATCAATAATAAACTAAAAATGGCCCCCAAATACAAAAAAAATGACATCACTAAGCGCGAGACGAAAAGAAAAGACACGGCCCCATCTGGCAATTGAGCTTAACAAGGTGAGGCTCCTGCAGCAAATGCAATTACAACAATAATAGAACTACATTGATCGAGTAGAAAAATACCAAGTAACACAGTTTTCAGTTTATTACTAAGTATATCTAATATAATATATATATCTATCTATCTGAACAGTATATTTAAGATTAGGATTAAGTTATTATATATACTATTCGAGTCATAATAAAAGAGCAAATTGTAGTGTGGAAAGTAAAAGTTCAATGTGGTCTGTCCCAAATAATTATGCTTTAGATTTCATCCTTTTACATAACAAACAAATGTAGAAAAACATTAATTAACATACTCTAACTTTCTTTAAGATATTATATTGTTGACTCTTCAACCTCTTTCATAATAAAGTTTTCATGTTCAAAATTATTTCTCCATCAAATACTGTTTTTGGTGATTTCAAAAGGCTCTTAAACTTCTTTCATAAGAAGACCTTTATGTTCCAAACTATTACTCCATCAAATACTGTTTCTGGTGATTTCAAAAGTGTGAACAACTTTTTTATTCTTTTTGAACTAAATATATAAACCTCTATGACTTATACATTCTATTTGATCTTCAAACATTTATCTATAGTAAATTTGTACTTTAAACATTTTCCACGCACACTAAACTACCGCTTTACAAGGTATCTATCTTTACAGGGTATCTAAACGATATCCGTTAATACTTGAACCCAGTCGGTCACCTGCGTCTTGCGTGCAACCTAACATCAAAAAAATAAAAAATAATAATATTACACAAAAAGAAACAAAAATAAAAATAATAAGCGAACAATTTTCGACAAGTCGACAAACAAAATGCAATGAAAATTAAAACGAAAAATAAAATAAAGTGAATAGAACAAAAGCAACAACAAAAACTTGAGACAACAACAATTGCCAATCGACCAATCAACAAAATTGCAAAGTGCATTTTGAGCAGTGGCAACGTTTTGCACTTGAGGCAACAAATGCCATGAGAGAGAGGTGTATATACCCAGGGGGGTGTGGGCGCTGGTGTGAGGTAGGTTGGGGTTAGCTTTGACGCGGCAGCAGCAACAGCAGCAGCGGTGACAGTGACGTGTGCTCGGCCCGGTTCGCTAGAGCTTGTTGGCTTGTTCATTGGCTGGCAATGGACAAATGAACGCCCCTGACATCGTTAGTTGTTGTTGTAGTTGTTGCTTTAGTTGTAATGTTAATTGTCGTTAGGCGAATTTTGTTGGCCGGGGGACACGCAGAAATCCTGATTTGGCTATAACAACGCACATTTCAAAATGTGTATATATAAAAAAAATACAAAAAAAAAAAAACGAAAAAAAGAACGCACGACACGATTTAAAATTCAAATTGCAGTCGCAGAAATGCGTGCAACATTGTTGTTGTTGCTTTTTTGTAGCCATGAGCCATGAGCTATGGCTAAAAGGCAAATACACAGTTTATGGCGCAACCAAAGTAGAATATATAGAAAATGTCAGTTAACTAATCAACCAAACCAATCAGAAAACGAGGGATGGGTCGAAATCTATATAGCGATAACCTTTTGAAGAATTTTTATTAATAATGATAAATAATGTGAATGAAATTGATTTTGACATGAAATTGAAGTTGAAAATCAATAAATATATGCAAAAATGTCACTTTAAAAGTTTTGTTATAGATATGGAAATAAAGAATTCCTAATTATTCCTTGTAAAACTCGGGACTTTCAGTCTTCAAACGATTTCCGAACTCAGAATTCAGTGACTTGTTATATATAGAAACCACAAACTCAATAAACTGAAGTTTAAATGTTAAGAAAAGTAGTTAAAAGTAGAGTGAAAATGGTATCAGATCTTTCTTCAATGCATTATCCCTAAAAAAGCATTGCCAACATTCCTATTATGCTGAAAAATTCATTCTCACATTCTTATAATGCTCTCAAATCGCATCACAAATAATTTTCTTAATCAAAAAACCCAAATTCACAACTTTTCTCATCAATTTTGCGCCATGCCACAAACAGTTGCAATTTATGCGTTTGCCCATCCCTGAAGTGAACGGAACAACAACAACAGCAACATAACTAAATGAACGCAGAAAACTAACGCACTTTTTTAAAATACAAAATGAAAAAAAAAAATTGAAACTCTGTCGCTGTCGTCGTCGTCGTCGTCGTCGTTGCTGTCGTTGGTTTGGTCGTCGTGTGTGGAACCCCTTGACATTAATAACGTGGCCAAGTCGTTGACAAAGCCAGAGAGGATGGCAGAGTACAGAGGGTGGCAGAGTGGTGTGTGTGTGTGCGTGGCAAGCGTGGTGGGGCAAGTGTTGTGGCGGCTAGGCAGGGTGGCCACAATAGAACCTTGGACTAAGACTGAAAACTTAAAACTTAAAACTGAAAACTGAGATTGAGACAACTTCTAATGTCGCGGCGGCTGCTGCTGCTGCTGCTGTTTAAGCCTCCTCTCTAAGCCAATAAGTAAATAAGAACAATCTTTTTTCTTCAAAGCAGCGGCGGCAGCAATGTCAACGGCTTGTTAAGAGGCGGCGACGGCGGCGGCGGCAGAGACGTCGCGCACTGTCTGTGATTGGGCAAATAACGAAAAAGGTGGCCCACTCATTAACAGACGCTGTACATGACGAAGAAGAAGTAGAAGTATAAGAAGAAGCAGAAGACGTATCCTTGAAAATGAAAATTAAAGTTCAATGTTTGAGCGGCGCTTGAACCCAACCAACCAACCAACCAGCAACAACAACAAAAGCTATATAGCGACAGGACACGAACCATAAAAGTCTCAGCCTGCCTGTCAGTCAGACTGCCAGTTAGCCAGGCCATATTTATCAAAAAAGGGCAGCAGAAATGTCTGGCAAACCGAAAAAAAAAGAGAGAGAAAAAACATTTACCAACCCCCCCACAGAAAGGTCTATTCAAACCCACCGCAACCCCTAACAAAAAAAAAATATTGTTGATTGCGCCCATTTTTATGTCTGTTTCGTTTTTACGACTGAACTCGCACGAAAATTTCAAGTTCAAGGTTGCCGGAAAGCAGCCGCCCCAAAGGCAACAACGACAACAACAATAGTAGCAGAAACAACAACCACAGCACGTACAACAACCACAACTCATCCAGTGCCAGACTTGAGTCTGAGGCACAATTCATATATATAAAGCGTATGCCGTCGCCGTCGTCTTTGTCTGCCCCACACAAAATGGTCGTGTGGGCCGCCATTTTGTCGGTGTGTGTGTGTGTGAGTGTGTGCACGGCCCAATACACAGACAGGCCATACAAACCGTTTCCTACAATACCGAATGCGAACGCAACGTGGCAATATCCTTTTGACCTTGAGCGCACAATTTCCACACGCAAAATTTATTGACCTGCCACACCGCCCTGCCCCACCCCTCCTGGCCGCAGGCGAAACAAACTGAGCAGGCGGCATTTTGTTCTCTCTCTCTCTGTCTGTCTGTTTAGCTGTCTCAGTCGTGGGTACAGCAACAGCGTGTGAAGGAAACATAAAAAGCCAAATGGTAAAAACGTAAAAATCAGCAGCCCAAACTGTAAAATACTCTCTTTTCGCAGCTAGTGTTTCTAAAACTGTATTCGAGAGATTAACCGTTTTTTTCACACATTTGCGATCTAACACAATAACTCTCAAACTAAAATAGTGTGAGTGACTTGCTCAACATGACTCCAAAACTGTACGTGTTTTAAAAAATGTTGCCTGCCATAACCATAAAAACTTATATACCTCATTTCACAGTTAAGTACAGTGTATGAAACGAAGGCAAAGAACCGTCAAATAGGCACCCCGCAGACCGCGCTGAGCCCTGTCTGGGGTTTAGGACCGCCGTTAGAAAAGGAAGTAGGTGCTTTTTCACATCTGTGTGTGTGTGTTGTTTTTGTTTGTTTGTCTGCTTTGTCTGCTTTTTTTTAAGGGTAGCAACAGTAAATATCTTGGAAACCGAATTATTTGCGCTTAGTGTCAATAGACCCTAAAAGTTTGTGAGGCAGTGGGAAATTAATATTTGGCTGGGTTTTGTTTTTGTGTATTTGTCATGCTTCGCTGCTAACGGAATAAACAATTTGGCTAATTAACAACTTAATTAAAACTAGCTAACAGTTTTTGCTAGTTAAAGTTTGATAAACGATATTCAAAAGTCTCCAGATCATTACGATACATTAAAATCAATATCTCCACACTTTAGCTAAGTTTATAACCAACGGTATAAATTAGCGAATACAAACATTCGTCAAGTTCGTACAAGCACATATAACAACCATATCGCAATTAAGTTGCTTAGTGGAGACACGAAACCTTTATGACGAAACAGTGGCTCTATAACTGTCATGCAAGCTCAAAGCTCACAAACTGTAAGCGGTGACGCCAACTTCATGTGAGCAAAGTTGTGCGCACAGCCAACTTAGCGCAGATGGCAAGCGCTGCCAACTTAATGTCTATGTTTATTCGAAAGGCGCGCAATTTTTGAAAAATTTAAAAAGACTCACCATCTAGTTTATCCAGTCGTTGCTTATCAATATTTAAACATTTTGACATCAGCTTTTCCACTAGCAACGGATTCGCTGAGGCACTAGTTGCTGTCACAAAACGTGATTCATCCTGGGTGCAATCGCCATTGCTGTTGTTGTTGTTCAGCAGATCGCATGGCAGCAGAAAACCTACATCAAATAGATAAGAAAAATTCATTAATTTTCGAATTCAAATATTTTGCTTATCTTACCCGTACGCTTGGCGGACCCCACTGTCGCTGAGTTGGCTCCAAAGCCGAGCAGCTGTTGACCGTGTCCATTGGGATTACCGCTATCCGCCAAACTCGCTCCGACGGAATCGACCAGACCCTGAACACTCAGTTGAGCATTATCTTTCGATAGCAGATCATCGCCGGCGACAACGGCGGCTGCGACGCTGGCAAAATCATTATCACTGATAACATTGTTGTTGTTCTCCTCCTAGGAAAGAGATAGCAATAGAAGAAGAAAAAGGCAAAAGCAGAAGTTTTGTGGTTTTTTTTTTGGTTGTTGTTGTTGTAGTAGTTGTAGTTGTTGTTGTTGTCGGGGAAGAAAAGAGCAAAGGAAATAAAATCATAAATGGTAAAATGTTTCTTTTCGAAATTTTGGTTTTTTTTTTTGTTTTTTTTGATAAAAGCATTAAAAGGGATTTCCTGCGCATTTCGGGATGAGTATGAAAAAATGTATGTATGTGTGTGTGTGTGTGTGTGTTATAGATGTGAGAATTAAAACTTGTCTTTTTATTTTGTGGCGCATGTACATTTTCGACTTTGACCTCAACGGTCGCCAAATCCGACAGCAGGCTCTCGATCTCAAAACTGCTCTCGGAGAACGAGCGAAACAGTTCATCGGATGAGTCGCTGCCACACAGAGGCTCCACCACAACGTTCACATTGCGCGCCGCCGAGCCGCATAGCTCCTGACTGTCAGCGGATTGAAGTTGTTGTTGTTGTTGCTGCTGCTGTTGCTGTTGTAGTTGATGTAGTTGCTGTTGTTGATGTTGGTGCTGCTGTTGTTGTAGTTGCTGATGTTGCTGTTGTAAGTGTTGCTGTAATAAGTTGCTGTTGTTGTTGTTGCCAACTGTTGGATTTATATTCTCAGCATTAACCGTTGAATCATCCTGTGAAAAGAAGGTCATTTGATATGAGTTAGAGTGTGGCCTGGAACCAGTTTCGGAACTGGAACTAAATATCGATTATCGACTATCGACTTACCGCAATGCATTGTGCTAAATCTAGACCACCAACAAGACGACCATCGTTATCCGGACACCAGAGCAGTGCGTCATCGATAAATGGCATCGCTGAGAGGGCAAAGCCTGCACTGCAAATACTGTTAACTGCCAGCGTTAAGCCGTTTCCTTTAGGCCCGCTTCACTTGAAAAGTTTGTGTTTTGAAACCCGCTGCGAGGGGTTTTTATTGATTATATTTATTTTTGTTTAGTTAAACTAATCAAATTTTTTGATTTTCTTTTTGTTTTTTTTTTTGTAAATTTTATCACACTTTATTATCAAATTATTGAGTTTTTTTCACAAATGTTTTTCAGATTGATTTAGGCACTTTTTATAAGACGGTTTTGGTTTGGTTTCCGTTATTATATTGATTATTTTGAGTCTTTTGATTTTTACATTCGGACGTTAATTTTGGTCAAAACCAAAAAAAAAAGATTTGAAAAAAAAGGCCACTCTAAAATTCGATTATTTACTAGGTGTATAATAAATGTATTTGTTTAATTCTACGTATATATCAGTTTTAGGGTTGTATATGTATAAAATTGTTTTGGCTTAAATTTGTTAAAAGTTTTTCTCTTTTTTGTTTTTTTGTTAATTTCCGTTTAGAAGTTTTTACGTTTTAAAATCTGTAAGAAGAATAGAAAAAAAAGCAATATTAGTTTCAAAATGATTATATACTTAATATAAACAAGAAGTTATGAGAGGTTTAAGCTTAGGTTGTTCAAAATTTCTCAAAACTAATAAGGGAAAGTGTAAAAACTCTTTTGCTTAGAATTCTTTGACTAAAACTAACATTTTGTCAATCAATAATTTCTTTTGAACCTTCAGAAATCTTTGAAAAAATGATCAAATCTTTCAAAAGACACATCCCTGAACTCTATGATTATCATTTGGTCTAAAGACAAGGACTAAAATAAAGGTGAACAATTCGTCATCCAATGATTTTTAGTATATCAAGTAAGTTATTTCTGCAAACTCAGCTTAATATAGATCTTCCGCCCACAAAAAAGTTATTGTTTTCGTCTTGTTTTTTCATCTTATTAACTTGTTTAAGTGCTCTGATTATAATTATGCAGCTAATTGCATTGAAAAGGCGTTTCCATACACAATTTTGGGAAACATGAAACTTAAAACGCAACGAAAGCAACTTGAAAGATGGAGGGAATGAGGATTTTAAAAATATCAAATTGAGACTTGATGGAAAGTCGTCGACGTCTCCGTCGTCACATTTTGCATTGTTTTTTGAAAGAAAAGTTAATGTTTTTTGTGTTTTTGGCTTCCGGTTATAATTTTGCTTTGCTTTTGAATCAAAAGTTAATTTTGTTTTAAAGTTCAATAACATTTCAAATTGCGAATTGCGAATTACGACAGCAACACAACAACAACACAGCAACAGCGCCCTGCAACATTACAGAGTGAGAGGGGAATATGGGGGGAAAGAGGAGAGAAGGTATAGTTTTCCATTGGTAAAATGTGCAACAGCTGCAAGAAAAACTCAAAAACTGAAAATGAAAAAAACACAAAGAGTTACAAGAAAAACCAAAACAAGCAGCGCAGACCCAACAACAACACTAACAGCAACAACGGCAACAACAACAACAGCAAGAAAAACAGCATAAGCAACTTTGGAAAAATGCTTTTTACATAACATGTTATTGAACCGCATGCAAAAGCTAAGCAACAACAACAGCAAAAACAACAACAACAACACGTTTAACTGCTGCTGCCGCCGTTTGTTGCTGTTGCTGTTGTTGTTGTTGTTGCTGTTGAATGCAATTCGCTCTCTCTAAGCTGCCAAAACCATTGCAAGTGAAAGTCTAACAACAACAACAACAACTGAAACAACAACAACAATAACTGCAACTGCAAGCGCGCAAAAAGTTCGTTAACATTGAACTACGAACAACGAACAAATGGCGATGGCTAAAACAACAACAACAACAACACACACAAACAGCAGCAGCAGCAGCGAATAAGAGAGAGAGTACACAACAACAACAACAACAATAATTGACATTACAACATTGCGCTGCCTGGCACTGATGCTGACTGCGCTGCCTGCATGTTGACTGCGCTGCTTGCAGCGTTTTACTTTGCGCCTGCGCCTGCGCTTGGTTTTTCCCATTGCATGCCAGTTTGCAATAGTTGCTGTTGCTGTTGTTGTTGTTGGTGTTTGGTGATGCGCATGCGGCGCGGAAAACTCGTTTTCCATTATTCAATACAAGCAGCAGCAGCAGTGGCAGCGACAGCGGCAGCGGCAAGCGGCAGCAAAAGTAACAGCAGCTGGCGGCGACGGCGGCTATTCACTTTTCTGCAGCGCCAGCAAGTTCATAGAAGAAAACTTGAAAGAAAATGCCAAAGAGAGCCCCAAACAAGAACAACAACAACAACAGCTACACTTTACGAAAAGTAGGAACTCAGTAATTTGGGGGAAAAACTAACAAAAATATTGATCGAAAGTCAATTTGAGAAAACTTATTTAAGGCATAAAAATATTATTGAAAACAAAAGCTTTTCTTGATTCTGAAAAACTAACAAAATTTTGACTAAAAGTCAATTTGAGAAAACTTATTTAAGGGATAAAAATATTATTGAAAAAAAGGAAAAACTAACAAAAATATTGATTTAGAGTCAATTTGAGAAAACTTATTTAAGGCATAAAAATATTATTGAAAAAAAAACCTTTCCTGATTCTGTTTTTTTGTTTCTTTTCTCACAGTGCACCGCCTTTCGCTTGCATTAGAAATAGCTGCAAGTTGCTTCTGTTGTTGTTGCTGTTGTTGTTGTTCAATGGCGCCATCTTTTGCTGCTTCAGTTGCTGTTGCCGCTGTTGCAGTTGCAGTTGCAGTTGCTTCTACCTAATGCACATTGATTACAAGATGTTTGCGACGTTTATGCAAAATATTGGCTTTGACCACCAGCAGAATGTCTAATAACAGAGCAAACGGTGCGTATACACAATTTTTGATTAGATACCACAGAAACAACAACAATCAACAACAAACAACAACAACAGCATTATAAGCATTAGCTAGAGTTTTTATATACTACGACAACTATTCTCATTGTGCTTGAAGCATTTCCTGGTGTTGTTGTTGTTTCTGTTGCTGATCTTGAGAAATATTCTTGAAAATGGGTGCAGCTCGAAAGATTAATTGAAGAGAGAGCCTAATGCGAATGCAAATCAAGTAAAAGTGCAACCAAAACGAGATTCAAACTTTAGCTATAAATATGTGTATATATATATAACTATGTTTAGTCTTAAACTTGGTTTAGTTAGGAATTGAAGAACAACTTGAACAAAAGGTTTTAAAGTTAGGAATTGAAGAACAACTTGAACTAAAGGTTATAAAGATATAGAAAGTCTGAACTTACCTTCGATTTATGTGTATATTGGTTTTTCGGTTTTTTTGGTTATTCCTAACTTGTTTTCTTTTTTCTTTGTAAATATATACCGCAAAAATCGTGGCTTAAACAGTTTTGTTACAAATGTAAAAGTTTATATATATATATATATATGTATATATTTTTGTTGTATAAACTACAAGGCAGTGTTGTAAAGTTGTCCAAAAAAAAAAACGGTTTGATTGTTTTTATTAGCGTAGCTTTTGTTTGTTGCTATTTGTAGCAATTGTTGTTGCCTTCTTCGGAGAAAGGTCACAGTTGAAGAACACGAAGACGAATGGGGGGGAGAGCGGGACGCGTTGCGTAGGATGTAGAATTTGTTGTTGAAGTCTTTGCTTGGTGTTGCTTTCTTTGTTTTTGTTGTTGTTGTTGTTGCTTTTGTTTTATTTTACAACGTATGCTATAGATGTACAAGTATAAAGTTTTATTGTCATTAGCAACATGGCTGACATTGACCAAATTTGCATGTGTTCCCAGTTTTCTGCTTTGGGCACGCATTTATGGTGTTTGAACGTGCGCTGAGGCATTTAACACCAGCCCGCGTATGGGGTGAGGGTGGAGCGGGGGCGGGGGGTGGGTGTTGCCCCGTTGCAACCGTTTCTGTCCCCCACTCTCTCTCAGTGTTGTTCTTTTTATCTGTGATTGCTGTGCGGCGGCCTCTGCAAAAGAGAGAGAAACAAAAGAATTTGTTAAGCAAAAAGCAGAAAAAAATCCATTAGCTAAACAAATAAATGTGATTAAAACAATATAAATATTCTAGTCTAAGGTTATTCAACAAAAATGTGGTCAAAAGAACTGGTTCAAAACGTGCGACATTTAAAATAATATGGTAACATATTTTTATGGGCATATTTTGCCCATTCTGTCAGCTTGGGACATTTACAAGGACATTTCAATCACGTTGGAAGTAAATTTCCCAACGCGCACTGAATTGAGCACCATTCAAGGGACATTTTAAGGTACTTTTCTATGAATTTCCTTAACGCTCTCTTCTAATTAAAACTTTAGCTATGCTACTTATGCATAAAACTACTTTGTTGTTGAAGCACTAAACAAATATGCACAGATAGTTCTTATGTATTTAGTGTGTGTGTGTGTGTGTGTATATTTGTGTGCATATTAATATATGCTTAGCAAAGCTTTTTCGGCTGCAGTCGATCGAGAATGAGCTTTTATATTGTCTAGTGAACGACAACAACAAATATACATATACACATACATAGTAGTTTGAAAAATGCGTTTGACTTGCGCTCTTTGGGGCTTTGACTCAACAACAACAACTCAACAACAACAAAAGCGTTGTCCGCGAGACAAGGTGCAAAGAGTTGATCGCCGCAGCAGGCGACTTTGCTTGTGGTAGAGGGGCTGGGCAGGAGAGGGGGTGGCGGCGAGCACAATGCGGAAGGGGGAGAGAATAGAGCGCCGGCGTCTTTGGCTTTGTCTACAATTACAATTACAACTACAACAACAACAACATTATTGCTTGCTCATTTTACTGCGTAAATATGTTTCGAGTAGCGGCTGCTCTTACTTCTGCTCTTGCTGCCCATTGTTGTTGTTTTTGTTGAAATAGCTTTTGTGCATGGTATTAGTAGTAGTTGTTGTTGTTTTTTATATTCGTTTATATTCGTGATGTTGTTGTGTAGTTTGTTTGTGTGTATGCATCGTGACCTTCTCACACTGTCATGGCTACGTATAAAACTTTGTATAAAAATAAAAGCTTTCGTTTTATAATTTGTATGCAGCTCCATTGCAAGTGATTGTGTGTGAGAGTGTGTGTGTGTGTGTGTGTGTGTGCGTGGCATGAATTGGTATGTGTTTGTGTGTGTGTGCGTGAAGAACATAGACGACGACGACGACGACGACTCGTGCCTTAGCGACAACAACAACCATTTGTATTTCATTGAACAAAAAAAAAAATATTATTTATGTTCCGCTCAAGATCGCATTTTAGCTCTAGCTTCAAATTATAGTTGTTGTTGCTAGTTAGTTAGTTAGTTAGTTAGATAGTTAGTTAAGCAGGGATTGAAGCAACATTTAAGACATAAATACATATGTTTATACTTCCGACTATGTGTTTATTTTTCTATGTTTTCAGATATGACACTTTAGCTTTTGAAGAGATTTTTCCAAGTTTTGGCTTGTTGCAGTCGCTATCAACAAGGTCATTTGCTACAGTTAGAGTATTCACTAGTCTATCTACACTGTTTGAACATATTTATTATTAATTTCAATGCGTCCTTTAACTAATTAAGGCAACCATTGTTCGTTGCCAACTATTTAACACTTAGTCACACAAATCTAATTTACTATTATTGTTGTGTAAAAACATAAACAACAACAGCAACAGCAACAACAACAACAATAACGGCGAACAATTTAGCAAGTGGGCAAATTGTAACCTTCCTCAAAATGATTTTTCTCTATCATTTGACTTATTTTTTGTTGTTGCTTTTGTTGCTTTTGTTTTTGCCTTTGGTTTTGCTTTTGGTTTTGGTTTTGGTTTTGCACCTAACCACACACAAAAAAAAGGCAAACAAAATACTAAGTCGATATTATATCAGTTCACCTTCTGTTCTGATCGATTCCAAGTTTAAGGTCGACCTCTTTTGGGTAGACGACAATCGACCCTTGAGTCGCTAATGCCCAATAATGTGCCTTAGTGTATATACAGGGTGCCGTTGTTGTTGTTTTTGTTGTTGTCGTTGTTGTTACAGGTTATTAATCCCAAGGGCGTAACAAATGATGTTGTGGATTGACAAGACAAAAGCTGCTTGATATGCTACTCGATTTAACGGTATATACTTATAAAACGTATAAGTAATGATAAAATTGGTATTAAATGTGACCAAATCATTGAAATGCCTATTATAAGAGATTCATAATGACACTTAATGATAATATTACGAAATATATCATAGTAAAGGTCATTTCAATCGCTGTTTAGGGCCACACACATTTAAAACATTCTAAAAGAGTTAACAAAAATTAATAACGCGCAACCGTTTATATATACAAATGAACTATATTGTTCAAAAAGTAACCTTCAAGTTGTTTCTACCTTAAACTAAGAATAACTTTGCTTGAGATGAAAGATGATGTGAATCAAAACTATATAAAACTGAAACAAAGAACTTTGAGCGCAACTTGCATTTTAATAAATTTAATGAAATAACCATAAATTTATATGTTTAAATGGGAAAATTTATTCACTGCCTTAAACAGTGCGACAATAAACAATACAAACACATAACTAAATCTGTGTGTGTGTGTGTGTCTGTCTGTGTGTACAACTGTTATAAAATATACTAGAGAACATAGAAAATATATCTTAAGTGTCGCGCCTATTGTTGTTCTTGTTGTTGTTGTTTTTGTTGTTGCTGCTAAACTGTAAATTCAAAATAAAAATACATAATGCTATAAAAACAGAATAGTCAAGCGCTACTAACCTTAGACAAAAACAAAAAAACAAAACAAAAACGAAATGAAAAAAAAAAAAGAAATACTAAAACAAGACAAGACATAAAGCAAAAGGCAAAAGCAAAATATATGTTTCTATGTCTCGTTGTCAGAGCCATTGCATATGTACGGCATGTATGAACGTGTATTTAAGTATTTGTGTAAATGTATGTGTATGTGTGTGCGTTTGTATAAAATACGCAACCTTCAAAAAATCTAACAAAGCAAACTTGTTCAATAGTCATATGCGTATCAGGAAGTCAACTTTTCAAGGATTGACTCATTGAAAAGTCGAATGCGACGACTGCGACGACGACTACGACGACAGCAACAACAAAAACAATGCGAGAAACAAGTTAGTCGCTAATACAAACACAACACACACACACACACATACATATAGTCTCACACTTGCATTAGACGAAAACTTTGAAAAGCGCGCCGGCAAAATGCAGTGCAAAAAAATATTTACAGTAAAGCACACAAACGCACACACTCATACACGCACACACACGAACAGCTCTCTGAGATCACTTGCAATTGCTGCACTCGCGACTGCAGTTTTTCGCTCTCACTCTCTCGTGGTGCTGTGAGCTTTTTGAGAGTGCACTGCCTGCTTGTTTGTATTGGTGAGTTGTGTCACCGCGTTGGAGAGAGTGAGTGAGAGTGTCTCTTTTGTGCCAAATTCTCTTACGTTAAGCGCTTCACTTCATTCAAACATGCTGTTCGCATTGCTCTGCTCTGCTCTGTTTTTTTTTGTTGTGTGCTCTGCTGCTGCATTGTTTAATAAAAAGTGCAAATACCGTAAGATTTGCTTTTGTTGTCGCCGCTTGCAGTTCCAGCATTGCGTGGCGATGGCAACAACAACAAATTTTACTTTTCATCGCGAAATGGCTTTTTTTTTGTATAAAAAGCAAAAAAAAAAACAAAAGTTGTTATTATGACATGAGGTAATATCCATTTGGTAGATTAGCGAACTTAAATGTACACAAATACAAGAATGAGAGAATGTATAAATATGTTATGTTATTAGTACATATTAAGTGTCTTATGTTTGGCCCTGCTTAAAAGTTCAATATGTGGAACCTTCAACCTGTGCGATTTTTTGTGTCTTTCTTGATTCCCGCTCAGGTTCACTGCTCGCTCATATGAACGATTCAAGGCACTGGCAAACTGTAGTGGTAATAACCTAGCCCACGGCTCCACTTCTGTATGAGCCATCGAATTCAGTTTCAATAACGCGTTAACTTCTTCAAAAATTGTAATTCGTGCCGTCGATCGCATGGAAGGTCGTTGCATTAAAAAGAGTTTAATGACCAAGGAAACCTTTTTTTTTGCCAAATAAATATCATACGTACGTACATATATGAAACAAAAGGCAGCAAACAAAAACAATGACAATGCTGCTGCGTAAGCTGCTGCTGGTGCGGCTGCTGCTGCAACAACAAGAATAACAACAATTTTACAGTGCGCCCACAACTTACGAATCGCACTCTTCACACTTTGCTCTCCTTGTCGCACTCCTTTCATGGCAACACCAACAACAGCACCAGCAGCCAACACCAGTACTTGGGAAAGGTCAACGAACAACATTGCCTCCGTCGGTCAAAAGCAGAGTTCACACGTACACAGACGTACGCACACATGCACACACACACACACATACTCGTACAGTGCATTGCAGTGAAGAGCAACAAAAATTCAACACTTTTTGTTTTGCTTTTGCTTTCGCGTTGAGTGAAGTGAAATGAGTGTGAAATGAAGTTGAGTTGAGTTTCAGTTTGAGAGTGACTGAGTGAATGTGTTTGGTTTGGCTGGGCTCGGTACGGTTCGGTTCGGTTCGGTTTGGGTTGAGTGAGCTGCGGTAACAGACAGCCTTGTGCAGCCGATTGCCAATGATTAATTAATATGTGTGTTGTTTTTGTTGTATTAATTGTTACTCATATATAGTACGACATATTTACATTGCAGCAGGGCGAACGCTTACGCTTACGCTTACGTTAACGCTAACGCCTACGCTATAGCGAAGTCTGTATGCATGTGTGTGTGTGTGTGGATTCATTCACTTTTGTAAACTGAAATAAAAGCGCTGCTGTCGCTGCCGCTGCAGCTGCTGTTGACGTTGGCGCTGCGGTGCTGTGTTGTTGCCGTCGCGAGATCAACGCACTTTCTGTGCATGTGTGTGTGTGTTTGTGCCTGTGTGTGTTGATCCCACGAAACAATTTGCCGTTTAATGCACCCCAAAAACGGGCAGAAAATAAAACAAAAACAAAAATAAAATAAAACAAAACAACAAAAACAAAATGTGCAACGAACTGCAAAATGACTCAAGCGCATTTTTATTTTTGAGTGCAATTTATGCATTACGTATTTATTTATTTCATCATTTTTTCTCTCTCTTTCTTCTTTTTTTTTGTGATTTGCATGCATAAAGTTTTCACTTTTTATTTTATTTGGCAAAATTCACTTGATAGTGTGCGTGTGCATGTGTGTGTGTGTGTTTGTGTGTGTTGGATTTACACTTGCAGTCCAAGCAAGTTTTCTTATTGAATGCATCAACAGAAAAACGAAAAACGAAAAAAAGAAATGAAGAAAATATTAAAAATAAATCCAAATTTATGGCAGCCCCAACGAAAGTTTCCGAAGCAAAGACATTGAAAACGAATTTCGTTGCCAAAAACCAAAACCGAAAACCAAAACCAAAAAGAGAGCAAAACGAACGAACGAACAGACAGAAATTCCTGACGGGAATTGCTCTAAAACCAAGTGCAGCAGCGGTAACTGAGACATGGAAGCCCCGGATACAAATACACAATGCACTTGGCCAATGGCCAGAGTCTGAAGTTGAAACTGAAGCTGGAGCTGGAGCTAAAGCTCGATGCCTGTAGCTGATGCTGATGCTGATGCTGGAGGTACTAAACTTGTTTGAAAGTTGCAACTGTCGATGAGGCAACTGCGGCATGCAACAACAGCAGAGGATAAGACGAAGAATTTGCAATTTGACTTTTTTTTATTTTTGGGGGATAAACTTGAAAATTATGTTTAAAGAATTAAGCGATATAAAGATTTAAGTGTTTTTGGGAAATTGAAATATTGTTATGAATCATATTTCAGTTTCGATTCGTTTGATTTTTAAGGTCAACCGCAAAGACTTTACATTTTTTTTGGTTTTTTAAGTATCAACTCTTGAACATACCTTTATGAATCATAAATGTATTTTTTGCTTAATGAGTGTCATAAATAAATGTTATTGAAATTTTACCAAGCTAAAAGTTAAAAATAAACTAAAGACAAAACTTTCAAAAAGTAATCGTGTTCTTATCAAATTTTCAGGGTTTTGTCAAGATTTGTTTTAAAACTGATATCGCTAAAGTTCTGCTCTCATTCAAACTGTTTCTTAACAGTTTACCGTTAGGTCGCGATCTAAGCGAAAGTGTTTGCACAGCTCTCACTGCGATCATTCGAGTTCGAATTCGAAATCGAATACGATTGCAATTTTCGATTGACGCATCGATTAACCCCCAAAAAGGCAATGCGCAAAAAAGCCCAAAAAAACAATACATAGACAAAAGATGAAGCCAAAGCAAATGCTGCTTGATGCAGGACATAAAACACACACACACACACACGAAATTTCACATTGAATGCAGCGTTGCAAACGCAAATAAACATCATCAGCAGCAGCAGCAGCAGCAGCAACTAGCAAATGCAGCAGCAAACATTTGAAGATGCCCCGCACCATTGGCAAAGAGTCATAAAACTGGCCGTGCCTCAAACCCCAAGCCCCAACCATGCCCATGCCCAACATCATATGCCAGGCAGCAAGCAACATTAGAAAACTGCAACAACAGCAGCGGCAGCAGCAGCAGCACCAACAATAACAAATGCAGTTACTGCAGACGAATGAAGCAAATGAACGAAGCGGCGTCGCAGTCGCAGTCGCCTTCGACGTTGACGTTGACGTAGACGTCGAGTGTATGCATCAAAAAACAGACAGTAAATCTGATTGTTTGGGGTAATTGAACTTTCTTAAGAAATTGCGACATGTACACTTTGAAAAGCTCTGGATTTGCGAGCAGCACACCACTGCGTCAGCCGAGACAGCGCCGCAGCAGCAGCAGCAGCAACAGCGGCAGTAGTAGCAGCACCAGCAACAGCAGCAGCAGCAGCAGCGGCAGCAGCACACAAATGTACGCCAATGACCGAGTTCGGGTGAAAGACCTTCGATAACCATCATCATCATCATTCGCAGAGCAGCAACGGCAACATCATTAGCGAGTCCGAGTCGTCCACAACGTAGTCATTGCACTAGCTGCCAGCCAGCCAGCCAACAAGCAAAACAAAAACAAAACAACACACACACACAGCAAGAGCGAGAGAGCGCGCGCAAAAATATAGGAAGAGAGCAAGAGGCGTAAAAGAGCAAGAGAATTCGCCAAAGAGCTTAGGCACTGCAGAAGCGCAATTTCATTGAACTAAATTTAGCAGTATGCGTGTGCGCCATAAAGAGAACAAGCACGCGATGCATCAGCTATCGCTCTCACTCGTCGCTCTCACACTCTCTCAATCTTACGTTGTCAAACACATAAAAACAAAACACAACACAACACAACAGAAACGCAGGCACACACATGCATACAAACACTAAAACAAAAGCGCGGGAGTTGTTGTTCATGCCATGCTGCTCTTACAATCACTATTGCTATTGCATTTTTCATGTGCATTTGATGTTAGTTTTTATTGTTATTGCATTTACGATTTCGAGGTGCATGGCAAGACCTCAACTAAGGCTAAATTGTTGTTATTATTGTTGGTGTTGTTGTTGTTGCTGTGCTGTCGCATTTGTGTGTGCGATAATAGTGCGCTAGGGGCGCTGCCGCATTTGGGGGCTATTGAGATAGGCGCGCGTTGTGATCAGTGCAGCGCCAACTGTAGCGAAGCCTTGGGGCGGCATTAAAGTGCGGCGCGTGTAACAGTTTGACAAGCAATCGCTGCTGATGAATGCTAGATTGAATCTCAAACTGTAAATGACTTTTTACAGTTCTACTATAGAAGCGCATGTTTTCTGTGACGTTGTACATACGTCGTGGAGTACAGTTTCTTTTTATTAATTCTTTGCGGATTTGAAATTGTTATTTATTACTTGATTTTATTTTATTACACAGTTATTTACGTTATTTTTTCATGCTTCTAGAACATTATAGAATTAATACAAAAAGCATCTCTACGTAATGCATGCGAAAAGAACCAATGACTAAGGGACAAAGAAAGAGGAACCCCAAAAAGCATTTTCGGCACGCGTGAGAGAGGGAGAGAGAGAAGTTAAAGTGAATGTACTCGCAATGTTTCAGTCAATGCACGCTGACGTCGCATCACAGTCCACAATCCACAGTCGCACCAGTTGAGGCAAAAGCAATGACACTGATCCTGGCGTTGACCTCTGACGATGCAGGGCCGCTTCCGGCGGTGGTGGGAGAGCTCGAATCAAGTCAATAACAACAACAACAACAACAACGACACAAATTTTTTTTTTTTTGATTTTTGTTGTTTTCGGTTTCGTTTTCGATGCTTGATTCTACGCGGCATCTCGGCTTTAGTTAGCCTCCACTTCAAGTTGCTGCTAATTATTATGCTTGAAGCTCTTTTTTTTTGTTTTTTTTTTTTTGGGCAAGGTCATTAAACACACAACAGATACAACGGCAACAGCCAAAAATATATATGTGTATTAATAAAAAATAAGAAGAGAGAGAAAAAAAAAAACTTAAACTTGACTGCTTCTGTTGCTATACAAGTGTATATGTATGTGTGTGTGTTTGTGTGTGTGTTTGTGTGTGTTTGTGTGTGTGTGCTTCGGCAACTTCTGTTTGGCCTGCCCCAGCCACAGCCATAGCCACAGCCACTTCTACTCTACTCGACTCTACGTTTCTTTATGTTTTAGTTCGGCTCACTCATTCGGTCTTAATCAAGGTGAGTAACCTTGGCCTTATTTTCGAGCAGCGCACTCTTTGCCCATGTCTTTGTATATGTGTGTGTAGTGCTCACGCATTGCCAAAAAAAAAAAAAAAACCTAGCCACGGCGCTCACCAAAAGCGTCGCTCACGAACTTAATGCGAACGAACGAACGAACGAAGGAAGGCGAAAGAGAGGAAGGGAGGGCGAGAGGGCAAAGCAAAGCAAAAGCAACTGTTGCTGCTGGCATTGCGGAAGGTCATGATTTTTTCGGCTGTTTCGAGTGCGTGTGCGTGTGTGTGTATTAGTCTCTGTGTGTTGGTATTGGTGAATGACTTTACTTAACTAGCGCTGGCATTTGCCGAATCTGAATCTGAAAAAGAAACCGAAACCGAAAAAGAAACAGAAACCGAAACAGAAACCGAAACTTTTGTGAATTGTGAATGTGAATTTGATTTTTTTTGTTTGAAACTTTGCCTTTAAGCTTTAAGTGCTGAACCTCATTGTCATTGTCATTTGTGAACTTGTGAAGAACACAAATTTTTTTTTTTTTTTTAGAGCTTTAGTGAGTTGGTTTTTGTTTTTTTGTTGCCTATAAAATGTAGAACAGATATGAAGGTGATTCTCATTAGCGTATAGTTCTAAATTCTGAAGTTGTGTTTTGTTTTCTTTTTTCGCATAATCAAAAAGTTAAATATTAATGATTATAATAATAATAAGAATAATAATGATTTAAGATTTGGAGTTTGTCTTAAGCAAATAAACAAAAATAATAAGTATTTTTATATAAATTTTTAATGTTTCTAAAGTTTAGCATTATTTATAGAATATTAAACATTGAAGATATCAAACTGTATTAAAAATTACTTTTCCTGATTGTTATGAATAATATTTTTAAGGTATTTCTGCTTAAAGGGTAAGCTATTTTATATAGAGGGTAACTTTGGGCAAACCTTTATTAATCAAAGGTTGAGAATTTTATATAATATATAAAATAATTCAATACTTTTAACAACAAATGCATTCAAATAACTTTTTCTTATACCAAAAAGATTTTGTTTTAGGACAAAAACCTTTTCCCTATATCCCTATAAGACAAATAATGTTTTTCTTATACAAAAAGATTTTGTTGTAAGACAAATAAGTTTTCTTTATACCAAAAATATTATATTTTAATACAAATAACTTTTTCTTTTTTTGTTTCAAGTCAAATAACTTTTCCTTATAGATCTTGTTTTAACTTTTTCTTATACCAAAAAGATTTTGTTTTAAGACAAATAACTTTTCCTTATAACATAATCATCTTATTTCAAGGCAAATAACTTTTCCTAATACCAATAAAATTTTGTTTTAACTTTTCCTTATACCAAAAAGATATTGTTTCAAAGATACAGGGTAACTTTTAGTCGTTCATATAGTAATCGACTTGACTTCAATTTATTCCTAAATGGCGCTAAAATAATGTCCAGAAGCACGTGCTGTGTGTACAACTTGTTGCCTTTTTTTTCAGGCCTATTTGCTAGTACAGTAAAGTACAAAATTTACATACAGCTAGTTGTGTGTGTGTGTGTATTCGTGTGTGTTGGTGTGTGTGTGTGTACGTAATTTGGTTTCTCAAGCATGCGTAATCAAGAGTTGGAGCTGTAAAGACACGCTACTACGGTTTGCACTTGGCCTTGGCAAGCGCCGCTTTGCGATCACCTTGAACCTCAATGTGCCGAATGTTGTTGCTGTTGTTATTGTTGCTGTTGTTGTTGTGGGGGCAGCACAGAAAACGAAACTGAAACACAAAACTGATCCGCAAGTCATTTGTTTCTGTTGTTGTTGTTTCTGTTGTTGTTTTTCTGTTGTTTTGCGTTGAGTTAGCAGTATGTGCCGTTTTTCCAGACTGAGAAATTTTACGTGCCATGTTATGTTGAACTCGCCGCAAGAGCAGAGGCAGAGGCAGAGGCAAAAGGCAAAAACCAAACATCAAAATGCTGCTTAAAACAATATGAAAACAGAACGTATTGTGATGGAATATGAATACAAAAATATATATCTAGATGGTAACCAAAAAAATAAAAAATTAGCCGTCTCCAGAACTACACAAAAACAAAACGTGACTTAAGGCTAAACAAACAGAAAGTCGACGCAATCAAAAAATCTTTCAGTGTGTGTGTGTGTGTATGTGTGTGTGTTGGTTCCAACTATAACTTTATTGCGTTTTGTGACGACTTGGAATTGGAAAAAACGTTTTTTTTTTTTTAGAACTAGTTTTTCTTTTTTTATATGCACGATACATCTGCCATGTGGGTGTGGGGGGTGGTGGAGGGGGGGTGGAGACCTTAAGAAATCAAGGCTGCATGCTTCTAATCCAACACACACACACACACACACACATATACAGGCACGTATTTTCCGTTCATAATCCAACATGTTGGCTTTACCTATATATATACGTATACGTAATATTGTGTGTTCTGTGTGTCTGTCTCTAAGGTTGCGCTTTATCAAGTATACGCCACATTGTTACGGCGCTTATCACCAAAAACTTAACTAACTTTTTTTTAACGCTTTTGACAAATAGTATGACAATATATGCGCCACGTATAACTCTTCATGTTGTGCCCTTTTTTTTCGTTCAACCTGACGCAGCTGTTTCTATTGTTGTTGTTTTTTTCTGTGTTTATCGCTTAGTTTGGGTATTACCTGTCAAGTGGCTTAGATGACATTGTTATTGTTATGACCATAAAATACATATTTTAGATCAGAAATGTTATTTTGTAAAGAACTTTTAGCATGCCTCGCTTTATGTTGACACATATTTGTGGTACGGAGGCTATAAGGAAGGGTTAAACTTTTAGAAATAAATGTTTTTTTGATAATTTATATATTGAGCTGTTTTTAGGGCTTCCCAAAGCGTAAAAATCTTTTCACAACTATATTTCTACTACTTAAACTTCAACATTTTACTTAGCAAGTGCTTACTGTACCAATAGAAATAGGAGAAACGCTCATTTAAGATATCTTCTGATTATTTTTGAAACCGGAATCCCTCCAGAAACGAAGAAAAGAACCTAAAATCAAATTTCATCATATTAGGATTTCCAGAACCAACCTAAAATCATTCCACAACTCTATTCTTACTTAAACTTTAACATTTTACTTAGCAAGTGCTTACTGTACCATTAGAAATAGGAGAAACGCTCTTTCAAGATATCTTTTGATGATAATGCAACCGGAATCCCTCCAAAAACTAAGAAAAGAACCTAAAATCAAATCTAAATCCTTAAAGTTTCACTTTGCGTGCGTTTACTGTACTTCTCTAAGCCATAACCACAGAAAGCATTGAATTTATTTAAATATAACTGCAAAATTGTTCAGATATCAAAAACCATACATAAAAAGATTTGCATATTTCTTATAGTAATAAGATGTTTCCGATTTTTTGGGAATCCCAAATATGATATTTAATAATATTGCTTCCAGCTTTCCATTAATCGTTTTGCATTCTCTTTGACGTTTTTCGAAAGAAAATACAATAACAACGATGACAACTAATACTATAAGAATAATATCGAATGCCCGCACAATTACAATTGTATAATAATAACACACACACACACATACATACATAAATCTAATTGCATAGTGCAAATACTATATGTAGCCGACATCGGCGGCAACATTACTTATAGTATATATTTTGAATGGTTGCGCTTTATATTGGCCTCCGAATGTGTCTAGCTTCAATAGCAGGCCAGGGTCATGCGACACCGGGGAGGAAAACTGACGCGAGGCACACAAATACACACACAAAAATACATGATTTTCTATGTGTGTATGTGTGCCCGTTATCGGAAGAAAACGCCAAAAGCTTTACAGCGGCATGTTTGCAAACTCACACACACACACACACACAAACACACACACTTGCATACAAAAACAAAATATCCCGCTCGCGTTCATTGCCTTTGCCTTTTGCAAAAGTTTAGATCGCTCTCACTGACACTCACTCACACTCTCGCTCTCACTCTCTCTCGCACTGCATCCAAAACTCACTCTCTCTTATGTTCGGAGCATTAGAAGAGAGCAACACAATAACAATAACAACAACAACAACAAAACGCAACAGCAGCAGCAGCAGCCATATGCAAAAAATAAAAATGCGTCGCCTGCGCTAATTGATTGACAGTTAGACAGACAGACAGACAGACAGAGAGAGAGAGAGAGAGAGATAACAAATCTATCACCTCACAAGAGTAAAAGTACTTGGTGCTCGA
The DNA here is from genome assembly GCA_035044645.1 of Scaptomyza parva. NCBI lineage: Eukaryota > Metazoa > Arthropoda > Insecta > Diptera > Drosophilidae > Scaptomyza > Scaptomyza parva. The sequence continues at coordinate 8,620,622 of JAWNNT010000065.1, read as the reverse complement.
AGAAGAAGAAGAAGACAAAAAGGAGAACCCTATGCCTTATCGGCCAATGAAATCAGAAAGTGTTCTCAGGGACTTTTTTTTTTGGCAAAAGTCTCATTTGATATTTTGATGAATTTTTGTGCTGTGATTTTTATTGTTGTGTTTATGGGTTTTTGCTTTCAGTTTGTTGTGTTTTGTTTTGGGTGGTGGGAATCGGAATCGGAATCGTCGGGCAATACCCATCAGTGAATTTTTGTGAGGTTGGTCAGTATTATATTGTTTTTTTCGTATTCAGTATTCGGTGATTCGTGGCGAAATTATAAATGAAGCATGCGACTGCAATGACCTTTACGAAGGAAGTTCATTCTCTCTGATATCAACTTTAAGAAATTGTTGTTGTTGGGTCGAGTTAAAGTTTTTTTTAAAGATTTGAAGGTTCGTAATCAGCGAAATATCGATCATAAAAGATACACAGCCCGCATCGTTTGAATTTGATTAAAACACATCGTCGCTTTTGATCTCAACTCTAAGATGATAATTTATAAGCTCGTCACTTTTCGTGTCGAAGGTCACACCCAGCACATTTGCATTGCCAATATTCGTCTCGATTAACCATTAAAATTTATAATCCAAGCGCAAAAACTTAATCGACATATACATAAAGACATAAATAATAATACACAACAAAGAAGCAACAAAATCGAAGAAGCAACCGAAAAAAAAAAAAAACTCACAATTTGCGCTGTGTTAGCAGTTTTAACAATGTTGTGTTTTGTTGTTTTTTTTTACGTTTGTATCGAATTTTAATTATTGGTAAATTGTAATAATGAAGCCGAAAAAGTGGGACAATACTCCGTGACTCTACTTCGAATGCCCAGCGAAAGAGCTCAACCCAAACTTTAATGTAATTCGAGAATCTTAAAACAGTTCGAATAGAACAGATCAAAAGAATTAGTCCATATACGCATATATATAGAACATAGAATTTGAAAATTCGTGGAAAATTCAAATGAATTCATATTGTTTCAGACAAAGAAAAGTCAAATACTTTGAATATTATATTTTAAAATTATTTTAAGTTAGTTTTTCTAATGCAATTTTGCTCTAAAAGATTAAAGTGATTCATTCCATTTACCGATATATATATATATATATATATATATATATTAATAAATATGCTTTTATACATTTACTTATATATTTGTTGTTTGATATTTTCCTGAACTTTCATGAATGTGCATGTATGTGCATGTGTATGTGTACAGCGATGACGAAATGTGAGCATAGAAAGCTTTTTTTTTCTTCTGCGTTTGCCTCTTTGCAACTTGCTTCCTGCATTTTTGCACTTTTCTCCGCCGCAGGCAAAAAACAAAAAAGTCAAAAAAAAAACTATTTTCTTTCATACCACGCTGCGTATGCGCAATATGCGAAAAAAGAAAGAGTATAGAAAGAGTTGGGGAAGTTGAAAGTTCTTACCATTTGATATAGATATAATCCAAATTGACATTTATCCATAATGTGTTTACCGTTCGCCAATTGCAATGATGTGTGTGTGCTGTTGTTGTTGTTGTTGTTGCTGTTGATTGTGATTTAAGCTTTTACAGTTATATATTATGTGTATTTTATTACAATTAACAGTTGCACTTTATTATTAAGCAGCTAAAATGGCGACTGCCGCCGCCGCCGTCGCTGTTGTTGTTGTTGTTGCTGTTGTTGTTGCTGCTGCTGCTGCGTAAATATTTGCATAAAAACTATTATTGTAAATATTGCGTGTGTGCATTTAGATAAATCTACAATATATATATATATGTATAAACACAACAACAACAACTACTGCAACATGTGAACACTTTTCTGGCACACTTGTATGGGGTTTTTAGAGGGGGGGTGTTGTACACGGGGGGGCAAGAAACGATGTCAAAATTATTAATTACACAAGAGATTTAAGCCAATTGCGTTTTTGGCCTTTTTGGGCGCTGATAATGGAATCCGATTTTGATTTTGATTCTGATTCGAAGTATAACACTTTCTCACGCATACGTACATGCATACGCACGCACGCACACACACACACACACACGCACACAGATGCACTATTTTGGTTGCTGTTGCACTTTGTAACGCATTTTGGAGGAGTCTCTCTCTCTGTGGGAAACTTGTGTCGAATTGATTTTCGCTTAATTAGCAACGCGTCACCGGACAGGGGTGGTGTGGGGCGGGGGGGGTTGCAAGGGATGGTGTTGCGGCAGCGACGCGCGCGTTAAACGCTGCAGTAACAATTACAACACTTTCTTGATTTTGTTTGTTATAATATTATTTATTTCGAGGCGCGAAGGTTTTTATTATTATTATTGTAGCTGCTGATCGACTGTGTATATTGTAGAAGTAGTGTGTGTGTGCTTTCGTATGGGTATGTGTATGTGTATTTGCCCAGTTCTCGGGAATTTTTGCGACCGTCCGTTACAGCAGTCAGATGAAGACTAAACGCAAACGAACGCGTTATTTTTGCACACAGCAGTGCACTGAGCATACACAGACACACACTCACACACACACACACACATGAACATAATCAACTGCGGCAGAGACACGCGCGGCCGCTCAAGTTCATGCTCTGAACTTCAAAGCTCAGTTACCTTCATGCACGTCGCCGATGTCAGTGTGTTAGTTCGTGTTTGTGTGAACGCGAGCAAAAGAGACAGGCATCAAGAGTTGGAGCCAAACAACACTGGCGCTTAAGAGAGATACATTGTGAATGCAAAGCAGTATTAAGAGAACATCAAAAGAGAGCCATTTGTGTACAAATTCACTTTAATAGGCATTCTACTTCACAACATAACAATAAGGCGTACAAAATATTTAAAAAAAGAGCACAGTAATAATAAACTTAAACTTGGTTTTTGATTTAATAACTGCATGGAAAATAAACGTGCCTGACATGACTTTTTTTCAACTTCTTAGTGCTTAGTGCTTATATATGAGCTGCTGTGGAAATATTTTTATGTGGTCTTCAAAGAGGTCGGTATTTTTGGCAGTCCAAACTCATCCGTTTCAATGGTGCTCTGGAAAAATGAATTGTTTTAATACAACTGTGTTCACTTAGCCACCTTAACAGGTAAATACCTTTCCGGGCTGGATGCTGTCGGCTCCTGGCTCTCTATCCGGCGCTTCGGGCGCCTTGACAACATCATCTAAATAGCTGGCATCATCATCCAAGGCCATCTCATCGCCCAATGCATCAAGTTCAGCCTGCAGATCATCGTCATCCACATCGGGCATGCCATAGGTGCGTCCCATTGCCTCCTGAACCTCATCCGCCTGCTCCAACATGTCGGCCATATCGTCTTGCATGTCCTACATAGAAGATAAAATTGTAATATATGCAATACATGTTAGAAAACTAATTAAACCCACCTCAATGTGATCGATATTGATTTTCTTATATTCAGTTTTCATTTGCTTAACGCCATCCTTCATTGCGGCCACTGTGGCTTGAGTATCCTTGAGGGATTGTGCGGCATAGTTAGCCTGCTCCATGTTGAAGGATTGATTACGTAGAGATTCCGCTTGTTGTTCATATCTACAATTTGAAAGAGATGCAATTAGTGTTTGTCTACTTTGTGATTGACAGATTAAAGTTACGCCTTCTTTTGTTTAAGCACACGCAACGCCCTTTGTTTAACTGAGTTTTTGGCTGGCGACTCGCGCATCTTGCTCATTTGCTCGCGGTATTTGCGCAGCTCTGCTTCAAGCTTCGCGATCTTTTCCTCAATGTTTGCAGCTCGAGCATCAACCTATAAGAAAAAGATTGCAGCAATAATAATAAAGTGTTTACCAAAAAGCTTTTCACATTTTCTATTCACTTACCCCGGTAATGCAGTCAGTTAGACTTGGTCCCGGCTCCTTGGGCTTCCCGCGTCCGAAAAGGCGATTCATTTTAAGGTTTTGAAGTGTTTAAAATTAAAATCTTTCGAATTATTTTTAAATTTGTGTCGAATTTCGTCTGATGACTAATTTTCTTGGTTCTTGTTTAGGTGTAAGCAGCTGAGAGCTGATGTTATATCGATACTTATAGACTTATCGCGATAGTTTTTGTCATCCCTGAACCAACGAGTAGGATTGCTAGCTCGATTGCTTTGAAGTTCGTTGGATGCGATTTCGATACAAGTTCGATTCAATACTTGACTATATAAGCAAGCTGGTTGTTGCAGCTTCCAACATTTATTTGTAAGCCCGAGTTTGTGTGTGAGCACCGCGAGAAGTGAAAAATGCTACGGAGTATGCACCGAATGCATTCGCGAATTGTTTTATTATTTTAGCTACTTAAAATGTATGCTATTAATTGTGTTGTATATATACATACCACAAGCAGCGACACCGTGAACTGTGTTATAAAATAATCGTCTGTGCGACGCATATTCAATCCCTTCGCGAAAATTCAATAATTGCACAGCTAGTGTTCCTTTGACGTCAGAATCTGATTGTCAGCTGTTTTTGTGACGCAGGCCAAAGATGCCGCAGTTTCTTGTTGTTTTTGCACAGAAGTAAACCAACTAAACGGGCCAACACCAAAATGGATAGCTCCATGTACTATAGAAGTCTGCACGACAGCGCTGCCGACAAAATCGCTGTCATTACAGAGGCCTCTGCTTTGGCCGGCAGCAGCAGCAGCGCAGCGACGCCACGCGTTGAAGATGGCGTCTCAATGGATAATTTCTACCCGGCTTTAGTGCAATGTTTTGGCATTATTATATGCGGGTAAGCTAAAGTACCAAAGCTTCCTTTTGTACATGAATACCAAAAGAGAACAATTCCCATACGGAAATTTCCCAAGTGGGCATAAGAGGGATACAATTGCATGAGTCATGAAACCATTTCACTTGCAGCGAACAATGCCGGGTTAAATTTATGAGTGTCTGTGTGTTCCTAACAAGTTTATTGTGTTATTTTGTTTCCGAAAATGCGAGTTCATGGTCTGCAACTTGACCTATCTATGTGTGTGGGTGCTGATTTACTGTTATTTGTGGTTTTAGGTTTTTTTTTGTTCAGCTCTTATGCTAGTTTTCTCTCGCTCTATTTTGCTATTGTTGTGATTTTTTTCTTTTTGTCACGCGCTCGTTTGATGACCGGTTTTTTGTTTGTTTTAAATTTTTTAATTTCCTTGCTTCATATAGTATGAGCAAACATTTGCAAAAAAAAAAAGTCTAAATTGGCTTTTATTAATCATGATTAATGTTAACACTAGTCTTTGTTTTATGCTTATTCATATTTTTATGTGGGTTTTTCTTTGCACGATGCATTTATTGATGCATTTTACTCACTCGAAACCCATTAGTCAGACAGGTCGTTGGCTTATGGTATAGATATTTCCCCCTTGATGCGAATTTTTTAATTGTTTTCCTGACAGTATTTACTTCGCGCTTATTATTAAATATTATAGCAAAAGATGTTTAATTATTAAATTACAATATTAACTGACAACAGAATCTTAATGAACTGTCAATCGCATTCTTATCGAGTGTTAAATAAAAGAAATTACTTTAATCCGTTACCAATTTTCTAGCTTTGTCGAGCGTGAAGCATTCAAATGGCTAATAATTATTTAAATCCAATTTAAAAAATGTTGCAACACAACACGTCAAGATGACAAAACAAAATAATGCAAATGCTAAACAATTTGCAATAATTAAAAATACATAATAATAGCTTTAGCTAGTTCCAATTACCATAAGGCTATTGCACAAATTGTTACGCTCAATTAGTAATTACAATAAGCGAAAGTAAAACGTTTAGAGAGTGCGAAAAACAAAACACAAAACAACAACAACAAAACGGAATACAAAAAACACAAACACCTCCCATAAACAATTACAAATGACCTTGCAACGCTTGTAAACAAAATCGATCAACTTCGATTGATGCAATCGTGTCTAATGTCTAACGATTATGTAATCGCCAATCGTCTCTCGACTCTGACAGTGAATAAATGCATACATGCATAACTGTTTCTTTTGTGTTCTTTTTTTGCTTATAGATTCAGTTATACAGTAGTAGAGATTTGCCTGATAAAGATATCAAACTGAATATTTGAATAAATCGGAATCTGAATTGATTTTGCCAAATGTTAAAAGTTTATTTACTTCCGTTGTCACCTGCTCTATAAATATACATACATACATATATATATTTTGATTGAAATTTTGAAACTATTGCGTCTTATCTTAAATAGAATAGAAATAAGTCCGTTGACTTTAGATAGTCACAAATATTTCATTTGTGTGTTATGATAAGAAATTGTTTTCTTATAAGTTGGAATTTAGTTCAATTTCAAAAAGCTAATATTTATGCTTGCTCAGCTGTTTCGGAAAATGTTATTGTAACTTTTGTCAGAGAATGTGTAACGCATAGAATGATATATATAGATAGAAAGCATCTCGAGCTGAGTAAATATAGACCTTTAATTTAGAGCTATCGAACTGAAACTTTATTCAAGGTCTTCTTTTGGTTACTGTTAAAATAGATTAGGTCACTATATCATAAGACTGTCATACAAATTCAAGTTCCCTTACAAAATTTTACTATGAAAACAAAAAAAAAGTCGACTTTGTTTCAAGTGTATATAATATTCGTCCAAAAATAGCATGCTCACTTATTTTCCTTATAAGCAATTTTAGACTATGGCCAAGCAAATACTACCCAGTTATGAACGTATATATGAGAATTCTATTTGATTTGTAATCAAATTATATATATATTTATGTGTTTTCCGTTATATAGCAACTGACACTTCATAACTTTTAGTTATAACACACAATTTTTATGTCAATTTGATGGCAGATATTAAATAATACGACTATATAATAATAAACAATGGATAATAAAATCGTGCATTGACATTTGCTTTATTGTGTTCAAATAATAATTGTGAGCTTTATGTCATATGAAATTGTTCCCAGCTGTTTGGATTTAAAACAGTTTAATCTGCACAGCTGTTTAAATAAAGTGCCATAATATTAAAACAAATTTACTTTTGTTTAAGTGCTTTTTCTTACATAGTATATGTAGGGCATGTGTTTTCGTTCGTATTTATCGTTTTTGGGTAATGTAGAAATCAGCGTATTTAACTCTGGCACGTGACCAGTTCTCAACAATAAGTTCACATATTTAACCTCTACAATGGAGAAGAACATTCTCAAAACACTTAGGCATAAAGATCTGGTTAGTTTCCAGCAATAATAACTTAGTTAGCTAAACAATGCCTAACTTTCCACTTGCTAAACTAACTAATAAGGTAAGGTTTTCTTTGGGGTATATTCATTTTAACTATACCTGTACCCAAAACATAAAGGAATATCAAGAAAAAAGATGGAGAAGCATTATCAATTTCGTAAATATTTTTGTTTGAAATAGATTAAAACTCATTTACAAAGCATCACAATTAAGTAGTTCAAGTTAAATTTTAAACAGAACTCTAACAACTTGAAATTAATCATATTTTGAAAGTGTCATTTGAACTGGTTTTAATATTTTTTGGTGGGGAACTACACCAGTTTGACTTGCTTGGGAAATCCCCTCATAAACATACAATAAAAAATATACTTTTTCTTGTTAAATGCAATAAACTGGTTTAAAATATTACATTTATGTTCTTTGTGACAAGATCACGTGATACTTTGTTGTTGCATGTTTGTTTGTTTCAATGTTTTACATTATAATCGTGTTTGATTGCATATATTTTCCGTATTTACATACTAATATTTTTTATTTTTGCACGCACTTTAAAACCAGATTTATATAAAATACATTTTATTTGTTCTTCCTGTCTCTGCAGTTATATAGCCGGCCGATTTAAGATTATTAGCAATGCGGAAACGAAAGGACTTGCCACATTTGTGGGCACCTTTGCCCTGCCCTCGCTTATCTTTCTGTCGTTGGTAGAGTTGAACTGGAATGCGGTCAACTGGACCTTTCTGTTGGCCATACTCATCTCGAAGGCGATTGTATTCTTTGCCGTGATGATCATTTGTTTGCTGGTGGCACGACCTTTGAACTATGCTCGAGCCGGCTTGATGGCCATCTTTTGTACGCAGAGCAATGATTTTGCCATTGGATATCCTATAGGTGAGCTTATTTGTTGCTTTTCTCATTCGTTTCTCCACTAATATTTTGATTTACTTTTAGTTATGGCCTTGTATAAGGATGTACATCCGGAGTATGCCTCGTATTTGTATCTTATGGCACCCATCTCATTGGCCATTCTCAATCCCATTGGCTTGATTCTCATGGAGATAAGCAAGATTATCAAGAACCGGGAGGAGGTTACTCGGAATCCACCATTGTGCCCCGAAACCTGTCCCGCCGAGCAGTTGAGCAAGCAACGTCGTTGCCTTGGCGAGAATGCCATTCTTGTGTGGAATACCGTTAAGTCGCTGTTCTTTAATCCACTTTTGTTGATGACTCTGCTTGGCATCGGAGGCGGTTTCCTGTTTCCCAAGGGTTTACCCGAGATGGTGGCCAGTGTTCTGCGCGTGTTTGGACAAAGCTTCTCGGCAACAGCGCTATTTCTGTTGGGACTCAAGATTGTTGGTGGTGGCACGGGCACAGATCGCAAGCCAATGGGCATGGGATTGTTGCTACCTAGTGTGCTGATTTTGGTTAAGATGTAAGTTGTGATTTAGTTTGGTTTTATGTTTATAATCATCAACTTTATCTTTTTAGTTTGGTTCTGCCTTTGGTCTGTCGCCAGACAGTGAACATCATTCAGGCTGGATCCAATTTTAATGACACAACTGAACTAAGCACATTTGGCTTTCTCTATGGCACTTTTCCAGCTGCACCGGGCGCCTTTGTTATTGCAACGCAATACAATGTTGAAGTGGAACTTGTAAGCTACTCTAGAACATAAATAAGAAATTCAAATATTGTTCTTAATTCACTTTATCTTTTATAGATTGCACGCAGCATGGTTTTGTGTACGTTTATTTCGGCGCCACTTATGTTTATCTCGGCCAAGATGATATCGTTAACCAATCTCAAGCCATTGGACTACTTGCATGAACTGGATGCCTTCTCATTTGATATAAGTGTGGCAGGTGCTGCAGCCTGTTGTTGGATGCTGGCGCTGTTGATTGTAACCAAAAGATTTAAACGCATGCCACAAAGAATAACAGCTTGTTTGGTGCTTTCGCAGGTAAAACTTTTAAATCCTAAACTTTTGAAGCTTTCCAACTAAATATAATCTGTTTTGTTTTTAGTTAATGTGCTGCATTGGCGTCATCCTTTGGTCAAAGCTGGATCATGTCGAACGTTGGCCTTTGTATTTGCAGTTCTTTCTGTTCAATATTGGCACTTACAGTTCTCGTTTGTGGACGGCGTTTTTGGCCATAACGCTGCTCTTTTTGCAATGCCGCAGCTTGTGTTTTGTGCTAAAACTCTGGCCCTATATGGTAAGGTCTTTAACTACTTAATACATTGGATAACTTTATTAAGTTTATACATTCTCTTAACAGCTTGTGTTTGCTTGGGGCGTTCCTGGTCTTATCTCTGGCCTACTTATTGCTTTCGACTCCAAATCCATGGCCAGCGAAAAACGAAATCCAAGTTTTCAATATGGAAATGCTCAGGCCGCAATTGCAGTCTTTATGCTCGTCATGTGTTTCATAGGTGTGTAGTGAAAAAGTGTCTTTAAATTGATTACTAAATGATGATAAAATGTAATATGTTTGACGCGTTATGACAGCTTGACGTGCCTCATGGTGCGGCAAGCTTACAATGATGCACCCCAAAGTTTTCAATCTGAAACTAACTAACTAGAAAATGAAAACTTATCCTCTTTGTACAAAGACTAATCATCATTTTTTCCCTTCACAGTTACTGTTGGCTGCCTTGTTTTACATCAACGCTATAAGAAACGTTATGAAAAGTATCTGACCTATTCGCGTGAGTTATCCAATCCAGATACGGGTATGACCGTTAAAGTCTGCAAACCTTTATGAGTAATAATTCTGAATTTGTTCACTTTAGCTTCCGATTTACACTCAACGGTTTCGACAGCCAATTTGCTTGCGAACACAGAACGTTCCTCTATGAGGCAGAGCGTGCGTACAAGTTCCTATTCATCGTCATCAGATGATGAAGAAATGATAACCACAACTGTTGTACCGGATACTCGAGCTAGTGCCGGCTGTGGTTCGGGAAATGGCAATTGTTGTTCCGGTTCAACGGTGTCCACGCCCACAACAACATCGACAGTGGTCATGGATATTGAGGATCTGTTAAATCGCAATCGACAGCGAAACGTTGTGAATCCCAAGGATCTGGATCAAATCGATAGTGCACCAGCAACTGAAGCGTAAGTATTTAGTTTGTCTTGGAGTTAAAGTCATAATTTATCATTGGTTTTTATGTGTTGCAGCCACATGTGCAGCAGTTCGTATAACTGTGGACCGAGCACCTCGCGTCAGAGCTGTCAGAATATCATTGAACGCTATGAGGAGCAGACACGTCGGGGACTGGAGCCATTGGAGCATACAAGCGACTGTGATGAGCATCAAACATTGAAGCATACAATCCTATTGATCATTTTGCTGTGCTCGATGTTTGTCGGCCTGGCCGTCTCCATTTGGACGCTTGTCATGGAGGGCATGTCGGGTATCTATTTGGAATTGAGTTTTCTCGATGCGTTCCTCAACTTTGGTCAAGGTTTGATTGTGCTAGCCGTTTTCATTGGCGACACCGGAGAGCTGTTGATGCCGTTGATCAAGTTCTGGCGTAAAATATGGTTCGTTTTGTGATCATTTAACTATACTAGATCTGTAATGAACGTTTTGTTTTTATAGGTATGGCGCCAATATTGTCAGTTTGCCACATTGGTCGAATCTGCGTCCCGAAACAAAACAAATTTGTGAACAATTTCGTAATCATCATTTGGAGAACTGCAAAAAGGATATTGCCAAGGATAGGAGGTGAGTTTAATATACTTTCAAAGTTAATTTGTTATAATAATAAACTTGTTTCTGTTCTCATTCAACAGATGGCGCATTCGAGTCTATCGCAAGGTCTTTTATGGCAGCGAATTTGTCAGCTGGCTTATTGAAGTTGGCCTTTCGAAGGATCGCATGGAGGCTGTGCATTATGCACGCCATTTAGTTGATGGTCGCGTGCTGCGACATATTAACAACGTTTATCATTTCGAGGATAAACAACTGCTTTATAACTTCTGTAGTCGCATCTAGAGACGAGAAAAATCAAAAACACAACAGAAGAAAACTATGTAGAAAATGCAACGATACCAAATTTTAGATCGTTTTGTTATTGTTTAAGTGAGTGAATCTTGTAATATGTGTGCTGTGATTGTACGCTAGGAAGGTGTAGCACCTCAAACACGCACACACACACTCTTACCAACAGCCAAAATAAAAGTGTGTGCGTGTGTGTTTGTGTTGGTGAGTGAAGACTTCTCCCAAAATGTGAATATTGGAAAAGTTGTTTAATGTCTATATATATTTATACAAGTAATCAAATTGCTATGACATTTGTTTATACACTAAGTAGATAGATGGAATTCTACAGAAAGAAGCTATTATTTCAACTATAGTGCAATAATTTAGATAAACTAATTAATATATATAGTTAACTATCGCAAGCAAACGAAAATACTGTGCATAAAACGTGTGTAAATCTATAACTAAACATTGCTATTTGTTACTAAAAACACACACACACACAATCATACATTAAATAAATTGATATATATACATATACCTCATGCCATAAGGCGCCAAAACAGAAATTATAAATGTATTTGTGTCTTATTTGAATTTCTACTATTTCAATTCTTGTTTTTGTTTTAGGCTCGCATTTCAGTCATTTGCATTTCGTACCTTATACATATTGTATACAGTTTTCTGTATATATATATCCAGACTCTCTCAAGTCTCATCAATTCTGTTTCATTTTGGTGTGCACACGATAAACAATTTGCCGATGCGTGTTTGTAATTCCAAATGGCATTAATTCCAACACGTTTTAATCGCCACACTTTTTTTTCTTGGAAGCTATATTGATCAGATGACTAGATATAATAAACTAATATCCGGTGATGTGTTGTTGTTTTTATATAATGATAATAACCTGGTAATGTATTTGCTTCTTGACTGTTTTTTATTTTGGTTATGCGCCTTTGTCAGACAGAAGCCTGTCGCAATTAAATATTTTTGTTTATTTGTTATGCAAAATAATCCTATATGTAAAACAATTTGTTGCAACGCACGTCACAATATAACAAATCAACTGCAGCTGCATAATGTTTCAATTTATGCATTACAATGAGCCTATCCCCCAGCTTTTATTTCTTGGAATACCAGCATCGAATGTGGTTAATGGTTTATGAAATCAAAAACATAACACATCAGACAGATTTGGGTGCCACATAGTTAGTGTTATTATTGTTGGGATTATCTCAAACTTGCTGTTATCAGTAGTCAAAATAATGAGTAACACTAAATTTAGCAAACACAGCTATCAAATGTAATGTTTTTTCTGAGAAATCAGCAACAAATTAAATAACTAAAGAAAGAAATGTTAGACTTGTTCATGACCCTAAAAATTTCACAATTTCACATTCTTTGTGTTATAGTTTTTTTTTATTGAGGATTTTGTAACAAACATTATAAAGCTTTCTATCTAAAGATTATGGTTGCTGATAATTCAGTTAATGATCTTGCCAAACAAATCATTTAAGCAGCAATTTATGTTATCAGCAATGTTTATTTGATGTGTAGCTTAGATTGTTGTAGATTAAAGATAATCAATAAATGGTTATGGGGATTCGGAAAATAAGTTAAGATAAACAAGTGCCCGTCAAACATTAAAGAAAAATGTAATTTCCTTTATTCAATCATTAATCAGTCTCGGTTTTTTTGGGTCGCTCACAAATAAATGATAAGCCTGGCAAATAATATATTATATTTATGTATTAAATTTGGCACAACAGCTGCGTGGGCGCCAAAAGGACCAAAGGTCATTCAACCGCAGAAGTCACGCACGAACTATTTTTTATTTCTGACCCAAAAAAGGAAACATAAACCGGAGCTGGACAAATATATGACGCCGCCCGCCTTCAATTGTTTATGACTACACAATTAACAATAAAAGGAAACAGGCACAAGGATATCATCAAGGGATATCATACCATTTCCCAGAAAACTCACTATTACAGCCGGAAACTTTAGTTTGCCTGCGGTCTGTGGCGCCGCATGACGTCCTTGGCAGGCAGGGAGAGAACGTCAGCATCCAGCAGGCTCATTTTATTGGATTTTATTGGACAAATAGACCCAACAATGAGTCTGGATTACAATTATACACACGTTGCGTATACGCGTCGTGTTGCTGCCGCTGCTAACAGCGCCTACGCCGACGTCAACTTATGGCAGCGGCGTCTCTTTGTTTTTACTTCCGTTAAACGTTTACGGCTAATATAACACTTAGAATGCATTTCGTATGCGCCTCTTTGATCTTAAATCAACCAAATCACAAGAGCCAATTGGTTTAAATTGCATATTGCCAATGTGCAAATGTATGTATGTATGTATATGTATGTATCTATATGGCAGTTGTAAATATGCAAATATTTCCAAATTGTTATTGCTTTCAAACGATACAAGTCGGAAGAATTTACAAAATCAAAATATTTTCATTGTTAATTTTCAAATGCCAACGAAGCTAATGCAAAAGAAATTAAGAAATGCCAAAGTGTAGAATACTTATAACGAATAACAAATACTCTTATACTCTAATACTCTATTTGTTTCATTTCAAGTATTAAATTTTGATTTCATAAACTTTTCTCAGTATTTAGATGATGTATATTGACTTTACTTGGAATTTTGTTTATAAATACCTTTAAGTATGACTCTATTATGACAAATGCATATTGCTCAATTCGTGATATTCATTATATCCTAAATAAACAAGTAAGAAGGCTCTAGTCGAGTACGCTCGACTAGAAGATACCCTTAACCCTTGATCATACAGACGGACAAACGGTCGGGCTGACAGACATACTCATATGTACATGTACTACTGAACCAATGCTTGATGGCTTCATATCTCCGGTGTTTCTTAACCGATTTTAATGAAATTTTTACAGAAGTTCATTATTTTTCTAATAGTTTCAATCCTAATTTTCAGTTTTTTGAAATTCAAGAATTTTTTGTTATCGATTACATGTGTATATCGTAAACCTGAAAAGTTATCGAAAATTTGAAACAAACTTGTCATGCCTAGGGATTAGGAGAGTTTATATCCAAAATCTGGAGTCTCTAGCTTTTGTAGTTTCTGAGATCGACGCGTTCATACATACAGACGGACAGACGGACGGACGGACAGACGGACGGACGGACAGACGGACGGACGGACAGACAGACGGACATGGCTAAATCGGCTCGGCTGTTGATGCTGATCAAGAATATATATACTTTATGGGGTCGGAGAAGCTTCCTTCTGCCTGTTACATACTTTTGCACAAAAACATTATACCCTTTTTTTACCCATTTCATGGGTTAAGGGTATAAAAACTGCATAAATTATAGATAAATTCTCTCGGCATACGCATTTGCTGTCGCAGTCGCAGTCACAGTCGGCGTCAACGTTAGCGTTCGGCACTAGCTGCGCATTTTAAATGGACGAACGACGACGTTAGCTCGACCACCAACTGCGACGACGGCGACGGCAAAGCACAAACAAAACACTTTATGTGCCGAACCGAACCGAACCGAATTGCCGAAGCTGTGTCGTGTGCCAACTGTTGAGTCGTCTGAAAGGAGCTTCGCCCGCCAAAATCACACCCACTCCGGCAAGAGCAGCAGCAGCAGTAGACGCAGCAGCAGCAACGGCGCCGGCAACAGTTGTCGTCGTTTATTGAGTGTCGGGCTCGTCATTCTAAATCGACGACTTGATGCAGACGGCTGCACGGCACGGATTAATCAAAGATAATCGCGCTCTGCAAACGTAATTATCGCGCGTGCGTAACGTATGAAGCTTGCGTGTTTGTGTGATCGTATCTCCTTTAAGTGGATAAATCGAAACTAGTTTTCATGACCAACTTTTGCAGAAAAATAACAACTATATAAAAACAACTCAAGTGCGAATGCAATTTGTCATTTTTGGTATTGATCGATATGTCTGAGGCAACTAATGACTATAATGCAACCACACCAGTGTCGCAACTGGTGCATCTTGCCACCGACATGACCACACCAACGAATACATCAACTCTAACGGCAACGAACGATTTGTATAACAATCGCAGACGTTTGATCGGTGCATTAGTTGTCATGAGTATCGGTGTTATTGGCAATGCTCTGGCATTGACTATTTTGGCGCGTAAAAAGCATAACAAAAACAGCAAATACACGTTCATGTTGCGGTAAGTTTACAATAAACAAAATGCGCAAAAGCATATATACAAATCTATTTGTGTGTATGTGTGTGTGTTGTAATAGTTGTCAATTTATATGTACGTTCGGTGTGAGTTCATGGCAGTTGAAGTTTGTTCAACTTAGCTAGAATATTATTTATGTGCGGGTCTAATTTACATATAGTTTGATTTTTGATTAAACGAAAGCTTTACAGATTTCTGTCTGTGTATTATTAGTTTGAAACTATATTAGTTAAAATATTTCTTTTATCATATTTTAAGATAAAACATTTAAAAACTAATTGGTTTTCGATTCATTGTTAGAATATCTCGCAATAAATCAACAAATTGCTTAAATATTTATTCTCATGGTCGAATTTTGAACCAAGACATTGACATTGCACGTTGCGTATCGATTACAAATGAATTATTGAATACAAAAATATTTTTCTTATACATACACATAGTTTTCCCAGACATATTGTAAGTAAATTTCGTTTATTTTAGCGTTGTTTCACTGTATTAAGATTTTTTATTATTAGTACCAATCAACACTTGAATTTGAGTTAAGATATTGCTGTCTACTATTTCAGGCATTTATCACCATAAGAGAAGCAATTACCTACCCGCTTACCAGCACCCTTAACTAGCGTCAATTTTCCCATTAAATTTTATATCACACCCACATACACTCCACACACCCACGCATACGCACACACACACACACACACCGAAAAAAGCTTTTACGCATCAGTTATCCTGCCTAAAAGTGCGTGTGTGTCCGCTCAAGTGACATAATTGCGAAAAGCTTTGATCTTAGCTTTGATTTGATTGATAAACTCAAAGCAAGCATTTGACACTTGATAAATGAAAAGATTTTCATGCGTAGAAACATAGAAAAACACATCCATATGTGTGCGTTTGCGTGTGTGTGTGTGTGTGTGTGTGTTGATTTAAGCCCTGTTAAGTGCAGAGTCCTAAATGAGCTTATGTCTGTTTGTTATATTAACACACATCCGGTGTTTAAGTGCAACAAAAATGAATTGCGTAATAATTTTTTTGGCTTTTAGCAAATATTTTTGATGTGCTTTAATTGCATTTCATGTTCACTCTAATGGCAAAAATCTTGTGTAAACACAACAAATTTTACAGACCCAAACCAAAAATCGCTTTCGAATTTACAATTTCTAACTAAATATTACATATATAAACTTTTAAATAGACATTTTCTTTTCTGGTCGCCAAATAAATGTTTATTTTAACGAATATCGACTGTCAGATTTATTGCTAGTTTATTTTCATTCTAGCCTTTCCCTTCCAGTTGTAATCTATATATATATATTTTTTTTTTGTGAACCGTCGAAATGCTAAAAAACAATTATTCATAGCAGTGACAAATGATCTTCCTATGTGGAATGACATTTTTTTGTTCGTATAATGCTGGAAAAAGAAAATAAAATGTTGCTTTTTCAGAGACAAACAAAGAACTTGTTGTCTGTGTGTAAAAGGCTTTAACCGAATGTTGTATGCTCTTAGTTCTGTAAATTTTTAAAAAATTTGTGAACAATTTTAATCCCTGTGGATTTGTGAGATGAATTTTTGAGGGGAATATCGAATTTAAAATTAGCAATTCCCAAAGATCTCATAATTTTTTCAAAATGTCAACTGTGCTTTTTCGAATAAACTTCGTCGAACTACTTATACTTACACTACTTACACATACCTAAAATAAACTTATCATTGTTATCTTATCATGCTTTAATAAAGAAAGCTCAATCAAATAGTGCGAAATTCGTTATTTGTATTCCGTGAAGACCACTCGGAAATATCAGATATTGTTATTGTTGACAGATGTAAAGTTATCTGCTGAAAATAAACATGTCTAATAATAACACACATACAATAGCATTTCCTGTGCTTGGTCAATTATTTACGTTTTGGACAAGTTGAAATTTATATACTTGCTGTCAATCGATAAGAACCATTAAAGTGACATCATTAAATGCATTTATTGTGTGGAAAACTTTAATTACGCTATTTACGAGTCCCAAAAGCCCAGAAGAAGAGCTGAGTACGCACAACTCGCAACAGGAGCACGTCTCACAGCATCTAAGCCCATGTATAGGAATCAACAGTGCTAATATTTATTGCGCCGTTTGCCATGCTTGACTAATCCGATATTCTTTTTTTTGCTTCTCCTTTCTCTTACTCTTTAGCTGCTTGACGACAAATGATTTAGTTGGTTTGTTGACCACGGTAACCGCTTTGGTGATGAAGTTAAGTTCACTGGAGGGGGAGTTCTTTGTAAGGCTTGACTGTGTTCAATACGTGGTGTCGCGATTCTTTGGTGTGAGCTCTGGTTGTATTGCCGCTGTGATGGCTGTCGAACGTTGCATGGCTTTGGCACGACCTTTCATCTATCACAAGGTGAGTATTAGCTAAGTGCCAATAAATAGCACAGCGGTGGAGCAATAGCAATTCACATAAACTGTGTCATATAAAAAAAAGTGTCCTTTGAAATGTTACAAACTTTTTCGCTGAGAGAAGTAGACTACAGTTTTGAACATATGCAAAGAACAGTTACTGACGCAAAAAGTTGCTCAATGCGCTAAAAATTGCGCTGTGATGCATTTTATTCGATCGATAACTTATCATATCGGTCCAGTTCAATTAACTGAGCCACAGTTTTAAAAATACAGAATTTAAACATTTGAATCATTGTTTTTTTTTGTTGTGTAGCACATCACCTATGAGTTAATCCAGAAGAGCGTCAACAGCATCATCGTGGTTGCTCTCATCATCACGTTTCTACCATTCTTCGGCTTTGGCGCCTACATTAATAATTCGGATCCTTCAAAACTCACATGCATACGCTACCGGGATGCGCCTGGAGCTTTGAACAAGGCCTATTCTATATTTTTTATGATTTTTGGTAGTTTGCTTGTCGTTGTCATTGTCACCTGCAATTTGTTTGTGGCCCGTGTGCTGTGGTTCATTGGGCGCAATCGCACCACAAACTATAAACTTAGCAGTCGAGGAAAGTGTGGTGTGCGCAGCATTGATCCGGAGACCAGCAGCGGTACAACACTCTATCAGACCCAATGCAGCACTAGCAACAGCCACTACAATATGCCACCACCAAGGCAATTCCATCATAGCAACAGTGTCATACTGCAGTCAAGCACATCGCCCGACGAAATCAAGTTTGCCAAACTAATGGCATTCCTCAGCATCTCGTTTGTTATCTGCTGGATGCCGCAAATGGTAAGTTGATATTAGTCCAATTGCCTACACTCTCACTCACACTCTCTATTCACAGATCGCAATACCGTTGGCTCTTAAGGAGAATCGTTTGCGAAAGAATCATGTGTTCTTTGTGGTGGCCGATATACTGATGGCGATCCATTTTACATTGGATCCCTATATTTATGTGTTGAGTCGCACCAAGGGCATCAATTGGTCATTGCTCGGTTGCATTAAACGTTGGCGCTGTGGCTGGAGAGGAAATCGCCTGCAGCGTTCCCAGAGCGATCAAAGTCGAATACGCACCACAACCACAGAGCAGAATACGCTGGACTTCTAAAAAGTCTATTTCGATTTTTGGTGGTACCTTCTCCCGTACCAGAGTACTTACATATATGCATTCGTTTCGTTGCTGTTCCAAATATTTTTATTAAGACCTTCATTGGCGTATCTCAGTAATGGAACACATTCCTTCAGTCAATGTCAGATGAGGAAATCTGCCTGTCTCATATATAGTTTAAGATAATATTAAAAACCCATTACCATATCAGGACTATAACATACACTATGCTAAACTGATCTTAAGTTCAGATAATCTCAAAATATCTACAACTGAATTGTAAATAATTGAATATATACATATATTTATTCTAGTACTACCTAATACGATATAATAAAATATTATAAATGAAAACGTATTTTAATTTTGTGTACAAGTAAGTTTTTATTTTAAAATGTAATCATTATATTTGAATGCATTATTTCTTTGTTTACATAAATTTGTGTGTTTTTTGGGATTAACATCAAAGACACATGCTGGAAAATATGTAATCGGTTTTCAGGTCAGTGTCAATAACATGAAAAACAAATATATTTATGCAAAATGTGGCGAAAATGTCACTTAGAGAAGAGTATAGGATAAGTTTGATTTTGTGTATGAATGCTGCCCACTATTAAATCTCTTCCAATTGAAGGGAGCTTAAAAGTGCGTGGAAAGATTATTATAGTAATGGATTATAATATATCTAGTTAATTTGTCTTATGCCCAATAAATTGCCGTCGTCTAGTATCGGTTATAGCGACCACGCGCACGTTGACGTTGCGGCGTTGCTTTGGGAGCAGGGGAAGCCGCAGCAGGAGCACCGGTTGCAGCGGCGCCAACAGTGGCAGCTGCACGTGGCTTCTTCAGGGGCGATGGTGAGGCATCATTTGGGGTTGCAGCTGGAGCTGGAGTGGCTGCGGCTTGGGTAGCTGCAGCAGCTGGTGTGGCTGGGGCGGCAGCCTTGACCGGTGCCTTTGCTGGTTCCGGTTTGGCTGGGGTCGCTGGCTGAGCAACTGGAGCGGGAGCTGGTGTTGGTACTGGAGTGGGCTCTGGTTCAGGTTCAAGCTCTGGCTCCTCCTCTTCGTCCTGTGCGTCCATCTCATCACCGTTCTCATCGCCAGGTGCTTCCTCTTCGCCGCCCTCCTCTTCACCTTCGGGGTTCTCAGCCATCTCGAAATCTTCATCATCGCCGGTGGCCTCAGACGGATCGTAGAGCTCACCCTCGCCAGCTTCAGCTGTTTCCTCGGCGTTGGCCTCGGCAGCCGGTGCCTCGGGCTCATCCACCTTACGCTTCTTGCGCTCATTCTCCTCGATTGCAGCGGCGGCGCGCTTTTGTGCAATCTTAGTGTCGCTGGACTTCTCGTTGATGAACTTCAAGAAGTTGCGATGATGGGTTGCTGTGCGAGAATGAATCTCAGCGGTAATTTCTGTATCAAAGAACTTGCTGCACACGGCGCACTCAAAGCACTCCAGCTTGGAGATCAGAGCGGGTCCGACGGGACGCTGCCAGTTGTATTTGGGCAGACGACTGTCTACTTCGCTTGGGATCTCATCGCCTTCGGCAAAGTCAAGAATGCAGTCCTCGGGATCAATGGGCAAGGCAACTTCTTCCTCTTCTTGGCTTTCATTAAGCTCATCCCCCTCCTTGGTTTCGTCAGCTGCTTCTTCGCCCTCCTTGGGCTCCTCGCCCTCAACCTCCTCACCCTCGGCACCTTCTTCGGTCTCCTTCTTAACTTCAGTAGCCTCCTCACCCTCCTTCTTGACAGGCTTCTTCTTGCGCTTCTGTGGTGGACGCAGATCGCGTGTCTCCTCCTCAGCAGTGCTGATGGGCAGAGTCTGACGCTTGCGTTCGCCCACCTTCGTGTTGTTCTCGGCAGCCTTCTTTAGATGATCGGCCGACAGTAAATGGGTGTCATAGTCGATACGTGTGGCAAACTCCTTGTTGCACTCAACACACTTGGGATGCAAAAACTTCTTCAGCTGCAAGTGACCCTCGGACTTGCGATGGGTCGAAATGTGACCATGGAAGTTAAGATCACACATGGTGCAGTAATCTAACTGACGCTGCTTGCTCTTGCCCATACGCTTCAATCGATCAAACTCAATGGACTTCAATTGCTCGGCAATCTTGGCCTCCTGACGAATCATATTAGCCTTGAGGCGATAGCTCTCTTCGATTCCTTCGCGCATCATCAGATGAGTGCGTCCCTTGATGTGGTTCTCAAACGAGTTGGCGTCCCACATGTGCTTCTTGCACAGATGACAGTAGAACATATCATTCGGTACGCTAGTGTACGGCGACTCCTTTGAACTGGTTGTGCTATTATATTATATGATTGTGAAAAGTAAAAAGAAGTTTTATTAGTCAATCAGTAAAAGTACGATTTTGAGCATGGCTGACAGTAGAGAAGACACGCTGAAAGGATCACACATATATATATATATAAAGACATACATAAATAAAAAGATCTGGCATAAACTAATGAAGTATGATATAAAAATTGATTGTATATATAAAGTATGAATGGCCTAAGTATGAATTTAAAGTCACATATTTAAAAAACATAAATCAATAAGATCAGATGAACATAATCTTTTTGATCTTATTGATTTTGTTACAATTTATATACACACTTGCTTAAGATTAAGGATTTTGAGGAATTTTTATGACATCGGACTTTGCGAATACAAATTGTAATAATATTTTTAGCAAGCGTATATTGAGATTCGGCTAGCCGAAAAACATTTAAATTTGAATGAAATCCCAACATTAAAATAATAATTGATGAATAAATGAAAGAATGTAAACTATGCAAAACATAAGCAATATAAATTTTATATGTATATATATATATATTGAGAAAATAATACGTAATACATTGTAATCAAAAATCTGAAAATATTTCGTTGATCAACCCCACCCCATTGGCTGGTCTGGCTACCACCTAGGAAGCTCTTAAACATCAACCAGTAAGTGAGGATGTGTTGTTTCTATTCAAAAAAGGGGGAAAATATATTCATGTATATACTATTCAATATGCCCATCCACTTGAGAAAATTATGATTACTTATCGAATGCATTTGAAAAAAATTGGAAATTAATTACTTAAAAATATTTGCGCATATATAATGTTTTTTTTTTGAAAATTGATGCACTGATAATTAAAAATATTTGTTTAGATTTGATTTGTGGAGGGAAAAATTGCGAATTGAGCAATTTTTGCTAATGTTGTATAGGATTGTATTTCTTTGGTTTTTTTTTTGTTTTGATTTTTTTTTATAGTAGTTTTATACTCTTACCTCTCAATTTTCTTTTCGCCAGGAGTAATTTCCTTCTTTTTATTTGTGTTGGCATTTTTAGCCAAAAGTTTCTTGGCACGATCAAAAGCATTCTGCTTACGAATGCCGCCGGCGCCCTGCTTTTGAGGGGGCTTGGGACCACCAGTAACGCCACGATTTTGGAAACCTCCTTGGCCACGACGATTATTGAGACGATTGTTGGCACCGCCACCGCGATTGACCATCTTTATTTGTTTTGTTATATTTTATGTTTATGTTTTGTTTTTTGTTTTTTTTTTTACAATACATTTAAGTAGTTGATATATTTTTATATATATAAAATAGTATTTTTTTTGCATATGTTTTTTGTTTTGTTCAAGATGTATGAAATACATGGAATGGATATAGTTTGATCGATCGAAAGTGTCGTTATAATCGATCCATAGTACAAAATAAAGCATTATAAAAGAGTAGTTTTTATACAAAAATATGGCAATGCAACCATTTACAATGTTTTCATTATTGATAGGAAATTATAGTTTCCATTTGTTGTTTGTTTTTTTTTAGGTTGTGGGAAGATTGAATTCAAGATTTACAAACATAGAGTATAGTAGATATATAGATAAGATATATATATATATATATGTATATTTAAGATGAATTGGTCAATTCGGCGGGACGGTTCGCGCACAATCAGTCGACGGGGATGTTTTGTTGTTGAAGTCGTTGGCATTTCGGCGGCGTGGCATTATTTTATTGGTTTGGTTTTTGGTTTGGATATTGAGAAACACATAAATTTCGGGCGGGCGGGCATGGAAACCGAATTGGGTTAGCATTTTGAAGTTCGATTTTCGATTTCAATTTCGATCAGAGCAGGAACGTTGAAGAAGAGTGGCGATGAATGTTTTTTTTTTTTTTTTTGTGGTATATATTATATTAATTATAATTGATTTTTGGTTTTGTTTTTGGTTTGTTTGTTGCACCATCAATCAGTACCAGTACCAGATCGGATCGGTTATCAGTTTTCAGAGCAGAGCAGATTAGAAGAGTTCAATCAATCAATCAATCAGTGGCGTCGCATTTTTTGAAGTGGCATCGCATCGTTTTTATTGTTCACATTGCGTTTAATGCATTTTGTGTGTTGCGTTGTGATGTTTGTTTGTTGGTTCGTTTGTTGCAAGTGCCACAAACATTTTTGCCATGTTTATTATTTAAGTTACATTTTTTTGTACAATTTTTTAAACGAGTTTGTTTTTTTTTTGTTTGGTTTTTGGTTTATGCAGTTCAGAGTTATACATAAATAATAAAACAACAATAAATGATAATTTGCATAAAGATTGTCCCAGAAGACAACGCAAGCAACAGAAGATACAATGGCATAAGAGAGACACCGGAGCAACATTGGCAACGGCAACAGCAACAGCAACAACAACAAGAACAATATTGGGCAGCAGCCGCAGCAGCAACAACAACAAACACAATCAATGCACGCAAGTGACGACAACGTCGGAGACATCGGCATTTGATATATATATATATATATATAGCGATTGATGGGTATATATATACACACATGTATTTGATGCATAGGCACAATTCACAATTGAATGCATTCGAAATGCGCATTTGATTCGATTCGGTTTTGAGTTTGTTTTTTGAAAACAAGCATCGAATTTTCAAGTTTTTTGTTTTTGGTTCGAGTTTTCGTGTAGAAGAGAATAAAAAAGTAAAATATTTGTAAATTAGCAAAGATTTGTGATTTGAATTGGTAAAAATTCAAAAGATTTTCAATAATCAATATTATTGTTGTAAAGTATTAATTAAAAATGCCTAAATACATCTTATAAGATTATTATACATTTTAAGAAATGTTCATCATACTCTTTTCATCTTTAAATGGAACATTTGTTGGCGGTACATCATATTAAAGTGGTACAAATGATTAAATTCAATATAAATCAAAATAATCTGCATTTAAAATGGAATAAATGCTTTTTTAATAGAAAACCTTCTCCTCCTCCTCATTCTTTACATAACACACACAATTTCCAGTTATTACCAGGGTTCTCATAATATATCTTACTTTTGTTTGTGATTTTTTTGTTTTTGTATAAGCAATATGTGTTAAAACATTTTGCTAATTGTTCGTTGAATTATTTTTAGATTTTACTACAAACTACGCAGAATTTTGTTTGTTTTGCTATTTAAACTTAACTTTTTTTTTTGTTTTTGGGTAACAGATCTATTTAAAGCTTATGTTTTAATGAAAATAACAATAAGTAGGGTTTTAATACTTCTCTCCCTCTTTGGTGGATACGACGGAAACTTGTGGTTCATTCATGTAAGGGAAAATTTCACTTGACTGTTTAGTTTGATGTTTTCAAAAATGTATTCGAAATGCTTTTAGATCAAAAATTATAAAGAGTATGCAAATGTTATTATTTGTCAATCTAAAATCAAATAAATTACAGATGAGGGTAAGTGAAATTAATCCTCAAATGTTTCGAAACTCAACTTTCCGCATATCACCAGAGACGAGAAAGGGGGATAAAATAAAAATAGTATTTGGGGAAATGTTGATAGCTAGGTTTTAAATACAAAAAAACAAGAAAGAAATTTGTGTAACTGAAATTCATATACATACCGGCCCGCCACGCTGATTGCGATTGCCCATGCCACCACGTGGCAGATCCAGCAACGAGGGTGGATTCTGGTTTCTGAACAGATTGTTCAGCAGATTGTTGGCCAAGTTAATGGCCTGGGCGTTCATTTGCCCACCGCCACCTTGGCGCATATTGTTGCCAAACTGGCCGCCGCCGGGATTCTGCGATTCCCACGGTGACATGTTCATGCCACCACCCATGCGATTGGTGCCGCCCCCCATGGGACCACCATACTGGTTGCCACCACCAAAGTTGCGGTTGCGATTCTGGTTACCACGGAATGCCATGTTTGCCTTTAGATTGTTATTGCCGTTGTTATTCGGACGCGACTGTTGTTGCTGCTGTTGATTTCCGTTGACCCTTACGCTGTAAAATAATAAAATTTCATTTTGATTGTTAGATATTTGACTAAATGTAGAGTTGTAAACACAGATAGATCATAGATACTGAATACATTGCTAAATGGGTGATATATTCAGTGTCTTTGATGGATGCTTATTAGTGACTCTTAGCATACCTGACCATAATTTTGTTGGGATTTTTATGGGATTTAGGAATATGTATGGTATATTTCTACTTGTATAAATCGAAAGCGTGTGGTTATGAAGCGTTTTAAAGTTATGCAAATGAAAAAACGCTGGTGGCTGAAAATAAAAAAGTTACAAACATAAAAGCATGAAAACTATCACCAACAAAAATTAGTGCAATTAGTAATTAATCGAAATTTTTGTTTGTTAGTTAAAGATTCAAAATTCTACTTAACAATATTAAACACACAATATGTTTGTGTTTTTGTATCTTGTATCTACATGTCGGCATAAGGGGGGGTGGAAGACCCAAGCGCAGATACATACAAAATAAAAGCGTCATAATAAAAGAGGGTAGCACATTCATATGTATTTGTTTGAGACTACCTGCTTCAATGCATTAAAAATCATATACACAGAAGAAATGAGAACAAAAGTCTAAAACTGGTTTTAACGTAGCACTTTGGTGTCTAAATAATATAACCGGCTGAAATAGCGGCATCAGAAAAGAGAGCTGGAAAAAGGTGAATGCCTATCTAGAAAAAAAAAATAAGATGGCGGCTATGCGTAATTGCATACATGTATGTGTGTGTGTGTGTGGCTGACGAGCGAAGAGTCAGAAAACCGGCGAAAAAAACTTAACAATGAAGACTATATAGTATATATTTATTAATGCGCATTAGTTTTTGAATGATTATTTACGAATTTCACAAATTCAACTATCTTTTATCTAAAATGCGCAGTGTATTATGTAGACAAAAATATTTGGGCCACAAACTGAAAATACTGTACCGCTTTTTTTTTTTCAAGGTACAAGTTGCATAATTATATTAACTGCGAAGAACTTAGATTGTTGGACGTTTAGAACACTAATGTATCTGCAAGGCGACATGCAAAAATCAATAATTACATTGTCGTTCGCTTGCGAAAAAATATGCCGAACAATAGATACACACACGCACCCTCATTATATGTAATAATAGCAAATTATTTGCCACACTTACGTTGCGGACGCTGGCGATGCTGTCTTTTTTGATGCAAATTTATATATATAACTTTTCACAATTGTTTAACACGTTTTATTAAACAAAGTTATGTCTATCTTAAAAATGGCTGCCTGCTGTGAAAAATATTTTTCACACACACGAACAAGTCAACTTCCTAATGCGAGTTGCAAGTAATGTGCATGGCTCACTTCGATAGGTTCGGTTTCATCATAGCAGGGTTGATTCTCATTCAAGTGTTGCCAGACTTGATAAGTATTTCTATTTATCGATTATCTAAACAAATATCGTTTGTGTAAAATATCGGTGTTATTGTTGCCCGCCTAGATTTAAAACACATTTTTCATTTCATTACTATCAGTACCTAAAAAAAGCAAAAGAGTAATGCATTTTTTTTTTGTGATTTTATTAATTTGCATAAAACTGACGTATATTTCTGATATGCGTCCTTGTAATGCATATTATTAAATTTTACATACAAAGGGATTAAACATTTATTATAAACGTTTCAATAATAGCAATTATCGTAATAATATTAGTTATGCATTTTAACTAGCAAAATTATTGCTGTTGCATTTTTTGTGTGTGTTTGCTGTTTTAAGTACCACAGCATAAAAATAGATCCAGCAACAATAAAATATATGTTGCCTTTTTGTGTGTCTTTGTTTCTAATTGGAATAGAAGCTACTACAGTGGTGAGGAGACATCTATACACATTTACATTATACAATTATTACACATAGTATGTAAATTAGATGGCCAAGGAAAAATAAACAGCCAAATAACGGTGCAGCGGAACAGGAATTACTAATATTCCCTTTGCTCCGGCTCTCACTACCTCTGTGACTTTTTTGACAATTACGCGTATTATGCTAGATTTAACGAATTTATGGATTAACTTGCGCTATTTAACATATATAGTAACTACAGTGAAACACTAACCAATAGTAAGTTCGCATTGATTACGGTTTCGGTATTTTTTTTTTGTGGGATCGAACGAAAGAAGAAAGGACTAACGTCGCCGTCGATTCATCGACTGAATAATCTGTCGTACACTTAAAACGTATTTACATATAATGACCTGGGATCTCTGGCGGCGACGTTGCCCACCCCTAGTAGAAGAAGAGCAGCCGCTCCTGGGCGGATGCGGAAAGCAGTCGCCAGGATCGCTTAATGCTCACATACTGAATGAATGCACGAATGGCAATCAGGAAGCCAAAGGCGCAGATAAGCCACCAGAGCCAAGAATTCTCATGCGATGCCAAATCTGTTGAGTGCTTCACAATCAGCGTCCACTTGGCCAGCGATAGCCCAAAGCCGGAGAGTGCACCATAGCGGGCGGCGATCGTGTGACAGAAACAGGTGAGCATCAAAAAGCCAATCCAATTGAATAGAAAAGCGACCATAAAAGCCGTAATAAACATGATATCCGTGCCCAGCAAATTATCCGTGGTGGACAAACTATTCTCCGGATCGCTAGCATCGATGGCAATAAACGTAAGCCCTGGCGGACCGGCACGCACAGCACCGGGACCATCACGCAAAGGATTTGGTGGCAGCGGCAACAATGGATTCGGCGGCGGCGGCAACTGTTGCGTCGGTGTCAGGGTCAAAAATGCGGGCGGCAATTCTCCATTTAACGATTTCTCCATTTGCACCTCCTCGTAAGTTGGCAGCTTGCTGTGCAGATCATGCGGCAGCATCACCTCCCCACCCTCCTGTGGTTGACTCTGCTCGCCACCGGCATGTGTTGTCACAGCCAGCGAGGGCATCTGATGCGGCAACATCACCTGCTGTCCACCATTGCCATGTGCATCCGGTTCATACGGCGGTGGTGCACTAAAGTCGGCTTTTGGCGGTCCCAACGGATCATCGCCGGATGTGGGCGGCTGATTATTGTGTGGCATAGCTGGAATAAATGACGGAAGTAATGCAGAATTAATATAAGAATTTAGTTTTTTATGATATTATCCAAAACAAGAAACTTTTTTTTGTTTGCCCAAGAGTCATAGAAAAGTGAGCATATTTTTGTTGTTCACTGGCATTTTTTGTTGTTTTATTAACGCAGTTTAGTTAACGCGACGTCATTGTATTAATAAATAATTAATTAAATTAGTTATTGTAAAATTGAGCGGCTAGCTGCCAAAATTGCATAGCATTAATACAGCATTCAGTTAATAATACTTATTTCCTTAGCTGCAAGTCGGAAGGCACTTAATACTACAGTCGGTTATTAAATAAAAGTGTAAACAGTTAAATAATTGGAAAAAAAATGTTAAAAGAAAACAGTTAAAAACAGTTTAAACGTGGCCGGTTAGTTGCATTTCAATGTCTGGCTCTCTCATGGCTGGTAGTTGATTGCAGATAGGCCTGCTCCATGGTCAGAATGCGATTGTGATGCGGCCCAAATGGACGACGCGCTATGCGCAACGATTTCAGGCCATCCACCTCATCGACGGCTTCATTCTCGAAACCCATGTCGCCCACATCGGTGCCACCGCCACCACTATCGTGTAGCTTCTGTTTGACCTGTTTCTCGTGCCGCAGATACAGAACCACACAGAACATGGCCATTATGATGACAGCGAGCGTTGCTCCACTCACAATGCTCGCCTTCTCCAACATGACACGATTCCTTGTGGGCAAATAGGAGCCATCGATCTCCTTGTACTCGCACCGCGGACCCATAAAGCCCAGCGCACACTCGCAATTATAGAGGATCTCGTTGTGTATCTCGACGGTGAAGCAGGTGGCATCATTCAGGCAATACCATGCGGCATATGTTGGCGGGCAGGCAAAGATGGGGAATGTGATGTTTGGTCGTGGTGCTATCGTTGTCAAAGCGATAACATTGTCCGGCGGTGGTGCATCAGTTGGTGGCGCCTCTGGACGAGGTTTGGTTATGGCACGCGACGAGCAGGCGTCGGTTAGCGAGATGCAGGCAAGCAGCAGCAGCAGCAACAGCGGAAGCAGCAACAATTCACGTAACATCTTGCACTAACTATATCATGGCTGGCAGGCACGCGGGCAGGCAGGCAGGCAGCTGATGAAGCTGATGAGGATTACAGGTGGACGGACAGGTTGTGTGTGTTGTGGTTTGAAGAAAAAGATAGTTCGATAGATTGTGTTCTTGTGTTTGCTTTTGTTTATGGTGCTGCTGCAAACAGAATAAAAGCAAAAGTGCTATTATAAAATCAACTCAAAATTCATAAATTATTCTTTTGCAGTATGTTGTTGGTGTTTTGGTTGTTTTGATTGTTGTTGTTGATGTTGCTTAGAGTTTGTGTGGGTGTGTGTTGTGGTGTGTGCCGAGCTGAGCTTAGCTGTGCTGTGCTGTGATTGTTTGTTAGTTGCCTGCCTAGGCCAGCCTTGCCCTCATTTTTCATTCACTTCTCCCATTCTCATTCTGTCTAAGCTTTTGCCCCCGCTTTTGGGTTTATTTTCATTTGGGTATATCGACCTGAGTGAAAAATAACAAAAGCAGCTTATTAATTAACAACATAGTACAATGTAATAAGACACAAGAATTTCAAAATTGTTATTTACCTGGCCGAAATGATTTTGTTTGCACAGTTGCACTTTTTTTTTTGGTGTATGTTATTTTTTTTTTATAAATTTTGATATTTGCACTCTTAACTTTTAAAACTGAATAAAAAACATGTTTAAAGGTTGAATGACTTAAGCCGATATCCACTGACCTTTAACTTAACGATATAGAGAGAGAGAGAGAAAGAACAATAAGACGCCATCTTGTTTTGTTCCTGAACGTTTTCCCTCCATATTTCCTTGCTTGAGTTTAAATTGCGGTAATCTTACCGAAACTGAAACGTATTTCCATGAGTAACAAATCTAATATTTGTACAGCTCTAAGACCAATAAATTGACTTTTCAAGCGAAAACTGTACTTAAGTTTATTGTAAGTCTGTCCCACTTTATGACTGTTATTATTACCCGACTTACATACAAACCGTTACTTACATAAATATTCTACAATATGTACAAACTTTCTGGGAAAGGTCGGCGTTGAAACAAACCCGTGTTTTGACTCATGTAATGTATATAATTAACGTGTTTTTTGCGAAACAACATACATACATGTGCATGTATATTTTATGGCTACCTGTTAGCCGCTGAAACAAGCCTGTTTGTCCTTGAACTTAACGGTACTTCAGTGCACAAACATGCAAAGCACTAACTGTGTAACTGTGTTCTGGGACAGAGTTAAACTGACTTTACAAAAAGGCAACCAGAAAGTCCACAATAAGTCGCACAAGGCGAACCAATAAACGAGAGCAATTAGATTGACCTTTTGGGCAATTGAATACATGTGAGTACAATTTGAATAACTTGCACTTTAAAGAATATTATTTTTATATATGAATATTATATAATAATATTCTTGGAAATGCGAGTTTATGAAGTCAACGATAAGAACTGTAGTCACCTCAGATTGTTTACACAAACTCGACTCAGGTCTAATTAGCAATAGAATCCAAAATAAAAATAAAAAACCCATAACACGCAAATGCGCAGTTTGTTTAAGTTTCAAGTTCGAGTGCGGCTTCTAATTCATATTTTTAGTAAGGTGTGTGCGTGGGCGAGCGTGCTTTGGATATATACTATGAAAGGCATGACCAGTATTTACATATGGTATATAAATATATCTTATATACTAAGTACAGTTGTTACTAAGTGAAAAGTTACTAAATTTAGTTATTTTCTAGAAAAGTTCAATAACTGAATATAAATAGGACGTCATAATGATCTTATTTAAGCTACTTGAGGAGCAGCACAATTGTGTTCATAAAATCCAGTTATTTCACACATTGGTAGTTGACTAATTAGCGGGCACTGTATTATATGACTGCAGACTACATACATACATACATACATACACACACATATGTCAGTTTTCTGCATGTTTCATAGCGTGGCGAAAAAAATAACGGCGCTGATTAGGCGATAAAGTCTCTATATAAACAGTATACAATAACAATGAAATCTACTGATAAAAAGCCCAGCTGAGTCACAGCTGAATGTAATATAGATGTACATACATATATGTATGTATGTGTACCCACATATGTCTTTGCACATACACACATTAACCCTCATTAAATTGAAAAAAAAAACCAACATGAAATTAGCAAAAAAAAATAAGCAGAAACGGCAAACTGTGAAATAGAAAGAGGGTCACAAGCGGATTTGCAAGACTTGGCGTGGGTAAAGGAGAAATTGAATAGGTATATAGATATAAAGTACATACACATACATTTACACATATCTAGGCCTGCTTGGCAGGTAGTTGGCTAACAACAAAGGCGTAGACAAAAACAATCTCTCGAGTAAAACAACAAAACACACCAACGCAGCTTGAAGGTTTTCTTTTCGTGCTGCTTGTTGTTGATAAGAAATTTGAGAATAACGACAGCTGCAGTTATTGTTGTTTTGAAGGTGCTGCTGCCACATGCAGCAGGTGCGAATGATGCTTGGATACAAATATATATGGCGGCTGCGGCTGCAGCTGCGCCCTCAAAAACCAGTTAAACGAGACGTGGGCCAAGACGGAAGTTGCTTTATATGGTGGAGACCTTAAGAAGCAGCAGCTTCCGTCTGAGACAGCATCCCAACAGCAGTTGAATGCAGTAACCTGAATGAACATGAACGCATATATACATACGCACAAACACACACACACACACACACGCATGCAGCTAGAATCAACCGTTAAGAATATGCACTTACATATAGTATATGAGGGACCAGCATGTTAAAAACTAGTTTTTAGAAGGAAAACCTCAAATGATGAAAATAAAACATGCACTACAGTAGTCACTCTATTGGAAGTACATAAGGAAAAGAAAAGTTATTTGTTCTTAAATTCGATTATCCATATTTAATATGACTATAATATTTTGGTTACCCAAAAAATATTTAAATTTATAAGTGTGTTCCACTTTTTGAGCGCCCACTGTAGCATTGTCCTACAACAACAACAACTACAGAGCTGCAGTGCCTGTCTAGGCATACATTTGTGTGTATGTATTCATGTGTGTTTGTGGTGCGCATGCATTTTCAAGAATAAAAAAATCTCACTTGTTGTGCAAGGGCAAATGAATTCATTGTGTAAGAAAATATGAATTAAATAAACAACTATTTGCCACAGCACTTAACACAATGAATAATCTTTTTAGCACCGTAGTGAAATATCAGCACAACATGAAGATTATTTATTTGCTAATCAAAACACAAACAAGAATACTCACACACACATACGCACACACATGGCTATAAATAAGCCACACACTCACACCCAGTCACACGCACACGTATGCAGCTCTGTAAGATGCTCCCCTGGAGCTGTGTTTTTTTTCTCCCCCTACCAGTGCAACCTTTATTTCATTTGGTTTGTTTCTATTTCTGTGCTACCCCAATAACTAAATGCAGCAGCAAGAACTCGGCACATCGAATGCCTAATTTTAGGTTTTACAACAATCGAAATTTAATTTCTTATTTCGATTTAGTTTATTTTTTCCCCTATTTATTCACCTTTTATTATTCGCGTTCGTTCGTTGATTGGGTTTTCACTTTTGCGCAGCGCGTTCGCTCTTAACGAATGTATTTATTGATTTGCCAACTAAACTGATGACAAACACGCACAGAATACTGTTGTTTTTTGCATCAGCACTTTAAATTAAATATAATACGCGTCTATATCTATAAAGTTGTTAAATTTTCTTTTTTTAGAACAATTTAACAATTTTTCAAATCTTTCGTAATTTAGACGGAACAAAACAAATGCGACTGCCTGAGCCACATTCTTCTTCTTCAATAAATTAAAATTCGCAGCCAGCTTCGCGTGGCTCAATACTGCGCCTTGAGCAGTTTGTTGAAAAATGCCATTTAATACCAAAAAATACTACCATTAATGGGATTGTGGTAAATAAAAGATGATGCAGGCGCATCGATATATTGATTAATCGATTAATAAATGGATCTAAGAAAATTGTAAACAACGACGTGGTTGATAAATATAATTTTGGAATTAATTATGAATAAATTCGCGATATTATTATGTTTAGTATTGGCCTTAAGTAGCGTAAGTAGCTTTAACCAGTCTGTTGAGTCTATAATTTAACTGTTTTTCTGTGCAGTTCGTCAAACATGCCAATGCCGAATTCACGGCAGCTGATTGCCGCGAGCTTGGCTTCATTAAAACCCAGCTTTTGTGTTCTAATTGCGACAAATTAGATGATTTTGGACTGGAAGCCATCAAGTGAGTAGTCCATTAATATAGTTGATCATAACTAACCCTTCCTTGTTTCGTTAGACCTCACTGCAAAGAGTGCTGTACTCAGGATCAGCAGCCTGCTGCACAGAGAACGTACGCCAAGGCGATTCTGGAAGTGTGCACGTGTAAGTTCCGTGCATATCCGCAAATACAGGCGTTTATACAGAGTGGAAGGCCAGCAAAATTCCCCAATCTACAGATTAAGTACGTCAGGGGTTTAGACCCGTTGGTTAAGTTGTTGGATTCAAGCGGCAATGTACTAGAAACGTTATCAATAACCAAATGGAATACGGACACCGTGGAGGAGTTCTTCGAAACGCATCTAGCAAAGGAGGGTGCCGGCAAGAGTTCTTACAGCATAGTTGAAGATGCAGACAGCGAAGACGAGGATTATCTGCGCACTAATAGAATATAAAAAGTATATATATTTAAATTATACCTTCATCCCGTAATAGTTAATGTAATAAAGTTAGCCTATCGTTTAGGAGTTGGTACCAAAGCGAGCTTTTTTCACAGTTTGAGAGTCACAACGGCTTATACAGTGCAAGAGCACCTAAACGGTTACAGTTTGTAAGCACCTTATCGGTTATAGTTTGAGCTGCAGAGCATTTACCATTTCTACTTCTGCCGCAATGCGTCCGAAAAGTCTATTGATTCACCAATATAAATTATTATGTATTTTTGTTATCTTGTTATCAATTGGTGACTGCGACAGCTACGGCGAAAACCAATAACAATGTCTGACTATTGTTATAATACAGCTGACCCATTCTACATTATCCCCTCGCTCCATCCGTTCCTCTTAAGGTATTTTACCTCATGCGTCGTTTGACGTATTAATCCCATGCCCCGAGATGTCAAATATTTGCTCAGACTGTTAAATAGTCATTCACTAAATTGGCATGGCAAATAACAAAAAATTGTTTTTGTATGTTTAATTTTGTTGCGTGACAAGTTTTGCTTATCTACCGCACACACTCTTTTTCTCTCGCTCTCTCTCTCTCACCCGCTCATTTTACCTGGTGCGGCGCATGTGCAGGCGGCTCAGCGGCCATTCACAATAGAGAGCACAAAACTTAGGTTATGTGCAACGATGACATCGTTCTTATTTGCATTAATTAACTATATATAAAAATATATATATGTATACTTTTGTGCAATATCGCCTGTTTTCGTTTCGTTAGATTGCATATGTGTCGATTTGCTCTCATGGTATTTATTGCGGTTGTCGATCTTGTTGTTGTTGTTCGGGTTGTTTATTGTTTTAATCATAGCCTGACCCCACACTCAGTAAAACTGATTAAAAATCAATGTGCTGAAAAATTTAATAAACATATCTATGTGTGTACATATCCTGATACATACATACATATATGCATATATAGAAGCAAGCCTATGTCACGCCCTACCCGATTCATAGTTTGCCTTGCGTTCAATACTAATTACTTCCATTATGGCTTTTCTATGCATATTGCATTATTATTATGCACGGCAGCTGCTGTGTACCCAAAGAGAGCGAGCGAGAGAGATGAAGGGAGCCTATCATTGTGTGTTATAAAAGCGCATTCAACTGTTTGGCAAAACTAAATACACATGAACACACACATACATATAAAATGTATATATATATATATGTATAAGGTGGCTTTTGAGAGCTCCCTTGGTTAGCTATATGGGTGCTGGCAGCTTCTTGGAATGTCGTTGAAAGCCGTCCCCTAGATTGCAAAAAACAGTTGTTGTTCATTCTGTTGTTCTTGGTATTATGACTTTATTTCTCTCGTGTTTGCTGATAAGATTTGCGCCTTTGGCGCTTCGAACCGGTCGCTACATCGTATCAAACGTGCGGGTGCGGTAGAGGGTGAGGCCTAAGCGATAACAAATATAATGATGCCATAGTCAAAGCGTCATCGTTTTCATGAGCAAAACAAATTGATTTGATTTTAGCACCTCAAACAACAACAAAAGGAACCACTAACAAAATCACAGCAAGAGAGCTAGTTCATTTCCATTCGCGCCTCTCTCTTTTATTCGATTTGCCCTTTTACCGTTAACAGTATCAGCAAAATCAAAAGCTTGATTTGTTCATCGCGTTTTGTGTTTCGCGATTTTGTTTCTTCTCGCTTTAGGTGTAGAGAGCGAGTGGTGTGATCACCATCAATTTGTTTTGTTAAGCATTCGAACCAAGAGTATTTAATCGTCGACGCGCCGTTTATTGCATTTTCGGAGTTATTTATAAACTAAGCTTGTACTAACATTCAAATGTGAGCACAAACAAACACATGCTTCAACATGTGTTCTTGTGTATATGTACGCGTGCTTTCTCTCACTCCGCTTCTCTGTGTCGCGTGCGCGCTCTCTCTCTCGCTCTCTGAAAGGTAAAAGGCATTAGTAAAATAGGACCAAGTGTCATCCGCATTGAACTTTGCTTACTAAATTTAGCCGCAGCTACAAACTGCGTCGCGCTTATGAACAAAGCAGCAACAACAATAACAACAGCACTTGCAGCCAATTGTAATCTGCAGCCCATGTTGATATGTCGTTATGTAAAAGTTGTTGCTGCTTTTAGTCGTTTATGTACAACGGTACATAAATTTACGTGCAGTTATTTGCATATTCAATTATTTGTATCTATTTTGCTGCATGCGCACGTAGAAGGGGAAAAGAGAATGAAAAATGTGTTTCTGAATAATGAAATCGAAATTGAACCCCGGCAACAGGTGGTTTAAAATTAAATGTAAGATTTATTTGAAACAAATAACTGTGTTATTACATTGAATATACTCTTATTCCTGTTGTTTTGGATTTTCTCGTTTCGTAAATTTAGAAATGTAATCATATATTACATACACAATTACTTAAGTTGTAGTTTTTGTAATAGTAGTATTTTCTTTTTTTTTTATATGTATAACCTACATATAAATATTTTCGGTTTAAATCGAACAAGCGCATTTCAAACAGCAAATAAAATAAACATTAAAGTTTTTGCTGTTTTTTTTTTTGTATTTAAATTTAAGATTTTTTTAATGCGCCTGTTCTCTTAACATCGTTCACAAACATTATTAATAATAATTTATTTTTATATTTTTTTTCGCACATTTTTTGTTGTTTTTTTTTTAAGGATTTAAAGTTTACTTATGTAGTTTATAACTAATGTTTTACATTGATATTAAAAAAAGGAAAATGTATATATTATGCAAAAATCTTTGTTACTAGTATAATTAACAATATTATTTATGTATATATATATATAAGTTCTGGTACTCAATTAATAAAACATTTTGCACTTTTTAAAGCCTGTTACTTGCTCTTTCTTTGTTGTTGTTGTTCTTACAAAATTTGTATTAGTCGTATGCGCTTAATAAAATTAAGACTCATTATTTTTAATTAGTTTTATTTTGTTTTTTTTTTTTCTCTGACTTGGAATCGAAATAAAATATTTTAGGTAAATTTTGGTACGAAGAATTTTATGCGTGTGGTTTACAATATATATGTATGTATATATTATTAAAGACTTCTTTTTACGATTTTTGTGTTACATTTATTTATTTTGCCTCCTAACTATGTTTATGTAAATTTAGCTTTAGGTATTGTAAAAAATTTTGAGTAGTTCGTTTATTTCTTTTATTTCATTTCTTTTTGATTTACTTGTGGTTGTTTCTTTGTTTTTGCTTTTGTTTTGTTATTTCGTTAAGTTTGTCGTAAGCAATGCGAACTTTTCCTGTTCCAGGATCGAAATTTTCCCAACGAACCTTTAAACAGGTTGGTTCACCTTTGCTAGTTGGCCAAATACATATGTAGAGTATGTATATAAACTATATATATTTAGCTAGATTTGTGATACTGCGATTTTGTTTTGTTTTATTAAAGAGAGGAAGTTTCGAATGAAGTATACCTCAAAAATGTATCGTTTTAAGTTTGTTTTGTATTCGAAAAGTGCGTGGAAACACATTGAATTTTATATATGGATAAGGTTTTTACAGCAGAGGAAGGATTTGTATCGAGATATCGGTTAACTATATAACGGTCTGCGGATCTTAAATACTAGTAATTGCTTCGACGGCACGTAAGGGTATATGTAAGTTTGTATGCTTGTGTGGTATTTTTTAAAAATTTTCTTTTGATAGTAGCAATCATATCTGTTATAAATAGTATTGTTAAATTTTAGATTTATTTTACAGGAATTTTTTTTTTTCATAGATTTTTTTTTATTTGTATTTATCGAACGTGTACAATAATTTGGTCGTAGGTCTAAGACACTTTTTGGTTTTAATCCATTTCCATAACATAAATAAATACATATACATAGTCATGTATGTATATACATATGTGTTATATACAGAAGGTAGAGTTACTTTATGTTTTATCTTGTTGTTATCTTTATTATATAGTAAAGTAGTAGTAGGTATTTTCGTGACTTATGTGCGTAGTTAAGTAAAATCTGAGACTCGCTGTAAAATATATATCGTATGTTAACGGTTAACGGTTTTCTCTGCCTGGAGGGCACATTTGTGTGTGTCTATAGAGTAGGAGTAGGGTTGTATAAGGGGGTATGGCGGGGTTCTGGATAGGCAGACAAAATGACGCTCAATTACACACTTAATAACTAGGTTTTTTCTTTACTATCTTTACTTTTATAAGCTAGCAACACAAAGCACTTATGGATAAAGACGGTAAGGTAAGGGATAGGGGGAGCGGGGTGCGGGAGAGCGGGATTACTAAGGACGGGCAATGAGGACAAGACTATGTCGTGTCATCATCGTTAGCTTGGCATTTGACTTAGAAGAAAAACTTACGCACTTCCTCATCCAAATCGGCGGAGTCGACCAGATCATCAATAACACCCGGCACAAGCAGCTCAATAACTTCCAAATCCTTTTTATCCTTTTCTGCTGCAGCTACTGCCGCTGCTTGTGCTGCTGCTGCTGCTGCTATTGATGTTGCCGTTGCTGCTGCTGCTGTTGCCGTCGCTGATTCGTCCCCAGCGGAGACGGCGTCAATGCCGGCACCGATCAGCGCCTCATAGGTATCCTCGAGCAGGACACCGCTCTCAATGGCCGCAACAGCCTCCTCATAGTATCAGTTGAGGTCGCGACGAAAACTATCCTCTATGTTGGGATCGGCAATCATAATGGGATTCTGATCGGACAACATTTGCAGACCGGCCACATCCATTGCTCCTAAATCCAGATCCAGATTATCAAAGATCTCTCTGCTGAAATCCGCATTCGAGGAGTAATCGCTAAATATAATCGACGGTATATTGGCTGTGGTTGGCGTATGAGTTTGCGATTGAATCTGATGGTGAATTTGCTGCTGCTGTTGCTGCTGTTGATGTTGGTGTTGCTGGTGAATTTGTTGCTGTTGTTGCTGCTGCTGCTGTTGTTGCTGCTGTTGTTGTTGAGACTGAAGATGATGGTGCGTTTGTGGTTGCTGTTGCTGCTGCTGGTTATGATTCATTACCATGTTGCTAACCGGTGAGCTGCTGGAGAGCGGCGAGTTCGGGTGGTGCGGCGAATGCAGCGGTGAGTGGTGTGGCGAATGATGCAGCGACAGCGACAATTGCTGATGATGATGTTGTTGCTGCTGCTGCTGTTGTTGCTGGTGTTGATGCTGTGGCGAAGCATGCGCCGACATTGGTATGGGCAGCGGTGAACTGGGGCAACCCATGGGCGAGGGCACCGGTGAGGCGACCAGCGTCTCTCCACCACCATTACTGCCATTGTTGTTGTGATGCTGTTCGACGCCTCGAGAGACAACTGGTCCATTCAGACTTGGTCCACCATTGTGCGTTGCTGCATTCCCTGCGCCATTGCTGTTGTTATTGAGGAGTTGTTGCTGTTGTTGCTGGTGCTGTTGTTGCTGTTGTTGATGTTGCTGTTGGTTGTTGATACGCCGCAGATTATTGTTATTCGCGCCGGTCTCGGGACTGCCGCTCAGTTCATTAAAGTCCAATAGTTTATTTTGTGCATCCTGATTGTGATAGGGTCCATTTTGACCACCATTCGCCGCTCCACCCAAATCATCAAAGTCCAGGGCGACAAAATTGTTGGCAAAACTCTGTTGCTCCGGCGATGAATTGCTGTCTCCGAGCGAGAAGTTCTCAAAGTGATTGTGAAACGAAGGATTCAGACTGTTATACGCCGCATCGAAGGCACTCGAAAGTTGCTGATGCTGCTGGATACGGATGGGACTGGCCGGAGCGCTAGTGTGCAATTCACTGCCGGACACACTGCTCAGCAGGCCGGGTGAGGAGCGCGGACTAGATGGATGCGCTGGCTGGCGATAGTCGGTTAGATTGCCGCTAACCACTGATGATGTTGCTGTTGTTGCGTTGGTGCCGCCATTGTTGCTGTTGCTGCTGCTGTTGTTGGCGCCCAACGTGGGCAGTGGACTGAACGATAAGTGGGGCGAACTGCTCGGCGCTAAGGCGGGCGATGGACTGCTATTGCTGGCGGCGGTTGGTGAGTGCTGCTGCTGATGATATGGCGATGGTGGACCCGCCGGACTAAACGGACTGGGCGATTGATCGCGATCTCGCCGTTGATTGTGTGGCGACATCACAGGCGATAGCGTTTGATGTTGTTGCTGCTGCTGCTGCTGTTGTTGTTGTTGCAACTGTTGTTGTTGCTGCTGTGGTTGCTGGGGTGCATAGTGTTGCAGTGCCGTGAGATTGGGCAGGGAGCCGGTATTGGCATAGCTGGCCTGTTCCTGCAGCGGTCTGAACAAGGAGTTTGCAAATTTGGCGTTGTATGGCGTTGGTTGTTGTTGTTGTTGGTGCTGTTGCTGGTGTTGCAATTGTTGTTGTTGTTGTTGCTGCTGATGCAACTGGTGCTGTTGCTGCTGTTGTACTTGCAGCTGATGCTGCATATTGTGCTGATGCTGCTGCAACTGTTGCAACTGCAACTGATGCGGCAACAATGGGGATTTTCTTCTCTGCGCCTGCGGACTAAAACTTCTTCCTATCTGATGTGGCGAATGAGATCGTTGACTGTGCGATTGTTGCTGTTGTTGTTGTTGCGACTGCTGCTGCTGCTGTTGTTGTTGTTGTTGTGTGTAGTTGGCATGCAACGAGTTCATGTCGGTGGCAAAGCCAGATTCGGCTGCCACCGCCATATTAAGGCTTTGATGCAGCGCCGAATCCGAATTGGACCGTCGCCAATTCGAGTCCATGGGTGGACTCAAATAGAGGTTCTGTTGTTGTTGTTGTGTGCCATTGTTGTTGTTATTGCTGCTGCTGCTGCTGAGGTTGTTGCTATTCGGCAGTCCCATGGCATTCACCAGTGCTCCAGGTCCCGTACTACTGCCATAGGGTGATCGATCCTGTTTCCGTTCCGAAGGTCTTCGCATGGGTCCAACCCCAACACTGCGTCCTCGCGATTCCCGATATGCAGTGGGTGAACCACCGCCACCACCCGCTATGCCATCGGGTGAGGCGCCACCACTGGCACCACTACCATTCCCACTGCCTCCACCACCACCACTTCCCGATCCTCCTCCACCTCCTCCGCCGCCACCGCCTGTTGCTGATGCATTTGAGGCATTACTCTCTGGTCCACCTAGACAGCATTCGAGTATCTTTTGATTCGCTTGCGTCTCATCCATTTTTGTGGCATACACCTCCTTCATGATCCTCTCAAATTCGGCAGTACCCTCCGCCTGCTTCTGCTTCTGCAGTGCAATCTTCTCACTAAATTTGCGCGGATTGGCCATTTTAAAGGTTATTGTGTCTGTTGCTTAGTGTTATCCTTGCGTTGCGTTCAGTCTGTAAATATATAGTTAAACATAATAAAGAGATTTGATGACAGAGGGTCGCGAAGGCGAAGGGTTCAAATGCATATGACATTTTAACTTTTAACGCGGCATTCGCTTTGTTTTGCCCGCTTCGTTACGCCATTTTATCAGCCTCATCGAATCAAGTTTCTCTCTCTCTCATCATGAAACGGGAAAAAAAGTTTACCTAGTCGCAGAATGAATACGCTTTAAACTTTTACGTGATGTGTGATTTCAGGAACAACATTTGAGCAAACTTTCCTTACATAAACGGGTTTTCACTTTAAAACTTTAATCTTTAGATTCTAAAATAATATTTTCTGTTCTAACAAAGTTGTTGAAAAAGGTCTCAAACCCAATGTTGTTCCTAGGGTAGTGCTAATGTTTTTGGCTTTATCAATGTGTCAGTTGATAAGGCAGATAGTTGGGCCAACAAATCAGGCATAGCCCATAGCAGCAACCTTGTACTATCTCACTCTCACACTTCTACTTACTCTATATAAAATCGTCTCCGTTTCTGGTTTCACTTAATTCTTTGCGCTGCGTTTTTCATTCTTTACGTTTTTACTCAATGCGCTATTGCATAACCAACGAATAAAACTACGAAAAAAGGGCGGGAAACGCGGCAAAAAGTAAACAAAATAAGTTTATAGTTCGTTGGAACTGTCTCAAAAAAATAATATATGAAAGGGGGGTTAGTTAACCAAGCCAACCTGCGCAGCCGTTGCAATATGCAAATGCAACTAAGTCGCAAATTGCGTAGCAATGAAAAAAAAAATAATTTAGCATTTGCTTATTGCGTATAGATCAAAGTTTGAACAACACCAAAATACACATATGAAGGGCATTTGGAGTAGCGTATAAAACACACACATTTTTCTTGTTTCGCTTTATTTTGCGATTATGCTCTACAAAAATAGCGACTAACTATCGATTAGGCAAGGCTCCCACTGAAATGGTATACTATAAACTGGTTCCACAGCTTCAAGTTAATGAGTTGGTAACAAAAGATTTACCAAAAAATAAAAGCTGGCAACAAGTTGGATTCAAAAGAAGACTAAACACACACCCATTCACACACACACACACACACAACACATCAAGCTTTATCTTTGACAAAACATGTGAATATTATGAGTGATAGAGTAATCGAGGCATATGAAGTCATGGTATGGTCGGATGAGTTCTTATCTTTGGATTGGACACAGATCTTAAATCGTACTCGTGACTAAAGGCATAATAACGAAAAAAAAAAACACCAGTTACCTGCTGATAAATCGGAATATACAGAAAGATTGAGAAATATCTTTAAGTAGCTAAGAGCTAACTCACTATTATTATACATAATAACTAGGTTGTCAACAAAAGTTCCCCAACAGTTGCTTTTCAAATTACTTCCACATTCA
The DNA here is from genome assembly GCA_035044645.1 of Scaptomyza parva. Taxonomy (NCBI): domain Eukaryota; kingdom Metazoa; phylum Arthropoda; class Insecta; order Diptera; family Drosophilidae; genus Scaptomyza; species Scaptomyza parva. The sequence continues at coordinate 8,577,720 of JAWNNT010000065.1, read as the reverse complement.
ATTCCCCTTCAAGCATAAAGAACCCAATAATGAATAATTTATGAATATGGGTTTCCTTGCATTAGACTGTGTGGAATTTCTCGAACAAAATCAATTTTCCAATACACACGCAACAAAATCAAGTTTATGTTCGAAGTTTCGAGTCTTGTTGATACTCGCAACGATTCTCGATTCTCGCAACGATCGCCAATTCCAGCTAATTGTCAACAATGCGGATGAATGACTAAGAATTGGGAAGTGTGAGTGTGAAAACCAATTTTGGTTTAAGGCGAGATTTCAGTTCTGGCTATTGACTAATTTGCTATTCAGATCAGATATGCAGAGAACAACTCGTGTCCATAACTAGTGTCATATGTGACGCCCCCTTTCCTCAGTCCCTTGGCATAAAAATAAATAAATGACCGCTGTGAGGGGGCGAACACATGCCGATAAAGGAAAAAATACATTCCCACGAATCGATAATGACATTTAATAATGATTTAATAACCGAATAACCGAAACGATAAAAATTTACTTAAACGCACATGGCTCAGGGTCGGACAACAGTCAGAGTCAGTCGGTTCAGTTGCCGAGGGGTTCCAGTAGGAAACAGGAAGAACCCCGTGTTCGTTCGTACCATTTTTGGCTCTCCATATCTCTCTCTCTCTCTCTCTCTGACTGTTCGCACTGTTTGGGGTTTGTGTATTTTTTTTTGTGTTCGTTCGCCTTATCAGCTGCTTTATCGGTGCGCGCGCCATGGAATTTTTGAATAATTTTGCACTGTTTGTTTACTAGGGAGCGCGCTGTGCGGGTGGTTGAGGGGGTGAGAAAAAACGTGGGGAAAGCAAATACACAAAGTAGTTTCTCAAGAATACCCTGCATATTTAACTGTTATAGACATAAGAAAAACTATATCGGATTTTATTATTTCCATGAAAAAAGGTTATTTTTCATTTACATTACTGTGTTTTGTTACCTTTGATTTACTAAAACTTATTGCATATTTTTTAACTAATCTAATTAGGGTATCACTTAGTCTATGTACGAGAGAGAAACACCCGCATGTCCGAAAGTTACACACACAGACACACATACCGATGCAAAAATGGAGCGGCCGGCGGTTGCAAAACAAAACGAACGCCTGCATTAAGGGCAGTGGGTAAAGACTAATTGGTGGGTTCGGGAGATGGGTGGATGGTCTTGATTGGGCTTGTAGTCAAGAGGTTCTTTTTGCTTTACCTACTTGTCAAGTTGCGCGCTATGACAACAGAATCACTTGCTCTCTCCCTCGCTCTCTCTCTCTCTCGTTCGCGTTAACGCTCTCGCACGTTGGTCGCTCTCTGTATTTGGCTCTCTTGCTGTGTGGTCGTCTGTCTGCCAAACTCCAATTGGACGATTGGCTGTGTGTGTGCTAAAATTTCGATGGGTTTGGTTGTTTGTTGTTGTTGTTCTTGTTGTTACTTAATTAAAATAAGTGTGTATTATATATTATGATGGCTCTGTTATGGCAGAATATTTAATTTTGGCGCTTTTTTTCCCCCCTTTGCTTTTGCTTCTTTTTGTGTGTGTGTGTTGGTTAGCGCCCAGCTGCTGTCGAAGCTTTTTGTTGTTTTGTTTGTTCTAAGCTCTACGTAGCTTTTTTTCCGCTACTGCGTCGTCTTCTTCTTTGCACGCGCTAAAAAACTTGTCAGTCGTTTATATTTTTTTTGTATTTTATATATGCGACTGATAAAACCAGATTTTAATTTTTTTCGTTCTGCTCGTTTTAAATTTTATTGTTAAATATGAAAATTGATTTCTAATTTCAGTTTTGAGCGCTATTCGCTGCTGTTAATGTGGTTGTTGTAGCTGCTGTTATTGTTGTTTTTATTATTCCCGCCAGTTGGGAATTTGTTAATGGCCGCGCGCAAAGATTTTTGTACTGCTTCTTCTTATTCCACTTGCTGTTGTTGTTTGCTCACTTACACACACACACACACGTACATATATAGAAACACGGTCCGCTCGCGTTTATTGTTTTAACGCACAACTACGACGTTTTTTTTATTATTTATTTTTGCGCTCAGCTGCTTGGCACTTTTATTTTATTTTTTTTTTCGACTTTTTCCTTTTGTTTTTCGTTACCAACGAAAATGAAAAACTTTTGTTGCGCCTTTGACCTCTTTTCACACGGCGACGTCAACGTCAACGGCAACGGCGACAGAGGCAGCGGGCAGCGACACTTTAAAAACTGTATAAATGTTGATCCAACTGGTCCACTGGCTATTCCAATTGGACCATGGGATTACAGCACACAGCTGGGGCCCGTTCCCTTTGACGACGATTTGTGACCACGGTTCTTGTAGTGCATTTCCTTGTTAATATATATATTTATATTTGCTTGTGTGTATGTAAATTCAGCTATTGCTCCGATTTGGCTCTTTTTTTTTTGTTTTACACCAACGACAGGCCAAACCACACACTCACACACCTCTACACACGTACACACATACACACGGCGGCAGAGGCAGGCAGGCTTTTCATGTATGTATGTATGTATTATGTACACACACGTATTATGTATGTTATTTTCGTTGCACCGCACTCGCACAAACTTATCATCACGATTATTCGACTGCTGCTGCTGCTGTCGTCGTTTCTTCTTCTTCGTTCATCTTCGTCGTCTTTTTATTTTTTATTTTGTGGTTCACTATTTGATTGGCACTTGAACGATTTATGGGCACGTTTTCATTTGTTGTTAACGCGCCATGCATTTGCGCATCGTTATCGTTGCGTTTTTAATAAAATATATCGCATTTGTTTTGTTATTTTCACTTTTTCTTATTAGATTTCTGGTTTAGCAGCAGTGACTAAGAATACACTAAAATTGGTCAAGCGCGTGGAACCGAACTGGTTTGCCACGGAGCTGCTAGCGTGCGCTATCAAATGAACCCGCCAGATGGCGTATGACTCTTTTTTGCGTCTCAGCGCAAAACAGTGGCGCAGCAGCGACGACGACTCAACAGTTGTATACTTTTCAAAAATATTTGTGTAAATTTAGAAACTAAAAGGTATATTTAGCATTTGCATTTGTAGTTTTAAAGTAAAATTGTAAATATATAGTATAAATTGTATTTATGCATGATTTATTCGTGTGCATAACCGAATTCTATTTAAATTATTTGAAGCTTAGATTAAATAACACGCATCAATACACCTACAAATTGCAATAGCTGTGCTTGTACGAGTGTGTGTGTGAGGAGGTGTTTGTGTGTGTACTCACACGTTCGTATGCCTGTTTCCTTTTCCGTTAACATTTTGTGTCTGGTTTCCGGCATTTTTGTGCGCCGTTTAAAATTGTTTCCTTAGATACAAATCTGTAGCAGGCAACAAATTTCGTTTTGCAGACACTTGAATGCCAATTGCCAGTAAATTGCCGCCTTCGGGCCAACAACATTTAAAGTTCTTCTTCATCGTTTTCTTCATTTTCTTCTTTGACTTTTCTGCCATGCAGCAGCAAAGCGGCAACAACAACTACAACAACAAATTCTAGTTGTGAAAATGAATCACGATATTGAAAATATGACAACGTTTCCATGTTTCTTAGTCAAATAAGTGAAAGAAAGATGTTAGGGCAAAGTGAGAGGGAGATAGTAAAAAAGTGTGAGACAGATGCTAAAAACTTATATTTGAACATTTGTTGCATTCAACTAGATAATGAAGTACAAGGAAACAAAGAGAACAAATCTTCAATTTGAAAACGCAATTTAAACTTGAAACTCTCTAAAGAAACGAAATCTTTTTAATGTTGTAACTTAATCAGAACTTAATAGATTTTTATTGTTAAATACTTCTTATTCATACTATATAAATAAAATATTCAAAAGGTATTTTCCCGGAATGGGATAATCTTTTCTCAATCTCTTATCTTTTTTATCACACAACTTTTGTTCGTATCTTTAGTTAACTCTCACAAACTTTCGTTCCACATAACAAGTGCAGCATTTAACATTAAACGCATAATAATATATTTGAAGTACCTTATCACTACAATGTCTCGCTTTCCCTCGCACTCCCACACTCTCTCTTTCTCTCTCCCTCTACCTACATAGTTGTTCTCTACCTTTTATTGTGTTTAACAAATATCACAGTTGCCTTTTTGGGTTGCTCGAGTTCTTTTTTTTTGTTTATCTGTCTCGCTTATCAATTGATATTATCATGCGCATCGATGTCTGCCAATTACACTCGCACCCCCTCGCCCACCCAAAAGCAATTGTTTTTATTTTTGTTTTTTTTTTCGTTCACAGTAATTGACTTTTGCATTGATTTCTTAAATTTCAATCAAAGTTCATATAGTACATGACATGGATGGCATTCTTTTTGCCTGTTATCTGTATAACGTTTATGTTGCCGCCGTTGTTGTTGTTTTTACTTGTTGTTGTTGTTTTTGTTCTGCTTTTTGGTTATGAGCATTGTTATATTCGCTGTTGCGCTCAGTCAAGCGTCGCCATTTTTGGCACTAACAATTAAAACTAACGACAGTTGACGCCACATTTAACGGTATGTATATACCATTTATACAGACACAAGTGTATGTGTGTGTGTGAGGGTGTGTGTGGGTGTGTGATGAACTCTTAATAAAGAGATAGCCAGTTGTAAAATGAAATTTTATGTTGCAAACAGCACAGAGAAAAAAAAAATGCTACCTGTCCTTAAGCTTTCAGTTCATTAATAGCCGGATTGCATGCAGCATGTAGCGTGCAACGGCAACAACAATAAAAAAAACACTTGAAAAAACAAACGGGTATAAAGAGTAAGCTGGTAAATTTTATGCGCTGATAAATCGTTTTTAGTTTTTATTGTTCCGCATTTGGTGGAATAAAAAGTAAATAAAAAAAAACGGAAATAATCACATACAAAAACTTAATAAAAACAGTTTAAATAAAATATATTTTAAAGGATCAATGAACAGTTTTAATAGAAATGTTAAAAAAATATAATAATTTATTTATTTTTTTATGGAAACATTTCATTTGAATGAAGGATCAATGAACAAGTTTAATATGTGTTAAAGTTTAATAGAAATGTTAAAAAAAATTTAATAAAATATTTATTTTTTATAAAAACATTTTTTATTTAAAGAATTTTTTTTATGACAAATTCTCTTTTTCTCTTTTAAAATGGCGAAATTCAAGCGAATTCATTTTCTAGACTGACTTTTTCCAATTGCTGCTTTAAATAGTGTTGAACAGAAACATTGCGCTTTTGTCTTTCGGCCCTGAAAATCTCATTCGTGCTTTCAGCTCGTTATCGTCTTGGCTGCAAAAGTACAACAACAACAACGATAAGTTCTTGTTGCTGTTGTTGTTTTTTTTGTTGTTTCTTGTTTGCCCGGCCGCAGAGACAGCAAACAGCAGATGTAGCAGACAGACAATTGACAATAGGTGGTGTTGGAGAGAGGGGGAAGGGGTATTGCTTGGTTAACGGAGTAGTGGGGGGGGGAGGGGGGAATAGGTTTCCGGAACAGTTTCCTTCTGCATTCGTTGTCAACGACAGGCTAGGAACACTTTACGTTTGTGCACATTAACGTTAGAATTTCGTGTTTCGTGTGTGTGTGTGTGTGTGTGAGAATTACAGCACCCCCACACACACCTTTTGCCTGTCTTACACCTCATCACACCCAATTTGGTATTCGTATGCTGTTTGCTTGTTCTTGTTTTATTTTGTTCTGTTTTTTCTTTCTCATTCTCTGTTCTTATGAAATTTTTGGAGTGAATTACTTGTGTATTCATTAAATTACAAACAGAAGTAAGAGAGGGAAAGAAAGGGAGAAAACAATGCAATTTTCCCGTTATCCGCACTCCCCCCACTCCCCTTATAACATTAAGTAGCAGACAGGCATCATGTTCAACACATGACATCATCATCAATTGCAAATTGCAATTGCAAATTTTCCACTGACGCTGTCTGCTTTTTGTTGCTGCTTTCTGCTGCTTAAGCCGCTTAATTGCAGCCAAATATGACTCCACACTCCCTTTTCCATCACCATTTTCCACCTTCCAATTGTCATTTTCACGGATGCCTCATAAATCTTTCAAATTGTGCCAAGTAGCAGCTGGAGCCTAGGAATTTACAAATTGTGCATTGGCAATGGGCAAATGGAAAGCCGATCAACTAAGGCGCTAATAAGCATCCCCAACCCCACTCCAACCCCCACTCATACACATACTCAGACAATTGGTGTTGTTGTCGTTTACACAGCAGGCAGTCGTCTGTTTTGTTTGTTTTCCTTTCGATACGAATATGTAAATCATTGTAATGAGTTTTTTTTTAAAGATTTGTATTGTTATGAGTTTTTGATAGATTTAACAAGTTTAAACAAGAAAACAAAGAACTAATGTTCTAAATATTTATCATTATCATATTTTCACCATTTACCACTTACCAATGCAATGTTGGGCTATGCAATAAAAGGGCTCTCGGAACAAAGAAAGAAAGAAAGTTTGTTGGCGTTGTTGTTTATGCGTTTTAGCCAATTGCGTTAAAGCCACGTCAGCACAACTGCTGGCCACAACAATGAAAAGCGCCATTCATTGTTCTATACTATAAGAGAAAAACTTAAGATTCATCGCCATCGCAAATCTCTTGTAACTTTTCTCTTTATTCTCTCTATTTTTTGCAGCAACAGCATTGAAGCCCATGGGTAAGACGGGTTTACTTTGGCTGATGTTGGCCACTGCTCTGGGCCTTTTGGGTGCCTCATTAGCATTGGCAGTTAGTGGAGAGGGGCGGCAAGTGGCGGCGATGATGCCGGGTGAACGTGTGTTGAGCATGGTTTCACCATCAGGTAAGTAAACGTTGCGTATACTTGATGTGGACTGTGGCTGTGCCTGTGCTGCAATTAAGCTAGTTTATCACGCATACGCACTGTGGCTGAGTGTGTCAACAAGACAAATGGACAGGGGTGAGGGGCGGAAAACGGGGTTGGAATGTCAACGAATTCGTAATTGGTATTTCGCGTTTTCTGCATTTAGTTGCACCAGTTTTAGCTTTTTGTGGGTCGCCACCAAACCAAAAATAACTCAAGTGTCACTCAAGCAAGCAAGCAAGCACCAGCAGCAGCCGACGCACGAAAGCTAAAAGTGTTAAAGATGGTACAGTGGGCACTGGATATAAGTGATGAGAATAGCTATTATCATTAACATTAGGAAAAGCTTGTTGAATGTTTTTCTTTTTGTTGTTTTATTATATATCAAAACATGTATGAAAATCTATTTTCACAATTATTTCTCACTTAATCAGTTATGACTGTGCTTTCGTGCTTAACAATATGTCATAAATGTATCTTTTGTCTTCTCACTTAGTCAGTCATGACTGTGCTTTCTCTTAGATCGCCACATGCATTGTGCAACGTTTTCTTACATTTCATTCTTTCATCCTTTCTTTCTGTTCTTCGTTTTATTTTGGTTTTTTTTTTGTTGTACGTCGTTCGTCTCCAGCATGGCGAGCACCACTTGACAATTGCTATATCCGCTTGATGCTGACAAGAGCCGCTTTCCGTTTTCCACTTTCCACTTTGCACTCGCTGTTGCTGCTGCTGCTGTTGTTGCTGCTGTTGCTGCCACTGTTGTTGGTTTCCGTTGCAGCATTTTGATGTCACTGGTGTCATTTGTCACGCATCACAGTTGTCGTTGTTACTGTTGTTATTGCTGTTGTTATTGTTGTCGTTCTTGTTGCAGCTGCCAGTTTGTTTACAGCTGTTGTTGCTGCTGTTGCTCAAGTGTGTGCGCTGAGTTTATTCTTGGCATCATTAAGCGTCGCTGATAACACTTAACATACATTTACACAGACAGCAACACCAACACACACAGACAGAGACACACCCACACACATATGTTGCATGACTAAATGCCAGGCAGTTGCCATTAAAATGCAAATTTCTAGTGGTCACACGATGCTGTTGTTGTTGTTGCAACAACAAAACAGTGAAGCATAAACAAAAAAGCGAGACACAAAACTAACACAAACTTAACAACTTTCGCTTTGGCTTTTCGGCCAAAATACAAAATAAAAGCGGGAAAACAAAAGCGAAAAACAAAAAAAAAAAAATGACTTTTGTTAACGTTTTTGTTTTCGCTTTTCCGCAGCTGGCTGACATTTTGGGTCAGTTGTCTCATTTATTTGGCGCTTCTCAACTTTAAATGTGATTTATTGCTGTGCAGCAGAAACAACAAAAAACACACACACAGAGAGAAGGATGAAAAACTGAGAAAAGACCTTGCGAAAGTTTCGCTTTTCGTTGTATTTATTTCTTTTTTCACAAGCGTTTAACATGGCGTATGATTAACGTCAACGAGTCGTATGCATAATGAGCGTAAGACAAGGAAAAGTTGGAAAAACTCTCGGCGAAAGACACATGCTTCAATTGATTCACTTCCAATTATGAATAAATGCAAAATCAACTCTTGAAAACTAGTTGAGAAGAAGAAAATAATAATGGTACTTAGGGAAACTATTCTTTTGAAGTGTGCTTCCATTTTTAATGCCAATTTCGCCTGATTACGGTTTAAGTACACTTATTTATCGTAAAGGTTTGTCTTTGGATTCAAGAACAAATAAAAAAAACTGAAAATCCTTTTAGCAATTGCAACGATTTTTTCCATTTACCTTTTTTATTCTCTTCTCTGTCTGTTTGATTATCAAACAATTTGATTTCCGCTTTTCGCTTCCCCCTTTTCTTCTCTCCGCTCTGTTTTCTTTGTGCCATACACACTCATCACACAGACAATTTCTTGAGTTTTCCCCGGCAGCAGATAGATAGAGTATCCATTGCCTTTTGTTTGCCCATCAAAGTCAGTAAGTTGTCTAATGACTGCAATTTGATACGCTTATCAATGATTCATGTGCGCATTGTGCCAATCACCTGAATAAGAATCAAGAATCAGGAATCAAGAATCAGCTCATTCCATTCACTCTTGGGTTACACATTTCAATTTTTATGGCAATTGCTCTCTGCTCAACTGACAGTAAGTATCTAGTTTAAACTCGAAACAGAAATGCTCGACTTTTAATCTGTGCCAAATCCGTGGCAAGTGGACAACAACAACAACAACAACAAAATGTGGAAAGAGAAATAAAAGTAAAACAAACTTCTCTTCTCTTCACTATTTGAAGCGGAAGTCTGAAGTGCAGACCGAACACAGAACAGAACAGAACACGACTTTGGTTTTTTGTGAAATAAAAATAAATATAAAAATTTCTTGTTTAGCAGACATTTAAAAAGCCAAGTTCATTCTTTTGTACACGTTTTGTAGCACGCGGCAGTTTTCTACTCTACCAATTAGCAACGGCCATAAATTCTGGTGACTACCCCCGGTTCGAGTTGGAGTTGGAGCAGGAACAGGAGTGGCTGGTGGAACAGAATATGGACTCCAGCTGGCTGGCCGCAATGGCTAATGAATTTCAGGTATGAGCCACTTAAATCCATATCGAAACACACAGATAAACCTCCAATCTTCAGACAGACAAAAAAGAAGCGAACATAAATCACGCGCAGTTTTTGTTGGGCTTTTTTACAACTTTTTTTCTTTTTTTTTGAATCAGATGTTTTGTCAGTGCCGATCCAATGGGTTCAAGAGCACGTGACCGCGTTGCTGGACAGGCTTCAATGTGTACGGAATGCCAGTTCCACTTGGAACAGTATATAGTATATATAAAGTTAAAGTGATAGACAGTCAGGTTTCTTTCCGTTACGTATACGCACTTTGTGCTTGTTTGTTATATAAGCTACAGCACTTAAATTTAATGGCAAACAATTGAATTTTGTGTTGCTTTCGAAATCAAAACACACAGTAATGAAAATTCTCGGGCTATCTCGAAGTAACCCCATCGATATCAATTACTGTAATCGTAGTTATTGAATATTTATTGCCTGACAGGCTTTCTACGAGAGTAAAACAACTCTGCACACACACATGCTGAGAGCTCCAATCTCCAAGTCCAATCAGTTCAACAGTTTGGAAACACACACACAGCCGAAAAGCTATATTAGTTTGTGGTGCGATTGGGGGGTTGCCGGGGGGTGCGCGGTCTAGAAACTTTCTAATTATTGCTACAGCATAAACGGATGCGACTATGGTATGGTTTGGTTTGGTTTGGTTTGGTTTGGGTTTTGTGGCCTCTGGTTTGAAGCTGCAAATTCTAATATTTCGCCGCAGCCACTGGGGGAACTTGAAGCAGATTGTTTGTTTCTCTTACTGCTGTTGTTGTTGTTGCTGTTGTTATGTTAGTTTTGCTTTGCTTTTGGTGCTTTCATTGCATTTTGCAAAAAGCTTTAGTTTGTTGTTGTTGTTGTTTCTGCCGTTGGTTTCAGCTCAGTTTCGTCTGTGTCCTCGGGACAGTTGCTTTTGAATTTTTAGATTGTCCAAATCATGCAAATATTTTTGCATAACAATAACAATAACAACAACAACAGCAGGGAACAATGTTGTTTGTTCATTCTCTCTCTTTCTCTTTCGCTCTCTTTTCGTCTTGGCTAGTTACTCCTCTAACTGTTAAATATTCTCCATATTGATAAGGCAAAAGCCTTTAAAACCATTTTATGCTCTCTCCATGGCCTCATCTTCAACACACACACACACACACACACCATAACACTTGACTATTTACTTTTAATTTTCATATTTGACACTTCACACAGTTTGTGTTCTGGTTATATTTGGCTTGAACTAGAGCAGAGAGCATGTGTCGTGATTTTTATCATATTATTATTATATAAAAATCTTTTCTTTAAGGGTGCTTAAAGTGTGTTAAACATATTATAATAATAATTTCATTGCCATAACTTTGATTACTAATAAAAAATTCATAAAAATTACACAAAAAACACGCTTCCATCTCTATCGCGTCTTTGGTTTCATGTTCATTAAATGGTTTGTACACAAAGAGAGTCTTAAGAGTTTTCTTGCTTGAATTCTTTAATGTGGCTTGACGCTAGCCAAATTGCCAAGTTGCTAGTTTGCAGTCGTCCAAGTTCTTGTCGCGAGAGAGAGAGAGATAGAGAGAGAGAGAGAGAAAGTGGAGAAAAAAATGTACACCAGGGATTACTTTGCTTAATTCAACTGCAAATGAAAAGTGTTTGTTCAGTAAATTCAATCTGAGATGCGCGTTCCTCTTGTTGACGTTGTCATTACGCCCTTGGTCCTGACTCCCGACTCCCGACTCCTGACTCTACTGCTGTTTTCTGTCTCTCTTTCTCCATCTGTTTATGATTATGGTATGGGTGTGTGTGTGTGTGTAGGTGAAACGGCGGCGCTCGAGTTCATCAAAGCGTAATCTGCACAAAATGGCGGCATTTCCTTAGCTTGGCACGAGAGCAACGAAAAAAAAAAAATGACAGCAACTTTAAGCTAACTATGCGTTCTTGTTACCCCGCGCACACCCCCGTCCCTGCCGCCGACAATCCACTTCTTTGCTCAACCGCCTTCGCCGTAAGCCGAAAAGAAGAAAAACGCCTCCAAAGCACCCCGTCTAATGGAGTCATAATTCTTCAGCTCGTTAGCAGCAAATACATGCAACGTAAATATGCTTGGCCCGTACCCCATACCCCAAAAAATATAAGAATGCCAGACATTTTTACCGTATGCCTTACATTTTTGCATACCCAGCAAATTGTTCGTGCACTTCCGGTTGCTCGGTCGTATACTTGATGTCATAGAAGCAAAGACCAAAAACAATTTCTATGGGAAACATTTCTTATTGCCAAACAGGGTATCTTTTGGTTGACCTTCAAGTGTTGTTGTTTGTTTGTGCCACTGTTGTGGCAAAGTGTCTTAAGCCTTTTCTGGTGGGCCTTTCCTGGCGGCAACGCCTTTGGCTGCCGACGCCCAAAACTGACAAACTGACAAGTTGCTTAATTGAAAAGTGTTTTGTGTTGGACAGGCGGTGAACTTCCTTTTGAAGGTTTTATACCTGCTGCTGATTTTGCAACTTTTGTCATGGCTTGCATTCAATAATTTGCTTTTATTTATGCGAGTGCTTTACAAAACTGAAGAAGAAGAAGATTTCGGAGAAAGGACATCAAGCCGAAAGCCGACAATTTTTCAAGGGCCTTCCGCTTGGGGTTTGGCCTTCGTCGTCTTTCGTCTTCGTCTTTTTTCATCGCATTTTTCCGGCTCCGTTACCAAAAAAAAAAAATGAGGCAATGCCACTTTTCATTGCTTCCTCTGGCAGCAAGCGCATATCAGCAGCGGAGTCGCCTCTCTTGTCTGCTAGTATGGCCATAAATAATTATGTTATTTTAGATAGCTTCTTTTTTATCTGTGTCTCGTTGTCATCCTCGTCCTCGTCTTCGTCCTTGTTGTTGCCTTGAAAATTGTTGCAATAATTATCACATTTTTCACACCGCCATTTTTCATGCACTTGAAAATCTCTTTCGTGACAGTTTTTTTACCCATAATTAAGCAGACACAAGCGACACACACACACACACACCAACACACACACTCAAGTATTTTATGACAGACATTAGAGCGATAAGCATTTTTTATGTGTTTTTAATTAACTTTTGTGTTGTGCCACACATAAGCCCATAACAAAAAAAAAAAACCATCTTGCCACAACAAATTGGCCAAAATCAAAAGCTGCACTTGCACGAAGCATAATCCATTTCTGCTGCTTTTGTTGTTGTTTCTTGCTGTCAGTTTCAAGTGTCTTCCTGTTTGTTTAATTGCCAAATTTTAATTAGCCAGTTAGCCTGACGACAGCATTTGTTAAGATTCCCTCAAGATATTCGAGGATCTGTGTTTAAAGTTCTGTGTGTCCAACACAAAAATGTATAGACTGCATTTTGTCTATCGCACCCGCATCGAAAGCTGCACTCTCTGCTTCTTCTTCAACTAACTGCACAAACACTGCAAACAGAGAGCAATTGCATTTACCTTCCTGTGATTGTGTGTAATGTCAACGGAAGTGCACAACTCTCTCAGCACACCTTGTTATGGGTGGTTCGATAAGTTATCGTTGGAGTTGTCGGAAAATGATGTAAGAGATTTTCTTGGTTTACTGACGTATAGCTGAAACTGAAACTGGTAGAGATAAGAAACTAAAATCATAAAGTTAACAAATGGGGGAAACTGTTTGAGTCAACCTCGTGATCCTTGTTATGGGTGGGTCGATAAGTTATCGTTGGAGTTGTCAGGAAATTGTAAACGGAATATTCGTTTGACTGGCTGACTTATAGCTCAAACGGTTAGAGCCAAGCACAACTGGGAGGAACTCTTTAAGTCAACCTCGCCATCCTTGTTATGGGTGGTTCGATAAGTTATCGTTTTCGTTGGAGTTGTGAGGAAATGGTCTACATAACTTTCCTTTGACTAGCTGACTTATAGCTCAATCGGTAAGAGATAAAAGGATCATAAGATCATAATGTTAACAACAGGGAGAAACTCTTTGAGTCAACCTCATGATACTTGTTATGGGTGTCTCGATAAGTTATCGTTTTTGCTATAGTTGTAGTTGTCAGGAAATGGTAAAAGAAATTTTCTTTTGACTTACTAACTTATACCTGAAACTGTTTGAGCTAAAAAGCTAAGAGTTTAACAGTTCTTAAGTTGAGTAAAGTGAGTATTTTAAGAATGGTGAATTCTGAGTACTAAATATGAAAGCAAATTAAATTAATTTTGAGATTCGGTGAAATAAAATCAAGATATGAACCAATATTAAAAAGTCAACGATAAGTCTTTGAGTCAACCTCGTGATTAAGTCCATACCTTTATATGTTTGTATGTAAAGACATGGCTAAAATGCGTTAACGCTGTTTGCTGCAGCTTTCAATTAAGTTGCTGTCGCTTGCTCGCTTCCCTTTTAATTAGGAACCAAACTTGTTCATTTTTATTAACGCTTGTTTTTATTGTTGTTCTTGGTTGCTTCTGCTGTTGATTCTCGCACTTTTCACTTTCTGCCATTTCCGTTATTATTAATTTTCATGTTGCATTTGTAATTGCAGGTAAATATCACATTGCTCATACGCACCGTTGCAAACGGAAATGAACTCAGAAACGAAGAATTCTTTAATTAATGTAAAATTTCTTTTAACATTTTTTTCACCAATTTACTTTGCAGAACATTCCTGTGCATGAAAGTTTTCCAATGGATTTTCAGTCCTGGCTAGGGGAAAGCTATGGTTTGAGTGCCTTTGATGTCTATCAGAGCTGGCCAAGGAGAAGATCAACTCAACAACAGATCTGTAATGCTGATGGTCAGTGCTTTGATGTGGCTCAAATTTTAGCCAGATGTTGTCCATTTTGAACAGTGTTTACTAACTGTATTCGTATGCGCAATATGTGTGAGTCTGTGCCAAATGCATTAAAAATCATTAAGAGAATATATATATAAAAAAAACACAAAAAAATATAAATAAAAAATAGTACCAGTTTATTGTGCACAGTCACGCGGCCAATGGCCGGCAATTATTGATAGCCAGATTGGGAGTGCCGTGTCCGCAATGTGACCATTAAATGTTGTTGCTGTGGTTTTACCCATGGTCAATTCTCAGTTGTCGCGCGCGCAGCATTGGCAAATAATCAAGAGCTGGCGATTTGTTCAGCTACACACAGCAGCTGTTGCTACGGCCAACTGCAGGCCCTAGCATACCTTGTAAGTGAAGTGAAGCAAACGGGGTATATAAGTTTATAGAAGAAAAAAAACTTTTTAGTTAGAGTAAAAAAAGTTTTCATCTCTTTTACATTGATAAATGTTTCCTTGCATTACATTTCGTAAGTAAAGGGTATTATGTAAGTCGTTAATTTCCACAACTGAAGTTAGAGCTGTTTCTGTTTGTGATTTGAGCTTTTTATGCGTGGCAGCAATCAGTGGCATGAATGTTTAAATGCGTTAAAAAAAACGAAGGAATCCGGAGACAATGGTATAGCTGCTGCCTGCAACAGCAGGAAAAATAAACATGCAACAGCCAAAAAGCAACAACAGGAACAAACAACAAATGGTTGCTGTTTTCAGTTTGTACACAATACCCTGTCCCTCCACACATGTTGGCAAGGGGTATACAAGGATTGCAGTTTTCATACTTTTTAAGACATCTTTTTTGATATTTTAGTTGATTTAAACATAAAATGAGACAAAAAGTTAATACTTCATCTAATCTCATTCAGGGTATATGCAGAATACAGGGTAACATATGTGTTCATATTGAATTCATGTCACTTCTGTTGCTTTGCGATATTTGCCATTTGCTCATATACACAGATTTGTTTTTTTTTCTCTCGTTTTTTTTGCCTTCTTCCTGCAGCACAGAATGTGATTTTCAGCGTGAAATTTTATTCAATCTGTATATGGGCACAGGCCAATCTGCTTGCTTCTCCACTTTCGAATAGCTCCTCCCCTTGATGAACGGAATTCGAAGGATGGAATGAAAATGTGTCCACAGTTTTTGTTTTTATTGTTCCCCCCCAACCATTTATATGGATTGTTATTTAGTTTCTCGTTTTTGGTAAAATGCAAAATTTTGCGATATTGTTTGCTGTTGTACTTGGTTTTATTTTACCAAATTGCTTTTAATTGATCAAATTGTTTAAACATACATGCTGCATACTATAGTATATTGTATTTGCACAATGCTTTGGTATTTAATGCCTTTCTTATATTTCTTTCATGCCATTTTATGTATGTCCATTGTAATTGATTGCATATGTTAATTACCAACTAATTAATTGAAATGTCAAAAATGTTGACCTTAAATATGTATTATGTCAATAAACATACAAAATTGTAATTATATATCAGTGTAGATAAGTTTAGAGACTTTTTGTTCATATATGTCAATTGCCATTTATCGTTTGATTGGCATTTTGTATTCAATGAAGTTTGTCGAAAGTTTATTTAATCTTTTTTTTCATCTCTCAACTGCAACAGACTGCAAAATGCCATGCTGCAAGCAAAAAAATGTGGCACATCGATAAAAAGTAAAAATTCAGTTGCCAAGCGAATATAAATAATTGCCATATACCTTATTCAGTTAAAGCAGTTAACCAGTTATTTTTTTCCGTCATATAAAAAGTGTTATTTTTTACAGAGAGGCAAAAGAAATGTTTCAATAATGGGCCATAAAAACATTTTGTAATGAAAACGAATTAATCTTATTTATGCAAATGAAAATCGATTCACAATTATAAACTTCAACATTTGTTATTGTGTCCTTGCATTATAATTGAAGACCTCGGGCGACGACTAAAATAAATAAACATCGAATATGTTCATATGTAAAAAACTCCATTCTCATTCCATATACAAATGGTGGCAAAATGTTGTTGAAGCAAAGCTTAAGCTCCAACCTGTGACTAATGGCAATTTGTTTGAGTGCCAGTTTCAGCAACAACTAGCAGTTCCCATTCCCATTC
The DNA here is from genome assembly GCA_035044645.1 of Scaptomyza parva. Lineage (NCBI taxonomy): Eukaryota > Metazoa > Arthropoda > Insecta > Diptera > Drosophilidae > Scaptomyza > Scaptomyza parva. The sequence continues at coordinate 8,561,350 of JAWNNT010000065.1, read as the reverse complement.
CGAACAGATCCCAACAGATGATATAAGTGTAATGCATGTAAACGATATTGCTTCACTCAACTGTCAGGCGGCATTAAATAATATTTTGCACTCGAAATGAATGTGGGAAGGACATAACTGATATGCCAGCCATAGTCATGGACTGTGACATTTTTGACTGCATGCCAGAAGCACAAAAAGCCGCACCACCCATGACAACCCGACAGACGGAAAGACAGTCGGACAGACAGTCGGACAGACAGACGGATAGACAAACGGATGTCATGTGCTGTATATTATGTAACATATGACATTATTAACATACGGCGTATTTAATTTCTTTTATGGCAACAACCAATTTCAGCAGATTGGCATTGAAACTGTATATGAAATGGTAATTTTGAGTAGAACTATTGCATAAGAAGGAAATCATTTACATGATAAGTTTTGTGTTTGGCATTTTGTAAAGGTTTTGGCAGTAATGAAATGTTTTTGGCAGCGTTATAAAGCTGTTGACCATGAATTCAATGCAGCGACTAAGTGAATTAAGAGAAGTTTGTAGGGGAAAATTCTCATTGCGAATAGAAAAAAGAGGTTTAAATTGTTTTCTTCTATATACCTATGTCGTACCTGAATGACTGACTGCTATGCTAGGCACACCCTAAACGAAAAGTCACGGCAATCTAGCTGATTTGTCAATGTCGAAGCTTACTTTGCATTTCTTTTCACAACTTTCCTCAAATCACCTTATTACCCATAAGTTTTGACGTAGTCAACTTTTTTTTACTACTCATCTTGTTAAATAACTGCATTATGCATCACAACTGAAACTGAATATTATTTTAATGTAGTCAAGTTTTAGCTGATTTGATTGCTGCTCTGGCTTCAACTTCAAACTAACTATGCCATTTAGAGACGTCCCTAGCCATTTTACCTGGCTGCTGACGTAGACGTGCTCAGAAATGCGGGCATCAATAATTTTTCAGCACTGTTTATTATGCAGATAAACAAAATGGCGAAAAGACACACACACACACACAGAGGTTTCGGCAACGACGTCTTGGACTAAACTACGCTGACACAGCATAAAGTTTTTCCCACACGCATACCTAAGTTTTTGTGTTCCGGGTTGCGGCAACAGTTGCCAGCAATCATCTAGACTGTTACCTTATTACAACAACAACAAAAACAACAACAAGAACAACACTGTAACAGTCTGAACAAAAACTTTGCCATTACGACAATGGAAGTTATCTGGCCGTAAATACATAATCTGCTAGCCGTTGCAATTCGTTTTGGTCTTTCTTTCGGACTCGGGACCTCCTTAACCTCCACGACGTTCCCCCGGTTGCTCCCCAAAGGTTTCGCCCGTCGGCCTTGTGCACCTTGAATTGGGATTTATTTTTATTGCCACAGTTGCTTGCCGCCTGCTTTCTGTGCTCTGTTTGGTTGTTTTGTGTTGTATTGTGTTGGGGTCTACATATTTAGGGTTAAGCAGGTGCTTTATAAAACACGCAGCATCTTTGTTGCCGTAACTGTAACTAAACCCAAAAGGCTAGACCTAAATGGGTTGTCCTAGTGCGTAAAACGTCTTTTTGGCTTTGTGTTTAGTTTAGCTAGCTAGCTGTAAAATTCACACCTCAAAATGTCTCCCCAAAGTGCAATCAAAAGATTTTTGTCAGTCACTTTGACTGACTTTTTGAATGCTTGAAAAAGTTACCATGACACCTTTCTCAGTTATAATTAGTGAAGCGACGCTTTAAATTAAGTGCGAACAGTTTTTGGGTGCCATTAAATTATTTATTAAGTTAATGTGAAGAAATTTTCAAATAAATTTGATATAAACACTTGTTACGTATACGTAATATGAACTTTTCAAGTTTCACCTTCATAATTGTAATAAAAACTTTATTATTCATTGCTCCTAAATCTCTAAATCAACAAAACATTCAATTTATCCAATGTCAAATACAACTGTCAAATGTCAATAGCTTATAATTTAATCGTTTTTGTTGCAAGCCACAAATTATTTTCCATTCACTCTGGGGGGGCCGGGACCAAAACTGCGTAATCCCAGTGTAATTGTTAAACATCAACAGCAAAGTAAAGACAATAATTCAATATGAATCCGTTTACTCAGATTCACAATGGTATTTACTCACCGAGACAACACACACACACACACCGCTGACATATTGAAATTCATAACTACACACAGAGAGAGAGCAAAACCAATTACAATATCAATTTAAAAGGGATTAAATACCATGTCCACGGCTTACCAAGACCAAAAGGACCGAGAGCCACAGTTTTCATTTCTGTCCTCTGTGCGTCAAACTACTACAATACAACAAAAGTGTGTAGAGTATTCTGTGGTTGGATCTCGTAATACTTATTTATTCGATTTTACACACACACACACACATACACACATACTAATACTATATAAATGTACATTGTAAATTCTTATCTCATCAGAAACCGAAAGCAAACAGAAAGAAATGAAATGCTGGGCAAAAGTTTCTAAATGAAATTCTAAGCTAGCAGATTTTCATAATAAATAATACGCATATAAAAAAAAATATATAAACCATAATGCTATTGTGCAATAACAAAATCTGTTTCTATTCAGTCAACAACAAGTGGCTATGTGTGTGTGAGTGTGCGTGTATATTTTTGCATAATTTATTTTGTTTGGCAACATGCTGATAACCACAATTTTGAATGTATACACAACAAAACCGCAAAGTATTTGAATCTGGCCAATGGATTTATATCCGACTTGAATCGCTTTTGTTGTTAGCATGAATCAATCTAATTAGGTTAAGTAAAGTTGGCCGATAAGTGCAGTCCATACACATACCAACAAACACAAATATGTTTGTGCATTGCAACAGTTTGTGGCTTGCAACGTTCGCTTTGCATCAATCAATTTCATTTAAATGATCTCGTTTAGCAATTTCGACAAAGCTTTTCATTAGTAAATAATGGTATAAATGTTGGCTAATTCATTGCAGTTAAACCTAGACTAAGGAGTTCAAACTAAGTATATAGATTATTAAAGATATATAACTTAAGTTTACAGTTAATTTCTCTATTTATTTGCCAAACTCTAAAGCAAAAAGCAGTTGGAAATAAAATCTACTCTCGCTGAGCCTGTCAAATTAAAATTAACTGGCGATTACAATAGCTTTACCTGCCCATCTTCCCGATACATATATATATATATATATATATGCATACGATAAGACATCGGGAAGACAAGATGGTTGTGAAGGAAGTAACCAAGCAGGAGACGCAACAAGCCAATGACAATTGAAGGGATAACGAGATACACTTTGAGCAACAGCATCAGCAACAGCAACAAAAAAAAAAAACAAAACTCGCTTTGCCTTCTTCTTGTTGATAAAGGAAATTAAACAAAAAACAAGAAAAGAAATATACAGAAATATATATAAATATATATGTATATACAAGTTAAGCCCTCCAGACAATTGACGCTGCCTGGCGGGGTCTGTGCTGCTGGTGGTCAGGAAGATGGGTAAAAACGGGGGGCTGGGGAGAGGACGTGAAGTGGGCGTTGTGCGGCATTTGTCTGATTGTCTCGTTGACATGACGTTGCGCGATTTGTAAAAAGGCTTTTGTTTTTGTTGTGTGTGTGTGTGACTGTGTGTGTGTGTGTGTGTCTGGCAGTCTGGCTGTTTGTCTGCCTACAAGTGAGCAACACGCGCCAATGATTATGTTGCCGCTGACAACGACAACAGCAATGACAACAAAAACAACAACAACAGCAGCAACATTGATAGCAACAGACTACTCCGAAAAAAGCAATGCTTCTTCTTCCCGTTCTACGTTTCGGTATTAAGTTGGCTTGAAATGCTTGCCACGAAGCTTTTCATTGAGTAAAATGTGACGCATGCGCCACTGCCATTTGTTGGCCAAGTTAGTTAAGGCAAACCGAAATGTGGCAGAAGCGACAGTTTTCAGTTCGTTGTTGACACTCGTGCTGGCTGGACGGCCCCTTCTTCTGTGTGCAGCGAGCCACGCGGCGTATGTGTAATATTCGCATCACAGTTTTTTGTTCAGAGAGACGACAGTTGGCGCTTATTGGATTTTGGCGCAAGTAGCGACCAAAAAAAAAAAGCCGGTTAAAGTGTTAAGACCATGTGTTTGTAAGCGAGAGTGTGTGTGTTAGAGAAAATACTTCTTAACGAAAAAAGAAAGGAATTCCAAGCAAATTAACTTGGTTCATTTTTCTGTTTCCAACTGTATTTTGTGGTCGCTGCCCGGCCAAACAACAACTGGGTTAATTGATGTGTGTGTTGCTTTCGAGCATTGAGCATATGAAATAAAACAAACCAAAATACAATAACGGTACATAGCACACAAGTGGCAAGCCCTAATGAACGTGCAACAATAGTGAGAAAGAGTGGGATTGAACGGGAACGTGGCACGCGATGAATGCAACAAGAACAACGCCAATTGCAATTCTTTAGAATCCATTGCAACAACATAAAATTAAAGGTAAGTTTTTATGTTCAACAATAAGATTATGAAGCACTTTAACATTCTTTTCCCCCCGCCAGTAATGACAATAATTGAACAGACATTAATTAGTTGATTTCATTATATTTTTTTACACATTTATTCATTTTCATTATAAATATGTCATGGCGAAGCTGTATAAATTAACCAGATAAAAGTTATTATTATGCCGCATTGAATTAATTTGCAGCACCTGACAAAAAAATATTCAACTGCAATTTACATAAATTCTTGTGATAAATATATTATGAAAAAAAAAAACTGAAGTTATATAATATATTCAAAAAATTATTATTCTGTGCAGCGAGTGTGTGTAAAAAAAAAGTTAATTAAATCAGATCAGAAACAAATTTCGCATCGGTGTGTTTCAGTGTAATTGACTTTGAGCCCTTTAGAATTATATGTTGCTTTGAAATAATTTATTAAATTTTCTTTTTTTTTACCCTTAACCCATGAAATGGTTAAAAAAGGGTATAATGGTTTGGTGCAAAAGTATGTAACAGGCAAAAGAAACCCTTTAAGCTCTTCTTATCCCTAAACATAGCAACTTTATTTTAAATTTTCGATAACTTTTTAAGTTTACGATATACACATGTAATCGATAACAAACAAATCTTGAATTTCGAAAACTTGAAAATGAGGATTGAAACTATAAAGAAAATAATGAAAATCTGTGAAATTTGTATTAAAATCGTTTAAGAAACACCGGAGATATGATATTATCAAGCATTGGTATCTTATAGTCGAGCTTACTCCACTAGAGCCTGCTTAGTTGTTTTTTGTTGTGTTTTTGGTTTGCTTTTAGGGTATTCATTGTCGGCTGGCCGTCTATCTTTTTTTTTTGTGTCCTCTTCCTTTACGGTTTGCCTGTCGTGTGTTTTGTTTTATTATTTTGCGGAAGACGCGCAGCAGCATTTATAAAAAGGTTTTTCATGCTTGTCGGGTTACACACACATACAAAGAGCGTTGTGCCTCTGCATTACCGTTCTTTTTATGACGGAAGTACATTTAAGAAGATTTTTTTACTGTTGTTGCCACCCAAGCAACAGAGCCCTCTATGCGATCAACAAAATTTAAATATTTTTACTTTTCGCTTGAAGCTGAAGCTTTGCGATTCATTTTCCTGTCTTGACAAAAAAAAAATTTATTACCAACCAAATTGCAAAAAACTGATAATAAAAAAACAAAGCAAAGTTTCAAACGCAATAAAAAGGGTTTTATGTTCCATTAGGTGACCCACGTTGAAAATTGTGTGACGCCTGCGAATTTTTAAACAGTTTCCAATGAAAATTATAATTGCTAAACGCGACCCAATTTAAGTCAAAACTGAGTTTCATAATGTTTGAAGCACAGGTTTATTGAAATTTAATACAATTACCATACACACCTAGCGGCAAGGCAAGTGAGTGTGTGTGTGTGTGTGGTTGTGTGTTTGTATGCGTGTGTGTTTGTGTGGCTAAGTGCGTAAATAAGCCAAGTGAAAGCTAAGTGAAAGTCATAAGCTAACAAATATGCTACAGAAAGAGAGAGAGAGAGAATGGGAGAGAAAGAGATGGAAAAGGACTCGTTTTAGTCAATAAATAAATTAACTTGTGACTTGCTTAAAGTCTTTAACTGTTTGTTAATAGCACATTATACTCTTAGGCAATCGAGGTCGTTTAGCTAAGCAAAACAAACAACAAATTATTCAGTTTGTTTGAATTCAAATTTATTACTTAAGACTTTTATTCATATTCAAACTTGATTTAATATTTATGACAGAGTATTTAACTATTCGACTAATGCTTTATTTCCGGTTTCTTTTGTGCCTTTGTATGGCATGCGTAATGATCTAATCTGCAAAGCGTGAGATAAAAAGAAACAAAGTTTTCAGGCTTATTTTCTTCTCGAGCCAATTTTAAGGACACCATTTAGATGGCAATTTGAATTTGCATAGCATTACGACTTAGTTCGTGGGGACAGGGGGCATGGGGCAGGGGCATGTGGGGGCACAGCTGCTGACATTTATTAAGTGTGTAAGTTGAAGCTATTCAAAATCAGAGTAGCAGAAAAATGAGAGAAGATGCAACAGTAAAGAGGCAAAGTTGTTGCCAAATCCCGCGGCCTTATTGTCGTCGTCATGCCATTGAGTGGCAGCTTCAGTTGCTAAGTTGCAAAGAAGAGTAGTGTAGTTGTTGTAGTTGCACTATTCTACGCTCTCTGCGCTCTTTTGGCAGCTGCAACAATGCACTGAGACATTTATGGCACGAAATGCCGCCGGCAGCTGGCTGACAAATGCCTTGAGAGTGCCATGCCATACCATACCATCATACCATGGCTGCTGCCTTGAGGCATGCAACATTCTAAGGCTCTGTCACCTGCTGACATATCCAATGTCTGCTTCCACACATTAGCTGCCGTCCCCTCCCCATCTCTCTTCTTCTAACAATTTTTTCTTCCCCTTTTTCCCCATCTTCTCCTTCTTCCTTGCGTCTAACTTATAGCCTGGAACTTTTTTTTTTGTGTGGCGCTGACGATGCGCAAACAAAATGCGAAATATTTTTGCCTTAAAGATTTTGTACGTGCTCACGCTCAGTGAAAAGATTTAGAGACGTGCTCAGCAGCTAAGTAACTAAAAATTTTGCATGCAAAGATGTTGCATAGCAAAATTTCTTAAAAAATGAAAAACATAAATTGAAAAAAAAAAAAGTGATTATATTGCTTTAAAGCATAATAATCTTATAGCTGAAACGTATACAAGTATAAATCGGTGAAAGATATTTTTCTTTGACGATGAATCAAAACCGTTTAATAACCAATTTCTGTTGATGCGTTCATGCAACTTATGCTATCAAGCAATATTCTCGTACAGACACACACAGAGACAATTTTTAATATGCAACGCTGGAAACGCGGCTTTGATGTTGTTGATGTCTGATGGATGGATGAATGGATGGGGCATGGCATATTTGCTTATCGCAGTGTCATTGACAAGCAGAGAGAGAGCAAAGAGAGCCATTGAACCACCCACAAACCACTTACCAGATACGCACACACAAAGCGATTGCTTTCACAGCAAACATTGCTCCTTTTGCGTATTAATCAGTAAAGCGTTTAAACTCGATTTAAATTAAAGTTGCCACACACATGCATGCCACACTTACACTTCTGTGTTACACACACGCATGCCAAGGACCAAAAAGTATTATGCATAAAAACTGTGAACAATTTTATTGTGCGGAAAATTTTACCTATTCAGTTTGTACTTTTGCATAATTTATAGCTGGAAAAAGGGCGAGAAAAAAGTGAATAGAAACAAAAACTAAGAACTTGGCGGCCAAGGTAGCAATAAAAGGTTGCCTCATTGTTCTTGTTGCTATTAGCCAAGTTTTTTGCCTTCATCATTTCCGCTGTTGCATTGTTTGTGTTAAAGACGTTTTATGCTTGCTTAGTCACATGATGAACCTTTAAAACGTAACTTTTGACTTAATCTGCTGTTGATTTCAAACTGTTGACAGTCATGGCATAACAAAAGGCACAACCCTGTGTTAAAGGGTTGCCTGCACTTGCGAGACAATGAAATATATACTTTTTCGACGCGCGTGCCTACAGAATTCTTAAGTGAACGTGACTTTTGACTAAGTCCGGCGATTTAGATATAGAATTAATTTCAGTTTCAGGAATGCTTCTTGAAGTGTTTAGCTTTACAAAGACAATGATGACAAGAGAGAAAACATTAAATAACTTATGATAAATTGCTTTAGGAAACATAGTTTTTAAACAAAACTGATTAGTTTTGATAAAGTTATGGCATTTTGTTGAGACTTGAAAGGAATTTTCAATGAACACATTTAAGCTGTGTTAAGCTTTATATCCTCTTCATATAACATTCATTTACTTTGGCAATTTTGTTTCTTGAGCTTGATCTTTAAGCTTTGCTAAATTCAAAATTCACTTTCAAGCATAAAATATAAACATGTTTCTTGTACACTAAGCTGCTCTGTCAGGCTTTCAACACACTGTTCAAATTAAGCCAAGTTAAACACTTCAGTTTCGCTTCTCCTTCTCGTCCTCTTTCGTCTCTCACTTGGTCTGTCTCTTCTTATTTTCATTCTGTCAGCTAATTCCATGAAATTCTTTAATTTGTCCATTCCGCTTTTGGCATTCAAAGCGCTTTTCAATTGAGAACAACTCCCCTGAGCTTTTTTAACCCTCCAACGCGAACAATTAAAAAACCCCCAAAATAAACACTCTGAAATGCAGCTAACCATAATATGCATGCCCCCTGTGTATGCAGCTCAGGGTTGTTGCCTCCACTGTGCAAACAACATTTTTAGGAAAAATAACGTAAAAAATTTTTATAAATCTTAAATGTTCTGACATGTGCTTTGGTAAAAATAAAACAAAAATGTTTGCTCGGCGAATAAATCCGCGCAAATAGAATTTACGAACGCACAACTTTTTGGCCAAAAAAAAGAAGAAAAAAAACCCATCTCGACTGCCTGCAGTGCGAGTGGCAGTCAAAGCTGGCTAAAATTGTATACCGAACCAACAATTTTGCTACTGGGTCACAGGAGAAGAGTACTGAGCAGTGGAGGGGTTGCGGGGGCCGGTAGCTATTGTGTGTGTAAGCTTTTTTGGTAGCATTGTTTTGCGTTGCTTAGCGTCAGCCGTCGCAAATTACTTGTCAAGTGCTTTGGCAATTGACGTCGCATACTCGACAATTTGTGGCATGCGTCAAGTGGAAATAGGAAATAGTTTCATTTGAATCATTCATTCTATGCGCTTCAATCCACCTGCGCGCCCCGTACAGTAGGCAACGTATTTATGTTCCGAAATCATTTTGTGCAAATATTTGATGTAAATTGTTTGGCAAAATATCAAAATGTAGCAGTAATATTTGGTAAAGTGTTGAGATTGTTAGGCAAATATGAAAGTTTATGAAAATTTCGCTAAAATTGGAAGGTTTTTTTTGAAGGTTTTACAAAGCGAAAAGCTCTTCAAAGTTATGTTTAAATACAATCAAACTGAAAACACAACTGGCAAAATATCAGAATGTAAAGTGTTCAGATATAAAAGTTTATGAAATGACAAGTAGAAATGAGAAATTCTGCTAAAATCGAAAGATTTGTTTAAAGCTTTTCAAGAGATAGAAATATATGTTTCAATAAAATCAAACTGAAAACACAACTGGCAATATTTCATTTCCTTCTCAGAGTTGCTTTAACATCTCTTTTTACGCAAGCAGATCTGAGATATATTATACGACTTTATGTCAAATTCCGATTTACAATGCGACTTTCTGTCTTGTCTCTCTCTGTCTCTCTCTGTCTCTGTCGTTTCTGTCTGACTTCTAACTCAAACTCCTTGAACTATGCATATCGCAATAAATTTACATTGAAAAAAAAAAAAAAATGGAAAGCCAAAAAATGCGCAAAATAAATTGAACTTGAGGTAAAGTGATGTGCTTGAGGGAAGGGGAGGGGAGCTTCTCAATGCAGAGCCAGCAGCAGCAGCAGCAAATCACTTTTGGAGTAGACGAAAGGCGACGAAGCGCATAAATTGTGGCTCGTCTAAGATATGCTTCATACACACACACCCAACACACACACACACTCATATGCCTCTTCTGGAACCATCCCAAAATGCTTGTTTTTTTTTTTTTTGTTTTGCTTTGAGGGATTATATGTATAGAGACGCCAAGTATTATACTACCTGCTGCTGTAAAACGAAAAGAAAACTTCAAGCAGGAAGTAAAAGCAGAACCGTCAGTGGACGTTGAGAGCTCATCTCTGGAGATTTGCCTAAATTATGATTTATACTTAAATTTATTTTTGCCGTTGCAAAGGCAATTTCAGTTTTTTTTTCGTTCCGTTCTTTCCCATTTTTGCTTTATACGCTTGCCTATGCTTTAGTTACTGACACCGCAATTTTGGGTGTGTGCCCCAAACACACACAGAGATATTGAAAATATCTATATATGTATGTATGAAAGATAATGCCGTCCAGTACTTGCGTCGCTTTTTAATCGACAACGGTATACGAGTCCCGCTTGTGTGCTTGATGTCTCCATAATGTGACAGACGCTGCTTTGCGACGCCTCAATGCGCACATTTTGTATTTTGCCGTCGAGCCGTGTGCCAAAATATTTGCAAATCGATAATACTTACACATGAAAGTATTTGTAATAAATTTTATAACGTAAATCGAAGTGCCAAAGCGAAGAATCGACCCCTGGAAACAAGTCTCTTTCTCTCAATCAGGCTCAACTCGGACTCCCTTATTTTTACTAGTTTTGTTTTGTTGTGAGCCTCATGATTTGGTCGGTTGTTTAGTGTAAGTTGAAAGTTGCCTCACATTTGGGTATTTGCCCTTTTTTTTGTTGTACGTTTGAGGAAATTGCCTTTTAGTTGTGCGTATGAAAATCGATGCTTGATTCCGGGTAATTGTGGCATGGGTAACGACAACAGATAAGGTAGCCCAACGCAGCCCAGCCGAGCAATCCTCTCACAAATTTTTGCCTCCTCTTCATTTGCATTTGGCACAGATACAGTAAGAGCTTAAGGCAATTCGAATTCGTATCTATAGATATGCTTATAACAGCACAAAAATTGCATCAAATTACAGTATTTGCAGTCAATTGTACTCAATATAATGGTAAGGTATGTTTTAATGTTGGGTACTTGATAGTTCTAAGAACTAACTTTAAGTTGAACAAGTAAGTAGAAGAAGTTGATTAAGCTCTACGAGAAGATACCCTTAACCCTTGACCATAAAGACGAACAGAAGTTGGGCTGACAGACATCCTGCACTACCGGACCATTGCTTGATGGTTTCATACTATATCCGGTGTTTCTCAATCGATTTTAATAAAAATTTCACAGATGTTCATTATTTTGTTAGTAGTTTCAAATCCCATATTCAAGTTTTCGAAATTCAAGATAATTTTGGTTATCGATTACAAGTATATATCGAAAACCTGAATAGTTATCGAAAACAAACTTGTACTGCCTAAGGACTAGGAGAACTCCAATCAAAATCCATTCTACTGAATAAGGGTGTAAAAATATGCAGATGCCTTGCAAATTGTAACCCAAAATCTTCTTAGCTCCCCCTTCTTCATTAAAACCTTCTTAATTATGCATAACACAAATAGGTTTATTAAATTTATATGCAATCAAGTTTGACTTGCATACTGATTATGCTTGTTAATTAGCTGCACCTGGCCTAACTTTGTTTGTGTGCAATGTTGAATGTTGAATTTTAAGTTCAAATCAAAAGGGAGTGTTTGGGTAACATTTTGGCGCCTGCTGCTGACCAGCCACATGGCAAATGCATAAGAGAGGCCCCAAAAAACACTAATACCAACACACACACATATGTTTACACAGTGTCATGGGTTCAGTGTGTGTGCGTATATGTTTGTGTGTACGCTTTCATTTTGTTTGTAATGCGTCCAATAATGGCGGCATTACGCTTATTTAACATGCTCACACACACAGAGAGAGAACTATACACACACACAGACAGACATATGCACAACTAACGCAGATGTCCATGCGTAAGAAGTTTATGAGTCTCTGCGTGTGTGTGTGTGTTAGTGTGTTTGTGTGTGTGTGCGGTATGGCGTGTGTGGATGCATAAAACTGTCCTTAACCCACAAAACACTGACAAGGGATAATATTAGCATAATATGAGTGCGCCATTGTGGATATGGGCATGTCTCAGTAGGCGTACACATATACACATGTATTTCTCTGTATGTGTGTGTGTGTGTGTTGGCCAACACAAAGCCTCAGTCACATTGGGCCAGACGGTTTGGGATAAGCGCAACCAAGCGTTGGAGCTTACATTAGCCACTGTGGACAACATTGTGACATTTTGTGTCACAAAGTCTTTGGGATTTAAAGTAAAAAAAAGTTGAAAAGTTTGTTAGTAATAGTTTGCACAAACAGTTTGGCTCCACTGTGCCAAGCCACAGAAGCCGTAAAGTTGTTGTTGTTATACTCTGTATGCTTTTTTGTCATAAAATATTGACAAATCGATAGATCTAAAAATATATATATCTGTAATCTGTTTTTATATGCTGATATTACTTGAATATTCTTTTTGATCTCTTAAATCTGCGTCTTTTGTGGTTATCTTTGTGGCTTCTGAATAAAATGAAATCGAATCTAGGATACAAATATGTTCCTATATATATATGCTTATGGGAAAATATATTTAAAACCACATATGTGATGTGTGCCATAAAAACGTATTAAGGTCGCTTTTTGTGGCCAAACGCTTTTTGTTTTCAGTTTCCGTTCGCCGCTTTATCAATGTAATTGGCAATGTTGCTGTGGTTGTTGTTGCTGCTGTTGTTGTTGTTGCTCTGGGTTTACACAGGCGCCATCATGTTTTTAAGGCCTGACCAGTTAAGGATTAACCATATCATGTGTACTGTTCCTTTATGGGCATTGTTTTTTAATAACATTTCAAGGCAGGAAAAAAAAAAATTTAAGAGCGTGCAATAAATGAGCCGTTAAATGCTTTAAGTTAGCCAAAGGCCAGAGACCGTACACATATGTGTGTGTGGGTGTGTGTGTGTGTGTGTGTGGGTGTGTGAGGCATTTTATTGCCGCTTTATTGTGGTGAACTGGCGGCTTGGCCAAGTCTTAGCCAAGTTAAGCGTCATAAACGGGTTAATGACTTGGAAGTTGCTTTTAATGCGAACAGAGAGAAAATCGCTAGACATTTGTTGTGTCGGGGTATGTGTGGCATGCCACTCAAGTGTTGGCGCTTAAGCCGCATGCCACAAATGCGCATTTCTATACACATTTTCGTCGTTTCTGTTGTTGTTGTTGTTGTTGTCTCATGCCCCTTTTTATCATTTTTACGTCGCTTTTGTTGTTGTTTACTCAGGTCACAATATGATTATTTTTTTATGACCAACTTTTAATTTGTTTGCACACATGTGTTCCGTGGCGCCTCCTTGGTGGAGTTGGCATTTTTTTTTTTGTGGGGCGCTTCTCTTTTTTTTTTTGTGGGGTTAAAGCAAAACTAAGTCTCCAGCAGTCTTTTTATATCGGCACTTGACAGCCCGCACACGCATACATATATATATATATATATATAGAATATATATATTTCCCTCATCAGTTACAATTTTTTTTGAGGTTAGCCACAAAAACACAACAACAAGAACAACAACAACAAATTGCCAACCAGTTGCGTGGTTTTTTTTCCGCCCTCCGTTTTTTTCCGCTCTTTGCCACTTTTAGTGTTAGACATTTCCGTTTTCCGCCGTATACAAATGTTAGGTCATTTTTATTTAATAATATGCGTTATTACTTGCCATCGTTGTTGTTGTTTTTTGTTATTGTTCTTGTTGTGGCCTGCCACTCGTGCCTGTGGCATTTGCGGCATGTGAATGCGCTTAGAGGCATAAATATTATATGAAGCCATATTTTGATTTATGCCATTGTGTTAGTGTGTGTGTGTGTGGAAGCAACGCGTTTAGCGTGTTAATAGTTCAGTTTATGTTTTTATATTTAATGCATGTTCAATGCTTAACATGTCATTGGAATTTTCCAAAAAAAAAAAACTAGTTTGGGTTCTATACATAATTAATAAAGGTCAAAAGGGATATTATTAACCCAAACCAAAGAATCAATTTGGAAATGTGTAAATATAGACTTGGTAAATGGAAGTGAGCATTGCCATTTTAAGCGTAAAATGTTGGTTAATGGGATTAAGAAAACATAAGAAATATATTTAGTTGAAGTTAATTTACATAACTTTTACTATATATGAATTCTTATCTAGGATTATCGAGATATGGCTTAAGTCTAACCTGATAGTATATTAAAATCTTGCATATAAAAGATTTTCTTTTCGTGAAAAAACTAAAAAATATTTAGTGTAAGTAAGTTTACACAACTTTAATTCAATATGAATTCTTTTAAAGGTTATGAAGATATGGATAAGTCTGATATATTAAAAACGTGCATTCGTGAGTTTTCACATTACCCAAACAAATCCATAAAATGAAACAATTGGAAAATCTTCAGCTTGCTTTGATAGCAAATCAGTCAGTTCAAGTATTTAGACTATCTTTAAGAGACAAAATCTTTAAATTTTTCACATTTAAACACTGCAATTCAAGTCTTGTCGTGTGTTATGTCTTACGCAACAGAGCTTAACAAAATATTTAGCAATTACAAAATATAAATTTATCATAAAAATAAAAATTCCTACCCTTCATTTTGACGCAACTTTTACGACACTTGCTTTTGTAATTATGCAACGCGCGCAGCAGAAATATTCAAAATTTGTCGCATTAATGACGAAATGTAACAACAATTGCGTACATGAAAATGCCACGTAGCTGCCGCCATCTTACCTCGAAATTGACTTGAGAGTTGCGGGTTGCGGTCTTACAATGCGGCATACAATTTTTCCGGCTGAGTTGTCTGAACACGTAAGAGCGCTTTTTATTTTTCTTGGGTGCCATCCAAAAAAACGTATGCAGCAGTTAATTTGAATTCGATGTCAGACTTAAACTGTCTGACTGACTCGTTGGGTTGGGGGGGTTGGGGCTGATTGTTTTGGTTGGGTTTTTTGGCTGGCTTCCAGAGTGGCCCCCCACTTTGGTGGTGCTGCCAACTCAGGCGAAAAATCAAAATTTCCGCACATTGCCTATTTGTTTTTTTCCCTTCTTTTCTTTTGGTTCAAAGCGTGTGTGTTCGCGATTGAGTGTGCGTGTGTGCAGTTGTGTGTGTGTGTGTGTGTGGGAGAGTTTATATGCCTACAGGGTTTATATATTTTTTTCGTGTCTATCGTTTTAGTTGAATTGCAGCTGCTGTTGCTGCTTTTGCCTGGCGGTGTCTGTTACGACTGTTATGCGTGTGTGTTTGTGTGTGTGGGTGTATATATATGTGTGTGTGCCAGCTCGTTTTAATCACGTGCTGCACGCTGGCGCCATTCCATGTTGTCAAAAAATTTATGGCAAGCAAGTTGAAAGGAAAGAAAGCAGAAAACGCCAAACAGCAACAGCAGCCAGGTGAACGATAACTGGCATATAAAGAAATAAATAAAACGGCATAAAAAGATGCAAATAAAATTAACATAACCCAAAAAAATATCCAAAACGGTAGTTGGCTTTATACATATTTCTTAACGTTTGCTGAAAAAAAAACCTCAGATTTAAGGCTGCGTAAAATGTTTGATAACAATCCACCCACAAAAATGATGTTTCCAAAATAAATTTCGTCTTTAAATCGCCATAAGTGAAATATAATCTTATAAATATTTTTACTTTATCATTTTGACTTTAAACTAAATGTTTTTTTGATAATGTTTCGTATTTGAATACGTACTTTATTGTTTATTTTCTGAGTAAACAAATGTTGGCGTTTTAAATCAACCATAATATTCCGGAATAGCCATCTTTTTGTTTGACTTTTTCTTCATTTGTTTATTGCTTGGTTAATTTCCATAAGTGATAAATAATATCTGATATACTTCAACTTTAACATTCTTATTTTATACTTTATGATCTTTTGATTTTGTGTCAAAGTAAAATATTTGTTATTGGCGATTTGAGGCAAATTTTATTTTCCGGAATTGCCATATTTTTTCTATTGACTTAATTTTCATTTAATCTTCATTTCTTTATTGTACTTCTTGTTGCTTGGTTAATAATACTTGTAATTTGCGCTGCCAATGATGCGAAAATCACTTGAATTAACAATGCAGAAACGAAAGAAAAATGATAAAATTGAAATTGAAAAAAAAAACGGAAAAGAGAGAAAAATCAATTTAGACAGCCGCGAATTTATCTCTCTGAAAAATGTTGCACAATGAATTTACAGAAAAATGAATTGAATTATGTCATAAAATTCTCCCGACAGACGACAGTCGAGACGGGTGTCGTCGCCCTCAAATGTCACTAACTGTCAATAATGTCGTTTATACCCATAAAAAAAAAAAAACGAACGATATTATTGATTTATTATTTTTGGTAATGCAATTTGCTGCTAACGTTGACGCGAATCGTGACCAGTTGGTCAATTCATGTTCAAAGTTCAAGTGTGTCAATGAAATTGGTTGATTTTGTTGTTTTTGTCAAGTTTGCGTTAAAATAATGTCAGATTTGATGTTTCAACAACTTGTTAACATTAAGTTAAACCAAAATAACATAAAACGGTTTGGGATATTAAATTGTGCAGAAAACTGACTTGAAACGCAGCCAACTTGAACTGAAGTGTAAAAACCACAGAGAAAACATGTTAAGTATCCCAATGTCGCAGAAAACCCCAAAACAAATGACAGCAGCTCTTCCAACCATAATCATCATCATCATCATCAACATCAACTGTGTGATGAACTTCGTCGACCATGTTGAAAACTGTCATTTAGGGGTTAGTTGTGTTGTGTGTGTGTATGTGTGTGTGTGTGGATGGGGTTGGCGGATGGTGGGTGGGGGGTAGTTATGCTGACATTACAGACATGCTTGAGAAATGATCTGACATGGTTAAATGATGTGTGTCTCTCTCTCTGTGTCTCTGAATGTGTGAATCCTTTTAATATGCTTTACACATTTTTCCTATTCTCTATATATATAGTGTCTTTGGCCTCGGTGCACCTGTGACGCATGTCCCAGTTTGGGGACAGAAACACAAAAAAAAAAAGCCACAATAACAACAAGAACTACTCTCTCGACACAAGGTCATGTATATATATATATATATATATTTGCGTCCAAGCTCAGTTGTTGTTGCTTTTGTTGTTGCCTTTGCATGCTAATTAAAAATTAAAATATCCACTAAAACAAAAAAGGAAACTTGTGATTCATTAGGCTGGCAGGTTGGCAGGCGGCTGAATAATAAATAAACTAGCTGGCTAATTAAGTGAGGAAACGTTTTGCTGCTACATCTCTCTCTCTCTCGCTCTCTCTCTCTTTCTATGTGTTTTTAAGCACTAACAGTATATAATATGTTTGTAATTTACATGGCACACGTGGGCCGGGTCCGTCCTGCGGAATCCTGTGAGAGTGTTTTTTGTACTCTCCGCGTTTGGGGCAGTCAACTGGAAATGCAATCGATATAAAGCCTCAGCCGGCAAACAGTCTGAACTGAATTAACTATGACTATGTTGCTCAGCTCAGCTAGAGAGACAGCTCAGAGAGGGCTTAGATGTGTTGCCTGTCACATAAACTTTGTTCACTTTGCATGTTTAAAAATTAATCGTAATGAATAAAATTACTTAACGTAATGCATTTATTAGTACCAAAAACCCCATTGTTATGTGTTTATATATATAGAAAAAATGTTAAAGTGCAAATAAATCAATCAAAAGTTCTAGTTAAAGGGCAAAAAGCTAAACAATAAACAACTCTGCCAATTACAAGCAAGAAAAGTAAATATACAGCAAATGCCACAAACAGCCAAAAACGAAGCATATTAAATTGTGGCTAAAGTTTGACGTTAAGTAACTTGCCACCACACACACAGTTAGTGTTAGTGGTTTGAGAGGGGAAGGTGGTGGTTAGCAATTCACAATAACAATTATTTTTCTAGTTTTCTACGCTGAAAGGAGTTCGAGCTCGAGCTCGAGCTTGAGTCTGTGGCGCATAAAAATCGCAGCTGTCAGTTAAAAAAGCCACAAACTTCAGAAGCAGCATCAATTTTCCCCCCCCAACGCCAACGAAATTTTTTGGCCACATACCAAGAAGAAGAACAAGAAGAAGATGAACGCAATTTTCACGTGGCAAAGTTTTGTGCCGGAAAACAACTGCAAATACACACAACCAATAAAATGAATGAAAAATTTCTGTTGAAACGAAGATAAAATGCTCTCTATCATATTTAATAAAGAATAAATCTTTTTATGACTTTATAGATTGAATTGAAATACTTTTTAGTAGTTATTGGAATATTATTAATGTTCAGACTTCAACTTTAAGTGTCTCCTGTGACTGGTAGCAAGTTGCATGTTGAGCTAGTTAAGCTTTTTCATGGTGTCTGTCTGCATAGAGCATCGTAAAACAAGTGTTGCGACGTGGTGTGGCATAAGTTACCGCAAACAAAGTAATGTAAGTTGCACACACTTTTATTTCGTGCGTTGCGAAAAAGCACAGCGTATGTCTGCCAGCAGTCCCCAGAGCGAGACAGAGACAGAGAGAGAGAGAGAGAGCGAGAGTGATGGGCTGAAGGGGGTCGAGGCGTTTCGTGCTGCCAGCTAATCTCAACAAACAAAGCGTGAAACTAACAATTCTACAAATACAGACTAACCGCAACTCACACCTACACAAACACACATACACACACCATGATGAACGAAAGAAGAATGAGCCAAAATATGGGAAGAGCTGCGCGACACCAAAAACTTTGTCTTTGTCAAAAGGAGACAGAGAGGACAGATGGAGAGAGAGAGAGAGAGAGACAAGTGAGAATGAGAAAAAAGTTAGCGGCGAGAGCGAGAATGAAACTTTATTTTCAAGTCAGACATCGAATATATTTTCATGTTGTCAGCGCGCGTTAAGCACAAAGAACACACAAAAAAGAAAACATACATTTATGTATCTTCTAGATCTATCTATATCTAGAGTCTAACAGAGTTGGCGTTAAATTGGCAGAACTTGCTAATTTGCTTTTGTTTTGCACTTCGTTATGCTGAAATACGCAACGTATGGGGCGTATGAGTAATGCGCGAACGTTTTATAGGCAAGCATTAAGCATACGCCGTGTTGAACTTCAACCCAAGCACAAAGGCGAAAAAAAAACAGTGCCAAAGGCCAAACCCGGAAAGCAACAAGCGGCTCAGCTCGACAGGAGTCGGACCCAAACAAGCTAAGCTCTAATTTTCTCACGTACTTGTAAATTTTGCGGAAAACCGCAACAAATTCACTTATAAAAGTAATCTAGAAAACGCGTACAAAACAGGAAGCACGCAAAAGGCACGCCACAGCCATACAACAGCAACAACAAAAAACGGAAAAGCCAGAAAAAATGGCTCAAAAGAAACCGGCTAAAAACTCAACTCAGAGTGTAAAAGAATTGCGTTTGCGACACGGCGACAACTTTGCGTTTTATGTGTTCCCCCTGAACCTCCCTCAACCATAAAGTAAAGTGCACGGGCAGCGGGACCAAGTGCGGTGAGGATTAAGAGTTGGGTTTTTTTCGGGGCTGCGTGTCAAAGTCGAGGCAAAGTACAACAAAGAGTGAGAGAGAGAGAGCGAAAGAGAGAGAACTTAAAGCATCCGCCACTTTATCAGAGATTTAAAATTAAATGAATGTAAGCACATTAAATGCCCGCGACGCTGTTGCTTTAAGTGGAGAGGAGTTTAGAGCGGCGCTGAAAAATGTTCGCCAAGCATGGCAAAAGTTTTACAACTCAAAGTTTAGTTCAAGCTAAACCAGCACCAAAAACAACAAGCAAAGAGTTAATTAATCAGCAATTTGTTAGACTCTGTAAATATAATCGCATGCTTCATGGTGCTTTACATTTTACTAAATTGAATTGAATTTTTTTCTCCTTTTTGGACTAAAAACATGTTAAATACCCAAAAAAAAAAAAAACTTTTAATAGAAAAAGAAAAGTTTGTTTACTTTTTATATAATGCTGAAAACTCTTTGAAGCTTCTAATGAATTTTCAATCAAAACACATTTTCTATAATTTTATAGCAAATAACCTTAAGTAGTTTTCATTAGCTAACCCTTACAACTTACCTTTTATTGATACTCTTTAAGAATAAATAATAAAAAACTTATTTTCACACATTCTTTTGACATTTATGTGCCTTAATCTCACCTAAAGGCAATTTGATTAACTTCGTAAAACATTTTCGATAAATACTTTTCTGGATCTGAACATTTTAATGTAACAACAAAAGTTTTTAATTCAAGTCACACAAAAGTGCCGGAAGTTCAGTTTAGTTTAAATGATCAAATTTGTAGCTTAACAAAAAAACTTGTTGGTCTAACAAATGTGCGAAATTTAACTTTGCCCGAGAGTTTAATGTAACAACAAAAGCGAGCCGAGAACAATGAGAATCGCCTCGAAGCTATGTGTCAAATTTTGTGGGCGGGACCGAGGCGAGGTAATGTTTATGATTGTTATTAGCAGGCGGTAAAGTTTCGACGACGACGCTTTTAATAAACTTTTTTTTTGTGGCTCGGCGCATTTGGCGCAATGAGTTTATGCAAATTGTATACAAATAAACAAGTATTGGGATGCCTAGAGCGAGCTAGCGGTAACAACAAATTTCAATTATGCCATAAAATCTATTTAGGTGTATAAATATTTGGAAAATTTGCGCCGCCACGCCCGCCCCCCCTACCACACACACACAATCACGCTCTCACTCTATATTCCTCGAGCAGTGAAAAGTTTGTCCTTGTCGCAGTGGCGTGTAATTTACAGATTTTCTCGTTAAGATTACGCCAAAAGTTTTTGGCACCATTGTAGTTGAGTTTTCAACGACGACGACGACATCGACGCATAATTGGCAGCAACATGAAAAGTCAATAAAACGAATCAAAACAACAAGCGGTAACCCTCCACTACCCCTCCACTGCTGCTCCCCTTGAAGCCTAACGCCTTTGCCCATTGTACATTGTGTTTGAAAATATATTTGAGAGTTGAGCGAAAATTTAAAGCTCATAAAAATTTGTTTTGCATTGTTGGGCGGAATTCGAATTTGTGGTTATGTATATTTCACTAAATTTGATTTCAATTAAGAAAACATAAATGGCCGTTTGCTGCCATTTGCCAAAAAGTTTGGTATGAGGTCAACAACACAAATAGACTTGGCCAATGGAAATTGCCCTCAAGTTCATTAAACAAATTAAGCATGCTCGTGTCGTGTGCCTGTGTAGGCCGGGCTGGACTGGGCCAAAAAGTTGTTGCGTCAAGCATGCAAAAACACTTGACGTAGCTTAACTCTCTGCCTAGTTAGATCGTAGGAATCTTGTGTTCATTTTCTCAAAGTTTATTTAATGTTGCCTACTTTGTGGCGCACACAGCGTAAAGCACTGTAAATAATCAAGTATACGCACATTATGCAACGACAAGCTCTCCTCGTTTTCCTCCTCTCTATCTCTTTTCTCGCTTTGTTATGCTTGCTCAATTTACTTAATTAATAAAAATGCCTAAATAAATGAGACCACACAAATAACCAGAGAATTGTGCGATAACTTCTGAGCCGACAAAACTGAGCTGAGTTCGCATAAAAAGTAAGTTTTGTTTGACTAAGTTGGATTAGAGAATAAGAATAAGAATAAGAATAAGTTTGACTAGAGAAAAGCTGGATTTTGTGGTTTCCAAAAAGATTCTTAAAAATTGTTAGTCTCGTATATAATATTATTTTTGTATAGTAATCTTCTCCATGTTTTCCCGTTATACTTATATAGTACATTTCTTATATGTATGGGTGTGAGTTAAGCGCATCAAAAACACGTTTTGCACATGTGTGCCATCCACACATAAGTGAGAGGATATCTGGAAAGTGCCTTGGCCATTTACTTTATTGATTACGGCTTTTTGCTTTGCCATTGATTGAAGCTCAAGTGTGCGAAACGAAACAACTTTCATTCAGTCCAATACAGTTCGCCCTCCGCCCATCCCCCGCCGCCCTCTCTGACGCAAAAAAGAATTCGTAGCAAGCAAAACAATAGAAAGAAGAAACAATCAAGCAGAGCTGAAAGCGTTCTGATGAAGGCGCAATTTCTCTATAGAAATTTTTGCCACAATAGCCAAGTTGTCTATACAGAAAACTTTGCTTCTGGCAAAAATTGTCTTGTTGATTAAAGTTTAGCTCTTGTTATTGTTATTGTACGTACTCAATATTAAATAGCAACAAATTGTATATACGAATACATAAATTTTCAATTCCTTGCATATCTGAGAGAAAGCTGACACAAATAAAGAAATATGTTTGGGTGTGTGACAAAATTTATGTAGTTTATCAATTCGTGTTTTTTTTGTGGTTGAAATCCAATGCCTGGGCACATTTGTGTCAATTTAAATTGATGTAAACATAAAATGGCCAATCCCAAAAAGAAGATGCCGTTTTTTTGGGGTAGCACATATTTCATAAGTATATATATATGTGTGTGTGTGTGTTTTTGTTGTTGCTGCTCCTCTTTTTTTATTATATGATTTAATGCGCGCGGCACGCCATGACGTTCACTTAGGCATTGGACACAATAAAAAAATGTAGCCACAATAACAGCAACAGCAAGCGGCATGAGGCAGCAAAAGCAGGCAAGCGGCAGCAGGACATGCTTCTTGCCTCGCACTTTTGACATTTCATTATCCTGTTAAGTATTCAAAAGTCAACCAACCAACCAGCCAGCCCCCCATACTCAGACACAGACGCACAAATTGTAGGCGCTCTCTTTTTTCTTTTTCTTTGTGTTTGTCGTGTCTGGCCCTTGGCCACGCCCACCCCGCCCCGTATCCCGTTTGTGTCATCCAGCTGTGTGTGTGTGTAGCCGTAGCTTATCATTTATGCCAAACGCGTACTTTTTGGCTTTTACCGTGTCCGCTCGCTTTCGCTCTCTGTCTTTGTCTCGCTTTCGCTCTCTGTCTCTGTCTCACTTTAGCATTCGGCATTTGCATTGTTGTTGTTGTTGTTGTTTTTGTGACGTTTGTTTTGTCTGTCCGTAATGTCATGCGGAATTGCCATTGTGTCCTTGGTGTTTATGACATTATATTTGTGTTTTCTGTTTTGCTGCTGCATGTATATGTGTATGTTTGTCGGTGTGTGTGTGTGTGTTGGTGTGTGTATAAATTACATTACACAACAAGCAATATAACAAACGATAACAAACACCTTTTGCGTGGCCTGGCCAAAAAAAAACGGCAAAAACGAACACAAAAACAATTTAATAAAAATGTTGTTTTGTGTTTTTTTGGTCCTTCGATTATGGCTGCTTTATGTTATGTAATTTGCTTATGACACTGCTAATGACAATCATTGCCGCCACTTCCCCCTACCCCTGCACACCCGTGAACACGCGCGGAGACCCCTCCGCATCACTTCTCCTGCACACAATGACCTTTTTGCTGTCAGTTCGAGTTGAGTGTGGTTGACATTGCATTTTGCCGTGTTCTGACCAAAAAAGAAAAATGTCGAATGGAAATATTTTTATTTTTTTTGGTATTTTCGAATTCATTTCATGCCATTTTGTTGTTCAACTGCGTACGTGCTCCCCGCCCCACTCTCCCTCCCACTCTCTCTTCTTCAAAATGTCGAGGTTCATTGGCAAATTGTTGTTGTTGTTTGTTGTGTGTTGTTGTGTGTATTTGGCCCATCGATTGATTAAAATGCAAAATGCACAACCTTAAAAGTGTTGCCACAAAAGTGTCGCAGGCACAATTGCTATTTTCGCATTGACCTCATTTTGAGCAATAAACTTACCAATAAATAAATGCCAATGTGTGGTTACAATGTGAACAGGAAGTGAACAGTTTTAGCCAGTTCTTTTTATAGTATATCTTGTATAAGTATTTGTGCAACAAGTATATAGTATATATAGTTTAAACCTTTCGTTTTCAATTTGAAACCAACTCTTACTTTATGTCATGTCGTCGAAGTCGTTACGGTTCGAAACAGATTCAATTTCCACGGAAATTGCTTCTTATTGATTTAGTTCCAGTCTCAAGTGTTAGAATCTGTAACACACCATATCGGTTTAAGTATCTTAAAAGCAATCACTGCCATACACTGCGCTCTCTCTCTCCCTCTCTCTCTCTCTCTCTCTCACTGGAATACATATAAGTTAACATTCCGTTTTTATGACTCTTCTCTTACAGATAGATAGATAGCTGGCAGCGAAGTAGTCAGCGGAGTTAGCCGTGTCTCATCAGCAGCCTTGGAGCAGCCAATGCAACCTGCACAGACAACAACATCGTCATCGTTAGAAGCGACTACCAATAACACGTGAGTATCTCACTAAAAGAAAAACTGTTTTCCCCCAAAGGCAATGTGCATGCAACATTACACGTGTGTGTAGACCGCTATATATGTATCGGACAGTATATATATCTTGGACATGTGTTGACCATCAACTTATGCAATCAACCATTTGGCTTTGACCAGGACCAAACGGACTCTGCCGCCGTTAGCTGCTATGTAAACTACTACTACATATAGAGAGGGAGAGAAACGGTTGACTAGGACGAAAAGGACGAGGACTAGGAGAGCATCCGACGACGACGACGACGAATGTTTATTTAAGCATAAAGCCACGTACGCTGCAATCATACAAACTTAAACACAACCCCCACACACCCCCCTCTCCCACACACACACAGACATTTTTATATGTTTATGTACTTAGGCGCAGCTGTACTTGGAGAAGAGACTCTACGCCTGGTAATTACATACATACCATATGTGTGTGTATATGTATGTGTGTGTGTGTGTGTGATATTCTTTTCACTGCTTCTGCTTCTGCTGCCGCTGCTGCATAAATATTTGTTTTAACCTTTTTCCTTCTTTTTTTTTGTGGCAAATGTTGGGGTTTGGGTTTGGGTTTGGCTTTGTATTTGCTTTTGGTTTTATGGCAGCGTCTGTGTCACTATTTCATTTCGATTTAAGCAAACTTTTGAAAACGCTTGCTGCTGATTTGTATCCTTAATTTATTTATTTGCCGATCCCTGCTGATATTTCAGTAATTAAGTTTTCCTTTTTTGCACAAACTCAACTCAAAAACTGATGTGGATTAGTGTTAAGGTGATGCAAAAACAAGCAAGCAAGCAAGCAAGCACTTAAGGCTTTTTCTCTCCTACCATTCTATTTTGATCTGGGCACGTTTTTGCAGGCCAACAACAACAACAACAAAAACAACAAATGTGACTCAGAGTTGTCCCGCTTAAGGATATTTATGTGGACGTGTGCGACATGAAGGCAGGCAGCCCGGAAAGGATGCTCGCACTCTCTCTCTCTCTCTCGTTTTGCCCAGGGAGTATCACATAAAGTTTGAATAAAAGTGTTTCCCTGGGGGCAGGCAACAACTGTATATGTAGTATGTTACGGGGTTGTGTCGTGTCGTTGTCGTGTCGTCGTCGTCTGTTTAGACTTTTTGTCTTAATTTATTGTTATGAATGAATCACTTTGTGCCACTTGCCGGATGCTGCTCAGGACGCTTTACTTTGCCAACCAGTTTGCCAGCGCACGTAGAATGTGTAGAAGATGGCCAGGATGTGCGTACTTTTTGACTTAATTTGATTTGCTCAAATGAATTTCAATTAACCAGAAATGAAATAAAATTTATGCGCTCGCGTTGATTTAACTCTAAACACTGCAAAGTGTTCTTAACAATGAAATGAACTTAAATGGTGACAAATAGCTTTCTTTAACGAAACGAAATGAAACTCTTAAGGAAACTCTCTTCTGTTTGTGATTTCTTTTCATGTTCATTGAGTTCAGTATTGATTTCATGTCATGTTTTTATGTTTGTTTATGCCCTGTATGCTGTTTAGGCTGATTGTTTGACTGTTCATAATTCATAAGCGATGTTGTTCATTGTGTTGTATCTTGTGTGCTAGATTATAATGCAACGTTGACGCTTATTATGCCAAGCACACACACACGCAAAACGAATATGATTCGCTACGCGTTGTCAACAATGACAGTAACAGCACACACACACACACACGCATAGGTTGAGGTTGATAACAGCAGCAGCAGCAGTCGATTCATAGAGCAATATAATGTCGATGACAATGCTGACACATCGAAAGATTGTCATGCCATCAATTATTCAAGAACACACAGCACGCAAATCAACAACAAAATGCTCCAGACGACAATCCGCAGAGTCATCGTCAAAGCAAACAGCTTCAACCGCCAGACAGACAGACAGACAGACAACCAGACAAACACACTGCAGTAGTCATGTTAGTATTAGAGAACTATACATGAAGAAGGGCGGGGACGAGGATGAGAAGAGAGAGAAAAAAAATCCAAATATTAAGTGATACAATTTGTGTATGTGAAACGCTTGCCACAGGCAACAACCAAATGAATAACAAGGGGGGCGAAACAGAAAAAAAAAACCAAATACAGAAAAAAAACATCATCGACATGAATATCCGAGTGTTTTTATTTATGACTGTGCGTTGTCGGGGTTTCGATTTTGGATGGCGATTGGGAGCATGCTCTCTATGACACAACTACACCAGAAATCAATCAATTCATTGCCTTCCCTAACCCCCTCGATTGCTCCAACTCCAACTCCATACTGTAAAAACTAAGAGCCGATCTGAGGGCTTAGAGGAAGTGCTGAGAGTAACAAGCGAGTAAAACACACACACACACGAGACTATCAAGTGGGGAGCAATAAATCGATGCTTGCTCTTGACATGGTTAAGTGCCATGTGGTGCTTAACAATGGTTTAGGCCAAGTGTGGACTTAACAATTGTAAGACTCTTCGCCAGATAAGGCGTGAACACATCCCATGTCTATCATCAATTTGTTTCATATATCGCATTAATTTGCAGCAAAAACTTCAGTTCTAATAAACCCCTTTTAAGTATATTATGAAATATCATAACAAGATTCCTATTAACATTGGAATTTCAAGATTTCGGCCCACAACCATCATTCGTCTTAATGCTAGCTTAAATCTTAATAGGAATTATTAGTAGCTAATGCCTTGCCATTAGGACGCACCCATACAAATACCAAGAAGATTAATTGTTTGTTCATTCAAAATGCTTCAAGTCATTAATTTTCCTCCGAAAGCACAGCACAAAACAGAAAAAACATATTCTAAAGATACCGCCGACGACTTTGGAGTAGCAAAAACCGCTTTAAAACTCATCCAGATTGTCAGGATCTTTGCTTTGCGGCTGACATTAATCACTTTATGTTTTCTTTAAAAATGGCCCATAAAATGTGAATCTTTTTTATCGTAACAGCTTTTCAACTTGGTTGTCTTTTTTTTTCTTCATTTTTTGTATTAAGCCATAATCATGCTTAGTATTATGTTATGCATTGACATTGTGAAGTCAACTCTGTCTCATTTGCTTTCTCTTATTTTCTTTCCCTGCATATATTAACACTCTGATTTGTTCATATCCTTTATGCGTTCTTCATTAATTTCAATGAACCTGCAGTAGTTGTAGTCGTTGTGTTGTCGTTGTATAGCTTCCTGAATTATTATTCTTTGCGCATCTCTTTGAGTCGACAGTTTTTTTAAAGCATTCAGTTTTCATTTCGTAAATGACACACAACTTTTTTGTGTACCATGTTCGTTTGCCTCAGGGCGGATAGCCGGATAGCCTGAAACAAGGTTTGAGCTTGTTCACACTGTTTTTGATGAATTTCTCCCTCTTCATCATAATTATAAGGAAGGCGTTAGAAAGGGCAAACAAGGTGTTTATAGTTTAGGTTTTTGGTATGCACTGAACAGTTTTTTGTGTAAGAAGTAAAAGTTGATAGTTTGAGAATACTTTACTAAAAGACTTATCGATAGATTCTTTAAAATATTCAAACGATTTTCACATTAATAGCTTTGAAGCAGTGTATTTAAAAGTTGTTAACTATCAACTCTAGCTTTGCTGCTTTGAAGCAGTGTATCTAACAGTCGTAAACATTCCAATGGAAAAGTTTTTGTGTAAGAAGTAAAAGTTGTTAGTTCCAGAATCCATTACTAAATGACCATCGATAGATTACTTCACAATATCTAATCGATTTTCACATTTGAACAGTGTATCTAACAGTCGTTAGCAAAAGTCTACTGCTCGCCTGCTTATTTATTATTTCTTTGTGATGTGTGTGCATGCATCCCCAACATGTGGCATAATATATGTTGACCCACTTTTGAGTTGAGCATGAAAAGTTGCTCCTCTCTTTGTGTGTGTGTGTGTGTTGGCGCAATTAAAAGTGTCAATGACAATGTTGCAGCCACTGTTGCACTTCTGTTGCATTGCTTTTGCTGGGATGGTATGGTGTTCGGCTTCGTTACCCTTTATTATTGTTGGCAGCGCCATTGCTATCTGGTCCGTCCTCATCGCTCATTGTAATTACAATAATTACGACAAGGACTGGCAAAATGCAGCTCCTTGGGCTTGCTGCACCTTAATGAACTAGCATTCAGCATAAAGCAAGAGGAGAGAGAGAGAGAGTTTGCTGTTGCCCTTACCTCCTCCAATCGTGCAGTGAGTGTGTGATTTCTGCTTCCCTTACCCCTCCATCACCCCGCACCTCTCTGTTCTGCTTATCCACTTAGCGGCACACGACATTGCGTCGTTAATTGAAAACTGACGCATTAAGCGAAAGTTACTTTCCATTGCCTTTCTTATCATCTCGCTTCTCCCGTTTTTCCCCCCACTACTCAATTATGCTTTTCTGCTTTTTCATTTTTGCCCATTGTAGTAATGCGCGTCGGGAGCTGGCATATTTATTTATTAAATTTTAATTAAATACCTTTTTTGCTGCTGCTATAAATTCTTTGCGCATGAATGCCAAATATTTGAAATGAGTTTTTTCGCCTTTGTGTTTTTCAATAAATGCCAGTACATACATATGCAATGTGCAACATGTTGCCATGTTTGTGGCAGCAATTAAAAAATCATTTAAGCATATGTTTTAGGCGATGTCTGGTTTTAATGAAAGTTGTTGAGAACTTGAGGAAATTAAAATCCGAATAATATATATTTTGGTGTGCTTTCAATTCAAGGTTCAAGATTGTCTTTCTTTAGCTTTTGTTTATTTTGAAGAACATTTTCAGCAAGTTTCTTTTGTTGCCATTCTCATTTATAGCTTAAACAAAGGCGCAAGCGAGAAACAAAAGATAACTTTTTAAAAGCACAATAATAATAAATAATAAAGGCGGCGTCGACTCTGTTTTGGTTGCAGGCGTGAAAATAAAAAAAACAACAGCAAGAAACGAAACGAACTCAAACGGAAATGCAAAATACAAACCTAGCCATAGGACCTTGTTCTATAGACGTAACCATTAGCCGTAACCAACCAACGAAAAAAATACAACAACAACGAAAACCCAAAGCCAGACATTGAATTGACCTTAATAAAGTCGACGACTGCGACTCCGACTGCGGCAGCGGCTGGTGGTACTGCTGGTTGTGGTTGCTTGTTGTCTGTTCTCGACCTTTTTGAGGGCAAACATTTTTCATTCAGTCGCATCCCCCATCTACCCACCATACCGTTACTAACCACGCCCACACTCAATCTATCTTGGTGTCTTGTTCTTTTTACAGAAAATGCTGATACTGCTGCTGCCGTTGCTGAGTATATTTGGTAATAGTCTCATTGCTGAAGTCGGAGCAAATCTGAGCTTAGGCTTTAAGGTCATCAGAGTGAGTTCTGTTTCAAACTGTATTTATTTATGAATTCCATTACTAAACTTATTTCTCATTTCTCTCTCCCTCTCTCTTTCTAATTATGCGACCCCAAAAGCTGCCAAGGCATATAAATCCCGGTAAGTCGCTTTATTCATTCTTATTTACTTTTTTTTTTGGTTGGTTTTGTAATTTTTTGGTTTTTTCTTGATTTCTTGTTTGCCTTTAAAGTTAAGCAAATCATCGGTCGAGTACTACGTGAATTCGCAATCAATTTAAAATGAAAATTCTAAAATTACATTAACTTTGCGCTTCATTAATCAAAGGCACTCCTCGGCCTGCCACTTCGGTTAAGCGTCTTAAGAATCAACCCAAAAAAAAAATAATTTGGTAAAAAATTCGAGGAGCCAAACTGCAACAAAAAAACGAAATACAAAACAAAAAAAAAAAGGAAGAGGCACACCGAAATATTTCCCATTTAGGCTGCCATCAATTTTAAATATTTTTTCGTGTTGTTAGCCAAATAAATATTCATTTTGAAGGCGCACAAAACACAACACTAAGTAAGCAAATAGTACAGCAAGCGAGAAGAGAGAAAAAAAATCGACTAACAAAAAAAAAAAAAGCAAAACCAGTAAAAAGGTTTCAAAAGTAATTTAATATGCGGCTTTTAAATAGAAAATGTTGTTAACCAGTAATCCCAAAAAAGTAATGAGAATATAAGACTTAAGTGCTACTCAAGATGGAGATTGATTAAATTGCTTCGAAAGAATGTAATCAGAGTTTTTTGTTTAAGCAAAGTTTTCATAATCAGAAAACAAATTTGTTGGTTTAACTCCTTTTTTTCTTTTCACCTATAAATAAGCATTCTCAGACATATACAAAAGGAATTTCATTATTTCTTCAACTGAAAAGAAAAGTTTTCGTCTGAGACTGAATGCAACTCTAACTAACGAGTAAAGTGATTTTAATCGATTTCTTTTGCATTATATGTCGAGTTTTGCTTGCAAATTCATTCAAACTGTTTTGCCTGCTCCTCTTTTTTCCCCCCATTTTTCTTTCACTTTTCACATGTTGTCGTACAAAAGGTTTTCAGCATTAAACAGCAGCACGAACTGTGCCAATAAAGTTTGCGATTTTCGGTGTGCTACCAACAAATACAAGTTAAATTTTTACTTCAGGCCATATCGCTGCATATGTTTTATGTGTTGTTCCAGCCACCCAATCCCCCACCCCGCCCCTCCCTCAGTTCCAACGAAACGGCATCAACTCCAACACCAACCCTGCAGCTAAAAGCCAAAAGTTTTGAGTCAAATGCCAATACAGTTTGTGTTCATTCCTGAGTTCGACGCCTGTTGTGGGTTTTGTAGATATTGTTGTTGTTGTTACTTGATTTCTCTACTGCTTGTTACACCCTCCGTCGTCTCCCCCTCTCTCTCTCGGTGTGTTCGTTTGTGCCTTGGGCGCATATCAATGCTCCACACGTTTGGTTGCCTGCGGCGCTCCCAGTTGCTCTGATGCATTGTCCAGGCAAAGCGGAACAAGTTTATTTAAACTGTAAAACTTGTTCTTTTTTCAGTCGGCTTGTGCAAGCAAGGGGGCGGCGGTGCTGGCGGAGCGGGGTAAACGGGGTGTGTAACTTCTGCAAAAGTTATCGAAACACGAAAAATGTGGAGCATAGCGCTGCGCGTGTATGTGTATGTGTGAGATTGCTGACGGGGAAAAACACACACATAAAATATATTGTGAAAAAAACGTGAGGAATTCGTTTCTCTTTTTTTGTTTTGTAACAAAATAAAACGAGATTTACTTGTTCTGTAAAAACATTTTCTAGATTTCCACACACACATGCCAAGAATTAATTATTCATATCGGTAGTAAAGGGATTATATATATAAGAATGCAAACTGAATTTATAAAATTTGTATAGTCAATTAAATATTTTAGTTTACTCCAATTTTATTTATTAAATTACAAATTCTATGTCCTAAACTAAACTAAACTTATTTTTATTTCTTATCGATTTGGAAATTGAACATAAAATTTGACTATTTTTTGTTTTTCTTGATGGCGAAAAACATGTCCCAAGCAAATAATATTGAACAAGACAATTGGTAATAAAATTACGCATACGCAGCGTTGCCCAAAGATCCTTTTTAGCTTTATTGAACGGCCTTTCTCTCCTTCTCCATCTCCTTCTCAATGTGTGTGTTTTTGTGTGTTGTATGTAAAAGGTTGTGGCAAACTGGACACCCCGAACACACTCAAAACTTGTCGCACACGCTCAAATGCTGTAAATCTTTGCACAAAATGAAACTTTATTTGGTCATGGTCATCAACGACTTAAGTAAATCTAAAAACTCTAAGTAAGACAAACACTACAACCCCGGCATATAAAGCAAATAAACTGTGAACACGTGACCCCAAACCAGGACAAGTGAAGATGATGATGATGACCCAAACCAAAGCCAGCCAACCAACCATCCAACCAACCAGACGACCAACTAACAAAATG
Source organism: Scaptomyza parva (assembly GCA_035044645.1). Taxonomy (NCBI): domain Eukaryota; kingdom Metazoa; phylum Arthropoda; class Insecta; order Diptera; family Drosophilidae; genus Scaptomyza; species Scaptomyza parva. The sequence goes on along the minus strand of JAWNNT010000065.1, from coordinate 8,529,031 downwards.
TGGACTGTGGGCGCACAAAAATATGCTACATTTTTTTTACATTCTCTTCTCTCTCACTCAAAGTGCAAAGGGGTTTTTGTTGTAAGGTAAACAATAACAACAAGTATAATGCATAACATGAAGTTATTGCATGGATAAGGCGACACACACACACACACACACTCACACTCACAAAGAGAAGGATAAAGAGAGGGCGGAATGAAAAAAGTATACACATAACTGCTTAAGTACACTCCAGGAAAACGTAGACAGTCTTAAATGTTGACAGCAAACGCAGATAAAAGTGCTCACATTGCAATTCCTGTTCGGCTACATCCGCCTTACAGCCCAAGCATCGTTATACCCTGTAACTGTGAACAAACTGTGAACAGGGAATCGTAACTCTTAACTCTTACGCTTTGAAAGTCAAAAGAGAAAAAGAGAATGTGAAATATTGACATTTTTTATTGCACAACATTCTCTAGGGTATTAACCGGCTTTCTCAAGTCCTTGTTTTTCACTTCAATTTCTTTATTTTGCTGTTTCAAGTCGATTTGTTAAGGGTAAGAGCAGGGATTGCTTGTAAAGAGCAATGACACACATACACACACACACACAAAAAAGTTCACTTTCAGATATGTAAAGCTTTTTTCACTTGTCTGTGTGTTCTCAGTGTCTGTGTGTGTGTGTGAGTGTATGTCTTATGGCAAAGTACATTAAGAAGATTGCACTTTCGAAAATGACACAATCCACCACAAAGTAAAAAGGTGTAAGACTTTGTAAGGGGTCGAGCGTTTTGCAACAGACGGGTTAGCCAAGGACAAATGCCATTGGCACGTAGCTTTGGGCTGCCACACAGGAACTGAGAGTGTGTGTGTGTGAGTGGCAGTTGTGACACTTCCGGCATTGTGGTTACACCTCTGCTTTAGTTGTATTTCAATATATATATATATATATATATATTGCATATAATTGCCAATGACGTAACTGCCACGGACACGTGCTTATATATTCATTACAAAACAACGTGTAATGCCAATTTTCGCATTAACCATTGATGCCAGCTCCCGAAAAATGAATGAAAAGGATACTACAATAAGAACATATTTTGGTTTTTGGAGGGGAGCTTGATCCTTTAACAGAGTCACGTCGTTCTCAACGAAATCAATTCACGGACATGCCCAAGAAAAGTGGAAAATTGCCACCGATCACGTACCTATGTATGTATGTGTATAAGTATATATATGCATGTGTGTTTGTTTGCTTGTGTAGGTAAACTTAATGTAACTGCGAAATTGCAAATATCCAATGGCGCAACCGAATAACTGAGTAATTGTGATTGGCGGCTACACACACAAACACACACACAAACATATAGACACAAAGCAAACTTTTGTGGCCTAATGGCGGCCCATAAAGCACAACATTTGTCAGTATCAATTTTGATGAGACACGACACACACATAAAGTCTATTGTTTGCTGCCTAAATAAATAGTACTCTGTACACACAAACACACAGATGTGTATGTATGCTTTGTGTAGAGGAAATTTATAACATTCGCCTACGCAAGAAATTAATTGGTTTTTTTTTTTTGGTTTGTTTGTCTGTGACATCTGATTAGATGGCAGTCTAAGGGAAATGACAGTCAAGTGAATTGGTAATAAACAAGTCATCGCAGTCTGATTATGGCAATAACAACAACGTTCCTTTGCGAGGGTGTTGCACAAAAAGCAAACCGAAATGCTGAATGAGAAGAGCACATCAAAAAGTAGACTGAGATTCAAACGGGAAATTAGATATTTAATTAAACGGAATACGATATAACTTTTATACAGCATAAAAGATTTCCTTTGACAAATGATTTTCAGATAAAGTTAATAAACTACAAGAAAAATATTTATTGTATATAATGAAACATGTCATATGTGTAGATATATATATTTGTAGTCCTTTCATCAACATTGCAAACAGAATCAAAAACTGCTACAAAACTTTTACTGTAAGAGAAGATGACCACATCGAACGAACGAACCAACGAAATCTAAAAAGTTCTATCGTTAAAGTCAAGTTTTTTATGGTCTGAGCTATTAGCTGTAAAGCCACAAAACTCTGAAAGAGGCGTTCAATTCAATTTCTTTTACCTATTTCGAATTTGGCATATCTCTAACCAAGTCCGTTTTTCTATCCTGATTTGATTTTTCTCTTCTATTTTTTTTGCACGGCTCTGCATTTGGTTCTTTGATGCTGGAAACGTACAACAATGGAACTCTGCCACATATGCATGAACTGTTGCTGTCTCTTTCTCATTGCCACTTGCTGTCACTGTCGTCCCATGTCCATCGGGCCTGCAGCCAATTGCAGCGTTGGCAACACAACATTCGCCCATGGAGCCACATTTAAATTGGATTGCAAAACTCAATGCGTTTGCGAGGTAAGTAAAGCGGGGAAGCGGTGAAGAGGGGCAGTGATCAGAGCAGAGCAGAGCCGAGCAGAGGGATACGGTGTTTAGTCAGCATACAGATTTGGTCAAAGTCAAATGCAGTTACACTAAGCGGCTCTTTGCTTTTGTGGCTGTTATTGGTTTTGCTGCCGTTGTTTAACCAGTGATTGCTCCTTTTTTTGTTGTATTCGTATAGGGGGCTTAACGTTAACACTTGTGTAATTTATTTGCTGACAAAATACGCAGTACAATCACAATTGCAGCAGCATTTTAATTAGTAGTGTGTGTGTATTTGAAAATGAATAAAATGATACAATGAAATAAATGTAGTTTTGTATAGTTCAATTGGTTCTGGCATTAACTAAATTTGATAGTTACGATATTCGATAGTTACAATATTCTGCATTGTACGATAATTGAAGAGGTCGATGATAAAGTGTGATTGATGACAAGGTGGCAACGCTGAAGTGGGTGGGCAAATCTTGTTGGAAAGTGCAACAAAGTCAAACAAATTTACAAAAGTCATGCATTTGGCATCCGTAACAGTTGCAAATCGTCTACGTTTGCTTATATGAGAATTCAATCAAGAAAGCTTAAGCGAGAATTAGATTTATACGCAATTTATATATAACGAATATGGAAGGATTGCCAAATCTGAGCATGAAGATGTGTATTTTGGCCTCTACCAAATCCTTGGCATTGCTTAATGGCCACACATTTGTCGGGAATTCGTGTGTGTTTGCGGAATTCACACCTCTGGCCAACGAATGCCGTTTATCATGACACCTCGGCAGATTCATAGCAAACCACGGAAAATTCACACACACATTCACACACGGACACGCGCACACACACATGCAAATACTTGAAGTGCCAGCTCGGAAATTTATGCAGTGCCAAAATAAAACTAACCAAAACTAAGCGAAGTAGAGAAAAAAATGCCTTAAATAAAATAGTGTAATGGGAAATATGTTAATTTTAGTTCGCTGAGCTTAAGATATTTGGCAGTCTGTTATATAGACCATTATTGCGAGTAGATTTCGTACAGGGCTCTCATATCTTACTTACCTTATGACTTTATTTCTGGCTAAAGTAAGCAACAACAGCATTCAGTTTAGGGGGCGAGGACCTCGCACATTTAATGTATTTTAATGCTACGGATATTTTGCAGAATGGTCGCCACGCGTGCTCCACACTGTGCCCCAATGAGCAGCTGCCGGCGCCGGAGGATACGATTTCGTGCAGATCACCACGACTCGTCGAAGTGCCCGGCCACTGTTGCAAAATGTGGCTCTGTGAGAATCCAACAGCTGATGGTAAGTTGTGTTTGTATATTTCCGTCGCAGTCGCCACATCGCTTCTGGTCCATGGCCTTGTTATTGTTTTATAAGTGTGTTTATGGACGCTGTGTACTGCGTCCGACATCCCATTGCTGGCTCTGAGTTAATGGCGCCCAGGGGCATGCCGTCAACGTCGCAGTCGTCCAGTACACAACTTAATGCTTTTTAAGCGCCCCTGTACCAAAAGCGCAGCGCATATTTATGAAGATGAATTATTCCATGACAAGGCAACAGTCGGTTTACCATCTGAAAGTTGCGTTGCTCTGCTCTGCTCATTCCTTGTTGCTCTTGTTGTTGTTGCTGTTTGCTCGAGGCATTGGACAGCAGCAGCAGCATAATTACTTACACAAGGATTAAGTGTTAATTAAACGCGCAAAATGCAATAAATAAACAAGATTATTAAGTGCTCTTAAGCGTCTTCACGTTACTTGAAACGAGGCTTAACGCCTTTGTTAACTGTTTTTGTGTAATAAGTTTTATTATTAATATATTTATTACATTCCTTGATCGTTCGCTGTTTTACTTTGCCGCTTATCAGCTGTGCATTCACAATAGTCACAACAATATCGTAGTAACTGCAATAGCGTTGCCAGATATTAGTGCAAACAGCTGCTAATGTGTGTTTTAATAAGTAAAGTTTCATTGCAAAGTTAGAGCAGTTTTAAACTTAATCTAATGTGTTTATATGTATTGTGAAAGTTACTTAAGCAACACTTAGCAACACTTTTCGCCATTAGTTGGTCCAATCATAATCATTAGCAACGCTTTTGTTTTCACAATTCTCAACTCGTTTACAGTCTATGCCACCTGCCACAATAGCAGCACAAGCGGCAACTGGACGAGTTGCAGTCGCGCCTGTGGCCTGGGCATAGCCACAAGATACACCAGCACCCATGCCGGCTGCCATCAATTGAACAATTTACGGCTATGCGAGAATCGCAGATGCAGCCAAGACAATAAGAACAGCAAAAGCCAGAGCAGCAGCGGCAGCCACAATAGACTACAGTCAGCCAATGAGCACAGGCAACACAAGTTGGCCAGAAGCCAGCTTCATCAGCTACATCATCATAAGCGAGAGAGAAAGCGGGAGCGGCAGTGGCAGCCCAAGTATGATATGCAACAGGAGGAGCCAGCGCATCGAATAAGAGTGAGTTGAGTAAAAATACCAAAATACCAACTTGGCTGAAGTGAATTTTGTTCTTTTTGGCTAACGCAGAAAGGTCACGAGTGCCGGAGCTTACAACGCCTGGGGCCGGCTAGAATTCGACTTGGCGAATGCGTCTCTCGCAAACTATATCGACCCAAACTGTGTGGCAGCTGCCATCGAGGCACCAAGTGCTGCGTACCCGCTGCGTCAACAACAATACAAGTTAGTATTCGTAGCATGAGATTGTTCTAGCATTAAGCTGCTTTACAAATGGAGCTTTCTCCGGTTGACTTTTACGCCCCGACACACCGACACCTGCATTTTAAGTGAAAAAGCAAAAGCAGAGGAGGAAGAGTTTTTGTTTTTTTCCGCCGACTTGCTTGCCAATTTCCTATTTGCCACTTTGTCACGTTTGCCGTCTTTTATTTGTTAATTGCATTATTCAATTAAACTTAGCGTCAATTTGAATGCAAGTCATCCAAACGCAATTAAAACGCGTTGCATTCTTAATGCCCAAGGACATGTCAGCTGGAAGGGCGGGGGTGAAAATGACATTAATACCCTGTCCACTTGATGTCGCGTTACTCTACAGCTTAGCGAATGCAATAAACAATTGATTTTAGTATTAAGTAGTATTTGAATATTATTGCAAATTACACAAATTAAAACGTACAGAAATTGTCTTGCTATTTTGTTCTTGCTGTTTAGCATTTGTCCGCCTTTGAGTATTAATTAAAAAGTAGGAAATTGCCTTAAAATGTCAATTTGTAATTTTGTGCGTGTCAGCTGCAAATAGAAGAAAATGTGCAAAATGGAGGAAAATCAAATGTTCCGGCTGGCTGTCAAAATCAATTTAGCACCTGGTGTAGGTGCAATGTTGCACTTTTGCCATTTATTAAGCGTTAGCTCAATCACCGGTGCCAGCAACACAGGGAACGAAACTCTTGACAGTGATTTCCTACTTGTAACATTCTCAAGTTGTTTTCCTCTCCGTCTATTTTGTGTACAGGTCGAGCTGCTGTGTCCTTTAAATGCCGTTGATCCAATTAACTACGTTCAAAAGCGAACACAACAACAACAAAAACAACACTACAAGCAACAGGATGAATCACTTGAAGATGATGAAGATGGAGAAGGTGAGAGCAGGCATCGACAGCCATCGGAAGGCCAGTTATGGGACACCATTGCGTTGGAACCTATCGATCAGGAATTTCTGCAATCACATCAAATACAAATTGAGAATAAATTCATTGCCATCGAATGGATACTGAAATGTGAATGCAGCAAGAATGTAAGTACCAAAGGGGTGTGTAGAGGGGGAAGGACTGCTGCTACTATGCAGTGACGGGAAAATAATATCTTTATTTTCCATTGAGGAATCAACTCTTGGTTCGCCATATATGCCATAAGCATAGTCATCTTTTGGGCTTGGTTCGTATTGCTACATTCCATGCCAAACAGCATTCATTCAATAGTAGACCACATCGCCTGCACGGACGGAGTTCAAACAACATAAGCCCCAACCCTACCCTACCTCCCATCCCACACTTCTACCTCAATCAGTAAAACCCATCCGTTGATTCAACCACTTACCCACCCACTGCCGTCCCATTATCCACAGCAGCTGCACGAAAATTGCTTTCACTTGTCATTTTAATCGTATTTTTCTTGTTGTTCTTGTTTATAAGAGTTTTCTTTTGTTTTTGTTCCTGATACCCTCGTTAAGGGTATAAGAATATTCCAAGAACTGTACGGCATTCCGTTAAAGTGGTATAAATATTTTTGTTCACATAAAAAATAACTTGAAAATATGTTAAAAGAGAAACATTTATATGTAAAACAATTGCAAAACAGTTAAGAAAGGAAGCTTAAAGTTGTATTTCTTATGTTTTTAATGAAAAGTTTCTTTCTTTTTAATTTATATTTCTTTACAAGGGTATTTAATCGTCATCATTCAAGGATTGTAATTTTCTCTTTTTTTTCTGTGTTTGTTTTTCTCTTGTATTTTACGTTCTATGCACAAACGTTTTGTTTTGCAAAAAAATATTACTGCAATTTTTTGTCGACTGCTTTGTGGGACTATGGCTAAAAGTGGAGGAGAGTGTGTGGGGGTGTGGTAGAGGTAATGGTAGTGGTAGTGGGTGGTTACAAAATGGGCCAGCATTCAGAGTCAGAGTCAGTCGACTCGTTTGGTCGTTTTGTTAGAGTTCGCGCCCAGCTGTCTGTTGTGTTTTCCCATTATTTTGGCGTATTCATCTTGAATGCCTTCCCTCTTGTTATTATTGTACTGTACTGTTTTGTTGTAGTTGTGTTTTTTCTGCTGTGTATTTTCTGTAGTTTTTGTACTTCTATTTTGGCGAGTGTGCTCTGCAATTGCAATGATTGGATTTTTATGAATACATTCATCAAAGCGTTTTTGCCACTGCGCCACTGGCAACCGCCAGATATTCAGTCACATTCGTATTCACAAGTTTATCTACTCGAAAACTGAACTAACAGACACACACTACGTTAAAATGTAGTAGTTGTATTTAGATGATGTTTTTTAAACTTAATTATTTTCGGCTTAGGCAAAAAACTGAACTAAAAATCGATTTTATTACTGTTTGAGTTTGCGATAAGTTTTTAGTTTAAGATTATCTTTTTGCTAGAATGTTTACAGAAGCAAATGTTCAAGGTTTCTTATCAAGTTACATCAAAACAGTATAAGAGAGGGAGAGTGTGGGACTGAGAGAGTAAAGAGTGAGAGAGCGAGTGTACATAATTTGCCAATGTCAGCGATTAGCAAGGCAAATGTTATACCAGCTAGCTCATTCATTACTCACGCGCTCAGCTCATTAGAGAGCGCGTTTGACAGCTGAGCGAAAGTGACAACAGCCAGAAAGACACATTTCACATTTCAGTCGCTTACTGAACTCGCACTGGGACAGACCTGTGTGTGTGTGTCGAACGTGTCGAAAGCATAATGAGTGTTACGTCACTTCGCTCTCTGAGCAAAACAAAACAAACCGCTCGCATTGTGATCATTGGCGCCGGCACAGCTGGCATTGCGGCAGCCACACGTTTACTGGAGCAGGGCTTTAAGAAAGTGTTGTTGCTGGAGGCGGAAGATCGGATAGGTGGACGTGTTCACAGCATACCATTTGCGGACAATGTTGTTGATCTGGGTGCACAGTGGTGTCATGGTGAGAAAGGCAATGTTGTGTACGAGCGTGTCAAGGATCTGGATTTGCTGAAAGCCACTGAGGATCACTATGAGACCTTTAAGTGTGTGCGTTCAAACAAAGAAGTTTTGTCCGACGAACTTGCTGACAATCTGAAAAACATTGCATTCGAATCTATTCCGGATAGACAAACTGAACTAATCGAGTACAAGGGTTCCCTGGGCGATTACCTGACCCAGAAGTATTGGCAGGAAGTGGGCAAACTACCGCCTATAGATCGGGCCATTGCCGAGGAGTTCCTGGAGAATTTCCACAAGTTCGAGAGTTCTGTGGAGGCCTCTGATCACCTGTATGAAGTTTCTGGTAAAGGGCATTTGGAATACTGGCTCTGCGAGGGTGAATTGTTGCTGAACTGGCGCGACAAGGGATACAAAAGCTTTCTGAGATTGCTAATGAATGCCCGGAAGGATGATCCCGCAGATCTTGGTGTGCTCAAGGGTCATGTGCTGTTGAATAAGCGCATAGCTCAGATTAACTGGCAAGGAGCCGATGAAGTATTAATCCGTTGCTGGAACGGTGAAGTCCTAACTGCAGATCATGTCATCTGTACTGTGTCTTTGGGTGTTCTGAAGGAGCAGCATGCCAGCATGTTTCTGCCCGCTCTGCCCGAGGCCAAACTGCGAGCTTTAAAGGGTCTTAAACTGGGCACAGTAGATAAACTTTTCTTGGAGTATCCCACGCCTCCCTTGCCCAAGGACTGGCCTGGCTTCTGCTGCCTATGGCTAGAAGAAGATCTCAAGGAGCTGCGCGCCAGCGAACGGTTCTGGCTGGAGAGCGTCTTTGGCTTCTATCCTGTGTCGTATCAGCCACGTCTGCTCCAGGGCTGGATTATTGGCGAACATGCTCGTCACATGGAGACCCTTACCGAAGAGGAGGTCCTCGAGGGTCTACAGTGGCTTTTCCGCAAATTTCTGCCCGTGGTTGTGCCGGAACCACTGCGTTTACTGCGTACTCAATGGCATGCTAATCCTAACTTTAGAGGTAGCTACACATTCCGCACTACCTTCGCTGATGAGCTACGCACAGGTGCCTGGGATCTGGAGGCACCTTTACTGGATGTGGGTGGCAGGCCAAGGCTCCAATTTGCCGGCGAAGCTTCACATAAACATTTCTACTCCACAGTGCACGGTGCTGCAGAGACGGGCTGGCGGGAAGCGGAACGCTTGAACACCTATTATCGCTCTCGAACAGCCCAGTTATAAGTTGGCGATAAGCAGCTGGAATCGAATGCGCGTGCCAATTACTTTATAGCCATTATTAGATAATACTAGTTAAAAATAAAAGTCGTTAAAACCACTTGCACTTAAAGAGAGATAACTAAACAAGCTCTCATAAACATGTTTCCTTTTCAAAGACCTACTTAAGATTGTTGTATTATTAACTTCTAGGTCATACTGCGATTAAACAAATCTATTATTGGAATAGAGTTTTTGCATAGTTTTTCAATATTTAAAGAGTTTCTACTGTTGACCAAAAAGTAAGTTCACATGTTTAATTGAGAATGTGCATATTTGCGCGTAGAATGCGTATTCATTTGAACGTGGTAACATGCCAGGGTTAACCTCATTTTAGCGTTTGCCCAAAAACATGTTGACCAACTCGTTTGCAACGAGCAGCCACAGACAACAATGTAATTGCACTGTTATTATGGGGCACATACATGCATGCATATGACTACTTTTGTACTTGCAACCGCCCACACTGGGCTTGCAGCACTTAACACTTGCAAAGCCAAATAACGACAAAAATGCAGTTGCTGAAATCAGTTTGGCACTTCCCCACACAGTCACACACACATACACATACACATACACAGAGAGAAAAAGGCCAGTCAAACCAACAATACCACAACGGCAGCAGCATTGGTGATAGTAGTAGGAGTAGCAAGAGACAGGTTCCTCGGCCTCATTGGTGTTGGTTCTGCTCTTAAATGTTTTTAGCCAGCATTCTCACTCGACTCGACCATGTTTGAAAATTCAAATTTATGCCACGCAGAGGCCAAAGGCATTAGGAGTCCGGTTTCATGTGTTTGCTTGCCATACGCCTCCCGGTCAAATCTGTTCGCAGATTACCCCAGCACAGCACCCTATTACGTATGCGACTTTGTCGCCATATCCAGCTTAAAGAAAAACCGCCCCCTACACACACACACACACCCTTTTACAAGTTGGCCACATCTGCTGTGGCTTTGACAACAGTTGTTGCTTTTTATATGTAGTATGTATGTATATTGTGTTGTGTGTCCAACCATCCGGATATGTGGCAACAATCAGAGGCTTGTTTCTTTTTGTTTCCACGCCCTTTGGTCAAATATTTGACTTGGTTGGACTTCACTTTAATAAGGGTTTTGTTATGGCACAGGTAATTGTTAGTTGTTGCTTTGCATAAATCAAAGGCTTTAAGGGGAAATTCTTACTAATAACAGACAACGTAATTGAAAGGAAAGAAAAACAATTTATTTTTTAAAGGAATGTTATTGATTTGGAATTTTAATCAATTCCTAACACAATTGTTATACTTTTTACATCAAATTTAATTTTACTTAGCCAATTTAGTTTATTTTTTCACCAATCTAGTTTGTTTATACAACTCATTCGAAATTTCCTCAAATACCTGAACTACGCCTGTTGTAGAACTCATTCAGGCGATCTGCCTCGCGCCATCCTGTTTCAGTAGCTCCATGCACTGTTGAGTAGTGGGTCTTACTCGATGCCTCACCAGCAAACTGCAGCCTGGGCATGCCACATACATCCGTTAAAGGTGCCTCCAGGTCCCAGGGTCCAGTACGCAGGTCATCGGCGTAGGTGTTCCGGAAACTGTAGCTACCCCGGAAATTGGGATTTGAATGCCATTGGGTGCGTAGGAAACGTTTTGGATGAGGCACATCAATGGTCAGAAATTTGCGGAATAACCACAGCAATCCATCGAGTACCTTTTCCTTGGGTAGAGTTTCCATGTAGCGGGCATGTTCACCAATAATCCAACCCTCCAACAGGCGAGGCTGCTCTTTGACGCGATGAAATGCAAAGACGCTCTCCAGCCAGAAAAGCTCGGTGCCACGCAACTCTTGCAGGTCCTTTTCCTGCCAAAGAAAATACATGCAAATCCAGTCCTCAGGAAGTGGGTCCGCTGCATACTCAAAGAAGAATTTGTCCACTGTGCCTAGTTTTAGGCCTTTGATAGCTCGCAACTTGGCCTCTGGTAGGGCGGGTACAAATAAGCTGGCATGTTGTTCCTTCAACACCCCTAAGGAAACCGTACAGATAACATGATCTGCTGTTATGATTTCACCATTCCAGCAGCGCAATGTTATCTCATCTGAGCCTTCCCAGTTAATCTCAGTGATGCGCTTGTTGAGCTGCACTCTCCCATTGAGCTTGCCAAGATCGTTGGCTTCATTTTCCTTGGAATCCATAAGCAACCTCAGGAAGGTTTTGTAGCCCTTATTGCGCCAATGTAATAACATATTACCTTTGCACTCGTCGTACTCCACATGACCGCGACCTGAAACTTCAAACAAGTGATCCGAACCTTCCACGCTACATTCTTGTTTCTTAAAAGCGTCTAACATCTCTGTGGCTATTGTACGATCCAAATTCGGTTGCTTTGCTATCTCCTGCCAATACTTATTGGTCAGATAATCGCCTAGTGATCCTTCAATAGCCTCGGGTCCCTCTGGCAACGAGCTTTCAGCGATTGTCATCATAGCAATGGCTGTTTCCTGCGGTACAATCTCCTTGTTGGATCGCACGAACCGATTGTTATTTGGCATAGCGATTGTTTTAGATACAAGATCCAAATCCTTGACACGCTGGTAGACAACGTTGCCTTCCTCGCCGTGACACCATTGCGCGCCCAAATCAATGACATTGTCCGCAAACGCAATGGTGTTAATCCGTCCACCAATGCGATCCTCTGCCTCAATAATGTTTACATTCTTAAAGCCCTGCTCAAGTAAGCGTGTGGCAGCTGCAATGCCCGAAGGACCCGATCCGATTATAATAATACGAGCGGTGTCCTTCACCTTGCTCGCTAAGCGAGCGGATGAAGAAACTGGACAAGAACTCATTGTTTAGCAGGTTCAGAGTTGAACTAGCGACTACTTTTCTAGTGCATAGCTAGTTTCTATTTATAACTTTCAATGGCTTTGCTTGTGTTATTGTATTGCGGTTTGCGGTGTTATTAAAAAATTCAACATTGTGATTCCTAAAAAGCTTGCAAAAATATTTATAGTTTTATCATATTTAATATTTCATGTCATTTATATTTTATTTATAGAATATGCAAAGCCAATATGATAACGTATATAAAACTGGCTTAAGAATTATTATTTTTTCCCAGGTCACTTTAATAAAATCTTCATCAAAATTATAGTTTTCTAAATGACACCTTTAAACATACGCTTCATTGTTTCAATAGACTTAGCCCATAATCAATATAGCTAACAATCTAGAACCGCCTAGTTTAATATGCATTTCGTTTGCTGTAGTAATCATTGAGTCGATCTGCCTCCCGCCAACCTGTTTCTGTGGCACCATGCACACAGCCGAAGTGCGTCTTGCTGGAAGCTTCGCCAGCAAATTGCACTCGTGGCCTGCCTTCTGCGTCTAGTAAAGGTGTCTCCAGATCCCAGGGACCAGTGCGTAGCTCATCTGTATAGTTGGTACGAGAGCTATAACTGCCACGGAAATTGGGATTCGAGCTCCATTGAGAGCGAGCAAAGTGTAACGGTTGTGGCATATCGAAGGGCAAGAACTTGCGGAAGAGCCACTGAAGGCCATCAATAACTTCCTGCTCTGTGAGGGTTTCCATGTGCCGTGCATGTTCGCCAATGATCCAACCTTGCAGCAGGCGAGGCTGATGCAGAACGCGATGGAAGGCAAAGACGCTCTCCAGCCAGAAATGTTCGGTGCCACGCAACTGCTGGAGATCTTTCTCCAGCCAAAGGAAATTGACAAAGGAGCAAGTTTGGGGCAGCGGCTGTGAAGTGTACTCAAGAAACAGCTTGTTCACGGTACCCAGCTTGAGTCCCTTGATGGCGCGGACTTTAGCCACAGGCAAGGCCGGCACAAATAGCTTCTCATGCTGCTCCTTGAGCACGCCCAGGGACACAGTGCAAATGACATGATCTGCAGTCAGTACTTCACCATCCCAGCAGCGAAGCAGAAGCTCCTTAGAGTTGCCCCAGTTAATCTCTGCCAGACGCTTGTTAAGTTCAATGCATCCATTGAGCACGCCCAAATCTTCATGCTGTTCTGGTTTGGCACTCATCAGCAATTTGAGGAAACTTTTGTAGCCCTTATCGCGCCAGTTGAGCATAAACTCACCATCGCTTTTCTCAAACTCTAGGTGCGCTCGTCTGGACAACTCAAACAGATGATCCGAGGCCGTAAAAGAGCATCTGATCTTCTTGAATGTATGCAGCATCTCCTCGGCAATGGTGCGATCAATTGGGGACGCATTTTTCAGTGCCTTCCAGTAGTTATCCGTAATATAATCACCAACTGATCCTCTTAGCTCGTTAGGCCCAGTTGGAAGCGCAGCCTCCGCAGCTGCACCCAGCATTAGTGCAGTTTCATCCGGCAAGATTTCCTTGTTGGAACGCACAAACATCATGGCCTTTAAGGCATCGCCCGTTCGGTGTAGAACATTCAAATCCTTGACCCTCTGATAGACAACATTGCCACTCTCGCCATGGCACCACTGTGCACCCTTATCGATCACGCTGTCTCCAAATGGCACGGTATTGATGCGTCCTCCAATACGATTTTCCGCCTCCAGAAGCTTTACATTCCTAAATCCCAGCTCCAAAAGACGTGTGGCTGCAGCTATGCCAGAGACGCCTGCTCCAATGATAACAATGCGAGCAGTTTGCTTTGTCTTCAAATTGGATTCATATTGCGATCTTATCATTATGTAAGCGGAAGAGTTCTGCCCGAGTTGAGATTCAATTTGTTCAACGTTCAGTTAGAAACTGAGCTAAACAGCAATAAATCAACAACTAAATAGAATCTAAACTAGTTTCTCTCAACACTGTTAGTGTAATTGCTGAAATTTCAGTTTCAATTGCACTTCAAGATTATGAACAGTGAGAGAAACATATATATTATATTTACTCATTAAGCATATATACTTTATTATACATAAAAACTACACCGAAAACGATTAAAATTACATATATTTAGTTGAATTGAAATTATTTGTGTCTTTGACCTTCATGGCATTGAATAAAAGTTTTAATTAGACATTGTTGCTATTAGCGTAATGAGTTGTTCTAGTTTTTGATATTAGATTTATTGTTTTTGTTGCCATGTTAATGGGTTGTATTTGTTTTTGCTGAACTCAATTGAAATTGAAATGTTAAATATTTTATCAAAAAGATTCTAAAAAAAAAATCAATAGGCATGCAGGAAATCTAAGTTTTGGTTCTATATCTCTTAACTAAATTAATAAATTTAAAATTGTTCAGTTAAATTACAATCAAGCTATTGCTTAACTTGATTTAGTTGCTTTACTAAAACACTTATCAGATAACTATATTTTTTATTGTTTATCGCGCTTATCAGCTTAAAGTTGGCAACGAAAATAGCCCATTTAAACAAATGGCAAACAAAAAGTTTCACTAAAACAATTTTAAATCATAATTCGTTTATTGTTATTGTTATTGTTGTTTGTGCTGTTGTTTCTATAGTAATTTGTGGTTTTACCCTTATCATCTACCGACCCTCTCGCAGCTCATCCTGGTTTATGTAGTGTTATGTGGGGATTTGTGGTTTCTATCTTATCTGCGGTGTTTTTATTTGTGTGCATTTAAGCAATATTTAGCAAATGCAATTTGTCTAAATACATTTAACCACAAATGGAGTTGGCTGCTTATATAACACACCCTTCCTTATCTCTAACAATTTCTTATCATATTGTGACGTAGGGAAATCAACGAGCTAATAAATCTAAGTACTTAGTGTAAATGGCCAGAACAAACTGATGTCGTTCAGTGCTTTTTTCGATGGTTATTAAATTAATTTCACAATTTAATTAAATGCTGGAAAATGCGCTTATTTATTATGCAAGAATTTTCATTAAATGTTTTAACACAATATTTTTTGCTACTTTCTTCTTTTTTATTGCCTGTTTTACTCGCAGTTTTGCAATGTTGACAGCGTGGAGAACAACAACAACCATAATACCAGCAAATTTGGTTACAACAATCACAAAAGCAACAAATTTTATTTGCAACAAAGGCAGACAAAACAACAACAAAAGAGGCAACATTTCCATGAAACTAATGGCGTACAAAATGAGTTAACCCCAAAACACGATGCACCCGACGATAGTTTACAAAGACTTGTAGCCGAAGCAGAGGAGGAGAATCGAGATGGGGGAGATAGGGATGGATATGGGAATGGGGATGCCGCTAACAACGTTAACAGTAATACTAATAGCCACGACGAAGCCTCGTCGTCATCGTCGTCGTCGTCATCCTCGGAACAACAGCCCGATATAATACCATATCCCTTAAGTGTCGGGGAGACAAGTTGGCAAAGCGAAAAACATCAAAGACAGCAACGGAAACAGCAACAACAGCGATGGAAACGCACATAGCGTAAAATGAGACTACAAACAATCTCTCGCAAGCGATAAAATTGGTCAGTTTGACAGACAGACAGACCGTAGGACATAAGATTTGTACAGCCTAGCGATATATAAATGTATTTTGAATTTTTGGAAAAGAAAAAACCGAAGTTGGCGAATCGATGAAGACGCGAGTTAATTAAGTAAGCTTGTAAAAATGAAAGAAAAACTAAAAATAGTTGCATGGGAAATGGTCTAGGATTTGAGCTAAATAAGCA
This sequence comes from Scaptomyza parva, assembly GCA_035044645.1. Taxonomy (NCBI): domain Eukaryota; kingdom Metazoa; phylum Arthropoda; class Insecta; order Diptera; family Drosophilidae; genus Scaptomyza; species Scaptomyza parva. The sequence continues at coordinate 8,513,049 of JAWNNT010000065.1, read as the reverse complement.
TTAAGTGTAAGTATGTGGATAAAAAGAAAACAGATCAAATATTTCAGAACAACAGCTGGCAAATACTGGGTAAAAACGAATTCTGTATTTTGTAAACTTTCATTAAAATAAAAAAAACAAAATAATGGTATTTAAATGTATGTATTTTTGCGATACAGAAAAAAAGCTGCTTACAATAAAAATCTATCAAAATTTCAATTAAAATTTATCAAAAAAATACTCTAATTTTAATACACAAACATACATAGATGTACAATAATAAATGGCTTGCTTTTTGAGGGTTATCAAAGCGTAATTTGATCTAAAAAAAAAAAAAACAAAAAAAATGAAAACCAACTTAAATTGTATGTTCAAAATATAATTGTGCTATATACTCGCTTATATTCACATGCTAATGTAAAAGTGTATTAAAGACTCTGCTTCAAAGAAAAAAGAAAAATAAGAACACATCACGTATTTAGAAGTTGACATTACAAATAATCCCAAATGCAAACTGTGAATAACATAAAATTGCTTAAAAGCTCTCCACAAAAACATATCCCAAAAAATATATCTCAAACTTGTGCTCTATTATTTAGAAAAAGAATATCGCTAATTTTGAAAAAGAAAATACCAAAACAAGCTTGTGCATACTCATTACCCATATCAATTGTATTGATGTAAGTTACTTACTAACAAAACACAACAAAAACAACATAAAATCTTAGCTGAGGGAATTACAAGCAGTAATAATATACTACTTAAAAATAAATGATAATTACAAAAAAACACTATGAGTTTTTGGCTATATCTGCAATCCATTTATCCCATTTCTTTTGCCATTTCTCCATGGCCATTGTCTTTTCCTCATCCGTCATGCCACTGTACTTAATGGAACTGATGGCAAAATGTTTCAGTATCTTAAGATCAGCATTGAATGGCGCTATGCCCAGGAAGGCAAAGTAAAAGTCGTGAGTCAAGGGAGTTGAACGCCAGAACGAAGGATCATCGGATGCAATAACCATGGGTACATCATGTGCTATCAACATGGCAGCAGGATGATTGCGATAGTCGTGTCCCAGTTGCAGCACCTGATTCGATACCGGACACACCTCTAGGGCAATGTCTACTTTCTTGACCAGCTCGATTGCAACTGGATGTTTAACCATGGCATAGCCATGTCCAATGCGCTTAGTGCCGAGCAGTATGGCATCTAAAAGGTTCTCATCAATGCTGGTGCCGAACCAATTTGTCTCGCCGCAATGAAAGTAAAAGTTAATATCCTCGGGCATCTTTAGCAGCGGTTCCACAAAGTCAATGAGCGGACGTCCAAGCTCTTCTTGACCAACCAAATCAAAGCCGGTCAGAAATGTGGGATATTGTTTCTGCCACCGAAATTATTTTAATGATAAATTGCAAAGTGTTTGGTTCCGACTTACCTTTAGAGCAATGCATTTGTCAACATATTCTTTGACAACTTTTGGTTCGACGCCTCGCAGTGGTGCATAAATCAACTTGGCTCCAATAAAGTCTGGATTGTTGGCCACAAAACGTTCCGTTTCCGATTTATAGATCTGTGCGGTGTCAGCCATTGTCAGCTTCTTGCCATCCAGGCAGTACAATTCCGGCAACAGAGATCTTAGTTCAAGATACTGCACACCATCCTCGTGCATCTCCTTCAAGGCGTTATAGTAGTAATCCGCCCAGATGGGCGCATAGCATACCAAACCGTCGAGTAAGAGAAAAATATTCATGAATTTATCCCACGCCTGATTGTTGGACAGAAAGCTGGAGAATGGATACATGCTGAAGCGACTTTGAAGATACTTTTTAACTTTCCTCTCACCGAGTCGCTCCCGGAACTTGCACATGGGTTCCCATGTACAGGGCTCCATGGCAGGCAGGTCAGGTTTCGTCTCCGCAAAGCGAAAAGCAATTATTCGCGAACCCTCATCCGCGGTACATATCCACAGATGGTCCCGGTAAGTAAGGCTGATCAGGAACTCTGTGCTGCAGAGCGCTGTATCATGGGCATGCAATAATCCTCCCTTCGGCATGGTCTTGAGCATGGAGAAGAGCGGTGATCTTTCCACATATTTTAGAACATTAAATATGTGTTGACCGGGCGTAAACTTCCGTGGATCAATGAAACCTATTTCCAACTCTTTGGTCTTTACATTCTTGATCACTTCATTTGCTGCCACCTCCTGTTCATTCAGTTGAACTTGATGACCCAAGCTGGAGCTACGTTCCATTTGAATCATTAGATTGCGCAACGTGGTATATGCATCTGGAGTTATGTCCCTGAGACTGTTACTCATCGATAGGGTTTCATACTTAATCTTATTGAAGGTCTGTTTCGACATATAACGACAGACTTGAATGCTAAAGGATCTCGTCATGATGCTCTCTGAAATTTTGATTACTTTTCCAAAAACATGCTATAAAATTTAAAATTTAAACAGTGAATTCAGCCGCAACATTTGTTTATGTGTCAATTTGTTGGCGTTGCATACATTTCCGCTTTAACACACTCCTCGGCAACTATTATACGTGGGAAACTTTATTAGTTATTTATGCGAATGGGGGTGTTGGTATATTTTATGCACCCGCGCGTCCTCAACACCACATTAAATGTGGCTCCGACATCAAATTGATGAGCCTGCCACCGGCTGTGCCACCATTTTGCGCCCCTTTACACCCACACACCCACACACACACATATATCCGTACACACATTTGCAATACATGGCCATAAATTTTATGGGCCCATACATATCCGTCCAGGCGTAAGGCTGCCACAAGCAGAATGCATTCCCATAAAACTCTGCTCATTACGCGCTCCAAATCAAAATCGAACGGTGGCCAAACAGATCCGCAGATACCAGCACTAAGCAGCAGCACGTAAAATTGATACATTTGAAGGAGCAGTACGCCAAGCAGTCATTGAATTTGCAGTTCGCCGTTCACCGTTCGCCGTTCACCGTAAAGAGCCTATTCACTCCACACATTCCACATTCATTAAACATCGACCACTTTGCTGTGCACTCAGCGACAAACAGACGGACGGACGGACAGACAGATAGACAGCGAGGCTAGGAGATTTATGCTCAGGTCGTATGTCAGCCTGCCAAATGCAATGCATGCCATTTTCCCTTAGAGATGCAACTAAGATATCGAGAAAATGACTCCCTTGCAATATCGTCGAAACATGTGAAGTCTATTTTCCTCCTATTTTCCCTGTAGTCATCAGTTTCCCTTACGGCTCGTTTCACGTTCCATCTCTAAATGCTTGAAAGCATTACTCATTACAGTTATCAATGGGTTCCTTTTAGCGGGCAACCTGATTTGCGGCCCGAGCTCTTTATTCAAATTGATTTTTTTTGTGTTTATTTTTTTATACAAAATACAGCTTAAAAACAGTTCGGTTAGAGTGCAAAATCTCTTATGTACTAAGCGTTCATACTTCCGGAAGTTAAGTGTTAAATAAGTACTTAACTTTATACTTAAACACTATTCAATGTTAATTAGCTTACAACGAAATAGCATGAGTATATGGGATGTGAATGAGCAGAGTATGTTTGTAAATAGGGTGTTTATGGTTAGAACTGAGTATAAGCGCGGTTAGTTCCCAGTTTGATTGATGGAAATGATTCCCGACTAGCGCCAAAGGTTAGCATTCAGGAGGGAGAACGCAACCAGTAGTGCTGCCACCACCCGTGCTAGTCAATCGAGCTGTTGGCTAGGCATTGCTCCCGAATTCGGAACATTGTTCACAAAGTCTAGGAAATCGTTCCACTTAACCTGCCACTTGGCCATAGCTTCGTTCTTCTGATCGACACTAAGAGAGCTGTATTGAATGGAGTTGATAGCCAACTTCTTGAGCAATCGCAGATCCGCATGTTGTGAGGCAATGCCAAGGAAGGCAATGTAGTAGTCGTGCGATAGTGGACTGGCCTTCCAGAATGATGGATCGTCAGAGGATATAACAACTGGATAGCCATCGGCAAAGAACTGCGAGCAGGGATGATTACGGAAATCGCTGACCAGCTGCAAAACTTGATTCGAAACGGGATTCACTTCGATAGCTACATTCATTTTCTTGACCATGTCCAGCACAACCGGATGTTTGACTAGACCGAAACCATGACCGATGCGCTTAGTGCCCAGCAAAAGGGCATCAATCAGATTCTCATCGACAGTGGAACCATACCAGTTAGTCTCGCCCGCATGGAAATAAAAGTCAATGTCCTCTGGTACTTGTAGCAGCTCATTGACAAATTCTCTGAGCGGACGGCCCAAATCCTCCTGGCCAACCAAATCGAAACCAGCCAAGAAATCGGGATACAACGCCTGAAAAGTTAAAGAAATGTTTAGTTTTAAAATCATTTACTATGTATTTCTAGATGTAAGTAAACTTACCTTAACCTGTTTTAAGATTTCAATATATGCCAACACACCTTTAGCATCAGTGTTTCGCAGAGGCGCATAGATCATACGGGAACCGATGAAATCTTTATTCTCTGGCTTGCTTTTGAACTTCTCCAACGTCTTCACATAAATACTTACTGTGTCCAACGATGTATATTCCTTACCATCCAAATCGTACAGCTACAATCGATTAAAATATTAATTGGAATTCATCTAACATATTCATATCCCTTACCGTTGGCAATGTGCTACGGAATTCCAGGTACTGCACACCATCAGCGTAAAACTCCGTTAAAGCCTTATAGTAGTAATCTTCCCAGACGGGAGCATACATAAGCAATCCATCGAGTAGTCCGAAAATCTCCATGAATCTCGACCAAGCCGCATTAATATCTTGGAAGTCCGTGGTAGGGTACAATGTTAGACGTTCGGTCAGATAGGCATCGACCTTTGCACTGGTATACTTTTTTCGAACTTCCGACAATAGACTCCAATCACATTTGGGATCCGTCAAGGCATCAGGTTTTTCCCTGGAGAAGCGCAGAGCAGCGGCACTCATGTCACCGAGTTCCTCGCAAACCCACAGGTTATCGTAGTAGGTCAGCTCGATGATGGCTTCAGTGCTGCACAGAGCTGTGTCATGTGCATGCAACACGGCACCCTTGGGCATATGCTTGATAATTCTGAACAGCTCCGTCTTATTGATGGCAGCGAGAACATTAAATATATGCTGCGATGGCTTGAAAAGATGCGGTGTAATTAAGCCTTCCGTGAACTCGGAAATCTTGGCCTTCATTATCGTTTCATTGGCCTGTTTTTCGCGGGAGTCTAACTCCAGATCATATCCCAACGACCTGGATTCCTCGTAGTGAAAGAATGCATTGCGTAGCGTCTTATACGTATCCGGACTGGGTCGAATATTGCCCAGAAGAGACTCCACGTGGGAAGATGTAGCGGCGGAAAGGGAAACAAAATTCGTTATCGTAACATCATTGGGCCGCCTGCGTGACTCAGATAAGCCAAAGAACAGGCAAAGACAAAGCACAGCGATTAGATTTAAACGTGGCAACATTTTTCCAGATTTGTGTACGCTTCGAGGAGCGTGGAATAACTGAGACCCAGTTGCCTAGTGCTGTCGAATTTTGTTGACCAGTTTTGTGTGCCGTGTGCTCTTATCTGAAAGATTGAAATCGATTTTGAGTGCTTGGTATATTATCTTTGATTTAAAACGTGTTTCTGTGTTTTGGGCGATAAACCAAATAACTAAGGGTTCTGATTGGAAACAATATAAATAAATAATTATATATTTTTCTGGTCAGTTCAGATCCAAAGCATAGGCCAGCCGACAACGGGTCCTTCTAATCGTCTCTAATCAAACAGTCATCTCGATTTATAAATTCCCAAGCTAACATTTTAGCCCATAGTGTGGTTCCCTGATAGTCAAGTTCCATAGTGGTAAAATTATATGGAGCACCAATTACTTATCATCTAGTGTAGTACATTAGGAAAATGTATCGAATTAAAGGAAATTAGTTATAAACCCATTAATATTAAGAACGAACGGAAATGACTTTGATGGAGTTATTGGAAATATATTTGTAAGATTAGAAATATTGTCATTCTGTTTACAATAAATATGATTTTGATACCTGGACAACAATTCTGGAGGCAAATGAACTAAAGGATTTCACTAAAGGATTTAATGCCGTCGCACAAAGCTTTCAGCCCATAAATAAAAACTGCTATGATACCATGACAGTGCTCTTAGTCGATCGGTCTCATTTAGGCTACTATACTTAAATGAATTAACGCCCAACTGTTTGAGCAGGCGAAGATTTGCCTGACCATTGGCAACGCCCATAAAAGTCGCATAGAAATCATCGGTGAGTGGTGCAGCATTCCAAAAGTATGGATAATCAGAGCCCACAACGATGGGATAGCCGGCTGCAATTAGATAGGCCATCGGATGCTGACTGAAATCGTTCACATATTGCTGATAATGATTGGACAGCGGACACACTTCGGCTGCAATCTTCAGCAACCTCATGGCCCTGAGCATTTCCGGATGCAGTGGCAAATTGATTGGATTGCCGAGCCGCTTACTGCCCAGTAGCAGTGCGTCAACGAGATTTGTATCGGGCACATTGTCTGTGGTATTCAGACAGCGCGATTCACCTGCATGGAAATAGAAATCAATTTCCTTGCTTAAGTTCAAAAGTTGAAGAAAATTGCCCAAGGGCGGCAGCTCGCATTCATCGCCAAAGCTGATCAAATCGAAGCCAATGACAAAGCTAGGAAACTCATTCTAAGAAGGAATTATTACATTAAAGCAAGTTTGCATAAGATCCAAAATTAAAAACCTTTAAGAGACGCGCATTTTCTAAATATCTTTCCACACTATCATCTTGGTTATCCCGCACAGGCGCATAGATCACCTTAAGACCTTCAAAATTATGCTTGAAACTAAACGGTTGTGCGACGTCCATCATCGTTTGAACCGTATGTAAGATCGAATACTTGGTGCCTTCCAAATCGTACAACTAGGGGTGCAGCAGGTAGTTTAAACTTAAGATTCAAGAACCCTCGAAAAAAACTACTCACAACTGGAAGCGAAGAACGCAGTTCAACATAACTAATACCATCGTCAATGAAATCACTTATCATGGAAAATATGAATATCTCCCACATTGGTCGATAGGATACTAAACCGTAAACTAAACGTTGCGCCCGTTTCATGTGATTGGCCAAGTGAGTGGCATTCATAAAGCTTTTTGTATCCACTGATATAGTGGCACGCAATTTTTCCTTATACGAATATGAATCCTTCGTATGCAAGTTGCTCATTCGCATCCATTTACATTTGTAGTCACCCTGAGGCTTAATTTGGGGCATATTTCTGGAGAAGCGAAAGTCTTCGAAGGGCCCATCGATGCCAACACAAGTCCACAGATCCGAGTAATTGGTCAACTCGAAGAGCTGGTCCACCTTAAACATGCCCACATCGTGCACATGTAGCAAGCCACCCTTGGGCATTCTGCGCAGGACCTTGTAGATCTTCGTTCCGTTTATTTGGTGATTGGCTAGGGAATGAGAGTGTGGCTGATAATGGTTAAAGATATTATGCAGTTTTTCGTCCAGCTGCTTAAGGGCCAGTAATTGCATATTGGCCACCTCCTCAATGGGTTGTAGATCCAAACTGCCGCCCACTCGTCGCCGTCGCTCCCTCGCCACAAACTCCAGACGTTGCTGGACAAACCGCTGTTCCGGTGAGCAGGAATAGTAATCGATGCCTAAGTAAATTGTCCAAACCAATGCCAGCAGCATTGTGCAAATCAATACGACCAGACTGAGATGCCAACAAAGATTGTCATATTTGGAAGAACGATGCGGCAGATTACGTTCTTCAACCGGATCCCGTTGTCTTTGTGGTTCCTGATTTTCTCTAACCGCTCGTTGTTCCGGTTGATTTATCACTGTCTGCATTGAACAGTGACGACTTTTGAATATATGCAGCGGCCATTTATTGTTTATTATGGACATGATTTTAATTTACCGAAATTTTATGAAAATAACTTTTCTAACAAAAAATTTCAGCACCTCTGAAACACTCTAAATAAAATTTGATCCGACTCTGCTGAGTGTAAAAGCAAAGCACTCAACTCGATTGCACTGGAATGTAATCTATTTATGATCGAAATACAAATCTCTGATTTTGTTTCGCACTTTGCGTCGGTGTCGGCGTCGGAGTCTTCGCCTTTGCCTTCACCTTGAACATATTGCACCCAATGCCATGGTTATCATGTGGCAACTTATGCTCTCCGCTGCCTGGCTGCTATTTAAAAATAGCCCAAACACTTGGCGATAAAACACAATCGAAGTCTGATAGCTGGGCATGAATTACTCCAACTACAAAACACTCAACGCTCAAAGAGAGCGGTCTTAGGGAGGTCTTAGGGCGGGCGTATGCCTGCCTGCCAGGGGTTGCATTTATTTTCGTAACACCACCAATACCACCACCAAGAGCGATACAGTGGTATTCATGAGAAGCGATGTTGCATAAACATTTTATATTTTTAAATTGTTAATCAGCAAACTAGATTATTATTTCAATAAGTCATCCAATTTGTAATGACATTTTTTTTCCACCAAATTGTATAGGAAATAAATAATGTACTCTCGTACATCTTTATCTAGCAGCTACTGTGTTAATAATCAATTAGTCCTTATGCCAAAAAAAAACCTTGTGTTGTGTGTAGATTTTACATCTGTTACACATATGTCTTTAAGGCAATCCGAAAATATCTGTTTTTTGTTTGTTATCATATATGTATCTTATGAAAATAAAACACAGCACACTGTGCAACAAATACAAGCATTAGTGTGTGTGTGTGTGTGTGTGTATTGGTGGTGTAAATGTTGTTGGGCTTCACAACAACACAACCAGCTGACTGAACGGCAACAGTGATTGAAAAAGAAACAAGGGTGGCACGCGTTGCATGCAGCAAACGCAGCAAACTCGAACTCAAACTCAAGCTCATCAGTTGACATTGCGGACTTAGAGCGACAACACAGAAATGCATTTAAGGCGCCACGGTAACTAAAGCACAAAACATTCTTTGCCGCCCCACTCCCTCCGCTAATACCCTTTCTTCATCGTACACAGAAGCTGGATCCGTTTCGCTGACAATGCTCAACGATGATTGCCTGCTGTTGATCTGTGCTCACCTGACACTTGGGGAGCAATTCGCGGTGTTGCAGTTGGGCGATCGATTTGAACAGCTGGTGGTACGGATTTGGCAACGTAAATACGCCAAGGCATTCGACTGGCAGCAGGAGCCGCAACTAAAATTGTTAAGCGGCGTCGAGCAGATTCAGCTTTTGGGGTACATGGTGAAAATAACGCGTTCGCTACTTAATCTCAGCGACAGCGATGTGCTTTTGCGCTGCCTGACATGCAAGTCGAAACGGAAACGGAAATGGCAGTCCGGTGGATGGCGGATGGCCAACATGGAAAGACTTGGTCTTACGCAATGCAATGCGCAGTTGCTGCAACAACTACCTCGCATCGGCAACAACCTGGCTCAGTTACAGTTGGGCAACAGTGTGAATGTCACACCTGGGGATCTAACCAGGCTTTTTGCACAGCTGCCACTGCTGAATGGGTTTGAGCTGCTGCCTGGCGGCATCTGTGCCGCTAAGACAGTTGACTTGGCCAACATCGAATATGGCCAAAGGTTGCACAAGCTCAAATTGCCAGCGTGTGCATTGCGAGCAGCGAGCAGGCAAATTGCACGACTGCCACAGTTGCAACAATTGACGGGCTTTCTGTGCTGCACCAACGACAGCGACATTGACGATGACAAAGAGATGGCAAATAGCGGTGGTAGTGTCGGTGGCGCCACAGCGACCATATCCGCTTGTCTCAAGGCGCTGAGCGCCGCCTCTTGTCAAATTGTGGCACTGAGTTTGCAATGTCAACTGGACGCCAGCCTGCCGAGACTGCTGCAAGGACGTTTGGGGCAACTGCTGTGGCTACAACGGTTCGCGTGGCATTCGCTGCTGATGGTGCACTATGATGCGAACGAAGGCAGCATCAAGTGGCTGCCGCAACCGCCGCAAGTGGCGCGTGCAGTGCTTCGTTTCATTGTCAGTCAGGCAAAGCAGGCGCCGTCGGCTGGTTTGTGTGAATTGGATTTTACGCGTAATGTGCATGCCACGCCCACATTTCTCACCCAACTCGGCGAGCTGCTATTGTTGCAGCCAACTCGAGAGTTAGTCGTGTGGCATGACGGATGCCCCAGGGTCCGGATGCCAAACGAGGAAACGGATATGCAGTGCAACAGAAACGATTTGGCCTTTGTGCAATTGCAATGGAAACAGTTGGCTAATGAAAAACCGAACTCTTGATATAAACTCAAAGTGAAGGGATTGCATATCTAAATAGTTTTAAGTACAACCAAAGTTCATTTAAGCAAATATACAACATTTTAAGATACACTTTAAAGTCTTTGTTGTGGGATAAATATCAGCAGTGAATACGATAGTTAACTTTATGTCAACTTAATGAAAAACAATGGAATATGTTGCTCAAAGCGACGCTTGGAAAAGAGATAAGCAAGTATTATTATATTATTATTATATGCTATCAACTTATAAAAATAAGAGACAGAATAAAATTTTTCTTAAACAATATTGCTTTGATTCTAATGTGCTTTGATTCTTATGTTCAATAGTGTTTTTCTTATTCATTTAAAAAATTTAAAAATTGTATTTTAATTCGTTTTTATTATTATGTAAAATTTGGAAAATCTAAATTTAGGGCTTAATTTTAGTAAGTGTAAACTTACTAAACCAATTTAAATGCAACCAAATCTCCCCAACTGTATGTAAGTATTTATAATATAATTTGTATATCATAGCACAACTCCCTTCCTTAGAAATCCATTTAGGCCGACGGATGAAATTTGTACTGCTTTTTATCGGTATTTGACTATACGGCAGGGCCAGAGCGATGCTCCCTGCCCAAAACTCTTCCCAGGAAGTCAATTCGATCAGATTGCCAATGCAATTCATTTTGACTATCTCTCATTAACAAACTATTCGCAAGGCGTAGGATCGAACGTATAGAGCTTTAGAGCCCTTGTCATTTTAAATAAACTAATCTCTTGCGCATTTTACAGAAATCTTTAAGCACTGAGCCCTTTTTAAGGAAACATCCAATAAAAATGGTAAAAAATTATAAAAACTTATTTATTGTTTTCACATCAAGAAATCATTACTTTACAGCCTGATTCAAACCCGCAACAAAACAGGCAGGATAAACCACAACCAGCCAATAATCACCGTGCACCGCGCAAGTGTTCCACATGTTCAGTAGATAAGAACAACATGGCCTATTTTCTGCAAAGGCAGCAACTACAGCAGCAACAGGAGGAAGCGCAAAGGCAGCTTAAAAAGAAGAATCGCTGTTCTTGTTCGAATCAAAACTCTTCGAACAGCTTTGTGAGTAGAACTCGGCAAAAGTTGGCCGGACACAAGCAAAAGCATTTATAACTTTAGGTGCATCTTTCACTTAGAACCCGACTCTGAATAGCACAATGATTGGCACTGATGCTGAATCAGTGAAGCAACGCACAGCACAGGCACGGTTAGTGAAACAACCAAGTCAACAGCAGCAGCCTCAGCAACAGCCAAGTACGGGAAGACCATATGAAAAGAGTCAATGTGAACTGTGTGCAGCACGTTGCATGCCACAAAGGGTAAGCATTGCCAACATGTGCATTGATAACGGCACAAAACTCATTTCATCATCAATAGCAATCGCCACATACTCCATACCAATTCCAATATCCAAGCGTGCAAAAAGAGAACATCTTTCAGATTTCAGCACCGGTAAGTCGGATGACCTCGCTTTAAGTTCTTTTGTACCTTAAAGTTCTTGAACGACAGCAATATGTGGGCCAATCTTGTGATAAGACGGAATATATGGAACTACCTATGCCATCTGGCCCGCAATGCTGCAGACAGCAACCTGGTCAGCTACAGCAACCCCCTCAGCAAGCGCAGCAACAAGTGACTTTAAAAAACACCCTTGTTCCAAGATATGATGACTATGCATCGAGCACCAGTGTAAATACATCTGTTCCGTGTCGAGCCACTGGAGCAGGGCCTAGCTGCAGTCAGCAGAATCCGGGGACTGACCTGAGATCTAATATTACTTTATGCAAAAATCAAAATACTTGCACACAGACATTTGCTTCTTCTGGCATAGCTGCACCAGAAGCCCCATGCAGTTCCAAAAACACATACTCAACGGTCCCAAATACAACTTGTGTAAACCGAACAAGCCAATTTTGTGATAATTCAACGCGTAAGTGTCGTCATATTCTGATTAATCATTCTATTAACTTGCTCAATGTGTAGCTGAGGAACGGTATATACAGCGTACAAATACCCTCTTCCTTGAGACGTTGGTCCTGGATCAATATAGTCCGGGCTTTATGCAGGAAACGCTAGATGGTCGCAAGAATTTTAACGAATATGCCTTTGAGATAGCATATGGGGAAAACATACCGGAAAAACCGTGTCCCATAGATCCCATTAGTATGATAGAGGCGGTTCAATTACGTATCGATTATGAACGCAACGAACTTGGCAAACGTCCTTTAGTTCTTGGGACACCTGATGATGATCATGGTATGGAAACTTCGGAAAGTGAAACCAACGTCAGCAAACCTCGCTCTAAGAAATCGAAACGCAAGAGCAAGGGTTACTACTACGACCAAGGGACTAAGCCGACTAGTGAACAACGTCGAAAATCCGAGATGGTTAACAGCATTGATCAATATTTTAATATCAAGAATAAAACGGATGTTAACGATGGTATAATGTCTTATTTGAAAGCCGAAACATACTATAAAGATAAACCACGATCTTTGGTAAGCATTTTTTGCATTTCTTTAAATGTCATTTAACTAATTTATTTTTATCTGAACAAAAACAGGACTTTATGACCGACATGTGTGTAAATGAATCCAACTTTTTTGGACTTCCCATCAAAATGAAGATCTTCAATGCAAAAACTTGCCCACTCAATAGCTGATGTTGTGATGTTTCATGAACATCTATATATACTATTCTGGTATTCTAATATCTGGCTGGCATTTATATATTAAACAAAAACAAGAATTGTACTAATCATTATAATATAATTATATTCATTTTCTAGGAAACCTTTATCAAACAAAGTTATTGTGTAATGTATGATGTGTTATGCTTTTTTTATTGTGCTTATCATTTTAACACTCAACAATCAACAGTTCTTCTCTTTGTTTAATAATTAGTTGGCTTTCATAATAATTTATGTATTTTTGTACGGTTTTACATAATACAATGAGTAATTTATTTGGTTCAAAGTGACTTTTTGTGACTAATTTGTTGGTTTAATATTTGTTGCTTCACTTTCATTAACCTCACTAAATGGTGTGATAATAGATTAGCAAATTGAAATTTTTTGTTCTTTTTTTTTAAAAACATATATACTTTTTTAATCTTTTAGTATTAATTAAATATCTCTAATTGTATAATGCATTTTTATGTGTTCGTTAATTAATTTTACAGCCCAAATACCAAAACAATAGAACAATAAAAGACCTTATGTGGAATGCAATTTAGCTGTGAACAAATTGCTTTTTTTAATAAATAAATATTTAATTAGATGATAATAGCGATTGCTTTGTAATCAAAAAACCGTTTTAAAAGTGCGCAATAATTTAAATTGGTTTTTTTGTTGGAATTTTTTGGTGAAATAATTTCTAAATTAATTCCCAAAAATAAGAAATTTGTTGCAACCAAAACTAAACGACTGTATATTACTCTATTTAACCATTTCACTCTTTCCAATCAGTTTCTAAATACAACGAATAATGTATGATAACAAACCGTAAAATATGATAGGAAAAAGAGACAAAAAAACAACACAAAACGCATGGCCACCGGCGACAGAGTAGCAAAATTAAGAAAGAAAATAAATATCAAGCTCATATACATATTTATATATGCATGGTATATGAACTGTTATGTCGTGAGAGTATAAGAGCACTTTGGGCATAAAATTGAGCATCAGTTTTTGATGTCAAACGCACATTGTACAAAGATTCTCAGACAGCTCTCTTTGGGCTAATGAACTCTGGCAGAGCGTGTTGTGTGGTCGACATGACAACAACTAATCAAATTGAAAGCAGAGCTGAAAGCCTAAAGCAAATATAAATATAAATACAAATCAGCTGGTCGGGATTGGGTCACTCTCTGCCGCTCACCCGCTCTCCTTTCACACTGTGTGTAAATAGTTAGACCAATTTAGTTGCTGCCCGCGGCACTAAATTAAACCTTTTTTGTATCAATTTGCACAAAAAAAAAAACGCACACACAAAAGCGTATTAATACTACTAAAAGCTCGAAAGCAAATTGACTTTTAATTTCAGTGCGCAATTTTCGTTTTTGTTTAATATTTGTTTTTTTATGATATTAAAGTTATTATAATATTTCAGCTGAGTAAGCTGCTTGTTTGTATTAAATAACCAGAGACAACAATAACTGCATTAATTATGTATATGATTATTTTTTTCCATATTCGATTTATGCATATTGAAAAACTTGTTTGATTTAGTAATTTGGTGTTGTGTTATAATTTGTAATAATTAAGTAACACTAATTTCTTTCATAAACTATGTTAATTATGTTTATATCACTTTTATTTTACCACAACAAATCTGCCGGTGCGAATGTTAAATATGTATAAATGTCGTTGCGAAGTTCTTGATCGCGATCTGCACGCCAAACACGCGTCCCAAACACTGATCACACACTGTACCGACTGTTCAGCGAGCAACCCAAAAACTTGAAGCCGTTGCCGATTCCCATTCTGAATCCGATTCCGATTCCGCATGCACTGTTTACTGGAAGAGAGAACGAGAGAAAGAGAGAGTGAATCAGGGGGACGATGAGCAATGTGAAATGTGAACAAAGCAAACAAAGTACAAGTGTGAATGTTTGATTTCATCTATTATGATATAACGAAAGTACTTCATACTCCCCCTCTTAATAATAATGTTTTCTTCATACACAAGTCACTTTGAATGACGTCTGAGCGTCAAATGCACCGCCCTCATTCTATAAAGAGAGAGAGCGATACGGTGAGAGAGATTTACGGTTAGTGCGTGATTGTAGAAGAGAGAAAAGAGTGTGTGTGAGAGCGCTATGAAACGTCACTTTCCCTTTTCATAACGGAATGTTAACTCTTTTAGTGATAATGATGCTCAAGTGCCCGTTGCCCAATTCGATGCTTAATAATTAAATCGTTATCTTGTCAACAGGCTCATCTTTAATACAAAACGTATTAAAATTAAATGATAAGCCCAATACCAGCGAGCTTATTTGTTTGGTTTAATGATTTCGTTTGATATTCTGTGATTTAAATGATTATAAATATGCCAAGCAAAATAATCTTTTTAAATGAGCTTGCACTTGAAATAATATTGGGGGATTTTCTTTGGAAAACTCTAAGCTATTTTTGCATTTTTGTTGTTTTTGTTTGTTTAAGCTTATTGCCAAAAATAGCAATCATCTAATACGTTAATTATTGCATCACGAAAATTTATCTTGTTGCTGTTTTGTAAACACAAGATTGAATGGGATTTAGCAGTTTGCGAATTTAGAAATTCAAAATGTTGTTGAAAGTCTCTAAAATATGAAAGTGCGTCAATCCATGGGCGGCCACACACCAACGACAGCTGGTTAAAGAAATTTTCTAATGATGTTTCTAGCGAATCCCAAAAGGTAATAATACTTTTATCGACTTACGTTAGTTTGGGGGTGGAATTTTAATATCCATTTACAAATGTAAATAAAATGAAACTAGAGAAAAAATTTGAAAAATGAAATGTAATTTTGTGTAGGCGAAAATCTAAACCTATTCTTGTTACACAGAAGCACAAGGAATAGTATGATGATAAATGCATAAGATGAAAGTTAAATTGCCAAAAGACAAAGCAAACATTTTTTAATATTCAGTTTTACAGAAAGAGAAAGACAGAAAGAGAGAGAGAGAAGCTGAAACGTAACGTGCGCAAAAACAAAGTCATAAATAAATTTACAACAGCATTGCATGCAAAATTTCAAGGCAAATACACTTTAGCCTCTCCATTCCTGCAACAGTCAAGGTACATAGCACACCCCTTCAACCCAAGTAACGGGTCAAACTAATGCTTAAGTGTTCGTGTGCATGTGTGTGTGTGAGAGAGAGAGAGAGTGTGCTGTGTGAGCCAGGATTAGACAGACTTAAATGAATTTATGGCATGTGCTAATCTAAAGGGGATTTCACAGGAATGACAAAAGTTTCCGAAAGGATGGGAATGCCAAGCTACACAAACATGGCAATTGTAAGTAGAACCGGGCAGAGATTAAAAACGGTGCAGACCTAAAGGAGATGATGATAATCAAACCAAATAGGAATATTTACAGTGTACTACACAAAAGAAATTTTATTAATATTTTTATTGCTCTTGAATAATTGTTATATACAGGATGAGCTTATCAAATATTGTGGTGTTAAGAGCAGAAAAACCAATTTTCATAACGGAAATTGCAAAAATATTTCGTATTTATTTATTTGCACTTTCTAATTGCTTACTCTAACGATTGATATACCAAATACATCAGCAGGGGGTTGAGATTTTTCTTCTTTTATTTACAATTTAATATTTTTTTCACAATTCGCAATTTCTTTGCGAAAAATGCTATGCAGGCATGCATATAGTATGTAGATTGCGAATACCTTAGACCACACACACATTTTGTTTATATAATTTTCGATATGTTGTTCACAGTTTATTCAGCAAATAAATCTCAAACACACACATTCACATACCGCAGCAGCAATTGTTTTTGCAACCTGCAACCACCTGAGTAATAGGCCAAGATCATGGCAAGAGCGTGTCAAAATGCATGGCAAGAGCATTTAGCTGCCGTCAAGTTCGATGCTAAGCTCAATGGCCTTAGGCTCAAATCAATTATGTATTTCGGGACGGAGATGAGATGCACATGCATTGGAGATATGTATATATACTAACTAACTCTGGGTGAAATATGTGCCCAAAATGTTTACGCAACTAGATTTGGATCCAGATACAAAATGTTCGATGAGTCGTATAAACACACATGCGTTGCAAATACCCCAAATTGTTGTTGTTGGTTATACAATTAGTGCACGCAGCGTGAAAATAGGTGCCGATGGGGAGGGTGGTGGGGTGGAGGGAAGCCGGTTGGGGCACATACTACATTGATGAAAAGCAGCAAAATTTTCCAATTTGTAAATTTTGTGGGCGTTCGCTATTCTCTATTCTCTACCACAATTCGTTATGTCTCTCCCCCGCTCCCGGCTTATCTGTGTGCCTATTGATGGAAAAGTGGGCGAGGATTAGATGCCAATCCCCCTCGTCCCCCTCCTTCCATGCAGTGTGCAGTGTGTCAAAAGCAGAGGGCGCAAGTTGATTATGCTTTGTTTTGCCACTTAATGTAATGAAATATGCATAATGCCATTAGGCAGCCGACATCGCTAGGCTGAAATGCCATAGCAACATAATTACAATACGCATACGCCATGTGTGCCCCTCAAACAACAACAACAATAACACACAAGAGCAGGCCTCATGAATTTCTTGTCTTGTGAATATTTTGACTTATAGTTGTTTTAGTCTTGAGAATTAAGTGCTCAAAAACTAGTAAACAAATTTCAATTGCATTTTCATCACATTCTCATCACATTTTCCTCTAGTTTTTCATTCTATATGCTTTCTGTTTGTGCTTTGCTTAAAAGTAAAGCATTTCCCAGTCTTTTTCACTCTCATCGATATGAAAAGTTTTAGTTTTTGAGTAGTTGTAGCTTTTTGTTTGACTCGACAAAAGTTCCAAGTTGAATTTGAAGTCACAGAAACTTGCTTTAAGATTTCGTTCTAAACAAATTCTAGTCACATTTACACATTTAGAGCTTAACTTTTATTTAATGTTGTTTCATGCAACACATAATTAAATTGAACACGTTACACTGTTTAACAAATAAATGCATATTTTCCATGGCTAATGAAGTGTATGCGACAAATTGAAGGCACCAACACTTTCCATACCAAAAAGGGTTAGTAGTTTATTTAGAAAAGCCAATTAGCATGCAAAACAAGTCTCAACACACACACACACACTCTCACACACACTTGCACAACTTATGCATTGCATTTATGTATAAGGGGCAAATGCATAAATATTGTCAAGTAAACATACACACACACAGACACACACACATGTATACTTTTGCATATTTGCTCTTCTTATTTAGGAGCAACAACAACAAGCACAACAGAAATGCAATTGGAATCGCTAGCGGCAGCTGCAATATTCGCGCTCGAGGCACCCAAAAATTTATGCAACATTATGCGGCATGTGTGCTAAACAGTCATGAATTTCAAACAGAAGCCGCAAACAAACCCAAACCATTAACTCTCTTTCCGTCTCGCTCTTTCGCACAGCTGATATATATATATATCGCTTGCTCGCTTTCACATCCTTTGCATGCGTAATAGATGCGATGGCTATGAAATTGCAGTTGCCTCAGAGAGTTTTTCCGTGTTTGACTTTTGGCCGCGCTCACAAAGAGGCAACGAACTGTGTTCAATTCCCCCAGCGCGTATATCCGCGCGTGCACTTCCTGCGCATTTGTCCCTTCATTTGCATACAAAGCCACACAACACACACAAACACACACTCACACACACACACATACATACGTACAGATCATGCGCTGGCAATTTGCATGGTGTTCGTGAATGTAAATTGTATGCAACTCCTCCTGCTCGGAGCACAGCTGCTGCGCTTCGATCCTGACAACCAAAATGCGCCAATAAGCATGCTAAACAATTGCACCTGACCCTTAGTGCTTTCACCCCCCTGCCTTTCTCTACTCACTTTGAAAGCCACACATTCATCAATTTCTCATTGATTTTGTCATCGACACTCCGGCAACCAACTGAAAACAAACAAGCCAAAAGGTACGCCATTCCCGGTTACTTTGGATAGAAATGTAAATATCAATTGATTGTAACTCTATCTCAATTCACATTCTAATATCTCACTCGACTTGCGGTTACGTATTTATTAGCTGATGTTGATGTGTCAATTATTTGAATTCTTTTTTTCATGTTTAGCATCACATGTTGAAAGCTCATATTGCAATTGAAAACTTTTCGCTTAATTGACAACTATTTAGCATTTATAATAGAATGTTCACTAAACATATTCATTGCAAAGTTATCCTATACTATGTTCACAAAAGAAAAAGTTTGTTCATAATTTAATTTAATCTAGAAACTTAATTGAGAGAGCATAAAAGCGTTTTAAATGTAGAAAACTTTTTTTAGTTTACATCTTTTTTTTTTGCATATTTTTGATATTAAATTGTGAAAAACCTAAAACCCCTTTAAAGCGATTAGCTTACATCAATTTTAAAGCGTATAATTTTGACATAAATTACGAACTTTATATGTAAAATTATTCTAGAGGCCAAACTATGCTGCTGTGTCAAAAGTTTCACAGTTTTCCTCGAAATGCAATCTGCCAAAAAATGTCGAAAATATGCCAAGTCACTTAAGCCACAGACACCCTGTGTAATGTGTATTGTGTACAAAAATATTTGTTATTAAATGGTAAAAATAATTAAATATTTTGCGGATCCACCACACAAAATAATGAACAAGCTTCTAATTGCATGGTTCGGGCATGGTTCTTGCATGGTTCTGGCACACGCCCATCTAGATATATATGATATATGTGTTTATAATTTACTATGAATAAGTCAGCGAAGCATGAGTGAGGCGCGCACTCTTCTGCTTGGCTACGTTTACCAACACTGGCAACACAAACACACACACACACATACACATCTGTGCTGAAAGCGTGTTGCAACATTCTCGCGTATGAGTTCATGCAGAAGCTCAGACATGGTGTATTTAGTTTAACAGCTTGCGAAGCGACGACAACATGCGACACTGACACGACAAGTGTTAATGCGCCACGCCCTTACCGCTTTGCCCCGCCCTTTCCCTTTCCCTTTCCCGCACCCTCACCATTTACATGCGACTGGCAAAAGTGTAAAAGCGGTGAGCATTTCTCTGTGCCTTTTTACAAATGAAATAAATGTTGCAACATTTGTGCAGCAGCAAAACTAACTAAAAAACTTTGCTGCACCCTAACATACTTCACACACACACCCTCTGCCCCCTTCTCTCTCTCTCTCCATCTCTTTCTAATGTGTTGTGCACTTGAAAATCTCATTTCTTGCCTCGCAACTGCATAAAAAGTTTTTAATCAAATTTTTCAATTTGGCATCTCTCTCTCTCTCTCTTTTTGAGATGTTAATTAAAAACGGCGAATTTTCAACTATATATATGTATATGTGTGTGTGGGTGTAAGTGTATGGGTGAGTGTGTGTGTAAGTTGATTAGTTTGTTAGTTTGACGTTTTAAGCCGCCTCGTCGAATCGCTTAAAGCGATTAATTCAATTTGTTTTCATTTTGTGTTTTCACTCAAACATATTAAGTATACGCCGCTTTAACCAGAACAAAACAAAACCACAGTGCTAGAAACGTGATCTCTGGTAGAGTTTGTTGCTAAACTTGACTCTGGAAGCCGCATTCTAATTAGCTGTTAATTTCTTGATGGCCTGTAATAAAATCTCTAGAGACTCTCTAGACCATGTGCTTGTTTGTGCTTGTGATTTGTGATAAGGCGCGATAACTCATTTAATTAACATTCAGCTACACTCAGAGAAAACTGCGCTAGTCAGGTGTCTGTCCGAATATTAATATCAAAGTGTAACTTGGACATACCATGTCCCTTGTGTACTCTCTCTCCATCTGTTCGTGTCTGTCTGGCGATTAGACCACTTAATATAACTGCCAACTGCTGTCCTGTCCAAAGGGACAAGCTACGAACGGGGCATTGACTTGCCTAAAAACAAAAAAGGAAACTAGGTGCAGCCGGCTGGTCATTGGCTTGTAAATAAATGTAATTTAATGCTAATTAAAAGCTCGCTGTAAGCCAACATTTGCTAACACACAGCGACAGCGATAGACAGCGACATCACGAGTGGGAAATGGCTTTTCCTTCCCTTAATAATGTTTACTCTTTTTCACTAATACCATTTAATTGGTCTAGGTGGTCTAGGTCTAGTTAGCTGGCGTTAGTTTATTTATAATAATCTTTATAATATACACTAATGAATACGCGAATTAACTTCACTTCACATCAACATACAGCAATTAAGTAACTTGAATACACTACATAACAAAAAATTATAATTATAATAACAACAAGAACAACAATAGCGATAGCAACAGTAGAAAAACTCAAGCAAGCCACACCTAAAAGCATTCTACAGTTTCTCGACACAAACTGCAAATTAAGTTGTAAAAACACTCGACTCGGCCATTGTTTCGTTCCTTTCCTTTCATTTCTTATTACGGGGAGGTTGGAGCGGGCGGAGTTGGCGGCGTCTGGGGCAATAAAAGTGTTGCGGGTAAAAGTCATAAAAGCCCCGACCACTGCCCGAACAAAGTGAGAGACAACACAAAAAAAATAAAAACAACAAAAACATGAAAAAAACTGAGAGAAATGAAGACAATTGACAATGAAGCAAATGACAGCCCCAATGGGCAATCAAAAAACAAGTAAAACGAGCAAAGAATGAAAGAAGAATGAACCCAAAAAACAGAAAAAAAAAACAAATTCATGCAACTGCAAAAGATTCGAAATGAAGTCTTTTTGAAGGCAGTTTTTTTTTTTGTTTTTATCAATATGCAAATCAGCTTGCCGCATAAACTTTTATATTCATACATATTTTGAACTAATTAAACAAGTCAACAAGGTTTAGTAACATAATCGATTACAATTTATATTTGAGTATTGAAAAAATTGTTTTCAGTATAATTTGTCCTGCTTAAAAAAGTCAACAAGGTTTAGTATTGAAATCGATTACAATTTATATTTGAGTAAAAAGTGTTTTCAGTATTATTTTTCATTTCTACCTGATAGATTAAGGCATAAATCTTACTCTTGAGGACCCAGATATTATAATAATAAAGTAACAAATATTCTAACAAGCGTAAAAAGTTAAAGTTTTGACCGAATTTAAGACGAAAAAACTTACTTAAATTAATTAAAGATCTCTTCAGTGCCGTTACTCTAAATGGTTTCAGGGCTAATATAGCCATTTGTTATCCTTTCAACGCAATGCAAAATGACGTAGCGTAAAGTACATAAGATGACAAGACATGAAACTAGTTTTTGTCTTGTTTTCACCAAAAACTTTCTTATCACAATGTGCTACTAGACAAACAACAGTGTCTTGAGGCGCAAAGGTGGGGAGGTGCGACGGGCGGCTTTGCTCCCCCCTTTTATAAACAGTTGAAATATGCAAAGCACAATGAGCGGGCCCAGGCCCAAGCCCAGGAAGCATTTAAATGCATATACTATTTAATGAAAGTACTTTCTCGTACATAGAACAAAGAAACGCCGAAAACCGAAACAACTAAACAAAATAAAAGAGTTGAGTTGAGTTGTTGAAGGGAAAGTGTTGCCTGAGAGGGAGGAAGGGGTGGCGGGGTAGTTAGAAACTTGTACAGACTGAGCAGCTGCGCTGTTTATTTAAGCTGCTTCGAAAGCTGCTTGTACAACTTTTGAGCTGTAGTTGTACTATTTTCTTTATGCAACCAAGATTGCCCAAAAAACATGCCGGCCAACAACAACAACATCAACAACAGCAAGGACACCAACAACAATAACAACAACAACAACAACAAGCCTACCACAGTCGTTTTTGATGAAGTTGTTCATCGTCGTTTTTGGTGTTTTTTGTTGTTTTCCTTGTTTTTGGCACAAGTTTTTTTTATATGCGCTTTGGTGGGTTGTTCTCAGTTGTTAAGTTGCATTTCAAGCAAATGAATTTAGAAGTCTTATCTAACAAGTTTCTTCTTCGTGCCATCGACAGCTGGCAAAAACAAAAAGAAAACAAAGTCTGTTGTTGCTGTTTTTGTTGTGGTTGCATGTTTTGCCATTTTATCGGTAAAGTTATGAAAAGCACTCGAAAATTTGTGAACATAATAAGTTGATTTTCGTTTGGGCAAAAAAAAAAGCCAAAACGGCATCTTTTGTTATTGTTTATATTGTTTATATCTCAGATTATGAATAAGTGAATAAATAAACAAGATCGTTCTTTAAAATCTTTATTAATCTTTGAAAAACAATATTAAATAATAACTCAATAAATTATAATTAACTTGGCATAACTTTTTCCAAGGAGTACCTCTCACAATTATGCAGCAATCGCATTAAAGCTGACTAAATTTGACTTCCAAAAAAAAAAAAAAAGGAAACACAAACCAAACTGTGAAGCATGCAACATTTACATAGCAGTTCCTAGACCACAGAGCATAAAAGTGAAATATAAAAAAAATATCCATAAATTCTCTTTTTTTCGGGCTTCTAATTAAAGCAAGTCACGTACATTTTAAATTAAAAGCGGCTGGGCACAAAGCAGCCAACATTTCAGCATTTCACTGACCACAAAAACTACGATGGCAAAAATGTAACTTTACCGCCAAAACAGCCACGCCCACCACCACCCCCTAAGGGGTGTGGAACAGGACAACAGTCACGCAGCTAGAAGTTAGGGCGGAGCCCACAAATCGACAGTGCTCGACTTAGTAGTATAGTGGTAACAATGTCACACGCAACTTTAATTATAAATGTCACAATAATTGAACTGTAAAACGTGGCCCAAGTCTGAAGAGTCCTTGCTGGGACCAAGGACAAGCTACTAGCTATTGACAGGGCCAGACACGTTTAATTTATAATCCCATAATCTCTTGGCTGTTTGGCTAAGCCCACAAGAGTATAATGAGCTGTATCTAAGTAACCAAAGATTTGCGTTCTACACTGTGTTTGCACATAAATATGTGTAATTATATCACAAAGACATCAAAAGATATAAATTGGGTTTCGTCTTTAAAATAATGAGCTGTCTGTGCGGTTGGCCATCGATTCAAACACCCCACGGGCGACCAGATGTTTGTGTGTGTGTGTGTGTGTGTGTGTGTTTGGCAGCCACAAACAGCAAGTTTACAAACTTAACCACACATCTGTGTTTCCAAGCTTGATATGTTGTGTGGCAGCCACAAAACCTCTGGATGCACTCTGTGCGTCGTGCGTGTTTCCTATGATAACTATACTAGTTGCACTGCAGTCCAGTTTCAGTTTCAGTTTCAGTTTATCAAAGCAATTATCATACAACAACAGTCAATAGCAATTAATGGAATGGGAACTCTAAGAGCTGTATTGCGACGTCGATTTAAATATTTATTAACCTTTAATTCAAAATCCTTAATAGGTTTAAGTTGAGCTTAAGGTAACTTAAATATTGTGATTTTTATCACTAATGGCAATCGATTTTTATCGATAAATTTAGTTATTAGACTAAAATAAGATTGAAAATGTTGAAAAAGACTTAAAAATAGTTTCATTCTTTTACATTGTGATTGTTATCACTAACATCAATCGATTTTTATCGATAAAATGAGCTATTTTTGGGTTTTAAGCTGAATCAAAACTTATTTTATTCATTATATTAATCTCAATCTTATAACAAAACCAGTAAAAACCATATTTTTTACTCCTTGCAACCTTAAAACAATAAATAATTTTGAGATTATGCAAACTTTTGTCCTTAATGAATGACTGACTGCTATCAATGCAAAGCCCAAAGGGTAAAACAAAACGATTTTAACTTTTCCCCAAATGATAGCAAATTCTTAATAGTTAAACATTGAGATTGCAAGTAGAGTAACTTAGGGCTAAAGGATACTGCACATATACTTTTGCAAAAATCCTCTTTTAAGTTACCAAAAACAACCCAATTACTATTTTTTTTTATATACACACACATTAAAAGAAGTTAACAACTTAATTAAACTAACATAGTTATGCACTTATTAAGTAATTTCATGCAGCCGCAAGCTGGACAAACTTTAACATATACTTTTAGCCCATATTCATAATGGCACAAAAGTTTAAATCAATTAGAAAATTTCCTTTTCCCGGTTTCTGTTGAACTTTTGCCTTTCGGCATAGGGAAACGGAAAACTCGTTGCTCTCTCGCTCTCTTTGTGCAACTATCTCCTTGTTTATTCATTGAATTTTCTGCTTCAATTAAAAAGCCATTAGAAGTGGCACTCAAACTTGAATAAACCCGCACATACACACACACACCCGCACACACACACACTCATTGAAGTCAAAATAAAGGGCAGGTCTCAATGCCGTTGTCCTGGCAACTTGACCGAGACAAACAAACAAACAAAATTGTAAACAGAAACTCACCTCAACAACAACAACAACTACAGCACCTATCCCGCAATCAATATTATTATCCTTTTGCCTGTCAAAAGCACAGCAAAGCAACAACAACAAAGGCCATTTGCATGCAAGGTTTTTTTTTTGTCTTGTTCTTACATTGCCTTTTGTCTTTGACCTTTGTGCTTGTGTCTTGGCCTAATTTATATTTAATGCTCGGCTCACTCAAGCAGCTGCCGAATGCCGAAAATATTCTAGCTTAGACTGTTGTTTGCTTTTCAAGGTGACAGACAGACCGAGCGACCGACCGACCCACCGACCGGGTGGGGGTCAAGATCATGTTGCTGTTGTTGCTTTGTCTTATTCATATTTAATTCCTTTGGGCTAATTGGGCAAGCAGGCAAGCAGTGCCGCCAGCACATCAAGGCTATAAACTTCATTTTATATACAAGAAAATTACATTATGGCCATTATACGAATTATTTAGTTAGAGGAAATGCCATTATATTGAAAACAATTGATATGCTCAATATATTAATCAGTGTCTTGGTTAATTTAGATCCTTTTGCTTCACTTAATTTTATAAATAACGAACGAACGAACAACAATTATAAATGCCAGGGGCTTTAGTGTGTTTAGCTGCTTGCAATTTTCATAATAAGCAGCTTTAATGCACAAATGTGCACAAAATTTGATGCAATGTTGCAGACTGCCGCAACAACAACATATTTTCCTGCTGCATCCGGTTTCCAATTTTGCACAACACAATTTCATTTCTCTCTTTCTCTCTCTCTCTCTCTCTGTCTGTCTGTAGAGTTTCGAGTTTTTGTGCAGCTGCCTCATAAATATGCACATTTAATGCAATGCGAATTTTCCCAAAATATTATTTGCAGCCATCAATCGGTCGGTCATTGGACAGGAAGCAAAATCAGCAGCAACAACAACAACAACAAGTGGCAAATACAATTTTCCAGCATGACAAACTTTAATATGTTAGTTTCGAATCCTGAATTATGTATGTGCGTGTTGAATTGAAATGCCACCAAGCGTTGCCAGATATTGTGCAGAAAAAAACACATATAGATAAACATGAAAGTTGAACACGAAGTGCGAAGAGGAAGGTCACCAACATAATCTCATCTTATTTAGAAAATATATAAATAAATGAAAAGGCAATCTGCAATTCAATCTATAAGCCAAAATAAATATTATATTCGTTGAAAAACCAATTATTAAATATAATCATAAGAAAATACTAGTTAGCAATTACATTTTGTCAAACAAACTTTAACACAAGTTTGTTATTAATTAAGAAAATTGACTCAAAAAGTATATACAACAAAATAGTCGTTTATTCTTTACAACTAGGGACATAAAACAGAATGCCAATTGTAGACAGACAGGTCAATGGGAAATAAAAAGCTACAAATGTTGTCTGTTTAACAGAAACTTTAACGAGAACTGCTAGAGACTGACTCGCTGTCTGTTTGAGGGCCATGTGCGCACAAAAGCTGTGAAAAGCATAGAAGTTTTGTGTGTGTGTGTGTGTTTGAGCCCCATTCATTATGCAAAAAGCTAAAATACAACAGCAACAGCAACGAGGCGCACAGTTATGGCCGCCTCATAAAGTAAAGTACACACAAAGTTTTATTTTTTTTTTGTCACTACTTACCAAGTAGAGTACTGTGCTAGTATTTACCACCACTAGGTGAATATACATATTATTCGTGCTAACTTCTAGTGTAACTTGAGTTGTGTTGTTGGGTCCAAAAAGGGGGGCGGATTGTGGCTGCTTCATTACCCTAATGAACTTGAAAAAGTATCGGGTATACAAAGACACAGTGAGCGCAATAAACAGCCGTCGTCGTCGTCGTTCCCACAAAAAAGCTGAAGACAATAACCAGGTGCCGTGCTGTCACCCCACCCCCCGCCTCTGACAGGCAATTCAGTGGCACCCTGTTTTTTGGTAACTTAAGAGCTAGTAGCCTGCGCCAGCAGATTTTGCGTGTAATGAGGTCATAGTAACAAGTGTTGACTTTAATTAGTGCGACGCTCCCTCTAACCTACATACTCTCTTGCTATCCTGCTCTTGTTGTGTATTGCGCTCTCAGTCTTAGAGTTTTCTGTTTTTCATCCATCCATTTTGCATAGCATAGGCAAATGAGGCTGTCGAGCCATGTGACGATGTCGACAGCTCACAAATTATGCGTTAATTACATCTGTCAAAATGGCCAAAGATACATTTAAGTTGTTTTCACTTTTCAGGTCGTGATGATTTTTGAGAATAATTTATTCAAATCGGATTTGCTGGAGATAGCTTTGACCAAATAAATGAAGTGTAAACCAAAAGATATTAAGGCGTTGCCAGGTTATTAAACGTATTTATTTTGGTTGCGTTAACATGGCGTATGATTAATAGGCAAAGTTTCTGTTGCGTATTGCGTAAGTCTCTTGTGCAAAACAAATGCGAAAGTCAAGTAGAAAAAATAAGTTGGTTATATAAAAGCAAACCGCAGAGAACACAAATACCCAAAACACGCACATGCATATAGCAATAACAAGGAATGAATGTCTCTAAAATGCTTATTTACATATACATATGTACGTCGGGAGCTTTGGAGTGCGCCAAATGGCATAAGTAGAAACAGTAGCAGAAATGGCAATGCCAATGGCAACAGAAGAAAAGCAAGTGGTTTGCCGAGAACCAGCGGCATTTGTTGATTTTATTGACATGTAACTTGCTGCTGTTTTCCTTTCACTTCCTTTCTTTTTCCCTCCCGTACCCAGTACCCTCTGGACGTGAGTTTCCTTTTTGCATGTCCTTTTTTTTTCGGTTCGGTTTGGTTCTAGGAACATCAGTGTGTCTATGTGCGCCGCGGTCTTAAAAAGCGCCATAAAATTGATAAAATCAGTTGATTGTAAAAATTGATAAATTGAAATTGATTGAGGCAGCGACGACTTGAAGGCAAACGAAATGTCTTTGATGCCAAACTCAGTTTGCATATGGGCCATCTATAGACAGTTAAATAGATAGACCACACAATTGTAAAAGAAAGTGAGTTTCGAATGGCACCCACAAATGGCATCGGGAAACGATGCCAGAGCCAATAATTGAAGTTTTCTGTTTTGTAGATATCTAACTTGGGGGCCTATAAATTAATTGACAATCGATGGATCCTTCTTCTTCATTGCTGCCATGTTTTTTTTTTTTTTTTGCTGCATATGTTCTCAAGCACTTAACACAATTCAATTTCACTTTGATATATTTTTGCTGCATGCAAATTCAATTGTATATGTCGTTTCATTTCTGAAAAATATAAACATAAAACATACCTTAACTAGCTCACCTCTTTATGATATGGTTATGTCTGGGTGTGTGTCATCAATACCATTAAGCGATTGCATATTTGATTTTACATTTTGACAATTTACAGCAATCATTTTGACAATTGACAGCTAACTGCAAAATTTTGCATCCATTGAACTTTGGTGCAAAATGCAAAACAGCTAAATTGTCAAAATGGTCGCGAACAATTTAAACAGTTCGACTATTTTGCATGTCGTTCTGGGGTTCTCTTGAAATTGGATTTTGGCTTGATTGACGCACACTTAAAGCGACTCACAGCTCATTGGTCACACAAGCCACACCCACCCAGTGAATCCCACTTTAATGAGGATAATGAACATCGAGTGTGTGTTCTCACAAACCGAACAGAACTCAATTTCGTTTAATTCTATTACAATTCATAACTATTGGTATCAGAAAATAAATAAATATATATATATATCCTAATATATTTTTCCATTTATTTTTAAACATGTTAAGAGGATTGCGATTGCCTTTAGCACTACGTAAAATGCAAATTGTACTAAACCATTGCTAACAAAAAAAAAAAAAAAAGGAAATCGAATACACATGCAAATCAATTCAGTTATTATACAATTCGATTTTTACAAGTGACAATTTCCACTCGAAATGCATTTTTTTGGAATGTAAATGAATATATAAAACTCTACATTTTTATGGAGATGAAAAAAACGAACATCAAAGCTTTTTGCTGCTGATAATCGTTTTCAGTTAACAAGTTAAGCTCGTTATAACAGTCATGCCAGAGATATATATATATATCTTTATATACACGGTTATTAGTATTCTGCGACTTTATCTTTAATGCTCATTAAACTGTTTGCTTTCACATTAACTGACCATCAGTTGATTGCAACAAAGGGCTGACTCTCACTCATTTGCAGCAGTTGCAGCACTTGCAACACACAGTTATTCGTTACACAAAAGTTTTTTAATTACTAAAGTTTTTTGGTCGCCTACAGCAACGGCAACAACTACAGCTACAGCTACAAATTATATATATATTTACTTAATATTGTTTTTGCTGTTCAATTTCGAGTCGAGCTGCACAGTTTTAAACAAGCTCAGACAGCATCTTGTTCAGAGTCGCAAATGAGACGCATTTACTGCCACTTGTCAAGTTGACTTATAACCGTGTTGAAACTTTCATCTGCACCTGTATCCAGTTCGTACTTGTGTCTGTGTATTGGTGTGTGTGTGTGTGTGCATTTACGTCGCTTATGCACAAATGAGCAAAAGTTAACAAGCAGCAAAATGGGATGCGAAGGCGAAGAGTGAGTGGATGGGTGGAGGGCAGGCTGGTTGGCAAACGAGCTGTCTTATTATAGTGGCTGATGCTGCTGCTGCTGATGCTGCTGTTGATGCTGCTTCGGGCTCTAAGTGTGTGTTGCAGGCTGTGGTTTTTAGTGGCACGCTTTGTGCCTTAAGCCAAGTCGCAGCAGATGCCGATGCGCCTGATCCTTAAGCGCGTCTTTTAAGTGCCCTCTTCAAACTGCAGTGTGTGTGAGCGGGTGTGTGTGTGTGTGTGTGAACGCGAAACCTCAAGCGCAATTATTACTTTAAACACAAACTTTTTGGTCTTACCAAAGTGCGTGCAAACTTGTGAAGAAATAGATGCACAGCCTTAACCAAAAACACTTGAGCTCGTTTTAATTAAAAAAGAAAATCATTATACTTAAATGAAAGCAGTTATTGAGTAATTGAAAGCAGTTAGATTTTCACATACTTCGTCAACAATAATAAATCAAATATATTTTGGTTTAACATCAAATCAAAGCAACAAAGTTTCTTAAAGCTTTAAGCAACATGTCAAAATGGTTTTCCGCTCGGTTTTAATTTAACTTTCACGGAAAGTGCATGCAAAACCCAAAATGTCCCAAGTGCTGCAAAAAGCATTCCAATAAAAATCAAAGTTTATGCGCAAAGCGCTTGACTTTTAAAGCCCGTCAAATGCATTTAGCTGCACCTTCCTCAAAATACCCAGCACAAACAAGCAAACACAGACACACTACACACATAAACAAACACACCCTAACACACCCTAACACAGAGAAACAAAATAGAGACACGCATATAATTTACACATAACTTTTGGTTTCGGTTTGACATTTTGTGGCTAAATTGTAATATGTAACAAAAGTGGGCAAAAGTTACGACAGCGGACAAGCAAAGCAAAGAGCTGACATGGAAAACGGAAACGGGGGAAACTGGTGAAACGGGAGAAGAAGAAGAAAAGCAAACAAAAATGATGGGAAATGCATTTGGCAAGCAGAGACTTTACAGCCAGTTCGTTGTTGTTGTTGTTTTTGTTGTTATTGTTATTATAGTTTGCTATTGCACAACGCCAAACTTTTTGGCCAGCATTCGAGTAATCAGAAGCAACTGCTCTCTATGTATATGTATGTGTGTGTGTGTGTTTGTGTGTGTGTGTGTATCTGACAAATTAGCATTCTTGCCAGTGGAAAGTTGGAATCATTAGCTTCTAGTTTTGCTGCTGTTTGTCTTTTGTGTCGGTTCTGTGTTGTTTTTGGGCCAAAAGACCGTCGTCAGCGACGGCTTTTAGCTTTAAGCCTTAAGAGGCAGGCGACACACGTGCTGTATACTCTTAGCGGAATGGAACATGTGACATCGCATAATTCACTTTGTGCCTTGTCTTTGTGTCGCTTAAATTACATGCAACACTTGCCAAGTTCACCACACACACCACACACACCCGCACCCCTCAAGCCATGAGCTATAAAACTTTGCCTTCTTCAGCCGCAACTTCCGCAACGTTGCGGCAACAACCAAATGCATTGCAACTTTATTAAAAAGTCGTAAAAGTTATAAAAACTACTAAAAGCAATGGTAATAACTTGTTGTTTTTTTATTGTGCTTGCCACTCGCTATGGAGTGGATGCCGCGGCAAAGGTAGAATAAAACTTTGCCGCTAGCTTTCCGCTGTTGACAAAAAAACGAAGCCAACAAACGAGCATCAAGGGGGTAAAAAGCTCGAGTAGAAAATACCCTATTCACATGTCTGCATAAGATCTTTAACTTGTTTTTTTTTGTGCTTGGCTATTTATGACTATTTAATCAATTCAGTTTTTGTGGGTGATTGGGAATCTTGGGTTCCTCCATGCATTACAGTTTATGGGGTTAAAAAAGCAAGGAAAAATCTGCAAAAAACTTGATAAGTGCGAGACGTAAAAAATTCCTCAAACTATATGGCACAATTTTCGTCTCATTGCAGATGTCATTTGCTGTCCGCGCTCAAAAGTATGCAATGAATTGTTGTCAAACAAAAAGTGTTGTCGATAACAATGCAGCAGCAGCAGCGTTACCAGATCGCTTCAAATGCGCATTATACGCTTGTTATTGTCGCCATTTTGTGACTTGAGAACTATTATTGTTGTCGTCGTCTTCTTTTGTTGACGAGCTAATGCTTGTTGTTGTTCAACTTGATGTTGTTATTATTGCTGTTGATGCAGTTGTCGATACATTTTATGGTTTCTTAAGCAGCTTATTATAAGAGTTGTTTTGTGTTTTGTGTTTCGTTTACTTCATGCGATTTGAGCTCATTTGCCCAACTGAACAATTACTCAAAAATGTATTAGGCTAACTAACTTGAATTGCAACTAATTGCAAGTTAATTATGATTTCCTAAACCCCCTCAAAATCCAATTAGAAATTCTCGCATTGCAGTGCACTCAATTAACAATAATGTTGCTGCTTGGCTTAGGCGCATACCAATTGCAAATCTCGTACAAATTTATTTGCATTCATAAACATGCGCCAAAATATTTGGTTACGCATCATAAACCAAAACCGGCAGTCAATTTAAAACCTTTTGGCGATTTAATATAGTGCACGCAACATTATATATATTACGCAAAAAACACAAATTCAAATACGCATTATGCAATTTTAATTGCCGAATGTGTTTTAGCCATTTTGTTCTTGTTGTTGTTGTTGTTGTTGCAGTTGCATAATATTAATTGCGCTTATTGTGCGCCTGTTAGACAATAATCAGCACGGAATTAATGCTCAAAGAGCAAAAACAATTAGTCGCACACCTCACAACAACCTCTCTCTACCTTTCTCTCTTTCACCTCAAAGCAAATCATAATCATCCACATCACCATCTCCCAATCATCATTATCATCATCATAATTAGCTTAGGGTGTCTCTGGCAGCAGCCGCCTAATTGAATTTTGATTTTGAATGTGATCTGCTCAATCGTCCAATCAAACACTTCGCATGCAGCGCGTAATTACTCAATTTGTGGCACAACAAGAAATTGAATCAATCCCAGATATTTCACATCTTACACAGAACACAATTTCCAAGAACTCCCGAACTTAGAATTTATTGAAGCTCTACCCCCGAAATCTTATGCATATTTATACCCTTAACCTATGGAATGGGTAGAAAAGGGTATAATGGTTGTGTAACAGTCAGAAGGAAACTTCTCCGACCCCATAAAGTATATATATTCTTGATCAGAATCAACAGCTGTCTGTCTGTCTGTCTGTCTGTCTCTTTGTCTATCTGTCTGTCCGTCTGTCCGTCTGTATGTATGAACGCGTCGATCTCAGGAACTACAAAAGCTATTGACTTCACATTTTTGATATGAGCACTCCTAATCCCTAGGCATAGCATGTTTGTTTTAAATTTTCGATAGCTTTCCGGCTTACGATACAACACATGTAATCGATAACAAAATCGATCGTTCATACATACTGACGGACAGAAAGACGGACATCGCTAAATCGACTCGGCTTTTGATGCAGATCAAGAATATATATACTTTATGAGGTCGGAGAAGCCTCCTTCTCCCTGTTACATACATTTGCACAAAACCATTATACCCTTTTTTACCCATTTCATGGGTTAAGGGTATAATAAATAAATCAAACTATAAATCATGAAAACTACAAAAAAAAAAAAATAATAAATAATTAAAAACAATTTAATAAAGAATGGTGCTAGTTAAGACCTTACCCTCAGTAATCCCCGCAATGATGTTGATGGGTTCCAGAGACGGCTTGACGAACGCAATCATCACAACATGGAATTCAAACTTGGTTTGGATGTCTAGGATGCAATTGATCTGCTCACCACCAAAATTCGATCGACTGCAATCGAATTCACGCCACTTTTAAACCCTAGTTTAAAAACAAGTTTAAATTGTATGTTCTTAAATTATGTGTTTTGGTTAGCTAAAAAGCAAAGCAAAATCGAGACTTTACATAATGTGTCTGGGTGTGGTTTTGATAAGGAACGGAGATTTACGAGCCTGGTCAATGGCCCTGTACAGTTCAGTTTTAGCTTCAGCCTTGCTATGGCAATGTATTTGAAAAGGGCATTTAAAAATTTGCTGCAAATTGTGCAGACGCAGCGCCGGAGGCAAAGCATTTTTCATGCACACACGCGGGACTACGAAACACACACACACACACACATACATATATACACACTCTAACACACACTCAAGCACGCATTGTGACGCATTGGGAAAGACAATGCTTGCTTGCATTCAAAATTTGGCCAACAATATATATTTCCGAGAATCGTGCAACCAAAGACGACGACGTTGCAAAAGTTGCAAAGATGCTGCTGCAGACGTTGACTTTGAAACTTGTGAGTCCTGCGTATGTGTGAGTGTGTGTGCTGCCAAAATCAGCTTTAGCATGCACATAGTACACATAAGGAAACGGATAAAGAAGTTGTAAAATAAGTTGCACGAACTCTTACCGAAGTTCATAAATTATATACAAATCAAAAAATGAAAACGAAAAAAATACACACAAATAAAAATAAATAAAAGGAAAACTGTGAAAGGACAATGGCATTGTTTCAAGTTGTATTTTGTTTTGTCAATCGATTTCGTTTTAGTCAATAAAAGATCAAAATAAAATTCATAACATGATTTTCTTAAGAAATGAATGTTCTAAACTTTTCAAAACTAATCTCGTATTTTGCAAAAGATAATAAAGATTTCTTATCGAAATTGAATTAGAAGAACTTAGGGCATTTTGTGTTTACCTTACTTTACTTTATTTATTATTATTATTATTTTATTATTTCTAATTTAATACAACAAGTTTTGTGCAAGTTTTTGTGTACTCTTTGTGTACAACTTTGGAAACTTTTCGCCAGGAAAATATAAGAAAAAAACTCTTTAAAAGACATCTTTCCACCCTTAAAAACAAATTATTGTCTGTCATAATTATGAACACATTTGAGTTTTCCTTATTACCAATAATATGCGAAAAATATAAGCAATTAAAATGGATTTCTACCAATTAAGTTCAAGACAATGGAGAAGAGACAAGAGAATCCTTGTGTTGTGTTGGCTGACATCGCAAATGAGCTAAATATTTTTATAACTTAATTAATCACTGATTTTCCTTTCACCATTTTTATATTTTTATGGCAAAAACGACGCCAACGACGCCAACGACGCCAACGACGACGACGACGTAGACAGAAAATGAAGTTCTCTACGATTTGTTTTATTGTCCATCGTGTTGGGTCGACACTTGGGTTTGCTTTTGTGGGTTGCTGGTGGGTTGCTGTTGGTTTGCTTGTGGCTTGATGGTGTCTTGCCGCTGGTCAGCTGCCATCCAGGGAGTATTACTTCTAAATGCTGTGTCGGCTATTTTGGCCCACAAGCAACGTGCAACTTATTTTGTGTAACTGCCAATTGTTAGCTATACTTTCTGCTAGCACGTTAGCTTCAAGCCAATTCTTACACAACCACGGCCAATATGTCCAGTTTACTGATACTTCCAACATTCTTACACACATACACACCCGAGCTACATTTCTTACATTTTATTTTGATTTCCTTTTGTGAGCTTCTTGTGTTTGGCTTGGGGCTTACATACCCAAGGTGTCAATGGCTGTCTGACTAATCAGTTTAATGGCTTTTTGTGTTTTGTAAAATATTCGAACAAACTAAAGTCATTAAAATGCAATTAATATTTGTGGGGTAAGATGCTTGCTTTTTCATACATTTTCCTTGGCTTTATTCAATTTATTAGGTAAATTTTAAATCTTTACCAAGAGCAGAAAATTGTCTTACAGTGAAGACAACCCAACGATTAGTTGTTGCCATGGAGCTGACAAATTGGAAATTTGTTAAACTAATTCCACGAATAGTTAGGGTGTAAAGAAATTAATATTATAGTTAGCTAATTGAGCAGCATCAATAGCTTAGACGATATAGCCATGTTAGTCTGTCAGGCTGTCTGTCTTGACATTGAACACTTTAACAAACTAATAAACATATGTGAAATTTTTATGAAAATCGGCAGAGAAACGCCGAATATATATAAAATCATCAAGCATTGGTACAGTGCGGCAGGTATGTATGTGTACCTCTGTCTGTACGACTGTCACTCTGTCTATATGGTCA
The DNA here is from genome assembly GCA_035044645.1 of Scaptomyza parva. Lineage (NCBI taxonomy): Eukaryota > Metazoa > Arthropoda > Insecta > Diptera > Drosophilidae > Scaptomyza > Scaptomyza parva. The sequence continues at coordinate 8,476,918 of JAWNNT010000065.1, read as the reverse complement.
AGGGATAAAGGTATCTTCTAGTCGAGCTTAATCGATTAGAGTCTTTTTACTTATTGTATATTTGTTAATTCCATCGTCCAAGGTATATGTATGTGTGTTATTTATTTAGTTCTGAAGGGAACACAGATTGTAATGTTTTTTTTCTTTCTTTTTACAAGTTTCGGCAAACGCAAAACACAGAGTTTTATTTATGGTACTGTGACGTATAGATTTAGCTTCAATTTTAAATGGACTTGACTTAAGAAATACTTATCATTTAATTTTTTAGCCAAATATTTTTGAAATTGGATGATTATGGAAATTTTTAACTATTTATTTAAAATAGTTTCTGTCATTGTCTCAAGTTACTATATTGCCATTTTTAAGTAATATTATGTCTATTGTCTGATCCAGTCGATATCTCAAAACATATTAAGGTAAATGATAGCACAGATCGTTTGACAAATATTTATTTAAAATAATAATTATATCTTTATATCCATATATACATATTACGGACATGTACCATTTCTAATCACTTTATTTAACTGCGACAAGAATTTAAAACCAGAGATAATTGTTTCGTTCAGGCATATAGTTTCGTATAAAAGGGTGCGTTGAATTGAGAAAGCTTATAGTGTTTTATTGAACTGATCATGAAATTGCTGGTATTCGTTCTGGCTTTGGCCTATGCCTCCGGAAAGCGCCACGTACTCCGTAGCCTGTACATGCCCGATCTGAATGGCATTAAAGACCGTATTATCAACGGAAGTAATTCCGTCCAACACACATTCCCATGGCAGGCAAGTCTCGAAATTCATTTGGCCAATAGCACCTCCTGGTGCGGTGGCTGTCTGATCTCACACAATGCTATCCTGACAGCTGCTCACTGCACAGAAGGGTATGTTAAATTTTAAATCAATTATAATTGGTTAATTAACTTTTTACCTTTATAATTTTATAGTGCTGATTATATCAATATCGGCTTGGGCGGTATTGACCTCACCAAGCCTGAACAAAGAAGGGTCAACGCTAGCAGGTCGTTTATTATCAACCATGAAAACTATGATCCCATCAAAAAGGTGAACGATATTTCGCTGATCCGTATCGACTCTGTGGAGTATAGCAAATCTATCCGTGCCGTTAAGCTGCCCCATAAGATGCCCCCCTGCTTCTTGTGTGTTGGTACTAGGGTTGCTGTTTCCGGCTGGGGTAGCACCACCAAAGGGTCCGACGTTAGCCCCAAGCTGCAGCACGCTCACATGAGAGTCGACTCCAACGTGAAATGCCAGGACACATATGGTCTGACGAACATCCGTTCATCCCACATCTGTGCGTCCATCTCATCGGGCGCTTCACCCTGCAATGGCGATTTTGGCGGCCCTCTGGTGCGCGTTGATAGCAACGTCCTGGCTGGTCTAAGCGCTTTCACTCACAATGATGGTTGTGACAAAGGGCATCCAGTTGTCTTCACCCGTGTGACAAACTACATCGGCTGGATCACAGAGCATATCACTTTCCCAGATCGAAAAATAAAAAAATAAATTTTCATAAAATTAAAAATTTCCAGCTCAAGCATAATCAATAGTAGATATTTTCTTACTTATTTAATAAATTTCTTGGTTTTAATATTTTTATTGTTTTTGATTTTATTTCGTTTTTTACCCTTACCCCATGAGACGGGTAAAAAAAAGGGTATGCAAAAGTATGTAACAGGCAAAAGGAAGCATCTTCGATTCTATAAAGTATGTATATATATTCTTGAACAGCATCAACAGCTTGGACGATATAGCCATGACCGTTCGTCGGTTGTCTGTCTGTATGTATGAACGCGTCGATCTCAGGAACTATAAAAGCTAGAAACTCCAGATTGTGGGTATAAGCTCCCCTAATCCCTAGGCAGGACAAGTTTGCTGCAACTTTTCGATAACTTTTCCGGCTTACGATATGCACATTGAATGGATAACAAATATCTTGTATTTCGTAAATCTTAAAATGGGGATTGAACACATTAACAAACTAATAAACATCTGTGAAATTTTTATTAAAATCGGCAGAGAAACGCAGAATATATATAAAATCATCAAGCATTGGTACAGTGCGGCAGGTATGTATGTGTACCTCTGTCTGTACGACTGTCACTCTGTCTATATGGTCAAGGGATAAAGGTATCTTCTAGTCGAGCTTAATCGATTAGAGTCTTTTTACTTATTGTATATTTGTTAATTCCATCGTCCAAGGTATATGTATGTGTGTTATTTATTTAGTTCTGAAGGGAACACAGATTGTAATGTTTTTTTTCTTTCTTTTTACAAGTTTCGGCAAACGCAAAACACAGAGTTTTATTTATGGTACTGTGACGTATAGATTTAGCTTCAATTTTAAATGGACTTGACTTAAGAAATACTTATCATTTAATTTTTTAGCCAAATATTTTTGAAATTCGATGATTATGGAAATTTTTAACTATTTATTTAAAATAGTTTCTGTCATTGTCTAAAGTTACTATATTGCCATTTTTAAGTAATATTATGTCTATTGTCTGATCCAGTCGATATCTCAAAACATATTAAGGTAAATGATAGCACAGATCGTTTGACAAATATTTATTTAAAATAATAATTATATCTTTATATCCATATATACATATTACGGACATGTACCATTTCTAATCACTTTATTTAACTGCGACAAGAATTTAAAACCAGAGATAATTGTTTCGTTCAGGCATATAGTTTCGTATAAAAGGGTGCGTTGAATTGAGAAAGCTTATAGTGTTTTATTGAACTGATCATGAAATTGCTGGTATTTGTTCTGGCTTTGGCCTATACCTCCGGAAAGCGCTTCAAATTTCGTAACGTGTACATGCCCGCTCTGGATAGCATTAAAGACCGTATCATCAACGGAAAGGATGCCGGCCAACACGAATTCCCATGGCAGGCTAGTCTCGTAATTAATGTGGCCAATACCAGCTACTTGTGCGGTGGCTCTCTGATCTCACACCATGTTGTACTGACAGCTGCTCACTGCACAGAAGAGTATGTTAAATTTTAAATCAATTATAATTGGTTAATTAACTTTTTACGTTTATATTTTTATAGTGCTGATTCTATCACTATCGGCTTGGGCAGCACTAAGCTCACCAAGCCTGAGGTTACGCGCACCGTTGACCATTGGCATATCATCATCCATGAAGGCTGGAACCCCTACAGTCTTGTAAACGATATTTCGCTGATCCGTATCCCATCTGTGAAGTTCTCCAGATCTATTCATGCCGTTAAGCTGCCCCATAAGGAGTCCCCCAGCTATGTTGGTACTACGGTTACTGCTTCCGGCTGGGGCCACACATCCGATTCCTCCAGCAGTCAAATTTCCAATCTGCAGTACGCTCACATGAAAGTCATCTCCAACTCGGAATGCCAGAAGACATATGGTGAGACCATCCGTTCATCCCACATCTGTGTGTCCACCACATCTGGCGTTGCAACCTGCTTCGGCGATTCTGGCGGCCCTCTGTTGCTCGTTGATACCAACGTCCAGGTTGGTGTGACCTCTTTCGGTTCCGATTTCGATTGCGAGAAGTTGTATCCAGATGTCTTCACCCGTGTGACAAGCTACGTCGGATGGATCGAAAAGCACCTCAAAAAACGTTTCACCAAACGTTATTAATAAAATGATTAAGTTTTCAAAAAATGAATAATTTCCAACTTAGGCATAATCAATAAGAGTTATTTTTAGATTATATCGAAAAAAAGATAAACCGTTTTTCAATTGAGAAGTTGAAGAAGTTCTGTGTAATTCTTTTCGGTAGTAGCCTAAATAAGTAATACCTCAAATGACTCGCCAAAAGAGGACACCAACTCTCAATGCAATAAAAGCAATAAAGATACGAAACACAGAGCACCTGATGCTTGTTGCGGGTTGTCTGTTGGCTGGTGGCAGCTGCCTGCTGCTTGGTTGCATCCACAACACACACAAGCCAACCGAACCGAAGCCAAGACAAATGTGTTGTAAATAACGCGTATCAAAGTGTTGTGACAACGCCAACAGCATCGAAAGCTGCGTAAATGGAATATACCAGAGATGGGTGTGTGGGTTGCCCCATTCTTCACTCCACACTCGAACGAGGGAAAATAAGATAGTAAGAGGACACAATCTACTCGAAGAGACAACTCAACAAACGGGAAACACAAATAAAATATGTTGCACACTTTGCTACGCACAGTTGCACCCAAGAAAAGTACAAGGAGCTAAAGCAAACGAAAACGAACAAAGCAAACAAGAAAAAAAATGACTCAAATAAGTATATTGGATCCCCCCCAACAAAAACAAGAACAACATCAGCAACAAGCAACAGTAATATCGATGGCAAAACATCTCATGTTATGCAATTTATGTGTGCATCCAACAGTAGAAACAACAACAACAACAACAGCAACAGGAACAACAACAATAATAGTTATACAACTACCAATAGTAAGTTATAATAAATCCTTTGAGACATTTTTCAGAAATGCTTTCTTAATACAGAGTCTCGAGCACTTTGTCACTGTTACCAGCAAAGAGCTTGACCAGGAATCTGCTGGATACAAAAGCAAAGTGCAATGTTCAAATTGGATGACCATCGACCATCATCATCGTCCTCATCGACGGCAAAGCCACTGACCCGACATCTAACCACCTTCAACATGAGATACGAAAATCTGCATACAAAGCACAACAAACAAATAGAGAAGTCATTAAAAAAAAAGTAGATGGAAAAAGTTTGCTTTTTGACATATTCAGTGACATCAAATGCTGACCACATTCAATATGTCAAATGTCTTTCAGTTTCTGAAATTGATAGCATTAATTTATTTATACTTTAAAACTTTATTAAAAAGTAATTATATTTAATTTAACTTAAACAGAAATTCTTTAAAAATATTTATAATATTATATAAAATATTTCCGTAAGTTTTATCATAACAAAAATGTTTCATATTTCACTTCAAATTGTTAACTTTTTTATTTAAATATATGAAGAGATTCTATAGAACTTTTCATAAACTGACATATATATATTGTACATAAATAGTCGCCGCTAAGAGGGAAAAAACACACTGGACAAAACTGAAACTCAATTTCATGAATCGTTCATGCATGTTGTCATTTTGTCCATTCTGTCTGAGCATGTCTGTGGGTGTCTGTGTGTCTCTGTATGTGTGTGTGTGTGTGGTTGTGAGTTAGTAGCTCTCTCTACTTTTGACTCTCAACTGAAGGACATGTTCGGTGACACATTGTGCATATATGCAAAGCCACCTGAACACAAAACAGTAATCTATTTAATAACTCACATGGAGCACACGTGGGGCGACAATGTCGACGCGATAAACTCAAACTGACTGGCACCATGTATTTGGTCCTGGTCCCGGTATCTCCCCGGTACCTCCCTCCCTTGTTAACCACATTGGTCAGTGGCAATGGCAGAGGTAACGTTGCAGAACGAACTCAACTACCAGATGGAGGTGTGCACAAATGTGATGGGAACAAAATGACATCATCGAGAGCAACGAGCAAATCTATCAAAAACTGTAGCCACAAAAATGTATTCAAAGTGTGTCCCACGAGAAACGAGTGGCATATTGTTCAGGGCTGGACAATGTTGTCTATAAGGCTTACAAGTTAAATTTAATTAATTGGGAGACAGACAGTCATGAAGCTATAAGATAGAAAGTTCAGTTTTGGGAAGGTCGACAAACTCTGCGTTTTCAGCCCTGATTTTCATGGAACTGGTTTTGTATTATAACAATCACACTAACTTAATTACACGCATACATAAGCACTGACACAGGCATACACACACAGACAGACACACATGCTGCAAAGGACTGGGTCGCTGCCGCAGGACATAATGTCAAGCTTCCCTACCCAAAATGATAAGCAAAGCCAAACGGTTAACCGCAGCACAGTAAGCGTGTGTAGTATACGTACACACAAACTTAAACACACACACATATACATTTATGCAAAATTTTGCCAATTTGCGGCCAGCTGACAACTGTGACGTTATTTTAATGAAAATTGACTTTTGCCTTTAGACATATTTTTTTTTGCTTGATAAAAATCCAGACTGCTCCTAACTGTTCCTAGTACAATGCACTTGTATCGCGTTTTATTGGTGCTTCAAATAAATATAAGTTCGTAAATATGTATGTATGTATGTGGAACTCTTTGAGTAAGAGCTTTTGGACGCAGCTGCTCGCGTGGACGTCCCAATGTATACACAGTTTATTCCCGTTGCAGCATAAGAAGCTGATAGGGTTACGGGCAGAACGAAGGGTGGGGGGGATGGGTAACACAAAGTGCCCTGAGGTGCAGACACGTACAGTAATACAAATAAAGAAAACAATAATAGAAAATGGAGCCAAAGTCAGAAGTGAAATAAAAGGCCAAAGGACCTGTAAAAGTACAACAACAGCTGGGCAGAGTTGAGCATTGAGGATTTGGCATGAACGTTGCATGCAACCAATGTTTGTAGACACTACATGTTATTGTTGTTGTTGTTGATGTTGATGCTTCTATAGCTCCATTGTCTGCCGGGTAGATAAGTAAACACATCGAGCAACTTAAGCATTCAGTCTTGCGATGAAAATTGCAAGACTAAAGATGAACAACAACAATAAATGTTGTTAAGCATCATGGTAAAGAGCATTTGGTAAATTGAAATACCCGGTTAGTGTGTGTAGCGCATTTTTGGCAATGCAAGTCTCACTCAGTGTGTTGCTTAGACAAATGTTTATTTAACATTTTAGCTTTTCAATTTCCCACTCACGTACATACATGTGCTTTTTCACCTTTTTATTCATCTGTTCCGCCGACTGCACTTTAAAATATATGTGGCAAAGGGGCGACCGGGACAGATAGAGACAAAGCGATAGAGAGAGAGAAATACAATAAATGATACAATGAAAAATATATTTAATATGTATTAAACGTTTGCATTTGCCGAATGAAAAGATCAAAGTTACCTTCACATTGCACTTAACGATATTGAAAAAAAAACTTCAAGTTTGTAATATTGAACAAATGTAAAAGTTAATAGAGAATATTTTCATTCCCAATTGTTGCAATGGTGCTATAAATAACTTAATATTTTATCTAGTCTTAACTTTTATTTATTCACATCATATTCACATCGATGTGACCCTTACATTGTTTACGCTTGACTAGTTCGAGTCGGGTCAAATAAAAGCTTGCTGCAATTTGGATGCCAAGGTTTTTAATTAAAGAAATCACAAAGAAAAACTAAAAATTCAAATCCACATACATATACATATATATCAAAATGGGTTTTTAAAACGAACAATTGGAATTTAAACGCATCAATGGTTAAGAAAATATAATAAAAAGCCAGCGCTCAGTTGGTAACAACTGGCATTCCTATAATATACGACGACAGGTCATGTCTGCTATGGACCGTTATCCATTTGCCGAGTTAGTCGATGAGCGAACACAATCTTGGCCCATGGTGGCATCACCTTGGAATGCTGCCACAGTGCTGGCCTCGTACTTGCTGCTGGTACATTTTGCGCCCAAATGGATGGCCAGGTGGGTGTGGAATACAAATACAGAATAGTGGGATGGGTTGATAGGGGAAGGGAGAGGGGCAGGGGTCTGGGTGTCAAACGCCATCATACTTTCCCTTTTCAGGCGCAAACCGTTTCAGCTTCGTTTGCCATTGTTCTGCTACAATTTGCTCATGGCCATGCTGAATGCCCACATTTGCCGGGAGCTCTTTACGGCATCGCGCGCTTTGAACTACAGCATCCAATGTCAGCCGTGTAAACTGAGCTATGATCCAAATGAAATTCGTGTAAGTTTGTTAACACTCTTTCTTTCTTGAAATGTACACAACTAAAAAGAAATGTTTCGTTTTTTTTTTGTTAGATTGCTCGGGCGTTTTGGTGGTTCTATTTAACAAAAATTCTGGAATTAGCGGATACTTTATTTTTTATATTGCGCAAGAAGTGGTCACAATTAACATTTTTGCATGTCTACCATCACAGCAGCATGTTTGTCATATGTTGGATAGTGGTTAAATGGATACCCACCGGATCCAGTAAGCTAAGTAGACTATATAAAAAAAAACTGTTTTTCTAACTTGCTTCCGTTCGGTAGCTTTTGTGCCAGCACTGATGAATTCGTTTGTGCACATCATTATGTATGGATATTATTCACTGAGTGCTCTGGGCCCTTGGGTATACCCGTATCTATGGTGGAAACGGTACTTAACCGCTCTACAGCTGCTGCAGTTCGCATTGGGTTTGGCTTGGGGCGCCCAGGCTATTATATATCGATGCGAATATCAGCCATGGCTTAGTTATACAGGCGTTGCTTACATGTTAACTTTTCTTTTTCTTTTTGGTCGTTTTTACACACAGAAATATACAAAAAAGTGCATTAAAAATCAATAAAATATTAAACTGTTTCAAATTAACCCACGTGCTTTGAATAATACGCGCACTTTGCTATTAATCGATATGAAATGTGATAGTTATCGAACTCAGCACTTTTAATCAGCTGTTTGAATTTGTGTTCATGTTTATAAATATTAAAAATTGTGTACACACTGCCACCAATACCAGTTGACATAACAACAACTGCTGAGGTCCACGGAATTAAAATAATGCAAATTATAAAAGTTACTCGTAAATTAATTAATCATAAACACACATGTCAGCCAAAATTGCAATATCTAACAAACGCGCTTTACTACAGCACTTCTAAAGGTGAGTTTCCATGTTGTTTTTAGTCATAAAATATGTATGCCGGCTAAACAGTTAAGTTTCAGATGCTGCATTACCTTTGGCGCCAGGCTACCAGCCAAAGCAAGTGGAAGATGCATATTGGGATCGTGAAAGGAGGCAGTCCGAGTCAAAGTCAAGCAGCACTTGCAAACGGGGCACGTATCGAATGTTGTTGCCACCGCCAAATGTAACAGGTAGTTTGCATTTGGGACACGCCCTAAACGCCACAGTGCAGGATGTTATTGCGAGGCAACAGCGTCAGTTGGGCTACAATGTAGAATGGGTGCCGGGCACCGATCACGCTGGAATTGCCACCCAAGTAGTTGTAGAACGCACCTTGGCCGCCACCAAAGGTTTGACGCGTCAGGAAATTGGACGTAAAGCATTCTTAGATGAGGTCTGGAAATGGAAGGCGGAAAAAGGTGCTGGCATTGTGCATGATCTAAAGCAACTTGGATGTTCGCTTGACTGGGATCGCGAATATTTCACAATGGACAAAAAACAGGCTCATGCGGTAAATGTTGCATTTGTGCGACTCTTTGACGAGGGATTGATTAAGCGACGAAACTCTCTGGTCAACTGGTCCTGTGCTTTAAACTCTGCCATCTCAGACATTGAAGTGGAGACTCTGGACATTAAGGAGCCCACAGAAGTGCCTGTGCCCGGTTATGACCAGAAAATTCTTTTCGGTCGCATCTTTGACTTTGCCTATCGCGTTGTAGATAGTGAAACTCAACCGGATGGTACACCTGAGGAGATTGTCGTGTCCACCACACGGCCAGAGACGATCTTAGGCGATGTGGCAGTTGCTGTGCATCCAGGTGATCCACGCTACATCAAATACCGCAATCGGGATGAGGTAAAACTGAAGCATCCCTTCCGCGAGGATACAATTCCCTTGGTCTTTGACATTTCTGTGGACAGGGAATTCGGAACGGGTGCCGTTAAGTTAACACCAGCCCATGACAAGTTCGACTTTGAACTGGCCATGCTCCATAAGCTAGAGGGACGCCCGGTGTTTAGCGAGAGTGGACACATCCTTCCTGACTATCCAGAGTTCAAAGGCATGCCACGTTTTGAGGTACGGGATCGTATTGTGGAGCGACTAGAAGCGTTGAACTTGTTGCGCGAGGTACGTGGACACAGCATGCAATTGCCTTTGTGTTCACGCTCCAAGGACATCATCGAATACATGATGGTTCCACAGTGGTTCCTCAAAACCAAATCCATGGCAGAGGCAGCTCTATCAGAACTGAAGAGCGGACGTCTGCAAATGTTGCCAGCCAACTTTGAGCTGGAATGGGAACGCTGGCTGCAGGACTCACGTGACTGGTGCATATCCCGACAGTTGTGGTGGGGACATCAGGTGCCCGCCTACAAGGCCTCCGACACCAAGGGTAAAAGCTGCTGGGTGGCTGCTCTTGACGTGGAGAGTGCCCGTGAGAAGGCGTCTCACATCCTGGGTACAAATGAAATTACACTGAAGCGAGATGAAGATGTACTAGATACCTGGTTCTCCTCATCGTTGCTGCCCTTCTCTGTCGCTGGCTGGCCCAATGAGAGCTACAGGGAAAAGTATCCACTCGATCTCATGCAAACGGGTCACGACATTATCTTCTTCTGGGTGGCGCGCATGATGATGATGGGATTGAAGCTAACCGGTGATCCACCATTTCAGCAGGTCCTTCTGAATGGCATTGTGTGCGATGCTCAGGGTCGCAAGATGTCCAAGAGTCTTGGTAATATTGTGGCACCGGAGCAGGTGGTTCATGGTGCCACTTTGGATAGCCTTAGGGCAGTGGTACAGAAGTCTTTCGATGACGGCATCTTAAGTCCCAACGAACTGAAAACATCCTCGGAGGGATTAACCAAAATGTTTCCCAATGGCATTCAGGAGTGCGGCACAGATGCTCTTCGTTTCACACTGCTCAGCCACAACATTAGGAATCACTTCATCAACTTTGATGTGCAAGCTTGTTACACCAACAAATTGTTCCTGAACAAGATTTGGCAGGCTATGCGTTTTACCCTGGGATCTGCCAAAAGTTTGGGCATTAGTTTGCATGAATTCGAAACCATGGATTCTGTTACGCTTAGCTTGTGGGATCGCTGGATTGTCGGACGTCTGGCTGAGACTTTAAAGATATGCTCTGAGTGCTCCAACAACTATAATTTCCATTTGTCCACATCGGCCCTAAAGGTGTTTTTCTATCAAAATCTGTGTGATGTTTATCTGGTAAGTTTTGAGTATATAATTACTTTTAACCTATCTAACCTTGATGTGTCTTCTAGGAAACCACGAAAGCGGCTATAAACAGTCGCAGCACTGAGGCCTACATCAATGTGGCCACTCTAACTGCCTGCCTCAGTTGGGGATTGCAGGCTTTAATGCCATTTACTCCATTTGTTGCCTCCGAGCTGCTACAGCATGTACCGCTCAAAATGGAACTGAATCTGTTGCAGTACCAGGATCCGAAACTGCAAGCCGAAGTCGGTGATATAGTCAACATCTGCACAAGTATTCGCCAAGTTAAGAGCCGCAATCAGATCAGCAAACGCCATGAGCCCAAATTGTGTTTGTTTGCACAGAACGATGAAGCCGAAATGATACTGCGACGTCATCTTAAACAGATTGCGGTGCTTACACGTTGCACAGATGTGGAACTGGAGCTGCTCAATGAGGATTCAAAGTTCTCTAAGAAATTGAACTTTTTCTCAACGGCGGGCGCACTGTGCTCCTTTGGCATATCGATGAACGAAGAGTTCGCTGTGCCTCATGCAAAACGCGAGCAAATGATGAATGAGAACAAAAAAAAGCTGAAAAAGTTGGCAAACGAGCTGCAAAAGTATCGACTCCGAGTGAATAACGAGGCTTTCCAGCTGATGGCTGACAATGCAACAAAAACTCATTTTAATAATCGGGTAAATTTTTGTTAAAATTTCTTTTTACTTTAGTTTGCCTAATACTCTTAATTTGCAGATCAAAGAGCTGCAAGCTGAAATTGATAGTCTAGTTCAGTTATCAGCGTAATATTAATCGTCAACTGTCTCTTCCAAGTTGTTATTTAAATTGTGTACAGTAAAGTCGACTAAGTTTGTTATAGAATAAATATTAATTATTATATAATAGTAAAAAATAATTTATTTCTATATCCAATATTTGTAAGTCTTGTATCATTATAAAAATAATTTTGTATATCTATAACACTGGACACGCATTTTGCGAGTACGTTAAGTAGAAGCCACGATTTGATATGTCCATCTCCTCATTGCTATCTGTGATGGCGTATACCACAAATGGTTTCGCCGAAGTTGTCGTTGTGACCAGACCCAAGCCACAGAACCTATCGCTGGGCATACTAACGCCAGCCTGCACCGGAGCTGGTATAATGATGTAATCTGTTGTGCAATCCTGACTCTGCACCGCTGATGTTGCAAGCAACGCTGGATCCACAGCGCCCACATCGTTCGTCATTGTGAACGAATACGCATCAGAACCAACCTGGCCGTATGTGATGGAACACATGCCGGTTGCCTTGCGTATACAAATTCCATACCGCGTGCTCGCCAATTGCCGTGTGCCCTGCACCCCGATGGAGTTTAACGCCGATGATGCTGCAGATACATAGTTAAAGCTCGCTATTGTCCCACTGGTGTCCATGTGGTATTGCAGGCAGCCGGCAGGCGCCAAGGTTGCCGATGTGCAGGACAGCATCCTTATCTGGAACTGCCACTGGCGATTGAACGTGTAGCTTCCGGATGTTGCTATCGATATGGTAATTGCGCTACCGCCATTAAAGTCCACATAAACGTGCTGACCGGAGTTCTCACCACATATCGTTGGCACCTGAGAGGCACCACCACTTATGGTCATTGCATCGGTACTGCAGAAACCATCGCCGCTTGGGGGCGCCAGTGACAGAGCCAGAAAATCAATGCGCAACTGACAAATACTTGAATCCGGCGGAGTTATCACAATAGAGCAACGTCCTCCACCCGCATAAGGTGCCGGATAATTACTATTATAGAAATATGTATTATTATAGCTGGTGCTGGCCCCACAGGATCGCTGATCTGTAAAACAGGACATGATTAACATTTACACTTGAAGGAAAATATAAAAGTCTACTTACAGATGCAGCAAATGGCTTGATTTGTAATGCTGGAGCAATGTCCTGCGGCTACTCCATTATTGTCGGAACATTCGCCATTAATGACGCATGTTCCCAGCAACAAATTGTTGCCCCTACAAATGTCATTGGAGAAGCGACCGATGGTGTAAAAGGGAAACCCTGAAAAGTGTAGGCAAGGGAAATCAGTTTTATTGAATTATAGATAAAGGTTATTCAATTTTATCTTAAAATCTATCTGGTTCATAAAAATGATTACGTTGTATCCAAACTAAATCAACATTTCACTCTAGATGTAAAACTAGGAACACAATAGAGGTCATAACAAGTGATAGTAAGTAGAAACAATAAACACATGCTACTGCGCAGATCAGATCTCGAGTAACTTGAGAAAAGTCCGAGTACAAGAAGTTGCCAAGCGGTGGTGACACAGAGCGTGCCTAAGACTAAAGAGTCCAGCACGGAACCCCACATTGGGTGATAATTGAAATGTGACCCACATACATAAATCATTTTTAAAACGGCACGACACAACCAAAAAAAAATCAACAACAACAAAAACAAACGGCTAGCACTCAAACACAAGGTCTCGAAAACGCAACTAAACGTTTTACTTACAGCGAGGATTTCTGGAGCCGTTGCGTGCCACACTCGTCTCCATCCCTGCCGCCAACTCGCGGTCCAAACTATCCAATGTGTCGTTGAGCGTATGACTGTTGTTGTGTATTGTTGTTCCATCCAACTGGTAGCCGAGTTGAAGGGAAGCGCGTGCCGCACTGTAAATTCCCAGAATGTAACTGCTAAAGAAGATGACCACAATGGTCAAAATGTGCGTAGAATGTGTGCGTTTCGACATAACTTGTCTTTTACAGTTCCAATCAAATTCCAATTCACTTCACTTTCGGTTTTCACTTGAACAACTCTCGAAATTCTCCGGGAGAAGAAACGTATTGTACGCGTCTGTGTTCCGATTGAGACTGAGCATAGTCATGAACGAAGCTCTCAAGATTACTGTGTCGCAGTGAGACGCAGGTGCTAATTGATAGACAGCGACCTGTGTTCCCTTATCACTCCTCCGCTAGACCGCTTGCTCATTTCTCCCAAGGCAGTGAGCAGTGAGCGAATGCAGCGCAGCATTCAAGTCGTGTGGAGTTTATTTCGTTTGGCTGCAAATATTTGGAACATATACGCATAGTCATGATGGTTCAGTGGATTCTTTGAAAGCACTATTAAATGACAGTCTAAGCAAATCAATGGGACCGATGAAAGTGATACAAAAGATAATCTATAAACACACACGCACAAACTTAATTTGGGAACACGCGTGGATAATCATCGCATGATGCCCCTGATAGTAGAAAGTGCTCGCTATTTACTTATTGTTATTTAAACATAAGTATGAATGTTTGTATGTATAGTATTAATGTGTAAACAATGTTTGTCTACGTATGAATTTATCGCTCAATTTGATTTTATTTATAGTTAACACAATCAGATTTCAAACTTTACAGATATGATGTAACGGCTTTTTAACGGCATAATTTTCATTGAACCATTTTCACCTTCACCACAGCCATACCGCATTCCTTGGTATGGTGTATAAAATATAGTGGAGGGGGATTACTACACACGACTTTAATTAACAGCGTTGCACTAATTTAACCATGTGCCATTACTAATTAATGTTTAGGCTCATTCAAGAAAGGTAAAAGTAGTCGGCAATTGTTTCTAGACCATAGAAAGCGGCAACAATGTTGCCCAGAATTAAACAGTTTTTAATTAAGAGACACGTGCAAGTTGTGATTTTCTGTTTGTTTTTTTGGTTACCGTTAAATTCACAGAAAAACAACTGTGAATGAATTATAATTACAACAAGTTTATAGTATAAAAAAATGGCTAGCTTATTCAATTAAAATGACAGCGCCCGCCTTTGTCAGCGCTTCCTTAAGCTTCTCGGCTTCCTCTTTGGGTATGTCCTCCTTTACAATTGTGGGCGCGCTCTCCACAAACTTCTTGGCCTGGACCAGATTCATGCCCTCGAGGAGATTCTTAACCTCCTTGATAAGCGCAACCTTTTGCTTCTCATCGAATTTGACCATTTTCACCTTGAACGAGGTTTGGACCTTCTTGGGCGCCGCCTCCTCTTCATCCTCGGCAGCGGCTGCACGAGGTGCCATGGCAACTTGTGCTGCAAATGCTGTCTCTGGCAGGTTTAGCTTCTGTTTTAGTAGTGTGCTCAGTTCGGCCACCTCAAGCAGATTGAGCATGGCTATGTTGTTAACAATGCTGTCTAGTTTTGGATTTGGTGGTTTAGCAGCACCCTCTGGCACAGGGAGCACGAGTTTCTCAGCTGAGGCAGCGGCTGCGGGAGCAGCAGCACTATAATGACGCTGCACGTTAATTTGACGTCTAAGTTGACGCAGCACAAGACGTGTGATTTGCATTTTGTATTTGGCTGTAAGTGTAAAATGTGCTTTAAGTTATAAAATCGTTTAAATGTGTATGTAATCTAATTTACTTGTGTTTTTTTCAATGGGTAAATGCCGCTGAGGGTTATGTGAGCACTAGTGATGAGAGCTTACCGAAATCGCAAGGCAACAGCTGAGCAGCTGCTTGACACAACTATCGATATGAGCAGTGTGGCCGTAATATTACAAAACTTATCGAGCTTTAAAATATCACCATTCACATATATTGATGACATAATTATTTAAATGAGTTATTGAACATAAGAACTTTATATTACGTTATAAAAAATAACACTTCATCTGATAAAAATCTTTTTTAAAATAATTTTCAACAGCTTAAATTATTTAAACGGCATACACCTTAACATAATCGATTTCCATTTGTGTCTGGTCCAACCACTGATCCTTGTGTGCTTTGATAGTTTTCCAGAATTCGTTCATGGCACGGGGATCCTGTTCATGCCAAGGCTTACTTTCATCATAAAAGAATTCATTAAATCCGGCAACACCCAGGCCAAAGGTCAAATAGAACTCCTGATCAAAGGGAGCAATTCCCGTGCCTTTCTCCAGTTCATCGGCATTGGGAAGTCGCTTATTGGTGACTGATGTCTCGCTGAAGGCACCCGTATCGCTACCTTGTGTGCAATATTCCCTTCCATCGACGAACCACTTCAGCTGTCGTGGTGTCCACTCCAACGTATAGTTATGGAAACTGTCGCTCCAATCGTCGCTGCTGTCACTGGAGCCCAACTTGTGGCACAGTTTTGTGGAACGCAAGGGCTCCTTAGCGTTCAGCAGTACACCGGCATAAAGATCGAGTTGTCCTCCACTGGTTTGTCTCGAATAGGCAATCCTTATTTGACCTGATTGATAGTCATCTTTGCCATAAGCATGCGCCTTGGGCTGCAGCCACAACTGGGGATTCAGATACTTGGCCCGTGGCATCTTGGCACGCACCTCAACGCGCCCGAACTTGAAGCTCAACTTGCTGGAGAACTGAGCAGTTACCACAGGAGGTAACCTGTCGGGTCTTTTTGCGTTCCTGGCATCACGCACACAGTCAGCTGTTTCCTTTATACCAGTACATCCACTGCCTAGATCCAGCTTGGAGTCCAAGTTCTGTTTGAGCAAAACTTTCGTCGCTTGTGCTTGAAGATCAACATGTCCATTGCTCAGACTCAGCGTTTGGGGTGCATCATTCACATAGATGTTGAACTCGTAGTCTGGCGTACTGGTGAAACGATGCTCCACATTCCATTTGGACACATCCAGCTTGCCGCCATTGAATTCATCTACAAAGATAAGTTGGCTAACACACCGAGTTGGAACACCATTAACCTGAGTCTTGGTTGGCACACAATTTGCGATCCTAATGTCAATATCAGGATCACCTGTTGTAGGAGTTGGCGGGCGATCGGGAACTCTCACTGTACTAGCGGTAATGGGAGTGCTTGGGCTGCTGCCACTAAATGCATTGACAGCAAAAACCCCATCATCGTAGCGATAACCTAAGCCATTATAGATAGCATAGGTCCAGTAGTAAAGTATGTCGCCTGGCTTAAGCACAGCCTGACGATCGCGGAAGGTCCAACGTCCATTTTTCATTTTAACAACGTCACGTGCCCAAGTGCCTGCCTCCAGGCCCTCCATCTCCTCATTAAGCTTGCCATGAAATGCGAATAGTGTGATTCCTTCCTCGTGCGGTATGGACACTTCAAAACCCTTCGGGTAAAACACTTCAATTGTAGGCTCAGGCGCCTCATAGCCCACTGTCAGGGCTAGCAGAGCACAAAAGCAAATAATGCGCAAGCTGTGCGACATCGTGTAGCTGAGAATCGTAAATGCGCACAAAGCCGCGATGAAGTATCATTAAAATAGACTTGCTTATCAAGAAACCGGTCTTCTTTGTTATTATACATTTTATGTGCACATCAATTCGTGAGAACTTTTATGTATGTATACCTATGCTAATCAGCAGGCTGCATGACCGCGATTAGGTTATAGCACATTTTCAATAATGCATGCATAATAATTAGTTGTTACTTTTTTCTCTTTACTTGTGTTGTAAATAATTATCGATGTTTTAAATATTAAAGTGCGCGGGCTCACTATCGCAATAGCGTTGCCGGATCTTTAAAAACTATACACAGTAAGCGACGAAACAGCTGTTAAAAGCTTGCTGTGAATATGTTTAGTTGCAGATCGACTGCTTGTGTGAGTAGCATTCGTAGTTGCTAGGAAAATTTACATAAAAGTCAACACAAAACCAATCAAAAAAATGTACATAGTGTAGTGTGAAACAAGAATACCAATCTTTTTTTTATAACGGGGTGACAACAAACGGGCGCACATACATACAAACATATACATTGTAAATATATAACACGAATAGCAACAACCATTCTCGCGCGCGTGATTGTTTAATAAACGTCATATAAAACAACGCTGATGTTTGTGCAAGTACTTTATACCTAGAAGAGTGGAGGAACCGGAGCGACATTGGCGTTGTTATTGTAAGTAGCGCTGTTTTATGTAATTTACTTTTATTTTCATACTCTGCTGCCATCGCTGCAATCTGCTTGAGGTTGCCAGATAGTCTGAAAATTTTATATCAATTCTTATAGTGCAGTCAATAAGAGATGCAGTAGAAAATTGCAATTTATAATTGTTGCAATCAAATGTTCTTTTTCATATAACATTACACAAATATCGATATATCGGCATCAAATTGTTGATATGCACAACGGCAACGCTGCCAAGCCGAGCAGCTGTCGTCTCTGTTGTTGTTGGGCTGTCAGAACAGCACGAAACACCGTATGAAAGCAAAACAACCGAAAATGATTGATTTTTCGGTCGGAAAAGTAGGCGACGTCGACTACAAAACAAGCTTGGTCGAAAGCTAAAAGCAGTCGAAAATTTAAGTTCTCAGTCTCGCAATCGTCGCGCTGGTGAGCGGACGTCGAAAATCCGAAAAAATTATTTTAAAATTCTAGTGTAAACATTTAATGTTTTTTCTTTAAACTAAAGTTTTAGTGAAAATTTTAAAAAATTTTTGTGAATCAAAATTGTATCTACGTCGTGTGTGTGTGCGAGTTAATCAATATTTCGCAATGTGTGCACAAATGTGAAACAAAAAAATAATGATAAAAAAAAAAATATGAACAGTTCATAATAATCTTGTAATCAGTAAAAGAAAAAATGGAATATCTGTTTGAAACTGTCGCATCTTTTACGTAAAGGAAGAGAAAAAAATTCGCTGCCGCAGCAAAGGAATTTTCGACGCTGCTGCTGTTGCAAAAAAACAAAATTGCAAAAAAATAGAAGAAAATATACACAGTGCTATATACGTCACAGAATCGCGCGAGAGAGTGTGAGTGAGACGGCCTGCTTGCCTGCACCCCCGGAAATGTAACGCACTCACACACACACCAACACACACACACTAAAAAGAAAAACTTGCACCTGAAAGTTTTGTGTCGTGTTGTGTCGTCGTCGTCGCTTGCGTCGTGAATTCGTGGCCGGACTTCGTGCGCTCGTTCGTGCGTCGTTGCAACAAAAATCTGCCGAGAGGCCAGAGCGAAATTCTAAGTACAAAAGGTTAGTGTTATTAGCGCTATTTGGTTAATAAAAATACAAGAGGACTGAGAATAGAAAACAATTTTTTTTGTTTTTCGGTTCGCCTTGTTTGCACCTGTCAAAATGTCACTTAGCTTTAAATATCAGTGTGCGCAGAGTGTTGGCCTAATTCCACATATACATAGATATAGATGACAAGCAACCCCGAAGTGTAGGGTTGCCTTTTCCGTTTTTTGTGTTATTCGTTTTTGCTGTTGTGCGTAACCAATTGAAATTGGGGCAACGACGACGAACAGCAACGAATCAGTTGAGCAAAGCAAAGACCGTAATAACCCCTAAATCTCTGGCCCACCAAAGAGTAGAGAAAAACGCTCGCCAATTTGGCCCAGTTACCAAATCTAATTGCAGAGACGTGTTCTGTGATAAAAGCGACATACCCAAAAGTTCTTGTTCTTGTGTTCGTGTTAACTGAAAAGCAAAGCATAACAAACGTAAAGTAAATTTAATTTCAAAGTACATCATGCACTTACCTTCAAGCAGATACAATTGTTTGCACAAACACACACACATATACATTTACATTTTTACATATGTTTTTGTGTGTATGTGTATTTGTATTTGTTACGTACGTGCATTGTCAGCGCATCGTTCGCTCTCCCAGAAATCATATCGCGCAACTTTTGTGCTCTCTTTTGAGTATGTTGTGTGTAGTGTGGTGTGGTGGGATGTGAGATGTGGGAGCTGAGCCTGAGCCAAGCTGTCTATGCTTTTGGCGGTACAATATACTTGTTTATTTTATTCAAGTGTGTCTGTGTGTGTTTTATGTGTGCTAGTTGTGAGGGGGGCGTTACTGTCATTGTTATTGCTTTGGCCTCTGTTTCTGCTTCTGCTTTGGTCTCAGCTGCGCTGCGTCGTCGTCGTTGTCGTCGTTGCTGTAATTCAAGTTACTTATTTTTGTTTTTGGGGGTCGCTCTCGTTTGTAGGACAAATTTGTGTATTGATTATGCTCGCATACCCTTTCTCCATGAACAATTTTAAAGGTGTATGTAAATTTCGAAAGGTAATCGGTAATAAAATATTTGCAATAACAAAATATTTTCACTAAAAATCATAACTTTGACAGTTCTTACATAATATTTAGAAATTTTCTAAAGTAAGAGTATCCATTTAAACTATTTTATTCTACAAACGATAACGTTCTTTCAAATACGAGAGCAAGTCGTTTAGCATTGCATTGTTTCTGGGAAAAAAGAAAAACTGGAAGAAGTGGGGAGGGGATTGCGGTCAGCTCTCTTTCTATGCCCCAGCGCACATTTTCATTGGCGTAACCATTTTGTTGTCGGTTGTTTGTCTCTCTCTCCATGCATTTAACTAATTAAACGGCCCACTGGCCCCCCTTTATAAACAATAGACGCTTTCCGGTGACAACAGTTCCAATTTCAGAATGAAGTGTATGCCCATTGCTGTAAAAAGATTGTAAATGGGGATAATATGGGCATCTGTTAAGGCCTTGGGGCGTGTTGAGGCCTTTAAGCTCCATTTGATAGACACAACTGCGCCATATATATACTCATACATAGATATTTTCACACAATTTTTATCTTTATTAATATGCGTTCGCTATTTTATTTTTATCTTTATCAGCAGTTTAGATTGATTACTCGCTGCTGTATTGTTTGCTGTTGTTGTTGTTATTGCTATTAATAATATAATTATTTTGCACGGCCAAACAAAACGGCAACGACACACTTAATGGACACATTTATCGAACTTGTTTCGGTTCGAATTTTGATAAAAATAACGTGCCCTGATAGTCAATTTGTACACGGAACATAAAAAAGGCATTGAAATGCAATTAGCGGACGCATTAAGATGGTCAACGAATGGGGCGGAGTCAAATGATTCGAATAATTCATGCTTTCATACATATGTACGTGTATGTATGTATGTCGATTGATAACCCATTACAAAGTAATCGAATTGGCGATAACGGCAATCACTAGATATCGATAAGCTCTTCCGTGTAAATCGAAAGATTGCTAATAAACATGACATATGCTCTTCAAAGTGAATTCCCTTATGAACAAGATATCTGCCCTTCAAGCGAAATCCCCTTTTTAATTTAAATGCGTAATTCAAGGAAAGTGTCCGACATCAAAGGGGAACAACTAAAGCAAACAATATTATAGGTTATAATTATGAAATAGTTGTCGTTTTAGTTGCTGCTGTCGTATTTTTATTTTTAAATTTAAACGCAATTACGTGCGGAAAGCATTTTGACAACGTTGACATTTTCGAATATAGCCAGAGAGTGATGGTGATGGTGTACAGAAAAATATGATTAACTAGGTTGTATGACGTGTTCTTTAACTATCTGCTATCTATTTTACTTTCATGTGCCGTCATTGTCTGTCGCTTGATTGATGTTTTGGATACATGTTCTTGGTGCTGCTGCTGGCCCACATTTTGAATGTATCTAGGCTAAGGCAACGCAGAGCTCATCAAGTGCAGCCGTATAAGTATATCCATATTCTTCGGTGCGGGCACCATGGACTCGCTTAAATTACCAAAAGGTAAGAATTAGAAGGCTTGAAATACAGAATGTGTGTAAAACTAATATAAAACTACTTCATTCTTCATCTTTTGATTTGATTACAGGCAGCAGCGCTACAAGCAGCGCCAGCGGCAGTAACAGCAATCTATCCGGTTCAGCTTCCAACTCCGTTGTTGGCAGCCTGGCAACATCGCCGACATCAACGGTGCCGCCAAGCAGTATCCCAACAGCCATTAAAACACCACCCGGCCTGAGCAGCAGTACGCCCATTTCGGTGCGTTTCAATGCCAACGAGGAGTCACTGGATGACATCCTGCAATCGTTCCATCACAATACACATCAGAACAGTCATAGTCCAAGTGGTGGAGGTGGCGGCGGCGGAGATGCTTCTCCCACCCTGATGGGCATGAAGAACAATGGCAGTGTGGGTGCCGCTTTAGGCATGCTGGTCAATCCGTGTGACACCCATTCACTATCCAGCAGCCCCTCACAGCAGCAACAGCAACAGCAGCAGCAGCAACAACTTCAACAGCAGCAACAGCAACAAATTCTCCATCAACAGCAGGCGGCACTATTTGGTGTAAGTATAGAAAAAATCTCAATTTTATCAATGATCGATTTCGATATTAATGCTACAAGTTAGAAACATGTCCACAATTCGATAATCCAAGTCACGATTTGGGTTATAAATCAATGCCACATCATGTTGCACAGCTTTATTAAGCTAAATCAAGCGTTATGCGCTTTGGCATTCCCATAAACATAATTCCCCTTCTTACTATACATTGTTATCAGCTTGAGATACCGCTGGTTGCCGACGAAAGTGATTCATTTTCATTTGTCATATCTTGTGCTAATCGTTATAATAAGAACAAGCACAAATGTCATTTGTAGTCCAGCAGAGGCAGCAATAGGCAATTAGCATTTAGCATTGCTTAAATGATTTGATTTGTGCCCTGTTGCGTTCGCTAATTTTCACTTTTTAGCGTTATTTATGATTTGTTTTTTCGCTTCGTTCGTGTGTTATCTCACAGTTAGCAGCAGCAGCAGCAGCAGTTGGCTAGCAGTCGGCGGCAATCAGCTGTTTGTTGCGTTATTTTTGTGTGTGGTAGCAAAACGTGTATTGAATTTTTGAGCATCTATTTTTATGTGAGTGCCGCGAGAGGTTTGCCAAAAAATTTTGCGACAGATGTGCTGTGCTTGCTCTTCTGATATTTGATTGCAAAATCACTTGGCACTATTACTCATTGTTATAACATGTTCTTCTTTCTTCCATCTCGTTTCTTTCTATATCCCGTTTCTCTCTTACTTTGTATGGGTGATGGAACACAACACACAGAACGAGGAGGTGACTCTGCGCAATAACTTCCTGCAAGGCGGAGGGGGCGGCAACAGCGGAGGAGGCTTCTTCAATCGCAAAAGGTGAGTAAATTGGCTTACATTCTTACATCGTAACACCCACACACACACACATAAACACGGGTATACGGATACTCTTCCTCTTTGTACACAAGTTGTTGTTGTTGTTGTGGTTGCTACATGCAAAATTTTGCATATTTGCCAAATTGAACAATCACACGCACACACACACACATAGACACATGTATCTAACACACATTTACATACAACGTTCATTGTGCCAACTTAAAATTTCTTTTGTTTACGTTGTGAGATTTGCTTTTTCGGAGCAGCAGCTGTTGATGTCGGTTGCTGTGTTTATTTTTGTGATGCCTCATTAAATTTGCCTATTGAACGTTGTCTTTCAAAATTACTGACAGCATTAAGTTGGCTGCATTAAATTGCTGATTGAGCAATATTAAGTTGGCTGCATCTCTTCAATATCAAATGCATTGCTGACGCAGCCAACTTAACGTATTCTTTGGCGGCAATATTTGAAAACGTCGACTGCCTGTTGCATGTGTTTCGTTGGTTTTGTTTTTGCACAGTGAGTTCGTTGACTGAAGTTTTGTGACTTTGATTTTTTTATTTGCCGTACTTGTGCATTTTTAATGCCATAAAAAAACACCCGAGTTGAAGTTGACTTTAAGCGCCGGCTGCAGCTGCACCATTCTCTCTCCCTGTCTGGGCTTGGTTGCGAAAGTGCACTACAGCTGCAGCTGGGCTTTGTTTATGTCGCATGTATGCAACAAAAAAGCCTCTTTACCTTGTGTGTTGTATACGTACATACACATAATGCACTCGAAATGTATATACACTGTTGTAAAGTACGTCTAGAACTTTCTGTTTAAGTACTGTGGGCGTGTTCTCCCCGCCGTCTGGGTCTTGGTCGTTTTGTGTGTGATGTACACACAAAAAACACAACACAAACGTCGTCTCGCTACATTTAAATTATTGAAATGCATGTCTAGGCATTTGCGTTTTAAGCTTGTTTTTATTTATTGATTTTTTGTGTACTCTGATGTGTGTGTGTGTTAGCCAAGTTAAGGCAGTCTAAATGCTGTCAGCTTTTCGATTTGCCTGCCAATCAAATATACTTCCGATTCAAATCTTTGACATGCTATTTCTATTTCCGTTTAAGCAACGCTTTTTTAAACAATTTTCTGCTAATTGCATTTGCTTTTAATTGCATTTTGCAACACTGCCGCCTGCAAATGGTTTTGGTTATCAGGCAGAGACACACAGTCGCTACCCGAAAGTATAACTACCAACCACCGAAACCCACCCTTGCCATGCCTTGTCATGCCTTGCCCATACCATACCTTACCTTTTCGTGTTATCTATTTACACTTGTACACGTTTCTACATGCCATATACATTTCATCATTATCTTCATCATCGTCAAGCAGCAGACAACATCAACATCAGCGTCATATCCTCATTAACCACCAGCAGCAGCAGCAGCACCATCAGCAGCAGAAACACCCACACCCAAACCAAACCAACCAACCCCATCTTCTCCAGCCCCTCCATAAACCCTTGGCAACCGTTGATGTCGACGTCGACTTTTTAAATTACAAATTTTTCCATGCAATTTGGTTAGGCTTGGCCTTACAGTTTGACAGCCACTGTTCGTTGCCAATCAATTAGCGTATCTGTGCGAGCGTATAGCAGCAATGACAACAACATCAACAACAACATAAAAAAAAAACACAATCGAGACAAATGATATAGCGTTTGAACTAGTTTCAATATCAATTAGCATTAGCCTTAACACACAACCCATTACTACTCTCTCTCTCTCTTAACCCATTGCCGCCCACACGTTATGTGCGTGTTTCTCTTGTTCCTTTTGTGTTATTTCTTTTCTTTTTCGATATAACAAATATTTTGTTTGTTATTCTGGGCCGTTGCTATCTTTGCAGCACAACAAAAAGCTTTAAATACTTATAATAAACCATTTGCTGTTGTACATGTATGTATGTATGTATTATCGTTTATCGTTATCGCAGTCTAAAGTTTAAAGTGCAGTGTCAGTGCAGTGCCTTGATTATTCACCACAGTGTGCACAGTGCATTCAAAACTAACCACCCGTTACAGGGCTGTTCAAACTTTCAACAAACCAAAAACAAAAGACAGCCAGCGCATCTTTAACCGTTCATATTTTGTTTGATTGGATGTCGAAACCAACCAGTAGCACCACCTTAAAAAAATGATAATTAAAACAAAATCCACCCAAACCATATTCACAGCAGCAAAAAAAAAAAAAAACGAACAACATTATAACCACAACCACAACAAAGAATCCTACACCACAAAACCACCAACAACCACCAAAAAAAAAAAACAACAACCAACCACCAACAATACAAAAAACATCGATAAATGCAGCAACAACAACAGCAACAAAAACGAAATCGTCAATCAAAGCAACGTTATAAAACAAAATCAGTTAAGAGAAAGGAGCAATTTATTGGAAATTCGTTTTTATTTGCTTCAAAGTTTGTTTTGTGTTCTTTTAGGGATGAGTTGAAAAAGTTTTGAAATCGTAGTTAAACTTGCTTTTAAAGACTGCTCTCAACGCCCAGTGTAACAAATATTAATTGTTATTATAATATATACTCAAATCAATGTAGATTACATTTATTATCATTTATTAAACGCTGGGCGGCAATGTTATCAAAAAGAGATTACACCAAAGAAACAAATTTCATTATCTTTATATATGATGATTCCCTTTAATATCCAACAACAATTTGAAGCAAATCTTTGAACAAATTGCTCCTCCTCTTATATAATAATAATAATAAACGTATACAAAGTAAATGCCAAATCAAATCACAAAATTCTAAAAACAAAGCCTCTTCATCATCTCTCTCGTTACTCCTCTCCCTCTGCAGCTGCAGCGGTCTGCCACCAAATCTCAATCTCAGCAAGCCGCCGCCACAACTGCAACAACAGCAACTTCTCCAGCAGCAGCAGCAACAACAACAGCAGCAGCAGCAGCAACAACAACAGCAGCAACAACATCAGCAACAGTTGTCGCCTAATTTGAGCGCATTGCATCATCATCAGCAGCAGCTGCTTCAACAGCAACAACAACGGGATGGAGGAGTCAGTCCCTCGTCGCCAGGTGGCAACGGTGGTGGTGGTGGATCTCCATATAATGGCTCACAGGCAGGTTGCAGCAGCGGCGGCATCTCGCCCATACCACAAATGTCCATGCCAGGTGTATCGCCCAAATACAGACGCAGCATATCGTTCCCCATCAAGGGTGGCAGCTCGCCAACGGCACTATATGGTGGCCACATGGATGGCATGGGTGGTGGTGGTTCACAAATGGGACAGAATCACATGAATATACCAACGCTATCCATTGGCAATGGTGGTGGAGGCATGGGCACGGCTGGTGCCAGTGGCGGTGGAGATGCTCCGTATCTAGGTAATAACTATGGCAACATGATGACCGCAAATGGGCAACTGCATCATGGCGGTGGCATGGAGACAACACTGAGCGATTACATGCGTGGCATGTCGTTGGGCAACGTTGGAGGAGGCGGAGGCGGCGATAACATGGGCAACATGATGAACGAGCGCATGCGCATGATGGGCGGCGTTGGGCAGAAGCATCTGAGTGAGGCCGATGCCATGGCCATAGCTGCGGGCAATGATCCAAATGTTTACTTGAATGCTCTGAAGATGGGTTCACCTTCGCGTCTTTCACCCCACTCGCCGCACTCACCCATCCTGCAGGGTGGTGGCATTGGTGGTAATGGTGGCAACCCTGGCGATAGCAACGCCCGCTTCTCCCGGAAAGTATTCGTTGGTGGTTTGCCTCCGGACATCGATGAGGATGAGATAACAACGTCGTTCCGTCGCTTTGGGCCGCTTGTCGTCGACTGGCCGCACAAGGCCGAATCGAAATCATATTTTCCGCCCAAGGGCTATGCGTTTCTGTTGTTCCAGGATGAGAGCAGTGTGCAGCAGTTAATCGACTCTTGCATCTCCGATGAGGATAAGCTGTATCTGTGCGTCTCCTCGCCTACCATCAAGGACAAGGCAGTGCAAATACGACCCTGGCGTTTGGCCGATGCGGACTATGTGCTCGATGCAACCATGACACTAGATCCACGTAAGACCGTCTTTGTCGGTGGTGTACCACGTCCACTGAAAGCCTTCGAGCTGGCCATGATCATGGATCGGCTGTATGGTGGCGTCTGTTATGCGGGCATTGACACGGATCCCGAGCTCAAATATCCCAAGGGTGCCGGTCGCGTTGCCTTCTCCAATCAGCAGAGCTACATTGCCGCGATCTCGGCTCGGTTTGTGCAACTGCAACATGGCGACATCGATAAGCGGGTGGAGGTGAAACCCTATGTCCTCGACGATCAGATGTGCGACGAGTGCGAGGGAGTTCGATGCGGTGGCAAGTTCGCGCCCTTCTTCTGCGCCAATGTGACCTGTCTGCAATACTATTGCGAACACTGCTGGGCGGTAATCCATTCGCGCACCGGCCGGGAGTACCACAAGCCTCTCGTCAAGGAGGGCGCCGACCGACCCCGTGCGGTGCCCTTTCGCTGGTGTTAACGGCGGCGCTGGTAGGCCGCGCTGCACGATGAGAGACGCCAACAGCGAGATGAGCGACATCGCTTGTTGGACGCAGCGCTGGCAGTGCCTAAACCAAACCAAACAAATATGTTAACACAGCCGCCGGATGGAGATGATAGTATTGAACAATATGAGTCCATGGAGCAATCGGAGCAACAGCTACAACTGGATGAACAGTTGCGACAATTAGATGAACAGTTGTCAATAGAACAACACCTGAGAGAAAAAGCATTTTAATTGTGTGTGTCTGTCAGCAACTTGAAACTGCAGAAAGTTGTAATAAGTATTGTGTAAAACAGGAGCACAGAGTACGCACGGATACACTCTCGCTCACTAACAGTTACAGATTCACAAACCTAGAAACTAACACACTCAAACACACACACACACACACACACACACACCGATACAAGAAAATAGTGTTATCCATACAACAAAGGTGCAATATGTGCTCAGGGTTTGCACAACAATCCCTGAGCCACAAACACCTTATAGAGTCTATAAGGAAGTGGATAACGCCGCTTCCTTGTGTGTAACACTCGCCCCTTAAACAAACAGCAAATGTAGCCCTAAGTTGAAATTTATATTTATTTTGTTTTTCGTTAGAATCTGAGTAGTTTCCCTTTAGGGACAACGCGCATGCACAGTATTTTTTGTATTTTATTTTATGGTCCTTTTTTTTGTTACTTTAATAATTTGTATATGAGAAAACGAATTAGGGAGGATATTTGCATAGGTCTTAATAACGAATAATGCCATCAAAAGTGACGAAGAAGTAGTAGAAATCATCTTTAGTCAGCCAAAAAAGAGAGAATCCTCGCAAGTCAACCTAGTATACCATATCTTAATAACGACTAGTCTCAAATTACAAAATGACCACGAAATCATTTCGAGAGATAGAAATGTGTGTCAGAAAAGTAACCAAATCGCAACCCATAAGTTCCTACCTATTAAGAAAAGAATCTTTAAAGAGATGATATAGAAATCAAATCTTAATTAAATTTATGTGAAAAAGATATTTTTATTTATGAGTAAGCCCAGTCATCGCAAGTATGTAGATAATAATTGAATGCAAGACAGTTTTGTTTTCTGTTTTCCCAATTATTATTCTCTTTTATGCCAACCTCGCATAATTGATAACCATTTGAATTAGATATCAAAAATTCAAATCAAAATGGTTTTTTTTCAGTTCTTCCTAGTGAAATTTGCAGGAACACAAATGAATAGATAATAATGAAACTTAACACACTTTTAATTAGAGATCAAAAATAGTTAATCACATATTTACACATTGAAATGGAGTTCTTTCACCCACTATTAGTTTTTAAATTATGCCCTAATCTTAGTTTTAAGTCTGACACACTTTTTGCTTAAAAGTATTTTTGTTTTCATGTTATAACGACGACAACAACAACAACAACAACGCCGTGTGCCATTTCAATCAGAGTTTTGTTGTTTGGTTGTAAGTAATTTTCGCAAACTAATCTATGAAAAATCGTATATATCTCTTAAAGCTTTCTTCTTAATATACGATTTTGATTAGTGGTTGGTTGTATGCTATGATATGCCACCATTTAATGACGTTGCATGTGAAAATCGTACGAGTAAACAATTTAAATTTAATATATATAAATCACACTTTCAACATATATACTACATTCAACATAGAATAAACAAATCAGCTAAAAATATTATATGCAGAAGCTACACAAAAACTCAAAGGGAACTTGTTGCACACCGACACAACTTGTACACTACGATTTTGACATGCTTCGTATTAGTTTCGCATGCTCACGATCATAACTAAGAGTATCGTTGAGAATGTGAAACCAATTGTTTTCTTTTAACTAGACACGTTCATATCGCTGCTATTGACACCAATCTTTTGTTAATACACACACTCACTCACACACTCACTCACTCACTCACACACACACACACACCCTCCCTCTCAAGACAAGGAGAAATAAAATAATTACCAACTATGCAAAATAATAAATTGTGTTCAGTATTACGTTCTGTTTCTTGTTATCAGTTATTATTATAATTATTATTTTTGTATGCTTTTTTTAAGTCACGCTGTTTGCCTTAGTTATTTATTTACTTTTGTAAGTTGCTGGGCGTGTTGCAAACTAAAGAGAAAAAAAACAAACAACTTAACACTTTTTATACATATTATATATACGAGTATATGCATGAAAGATATATATATATATATAACACTTAAATAATTATATTAGACAACTTTTTATATAGCAATTTTTGTATAAACTGTTTTTTTTAGTGAAGTAAAATGAAAAATGATAATGCAAATTAATAGGAACCACAAATTTAAATAGACAATTTTGTGCAATACTAATTCGTAAACAATTTAAAATAAATATATAAAACAATATATATACATAAAAAATATATGTTAAATGCGTTACTTATAAATATATTCACTAAAATTGCAAAAAACGCATAACCAAATTAGCTTAAAACAATATCAAAATAGTTATACAAACCCAACAAATACAAAAGACCCCATACCAAACTACAGATTGTCCCAATTGCGATATATCGGCAATATTCTATCTGCTGACTGTGTAAAAATTATATAGAAAAAATACTGAATGTTTCGTTCCAGCTTTATTGGTATACCAAAATTGAAGAATTAAACTCTTAAAGTTGTAAACAGTATAAATATATATATATTATATGGAAAATCGATTCTCAACTCAAAATGAACATAGCTAAAGAAAAAATAAACAAATAACATTTTAAATATCAATGTAGACTTTAAATTAAAAAAAAAACTTACAAAACAATTAACTTACTAAAAACAAAATTGTAACTTTGATTTTCCAATTTATATACGAAACATTTTTTGCTACATTAAGATGCATGTTTAAAGGCACTTGAGGCGGCAACAAGATACGATATTTTTTCTATACTACAACAAATACTAAAAAAATTATTAAAATTCAAACAAGTCGCTTTGGACTTTTAAATGTATATGTATATTATACGATAGTCAAATCTATTAGCAAATTTTTGCTCGCGCTTTGTTTACATCAATGAATAAAATATGAGAATGATGAACGAAACCTTATCAAAAAAATTCAAACTAAAGTCGATCGGTTGGCACTTTCATAAAAAGAAACACGAAAAACCGATTACAATTAATAGAAATTTTCTAGAATTTTTATATTATTATTGAACGAAAATACTGCATACATGATGGCATATGTACATCTACCAAAAAAAACAAAAAAATCATACATATGTCCTATATATATATAAATATATATATTTTTGAAACTGCATAAGCAAATTAGAGAACTCAGAGCGTTCGTTTGTTTTTAAAAAAATAAATTGTTAGCAAAATATTATTGATTATTGATTGAAACAAAAAAAAAAAAAATGAATCTACTCAAAACAAATATATCTACATATATATACATGTATATGAATTACAGCCTACTCTATGTAGTGTAAATGTTTTATGCAAATATTTTAATCAAATTATGCATACAGGCGTTGCTAATTTTGTGCTAAAAAACATATGAATGTAATGAAATGCTAGTCCTTAAATACAAACAACAACAAAATATGGCATTCAAATATGTAAAAAACGGCTCGATACCCGATAACCGATAACCGATACCCGATGCAAAATAGCGATAACAATGTGTATTGATGATGTTTTTTAAATGTAGTGAAATTCAATATTTTATAGATTTTTATACTTTTATATAAACATATACTTTATACTTTAACTGTTAACAAAAATCTACAAAAACCAAAAAAAAAAAAAACAATTATATACTAAAAACGTAAAAAACAATATTTAAATATGCTACAAGTTGTATGACAAAACAAAAACTATTAAACGGAAATATTTTACATATACTACTGAAAACCAAAAAAATAAAATTTAAATGTAAACTATTATTAATGAATATAAGCAAAACGCTCAATGTATTTGCAATAACTGGAATCTTGTGTAGCGTGCTATATATTTATATTTTAAGCATCACTTGTTTGTTATTTAAGTATTCCAAAAAACATAAAGGCAAAAGAAAAGTTAAAGAATGAGTCAAAGACATTTGCGTTTATATGAAGAGAAACAAAAACAAATCTTTTTATAAGCCCTTTCAAAAGAAGCCACTAAGACTATCTATATTGTTTTTAGTTTTATACAAATTTTGTTATATACACAGTGTAAGTGTAAGAGTATGTAAGAGACCACAAACATACATACATAGTGCATACACCTATGTCAGTGTTTATTTGTTATATTTGATTTCGGAAAACATTTTTGTACGAATCTAGTGTTATATTTTTCTATTTTGTATCTAGTAGCTAATAGCTCTTAAAATATTATATATTTTTATATGTTTTGTAGTTTGTAGTTGCTTGTAGCTTTAACCGATTGCGTTGATACACTTTTATACCTTGTTTTGTATTCTTTTTTTTATTATTTTTCTACGTGAATAAAGTACATATATGACAAAAAAAAAACAAGACGAAAAAAAATACCAAAAAATATTTGATATATGTAATTTATACAAGACCTTTTTGCTATTACATAATAATAAATGGACATCAAGTAAATTGTGTTTTATTATTTTTATATATGACCGTAATGGACATTTTATTATGTATCTATATATATATATATATATATATACGTATATATATATAAGTATTGTAAATACATTGCAATAACTCTTAGTTACATACAATACATACAAATACATAACTAAAATACTTAAATGATACAAAAGACTCTACAAAAAAGTATTGGAACTCGAACTTATTATTAAATATTTAATATGTTTACTAAAAAATTGGTCAATATGTGTTTTTTATACCAAATACGAAAAAAAGAAAAACCAAAAAAAAAAAATACCAAATTATATGAAATTTACACGTAGTACAATTGATGAAATTTATAAAACGTAATATGCATGTATTTTTGAAGACAAACCAAACAACTTGAATGAACTTGCTTCAAGTAATTGCTAAAAATAATAATAATATTATATATATACATATATATTATTAAATATATCAATCTAAATATTTAAAATTGCAATTCTGCTTTTATGCACTATGCATTCCTGAGCCGCATTTTGTTTACCTCGTATTTCTATATGCAAAACGTAAAACAAAAAAAGTTTTCTCAAATTGGCATAAGAAATAGTATCTAACAAAATATAGGAAAAGTTGTGAAAAACACACCCGTCGTTAACTTATTATGATTTGTTACTCTATATATATGATATTATTTTTTGAGTATTTTCATAGCACAATTTATGTACAGTTTTTCGTTTGTAGCTAGTCAAAACTTAAACATAACTAAAAAAAAAAAAAACAAAAATAATGTATGCAAAAGACAAAATCAAACGCGATGTTTTAAATAGAAAATTTTTTAACTGAAACCTTTCAATTTAATGCTTCGAATGATGGCAAGCAAACAAAAAAAAGAAAACAAAGTGAAAAAAAATACAAGGTTATAACAATTTGGTACCTTTTTAAACTTATTAAAAGAATTTTATAATATATTAAATAAATCTGATTGAGAAAATGTAGCCTGTAAAGCGAGTGTTACAGCACCTGCTCTTCCATTTTTTATTTAATTTTTGTGAGTGTACTAAATATATATATATGTATGTGTACTTGCATATAAGATTTAGTCCTTCAATGATACTAAAATCGAGCGCCCTTACTAATGAATTCCTTTTAGCTAAATATTCAGACAAAAAAAGACAAAACAAGCAGAAGCATATAATTTTTTAGCATTATACAAATGAATGAGAAAGCCCAAAAGTATAAATATAAAAATAGTAAAACCTAATCCAAGTTGGCGTATATGCAACCGATATAGTAAACCCAAATAGTTATATACATATATATACATGTACATATATATGTAATAATAAAAAATTATATGTATACATACGTATATAAGGCGTATGCAACAAGTTTAGTGAAAATATTCCATATTTTATAGTCATTTTCAATAAACGTACTTTTTTAATTTTTACAAAATTAAAGTTGAAAAAAAAGCTGAAAAAATGCAAAAAAAAAAAAAGAAATTTGTAGTTTTTTAAATCCAAAAACCAAAGAAACGAACTCTCTCTCGATTTCCAAATCATGTTTTTCCTCCAAAACGTTTTAATGCGTTCTCCGTTCTACGTTCTTCGATTCAAAAAAGACAGAAAGTAATGTTAAATGTTCAAACCAGAAAAATAAAACGAAACAAAAACAATATAATATATATATGTATATTTAAATAGAGAGATGGTAATTACAATACCAACGTAATATAAATAGAGAGCCCATTAAACCAAAACTAAAACCAAAATCTATATATATATATATAAATACCAACTAGAAACATATGCAACTGACCCCCAATTAATGATGGAATCTCCGTAAAACCTAAACCTAAAACGAAAACGATAATGAAACTAAAATATCAGCAGTACTACATGCAATATTTAAATAATACAAAAACACAAGCAAAACCAAACAAATCAACCATGAATTATTAATCGAAATATGTAAAACCGTAACGAATGAAATATACATGTACGATCATATATAGATATATATATATATATACAAAAATACATATATTCCAATAACTTTTCTAAGGCACCCCCAACAAAAAAAACAAAAAAATGGGCGCCACCCAAAAAAGATCAAATGAAAGAAATCAGAGACGAACGTTAAGAGCAGATTATATAGAACAAATGAAAATAAATAAAACGTATATCTTCATTCAAATAAATAAAAATACCTTTTCTGGAATAATTAAAAATAACTTCTTTTCAAATTGTTAAAACTTTGTTTAAATGGGAACTTTTGGAATATTTGACAAAAATTTTTTTCTAAAATTTGAATTATTTATCTACTGACATGTGCGTAAACTTTCAGTATCTATTGTCTTCTGGAAACGATGAGTGTCAATTGGTGAAGCGAAAAGTTTTGCACACAATTATGTCATAGCTTTGACAAATCAATCTCTTTCCTTTTTTTTAACAACTAACTTGGCTATGTCTAAATTTTATTCTTTTTTTTTTAGATCGGGCAGCTTTGAAGGGGTTTCCCCGACCTCCAGTGGTCCCAATTTGGCAACAGCACTACAGGCCGGAGGTGGTGCAGCCGATAGCACTAATGCCACAGTGGGTACCTGGAAACTGATCAAGGGCAAGGTGTCGCAGACCATTGAAGAGATCAAATCATCCAAGCATCATTCCCAGCAGGCATCGACCATACCGGTTGTTGTGGCCAACGAACCACCAACGATTTCCACAGTGGGCTGGACGAACGAACCGGATTCGGACACCGAGTGCATAACGATCAATACGAACATACCGAGCGAGGAACAGCAGCACAACTCTGACTCCGATCCAGACATAGAGCTGTTTGACTCCATTAGTCTAGGTAGCGCTGAAGTTGGAGCTGCAGCTGCCATCTCAACAGAGGGTTCCCGACTGCGTCGCGGTCTCGCACACATCAAGTCCAAGGTCAAGGCCAAGCAACAAGCGGCCGCCATGACAAAGAAAGAGCTCAGCAGCAGTCCAAACAGCAATGCGTCAACCTCGTTGCGAAGCCGTCTACGCCGTCGCAACAATAACAATGCCGCCGAGCTGAACGTGGAACCCTCCACCAGTGCCCAGGCGGAGGCTAATCAGTTACGAGATGGTGGGCCTGCTTCAGATATACCCGTCGCGAGTGGCAAATCCAAGCGTGGCATTCTACTCGCACGCAAGGATGTGGAGATTGAATCCGGTGTCGAGGTGCTCGAGGATATGATACCAGAGTCGGCCGCACAAAGCGATACAGAAAAGGACACGGATCAGCGAGGAGGGGTTCGTTTCAATGAGTACAGCACGTATAAGAGACGCACCACCATGGAGCTGAATCTGGACAGTGCGCCCAGTGCTAATAATTCGCGCAGCAAATTACCGACAGTTGGCTCGCCATTGCAGAACCGTCTTACTGGTTCGCTCGCCTCACTCTTTAGCAACATAAGTACTGCAACCAGTTCTTTCAATTGGCGTTCCGTTGATTGGCATTCAACTACGGCCACTCAACCCCTACTTGTAGGAGCAGGCACAATAGCATTGGTTGTTTTGCCAATACCAGAGTTTGTGCGGGGAGTTTTCGCGACCATTCTGTTCATCGTAACGATGAACTACTGCAGCAGCTCCATCGGTAATTTGTTTGAGAAATATGTGCTGAGGACTAATCCGGAGCATCGACCTTTCGAGATACCAAACTACAGCAATGCAGACATCTGTGAAATACCCTCTGCGTTGGAGCACAAGACCATTAAGATCTATTCGGGCTGGCTAATGGAGATCGATAGCTATGATCCCAGTACGTTCTCTTTTAATTTGACAAAGGCCATCTATGCACGTCTGGATGGTACTATCCTAAAGCTGTCGGGCACCGGTGCTCGCATACCCAAACGTCGCATGTGGAACGAGAAGCCCATCGATCGTGCCAAGATTCTCTTCACCGATCATCGTTCGTATGATTTGCGCGACAGTCGCATTGAACTGTTGCCCGTCGGATTGGCCAGAAAGCGGTAAGTCTTTACAGTAATAAATCCTTTATACTCCTTCTCTTATTCGGTTGATGTTTCTTTTGCAGCTTCTTCAATCGCAAGTATCCCATTCAGCTAATCATTAAGAAAACTTACAATGGCTACATGACACCTGGGGAACAGGATGGCATGTCAACCAACGGTGCGGCAACACCAGCTGCTGCCGATGAAAACGATAAAGCTGCTGACTTTAGCACGACTGTTCTCTACGCAGATGTAGGTTAAAATGCAACCACCTTGAATATAATCTAATCTATGGTATTCCTATTTTAGCTAAACAAGCTACGCAACGCTACCACGCCTGATCGGGAACTAAAGGATATTACGATACCTTGTGGTGATGAGGTGCGTCTGCTTATCTTTGCACGTTGTGATCGCGAGAAGGAGGATTGGTATCGTCGCTTCAATGCTGCCAGCAGTGGTCGCGTTCATGAGTCGGATTTGCAAGTGCCAATGGCACAATTTATCGAGGACACCGATCTACAGGCCGCTGCCGCCCAGCAAGCTATTAACCTAACAATGGGAGCCAATAAGGTACCTAGATATCTGCACCTGACTTTTTTGACATTTTACTAATAATATTCTATAGCAACCGCGTCAGAAGGACGGCGAGGAGGTGTCACAAAACTCTCTGCAAGTCGAGGATACCGGCTCAATGACGCCCGAGACGTTCGAAGATCTGCTGGAAGAGGACACAGCGGGCGATGCCAAAGAAGGTTACGAAGGTTTAATCATGAACGCTGATGTTGCTCGGAATCCAGCGGACTATGTGAAATTTATGACAGTATACCAGGTAACCACAACGGCAACAACAAGATCCCTGAAACATTTTTCAGTTGTAGTTTGGTTTTGATTTTAGTTTGCTTTTTTCTTATTATTTTGTTCACTTAGAAAGCTTGTAATCAAGGCAATATACCGGTATGTCGCAGCAAAAGCGGCGAGCCCTCGAGTCCTGGCACGCGTCGCAGAAAAGTATGTTTTCAGTTTTTTATGTTGTGTTTAGCCAGAAAATCTAATTATAAGTTAGAGATCATACTAAATGATTTTGATGATGTTTACAGAATCGTCGTGCCAGACGCCAGGAGAATGAGTTGTGGAAGGGCATTGATCAGAGTCTGTTCCTAGGACCCTCTGGTAGTGTAGTATGGGCCAATGTGTTAATGGGTCGTTGCCTGTTCAGCTGGCTCCATGATCCAGAACTGCATCTGAAGATTCAAGATTTTATGCAAAAAAAACTAAATTCAATAAAGGTAAGTTGCGATTTAACTATCTCTTAAAAACATTATTCATTTGGAACTGCCGTACTTTTCTAGCTGCCCAGTTTTATGGAGGAGGTTGTCATAACGAACATCTACTTGGGTGAATCGCCCATGCTTTTTCATCGCATATCGCAGCCGATGCTGGATGAACGTGGCATTTGGCTGGATGCAGATATTACCTATGAAGGACTCGCACACATAACAGTTACAACCAAGTTGAATTTATTGCGGGTGCGCAGCAAACCGAAAGCATCGCCCGTGAACGCAGATACTGTTCCAATACCGCCGGAAGCACCACTGGAAACGCGAGCCGAAGATGTTCCTCAGGACACCAATCCGGCCATCTATGACAGTGATGCTGAGAGCTCGGGTGGCTCGTCAACGGAATCAGAAAATCCGCCAGTTGGTGTTACTGCCGACAATCCAAATAGCACCGAGTAAATATTTAAAAAATGTCATTCTTATCGAAAACAAACTAAACTTTTTGTTCATTGCAGATTCTTCCAAAACTCGCCGGGAAATGCTCGTCGCATCTTTAAGATTGTCGATCGCATAGCCACCTCGAACTTGTTCCAATATGCCACCGAGCTGCCGTATGTGCAACGCGCCATGGAGAACATGAATGCCAACATTACATTGCGGGTGGATCTCAAGGGTCTGGTTGCACGTGGCACTCTGAATATACCACCTCCGCCTTCGGATCGTGTCTGGTTGTGTTTTCGTGGACCACCACGTCTGTGGATCTCGACGAAGCCCCAAGTGGGTGATAAATCAGTGGATTGGTCCATTGTCACGAATGTGATTGAAAGTAAGCTGTGCGAGGCGGTTAATAAGTTTCTGGTGTTTCCGAATATGGTTGATCTCTCAATACCATTTTTGGCCAAGCCAAGTTATGACGACGAGGCGTCGGGAACGTCAAGCTAAGAAACGAATTTTATGGCCAAGAACAAAATTGATTTGATAACTTGATATTTTTCCAACAGAATTTACCACAAAGTGTGTAAAGATTTTAAATAGTGATTATCCCAAGGCTTAGCTTTTCTTTGCGATCTCGCTCCCTGTACTTATGTATATTAATTGGACAAACACCAAGGTAAAATTCCAAGTGACAAGTTTTAAACGCTTTAAAAATTCAATCCTCTCAATCTATTCTAATCTATATATATTTTGTATTTCACTTACATTATAAATATACCAAAAATGGTTATCATTTTTAAGGCGAAGCGATCAAGTTGCTTTTTCAAATCTTTACAAATAGTATTCCATTCAACAGAATGCAGACTCTGCATATCACCTAATTTATTGTATTCCGAAACAAGTATCCAAGTATATATATATGTACATCTATATATCTTTAAATCGCAACAACTATGTATACTAATATATAAGTCTATTCCAATTTATATTCTATAAGCATGCGTGTGAATTTAATACGCTTAACGGAAAGCTAAGATATAAATGTAATATTATAAATGTGGTATGGTGTTAAACTTATCCATAGAATACGTATTGAAACTATAATCCTATTGTAATTACTAATGGAACTTGAACATTCGCCAAAGGCTAACTATGCCCTATATATATATAGTTGTATATGTGTAGGTTTCGGTTCCAGCATTTCCACATGAACAAATCTTATATCATTTACAAAATGGTCGATGTGCTGAGACCTATTTTTCCAATAAAAAGCAAAAACAAATAAAAAAATTAAAGACTTTTAATTAACAGAGTTTAGATTCCAATGTTAACGATTTTTGTGATATTTTGATATTTTTTGATATAAGTTGAGCGTTATAGAAGTTGCAGCAGTATTTTTTCTGCTCGTTTTGCCAAAATTCAGTTGATTCGGGACTGCAGGTACCAGGCGCACAGAGTTCGCAACAAGTAGTTGTGAAAATATAAAATATGGCATACTTTTAGGCTGACCCTAATTTAGGTTTAGCAGCTGCTATTTCTGTTGGCCTGGTATTTGCCCTCCGATAGCAGCAACATTTTTGATGTTGACACTCGTTAAATAATTGCTGCTTGTACCTTCTATTTGAGCTTACTCGACTAGAGCCTTCTTACATGGTTTTATTAAAAATGCTTGAATTTGAAATTTTATTGAATTTATTTCGTTTATTTATCATTAATTACTTTCAGAAATGTACACTTTAAAGTTTGTCGGAATTTCTGGGAATTCGTTTTTAATGGTTTTTTTTATAATTTTCGGGTTTTTCGATTAGGGGTTTTGCTTCAAAGTACATTAAGTAAACTACAGACATACATGTGAGTACGTGTTTATAATATGCATTTATAATAGATATATATATAATGTATTTGTAAATATGAATACATATATAGAATTCAAAAATGTACAACATTCATTTTTAACAAAAAGGATTAACACGATGCTTGTGTTCGCTTTCGCGTTCTCTCAATACGTAGTTAAAAACTTGAATATACCAATAGCAAACAACTAAAATTAGAACTTAACCATAGAAGACTTATACACTAATACACATAGTACAACTTCAATATTGAGAGTCGTATTGATTTACCATATTTTATGCTGATGTATTTTATGAATTCGTTTAATATTCTCTTTAATATTTTTATGCGTGTATTTGTTTATTTCAAAATGTGATGTTTTTGAGTGGTTTTTTTTTATTTTCTGTCTTCATTTTTCGTGCTCATGTTATATTGCAAAGAGTCAATTTTGCAAGTATTAAAAAATGAAATATGACTAAAAAATCTAATACTATTACACATATATTTATGCATGTATGTATATAGTAGAATACTACTTAAGAACTAAAACTGCCATCAAAACAGGTTTTCATCATTCACAAATAAATATGCGTAGCATTTTTGTTTCATAAAAACTTCTCTCACTGTCTGTCATATATCTGGCGGCAAAGGTTTGAGCAACAATTTTTTTTGTCTTTGCAAGTGATTAAATATTTGTTTGTTGTATATCTTTCAATTGTTTTGTTTTCCATTATTTCGTTATGTGATTAAGAGTAGAACTGTTATAATGTGTGTGTGTATGTAAGAGGGGGAAAAATGCATTTGGAAATTTGAGCACATCTCAATATTCGGTAGGGTTGTTGTTATACGGATTTCATTTCACTGTTTAATTGTTATTTGTTGTTGTTGTTGTTGGTTTTGCCTATTATAAATTAGCATGTCCTGTCTCTGGGCTACTCTAAAAAAAACTATGTCCTCTGACATAATTTACAGACGCATATCGTCGTATTTGGCAAAAGCTTTGCACAGCGCAAAAGCAAGAATGACAAGGATCAGATGCACGAGTCCAGCCACAATGACGCCAATGATGAGTTCGCGTTGTCGGATCAACCAATCGGTAAACACACCATAGCAGCCCTATAAGAAATTAAGTGTTTAGTGATAATCTCTAATAA
The DNA here is from genome assembly GCA_035044645.1 of Scaptomyza parva. Taxonomy (NCBI): domain Eukaryota; kingdom Metazoa; phylum Arthropoda; class Insecta; order Diptera; family Drosophilidae; genus Scaptomyza; species Scaptomyza parva. The sequence continues at coordinate 8,436,145 of JAWNNT010000065.1, read as the reverse complement.
GATTGATTTTGGGACTTACATTCTTGTAGAAACTATTGCTCTCGCTGGGATTAGTCGTGCAGTCCTCGTCACGTGGCACCAGTTTGGAGACATCCTTTAGAATGCAGCAGGCTTCCGGTATGGTGCGATTACCCTTGGTATCCTTCCATGCCTGCGAATCATCGAAATCATGGTAATCATTGACGCCACAGCAGCCAAAGTTGCCCATCAACTGGTTCCACATCAAGGACTGGGCATCCTGATTCTCGCTCAGCGAATAGCTTGTTATGGTTGTCTGCAGGAATTTTTTGCTCTCTTCACGAACCTTTTCCTTATAGAAGACGGCCAAACCGCCGGCAACAATCTCGGCTATCAGCAGTAGTACGAGCAAAGTGCCATACTACAAACGGAAGAATGGAAGAATAAAGAGAGAGAAATAAGAATATGTGCAATATTACGCATACGCCCCAGTTGCCGTTTGACCCAATTCATATTTAGGTAATACGTAGCCGCCGCCTCGTGAGCATTATATAAAATTCTATGCGTTTGACCCTGAGCCAAATGTGCAGCATGCGTTTGACGACAAAGCAGACGTCGTCAGAGAGTGGTGAGTTTAAGCTCACACACACACACACACACATGCATAGACCACACCAGACACACACGCTGTGTTAGCCGTGGTGCCAATCTCAAATGCTGAAGGTCATTTTCAAATGCTGCTTGCATGTTTTATAAAAGCTCTTTGTGTGTATTGTTGTGGTTGTTGCGGTAGGTTTTTGTTGTCACGATGCTTTGGCAGAGTACAATGTGGCTTTATGTTGGCCAGTGTTGTCAAAACAGCAGCAGGAAAATTAGCTATTTTATTGCGTTAAACAGTTAAAACTTAAGAAATAAATTTAACACAATTTAGAAACAGTAAAACAATAATCAAACTAAATTTTTTGTTTAAAATCTCTAAGATTTTGTCAAGATGCTTTATAAGAAGTTTAAGAAAAAACCGCTGAAAGTAGCTTGCCAACTCTAATGTTGGCTGTTTCGCCTGACAACATTTCATTGGCTTCTCGCGGCAAGTGTGTGTACGCCCATGTGAACTGCTAGTTAGCTAAAGTATCTATCAGATGCGCAGGCAGAAGAGTGAAATGAATTGCCTTCTGATTAGAATGGACCAAAATTAGCAATCAAGCTAAGTTTTAATCACTATTGTTATTGTCTTCAGTGGCTGCTGCAGCGCATCATTGAGCCATTATTGTTAGCCAGTTTGAAAGCATTTATGTGTTTCTTGAGGCTCAGTGAGTTTAGCCTGCCAATTGCCAATTGGTAAATAATTGAGGCACTCTAAATATATGATTATTGGCCAATGTTAAAGACACTTTGGCCATGCTAACCACTTAACCTTGAAGCACTATAGCAAGTATATATTACCAAATAGTGTGACCTTGCTTTATTTACTGCAAATTGTGCTTGAATTTGTGCATACAGTTGATATGCTTTAGATTTTTTTCGAGGTGTATATTTTATACGCACTTCCCCGAGGGCAAATCGTATAGCATGGCGAATTATTACGCAAAAGACAAAAGCGATAAAGAGCAACAATAAAAGTAGTTGTTGGTTGCACCTGTTTGGCGTTGCAATTACATTGGGCCAAGCCCACAAAAGTCTTAGCATATTAATAGCATAAATGTCTCTGCGGCTGCGGCTGCGGCTGCGGCTACTACGGCTAAATGACTAAGAAATGTGATAAACTGTTTATTAATTGCCAACTGGCAACAGCTGGGGAGCAGTAATAGAAATTTCTTTTAGGGTTGGGCTCTCTGACCAAACGATTAATATATATACATATATATGTATGTACATATGCAAGTTGTGACTTAGTGAAATTATAATTCCGCGCACACAAGATCAAGTACAACACAGTACACAGAAAAGAGAAGGGCTTGTCACGAGCACCTCACGACACTTGATAATGTGTTGAAACAAGTTTCAATGTTCAACAGAGCTCATGGAAATTGCCAGACAGACATGTGATCGGCTGGAAAAAGCCTACAACAGCTTGGTTGCAACTTTCTCTTTGTCTCGTCTCGTCTCTGTGGCTTATCGAAGGTTTTCAACACTTTTCAAACTGATTTTCCAAACGCCAAAGTCAAAGTCACACACACAGACGAAAAGATAAAAACATTTGTTTTTGTTAAGATGAAATCGTAAATATGCAAACAAACGACAGAAAACAATAAGAAAAACTCGTCTCGATAAGCGTGCATTGAATATAATTTTGGTGTCTCCCGAGGCGGCAATTTTGTGTGTTTCTGTTTTTGGTCGATGATGCAACCACGTTTAAATGTGATTGAGCAACAGCATTTACATACACACATATCTGGTTGTATCTCTGTTGATTGTAATTGTATCTTGAGCACTTACCGTCGATAGCAGGCAGCGAGATTCACGCATTGCGCCCAAGTAGCCCAAGAGAGACATGAAGAACATGACGGCTCCGATGACGATCAGAGCGTAGGCCATTTGCTCTATGACCTGAGGCTGTGTAAAGTGCTGTAAAACGCAAAAGAAGATAAAGTGGATGCAGAAAATTGTGAGAACTGTAAATTGATGGGGAATTTGTTGTATCGATATGTCTATGTCTATGTCTATGTCTACGTCTACGTTGCGTATACGTAATACGTGTATGGGAGTAATTAACCTTTTGACTGGCGCAACTTTCGCAACATTTGTAATTAAATAAAGTATACGAGACGACGACAGAAATGTCTTAATTGACACAGACACACCATTTGACAGCCTCTCAAGTAGCAGTAAGTACTCTAAAAGCTGACAACTGCGTGTGGGTTTTGAATCAAAAATCGTATATATGAATAACATTGTGGAGAAGAGAAATTAAATTTCAGTCAACTGAAAGTTTGTGTTTGATTTTGGTTTGCATGCATGTTGAAGTTCAGTGACCAAAACAATACAAAATCGGGAAAAAAAAAACCAACACCCACGCCAAAAAGCAAATATGTAAGTTCACTCAATTGGCTTTTTGTCTGTGTGTACACTGTACCACGGTGTACTATACATATTGACGTCCCTGCAATTAGTCATTAGTTGCAGCGAGGACATGCACTCTGTCAATTCTAGTACAACATTTGTTTTTCGAAAACGATTTTCACTAGTATGTCAATGGTGGTGGAAAAAATGCAATTAATAGTGTAGTCAGATACTGTGTGGCAGCGTGTGTTTTAGTTGCCACAGGACATGCAACCAATGACCAATGGAATTTTTCGATTATATTTTCTGACAAACTATTCAGTTCATTCTTTATAAGTTGATTAAAAATGTTATTATTACTATTTATTATTATTTTTGTTATCATAATACAAATTGAAAGTCAAAATATTCTAATTGAAGATTGTTTTTTATAATATAGAAATATTTTTTAATATAATATTATGGTTATCTATGTATCTTTTTATCTACTTATCCATCTATCTATCTATCTACATATGTATCTATCACTTTATCTATCCATCTTTACATCTATCTATCTACTATCTACTATCCATCAATCTACTCATCTATCTTTCTATCCATCTATCTATCTATTTATCTATCTCAAAATCAAAATCTGTTAAAAGTTCAAGTTGTTAAGTTTTCCTTCAAGTTTATTTGGGTTACCAGAAACTTAAAATCGATCCATCTTCATAATAGTATAGAACTTATTTATAATGACATATTTGGTTGAGCTCCCTCCACTCAATCACACTGTCAACAATTACATATAGCACCTGACACGTAATGTTGTATGGGCTAGAAATGTGTTAGAGGCAATCTTGGGTATATTTCCAATTTTGGGGTTGATTTTTAATAGAGCATCAAAGAAAGAAAAATTCTAGTAAATTGCTTTACAATAATATGATTGGGCTGATTATTAGATGGCCTCTTTTCCATCTACTTCTAACTAAGGTTATTTGGGGTGGTTTTTCCTTTTGGACTTTCACCTGAAATTCGATATGCAATCGTAAATACACTTACCTCAACGCGCTCGCTCTCGACAAGCTTGAGCAGAGCAATCAGTGAATGCTTGTCCACAGCTAGCCATAGTCCAACTCCGAATATAATTGTGCCTAGCACCTGCAAGCACAGTGGAACAAAAAAAAGGTGTTCAGTTAAGGCGCAAAAAGTAACCCTCACTCAGTTTAGCTTTGGCATGCAAATCATAAGCATTAAGCATAAAACAACAACAACAACAACACACACACAAACACACACACACACTATTATGATGGTGTGCTTATGTTTATGTTGTTGCTTGGTCATGTTGATTGCATTTGATGTTGATGATAATGATGATAAACACAGCAACAGCCAAAGCAATAGCAACAATTACAGTAAAAACAAAAACAGCAACAACAACAACAACAACAACAACACCAACAAACAGTATAAAGTCAATGAACCGTTATAAAAACTGCGCATGCGCAGAGATTTGCTTGATTGACTGCAGCCGCAAAATAGTTGTTCATATTGTTGTTGCTGTTATTGTTGTTGCCGCACCTAGCCAAATGCAATTTAACCCAAACCAAAGAGATAAAATATAAAAAAATTTAAACAGCAAATTATACAAATTTAAACAGCGTTTTTTTCTGGGAAGCTTTTATATATTTATCATTTTTTTTGCGGCACTTTATTTAAGTAATTTATTATTCATTGGAATTGTTTGATGTATTATTTTTTTGGTGTATTGTGTACTTACACAAAATATAAAATTTAGTATGCAAAGCAAATACTTTGCACACCAAACACCACAATCAAAGACCATTTTCGATGTTTTCGAAATTTTGGAGCTGTTTTCTAAAGAACTGGGAGCTGCAATGAGATGATAAAGAGAAAATTTCATTAGTTGGGAATACGTTTTAAATACTTAGTATAATTAAAAATGTTTATTCATTAGTTCAAGTGCCAACAATAGAAAGAAAGTGTCAGCAAATACTTCAAAAGAACATAACACAAGAGAAACATGTTTTTGGGTGTGTGCGTGTGTGTGTTTGTGTGTGTGTGTGTTTGTGACAACTTCATTTGTTATCAACTTTTGTGGTACGTGCCTAATAAATTAACATGTGTAGCCAGCGTAAAGAAATTAGTAGACAAGTAAAACAGGAAATTAAATATATATATAAAATGTGAACAAAGCAAACTTTGTAATACTCTAATGAAAAAACTGGTTTAAATATTCTTTTTTTTACACTTTTCCCTTAATGTTTGAATATAAATTTCTCAATTGATATCATTTTTTTCACTTTCAGCTGTTTAAGCTGGGCTGACTGACTTATTCTCATTATTGTCTTTCCGTTTTGTGCTTGAAGCGCAATTGTACTGTGAAATTTTATCAAATTAAACTACATTAATTAAATCTTCAATTACTCAATCTTGGTTGACAAACTCTTGCCCTGACATTCTCGTCTCGTCTCGTCGTAAAGCAAATGAACTTTCTCATTAAAAGTGCGCAACTAAGTGAGGTTCTGGTTTTTAACAATATCTATCTCGCTTTTTCTCTATCTAGCTATCTCTATCTCTATCTGTAGTCGCATTCGACACGCCTTGATGCTTAGAGGCACTTTTCATTTCAGCTGGCAAGCAACAGGAAATAACAAGTTTCATATATACCCTGTGATAAAGAAATTTTTAATTGTTTTTATGTTTTGTGAGTAATGCAATAAAAATTTAGATAAGTACTTAGTTAGTATATGAATTGGTACTAAAAAAAAGTTAATTTGATTTTTATTTTTATGTTTTTGAAAACTAGTTTTTATGACTAATAAATGTATGTAGCTATCAAAGAGTATCTCACGTCTCATGACACTCTCTTCACTAAAAACATGTTTTAAGTTCTTTACCTAGTTTTTAGGTGTATGTGTGTGTTTGCTACCAGGTTTATGTTGTTGTTAAGTTTCACGAACTTTATCGTTATCATGAAATGTGCAGCTTCAAATTATTTCATTGATGCGTTAAGCTGTCTGCGGCAAACTTAACAAAAATTGATGTTAGGCTATAAATATTACTGCACAGATTTGTTGACCCATATTCATATAATGCACATACTACTATAAACCGTGTAGTTTATGTTGTTGTGCGTTTGTGTGTGTATGTGTGTGTGTACGATGCAAAGCGCACACAAACAATGTCACGAGCCATTGATGCTGAGGCAGAAAAGTAGAACAGTTGGCGGCTTTTAGGTTGCTGCTGCCACAGCTTCTGCTTCTGCCACAGCTTCTGCTTCTGTTGATACTCGAGTTGATGATTGTGTTTGGATGCTGCTGCTACGAGATGCTGCTATTTTCTGTTGTTGCCAACTGGCAAACACATTTTGGCCTGGCCAACTTTGGCTGCTTAAAAGCAAAGTCGCCTTTTGCCTTTGCCTTTCGCCATTCCTGCCGAGCTCTCAACTCGACTCGACTTCGTCATAATGAAGTTTCTGGCCAAAAATGTATGTTGTGTAATCCCTTTCAAGGGGCTCTCGGAGTGCAGGTACTTTAATGCTAAAATGTTTAAAGGTTTATGCTGTTCGTCTCGCACTCTCTCTCTCTCTCTATATATATAGGCCCTGATTTCTGGTTAACAACCCCGACCCGCACACAACACAGCAGAACAGAAGCAGCAGCTTATGGCAATTTGCTGTGATTCTGAGCCGGAAAATAGGGAAAATGTTTAGCACAAACGAAGCCAAGTTTTAATTGCTTTTTTCATTGTTGTTTTTGCGCAGTTGCGCAGTTTAGTGATAAGCTTAACTAACGTGCTGACGGTTTTCAAACTTGTCTCCAATTACAAAAGATATTAAAACACAAATTGTATAATTTATTCGGTAAAGTGGCATTAATTGATTTTACCTAATATCTATTAAATAACATAATTGCAGCAGAGCTTTTTTCTATTTCTCGATGAGATAACAGTTTCAATTACAGCATCGCGCGCATCAGTTTTAAGCACACATAAAGCTCTTGGTCTTTGGCCCTCTCAAAGGGACACCGCCCTCACACACATATGCCATGGCAAATTGCAGAGCTTATCATTTTAGAGACACAGAGAGATATGTATACACATCTGTCAGATATATACATATGTATGTGTCTGTGTATATGTAGAGTATTCTAATTAGTTTTCAAGTGGCACATAGAAAATATTAGCACACATTTCCCAAGCTGCATTTACATACATAATCATGAATTCCAGACTCAAACTCAGAGGAAGTATCATCATCATCATCATCCACAACTCAAACATCAACTTCACATATATATACTATATATACATATATACCAGTTAGCTTGACGACTCAAATATCACTTTAATTGATGCTGCTTGCAAAGGCTAATTAAGGCACATTTTTGTGTACATTTTTCAGGCCCAGTTAGTTGATAACAACTGTGAAGCTATCCGCAAAACTAACATATAACTAACATATACGAACATATGAGTGAATAATTTATAACTGGAGTATCTCTACAATTCGATAAAACCAACCATGCAATTACAACTGAAAAAGAGGGGGGGGGGGGGGGAAACACAAACTGAAACTGAATTGCAAATGAACAACAAACTATTGTTAAGGCATTTGTTTATATGCTCAATTAAGTGCTTGCATGTAATTTTTGCTATTATTATTTTTGTGCGATTTGCCATAGAAAGTTGTCAGTTGTTGTTGTTGTTTACAGTTGTCGGAGCTACAATGCACATTTTGGCGGTTCCGAGAGTAATTAAAATTTTTCTATTACAATGATGCGGCAAAAGGAAATGCGAGCGAAATGTTTGAGATATACTCGGTGGAGATATTGAGAGCTGAAACTCTAAAGACCTGAGACTTTTCAAACTTTAAGATTGTTTCGGCGTAATTTAGTTGTAGTCTTAAGCTGTGGCGGCTGCTGTGCTGTGTTTTGGTTGCTGCTGCAAAAAATGGGTTAAAGAAAGTCGTAACTTGTATTAATTAAAAGGCAAAAGTTGAAAGGCAAAAAAAGGTTTTGCGCTGCAACTTGTTCGACACAGAAAAAGAAAAACAACTTCTTTATCGTCTATAAGTTTAAAAGTTAAGTTTTTCTCTCTCTCTATCTCTCTCTGCTTGCCCCACTGACAATTGCCATAAATGATTTCTTTTAGTTGATTTCGTTACGTACACGTACGACGAACTCGTTCTTATTCTCGTTCGTCTTTGTAGGTCCCCCCAAAAGACCACAATGTGCCACAAGACAGGCAGATAGACAGACAGACAGAACCCAAAAGACAGTCTCAATACAAAGTAAGCTGCGACGAGCAAAGAGAGGAGACAAGGGAAGAGTGTTGTGTGCACTTGTCACGTTTGCTTGCCAAGAATGTAGAAATTGTATTTATTGCCAATGCTTTCTATTTTTCGAAAACTTCAATTTGGTTTTGTGGCTCTGTGGTGTTTGGTCAAAGAAGAAGCAGAAGCAGAAGCAGCAGCTGATCAAAAACCGGGTAACAAAAAAGCAATAATAGTAAAGAAAAAAACTTATACTTTTGAAACCAAAAGTGCTTAGACACATAAACTGTATTCACTGTACGGGTACTCATCTTTCTCACGCTGTGAGATGATACTTTGTATCTTTTATATTATACCTAAATCTTTCTTTCTTTCCATTCTTTCTCTTTTTGTGTGTGTGTTGTGCTTTTAAGTAGCAGTTTTGGTGGTGTCTTGTGCCGACTGCCAATTAAATGTCTTACTTTATAATGAGACTTAATTGGGTCAGCATTGGACTCTTATGTATTCCCACACACACACACACACACAAACACACACACAGAGAAAATAAGCTTAAATGCAGGTGGGTGGCTCATAATTTGCATACATGAGAGATACCAGCATCATCTTTTTGTTTTAGGAGCCATGTGGGAACTGAGCAACTTTGTGATTAAGTTAAAGAAAGACGGAATTTAAAGGAAGCTGTCAGCGGAAAAGTTTACTGTTATGCAAAGAATCCGCAAGTGCATATTTTAAATGTATCTCATTTCAGTTTATCTAGATGCCATAACTTGAAATATTTGCACAAAAAATCATCATAATGAAAAATGACTTTCAATTTTCATATTCCTTTTTTTTTATCATTATAATTGAATCAAAAAACGTTTCGGTTATCGACATTTTTACATAAAGTTGACAAAAATATTATATTGTCTTCGTCTTTTATGTGTTGGCAAAATATTTGCTTAAATATGCCAAAGTTCAAAACCTTAAATTTATAGCCTTATTATCGTTATTTTTCAGTCTGTTTGTTGGTTTTGCTTTTGCTGTTGCAAGAATCTCCAATTAAAAACCTAACAAACTGGTATTGAAACTCATTTAATTCAGGCGACATATACCGACATATATATACATATATATAACTCCTTTGTTGTTGTTTTTCGTTATTATTTTTGTTGCTTTTGCAATTCTGTTTAACCGCACGAGCCGCACAATCAATTTATTTATACATTTTTTGCTTAATTAATGCAAAATGCAAAACATTAAAAAATTTGAAGTAAAAAAAAATGTTGAAAAATGAAATTAAAAGGAATATTTTTTTGTATGTTGCACAAATTTTTATTGAAATAATATAATTTACATATTTTTTTCTAAAGCAACCAGGACAAGATGTCGACTAAACAGCTGTCAGCTGTTATATTAAGTATACGTAATTTGTGACAAATATTTTTATGCATGTCATTCAACTTTTGTGCAGTCGGCAAATTGTTGTTAGCACTTTATAGTTGTTGTTAGTTATATAACACTTTGTTAATTGACATAATTGGCGTTGCCCTGGCACGAGTCACAAGTGTCAGCATCATCATAAAGGTCTGTGCACCTCAAGGCGCCTCTTTTGTTTGTCTGTCTTAAAGTTGTTTTCTGTTTTTAGGTCAATGGTCGAGGGCTTCGTTCGCACAATGTTTGTGTGTGCTTTGTGTGTTTGCCATTCGTTTGTCATACAGAGACACACCAAAAATATGTCTCTGCCATTATTTGGAGTTGAAGGCAGTCAATTTTAACACCTGACACTGGCTCTCTGTGTGCTCTGGACCGTGGCAGCAGTCGCAGACGACAACGCCCCAACGCCCCTGTCATGTTACGAGATCATGGCGCATAATTTGCCTTGGACAGACAGAACGAACGAACCAACTAACCGGTAGCCAGCCAGGCGAATTGCCAATCAGCTAAACCCGTAAAAGCCAGACACACAATTTACGCTATTTAGCAACGCTATGCTATTTTTTTTTTTTTCTGTGAATAGTTTTCTATGATTTTATTTGTGAGCATTTTAGTTGAACGATTTTCTTGATTGCAAATAATAATAATAATTTTTATCAGTCTTGCATATGATTTAAATTGAATCTTATCAAATCTTAGCAAGTTTTTATCGTTTGCTTTGCATTTGCATTTCTTTGCAGTTTGCTCATAAAATCATAAAATTGAATTGCTTGCTCAACAGAAATATATGTAAAAGAATACTTTTTGGGAAGTTAAGTTCGTATACCAATGCCATCAACTTTGACCCAATTTTGGCTGTAAAATATCAAATTATATTTTTCATTGTTTTTTTCGTTGATAAATTAGTATCACTTAAAATACATAAAATCCTTTTTCCATGCTCGGTTTGTAATCAAACAAAGTGTTTTTTTCTGTTTTTTTTTCATTTGCTTGAAAAGTGAAACTTTCAGAACTTGACCAATTTTTGAGTTGTGGGTTTTTATACATTGCTCATTTGCTCTAGTTATGTTCGACATTTCTGGTTCTTGTTATTGTTGCTGTTTAACGAGTTTGTGTTGACTGTCTGTCATAAGCTAAGCAATGGAAAAAAAAAACAACACCGTTGACATACTTACATACATTTACATTGGCTTTACTTTACTTTACTTTACTTTACCTACTACAACAATATGTCAAGAATGCTTAAGTTGTAGTATCATAGAGCACTTTTTTCTGTTCACTTTTCATCATCAATAAAAACGAGCCTCATTACTAGATTGTTGATGCAACATAAGAAGGTAAATGATCAACTTTGGATAAGGGTTATGAACAGACTTGAAAGTACTTAAATCTTGGCTGAACAGCTTGGATTAAGTGTGCACACAATTTAATTTAATATTTTCATATATATATATATGTAGTGGAAAGTAGTCGAAGCCAAAGAGTGTTCTGGCTGCCAATTAAGGCGCACAGCATAGCAAATTGTGTTCTGCTGAGCTGCATTAAAATATTACTCATACGCCATAGAAAACACACACACAAAAAAAAAGAGAGCAACAACAACAGCAACAGCAACAACGCCCGTTGTCACTTCAATTCATAACAGATGCAAATAAATTTCCATTAAACTCAAGCTGCAAAGCTGTTAACCCCGCCCCCGCCGCCAGCAACTTGATTGGAGCACAGAGAGAGAGAGAGGGAGAGAGAGGGTGAGAGAGGGAGAGAGAGCTCGCCCAGAGAGTTAGTTAGTTTGTCGCCGAAAGCCTATGGGCGCAAAAGGTGCCCACACGACGATCATTTTAGATAATTTACATATTGAGTCATGCCACTTAACAACAACAACAACAATAACAAAAGTGTCAGTTGCAACTAGGAATAAAAAGCAAAAGCTGCGGGATACAGAAAAATATTCACACATTAATTTCTATATATCTGACATATAATTTCATATCTCTCACTCTGTCATATGACTAAATGACTATCTCTCTCGGTGTCACACTGAGTCTGGTTTTGGTTGCACTTGCAACGTTTGCAATTGGATAGGCCTCTGGCTGAGTACTGGGTGCTACTGTGGTTTGGTTTTGTAATGTTTGTTTATTATTTAACTTTCTTTTACTGTCTGCTTTTTTTGTTTTTTGAGAGTTGAACCAACGGTTGCCCCCGGGGGCGGAGTTGAATGCGCTTAACTTAAGCGTATTTTCCTTTTTCATTTTATTTTTTGGCCAACAACTTTCACATTTGGCATGAGCAAGCAACCTTTAACACTTCCTTTATGCCAGTTGCCACTTGCCATTTGCCACTTGCCACATCGTATGCGTATCTCTATATGCCAATAAATATTATAAATGAGAAGCATTCGCTGCGATTTGTTGGTCAATTAAGTTGGGCAAATCTTTATCTAACTATGCCGCCTGGGAAATGCAATTTGAAATGCAGTTGAAAGAAAGAAAACCGAGCGTAGACGTAATTGCAACTGTTATGTATATGTTAGATATGCGACGCACCAAATCAAAACCGTAGTTGCAACATCTAACTAAAAAAAAGTGTATGAATGAAGTTTATGTTGCTGCCGCTGCAGTTGCTGTTGCAACGAGCATGATATATTGCCGGGCGTTGGCAAACACACACACACACGCACACACACAGAGAGTTTGTGGTGTATAAATTTATGTGGGAGACTTTTTGGAGAAGGAAGAAAACCCTAACAACCCCAGCAGATTTGCCACCAGCTGCGTGCAACAAACATAAAAAAAACCTTATCACATAACCAAGAGTTAATATTTCTTAGCTTCTTCCCTGGGAATGAGAATGCCTTAAAGTGCTTAGATTCCCAACAGATTGTAACAAGTTCTAACCTGAGTTAGAGTTTTGTAAGCTCGACTGCGAGTTGCGAGTTGAATAAACTCCTTTTAAAATATATGCGCAGCAAGAGTCAAAGAGAGACGCTCTGCACCTGTGAGACAACAACTTTTTGTGGGCACTGTTTGTGTGTCTCTTGTCGCTCATTGCATCAGCGTGCAAATATGCAGCTGGCTGGCAGAAAGATACAAAAAAAAACAACAAAAAAATGCAGAAAAAATATAATAAATATACAAGAAAAACAACAACAAAAACATGCAAACGAAACCAACTTCAAATGCAATTGGAAAAAAAACTTGCTCTTGGGCCACACACATGCGCACTAGCCATTCCGTAGTAAAAAGCGAATTAGGTTTAAAATGGTTAAGCAATATTGTTTAGCCTTTTTTTTTTTTTGTTTTTTTTTATTGGCATTTGGGTGTTAATCGATGTCTTGAACAAAAAGCCATATTAATATGCATTGTTGCACAGCGATGCATATTTGGGACTTTCACTTTTTTGTTTTCATTTTCAAAGCAAAGAAAATAGAAAATATACTTGTAATTTATGCCACAAGTATGACACGATACCAAACGCGATCCAATCCGTTGCGGCTCTTTCACGTTGATTTCAATTACAAACTGATGTATTTATTGTACAACAAATTGATACATTTGATAGTTGACGCTTCCGAATTTAAGGTGGGTGCGTGTGCAAGTGTGTGTGTGACTGAGTGTGTGTGTGTGTGTGTGACTGTGAAATCTGGCTTAATTGCTGTCTCAACTCATTTTTGGAGTTGTTGCTTTAAGCGCTCAATTAAGCCCTCGAGTGGAGATAGAGGAGCACAACAAACCAAAATCATAGTTACGCATTTTTCGATTACACAATCACATATATATATATATATATAAAAAAAATAAGTTTTTAAGTCATTTTTCTTCTTTTTTTTTTTAAGTCATAGCGTGTAGAGTTTTTCCATGGCATGCGAAAGTAAATATTTTTAGTGTGTCTGCTTTACGACTTCCTGTTAAAGGCCTTTATTTTGTTACAAATATTTTTGATTCATTAATCATGTGTGTTCGCTGTCTGTCTGTCTGTCTGAGATAGAAAAGCGGGGCAGTAAACGATGTAAACAACAGTTACATAGTACACCTTGCTGATCTTATGAAATGACCCAAAGAAAATTGGTGTAAACATTTTTTGTCGGTTTTGCCACAGGGCAAACTTAAGCTGAAGCTAGTTGTCCAATTAGTTTTGGACAAAACTTGGGCAAAGCTTATACAATTTTCAATGATTTTTTAACAGATTTAAAGTAGAGAAAAGTGAAATGAAGTTTGTTGTTGATTAAATAACTTCGTTTTAGAATGCTTTAACAAGTAAATTTTCTTTGAGTGTAACATGTTTACAACTCTTACTTAATTAAGTTAGATTTTAAACAATGGAAAATGCTCCGATTAAAAACTGGTCGGTCGGTTGGTTAGGGATTTAGCATTGTTGCCAATGACAATCTAAAGCAAATCGAATTGAATCTAATGCCAAGCTAAACTTCCCTCTAGCCACAAAACAACAACAACAACAACGACAACAAAGAGACATTGGCTTTGACTTGACAGACTTGAAACTAGCGATTAGAGCTTAGATCTCGGAACTGAAGCCCCAGGGGGCAGGCAGATTGGAATGGACAGCTGCTGAAAACAATTGCAGCAAATCATGAGTTAAAGACACAACGACGAAGAACTAACTGCAAACGTATTCGATTTCCGCTAGAGATATCCAAAGAGAAATAGAGAGAAATGGCGGCTACGTACAGATCTAATGGATTCGCTTTGTAGGTATGTGTAGTTCCAATGAAATGTTGCCAATGATTTGTGCAATTAAGAAGTAAAGGGAAGTTAGGTAACCTGTGAGAACATCAAAACACACACAAACACACGCACACACACACTAACACACACATAGTGTATGTAAGTTTATCCGTAGACAGTGGCTTGATTTTAATTACTTGACCAGTGCAGTGAACTTGGGGCACATTTCAATTGGCAGGCCGCAATTGAAGCGAACTAATATGAAACTTAAGCCTCGGCTTGGGCTTGGGCCCTGTGAGAAATTGCATATGGGATGGGCTGTGACTTGTGTGAAAGTCTGGGCTGCGCTGTGTGTTGAAAGTGTTGGCCAAGTTCGAATTACCATAAAATATGCAACAATGCATGCAACACACAACAACACACACGCAGGTTGCGTTCGTTACTACAGCTACACAACACCAGATACCAATTTATAGATAAGACTCTCGAGAGTTCAGCCCAACTCCAGCCAGACAGACACTCGTTCACCTTGAAGTCGAAATATTTATGTTTTATTTCAGTTTTATTAATGTGTATGCTCAGTGGCCATTGTTTAAAAAGCCATTTCATTAAAAGACAGAGAGACCGACACGATATGCAGTTGGTCAAGTTTAGTTTGAGGTTCGCTCAAAGAAGTTTATCAAAATTGCGTTAACACATTTACGTTTTTTTTTTGTTTTTATAAGTTATAAGTGGGTCAACATTGTGTCGCCAACTTGGCTGGCTGGCTCGAATAACTATTTTTTTTTTTTGTTTGTTGGCCAAAATTTTACGTTTATTTAAACTTGCTTAATACACACAATTTCACGCTGTACAGCGCGCTCTTTGGTGTCGGACTTCCTTTCGATTTGATCTAACCTCTTTTTGGTTTGGCTCTTTTGGCTTTTATGTCTTTTCGGACTAATTGAATTATGTTGCACATTTTTGTTTGGCTTTAAGTAAGTTTCATGCATGATGTATTCTTTGTCCGTCGCTTGCAACATTATTGTGCCTTGCGGATATTTAGTAACTGAATGGTATTGCCACAACAGTTTGCTACAGTTTTCAACTAATAATTGCTTACATTTTGCTTAAGCAATTAGGTAAACATGTGTATTAGCTTGAAATACTTATTGTTCTGTTACTTTTTAAGCATTCTACTTTTCTTTTTCTTAACTCAAACTCTTTTTTCAAACAAGAATTATACGTTTTGAGTTAAGAACCATTCATCTACTGAGTAGCTGCAGAAAGTGGAGCAAAAAAGTAAGTCTTGCAAAAAGTCTGAGCATAAATGGCCCCATTCATTCGAAAAGCAACTTACAAAAACGAAAAGAATTTGTCGATTCTCACTTTTTTCCCCCTCGCCGTTTTCAATAAACAATTTGAATTCGCTTTAATGATTTTTCCTGTTTGATAAACTTGTTCGGCGGCAACAGCAAAAGCAGCAGCAGTAACTAGCAAAACTGCTGGTCACGAGTGTAGGGAGCCAGAAAGAGAGAGAGAGAGAAAGAGCGGGAGAGAGAGAGACCAAAAGGCATGTTTTCAAGATCAAAAAGCGAATGGCAGAAATGCGCAAAACGAACGATAAGAAATTGCAGGGAAAAAACACACACAGAGTACAGAGTAGAGAACTGCAAATGGGCTGCGGAAGTATTTTGCGAACCTTTCACTGCAAGAACGTAAAGTTACAAACACACACTGACAAAAAAACACCTCACCTAAACACAGAGAGTTGAGAAAAATATGTAAAGGTGAAACATGTGATGACCGCAAAGAAATGACGCGCAAATGACAATTGAAAAGTAGCACAAGATGCAACGGTAAAAAAAAGGCGAAAGGAGAAAGAAGGAGGAGAGACAAAGCTATGCTCTGTGTAACGGAGTATGAGTAGAAGCAGAAGAAGAAGCAGGAGAAGCACAAGCAGCAGCAGCATCAGCAATCAGAAGAGAAGAAGGCAACGACGCAAAAAGCGTGTGCGTATATCCACCACTGAATATTGGGGTTGGGCTTCTTTTTTTTTTTTTGGGAGGGGGCGGCAGCTGGGTGACTTTTTGTGAAGCCAAAGGGCATGGGCGGACATTCAATGTGGGTGGTGGGTGAATGTATGGATGGATGGGAGTGTGGGTGGCTGCTGGAGCATAACAGTAGCTGTCGCAACATAGCTGGCCGAAACAGGAGCAGACTCTCCTCTGCTCTTTTGATTTATGCATGCGCATACACACACATACACACAGGCACACACACAATAACATACGTACACATAAATAATATAAAAACTAAAAGTCAAGCTTACCTGTAAAGTTTTGGCACGCGTTTCGCAAGCGAGCTGATTGAATATTTATAAAGGATGCGAAAAGCGTTGAGGCCTTGTTGATGTTGATAAAGCTGCAATGATTTTTAGGGAAATACAATATTTTAGAGCATTTTTTTATTGCGCTGCCTTGTAAGCTTATCTGATTGTGTAGACAGCTGAATGTGTTCCACTCAACAAATAACTGTTTCAAGCTGAATTTTGTGTCTGGTAATTAACAATCAATTAAATATTTGTTAAAGATAATCAATTAATGTTTATTGTTGATTGGCTGTTGTTGGTGGTTTTTAGTTTTTTTGTGTTTTTTGGGCCCTGGGCTTAGCTTTATGCATAGGCTCTGTTTTGATTGAGCGCGCGCAAAAAATTATACACAAAAATCCGAAACACACACATACACACAAACGCACACACACACACACACACACGCAAATAGGCACCCAGAAGAGACGCACCGAAAGCTTGGGCAGAACGAATGCTGGAGGCTGAGTGAAGAGAGAGGAGAAGAGAAGCCTCTGTAGCAGCAGCCAACTCTCGCTTGAGCGATTCCAGGCACACACGCACACAAACCAACACACCGATACCGTACCGACCACGACAACTTCAACGACAACAACAATTCCGACCACGACAACAACGAACGGCGGCTGCAAACTGCGACGCTTGCTTTCAGTTGTAATACTCCGACTAAGATCTCAAATCCAACAGAGAACCCGACAAACTGTGTCGACTGTTTGGCCCGTGCGCACGAACTGAAGCTGATGTGCCCAACATCAGCGCTGGAGAGCTGGAGCTTAAAAGCACAAGTTCGCAGAGCTGACAACAGTGGTGTAGTCAATGATTCCCAAGAGGGGTCACTTGTGGGGAGTAGAACTATGTTTACGGAGAAGTAAAACGTAAAACATAATTAATTCATAGCAATAAATAATAAATAAATAACATATAATCAGTATTAAATATTCGTTATATACATATAAGCAACCCCATAGAAATCTCACACTGAGAACGCCACTGGTTGGCTACACACATATACAAAGACAGTTATGAGTGCACAAAAATAGCAGGTTGGGCCAGCTGAAAGCTTTCAGCCAGCAAATAATAACAAGCGCGGCCGCCGCTAAAGCTTTTATGGTGAGTTCGCGGCTCTGGGTCAACAGCTTTAAAGTGCAGTTTGTGAGTGGACGCCGAGGTGAATTTCGCACAGCGCTGCCAGATCAATAAAAAGAGTTTAACCGTTTTTAACATTTTGATTTGAAACTTCGTCAAGCAACTCAACAGCTCTTTATTATTCACTCACAATAAAATAATATTAAGTAATAATTTGAATAGATTTGAAGCAAATTATAATGAACCACATGGATGATTGTTTTGCGGGAGCTCAACAAGATTTTCTCGTCTGTGTAACGGTGCATAAAGCAGCTCAAACAGGCATCGCGAATGGTGAACTTTATGTAAAAGTCACACTGGACAAAATGATTAAAAATACCAAAACACATGCAAATTCAGAGAACCCATTCTTTAATGAGGTGAGTATGTAAATATACGTTTTCTTCTCTAAGCATTTCTATTTATTTCCATGATGGTCAGTACTTTGTTTTTGAATTCCACTGTACGCTCAGTGAGCTTATGCGCCTGACTGTACTCTTTGAGTTGAAAAAGTATATGATTTACAAGAGGAACGTACTTTTGGGTGATTTCCTGATAGACTTGCATAGCGTTTGGGATCAGCCGAATCACAATTACTTTAAGAGGTGGGGCCGCCTAGAGCCACCTATAAGTGAGCAAAAAACGACACAGGAGAATTCTAGGGATTCATGCGGATACCTTCAAATTGATTTGGTCATAGTATCACAGCACAGCGCTCTGAATATTGATCTTAACCACGAACTCAATGAAGAGGATTACATGATTAGGTATCCAGCGCATCATGATTTTGATGATATTAAAAGGTAAAAAATCTTATATATGGAATTTTATTCATGAACTGATTATTAATAGCAACCTATTGGAGGATGTGGACGCGGATGCGCAGAGTAATATTCGGTATTTTATCAGTTTCTATCGTGGGGTGTTTGCGAAGAAGAGCAGTTACATGATACAAGTATCGTTTACTGGTTTCAAAGTATCTGCCTTAATGCATTGACTTGACTCTTCGTTTTTTTAAAGTATAGATTCCATCCTTTCAAGGGCAAAACCTATGTGGCCAAGAACACAACAAACCCGGTGTGGAACCAGGAAATCAGCTTTGCCTGGGTCTATCCGTCGATCGCTCAGCGGTTTCTTATTCTCATCATGCAAGAATCTGTTACATGGAAGTGTATTGCGGAATACGAGTTATCCCTTGAGGACATTTCATTTAAAGGTTGGTTTAGGATAGTAGGTTTCATATGATCTGAAGTATAATGTTTTTTGCAGATAAACCTGCTTTCGGTCCTACTTATCTCCACTTGTATGATCCCACAAGTCCACTGAGCTATGTGGGTCGCATTTTGATGGAACTACGCTCTGAGACGTTAGGTGACGGTCAACCCACTCATGTATTGATTACCCAATCAGCATTGCCACCCGAGGACTGGGTGGATGAAACATTCGTAGTTGAATTTTTACCCATCCTTGGTGATTACCTACCAACAAATGCAACACATTATAAGTTTGTGGTTCAAATGGCTGAGAGCACATCCAATGCACTGGATGGTCCTTTGAAGATCCCGAGAGGCAAGTGTAGTTCGGTGTCGCATACAAAATGCTTTCGACAAGTTTTACCCTACCATTCCTGCCTATTCCGTGTCAGCCTGCCTGACAGTCGTATCAAATTCGAGGGTGATTTTCACATGATGCACATATCAAATTATATGGTGAGAGGGTGTAGAAGTTTCAGCGTTTCAGCAAGAGTTAATATAATGTTTAATCTAGCTCTCTGAGCTAGCCACTTTTAAGGTATTTCAGCTCAAGTACCCCACTGAGCACAAGGCACAAGCGAAGTGTTTGAAGTCTATTGTTACTAGTATATTGAACAAAGTACTTGAGAGCATAACGATGCATCGCTTTGACTACGACATGGGTAAAGGATGTACTACCTGGGACGTAAATAGGCAGCAAGATTTGCTAGAATACTTTACCAAATTATCTGATCATCTTCGCACTCTACGTAAGAAGCTGAAGTTGAGTTACTTAGAGCATTTGGATGCCACCATCGTAGATATTGTCAATGAGCTACATCGCATAGTTGGAGACATTAGTTCATTATCCAATCTGCTGCATGCTCAAGACGATTGGCCGGAACTTTTGATATTTTTAAGTGTGGGAGGGAAACAGTTAGGCATCTGTCGACTTAATCCCAAGCACTTCTTAAACCTGCGACGGCAGGAGTTAAATCAGGCGAATAATCATTGTTGGAAGGTCAGGAGTTTCCTCTTCAAGAGCAATACTTGCTCTCACACCTGTGCCAATTGTGGCTGCAATGTGGGGATTGTCCTGGGGTGCATCTCAATTGTGCCAGAACGGGAGCGCCATGAGTTCTTCTCCCAAATCTCCGAGGACTGGTCCACTCCTGAACCACAGTCCTGGTCGCCAAATATTGTTCAAACCTTCTTCCGTTGCAACTTGTTTGTACATCAGGCAAAAATTCGTCCAGTTGCGGATAATCGTAGTACCTGTAATGGACACGTTCGTGCCCTGTTTGCAACGCAAGTAGCCGAAACTTATCCTGCTCTTTCAACCTGCTCGCCCATCTGGGATACAGTTATAAGCATTGATGGTATCGTTTTGCCAGGCAGCATAGATTGGTATCTAAGTAACCCACCCCTGATCTCCTTGGAGCTATACAATTCCTCAACTGATGCAGTGGGTAATGGTCAAACTTTAGTCAGTGTGATTAGCGTGGAGAATGATATTGATAACAATCGAGAAGAAGAGGAAAACCGGTTTTTCGGTAAGAATCCGGTGCAGCAGATGCAAAAACTCAAACACGTCTCTCCACCACCGCTCAAGTGGGTTGCCATATCCAAAAATGGTATTGTCCAGGCTGAGGTCCTGATGTCCATGGAGTTCAAAGAGCTAGAGAACACCTCGCCAAACTTATATAGTACAGTACCAGATCATTCAATAGGCATTCCACTTGATATACGACCCAATATGCTTAACTACGTGTGAGTCTAAAATGTAAACCATTTTATTATTATTATTAAGGTTTTTCATCTATTTAGTCTAGAGGTTATATTTGTGGGCCTCCGTAACTATACAAAAAGTGGAATGAAGTCAGCGGGCAAACGTCGAATTAAAGTTATGATGGCTGACCTGCTACTCTCCAGCGGACTTTCCACATCGCGAGTTCGAAACAGCATCAACTTTTTGATTTCCTATGCCTCAGGAGTGGTGGTAGGTAAAAAGGATAGGCAATTTCAGGTTATTCCGACTGGTGACACTTATCATTTTCACAGAGCCTTCCCGATCAGCAAGAGTATTGGCCCGCCATTATAGCCACAGATGTAATGGTCAGTAGCTTTCGCCGTGAGTCGACTCTAGGCGCTGCAATGATACCAGCTAACCCAAATTTCCTGCAAAAGGATCGAACGAAAATATTTGTAAGAAGGACGGGTCATAGCTCAGAGGCAACCTCAACGATTGTAGTCGATCCAGATGACGAAATGGATGTGGAGGAGATAGAACATGATCAACATGATCAAGATATTAAAGTGAGCTGGTGGAAGCGTATTCTGATGGCGTGTGGCATACGAACTACCTCATTTGCCAACAAGATGACTCTAATGTCTGATTTGAACAGAAAACCAAGTGATTTGCATGCGGAAAGTCGTTTTACTTGGTGGACCAAGTTCTACAATACAACGTATACGGATGATGATGATGACAAGGGGCACCTGTGGAAGCATCGGCTCGTCATCTATCCCAATGAGTTGGAGCATCAGGCACAGTTTGGGTATTTGCAGGATTGGGCTGTGTCCGTTCCACTTGTGCACGGGGTCAAGTCAAAAAAGCAAGGACCACCCAAGGAGGACATTTATGCCACATTGAAGCTCCAAATCAAGTTGACTCCGTGCGTGTGCGAGGCAGCTGATTGTGGGGGTGCCGGAGATATGACGCGTCAATTGGCCAACTCCATGAATCCACACCAGCAATCACTGATTAAATCCTTAACGGACGCTATCAAGTTAACTGTCAGGGTCTACATCGTGCAGGGCCTTAACATACGACCAAGGGATTGGTCATCTGACTCGGATTGTTACGTTAGATTAACGATGTGTGGCAAAATGGTATCAGATCGGGCCAACTATATTCCCAATCAAAGTAATCCCGTGTTTGGTAGTTTCTTTGAGCTAGACACTACACTGCCCGCCAATCCTACACTCGAGGTAACCATCTATGATCATGATAAGCACAAGGACCAAGTTATTGGGACCACACGCATCGATCTGGAGGACAGATGGCAGAGCAGACATCGTGCAACAGTTGGCATTCCACAGGAGTACAATCGCATTGGTTACAATCAATGGCGCGACACACTCTTACCCTCTCAGCTGCTGGCCAAACTATGCCAGGAACGTGGTATCTCTCAACCTTACTACTATGGCAGTGTCGTTCAGGTGGATGGCATGCTTATTGGGGACGAAACTGTGATTTCCAAATGTGAGTTATATTAGTATACATCTTTAGACAGAGTTCTTTACCTTCTTGTGTAGCTGAAGATTTGTATGAGCGTCTGAGTTTGACTGCTCTCAGGAATCTGGATATGTTGCCCGCTTTTGGTTACAAATTGGTTCCCGAGCATGTGGAGACACGCTCGATATATCGTGATGATATACCAGGAGTGGAACAGGTGAGATAACATGCAGATTATTCCAAAGACATGTTTTCTATATGAAACCTTTGTCAAGGGCAAAATACAAATGTGGGTTGAGCTCTTCGAGCAGAACATGTTTCTGCCGCCACCCATTGATATAACGCCTGTGCCACCCATCGGGTACGAGATACGTGTTGTGGTCAAAAATCTAGCCGGCATACAGTTTGGCGATAAAAACATTTTCGGTAAACTAATGAGCGACATCTATGTGATTGGGTAAGTAGGGCGGAGAACAAGGGACCAACCTGTTTTCCAATGTAAGCGATATGCAATTATGTGAATTTTGTTCGACTATTTTGCAGCTGGTGCCAGGATGCGAACAAGTACCAATCGACCGATATACATTACCGTTCATTTGCTGGCGAGGCTGCTTTTAATTGGCGCATGATATTCGCCCTAAAATACTCATCCAATGAGGACATGGTAAGTCAGTGTTAGCTCGCCTAATTGGCGAGTGTAATATAATACTAAAAACTCCAACATTAATGAGCTGCTCATTAAAATTCCATAATAAAGATGGTCATCCGGCGCAAGGGAGGGTTGCACGAGGAGATCGAAATCAAAAAGCCACCCGTTATCTACTTGCAGGTCTGGGACAAGGATGTCATAACGCGTGATGAATTTCTTGCTGCAATTGAACTCAACCTATCCCATCTGCCGATGCCATATCCCTCAGAAGGTCGTTGTCAGCCATTTCCCAAGACACGACAGCGTCACAATTTGTTCAATCGCAGAATTGTAACCGGTTGGTTTCCTCTGCAAGCATATTCAGAGAAGCAAGCTAAATTGTCAAAAGAGCTAGGAGTAAGTAAATTGTACATACCATTTCACAATATAACTGTCTGCACTTTAGGGTAAAATTGAATTACAAATTGATGTCTGCACAGATTCGGAGGCATCCAATTTCCCAGCAGGCATGGGTCATCAGCCCCCCATGGAACTGGAGGCGCCCGAGTAAATATTAGCTAAAATGCATTTTGAAATACAATTATTACAATTGTTCCTTCTATTTTACAGCCGACCGGAGACCTCTTTCAATCCCCTGACGAATCCTTTCAAGTCGGCCCGAATGATTCTTTGGCCTGTCATAAGCAAATACGTTTACATTGGTTTACTTTTGATATTCGGTGGATTGGCCTTAACTTTGTTTTTGAGCAATTTACCATACAAAATGATGTCCATTCCACTTAAATGAGTTGACTTTTCGCTTTTAACAATTTAAACTTTATAATTAACTAAATTAATTTTTATTTTATGGTATTCCTGTTTTTAAGTGTTATTAAATAGTTATCTTTGTTCCAATGACGCGTTACTTTCTGATTAATTAAATGCAACTGCTAATTGCGGCAAATAAGTACTTGTTGAATCCAAAAGGCATTCTCCAACGTCAGCGTAAGGCTGCCCATACTTTGCAGGTTTCCATTAGAGATGGACTTGTATAACTACTCCTTAGGGATTTACTGTTTACACTTCATATATGATCGCTAAATTAATCACAATTCATTTATATTCACGTAACTGGGTCAGTTTTTGACTTTTACAAATGAACCGATACATTTATAGAGAAAATATTATTAATAATGCCGTACCGCAGTCTTTATCCGCAGGGACCGATAAGTAATTAAAGATCTAGTAACGCACTCTCTTCTTTAGTCACTGAAGTATTGCATACTTTTCAATATAAACGTTGTTAGCCCATTGATAAAAACTACATATAATTAGAACTATTGCGAATTCCATTCAACATCAAGAATAAATGTTCGACTCACACAAACACACGCTATAATAAATACATCATTTTTATTTTGTGACAAGCTTTTTTGCGATGTGCGTATGTGAATGTCGACAGTTTAATTACTTGAGCAAATGTGTGTGTTTAACGAGTCGGTTAACCAGTCGTGTGAGTTCGCTTCGAACCGGGTGACAAACTGGTGACGAAAGGCTGACAACGCGACATCGCTTATCAGACTCAGTCCTAGACCCCCCTCGGAATATAGCAGAGTAGGGAAAATGCTGAACTACAGGCTGTATACAAGGGCTGGAGCGTTCAGTTGGAGCTGAGCTAGCAAAGCTGTCGGTACGATAAAAGTCAAAAGCGAAAAGAGTAACTCAAGTCAAAGGGTTTAATTAAGTTTTATAATTAAAGTGTTGTGCAAAACAAAACAAAAAAAAAAATACTTACCACCTGCCTCAAAGTGTCTGTCAAATTTGTTGTATCAAACAAACCTTGTAACGTAACGAGAAAGTTAGTTAATTTTCGAATTATTAAATTATATATTTTTGATAAAGATTCAACCATATGGTAAAACTTCTTGAGCTTTAACAAAGTTACTGTAGATATTATACACTTTTTATATTGTGAGAAGTTTTAGAAACCTCTTTTCTTGTCACAAATGTTCAATTTTTTGAGGGGTTCTAAAAGCATAAGTACCTAAAATTTTTCATTAGTGTGTGTTTAAAGAGAAAATCAACTGTTAATAAGAAATCAAACTAATTCTTTAAAAGTTTGAGTTAAAAATAATACCCTTTACAAAAGTGAAATTCTTGTTAAATTATAGATCAAAGTAAAATGTAATTCATCTACCAAGCTAACATCGCTTAAAAAGTTTTAAATACATGATCACTACACAATCTTCAAAAAAGACACTAAACTCAAAAGAGTCTTTATTGGATATCAGGTAAATATTCCTTTACTTTTTATCATACTAAGATAATTAGATATTTCTTGTTTGACTTTGGTTAAAACAATTTTCAATTACGAAAATTAATGCCAAAAAGCGTGATGCGTATCTGTTTCTATTTGCCAACTTTGGCTACTCACCCTAATCCAATCAGGACGACCAAAATAGTGTCTACTCATCATTAATAAGTGACCTGACCGATTGGAAATCATAGTTAGATCTACTGCCTTTGTCTAGAACGGCTCTCATATTCTCATTAGTAAATTAATGCGTCACAATGCATGCAATGCGATTTTATATTGGACATTTGATAGGAGGCTTCATTCAAATCGCGATACCGATAGGAATCACTGTAATTTAATTAATACGCACTACTTCCGTTGAATCAAAGGTATTGCGTTGTATCAGTAACTTGTTTGCTTACAGTTCTTAACAAGTTACTGAAGAAATTGGTTGACTTTTTCGCTCCAAAAATGGTGCAACTTGCTGAGAGGTAAAAATTGGTTAGTTAGGGAGTGTCTGGTGTTATGCAAATGCCGTTAAAAGTATTTGCCAAATATAAGCGTTCCCCTAATTAGCCATCGTCACTTAATAGGGTTTTGGTCACACGTCCCTCGAGAGCAATCCAATCTAAAATGGTGACAAAACATTCGTTGACCTGACGAAAAACAACAAAAGGCTAGTCGTATTATGACATACTAAATGTTAGTTAAATACTTGGTAAAAAGAAGTCACTAGAGATTCGAATTTCACCATAACATTGAAATAAAAGTTTCCTTCTTTTTCCGAAAAACAATATTACACATTTTACTATATTTTCTTTAAGTGCATAAGCAAAATCAAATAGAAATTGGCGGTGTTCATTTTGTCTGTCGGAAGAACCCTTACTAAGTTCTATTTGATATCGAATGTTACGGTACAGTTGCCAACCCCAAATATTGACTTTATCTTTCATTGTGTACAACAACACTACTAACTACTGATATTGTGAGGGTTGAGTTATCTAAATAGGAAAAAAAACAAACTCGATTCAGACATTTATTAAACGTTTAGACCAATCAATATCTAATTAGTCAATTGATTGTGTGCGACTGATAATGATGACAGGGATTATTGTGAAATACCCATCACTACTAACTAGCTGAGTAAATTGAGTTAAACGAGTAACTAATAGACGCCAATTTGTGGCACAGTCGCGATTTGCGACCATTCACCATCACAACAGCTGGCACAGATCGAAGTCAAACCGGCAGCGATACCAATATGCCCAAGCTCTGGAATGGTGTACAATGTTCGGCCATCACGCCCGATCTGATGGAGGCACAACCTAAAATATTGCCCAAGACGCGTTCCAACAGCAGCAACAGTAATCGCAACAGCAAGGTGAGTTCCGGAAAAACTCCAAATGCATGGAAAATTCTTACTTTCATAGTTCCTACCCGGCAGTATTGGATATTCTCGATGATAATTGAGCGCAGCGGTGGCCCGAAGCGAGTGGATATGATTGGCGATGATGTAGATACGCCATTGGAGGCCATTCTGCCCGTGGAGCAAGCTGAACAGGTTTGCCTGTTGCGTGACAGCCCCTTCAGGATATTGCGGGTGAGTAGTTCTTATCGAGTGGGTTGGCCAATTCACTAAAGTGTTAAAACGCTGCTCCCCAAACGTCAAAAAATATAACCACGTTTATTGATTATACTTGAACACAATGCATATGTATAAATAGTCAGCGGCTAGTCATTTCTAGTGATTTCTATGGCTTCCGCAAAAGCCCTTTACAGTAAAAAGCATCATTTGTAACCGCTTCATAAAACATGATAACAATGAAGCTGAAAGATAAGCAAAAAGGCTGAAAGTCGCGCCACGTAGTTAAATGCTGTCAAGACACGCAGCGCAACAAGTTTTCACAACAGAAACAACAATATCAGCTACACTGAAATGGAAACTAAATAAAAATGAAAATTGTCTGACAAATTGAATGAAACTCACCACGCGACGCGCTTGACGTAAATCTTTGCCATTGCCAGCGGCGTTCGTGGCTATAAAAGCAAACGAAGCTCGCGTCGACATTTTAGTCGAACAGGACTCGTTGGCCGCCAAAGTGCTGGAAACACAAATAATGGCAGCACAAAATCGTATTAAATTCAAGTGAACTTAAAACAAATGAAAAATCCGTTTATTATTTTTGGTTTTAAAGTGATTTTAAAGGTTCAAAACAAATAGCTGAAAGCAAGGAAAAATCTAGAATAATTAGTGTATTAACGGTGTTAACTGAAAAACTTAAAATATATGTTAGATTTCTTTGAAAAATTAAAAAAAATATATATATATGTTTATTGTTGTTAAAAAAAAAATTTTAAGTGGTGAAATATTAATCAAAATATTAATAGATTTGATTGTTAAAATTCTCCAAAAAAATGTTTTAAGTAGAGATTGTTGTGTAGATAAAAAAGCTTAAAAAAATGTATCAACTTCAAAATTTACATGTGTATCTTAAAAGTAGATAAATCAACATATAACTCAAAAATATATTTAATCAAACAATTAACCAAAGTTAAAAGTAGAAAACCAAAATTAAAAATCTTGAAAAATTAAACATTAAAGTACATAAATATATCAAACTGCTTAGCACTTAATTGAAATGGAATGACATGAATGTCCGAACCAACAACAACAACAACAATGACGGGCGAAAAAGAAAAAGAGTCCCCCAAACGGGATGTGGTCATCAGCCCATTGCGTTATTTGATTAGCGGCTGTACCAGTGGCAACGAACTAACAACCATGGCTCCCCTAAATCTGTCCAACAAATGGGCGAGACTTTTGCGAATGTCCTCTACGCCCAAAATTCATGCTGATGTCTTTCTGCAGGTAAAAAGAAAAGGGAATTAATGAAGGAAAGACCATGAAATTAGCTAAGTGCCTCTTAAGGAAGTTAACTTTTAAGTATCACGGGATTAGCAATCAGCATTCTCAAGACGCTGCACCACTTGCTAATCTTACTAAGAAGAGTTAATTGGATTTTAAGAACAAAACTTTATACTCAAAATAATGCAGTTGCATTAACAACATTAAGATGTCAACAACACTATTTGATAAACAGCTGTCCCTAAGTTGATTCATTAAGCGCCCACGCATATTCAAGGGCCAAAGGACAAGACAACAGATTGTTGAAGAGGACCAAAGCAAGAATAAAAGGACACTCAATTTCTGTTCTGATTAAATATCTATTGACATTGTATTTGAGTTTTGTATGACTCCGAGACAAGTTAGAGTTGGCAACGGAACGCAATATTGCGTACATTGTTTTATTTTCCGTAGCATTTTGATTAAGCCGTCGCCAGTCCTGACCCTAACAACAAGCCTAACAACCAAGTTCTGCTGCTGACGGCTTAAAGTTCTATAAAGTTTTTAATGCACAATTTGTTTAGCACTTAAGAACTGTTTATAGTTTAATAAGTAAGCAGCTGGCATGATTATCTCAAACTTTATCAAAAACAGGCAGCCGAGTCGGGAAACTTGGACGATTTTAAGCGTCTGTTCATGGCGGATAACACGCGCATAGCACTCCAGGATGGCAAAGGGCGAACGGCAGCTCATCAGGCAGCGGCCCGGAATCGTGTCAACATTTTGCGTTACATACGCGATCAGCATGGAGGTGAGTACGGGGGAGGAAGTAACTCATAACACCAGCTTATCATTCATGTTCCAGACTTCAATGCCAAGGACAATGCTGGGAATACGCCACTACACATTGCCGTTGAATCGGATGCCTATGAGGCATTGGACTTTCTGCTCTCCGTGTAAGTGATACGAGGGCTCCACTGTATTCAATTGATTATAACTACTATCTGTGCAACTCGGTTCACTTGCAGTCCTGTCGATACGGGCATATTGAATGAGAAGAAACAGGCGCCGGTGCATTTGGCCACAGAGCTGAACAAGGTTAAATCGCTGCGAGTGATGGGTCAGTATCGGAATGTCATTGATATACAACAGGGTGGCGAGCATGGCAGGACTGCATTGCATTTGGCTGCCATCTATGATCATGAGGAGTGCGCCCGTATCCTGGTAGGTGCTGTGAGTTCATGCAACACATGTGTAAATATATATTGATTGTATTACTCTAGCATATTGTTTTTGTTTCAGTTTTTGAGTTACTCATGGATTTTATTCTTATTTTGTAAAATGCTCAGTTGACCATTAATCAAATTGCACACACACCCACACACTCACACACACACACTCTTACATTTATTCAATGGCAATTTATCATGAGACGAAGGTTTGTACACATAATTTGATTTGACTGCTCTGAAAAATATGCAACATTATCTTATAAGGCGTATTGTAGTGTGTGCGTGTGTGTGTGTAGATATATGTGTGTGTAGTTACAGTTAAAATAATATATTGTATGTGTGTGTCGTATCTTGCAGATTACTGAGTTCGATGCATGCCCCCGTAGACCCTGCAACAATGGTTATTATCCCATACACGAGGCGGCTAAAAACGCCAGCTCTAAAACAATGGAGGTCTTCTTTCAGGCAAGTATCAGGAATACTTACAACAAATACACAGAATTGCACTAAGCAACGTGCCACACACAGACACACTCTCTCTCCCACTCTTTCTCTCTCTTTCAACTCCGTGCACATTTCTCTGATCTGATGTCAAAGCCTTAAGTGGTGACCCATTAATGTCCCCGAGCGCTTATCCACTTTATTTGATTCGAATTGCAATCATGGTGCTGCTGCCAACATTTGGTTGGCTTCAGCCATCATTTGACCTTTTATACACTTTTGCATTGAGGGTTTTTCTTTTCATTTTAATGCTTCATTTTTTTTCCTCTCTTTCTTGAGTTTGACATTGCGTATACGCTGTGTTGTTCAGCGCTTACAAAGAAGTCAATTATAAACGTATCAAATTCGAACAGTTTATGGTTCAATCTCATCCATTTCTTTTAACTTCAGCGTCTTTTCACTATGCTTTACAACATAATGACAAGGGCGAAAGTTCGCAGAAGGACCCAAACGAAAGCTTTGTATCGAATGCGGTTCGGTCAACGACTTTTCTAGGAAACTTTTGCATGAATGTTTTTAAGATATATTTTATAATTAAATTAATCCCTTCTTAGTATTTTTAGACAGTTTATCCTTACTTTTTCTATCTCTCAGTACTTAACAGCTTCGTAATGCATGAAGTTTCCATAACTTATATATTGCTTTAACCCTTTTATAGTGGGGCGAACAACGTGGTTGCACTCGAGAGGAAATGATATCCTTCTACGATTCCGAGGGCAATGTTCCGCTGCACTCAGCTGTCCATGGTGGCGACATTAAGGCCGTCGAGCTGTGCCTCAAATCTGGAGCTAAAATATCAACACAGCAACATGATCTCTCGACGCCAGTTCACTTAGCGTGCGCCCAGGTGAGTGTTTGGGTTAGAGCATGGCCTTCCTGCCAGCTGGTATTCTTGACAGCACTCATATTTCCAAGTGTCATTGCTGTTGTTTAAAGCGTATTTGCTGCTTGTTGCTTCTTGCTTGGTCAGAAATTGATAGCTAAACACTCGAGTGTTCCTGTTCTGTTGTGGTTTTTAGGATTTAAATACTGTTGCTGTCTTGCCTTGTGCGCAAATATTTTGTGTGACTTTAATTTGACAGATTCTTATGCAAATTGTGTTAAGACGAACGTGACTTTGTGGCCGAAAGCATTGAAAGCGAAGGGCAATGCGTAAGCAAATACCCAAACATTCCTACCTGAGAGAGTAGGGCAACGCGGACAAGGCAAGAAGGGAATGTTTGGTGAGAATATTTGATTTTTTTTCGGGTAGAAATTAATTAAAAACTAATGGTTTCTAAAAATACGATAAGATTCACAAAATTTATGACCGTAAGAAAATTTATGACCGTATAAGATGTTTTTTGTAGGGTATCATTGCCTTCTGTTTACTTTTTTTGAATTCCTTTCACTATGATACATAGGGCGCCATTGAAATTGTCAAGTTGATGTTTGAGATGCAACCTTTGGAGAAACGTATTTGTCTCAGTTGCACGGATGTACAGAAGATGACTCCGTTGCACTGTGCTTCGATGTTTGATCATCCCGACATCGTCTCCTACCTGGTCAATGAGGGTGCTGAAATCAATGCTTTGGACAAGGAACATCGTTCACCTTTGCTCTTGGCTGCCTCACGCAGTGGTTGGAAAACTGGTGGGTGGGAAAGTTATTCTATCAAGAGTTGTGTAAACATCGATTTTCTTACAGTACATTTGTTAATACGACTTGGTGCAAGCATTGATGTGAAGGATGCAGCTGCTCGTAATGTTCTGCACTTTGTCATCATGAACGGAGGAAGATTAACAGATTTTGCGGAGCAAGTGGCCAATTGCCAGACGCAGGCGCAGCTGCAGCTGTTGTTAAATGAGAAGGATAATATGGGTTGTTCGCCACTTCACTATGCCAGTCGGGATGGCCATATCCGTTCGCTGGAGAATCTCATACGCCTGGGAGCGTGCATTAATCTCAAGAACAACAACAATGAGAGTCCATTGCACTTTGCCGCTCGCTATGGCAGATACAATACAGTCCGGCAGCTGCTCGACTCGGAGAAGGGCTCGTTTATCATCAATGAAAGCGATGGTGCTGGAATGACTCCGTTGCACATCTCCTCACAACAGGGACATACTCGTGTCGTGCAGTTGTTATTAAACCGGGGAGCTTTACTCCATCGCGACCATTCGGGACGTAATCCGTTGCAGCTGGCTGCCATGTCTGGATACACAGAGACCATCGAATTGTTGCACTCGGTGCATTCACATCTGCTGGATCAGGTGGACAAGGATGGGGTGAGTGTGGCTGTGGCACTTTTTATCGGCATTGGGAATCGAAACTTTTTGTTTTCGTGTCATTTATTTCGTACAGAACACAGCTCTTCACTTGGCCACTATGGAGAATAAACCGCACGCCATTTCTGTGTTGATGTCAATGGGCTGCAAGCTGGTGTACAATGTGCTGGATATGAGTGCCATCGATTATGCCATCTACTACAAGTATCCGGAGGCTGCGCTTGCAATGGTCACGCACGAGGAACGGGCCAATGAGGTGATGGCGCTGCGCTCCGATAAGCATCCTTGCGTGACCCTGGCGCTGATTGCCTCAATGCCTAAGGTATTCGAGGCGGTACAGGATAAATGCATTACCAAAGCGAATTGTAAGAAGGATTCGAAGAGCTTTTACGTAAGTTTATCGGGGACCATCGAGTGTAAAGTGCTTTCAATAAATCATCTCATTAACTCATAAGCATTAGCTTGATATTGGTCGGACTAAGAACTTGCTGTTAATCGTTACTCTATTTCTTTAACAATACTAAAAAATTTAGATTAGGTACTCATTTGCATTCTTGCAATGCCCCTATATGTTTGCCAAGATCGATGAGAAAACCGGAGAGCCGATCATGACATCAAATCCTATTCCATTGCCGGCCCTGAATGTAAGCAGAAACAAAAAGAAGCCTTTGCATGCAATAAATATTTAGTATGTGTATTTTTCTTTTCTTCGAATGCCTTATGTCTTGACTATATTTCTATATTTTGGCCAAAAGCAGATTGTAGTTTAGATGCCAATCCTTATTACCTCACTCCTGTTAGGGGTCCGCTACATCCGTTTTCTCATTAACTCATGACACTATCAATCAACTATCAATCAACAATGCATCCATTGCAATTATTTGATTATTTTTTATTCGAATCCAAATATTGCATTATTTAGATCAAATATTCATTTTGGCCATACCAAAAAACGGCCAAGCAAATCGAGGAAAAGCGCATTGATCTCAATGATGCAAAATGGCGTCCGTCGCCATTGGCTGTAGTGAATGTGAGTCTAACCCAAAACAAAATTTGAAACGTTTTCCGCTACGCTATATATATAATTCTAAGGGCAACTTGTAAAATCGTCCTTAAATTCGTTTTACTCTTTTGCACCAGCTGCTTTCTTGTAACTATGTTGTGTAATGTAGATGCTTGTATTAATTCTGTGTTTATTTTTAACCAGTTGAGCCCTTACTAATATATAACTTATTCGACTAGACAATGGTTACACATGGACGAGTGGAGTTGCTGGCACATCCATTGAGTCAAAAGTATTTGCAAATGAAATGGAACTCTTATGGCAAATACTTTCACCTGGCTAATCTCTTGATCTATTCGATTTTCTTGGTCTTTGTCACAATATATTCTTCACTGATGATGAACAATATTGAGCTACGTTACCGTGGTAATGCAACAATAAGTCATTATTGCAAGGGGTAAGTTTGGAAGCCTATTAAAAAACTACTTGGTAATAACAATACCTTCTTGCAGATGGGGTCCATTGGTATCAAATATCTCGTATATTACTGCAGATGTTGGTCAGATACGTCGGGAGTCTTGTGTGGAGAGCATTAATCGGACCACGGCAATACTCTTTTGTGCCATGGTCATTGTGGTTTACATCTTGCTCAATTCGATGAGGGAAATCATTCAGATCTATCAGCAACGTTTGCATTATTTGGTGGAGACAGTCAATCTCATCTCCTGGGTGCTTTACATATCCGCATTGATAATGATAGCACCCGCTTTTAAGCCCGATGGCGCCATTAATACCATACATTATTCAGCTGCATCGATTGCAGTGTTTTTATCCTGGTTTCGTTTGTTACTCTTCTTGCAACGTTTCGATCAGGTTGGCATTTATGTGGTGATGTTTCTGGAGATTCTGCAGACGTTGATTAAAGTGCTGTTGGTCTTCTCCATACTGATTATCGCATTCGGATTAGCATTCTATATATTGCTGTCAAAGGTAAGAATGTTTATTGGTACTTGATTGATTGACTTAAAGTTGATTTAATTTCTTTCAGATAATTGATCCGCAGCCGAATCCCAATCATTTGTCATTTTCGAACATTCCCATGTCGCTGTTGCGCACCTTTTCAATGATGCTCGGGGAACTGGACTTTGTGGGTACATATGTGAATCCCTATTATCGCGATCAATTGAAGGTGCCGATGACATCTTTCTTGATACTGAGTAAGTCGACTTTGCATACCCTTTAAGTGGATTGGACTAACTAGCATCGATTTTTAAAGGCGTCTTTATGATCTTGATGCCAATTCTGTTGATGAACTTGCTTATCGGTTTGGCTGTTGGTGACATTGAATCAGTGCGTCGCAATGCGCAGCTCAAGAGATTGGCCATGCAGGTGGTACTCCATACGGAGCTGGAACGAAAGTTACCCCATATTTGGCTGCAGCGGGTGGACAAGATGGAACTGATTGAGTATCCCAATGATATAAAATGTAAAATTGGTTTTCTTGATTTTGTTTTACGTAAATGGTTCTCGAATCCATTCACTGAGGATTGTAAGTGTCCCAGGCCGCCTTAACTATCGACATGTACTGTAATATCCCTCCCTTCACACAGCTGCAATGGATTCGATTGGCTTTGACAACAATGATGATTTGATCAATGCGGAAATGGATCGACAACGTCGCAAGTTGCGTGACATTAGTCGAATGTTGGAGCAACAGCATCATTTGGTGCGTCTCATTGTCCAGAAGATGGAGATCAAGACAGAGGCCGACGACGTGGATGAGGGCATCTCACCAAATGAACTACGGTCTGTGGTGGGTCTCAGTTCAGCTGGAGTAAATCGTTGGAACTCACCGCGTATACGCAATAAATTGCGTGCCGCTTTAAGCTTCAACAAGAGCATGTAGATGCTTACAGTATAATCCGTCGCTGTTAGTAGCGCAAATTTAGTAGCAAATATATATATTTATTGTCATGCATAACCTTATATATGTGTATATTTATATCGATGTTTGTTAAACTGGTCAACGATTTTTCATGTGAGCTCTCCTTTAAGGATTTATGAACGAATTTAGAAAACAAGGCAAAAGCTGGGCTCTGCAAAATTTCTCAAAAATACTATAAATTATGTTACATACATACATTACTATATGTATGTGTCTGTCTTTATTTATATATGTGTGTACTTTAACGTTTTAAATGTCTTTGAAAAATCTATGTCAAAATAAAAGTCAATTTATGCATGAAAATAGAGAAAAATGTATGCATTTTATTTATAAATGAAAATGTTGAAACTTGAAAATGTATTTAATGAGTTGTTTACTTAAAAACTAGTGTAGAATTAGATAAAATGAAGCCCGGATTGTGAATGGGTTGGGATGTTTACATGAATGTAATCTTTGTGCGACCCATGTTGACCTGCCACACATTGAGCTCCTCGTAGTCATCGATGCATTTGTCAACCTGATCTGGTTTGAAGCCCTTTGTCGTACAGCGATCCATGATGTCAGCAATCTTGACAGCCTTTCCAGAGCCAGCCAACTCACGTACAATGGCAAAGATGCGATCGGAAGTATTGGGAACACTGCAAAGAACCATTTACAAATTAAAACCAAATCGATATGGACGAAATTAGAATACTTACTGTCCCTTTTGGTGTTCGTGTATCTGGTTGAGTGAATCCTTGGACATTTCCAGCAGACGCAGTGCCTCTGCCACATCATCTTTCTCCACGCGATCCGAAAGACGCAGACGAGCCAATGCCGTAGATAGACGCAGAATGCCTAGAAGATTACGTGCCGATGTGAATGTCATGTCCTTTTGGTTGCGAGCCTCACGCCTCAACTCCACATAGGCGCCCACAATGTAGTCGGTGAGTTCGTCAGGAATGGTGGGATGCTTGCGCTTGCAGAGATTAATATAACGACGCATCAGATTCATGTCCAGTGACTTAACTCTTGACGGCGGCTGCTTACTGTGACTGTGCACATAGGTTATGTGCTTGGCCAGACGCAGATCGTTGTCCCGATCAGGTTTGTCTTGGATGAGCCACAGCAGATCGAAACGGGAGAGCAAGGCAGCGGGCAATTGAATATTCTGCTCCACAGTGCGACGTGGATTGTAACGACCAAAGGCAGGATTAGCAGCAGCCAAGATGGAAACGCGTGCATTCAAAGTGGTCATGATGCCTGCCTTGGCTATTGATATGGTCTGCTGTTCCATGACCTCGTGTATGGCTGTACGATCTGTGTCTGCCATCTTGTCAAACTCATCAATGCAACAGACACCTTGATCTGCCAGAACCAAAGCGCCACCCTCCAGTGTCATCTCACCGGTAAGTGGATCCTTCATTACTGCAGCCGTTAGACCAACTCCAGAAGAACCACGGCCAGTGGTATACTGTGAGCGTATTGCCAGGCGACTAATGTAGCCCAACAGCTGAGATTTGGCTACACCGGGATCACCCATGAGGCAGATGTTGATGTTGCCACGAATCTTCATGCCATCCGGCCGTTTATCGACACCTCCGACAAGCAGCAGCAGCAACGCCTTCTTTACATCCAAGTGACCATAGATTTCAGGTGCCAAGCTGGTGGCCAGACGTTCATAGAAATCATCCTGTGCCAACTCCTCCAACTCCGCGGGAGTCAGCTCAGCATCCTTGTCCGAAATGTCATCGTTCTTATTTATGCATAAAATGCGCTAAATTAAAAATAATATGGACAATTGTACAACAGATCAGTATGAAAATATATTTAAAGCTTACGTGTGCCTGCAGAAAGGTCTCCGACAGCAGACCCTGAATCATTTGTGCAAATCCTGATCGCACCATGGGCAAAAAGACACCAGATACGAGCACATGATCACCAGGCTGTGCCATGCGGGTTACCTCACCACGACAAAGCACCGTCATGCTGCGTGGAATATGACCCACGGGCACCTGATCACTATGCTCCTGCATCTTGAGCTCCTGGAACTTGACGAATTTGGAGCCGCGCGTTTGCAGATACAGACGACCACCAGCTTTGTTTACACGACAATCATCCGAGGGGCATTCATGAATGGGAATAAAGGACAACGAGTTCACTGGCTGGTATGTTTCAGAGCCACAACGATCGCAAGTGTATGTGGCCACCACCATCATGGGTTTCACTTCGGTGCAGCGGGTCACAATACCACGCACAGTGACCAATTTACCAATCTGTTGGGCCTTAACATCACGTATAGAGTGCGCCTTCTCTGTGGACTGCGGTTTGAAGCCAACCTCACTAAAAATTAATCTGTTACTTAGATACACTCGGTCACTAACTCAGTCCAAGTTTACTTACAATCGTTTCATTAGTTCTGTTGGGAATGTATTGCGTTCATCACGCTGATTCATGGGATTGTGTGTTCGTGCATCCATCATCAGGCGATGCTCAATGTAGACATCTAGAGCATCTTTGGCGTGCACCTCCTGCTGCTTGTAGCTTGGCAACAGCTCGGCAATCACATCACTGAAGATTGCAGCATAGCGTCGGCAATTTGCAATTACAGCCTCGGCGAGACTTTCATTAAACTCGGCCAAATCGTCCAGATCTATTGTAATTAACACTTGCTCCCGATGTGCCAATTTCACCAATTGAGAACCATAAACAAAGTCTTTTTTGCCATCGTCGTCATTGGTTTTGCAGAACTCCGCCAAAAATGTTTTGATCGATTCTATGTGTAGGAATTTCGTGAAACACAATTTAAAGTAACTGTTGTTTATTGCTCTTACCTCGATCCTGTGCATAGTCACGGCGAGCCATTTGTGTATTCTGTATTTATAGTTTTTCTGTTTTCTTTAATAAATGCGCCAACAAATCGCAGTGCTCGTATGCAGCAGAATGCAATCAAAATACAACAAAATGCTTCTTGACGCCAGCTGCTGTGTCAGCGTTATGCTATATTCGCGCCTTTTTCGTTTATACTATGCGATATATCGCCATGTGATCAATAGGTGCAGTGCTGCCACATCTTTGCAAATACTTACATTTTTCACCAGGTTGGCAGGCCCTTTTCAAACTTTCTGCGATTCCTCTGCAGTGGCAATGCTATGCTGGCAGTTAGAGAAAAATGACATTGGCGCGCAGCTAAAATTTGAAATTTAACCGTTTATTATTTTTATACCCTTAAACCATGAAATGGGTAAAAGAGGGTATAATGGTTTTGTGCAAAGTATGTAACAGGGAGAAGGAGATCGGTTAAGGAACATCGGAGATATGAAACCATCAAGCATTGGTACAGAATAACACTGCCATATGTGTCCGCCTGTATGAGGGTTAAGGGTTAAGGGTATCTTCTTTTTAACGACTAGAGCCTTCTTACTTGTTATTCTTAAATAATCTTTTTTAGCCTTCGAAATTTTTTTTTTTTCAATAAATATTTTTGACTCGAGTTAATTTTTTGTTACATAATTATTTATTGGTTTTTAGGCGTCTAAAAAGTGGTACATTGAATTTTTTGTGCACATTTTTAATTTTTTTTTTGCAATGGTTATCTTCGAATAGAATTACAAAGATGATTTAACTTTTTGTCGCACATTGTGTTCTTTTTGTATGTTTTTGCGGTATACATAAGTTACGGTATAATATGTTTTTCGTTTATGTTTAACTTAAATATTATTAATCACATGCAATAGTTAAATAATAAAAATAATAATTATACATAGTTTAACATACACACACACTTATATTCATGTGATCGCCATTCTTAGAGTTGATGTTCATTTGCGATCGTCAGTTAATAGCAATCCATAGTATGCATATATAGTATATATATTTATAGCAAGTAGATCAATTTGTTGTGTTATTATCAATTGTTAATTGGCTACTAACTAAATTTCATGTTTTCATTTCTCATTAAACCATTTCTTTTTACACATTACACACTAAATTATTACACTTTACGCGCTAATATACTACATAGATTTATATATATGTATGTATATTTATGTATGTAGTCATATAATTTTTCTTTCTTTTTGCTTAATGATATATTGTTTACGTTTCTGTTTTCAACTTAGTGCCATAATATTTATGTTTATTTCTAATTATGCAACACAAAAATGATCAAATTGTGTGAATTTTAGTTAGTTTAGTTGCTAACGGTAGACATCTACATCAATTGCGATTAAAAAGTTATCAAGAGGCATTTTTGGCTTGGTCAAAAGCTGATGCTCAGTTCTCATCTTTTGACCAAAAGTTTACTTTAAGAAAATCTTTAATATTTTCTTAAGGCATTTTCCAGTGCTGTTTAATTATTCAATTCATTTTATGACATTACTTCAAATTATTTGTTCAGTTTGTGTATGTATATTTTGTTTTATAATTAATTTAAATAATGCTACATATTAGATATACATATATCGATATACATATATCTATAGATATACATAGGTATAGATTTTCATCGTTTCATGCGTATAAAGCTGTAAGTCTTCTAGTGTTTTATTTCCCAAAAGTACGTTTTACTCAACTAAATTCCATTTTTACTTTCATCAAATTCTTTGAGCCCTCAAAAAGTGTTGACAACAATAATTTGTATTTGCTTAATAACATTTTAAATATTTAAATTCTTGCTTTTTATACGTATCGATCAAAGAACTTTCTCACTTTCTCACTTTCTCTCTCTATCTCTCTCAAAATGAGCCATAACAGCAACTATTTGTATTTACTTTAATCTTTTGTTTTGTTTTTTGTTTTTTACACCAAAAAGGAACAATTTGCTTTGAACATTGAGCTTTATGTATATGTATTTTACGAACTTTATGCTAATTATGTATTTATGTTATGTAATTATGTATGTATATATTTATATGAGTTTGAAGAACTGCACTTGATAAAGATCGATTTGAGCCTATTTTATTTACTGTGTTTATTTTTCTTGTTCTCATTCTTAATGCAAACCTCTCAAGACATTTTTATAAATATGGCACAAAAGTCTAGTTGGATTTTTTGCAGCATTTTTTTTTTGGGTGCAACGAGGTGGAGCTTAGGAGTTGAGGGAAAGCCACTAGAAGAAATGGGTGGCAACGCCAAACAGAGAGAGAGAGACGTACCGCATCTCAATTTGTGGTTATGTTTTGACGATTGTTTTGTTGCATTTCAAACGCGCTTGTTGATTGCAAAGTTGGTGCGCTTACAGGCTATTAAATTAATGATAACAACTTAAGAATTATCCAAATAATAATGATAATAATAATAATAATCATAACTAATGTTTTAATTGCGTCGAACTTTGTGCGCGCTCAATTTGCGTTTTGCGTATCGGTTTTGCTTGCATTTTACTTTTAGATATATATTTGCGTTTATATATATATATATGTTATTTTTATATTTTTTGGGATCTGGGTAGTGCTGCTGCTGCTGCTTTAACTACAGCTACTGTAGAGTGTTGTGACTAGTGTGAGGAGTGTAAGTAGGCTCGTCGCTGTGAATGCCAGCGCTGAAGCTGAGCCTGCCTTTGAATTCTCGCGCGACTCAATATCGTTGTTAGTGATAGGCGTGGTGCCAGCATGATCATCGAAATTAGATGTGGGACCTGCGCATAAAAGTTATCGATTAGTTAAGCTGTGTAAGTGTGTGTTAAAAGAAAGCTTACCATCGCCAGATCCATCACCGGAGCCGTGTATGCTGCCGTACTCCTCATCATCGTCGCTGATGTGACCAACTCCACCGCCACCGCCGCCGGAACCCTCACGACCCATATCACTCTGTATATCGTGATTATTAACAACGGGTGCCTGCAATGAGAAGAGAGAAATTTGCATGAGTACCGTTTGGATACACTTAATCTTTCTTCTAACTGACCGATACACCAATGCTCTTGCGAATCTTGATGAGCTTGTCGACCAGCTCATTGAGTTGGCTGATCTGTGATTGGTTCTCCCATGGCACCTCCGGATTGTAGCGCTGTGTATCTGTGCCCG
The DNA here is from genome assembly GCA_035044645.1 of Scaptomyza parva. Lineage (NCBI taxonomy): Eukaryota > Metazoa > Arthropoda > Insecta > Diptera > Drosophilidae > Scaptomyza > Scaptomyza parva. The sequence continues at coordinate 8,395,141 of JAWNNT010000065.1, read as the reverse complement.
GTGTCATCAGCAGCTGTGTGTAGTCCCCAACGCGTTCTCCGGTCCAGCAGAGATGATCGTCGCGTTGAGTATAATCATCATCACAGTAGCTGCAAACAAAAAGCAAAAAACAAACTCAGTTAGCTCATTTTCCAGTCTCTCATTTTGTCATCGATTTCGAAACAATTCCATTTGGCAACACAACCATAGAACAAAACAATTTTCATATTTTCTTAAATTTCGTCAGATACATTTGTAAAAAATAAAACAGCCGGACAATGTTGAAGGAGCTAATACTGTTTGTGCAAACCACGGCACGGGATTGTTGCCTTGCGCCACCTATAGCCCCACCCCGAGGCGTAAGCTTTAATTAACAATCTTTACTATAATCCAACGATATCTGTATATTCTCTTTTTTTAGCCTCTCTGTCGCCCCGTTGTTAAGAACTGTTGGTTGTCCAATGTGATTTTCTTTCTAGCTATCTTCACACCGCTCTATGTGTGCCTGCTGAAGGATGTTATTGGTCTGCTACAAGATCTTAACTCCAAGTTGTCCGGCGACAAGTAGGTCAATATTAATCTGTATGCCTTGACATAGATGTAAACTTTCGTTGGTCAGTGTGATGTAAACTTTCGTTAGTTAGAGTTAAATAAATAAACATCTAAAACTTACTTGTAGACAATGTTGGTAAAGAAGTCCTTGGACTTCTCAATGGTGGACAAAAAGTGGACAATGCCCGCATCTGGTGGCGTTGCCCACTTGATGCTGCCATGCTGTGGCACCGGATGCGCCTCCGCAGCAGTTAGTGAGGGCAGAAGATTGGGTGTGCCGCATGTTTTCTTCACCTGAAAGAGAAATAGGAACACAATCGGTTTAGAGATGTGCATGTTTAAGTCCACTTCCCGTGTATGTGTATGTGTGTGTGTGTGTGTGTGACCCACGCTAATCACTGGCACGCATGCACGTGGTGACACAGCTGCTTTAGCTGCCCCAACTGGTGGCACGCAGCACGCTGCGTTGCATGTAAATTGCAACTTCTGTGCACTGAATAAATGTCATCTAATTGAACATTTTAAATCCATTTCGGCATTCCACTTGAACGTAAGCCCCAACGATCAAACTGGTTGCCTGTTGCCCCGCTTGACTTCATTGAAGGCTGTTCATTAACTTCATTTAATATGTTCATAAATTAAGACGCAATTAAAGACTTAACGTCCTTGTAAAATGCAAGCTAAACTTGTCTTTTTTAAGTAAAGAGGGGAAATACTTTTTTTCTTTACTGTAAACTGCTTAAAGTTAATGAATGCAATTAAAGTGGAAATAATATTAAACTACAATTATATCTTAAAGATTCCTAAACAGATCATTCTGAAATATTTCTTATTATTCCTCATCCCCAAACTAACCTTCTTCTCCAGTTCGGGTCCATTTTCCATGGCTCGCATGATAGCCTCAGAGAGTTTAGTGTCCAGTTGCTTAATGGTGCTCATAATGCCGCTGTCGGAGCGTATGTGTGTGGCCACCAGATTATCCAAAGCCTCCACAACGTTGGACCAGGGACTGTCCAACAAACCAGAATATTGAGCCGAGCAGCCACTAAAAATGAATAACCAAAGTAAAACAATTAGAATCATATATTTGGAGAGTTTACTTTTCCACACTTACCGCATCACATTCATGCAGTAGCTGTAACAAACTTTGGGTCTGCTCTGCTCCTGGTGGCCATTGCAGTTGGGACAGTAGTGCATCTTGAGCAGATGCAATTTGCACGTATCCGTCATCTGTTTGCCGTACAACGAATCCGTTTCGCTGAGCACCTCGGCACTCTGGAGCAACGCGTTCATAAAGATGTTGGACATGTGAACACTCTGGAGCAGATTGGCCTGAATCTCCTTGGGTATTTGGCCAAAGGGCTGCAGCTCATCATAGTTGTGCCTCAGACAGTTGGTGTAATCATCGTGCAGTTCGCCATAGTTATCCTTGGTCAAGTGCACCGCCTGATGGTAGGCGACGGGAAAGAGATGCTCAAAGAACTTGTGCAGTGCATCCTCCAAACTGCTCTGACTATTCAGGATGCTGTTTCCCTGACCATTATTGCTGCTGTAGTTCGATGTGTACTTCAAGTGACTATAAAAAAGAAGAAGGGAGAAGAGAATGAAAATAATGATAAAGTTTTTTGTTACTTGTTACATACTTGATGATTTCCGTATAGAGCTGATGTATCAACTTGCGCGAGAGTGGAACCATTCGCCTATAGACCTGCGAGAAGACATTTAACGTTTTGTTCTCCGATTGTTCCGCCAGTTCCAGGACGTGACCTGACAAGCACATAAAAGAGAAGAAAAGCAAAAGAGCGAAATAAGTTTGTATGTTTGTGTTATTGTTTTTTGTGTGTTCGAAACATTGTAGTAAAATTTAATCACTCTGTTCTGTTTGTTCTCCCTCTCTCTCTCTCTCTCTTTCTAATTTTGTGTATTTTCTTACTCTTTCTGGACGTCGTTGTGGACTTAATGGGCTTTCTGGGATTTGTTATCATTTTGGCAGTTGCCTTGGCCAAAGTTTTGCTCCTATTGTTTTTTGGTGCTTTTAGTTAATTAAATCAAATTTATTTGGCTTATTGCTTGCTTATTAATTATTCATGAAAATCAATAGCTCTGCTTTAATGGTTTATGCGATTTAGCTAAAATTATATTTGAGGCTTGAACAAATTACAAAATAGCAAGCAATTTAATGGCAATTGCAAACTGAAATTGGCATTAGTTCGATCCATTTATTGCAAGTCTTTTGTATAATTTAGTCGATCCATCAATCAACAATCAAATCTTTTGCCACGCTTTCAAAACAGACACAGAGACAAAGACAGAGAGAGAGGGAGAGAGAGAGAGAGAGAGAATGCTAATCACAGCTTGTGCACAAAATAATCTGTCAATGTGTCAGCGAAATCTGTCTGACTGGATTTGGCGGCATTATGCTATTGATTGACCGAATATACACATATATATACTATAAATAACCTGACAGACAGCACTTGCAACACTCGGCTTTGTGGCACGTTATTATCGCAGCTAATATGTCGATTACAAATGCCTCCAAAAATCGTTTGTCAAGCTTGAAGTTCACAATCTGCATATACACACAAACATATATGTATGTGTATGTATATATATACTCTTTTTATGGTGGTGAGGATTCTGTCAGTGTTTCAGTCATGCTGTCAATTTGGTTGACTCATTCTCAATTCATTCATTCTCCCCTCCTCACAACTCACGGTGTTTCCGAACAACTGTCAAAGCGTGGCAAGATTCTAAATTGCAATATGTTGTTTTCAATGGCCTACGTCTCTCGGCTTTTTAAATAAAAGTGTCAATCTTTTTGTTAATTGGCAAATGGCAACAACAACAACCAAAATAACAAAAAACCAAAAAAAGCTTCGAGAATAACACATTTTCGTTTGGGCAAAGTGTTTTTTGTACTCATCGCTTCGTTCTTTCTGCTGTGAAGCATTTCCGTTCTCAGCCTTGGTTTCAGTTCGTTTTTTTTTTTTTTCTTTCTGGGCTTGGCTTGTTAGTTTGTCCGTCTGTCTGTCAGCCTGCCTATTTATCGGCTAATGGTCTTTGATGCGTCAGAGTTTACCCCTTTTAATTAGCTTTCTTGCGATTTCAGTTCAGTTTCGCTTTGTTCAAACAAGACGCCAACTAGCAACAACAACAACAACAACAGCCATATTTGGCCAACTAATCATTTATCAATTGACCTTGTTAATTAAGCAGGATATACAAACAGAGATAGTTATATGTTGATAGAGTGAGCGAGAGAGAGCTATAGCAAATCGATTGACATATAACAATAACATTGTTATTGTTCAATTAATCATGTACAGTGGCATACAATCGGCCACTTTCCACTTCCTTCTCCCCCTTCACGGGACAAACAACACATCCTGCCGCTAATCTCATTGAGTAGTTAAGTTGGTCGGCGGCCACACATTGTTAAAACTGGCGGATATAGAGTATTTAATAATTAACACAGCTCCAAATGCGTTGCTGATGGTCACAAATATTCACACATTCATTGTAAATTGCATGCAGTAATTATAATTGAAAGCGTAATCGTAGTTGCAATTGCAATTTCAGTTGAATTGTTGAACAAAAGAGAGTTTCTGTCTATGTGTGTGTGTGTGTGTGTGTGAGGTTGGAGGCACTCTGAGTGAGAGTGTTGACAAGCTGTCAAACCTTTAGGCCCAAACAGTTTCAGTTTGTTTTCTCGAAAGTTGCATTTGCGAACCGCAAACAAGGTTAAAGCTGTCAGTTCAAGCTGTGTCCATAACTGCAGCATAAAAGACATAAATTTATTTCTTTTTAATATTTTCTTCTTCAAATCTGTCGTAGAGAAATAAATTGTGTGTCTTGGAGTTACTTGAAATTGAATTCAAACAATAAAGTTGAATGAAAAACTAAATTTATTCAATTTATTTCAATTGATAACCTGTCTCAAGTGTATTTTCCACACGCACACACAATCCATTGAAAGTTCTGCAAAGTGCATAAATATTATCTTAGTTATGTTTATGACTTTAAAGACTGTATTAAAATGATAGTGAAATGCCTAAAGTAAGCAAGCCAAAACATTTGTCTTTCCAATTGCCATTTGTTGCCTGTTACCCATTACCAGTTACCCGTTGTCTGTCTGCGTATACTTAATGTTATTGTAGCTGCTTTGTCGGCCTAATGTGAGCAATTAAGTTGAGGTTTTCACACAGCCCACACATTGCAGACCTTTAGGCTTTAGCATATAGCAAATGTCTATGCAGCTGTATATCAAAAGTCTGACTAGAGTTATCTCTGTGTATGTGTGTGTGTGTGAGTGTGTGTGTGTGTGTGTTAACTGACAGTTTTCACCTAAGGGCATGAACGAAGCTTGAATTGTGCTGGTGCACAACTAATTGCAATTTGTGTATGCCTCTCTCTCTCTCTCTCTCTCTCTCTCTCTGGGTCTGTGTCTGGGAATTAATAGAGGGTCTTGATTATTGTCTGTGTCCGGAACTGAATCTAACGCAATACGGAACAGAGCCAGGGCAAATGGATTTTTGGTATACCAAATGTGACATGAAAATTTCATTAGTCGTTGCGTTTTTCAAACTGAAACTGGAACTTTGAGTACACACACTAATGGCCAAAACGGACATTCAGATTAAATTAGACAACTCCAACACCAACAACAACAACAGCAACAACAAAGTGTGTCTAATATGTTGAGTGCAAAAGGGATTCAGAGAGTCAACAGTTTGTGTTTGAGTCAGAGTCGGAGTCGGAGTCGTAGTTAAGACCAAGACCAAACACAAGGTATCCCAGGTAGAGAGCAACACTAAATATCCATTCAAAGTTCTTCACGTATTCATAGAACAAATATTCCGAGAGAGTGAGAAAGAGAGAGGAAGAGTGTGGTAGAGGGAGAGGAAGAGCAAGCTTGGCTAGGCTTCATTGCTTCATTAGAAGGAGGCGAAGGCAAGGCAAACGGGGATTAGCTTGCCAGTCCGACCAAGAGAGGTCCGACCGGTTCTATGCCCAGGGATAAGGGCATTTTGAGTGTAGTGATGGCTGGTGAGGGGAGGAGGGTGTGTGTAGCAGATGCGACCGCGTTTCGCAGTTGGCGGCGTTCTCTGTTTTTGTTTCCCACGCCATGGCAAATAAATGTATGCAGGGATAGCCCACAGGTTTGGTTTTTATTCAGCCCGCTTTATTTTTTTTGCTCTGTGTGTGTTTTTTTTTTGTTCATTCTTTTTTTTTGTGTAGTTTAAGCTTCTTTTTTATATTTTATTTGTGTGGATTGTTGTTTGTTGTTGTTGTTGCTGTTGTTGCAGGCTTGCGTTCCTGTGTGTTGCGGATATTACAATTTTAGTATCTGGCGCTTTTTTATTTGCATTTTATATGCATGTATTTCTTGATTTTTTGTTCCACCTCTTGAGCTTTGAGCTCTATGTCCCATCGTTTTATCTTCTTTCTCTCTCTCTCTCTCTCTCTCTCTCTCTCTCTCGTTTTGGTCTTAGTTGCGTTTAGTTTTTGCACAGTGGTGTGTAACAAGTATTTCTCTCATACTGATTGGATTTGAGAAGTAAAACATAATTATAGCATAGGTTCTCACTCTCATTCTTTATCTCTCTGTGCTATCTCTTCTGCAATGATAATTGCTGTTATCTGCATCGATATAGGATGGCAACATCACACTGTGCACTGTGAGACCAGCAGCTTCCAGCATCTGTACCCAGTGCTTAAGTGCTTGTGTTGTAACTAGCTATTCTGGTGGGGCAAGGCGTGCCAACTCGGGCACGCCCCAAACCAAAGCAACGACTTGACTCCGTCCACTCCAACAGCTGTGGCTGAGTCTCTCTTAGCTGCTTCTTCTTCCTACTTCTCTACATAGATCCTTGCACAATGTCAAAGTAATTGGATGACTTTTACAGCAGCAGCATCAGCAACAGCCTCTCAACTTTCCCAGTCGTGACTGAACTTCATATTTTTGCTTCAGCCGTCATATAGAGAGGCGCTCGAGAGGAGCATACGCATTAATTGTCTCTTCGTTTTGGTTTCGGTTTCCCTGCCTTTTCCTTTCCCACACCTCTAATCTCTTTTTGTAGCTTTGTGCTCTTAATATTCCACTTTTGGTATATATTTTTTCCCCAGCGTGTGTGTTGTGCCTCGCTCTCTAATTAAAAGTGCGCGCTTGAAGCTACATTCTACATTGGTTAGCAACTAATTATAATGATTATAAATAACATTTGGATGTAGGAACAGACAGAGAACCTCTCTTCGTTCGTTCGTTCGTTCGTTGGTTGGCAATGCAGACAAAATGGCGCCGTTTGTTGTTGTTGCTGTTGCCGTTGGCGAAAAATTAATTAATGAAACGAAACCTGTTGCGCAGTTTTTGAAATAAATTTGTATCGTGTTTGGTTTGACAAACCGCAAAAGACTTCATTAATATTGTTTTGCATTTAAATCAATAAATAATTATGAGCTGGTTTTAGCTGCTGCGTTTAAGTTCGTTCGTGCCGCTTTATTTATGATGTGCTTTTTAGCAAAATTCATTCATTCAGTAACTGTAGCTGCAGTGCCAAGGTCAACCGAAATGTTATAAACCTAATACATTTAAGTATCTGGTATAAGTATCTGGTATAAAAAAGAATTGTCTTAATAGGTAACAAAGTGAAACAAGTTTTTGTTATGGCCAAATTTGTATATTTTTATCAGCATTAAAACAAATAATCTTGTTGTCGAAAAAACATTAGTTTAAGGACCAAATCCAGGCAGCTTAGCTTCAATTTCAGTTGAGTTGGGTGGCAGCTCAACATTGTTGCAGTTGCAACTTAAAAATAATGATGACAACAACTATACAAACTGCTGCAACTACCACCACTGTCGCACTGTCGCACTGTCGCACTGTGGCACTGTGGCAGGCACTTGAAGCTCGTGCTCTCTTGGCCAAGCTACCAAGTAACCAACTATCTAACAGCTTCACTTTGTGACAAGGCAAACAAAAGCAGTTAACAAACGATGACGGCCAAAAACCACTTTGCTCCGTTGCTAAACAACGACAGCAACACCAACAACAACAACAACAACTACAACAACGGCAACAGCAGCAGCAACGGCAGCAGAAGCAAAGCACAAGATATGGCCAAAAACAGACTTGAGCCAAGTTAAGAGAGGCGACTGCAACGCCAGCAGCAACAACAATGGAATGTGCCACGAAAGTTGCGACTTATGAAAGTGCACGCACTGCCAAACTGTTGTTGTTGCTGTTGCATTGTAAAAAATGCGAAAATATAAAAAGCAAACGGATTTTTTGCCACTCTTTTTTTTTTCTTCGTTGCACAAAGGGCCAAAAAAAAAAAACTGAAAAGTTTTTGTTGTGTGGCAAGCAGCCAAACTGGCTGATCGGTAAGTCCGTATTTGGAACTTTAATGCAGGCGCACACCCATTTCGAGAGGGGAGGTGGAGAGGCGGGGTGTGATTGTAAAGCAAAAACGCATTAAGCAAGAGGGGAGTAGTGTAGTGGGGGGGCAAGAAGTAAGTAAGATGTGTGGTATGTGGACGTAGTAAGTGCAATGGAGACATACGGCGTCTGCTGTCTTTCTGCCACTTGGCCGGAGGGGCAATGTTGCTGGTGCTGCTGCTGCTGCTGCTGATGCTGGTGGCGAGGTGTGGCAAAAAGTGGGGAGGCTGTGGCATAATTCGTAAGCTGCGAAACGTGTTTACACACGCAAATACTTGCTTAAAAATATAATACGGAACATGCATTCGCACAAAAGCAGCAGAACGAGAAACAACAACAACAATAACAACAACAACAACAATAACAATGTAAGCCAGCGCGCACACACGCATGCAACATTGAGTGAGGCAACAAAACAAACGCAACAATACACACAGAACAACAAACAACAATCAGCCAGGAAACGGAAAGAGGCAGCCATTGCTGGGAAGGGGAAGGGGATGGGGAGACTACGTGTAGAAAAGGGGAAAGCGCCAGAAAAGCTGCATATGCGCAATGTTGTTGTTACTGTTGTTGTTGTTGTTGCCGTTGCTGCTGCTGTTGCTCAAGCTGTGGCACTAAATAGAAATGTGCATTTATTTCTGTATTTGCACAACAAATATAATATAAATATTATGCGTAAGCCAAAGCTAAAAGAAGTCATAAACATACAGCATACAAGCATAAAATTTTATAGTTCAGTTTGTTGTTGTTGAGAGTTGCACACGTTTACTTTTATTAAGCATACGCACGGTCGTACCAAATGCGAAACGAGCTAAATCAATTTTTATGGGAGAAGAGAGAGGGAGAAACGGTGAGAGAGGGAATGGGCCATTATGTGAAGACATTTAAGCCAAGCGCATTATGCGAAATCCTCAACGTTAAATGGCTTAAAAGCTTTGCAATTTTGTATTTTGCTGTTAAACAAATTGTTTGACATGCATTAATTATGTTCAACACACACAAAAAACTACATATGTATTATATATATTTTAAATTGCATTATGTGCTTAAAAACAAACTATAACTAAAATCGAAAAAAACCGTTTACAGGTCACATCACTATCTTTTTTTTTTCATACCCTTAACCCATTATATGGATACAAAGGGGTATAAATGCTTTTGTGCAAAAATATGTAACCGGCAGAAGGAAGCCATAAAGTATATATATTCTTGATCAGCATCAACAGCTGAGTCGATATAGCCATGGCCGACAGTCCGTCTGTATGTATGAACGCGTCGATCTCAGGAATTACAAAAGCTAAAGACTTTTCTTAATAACCTTTCAGGTTTACAATATACACATGCAATCGATAACAAACAAATCTTAAATTTTGTAAACTTGAAAATGGCAAATGAAACTATAAACAAAATAATGGTTAAGAAACACCTGAGATATGAAACCATCAAGCATTGGTCCGGTAGTACACGTATATGTGTATGTCAGTCCGTCCGAACGTCTGTCTGTATGTATGGTCAAGGGTTAAGGGTATCTTCTAGTCGAGCTTACTCGGCTAGAGTCTGCTTACTTGTTTCCATTTTACTTTGTTGCATTTTTATATAAAAATGTGTATAATTTTATTTCATTGCGCCGTGCAAACATTAAGCTAAATGATTTTGCTGATTGCATATTAATTTTTTTTTTATTGTTTTTTTCATTTTTGCATTTGAAATTTCACGTGGGATTCACTTTAATGCGCTGCGCTTGACAAAAAGCCTCATTCGATGTGACATCATGCAAGAGTCAACGAAATGCCAACTGAATATTAAATATTTCAGAAAGAAACGACTCGATAAAAAATGAAAAGCCATAGGGAATTTGGATCATGCTGAGATTATCATTAAATAATTGCTGCCATACATAAATATTTTTGTACTCTTATTACAGCCGTTGTTATAGTTTTTTATTATGCAATCATATTTTTATGGCTCCACCATAAAGTTTTAAAAATAAATCTTATAAGCACTAAAATCAAATGAATCAATGAAAAAACATTGCTTAACTGACGTGGGACAATCATCAAATGCAAACAAAAGATATTTATTTATACCATAAAAAAAAATCAAATGTATCTTAAAGTCGGGTGCAGCAAACCACAACAACAACAATAACAACAACAACAGAAAACAGCAAACAACAAAAGTTTTTAAATATTTAATACGCGCCCATTTTCCAAGAACTGCAGAACCCCGACCACAACAACAAGCAGTACATATATATATATATATATTGAGAGCTGGGGGCACGCCTTTAAAGCGAGATTTACAACACAATTTGCAAGGCATTGAAAAGTTCTTTCTGCTGGTGGAGCTGGTGGAGTTGGTCCCAAAACGTGACCCAAACAAAGTTTGCAAATTGTCTACAAAAAGGCGATGAGCAACAACAACAATACACGAGAACAACAATATTTAATGTCTTTTTAATTAGATGCAGACACTTTGTTGCATTCCAAAACAGCTCAAATCAAAACGGATATGGCAAAAAAAAAATAAAAAACATATTTCCTAAATTTGTTTCGATCTGCATACAAAATGCAAATTACAAATCAATTTCGCGTTTCAAGTTTAATTTTGTTAAGTTTACTTGGCAAAAGCCAACAAAAAACATACACAAAAAAAAAAAAAAAAAAAATAAAAGTTATCATCATAATTTTAACGCGACCCACGCTTTGATATTTGCATATTATAAATAATTTATTGCCACGAAAAAGTATATATACTATGTATGTTTTTTTTTTCTCAAAACTTTTCAGACTTTGCAACCGACTCTGACTCTGACTTTGAGTCTCTCTCTCTCTCTGACTAACCGACTCGCGAGCTCTCTAAACTGATTTGCATAAAAGCGTTTGCCCAGCGCTACCCGCCACCCGCTACCCGCTACCATTTGTGGCAGCAGTTTCATATTGCAATTTCATAGACGATTCATATATGTATGTAGTATATACTCACTCTGAAATTGGCTGGCTGTGGTCTCTAGGATGCCGCGCAGGCTGCTCGTATGATGATGCAGCAGTTGCTCAAACTTGCCAGCTGCCTTGTGGCGCAGTTCCAATTCGGTGGCATTGCTGCAGCAGCTGCCGCCGCATGTGGCGCCTGCAAAATGCACAAAACACAAATAAATTAAGTTTAACATTACGATTTTACACGAAATATATATGATTGTATGTAACTAAATTATATTATAGTAAGTCTTAAGTCTTTATTCACCACACACACACATATATTTGTTGGTTTTTGTGGATAAATCTCTTCCGTCTTTCGTCATGCTGTATTCCAATCATCTTCAAATTATCGTTTATTTGTTTCCCCCTTCATCTCTCTCTCTCTCTCCACAAGTGTGTGTGTAGGTGTGGGTGTGTTTGGGCTCTTTTCGTTTAATTGTTTATGGCTCAAAGCCTTTGTGGTTCAATGTGGTTGGCTGGCGCCACCCAAGAGTTTATTATTCACTGTGTGGGCCTCACTTAATGATTATTATAGTTGTCTTTTGTTTCGCTTAAGCTACTTTAATGTCTGTTTGCGTTTGTTAATAACTTTTAAATTGCTCGTAATTGGAAATTTGTTGCTTCTCTTACATATTAATCGGCGACATCTTCAACCAAACTTTTCTATTATTTAAACAGAGCATTCCATTAAAGCTCACAGCATGTGACAAAATGACTATAAAAATGCTTAAAATGCTTTTGACTTTCCAATTTTTTATTTTTTGGAAAACAGCAAGACATAATATTTAAGAGTTTAACCTAAATAAAAGTTTTAAAATGTTTAACTTAAATAATAATTTTCTGTATTTTTCTATTGCTAATCAACAGGTGGTTAGAGTTAGTTATTTTTAAGCCTTGAACTAATTGGCTCACTTGTAGCTCGATTACAACAATAAATTTATGGCCTACATACACACATACAAAAACACACACACACATACTATTACAATATGTGTTAATAGTTTTTACAGCTCGTGTGCTGGCCCATGTGACAATTGACTCGGGATATACTAGATAGCTAAGTGGAAAAGGGGTACAAAAGAGAGAGAGAGAGAGAGGGAGGGTAGAGGCACTGTTGTGGGTGCTTATGGCGTGGGCTGATGACACGCATTCATTCCATGACAACTGCAATGACAACAACAACAACAACAATCCATAAAACGATCAAATGGGTAGCTTTGAGCAATCGACTTTTATGGCATAGAGAGATTCATCTTCTGTGTTTTTGTTTTTTTTTTTTGTGTGTTTTGTGTTTTCCCATTTTGGTCTTTATAGTTTATAATTTAAATTAATAGTTTTTACATGAGGTTTATGTGTTTGCGCTGCACCTACACACACACACACACATATAAACATATAGATGTGCATATATATTAGCCCCGATTAACTGGCCATATGTTGGGGCCATAAAATTTCCAACTGTAAACAGATGCGACAGCTATTCATCAGCCCGGGCTATATTTAAAGTCAGGAGAAAGACAAACACAGTAGCTGCAGTAGCTTGCTTGTGGATGTGGCATGGGGCATGCGGCAAGCAGCGGCAAGCAGTTATTGCTGGAGAAACACGGCCGAGCTGAAACTTGTTGTTGTTGCTGATGCAGTTGCTTTTTTCGCGTCGTCGCGTCGTTGGCCGCAAAGCCATGACACATATTTTCCATGTCATGCATCGTGCATTGCGAATTCAACAAGCTGGCATAAAAGCAAAATGAAATGGAAAATTGATAATGGCGTTGCACACACACACACACTCAAGTGTGGCAACACACACACAAAATGTTGTGACACGCGCAAGGCCAAATTCGACACCGAGCAACGAGTGAGAGAGATGCAGTCAGTGAGAAAAAAATATATAAAGCTACTAATACTTTTGGCATCTGGCAAACATTTTCAGACATCTTAAAAGCTTAAAAGCAACTATTTTAATTTTGACACATTTTCATTTCCAAGTGATTCCACATAATTGTGCTGACTCACACACACAAAGTGCAATCAATCACTTTTGGGAGTGTTTTCAAAAATTTTCGAATATTTGGCAGCTGTTGCATTTTTGAAACGAATTCAAAGTTGTATTTGTGACAATGTTTTTTTTTTCGGAATTTAAGACCATATTGCAATTGCCTGTTTATGCGTTTTGTGAATTGCTATTCTGGTCATAAATCAGACAGACAGTGTGTGTATGTGTGTGTGTGTGTTTGTGTGTGAGTGAGAACAACATGCAGCCAACGCAAAAGGCAACCCACATGGCAAAAGGCCAACAGAAGTTGTCAGGCGGCATGGCGTCCTCCTCGGCGTCAGTCAGTCTAGCACCAAAAAGCATACAAGAAGAAAAATATGTGAGTCCTGCGGGGCTTCCTACTGTAACGGCAGCTGATGCCTTTGTCGCCTCCGAGACTGCCTGTAACTTAAACCTAACCCGGGGACCAGCACAGTGTGAATAAGTTGTATTTTATTTTTAGATAGTTTAAGTCTAAGTAATAAATAAAGAAATATAAAAAAATGATATATATAGAAACTTGTTTATGTGAAAACAACTCGCTTTGTCCTTATTGCATGACTGACTGCCCAAAACGTTAAGATCTGCTACATTTTGCCCCACTGTGCCTGCGATTTAAGTTTAGTGCTGATGTTTCTGCTGCTATTCGCTCCATTGCTTTGTAGCTCAAGAGCTCGCAGCGTGAGCAACAGAAATTCAATTGAATTGTCGTAACGTGACACACACATACACATACAAATACAAGCACACATACACACACACTGATACATAGGGACAAAGTGAAACATGCATGCATCATGACATGGCCCAGAAAAGTATGCTAGGACAAAGTAATTTAGGCAAGAGCCAGGCAGCAGGCCAAATTGCAGTCTTGACGGGGGCAGGCAGAGAGAAAGAAAGAGAGAGAGAGATAAACACAGAGCGCGTAAGAGAGAGGGCGCAAAGAGCGTGGCGCGGTGTGAACAAAAAATGCAAATCTCATGCATAGCTGGAATACTATGCCTGCCTGCTGCCTGCCAAAAAGTATACGAGTTATATGCCTTAGTATGGCCATGACCGCAGGGCATGTGGGCGTGGTACTAAAACGCCCCCTCAACTTACACACACATACAGTCTCAAAATGCTTTCCTTTCACTTCGAGCTGCTGCTGTTGTTGTTGTAACTTGTGATGTTGTTGTTGTTGCAACTGCTGCTGTCTATTTTCGTCTCTTGTTTTGCAGCCTGTCACCGCAGCAGCAGCAGCAACAGAAACAGCAGCAGCAGCAGCCAAGCAGGCAACGTGTGTGAATTTGTTTACTGTAATTGTCTTACAGGCATTTGAGAATGCATAGACCAAGGGACGGGGGGGGAGCGGAAGGCAGGTGGCAGTGGCTTTTGGGGCCATTTTGTGCTATTGTGTTAGGCTTTGCCCAATTGCAAAAAGCCTATGACGAAAATTCACTGTCGACTGTCGACTGTCGACATTATCAGACTTGGCTTAAAGCCAAAAGAAAACGTTTTAGCCTGGCACAAAACACTTGGCTCAGAGTCGGGCCCAAAGTATACCTTGACATAATTCGGCTGTCCTTAAACCCGTCACACTTCACACCACATACTATATACACTACATATATATATATATATGTGTGAAATGCGTTTTCAATTTGCAAAAATTTGGCTCTAAATGTGTTGAAAATCATGCATTTGTTTGTCGACAGGCCCCAAAAATGGAGAATGAAGAAAATGCAAACTGCAATTGCCTCTCAGCTGCTTTTTAAGATGAATGTGTTTGTGTTTTTGTGTGTGTGTGTGGAAAAGTTTTACCGACTTATTCTAATTAAAGAAAATGCTTACGAAAGTGCAAGCTGTTAACTTTTGATGGCTGGGAAAGTGGCGTTAACTTTTTGGATAGACTGTTTGTCTCTTTAAGTCTGTGTGTGCACTTGAAGAAAAACAAGGTATAAAACTAAATCTTATTCTACAACTTAATTCTTAAGTCAAACAAAGCGAATAGCTTTTCATAACCATAACAATCAACCCTTTTTGGGGTAAAGTACATACATTCTAGAGGCATATCATAAATATTTCCAAAATAATAACATTTTTCATGTGAAATTTATGGCCTCGATAGAAAATCAATTTGTGTACAAAACAGCAACAACAACAACAACAACAACAAAGAACCACAACAGACATGCACTCTGTAAGCGAAACCCTATCGACAGCTCACAGGCCAGGCCAAGCCAAAGAGTCAACTATTGGCTAGGGTCATAAATTCTCAAAAAAAAAAATATAGAAAATTTATAATCAAAAGTAACAGAAAAACACACCAACACCGATACTTCGAAGTGCAATGCAAACCACAAATAAAAACATCCGCTTTTTCAGGTCTTACGTATCTTTCGTGTCTGTGCCCCCTTCTTTTGCTGCGTGTCAAGGGGCGTTTAATAATTGTTATCAAAAAATTGTTGACTACTTGTCAAACACCAACAATTTGTGCAGCGGCCGGTGCGATAAGCGATTAAGTCAACAAACAAAGAAATGCGGCGAAAAAACAAGAAAGAAATGTGAACCAACTATATAGAAGAATGTGAAAGGGAATCGAAAGGTGAATGAGAACGGGAATGAAAGAATGAATTTTAAAATGTTATATGGCCAACAACACAAGTTGTGTTTTAGATTCTATCGATATGCTTCAACTGTTATACATTTTTATGGTTCGTTGAGTTCGGTTATTATTATGACACGTTTTGTTGTTGTTGTTGTTGCTTTTGTGTAGATCAACATCAGCAACAGTTTTGTGGCAGATCTTTTCTGTGGTTCGTTGAACTCAGTTTGTTCTACTCTAGTTAAACATAATAACTATCCAAAAAAACAAAATCCAAACCCAACGGGTTGCAGCTTTTGAAACACCTTTGGCAATGCTATAATTATTCGTTATGTTATCGCCGAATGCCTTTCAAAAAAAATCTTAATACTCTATCAGCCGTTGGTTACGTGATAGTACAAAAGGTAAAAGTTGATAACTGAACGCATTCTTTGGCTACAATCTTTGCGCTAGGCATAACACATAACATAACAAATTAATATGTGTATATTTAATTTGTTCGCTTTTTACATTCCAATTAAAGATACATTGCGAACAGGAAACAAAATGCGGATTTGTGTATTCGCATAACGAATTTCGTATTCCTTTACGTAGTCTGTGCATTTGCATCGTATGTATTTATTTATTTGTTGTTGTGCTTTTTTTTCAATTATTTGTTTTCTTTTGCATACGAGAATATTTACACATATTTTTTTCGCAGCTTATTTTGCATTGCAGCTGCCACACATAAGAGTGATAGAGAGAGAGAGCGAGAGATCGCATATATCCCAACAATTCAGCTGATAAATTGTTAATGCGCGCATAAGTTTTCAATTTGTGTGGCAAATTCCGCGTGGCAAACACACACACACACACACATACAGACACACGCACAGTTACAGTTACAGATGCAGCTTGCAACACGCGCGACAGCGCTGACATCGAAGCTGGCACATTTTGGCGCCACGTCTGCGTTGCATGTTAAATTTATTGCGGCGGCTGCAA
Organism: Scaptomyza parva; assembly: GCA_035044645.1. Taxonomy (NCBI): domain Eukaryota; kingdom Metazoa; phylum Arthropoda; class Insecta; order Diptera; family Drosophilidae; genus Scaptomyza; species Scaptomyza parva. Next base: position 8,378,588 of record JAWNNT010000065.1, on the reverse strand, counting down.
CACCGACAATCTCCTTGCCATTTATTTGCATTCGCCCATTTGAATATAACTTCATATATGTATCTATAAGTTGCACACACACACACGTGTGTATCTGTGTGTGCGTGTGTGTGTTTGTTAACGCATGCACTTTGTGCTAATTTTTGCATGAAAATGTCAACGGCGATTATGCGAGTTGGCATGAAAAAATCCGGCAAGAGTTCAAGCATAAGTCGTCGACATGTTGCCACCAAGTTGTATGCCTCTTTTTGGATAAACGTTGTTGCAACGTTGCTGCAACAACACTACACTTGCAACACTTTCTGCTGCTGCTGATTGGCTTACATTTCGGTTAGGCGCCAGGCAGACGCGTCGCTTAAAACCAACAAAAATGTCTGCCACAAAAAAGCGCACATATTAAAAATTTAATTGAAAAAAGAAAAAAAAAACACTTTTTGCAATATGTGGGCTGGCTTCTGTTTAGATGTGGTTGCATGATTGTGGCCCCACTGTGCATATGTATATATTAATTATTAAGATTTATGATGCTGCCGCCTGCAAAACTTAAAGCCTATCTATATGCAAATTTGTTGTACATTTTCATTGGACACATCTCGGGCGAAATCTCGCAAAGAAAGCAATTGGCGTGAAAGCAGTCAGATCTAAACCAACATGTAAAATATAACATGCAACATGCAACAAACTGCATGCACTTTATGATATGCGGCATTAAGTGTTTTTGCGCCCATTCAAATAACAAAATTTTCCACAAGAATTGCGCTGATGAATTTCCTTCTTTTCGCCTGGTGAATTGCAAACTGACAGGCGACTAATTGAATCAGCGCTGGATGAAATGCAACAAAAGACTTTAAATACCCAAATGTTGCCGAGTAAATGGGCAGGGTTGGATTCTGGAAGCGATTTTCTGTGCCAAGTTTTCTCGTTTGGGGTGCAGCTCCATAAAACAATAAATCTCGCGGTCTTATGCACAAGAATGCCAAACAAATGAAATTGCAAAATCTATAAATAAAAACAAAACCAGAAACGAAACGAAACGAAACGAGACGAAAAAGAAGAGAAGAACATCTCTGAGGCAATCTGCAATGTTGCATGATTCACACACACGTGCGTTACAAGTGCCGCACAGCTGATGTTGAAGACAACAAAGAAACAGGCAACAGGCAACAGAAACAGTAATAATAACAATAAAAACAAACAACTAAATCAACAGCAGCATGCAAAAACAAAGGCCACAAAATGTGGTAAATGTTAAACAAATGTACAACATATAAAAGATAATAAACAATAAGTCTAACAACAACAACAGTAAATGGGAAAAAAATCTTTCAAGAGCAGAAAAAGTTCTGTAACACAAAGAATAACTGAGGTTCCAACAATAAACAATTGCGGAAATTGCTGACATCGTTGGAAACACCATCAACACCAACAGTGGAATCATATTAATAATTAAAAACTGAAGCAGCTTGAACAACAACAGCAGCTGCAACAACGGCAGGAACAGTGGCAACAGTGGCAGCAATCACATCATATTATTGCTGCTGATGAGGAACAACAACATTTTCGCCTCAGCAATAACAACAACAAACAATGGCAAATTATACAACTGGGCGCACAGCAAATGGTACAAACTGTTCCACAGTCTTCTATCTAGCTATCTATCTATCTGTCCCTTTGACCATTTGACCAATTGCCCGGCCATTGGCAACATTGCAGATGTGCAAAACCGAAACAAACAAAACAAACGAAACAGACAAACAAATAAACCAATAGCCAAATGAATGCTTGTTCCCCTATCCCCTCCCCTACCCACCCCACCACAACCCATTCGCAAACGAACCACATTGCAAATAACGAGACAGTAGCAACAATATTCTGTGCGCCCAGTAGGCGAATGGGGCATGGCCAGCTGTTGTCCCGTGACGGTAGCAGCAGCTGCAGTTGCTCCCTAACTGTTGCTGTTGCTGTTGTTGTTGTTGCTGTTGCAAATTGCTGCGGGTAATCATAGTGCATGTTGGATGCAAATTAACGCATCAACGAGCGGACGGCAACAACGACGACGACGACGACGATGACGACAATGGCAACTGGCAAAACCTGGAGCACCAACACACACACACACAAACACAGACACAACACACAGGGTTCCCGCATAAATAGCAAGCATTTTTATGAGATTATGCCAATGGCAAAATATGCAACAGCAACAGCAACAAAAAAAAGGGGGGCTTTAATGGGGCACAACAAAAAAGGGCAGGTTTATCCCATACACTGCACAATATAATTACCAACCATTTGCAATGGTCAGTTGGTGAGACGTAGAGGGAGGGGGGAAAACAGATGAAGGAACAAACGAACGCCTAATGTCCTCCAAGTATTCCCCCGCTTCACTCTTCCCTTCTACACACTGTGCAATAAGCGGCTTAATTGTCATCATAATCTATGCGAAATGGCACAAAACGTAACACATTGAGCCAGCTGGAGAAATCGAATCAAAATTGTTGGTAGCAACATGTGTAACGGCAACATGTTGCTGTTGCTGCTGGGAAATGTTAAACATGCCATCAGAGATGCATTAGTTTATTACATATAGAAACATATTTTCCAACATATAAATTACAAAGTAATTTAATTAATGTCAGTTCTCGTTATGCTGATAACAAAAGTCTAAAAGTGGTAAGTGGGCCATGTCATTGTGTGGCATTATCTGTTGCATTATGGGTTGCAACTACAATTACGCAGGCGAAGCATAAATTTGATTCGTTGCTGGCTTTTTGAATGAACGCCAATTGGAATCATATAACATGTAATAAAATAGCTAACAAAACAGGCTAAAATAACTGCAAAACTTGCATAAAAACTATTTCAAAGCAACTAAAACCAAACCAAAACGAAACGAAACAGAAAAACCGAAAAAAAAATATAAATTAAATACAAAATTGGGTCAGTTTTTTTCTGTTTTTTGTTTTCTGTTTTCTGTTTCGTTTTGGACAATGAAAATGCGTCTAGAGTAGGTTGCTTTGGGTACTTAAAAGAATACAAAAAAACAAGAAAAAACACAAACAAATAACTGAATGTACTCGACAGAATAATTGCATTGCATTGTGCTCAGCGAAAAGACGCACAATTTGGCCCATAAAAAATGGTGTCAGTTGCCTCAGCATAAAAACATATTCACAAAATACAACCAAATAAAAAAAGAAGAATATTAAACAAACAAAATTTGTTGCGGTCTCGTTTTTGTTTTTTTTTTTATTCGCGTTGTATTTCTGCAGGCGTTAAATGGATTTTTGGGTCAGTCTGGTATGCCACGCCCTTAAGCTGAGCACCGAGTATGCCAGAAGAGAAGAAAGAGAGAGAAGAACATGTAAACTGCTTGAAATGAAAGAAAAACACAATCACGAACACAACCTTGAACGACTTGTTTGTATTGTGTGTGTGTGTGTGTGTGTGTGTGGAGACTACAAGATACTTTGCGTGTAATTTGTTGCATGTTAGTGACTTTTAATTATATGCTGATTATGTTTTGGAGCACAATCAACAAAAACAGCTCAACACAAAAAAAATACATAAATAAATAGACACAAACTATATAACAACAAGGAAGGAAAAAACACATCCAAACAAAAACTCTGTGACAAGCCGAAATTGTGGCACGTACCATCATCAGTGTTGTTCTCCCTTCGTGCTGACTTGCAGAAAAATGAGCCAAAGAACTCTGGTCACACTGGTATGTAAGTGTGTGTGACAGTGTCAGCTAAATGCAGATATACAGATAGATAGAGCAAAGAGCTACACGAAAAATTCAATTAGTTTTTGTGTTTGCGCATTGCATGACAAAAATTACAAAAACTAACCCCCCAAAACCCAACCCCCAAGCCACACTCTAACAAAAACGAAAAACCCTACCCCCATTTCATATGCTAACATGGGCTCGTAAATGCTTATTAAATAAAAGCCAACCCATGTAGATGAAAGGTGTCAGAAGTAGCTAGATGAAGCTTAGCTCAACGGCCGATTAGATAGTTAACATGCAAATAGTCAATTGGGATTTACTACATGCAATTTACACTCTCCGAACATTTGTGAGGTTCTAGTTGGGTATTAAATGTGCTGACTAACATTTTGATTTACTTAACCTACCCATTTGCCCATTGTAATTGCCAAGTCACCGAGCACAGCTTGCATCATAGATGTTGCTCATCGCATCACATCCCATCACTTGTTGCCAGTTCAAAAGAGATTTTTAATATGATGACTGCACTGGGAGGAAGGGTGGCAGGGAGGCGGGCAGGCAGCAGCCCCTGTCGATCTACCTTGAGGGCTAGAGACTAGAATTCCAATCAATAAACTCAAACAAGCGATGTGCATGCAAATGAATTTGCCAACCTTTGAATGCAACCGACAAAAGGGTGGAAAATGTGGAAACTTGCTGAAAGGCGAATTCAAGCAGTTCGACAGCCGGACAGGTGGGGAAAAAACGGAAGAACGGCAAAATGGCAAATAGAAAATGGACACAATGACATTTTAGGCAAAAAACACGTACTAAACAAGAACTAAAAGTGAACAAAGAGACGAAGAAGAAGATAATCTATGGGGAGTTTCCCATTGAGTTACGTTTAAAGGGAAAATTAAATATTTATGCTTTCAGTATCTTTAAGTTGATCAATATTTATGTGAGTTGGAGATGATAATCTTGAGTAAGAAATTGTTGCAATTGTTTCAAGATATCAAGCTGTGGGGTTTATCTAACTGCCATTAGTTTACGATCTGTATCTATATCGCATTAAATATACAGTGAACACCCACAAACACAAACAACAACACATTGCAGAAGGTGGCAATAAAAATGCAATTTGGCTGAAACGTGTTCGATGCTTCAATATTTGCCTAACACTGGCCACTGCTTTCAGTTACAACAGACACACACACACACACAAAAACCAAAACACACACACAAACACACTCTTACACACACTTGCACACACACACATACAGTTAAAGCTATTGAAATCGCATGAAGTTTAACAATTCCGAAGTATTTGGCAAATGCCCACAAGCTTTCGTTTCGACATTTTTATTACGGACATTGCAGGATGGTTTGGATGCCGCCGCCAGGAATCAGTGGGATATGCCCACAAGTGCCTGCAGGCACTCCTCGCCTTCGCCCTCGCCCTCGCCCTCGCCCTCTCTACCCACCCTACCAATCCATTTGCACCGATTGCGCGCATACAAAGCATGAGCATGAGCATTGGCATTGGCCAAACCAACGGAGAGATGTAGATGGATGCGATTTATTTGGACGGTTGCTGCCTTTGATTTTGGCCACTAAATAGTTGGCTTACAAATTTGTTATGCGCCATTGTGTGGGCTCGCTCTCGCTCTTTCTCTCGCTCTTCACCGCTTTCAATTACGCCCACGAAAAAATTGTTAGAGCCAAGTCGAAAGCGGATCAAAGCCAAGCAAAAAGCGTAAAATGCTTCAGCCATAAAAATCAAACTTAATGCATAAGGATTCACGCTAGCTGCGGTTGCGGTCTAGGTGGTGGCTACAGGGAGGTAAAAGACGTAAATAGTACAAAAGAATAAATATTGAGTGTTTACGTTAAAGCCGCAAAGCAAACAAAATGCCAAACAAAAGATGCCGCCAAGAGAGATGGGAGGGAGTGAGATAGAGAGAGATGGAGAGTGTAGAGCAAGTTTTTGGTGGAAAAAGCGCGAGAGCAAACAATGAAAAACAGATTTTTTTTCTTCTTTTGTTTCAATATTGCCTGTTGTGCCTGTGTCTTGTATGCCTAGGTAGTTACTCATTGCATCACTCACTCACTCACACTCACGTTCATTCAGTTACACACACTCACTCACTTACTCACTCACACAGTCATTCATTCATTCATGCATTCATTGCGGCTGCTGCTGTTGCCGTTGCTGCTCCGACTACTTGCTGTTGGCTCTTTTGTTTTTGGCCATGCCTCTCACGTAATTTGCTGTCGGGCGCAAGAATTTGCAGCGTTTTTCGTGATGATTTCACAATTTCCCATGCGTGCAAACTTTTTTTTCCCTCTGTTTTTCTTTACAAAAGTAAAACTTCGATCTCCTCCAGAGATTTTTATTTTGATTTTTACTTTGCATTTTTGATAATCTCTGCGCTTGTGAGTTTATCAGATAGTCTACAAAATTTATTCACGTCATCTTGTTGTGAATAATATTTCGTGTATATATATGCATACAAGTGTGTGTGAAAAGATTTTCATCTATACATTTTGTAGCTTTTGTAGCCTTTGTCGCTTTCCCGGAAGCAATTAGATAAAAATGTAGAAAAGATTTTCGCTAGAAATTCCTGAGCTGCATGAATAATAATCTTTCAAAGAACTTTTGAACACGTATAATTTAGTTTTAAACCACAAAATACTTTGAATATTTCTTGACTAATTATAAGCAATTCATATATCTATATATATGTATGTGATTCAGCACCACAGGGAATCTATTTAGATGAATAAGTTAAGGTTAATTAAATGTTGTGGCTAGGTGGGCCAAACAACAACAGCAACAACAACGAATAAACACGAATCAGTGTTTGTAATGTTATTTATGTGTACGCAACTCTACACCAGCTTTAATATCAATAGACTTGGCCAATTAACAAATACTGCCATATAATTTTCAATTTAATGGCTTCATCAGACGTCGTCAGAGTTGCCGTCGCCGTCGCCGTCGTCGTCGACGTTGTAGTCGTTGAAGTCGTTGCTGCCAGGAGCGGGTTTTCGACCCACTTGCCGCCAGTAACACCACCTTTGGTTACAACGAAACCAAATAGAAAAAAAAAATGGTAGTCGATGTAAGTGCAAAATGTTGTAAGCAAAAGGCTGCCTGACATTTGTGCTGCCTGCCACAAGTAGGCGTGCCGTTACGCCTCTCTTTTTGCGCCTCATTAGATATGACGCCTTAGATTAGGAGTTGCAATTGCGAAATCTCCAAGAAAATCCAAGAAAAATCGAAAAGAAATCATAGTGCCTAGATCTGGCCGTGGGTCTGTTGCACCGTTGCACCGTGGAATCGTTGCCACAATTTGTAGCGTGTGCGCGCTTATTGATTTTCCAGCCTAACCCGAGGCTATTTGCGTGTGGCAAACGCCCAAGTAACGATGCGCAGCCGCAGCAGCAGGCGCTGCAATCAAAGCTGTCAATGGGAAACCCGGCGCCGACTACAACTCCGATTCCTGTGGCAAACGTGGCAAGTGTCGCCGCCGGCTGCTGCTGTTGCTGCAGTTGGTGTTGCTCGCATGCATTATGCATTCGTGCCAAGTTTGTTAGTTGCCTGTTTTTTTTTGTAGTTGTTGCTTTGAACATATCAAGTGATGTTCACATAAATTTGTAATTACGTATACGCCATGTAGGTCGCTTTTTTTTCGCTGTTTTTCGCTACTGCGTTGTATTCAATCCGCATTTTCGAGCGTGCCACACTCGACTTCCTTATATAGTTTTCTGTTACTGACTGACTTCACCAAATTTGGGTTGTGATTTATGCGTTGGCTGCGTTTTGTTGTTGTTGTTGCTGTTTCTTATTATCACTCGCCGCTTTGTAATTGTATCTCGTGAATACGAGTATTCTCCAAGGGGCAACACAGATTTCTTTCAAGTGAAAGTTCGGTTTTGATTTTTTTTGCCAGGTAGGCGTTTGACACGCCCCTCTTTTGCTTTTGTTTTGTTTTCTTGTTTTTTTTTATAGCGGCTTGCAATTAAAAATGTATTAAACCTCAATGGTTATTCAGAGTTTGTCCAGACATTTCGACATTTCCCACGCATCAAAAGAGGCAGGAAATGAGAAGTATTTTTTTTAATGCCTCTTCAATTGCAGTTAATGAGCCCAGGCACTCTAAGTAGCCTGACTAAGAGACTGGAAAAACTATCAAACTTGATTCGTGACTCACAAACCAATGAACTGAACTGAGCTAAGCTAAGCGCACAAACTGAGCCCCATAAGCCATCAATCAAAGTAGCCTTGAACTGTCTCTGACAGCAAATGAGAAAATGAGAAAAACAACACAGAACTATGAGTACTCACATGGTATAGTAGCTAGAGAATTGGAATTTGTGTGACACGCTAAATATAGAGCATACATGAAAATTTCTATGAAAAATTGACAGAAACAGCAGCAATTTCTTGCTGACGCTTGTCCCATGGGACATGTTTAGTGCGTGCTTGTGCGTGTGCATTGTTCAATTCTCATTTGAATGACAAGAATATTCCGTATAAATTTATGTAAAAACACAAATTTGTTATGCCCTACAGCAGCAGCGTCAGACGGCGGTGACAACAACCAATTGTTGTCATTTAACAAGCGAACAAACATTTAATAAACAACACGAACATGAACAAAGCAGCAGCAGCAGCAGCAAGAGACAATAAATGAATCTATACGTGTGAATTCGTGACAATCAAAGAGTTTATGGATGACAAATTGAATGGTCAGCCAGAAAACAAAAAAAACTTATGACAAAGAGTTGCTTTGAAGTTCGATTTCGCATAGACATATATTATAAGATGAAACCATTTCTTTTGGCAACTAACACATGCATGTTTAGGCATGTAACGAATTTGTACAAACATTTTTTGCTGTTAAACACTTTATTCTCTCTGCCTTCTGCCCTCGGGGCGTGCATTTGAGTTATGACCCGCAAAGAGACGCAAAGACTGACTTACTCAGTCTCAGTTTAGTCGAGTCGAACCAGAGTTATACGCAGTCTGTTTTTGTTTGGCCAAGAAACGCATATGTGTATATATATGCGATTTGCATGCCAACTAATTGCAAGTCGCGCTTTAGCTTTATGCAAATCACTTTTTCACTGTGTCTGCGCATAAGTAAAATGAACGCTAATAAAGTTAACAACTTGTTTTGGCTCTTATTTAAATGAGTGTGTGCATTTTTTTCATTTTTTTTTCTCTTCAGTTTCAGTTTTGCGCTAATTTCTTATAAGCCAAAATGCGTGAGGGCGTACTTGCAGTTACAGTTACAGCAAAGGGGGGCAGAGAGGGTAAGGGGCTGCGCGTGCGCACAAGTGAGTTTTTATTTTATATATATTTTTGCATATTTTCAGTCAGACTCAACGACTTTGTCTGTCGACATAAATTTCACATTTGACACTTTTCAGGCGACGCCGTTCGTTGTTCGTCGACGCACACAACACAAAACTCACAAAATGCCACATGCAACATACATTTTAAAGTCATGTGAGAAGGGGGGTGGGGAGGGGTAGGGGTGCAGACAGTCACATTCGCGCGCGCTCGGCGACATGCGTCGTTTGTTGTAAATTTATGCGCCAAGGTGTTGGTCTCTCTGTGTGTGTGTATGTGTGTGTGGGGTGGTGTGTGTGTCTGTATGTGTGTGGGTTGTCGCTTGACATGTAATTAGTACGATCTCAACACTTCTGTTACAGTTGTTTTCCATTTTTATTATAATAGCGTTGGTAATTTGCTTATGAATATGTTAAAATTCAATTGCCACACTCTGAAAGCTGTCATTGCGCATTGCGCTTTGTGGGTGGGCATATAAATTGTTGTATGTGGCATGGAATGCCATTTAAATGCAAAAAAAAATGAGTTATTATATTAATTAATATACAATATGTATCTCCCTCACTTCACTCAATCGCCCTTCTTCAAATCGCATATCATCAATTTTGTTCAGCTCTAGTAATAAGAATAGAAATTGCTGCTGCTGCTGTGATTAACAGAAAGCAAAGTACATTTATAATAACTGACAAGTATGCACATTGAGCACATTAATCAACCAGCTTAAATCTGCATCTGGCCCAAAGCCGAACCCGAAGTCCAAGTCCAAGTCCACATATCTATATCTGGAGGGGGACTAAACGAGTCATAGATACATTGTAAGCGAAGAGGAATGCTATGTATGTATATCTCTGGTTAGAGTAGTTTGGCACAATTATGATATATGACGCCTGGTCCCATTATGGAAAACATGTGAAAAACTGCACGCGATCATTAGACAAAACAGCAACAACAACAACAAAGCCTTGCCATTGAAAACGCGCAGCTAAAATTTTCACAGTTGTCGGAGGGAGTTGATTCAAAGGAGCAGCAGCAGCAGCAGCAATCCGAAAGCATGAAAGAAAGAGAGCCGAAGCACAGATGAGCTGTCGAAAGATTAATGACAGGGCCAGCGCACAAACATACAAACATCGGGCGCACACATGGACATGGAGTATGTTATGTAGATAGATGGATGGATGGTTTGGATAGATAGAGAGCAGGCCTCGACTTATGCACAAATGATGCAAAGGCCTTGGCGCTGCTTCAATTTAATGATACACTTGCATTTTAATTAAATTACAAGCGAATGATAGAGAGAGAGAGAGAGAGAGAGCGAGAGAGACTGAAATTCTTCATGTGGCAGCTGTAATGAGAGGCAAACAAACTCAAAATCACTTTTCAAGATGAATTGCATTGCAAAACGAAGCGTGACGAAACTCAGATGCTCTTTACATAACCAGATAATTACTAGCTTGGGATTTGAATGGGATTTGTAATGAGCAACAAGATATGTGTTTTAAATTCAAATCTGAGTCTAACACAACTTCTACTTTATAGTATTCAAATCTGAGTCTAACACAACTTCTACTTTATAGTACTTTACATAAATAGAGCATGACTCAAGTGAGTCTTGGGCAAGTTTAACTTCTTTTGGTCCTTATTTGTTTAATGAGTCCGCAAGTCAGCATAATTTTTTGGACATCCTTTTCGTAGATGATGAGAATGAGAAGATGACAGAAAGTTGATTCCAGTTGATTGCATTTGCATTTGTATTCGTTAGCTGGATGCTGGCCAAGAAACCTGTTCACAGTTCACAAGAAATACTCGCTTGAATACACACCTGTAAATGAGAGAATAGATGGAGAGAGAGAGAGAGAGAAGAATAAAATTAATAAGTTATGTGTTGCGGCAAATTAAGATGAATGTCATAATTTTAATAAAAATGAAATCTATTTTCGACAAAAATTGAAATAACCAAAAAAACGACAAAAGCCAACAAAAAACAACAAAACTGCGACAAAAGGCGACAAACGAGCCAACGACCCATCCATTCATCTAACCAGTTATCTAAAACCTTTAAGAGATTGTCTCACCATCAAACTAACAAAAAGTTCGCCTTGTTGTTGATGTTGTTGGGTTAATCGCAACTCTCACACGCGCCCACACAAGGCTAACCCGTTTCATCCTCCCCCCCATCCGCTCACTGTAAAACTGTTGTTGTTGTCAGTTGTTGTTGTTGGGTCAGTCAGCATCGTCAGAGACCATTTTCAGAGATGGCTTATCGCGCGAGTCTTGCATAAATTTTTGGCGCTTTTTGACAATTTCTATTGTTGTTTTCGTCTGTCTCGATTTTTAATTTGTTGGCATCTGGCATCTCTGAGTTTTGCTCTGTTTTTGATTTTGTTTTTGGCTTTTATCGTTTCTTTTTGTTGTTGTTTTCTCGTGTTTTGTGTTTTGTGCATTTTAAATTGTTCTACTTGCACCCAAAACAGACAAGACCTTAAATAAATTCTAAAAAGAAATACATAAAATACGAAAAAATTCTGCCAGAAGCCGGCATAAAGTTTATGTTACGTACGGGAGAGTACAGGAGAGAGAAACTTAAGTTTTGTTCGTTTTTCATTCATTTTTGTTATGTTGGTTGCTTGCCAAAATGCCAAAAACTAACAAAGTGGAAGACCGCGTAGGATGTTGCAGCAGCAGCAGCAGCAGCCGACGTCAAGGGGAAGGAGGCGTGGCTATATGTACATATGTATATGTATGTATGTTTGTATCTTTTGTGCTTGGCTGTGTCGGCTCGCTTTGATATTAAATCGAGGCGAAAAGCAGAAAAGCAAAACAACAAACGAAACGTAACAGAAACAAGACTGAAGGAAAAGATACCCAAAAAAATATTTCTACAAAAGCGTGCATGAAACGAATTTATTTAATTATTTTATAAAATTGAAAAGATTAAAGAGACAAAAACGTTTTGCTATTTAATATTTTTCAGGTCTAAATTAAATTAGGTGTCAAATTACATTATAAACTAAAATGCATTTTAATTAGTTTCACACGAATTTTTCTATTTGCCAAAATGGCAAAATCATTTTTAATGACATTTTTGCTAAGCCACAACAAATATTAGCTTTAATACACATTTATGATTTATGTGCTTAAAAATTATAAACAAAAAACTTTTTCTGTGTTTTGCAACACGTTTATTCTATTCATCATAGAAATCACAATTTTTTGTGTTGTTCTTGGGAAATTTATGAATGTTTTCGTAAAAATATTTCTGATGAATTTATTTTTGTGTCTGTTTATTTTCTGTTGAAAGGAAAAACAACAATAAAAACAAAAATAAACATAAACGGAAGCAGTTAATTTCTTAATTATACATTTAATTTGCCATGCGAACGCGACTTTAATGACAATACAAATACATAAATATATATACACAAGAGTATACATTAAATTTTTTTATTTATTTATTAATGCTAGGCCTATAAATACTATACACGCGAATATATATATCTATGTTTAACAATTTAAATTGGCTGGGCAAAAAGACAGAACGAAAAAATACATTTGAATATGCATAAGATCGAGTCTTAAGTTTATTTTGGAGCATTAACAATGTCGTGATATATCATAGGCAAAAAAAACTGGCTAGGTTTGGGGCCGTGACCCGTTGTTGTGTCGTGTGGTTTACGTATCGTGTATCATGTGTGTGTGTGTGTGTGTGAGTGTGTTGTTTTAATGGACAGCGGCTCATTTGCATGTTACAAGTGTTTACAATTAAACATTTGGCGAACCAAACTGTCAACTGTCAATTGTCGAATGCCTGATTAATAATAATCGCCCAACCGCTAACCGGTCAAACCGAAGGGGCAAAGGGGGGCAGTAAGTGGAAAGAGGCGTTTCTCTTGAACAATTAATGACAATTAGTATATAACAAGTGTCAAATGTTTGCAACATTGAAAAGTCATTTCATTTCAAACCCCGAAAACATTCCATTAGTACGCCTTAAATCAACTAAACATAACAAACATTTGAATCTATTTTCATGTTGTTTTGGCCCAAACAACAACCACGACAAAACGACACAAAGACAAAAAGAGACAACGACAAAGTCAAGAAGGAAAAGGCGCGCAGCACACCTCTTCTGCGGCTAATTTGTATTCATTAGCTTGTCCCGTTCACAGTCTGTAATTTAAAATCGTTAAAAGTTTAATGAGGCGTTAATAATATGGTTTTGTTTTACTTTTCACTCGCCTTCGTCTTGCCTTGGCCACCACTTTGCCACTCTTTCGCTCTCTATCTCTTTCGCTCTTTTGCTCTTTAATTTTCTTCTTCTTGCCGTGGTTTTGTCGTCGTTGTCATTGCTTTTTACTGCAAATAAAGCGCCAGAGCATTACGACAACGACAACGACAACGACGACGAGTCCCGACATCTGCGTGGTCGTCGTGTCGTCCTCCTCCATTCGCATTCCGCAGGCCTGGCCACAGGTATTCTCTCGCCCCCCCAGTCCAGCCACCAGTACCACCACCCATACGTGTGTCTGGCTGGGTTAGGGATCTTTGGGAGGCGGTTAAATTTCCCCGGCGTCTGTTGTGGTTAGCGCTTGGGAACTTAATTGACTTGCAAGTGACTAATTGTGCATGAGTTCGACACGGGCATGATGAACACTACTAGCAGGAGGTGAGAGGGGAAACACGGTGACAGTTGAGGTGCGTGTAATATGAGCCACGTCAAGAGTCACTATCTCTCTGTCTCCCTCTCTCTCCTTGTGTCTCTCTATCACTGGCAAATGAAGTTGTTGAGTCGTTCTTGATTAGCTCTTGTAGAGGTTGGTTGCTTGGTTGGCGTCTGCCTTATTGTTATTGTTATTGGCTGCCAGGCTGTGTTGTCATTTTGTGGCAGCATTGTAGGAAGCCTCTCAAGGATGACAACGATGACAGGCAAACTTGGCCAAAAGAGCAATAAAAACATGGCATTCCAGTAGTGCTTAAAAGATAATTTCAGGCCAGAAGAGCTTAAAACAATAATTGATTGAGTTAAATTTTTTATTACTCTATCATTGCATAATTCTTATAGATTCTTTTTCTGTTTCGTATTCGTATTTGTATTGAATCATTTGACATTTTGTCTTATGACCAATTTTGGTCAACACAAAATTGTCGTTGTCAACTTTATGGTCAAACAATTTTAGAATTAGCCAACTACAACAACAACAACAACTACAACAGCACGAATCTTTTTTAAAACAAGGCACATGCTGTTCATGCTAGAGATTTGTATTTGGATTCGGATTTGGATTTGGATTTGCCGTGATTGTCCAAAAGGCTAGAAAAAGACCGCAAGACAAATACATTGAAATTGTTTTTGTAGCTGGCCGACATGCCAATATATATATATTTTGTGCGGCAATTGCATTTTGGCCTTTTTTGTCATTGATATGTCCAATAAATTGTCACGAAATTGTCAGCCACAAAAACAACAACAACAACAAAAAAGTTGCCTTGTGTCATGTGTCACATATCAAGTTTCCATACATTTTTCATTACATATAATATTTATTATAAAATTTCAATTTTTATTTGAGTATTTTTTCCAGACAGTTTGTTTGTAGCGGTAAATGCGAGGCATGCATAAAGTGAGGTTAAAAGGCCATTAAATTAAATTAACATAAATCAACTAATTGCCATTAATAAATTGCCATTGGGCAAGCATCAAGCACTTCACCAAAAGTATATAATTAATGAAATTTAACTTGATTAAAATCAAAAACCGACAAAAAATAATTTGAGACAAGTTTGGGAAACTTAAAATCCCCTTTTTCTTATACATTTGAGTAATTGTTATTAATTTGTCTGTTGACTAAAAATAAACATTTCAACATCTTCGAGTGTGTCTGAAACTCATTAACGTTAGATTTATTCTCAAGCCATATCCCCCTCTTAACAAAACATATAATATGTGTATAAAAAAGAGTGAAGAAGGTGAGGTGAAAAAAGTTAAACGAGGCACGTTGCACGTTGTTAAAGTTGTGAGCGCGACTTAAAAGGCTTTTGGTTGCGGCTTCAGCTTCTTCGTTTGCGTAATTAACTAAAGAGAACATTAACAATAAATTAGCAAATTTATGGCATTTCAGCAAATGTTGCCCAAGTAACAAAATACCCCCCGAAGCCCAGACAGAGAGGGCCCAAAAGCAAAAAGCAAAGCCGCTGATAAGGCAGAAAACGTGCACAGCACAGACGGAGGAGAAAGAATGTGCAAAAAGGAAAACCGTATACAAATAATAATTATAATAAAGTGATAATGGTATACATTTTACAACGCTTTGACTTAAATGCAAAATGACAGGCCCTGTCACTACACCAACAACAGCAACAACAACAACAAAGTGTCAAAGGGGCCGCAATCTCTTGACTCTTTTAGTCTCTTGGCCATTTGGCAGTTAGGCAAATGAGTTAAGTTAATGCTCAGTTTCGAGTTTAAGTTCGCGTTGGAGTTCGCGTTCGAGTTGAAGTTGGAGTTCAGCTGAGTTTGCGTGTTTTTTGTTGCTTTGTTGTTGTCGAACCGTTTAAAATAAAAACGGCGCCGGTTTTTAAATTTTCCCAATCGACGCCTGAGGGTTGGACGGCGACGCGAACGCTACTTGTGCTTGTAATTAGCTAACTCAAATTGTGTTGCCCGCTGGTTAAATATGCATTAATTAAGTGCTAAACGCATAAGTGTTGATTCCAACCCAAAGGGGGAGAAAGCTGCTTGTTGTTGTTGCGTTACGTAATAATAAATGTAATAAATAAATAAGCTAATGACTTGAACTTTGCAACTTGCAATGCAGTTTTTCTACTGCACTTTATCTCTGGCTATTGAAAAACAATTACGTGCACATTTCTTCATCTTCTTCTTCTTCTTCTGAAAAGTCACCCACGCGAATGTCATAATGTCGGGGCATCAATCACATCGTCAAAATGACAGCAACAGCAGCAGCATTGGCCATAAAAACTAAAAATGTTAAGTCATTTTTGGGTCATTTGCAATGAGTTGGGGAGCAATGAGTTGGCAATATTATATGTATTGTTTGTTGGGAAAATCGCATCCAACAAATCTGGCAAATACATTAGTTTTAATTGCTTGCCGGGGGATGTGATGTCACTCCAGAGGAGAGCAACCACACAGCAGCAGCAGCAACAGCAACAGCAGCAGCAGCATACTGTAAACGCCAGAATTGGTTAGCCTTGTCACACGACACACAATGGCAATAAACTGGCTTTTAGCTGCAGTTGTTGCCAATTCTCTTGTTGTTGTTGCTGTTGCCTGACATAGTTGGCGTTCGGTTTGGTTTGGTTTGGTTGCTGTGTTGTCGTCGAATTGTCTGCTGCGACTGCATCGCTAAACGGTTTTGTCTCCGCCAGCAGCAAACAGCAAAAGCAGCAGCAGCAGCAAACCCGCCAAATGCGATTACAGTGGTACTCAACTAAAGAGATTTGTGGTGGAAGTCGTATCTTATCGGTTTCGAAATGCGCAATAAATAAATAAACATAAAGACAATAAATAGATTTAGTTTGATAATGGTTTGTTTGAGACTTTTCCTAGAATGACAATATTACTTTCAACCTTGTCAGTCTTATTGATTGGCCTTAATTGCATTTATTAGATATGATTAATAGTTACATATATATTTTGTTAGCATTCACCTTGACTTTTCCTTAACAGAAGAGTTTATTTAAGGCAATTATATTATTGTTTATTTTTGGCTCTTTTGTTTGTTGCGTGTTTTGTTTAACAATTAGCGCCGATTCCATTTGCCAATTTTCGACTCTTGACTCTTGAAAAAACGTTGTGGGTCGAGGGGTAAGAGGAGACTTCCATTATTAGATTTTGTGTCTGTTTAGTTTTCATCTTTATCGCACGTGTTGCGAAAACAAACAAAAGACTTGAAACAAAAGAAAAATTCGAAATGATTTTCTATTTTCATTCAAAATCATTTTTGCATTTGTTTAAAATGAATTAAATTTAAAACAAAACAAAACAGAGGGAAAAGCACATTGAGGAAAGCGATTTTCACAGCCAAATGCGCACATGATAAATCTAAAAAAATGCACAATTGCACAGTTTTTTTTTTTGTATTGTGAACGAGAGGCGACTGTGTTACAGTCTCTGACTGACTGACTCATCGCCGCCGCCGCCGCCAGTTGGCAGCCAGTTTGACGACAGTGTGTGCCGAAAGTCTGCATCCGTGCTAATTTGGCAACTAAGCTGTATATCTGTCTCCCTGTCTGACTGCAAGTCTCGCACTCTGTCTAACTTTTTTTTTTGTGGCTTTTTATCACATTTAGCTTTTGTGTCGGTTATTCAATAAAAACACTTTTCTGGGCAGCTTTCATACCCTACAGTCATTTGAAACCCTATAGGCAAAAAACAAAATGCTTAAGCTTGAAGAAAATGTATCATAGAAGAACTTAATGTACCCTTTATGGTACACCTAATCTTAGTGTTCATCTATGATTCATTCGCTATCATTCCTCAAACAAATTCCATCATGGTATCTTCCCGTTCAGCCTATGCATTGTTAGCAGTTAGTCATTCGAAGAGATACAAATGCATAAACATTGAGATAGTGAAACCAAATACTGTGCATTTGATATACCCTATCATCTGATGGAAGGAAATGCTGCTCTGATTTAATACTCATTCAATGACTGTTGACGCAATGAGGCAAGGCAAAGGCAGAGGCAGAGTGTGACAATTTTTTTTGCGCTTTTTGCAGTGAAACAGTTGCCAAGTTGACAGTTGCGCGTTTTTTTATGTACGATTTCGAATGATCGTGGGCTGGGGTGGGGGAGGGTGTGGAAGAAAAATGTGTGTAATGTTTGCTGTTGTTGGTGGTGACATTTTTGTGTGTAGTTCCTCGATGATGCGATGTGATGCGGCGAATGGGATGTGATTGCTCTCGAGGCTCGCGGCTCGAGTTCTCTCCCGGTCTCTGGTACACTCGGTCACGGGGTCTTTGACACTTTGTGCAGTCGCCAGATATATATATACTCTACATACACAGTACTTGGGTGTGGGCAATTAAATTTGTCGGCCCAAAATATATATATGTATGTATGTGTATTTAGTATTTTGTGATGATGATTCCCGGATGCATTGCATAAGTTGCGCATCAAATTGTCGGATTGCTTGGGGCGCAAAATATTTGCCTGCTAAATTTAGCGTCGCGTCAAAATACATAAAAAGAGGCGGTTTCGTTCGGGCCATTTGAATATTTTTCGTCTTGTTTTCTAAAATATTTTAATAATTTTTTTTTTTCGTCTCATTTTTGTTTTTGTTTTTCTTTGCCTTCACTTTGCCTTCTCTTTTAGTTGTGTAAAGTGTAGCTGCCAAAATTCTGTTGAGGCGCATAAATTAAGCATTTTAAATGATATATGCGTGACTTGTTTTTAGTTCGCTATTTGAAACGCTCGAAATCAAATATTTATATAGAGCTTGGTACGTTTTTTTATTTACTTGTTTTTTCGACTCATATTCACTTTTATTTAGATTTCTGTTTGTGTTTGTGCCGGCCAAATGTTTTCATCAATTATACTATTGGCCAAATATTTGCTTAATAAATCAGATACAGAGAAAGAAAAAAAAACACGAAACGGAAAAACGGAAAAAACGGACGCCGAAATATGTTCATAATAAATAACATTGGAAAGAAATCAAATTCGGGGCATTTTCGGTGCATTTGTTCTGAGATTTATGTATGTATTTATGTGTATTTGTGTGCAAGCCATGGATTGCGTGGCTTTCATGGCTTTAATTAATATTTATTTATAGTGGCCATATCTTTTGGCACTGTCTGGCTGTCGACAGACTCAGACGTCTGGTCGGCCTGCTCTCTCCCTCTATCTTTCTCTCACCCTCTCTCTCTCACTCTATCGCTCATCTGCTCTTGTTGTGACTATTGTAATCGATATTTTATGCGATGATTATTTGTGCAATGCCCCTCATAGATGGATACCCTTACTTTGCATACTCGTCTACGTTCACGTCTATGTCTGAAAGTCGCACAAATTTATTTGATGGGCTGTTGAGTTGTTATGGAAAGGGAGGGGGGACGAAAAAATGCCTGAATGCTTGGTGCCCCAGGGGATTTATGTTATGCCGCAACATGATGTATTTTATGTGTGGAAAATATGTGTGTGTGCGTGAGATATTCAGCTAACAATTTATGCATTGTATTTAAGCATAAAGATGCCATAAAGCATAAATACGACCAACTTTTATGTGGAAGAGGATTTTTCTTTTCTTTTGTGTCGATTTATTTTAGTTTATTTGGCTGGCAAAGTCCATTCAAATTAGTTTGAGGAAAAATTCCGCCAGATTTAGCTTGATTTGCCTGCGATAAATCCAAACTAACAAAGAAATGGGAAAAGCGAAGACAAAAGAGAGAGAGAGAATGAAACTTAATTAATTAGTGTCAAAATGGCGCGAGCCACAGCTTGGCAGCAGGCATCAGGCAGCTTCCACTCCACTCCACTTAAAAAAAAAAAAAGAAGTCCTTTGCCTTCGTCTGCTCCACTTCGATCCACTCATTGCTGCTGCTGCTGCTGGGTCACACTTTTAGCTGGTATCTGTGTATGAAGCCGCGACTGCTTCCTGCTTGGCTGTCATTTGGCAAATTAATGGAATCAGCGCAGCTATTAGCCAACTGCGGGCCAGCGTTTGCGCTGCTCTACAAGAACAAGCCAAAATGATATTATCAAGCAGGGCACGGAAGACGAAGACGAAAACGAAAAAAAATGGTTAAAGTCGCCGGCGCGACTGCCAGGCATAACGGTAATTTATCTTTTAGCACGAATTATCGATCGATTTTGTGGCATTTCTTGCTCTCCTTCTATCTCTCTCACACACACACAGTTCTTCGTGCGCAGCCCCAAAGAATTTTACTTAACTTTGGGCTAAAACTTAATGGTTTATCTGTGTATGTTTGCCATTAGGTAACTGTCAGTTCCGCAACATTCAAAGAAGTAGTCAGAGCGGTTGTGGACGGGGAGGGGAGGGGAGGTTATTATGCGCGACTCAATAGAATGTTAACTTGGCTTATTGAGTTGTACAGCCTGCCGTCGTAGTTGTTGTTGTTGCTGCTGCCGTTGCCATTGCTGTTTTTGCTGTTTATACAGCCGACCTTTTTATCGCCTGCCAAGTATCTACAAAGTCGCCAAAGACGACGTCAACGTCGAAGTCGCAGTCGAAGTCGAAGTCAGTGCTGCCGGCTCAAGAGTAATTTTCGTTTGTTAAATGAATAAGGGGAGCGCCAGCCACGATTGCGAAACGGCGAAATAGTAACAACATTTTTGGCACGCGAAAACTTACGCTTATTCAATTTTCAATGCTGCCCCGCGTCGCTGTTGCCGCCGGCCAACGTGGCGTATGAGCGCTTCCGCTTTGGTTCGCTTCCGCTGCAGGCGGCACACACACACACACACACGTGCAGAGGAAGCAGTGGAGAGTGAAGTGTATGGATTCGCTCCCTGTCTGGTTCAGACCCTCAATTACCTCTTACCCTTGCCAAAAAATTTCAAATGTACATGAACAAAGCGCGCCGCGGCAATCATTCATGGTGCCGTCGTCATTGTTGTGTGTGCGAGTGTGTATGGGTGTGTGTGTTTGGGTGTGTGTGTCCTGTGTGCGTCCTGCAACCGACCAAATTGTTTACCGTCGACAACACACACGAATCCCTTTTTTGCATGGCGAAACTTTTTGGGCTGTCTGTCTCTGTCTCTGCCTCTGCATCTGCCTCTCTCCCCAAACCCGTACACTGAGCCGTGGCTAGACAAAACTTTCCGGCGGAAAAAAAAAGCCAACAACACCTGCTGGCTCCTGTTTCTGGTTTTGGTTAGCTAATTAAGATGAATGCGTTGAACGTTTAGCAGCTTAAATGACTCGGAAATTTAGCTGATGAGCACTTCTAATGACACATTCCGCAGAGTGATAGTTTTTGCCTTCGTTTTTTTGGCAGTGTACGACGAATATCTCTCATCTCAAGAATATTGTTTACTTTTACATAACCAGAATAACGAACGATATGTAAGTAAGCAACAAAAGGAGCTAAAGGAGCCAAAGGAGCCCTGCCTCGCATGCTGACAACTCACAAAAGTGTTTGGACGCCCCACTGGTTTGGCTTTAGCTGCTTTTCTTTTGGTATAAACGATGTTGTTTATATATGCATATATATATAATCTTTAATATTCAAATAAGCCAAATGTGAAAATGCGAGCGTAAGCCCAATGGCGAATTGGCCAAAGCCAAAGCGAAAAGGGGTTGGAAAAAGCAAGTATCGAGTTGAGTTTGTTGCCATTTATATGTATTTTTATAAGCAGAAAGTTGAGCAAACTTTCTTTTTCTTGTTTTGTGCTCTCGATTTATGAGGCAAAGTTGAAAGAATTCAAAAAGATACATTTTGCAAATATTTATTAATTTGAGTTTCCCCAACAAAAAGCCATTAATGCAATTCAATTATTTTTCATTTTAAATTTCAATCTTCGCATTCATAAAATATGTTTTTTTTTGTTGATTTCCTTAAGGAAATTTAAGTTACCCTTCGCATTTCCAAGATCATCACCCTTAAACTGTATCGATACAGGGTGTTTATTCGCTTACTTATGTATGTATATATATATAGAAAATCAATAGGGCAGACAAACGGCTTTTACCCTCTTTCTATATATATATTTCATGTTACTTCATGTAGTTCTTGTAGTTTGTTTTTTTGCGTGTCAGATTTATGCAACACGCAACTGAAGTGACTTTGTCATGTTGCGTGTTCGCAGTTAATGTGACTATAATTTAATATTTCTGTTGATGTTTTTTTTCTTCTTTTTGGCAAACGGTAACAATTGCCAGAACAAGAAAAGTTCATCCCTTGTTCCAAAGGGTGGTCCTTTTTTTGGGTTTCTTTCTGTCTGTTTTTGGGGTGGCGATAGCTTGTGGCCGCAAAACTGAAATTGTGTTGCAATTGTCTCGTGTCAGTTCAGTTGCTTGCTGCCTTGACTGATGAGTTTCAGCACCGCACGCTGTGGCAACAACAACAACAACAACAACAGTGGCAATCAACAACCCTCTTCAAAAATTAAGTCGTGTCGAAATCGATGCCAGTTGTGGGAGGCAGCGCAGCCGTTGCCGTTGCCGCAACCGTTGACGTCGACGTCGACCGCATGTCAATCATAATTAAAAGTTTCAGTCTGTTGGATTCGGCTGGTTCTAAGGGGGGAGAAGCATTTTCAGCTTTTGCAAAGCAGGGTTTTCGCTTATCTTATCGTCCGCTTGATTGCTTTTCAAACACATTGCACACACACACAAACACAAACACAAACACAGACCCAGACCAACAGAGAGCGAACGAGTCAGCTGCTCGTTTAGTCAATCAGGCCTTCAGTCAGTCAGTTAGTCAGTTAGTCAGTTTGTGAGTGAGTGTCAGTCATTCATGCAACTTCGGCCATTCATTCATATTCCGTTTCATTCGGGGGCTCTTTATCAAACATCGCTGCTGCTGCTGCTGCCCAATAAGGCACTGTCCATTCAGTCCGGCGCCCGAGGCTATAACTAAAGGCAGTAGCCATCTCTCTCTCCTCCTCTCCCTCTCTCTCTCTCTCTATCTGTGTGTGCGGCTCATTATCAATTTCCAATGTTGCACAGATGAAAATGTGCGTGCAATCGTGTGCAGCAGCAGCACTCGAAGCGCAGTGGCATCTGTCTGTGCCATGGCTAGCAACCAACTTCCCTCCCCACTCCCTCTCCCTTTTCTGCTACTGTTGTCAGTGTCTCTGTCGTTGTCGTCGTCGTCGTCGTCGTCGTCAATGTGTCTGCAACAATTGTTGCTCTCCATTTGCTGTCAGGCGAATGTTGCATGCTGCATGCTGTCTGTTACCAGTTGCTGTTGCCTTGTTCTACCTTATGCCACTGTCTCTCTTTCTATCTATCTATTGTCTGTTTGGCTTTCCGTTGTCGCTGCCAAAGACGTCGCTTGCAATTGCTGTGATTCTGGTTCTGGCTTTTGTTGCAAGTTGGGGCATTGGGACACGAGTAGCACCAGCACCAGAAGCACCAAGAACACATTCACATCGACAATCCCCATTTATGGATACAGCACTTGCACTTATTTGCCGGTATGGCATGGCACGCTGCGTGCCTGGCAAGCTAACTAGGCATGAAGCTATCAATGGCTCATCAACTGTACGAGTACTTACTACTTAACGTTACTAAATGCCAGTGCGTGTCAAACCTTACCTGCAATGAAGCAAGGAAAAATAATTGGAATTAATGAAAGTTCAGCTTCAGAATGAGTAAAATAGTTTATAAACCTTTAAAAATGTGTTTAGTATATAAATAGTTCTTTCAACTTGTTGTGTTGTCTAGTGTATCCATCAGAGATGGCCATAAAATAGTTTGAAATGTTTAAATTGAGATTTAATTATGTGGCAACAACCGGATCAACATGAAATGGGGCGAAAAGGCGGCGGCAGCAGCGGCGGCGGCTGTTCACAAAACTCTTCACAGGTTTTTTGCTTCCATGCTCTGATGCCTTGACTGACATGCAACCCCTCCTCCCGTTTCCTCCTCGCTTGTGACTGATTTAAATGGATTTGTTTAGAGAAAAAGTTGTGCGTCTGTTTTTCCGAAACGTGTCTGAGTGAATATGTGTTTATCGGTGTGTGTGTTCGAGTGTGTTTGTGTGTGTTATTGTTATAACATTGAAAATGTTTTTTGGGAAAGTGCAACGAGTTCATTTAATTTGTTTGTTTGCTTTTTCATGTCATAGTTCAACACCGCCGGCGTCTATTTTTTTCTCCGAGAGATAGAGTTTATTGACTGTTGAATGTTGAACGGCGAGGCGAGGCGAGGGGTCAATTACGAATAAACGTTTAACAGCTGGACTTTAAGCGTTAAGCGGTTGACAAATTCATTTGCCATGCAAACAGAAAAAGACAAAAAAAAATGCACATATTTAGAATCAGAAAAAAAGTCTCTCTCGCGCTGGCGGCGGAGAGGGAGTCAAAGTTCAAGCAGCTCACAGCTCGCAGCTCGCAGCTCAGGCTGCTGGCCCCAAGTGGATGACTGAGTGCTGTCGCTGCTGTGGCGTTGGAGTTCATGTGCAGATGCCACTTGCCTTGAATAAAATATGATGCTGACAGGCAGGACCACGACTGCAGCAAGCCTGCCCCAGCCATTCCCACCGTTGATGCACCGTGTTGAAAGACAAATAACGCACCGCATTACGGTGACATTACGGTGTGTGCGGGGTGCGGGGGGTGGCGAAAGAGTGAGTGTTGCTGCGCGTCGGCTTGGATGCTGCATGCAGCACGCATTGCAGTTTTGTGTGTGGCAGCCAACATTCGAGGCTGACACAATTCGTTGGCCAGCGAACTGAAACAGCTACACCGCAAGAAAATACATGTCACTTAATATATATAAAATCTGCAAAAAACATTTCACGTTTTTGGCCAAGTGTAATAAAAAAAATTGTTTAAAAATATTCCCTTTGAGTTTTTCGTACGTGTAATAAATGCCCAGGGTAGCTGTGCAAAGTGCATGCGCTGATAGCCACTTAAGAGTAACGTTGCCCCACGTTGTGGCAAGCTGACTTTAACGGGCATTGATGACAGCCGCCAAGTGTGTGCTGCTGCTGCTGCTCGAAAAACCGTTTGTATTTGCTTTAATTACATTGAAAGGCTTCTTCGTGTGCGCGCAGATATGTGATTTACATTTATGTAAATGCTTGTTGAACAAGTGGCATGGAGACAGATAAGAAGTTCGCTCGACTCTGAATATCTCTCTCTGTTTGTCCATCTCAGATTTACAATATGATCCAGAGGGGGTGTTCAGTCTTCAGAGACCGAATGCAACCATATTGAGTGTCACACTTTAAACGCACAAAATGCATTATACGATGAGATGAGATGATAATAATGATGACAATAATAATGATGTTGCATACAGTTTTGTTCTTTCCCGAGGGCAAGGCAGTTAGTTGTATGCATTTAATCTGCACAGTGCCTTGGCAAATTTGTTCAACGTTTTGTGTTTCGGGGCAAACATGACTTTTCCTTCATTTCTGCGTTTTGTTTTTTTGTCGTTGTCGTTTAAATCAGAGCAATTTGTATGCATTAAATGCAGAGAGACATTTTTCACTGCGTCAAGATTTACGTAATGCCACCCACTGACAGACAGACAGACTCACTCTCGCCCCCCTTATCTCTTACCCTGATTCAGATACGGAAACAGATTCAGAGAATCACCCTTGACAAACTGACTAACTGCCTGCCTGACTGTCTGTCTGTCTGACTGGTTGGTTGGCTGGCTGGCGAGGTCGTTTCTATGGTTTCAGGGCTGTTGTACAGTTGACGCTTTTTACTTGACATTTGTCAAGCGCTTTTATGCCCACAAGGGTGCACTGCCAAGAAGGGGGAGTGGGTGGTGGACACAGTCTGTGTCTGTGTGTGCCCGCCCACAGATTGTCACAGCGCCATCTACAGTGTGCATTAAGCGGATGCTTTAATCGAGCCATCTCTCTCTCCCGCCCCCTCTCTCCTCTTTGCACAGTTCAAAGTCAAGAGCAGCTGATTGTTCAGTTCAGTTTGTTTTTTGCACCAATTATCAATCAGGGTATATATATATATAGTGCAGCAGTACTGGATAAATCAGAGGAAATAACTACTTGAGACTCGGCTAGTCGCCAATTCAGTTCGCTTAAAACAACAACTATAAATTTGTGCTGATCAAAAAAAATCAAAAAAGATTCATTAAAACACCAAAAAAAAATTAAATCGAAACAACACTCTGGGTCGAACATAACAACCAACAGTAACAGCAGCAACAACAACCACAACAACAACAACAAGAAGGAAGCATTGTTAAATTTTTGTTTTATTGCAAACATTCAACGACATTTGCGTTTTTGCCATGTTGACTGTTTACCGTTTACTGTTTCTGTTGTTGTTGTTGCTGTTGTTCTTGTTTTTTGGTTTGGCGATAAAAATCACTGAAATAACAGGGCGGAATAGCTTAAACCAACAAACCGATTATAATATACCCTAAAAAACTTAATAACATATAACTGAAAATCAATTTCGAAAACATTTCAAACAAAAATTTTATGTTGAACTAAAATTTAATTAAACCCAAAAATTAACACACAAATTTCGTGATTGAAAAAGATAAAAACTCGTTTTAGGGTAGGAACCAAAAATTAATTTCCCGCACATTTATCAAGTAAAATTTTTAATTTTGTCACATTTTGTTTTTGGCTTACCGCCCTTCACACCTACACCCACACACACACACAGAGAAAGGTTGCCAAGCTGCAGCAGAAAGTTGACATAGCCTCATTTTAATAAATTAAACAAGAGAGAATCGGGCACAGTTTGTACAACATGCTAAAGTCAACACAATTCTGTAATGCTGCCAACCCAACACGGAGCTCCACAACAATTTTTGGGCGGGGGAGTGGAAGAAGAAAGAGACCCCAATGGTCTCGTTTACAAATTAAGCACTTCCAAATGGGCAGCAAATTAATTTTTATTGCTCACAGAGTTATGTAAAATAGTACGACAAACAAATTGCTTGGAGTTTTATACATTTTTGGTTTGGTTTGGTTTCGTTTCGTCTGGTTGGGTTCAGTTTGCCTTATAGAGAGGGACTACTATTTACTACTAGTTAGAGTTTTGGTAGCAAAGCTTGCGAAATGCAAAAAGTTTTTTTGCAAGTTGTCGTCGTCGTCGTCGACTCCTCCATAAGTTCAAAAAGAAATTGACAAAGTTTTGGTTTTCCAGACTTGCCGAAAATTGTCGTCGCAATGGAGAGAGAAGAAGAAGCTGCCTGGCTGCCTGGCTTGACAGTTATTTAGTGCAGGGATTTACTAGATAGGCAACGGAATCGGAAGCGGCCAAACACTTTCCGCAGCCACTGTCTGTGAGTCAGTGTGTGTGTGTGTCTGTGTGTGTGTCTATTCGAGTATATTATGTTGCCAGCTTAACGTGGCTAAGAGATAAGCAAAGTACATGCTATATTTATGTGTGGAAGACTCTGTTATTGGGATGAAAATGATGTGTATTTAATTGAGCTGCAAATTGATGCTGCAAACAAATCAATAAAACTTTTAAAGTAAAATCCATATAAAGAGGTCGAAACAGAATGAAAAATGTTATATTTAACAATTCCTTTTGTAAATTTTGAGAGTGCAGCAGTTGCATAACTAAAAACAATTATTAAAATACTGCACATACATTAATAAACAACTATTTTATGAAAGCCACAAAAAGTGAAAAAAGTATGTTGATGGTTTTATGATGAGTGTTTTTAATGGTCATGGTTGATAGTTGATTGCAACGGCGGCAGTTTGACAATTTCATTTTTAGACAGACACAGTATTCAGGACTGTGTTCCATCCATCCATCCATCCACACACACACACACACAGAGCTCCCAACTTTGTTGTTGCTGTGACGAGATGTCATTGTACATGTGCCAGAGACGCGGAGGAGGCTTATCATTTATTAATATGCTTTATTATTGTTGTTATTTTTTGTCGTTGTGACGTTGTTGTTTGTTTGTTTGTAAAGGAAGGGAAACAATAAGAGGCGGATGTCTGCAGCAGAGAGTGAAGTGAACCGCCTCTGAGTGAAGTGGAAACCTGACTGACTGTGTAGGCCAAGGGTTGTGGCAACATAACCAAACAACAACAACAAGAATAACAGTGGCCAGAACAGACTGCTTCCTGGCTGCCGCCTGGCTGCTGCTTAAAGTGTCATTGTTGCCATCGAGCATGCTTTTTGTTTAATAAATTATTTATTGGACCGGCAGTCGTTGAGTCTTCTGTATGTGTATCTGACACAATAATGATGGCGCGTGTGGCAGGATAGCTCTGAGAAGGGTAGGAACCAAAGGCAAACGGACATTAAACATTACAACGCAAACGCTGAGATCCAAGAGTGCTTCCTGAGGATTATTGACAGAACGGTAAGCTTAAATGTAGCAGCTTAAAGTAAAGTTGAGTAAATCTCTTCACAGCACATTTTTGCTGGGATAAAATTAGTCTCCTCCCGCCCCAATATTAAATCTGGACAAAAAATTCCATGTGCTTTAAGTGCTTTTCATTGAATGCACTTTGGCTTATGTTCATTGTTCATTGTTCATTTCATATATGTATGTGTATGTGTGTATCCCTAGGAGCACCTTTGTCTATCATATTCGTGTACATACATCATCATCCTTGCTGCTTGGGTTTCGCTCCATTCGCTGACTTGCCTTTTACCCAATTGTGCAGCAAACAAAAAGTTGATTGCATTTCACACGGATGAAACCGGAACAAGCCAACACAACGGCAACGGCAGCGGCAGCACGAGAATGCAGGAGCCTCTTCTCTCGACCCAGTTAAGTAGTTCACACTCAAGTACCTTCATATGGAGCACACACACACACACTCACACACACATATATAGTATATAGTCTTTATATTGCTAGACCGAAAAAAAAAAACGGCAACGGCACAACTTTTGCATAATGCGCTTGCACTTGGCCACTCAGCAATACCGCCCCTTGAACCACTCTACCCCCCCTTTCCCATTTCATGCATAATAGATTTCAATGTGCTCCGGACCAGTCAACATGGCAGTGCATCAAGAACATTGAGCTTATATGTTGACCTTAGTCAGCCATACAATATATGATGATGATGATGCCTAGGCATATGCAAAAGGTTCAGTGGCACGCGGCTATTGGGTATCGCCCAAAGAGAGAGGTTCGGTTCAGTTCGTTGCAGGTCAGGTCAGGTCGGGTCAGTTAGGATCGAGCAGGCTCCCAAAGCCTTATTATAGTGAATTCGAGTGTTGGTGTATGTTTGTTTTTGTGTTCAACTTTTGGCTCATTTCATATTTACAAGTTTTAATTGAAAAACACAAAAAGCTGAATTTGTGTGTGTTCCTGAAATATATGACTGCGGCAGTTAACCAACTGCCAACCCCAAGAACAAACTCACACACACACACACACACATACATAGAGAGAAACTAGAGGACATTAAATCAACAAGTGATTGCAGTTGCGTCAACTTTTACTTCGTGACTTTAGCCTGGCCTCGACTTTCATATCGCCTTTGGTTTTTGGTCTTCTTCTTGGTCTTGTTCCTTGGTTTTGTTCTTGTTCTTGGTTTTGGTCTTGGTTTTGGTTTCTCGGACCTGGCCTGGTGTCGTGTCACGTTGCAGAGTCGACGTCGTCGTCGTCGTCGTTGTGGTCGTCGTAGTCATCGTTGCTGGTTCTTAATTACCGGAAGTTGCCAGCTTGGTCGCTCCGTTTGCCCAGGTAACAGGCTGCAATTAGTGTCTGGGACACACCCACAACACACACTCTGACAACAACCGACAACAAAATAGCAAGAAAGCCGATAGCTGCCCAAGAAAAAGTACTTAGATATGTACTTCAAAATGGCTTACAACTTGCCACAGTTATTGTTGTTGTTGTTGTTGCTTCCTACTTTGTTGCCATAGCTATATGGTGCCGCATTGTGTTGCCCCTCTTCCCAAGCGTCTTGACTGGTCAACCATTTACAACTTTATTTAAACCCATGCTACGGTATTCTGGAAGTACTTATAGGGTACTTTAACATGCCAGTTAAGTAATTGATTCTCAGCATTCTTGTGTTGAAACCGGAAAATGTTTAGTTTTTAGCTTAAACATAAACATTATCTTCACACTTATTGAGTCAAAAGATTCATTATCTTTAGTAAGACCATAAATATTCAAAGCAATTAAGTTCGATACCTTATCGACCGCCAAACGTTGTCTTTGTCGTCTCTTCAAATGTGTCGCAGCATTATTTTTATGGGCAATTTCAATTATCTTCGCTCTTGCCGTTTAATTGCATTAATTAAACCAACACGAGATGTTTAACATTCATTACTTCTTTCTTTCTTGCTTTCTGTGTGTGCTTTTTATGACATTTATGTGCTTCCAACAAGCCCGCCAAGCCAACCAGCCAAGCCAACCAACCAAGCCAGCCAGCTGTATCCTTATCAGCGGTAACTCTTTTCCTCCTCTTTTTTGCACTTGTGCCGCATTTCCGGCGTTAATTGAATACAGTGTGGGGTTCACATGGAGAGCAGTGTTGCAAAAGCGCACTAAGCAACTTCTCTCAGTGTATCAGAGTGTGTGTGTTCAATGGCAATTAGCTGTGCCAACCACTCACATTTGGCAGATAGTCTGCGCTCAGGCACTTTGTCAATTATATTTTATTAATTGATGGTTTGTGCTCGTTTTTCAACCCCTTTTTGTGTATTTTTGGCGCGGGGGGCATTGAGTACAAATTTTTGATTGATATTTCAATTGAAAGCATTCTGCATTCTTTGAAATTTAAACAATTAATCAAAACCAAATCATTGGGTCAGCCAAATATTGCGCATACGCCCCGTTGTCAAGGCAACATTAACTCGCATTTAATTTGGAATCTAAATACAGACAGATAGTTGAACCGAGCTTAAGTACAAACAATAAAATACTACAATACAGAGCAAAACAATAAACAATTGATGGCAACACCCAAAACAAAACCAGAAACAAGCCGCAAACCTAAACAAAATCTATACAAAACGAACACAAAACGAACCAAAACAAAACGTTTGCAAATAAATAAAAATTGCTTTATTTATATAGCATTAAACAATAAATGGGATTATTTTTTATCAACAAACCCAACGACAAAACAGAAAACAAAAAAAGAACGAGAACATGAAGAAGGTGGACGAGGGAGGAAGGTAGAGAGCCAGACGAAGTAAGTAGTAAACTAAAGTTCTCAATCTTCAGGCAATACGACGACGGCAATACCAATTGCCAACAACACAACAAGGACTAGAGAAGAGGAAAAAAAATGTACACAAATAAATAAATGCAAATCATTTTCTTCGCCCAACTCCCGTTATCCCTGTTAAAGAGAGTGTTGAGCTCCTGATGGTTACCATTATGACGATTGGGATGCTTGTCTGGGAAATGGTCTTAAGACTTCTTTCTATGTGTGTGCTGAAATGTTAAAGCTTTAAAACGAGTCGAAGTTTCGAGTCCAGAGAAGTCCTGGACAAGGCCTAATAAGTGGCTGATGCAGAGTGCCTTGGCTCTCAAGCACTTTGTCCAACCGAAAAACTCATTTGAATTTCCTTTTGTTTCCATTTTTGTTTTTTGTTGGTCTCCCGTTTTATTTTACCAAATTTGTAACTGTCACTTGGCTGAAGTTCTGTTCTGTGTTTTTTTTGTCTCCGCTTTTGGTAGGAATAGAAATCTGTATGTTCCGGCTTTTTTTTTTGTTGGTTGGTGTAGAACCGGTTTGCTTACGGCGAACTTTGTGCGTGCTCCAGCAACAACAAACGGTTTATTTTTTGTGTTGCATTGTGTCAAAAAAGTTAGTCAATGGGGCAGATAGCAGGTGGTTGGGGGGAGGTGGTGGGGTGTGGGGTGTGGAATAGAAAAGGTAGCTAAAGGTAGCACAAGTTTTGCACAAGTGACAAATAGATTTAAATTCGAAAATGCTTTTTGCTTGTCGCTATTTTTTATTTCGGGCAGCAGTTCAATTGGGCTTTGTGTTCGAGTGTGTGTGTGTTGGTGGGTGTAGTGTCCAAAGTGGAGCAAGAGGGCTGAAGAGGGGGTGGGGTTTGAGAGAGAACTTTGGGGCATGTCATGCAAAGCACTATTGACGGCGGTCGTAAATCTTTTGTAAAAGTGTTGCTACACACAACCCTTGTCAAGGGTTCGCTGGAACTGAAAGGCCAACGAAACGGGTGGAGTCGAAACCGAACCGAACCAAACCCAGTTTTCCCAACGAGTGGGGCGGACTCTGGGAGTGAATTTGTGTACGACTTTGAGCCGGAAAATCAGTTAAAAGCGATTTAAAATCGCTGTCAAGCACTTGTAAAATTATAAATGAAGAGCGAAAGGCGGACAAGGAAAGGTTTATTTATGTAGTTCTGTGGAAAAATACAAATAGTTTTCTATCGGAGAAGTCAAGAGGTAAAATAACTAATACATCTTACAGTCAAGGCAAACGAAACTAAGGTCAAAAATTGATTTTTAGCTTCCAGCTGTTGGTTATTAATAACTTATTAATAAGAAAATATTCGGCAAAACGAAATTAGCCTGAACTTAATTTTGCTAGAAAACAGAACAAAACAAATACATTAATTCGAGATAATTACTAATTATAGCTGCTGCCTGACCTTCTGACCTTGATGAGCAGAAATATCTCACAATGTTTCTGCGTATATTGAGACATTAGCAAATGGAACGTAATATACAAAAATAAAACGTGTGGTTTTTCCACACAAACATTTTTCTATGGAACTATGAAAAATTCGTTTGAAACAATTAAACGAGGCACAAATGTTCACAGCTCTTGTTTTTTTTATTCTTGTTGACCCTTCTGCACGCCATCATCATCACCAACAACAACATCGTCATGATCATGATTAACAAGAACAACAACAAAAACACAAACATATATCCAACGAATTGCATTTACAAATTAGCATTCTAATGAGCGGCTGAAGCTAGTTGTTGTGGCACGGCATGACAATTATGGCGCCGCCGCCTTTTGTCTATTCCCATCTCCCCCTCTCGCCTTAAATCAGTAGCATGAACACACGGTGTCAGGCTCAGGCATTGTCTTGTTTACTTAAACATTGCGTGTTGGCCCAATCTCCAAATGAGTCTCATTTCGTTCCACTTAGTGCTATGCAATTTCTGTTGTATTATGTTGCACTTGCCGCAGTTCGAGTTCCTGCGAAATGCTTACATACAAACATATATTTATATGTGAAAAGAAGCAAATATACATATACTTATGAATGAAAAGTGCAGCGACAACTAGGCTGTTCTACATCTACCACTGCCACCGTCATCCCTTCTCTTTCTTTCTATCTCTCTCTCTCTTTGTGTCTTATGCCACAGCTGGTGTCAGCTTGAACATGGGAGCTGTTAGAATCGAGGAGGCTGTTATGACTGCAACGAAACTGAAAACCGGTTACAGCAACGCCTGGCGGATACCAAAAAAAAAAAAACACAAAAAACAAAAAGGAAAGAAGAAAAATACAAAAATTCTTGACTTTTGTTACACACAAACACACACACACACATACACAGAAACCAAGTTTATCTTTAGCTGATGCTTCTTCTTGCCACAACTCTTGTTGTTTATAAAAATTCTTTGAAATGCACACAAACAATCATACACTGGACTCTCTCTCTCTCTCTCTTACTCACTCTCTTTCTCACACAAAAATTTAATTTTTCTCTCTCTCTCCTTGCTCTTTTTTGTTTTTTTTCTTTTAATTTTTATATTGCTCTTTTGGTTCTGGTGCTCTGTGGCATTTTTTTTTTACTTTTTCATCTTCCTGCACGCTTTGCACCGCTGCACCCAGTTTATAAGGAGACCCATGCCCCTGTCCCCTCACTCTCTCACTCTATGTGTTGCTGTTTGGCTAGTAGTTCGGTTTGTTTAGAGTTTTTCGGTCGGTGCTTTTAAACGCAACTCCATCCATCCATCCATCCATCCGTCCGTCCATCCACACAGAGCAGCGAGTTTCAAGTGGCATGCATGTAAAAATGCAACGTAAGCCGGCCCCTAGAATTCAGAGTGGGAGCAAGTTCAAAGAGAAGGAGAGAGAGAGAGAGTGAGAGAGCGGGGGCATTAGCTGGCTGGCTAAGGGCAAACCCATTGCGGTTGATGACTTGCATTTGGCTCTCGCTTTCGGGCCCGCAACACACACACACACACACACACACACCGAGAGACTGACTGACTCTGCCACCAATGTCCCAACTGGCAACAACTGCAACTTTAATTCAGAGGCTGACTTTGACTTTGGCACTGGTTAGACTGGCTGACTGGCTGACTAAACTGGGTCTGGATTAGAGGCAACACCCCTCCCCACCGCTCTCTCTCTCTCTCTCTCTCTACAACCAAAACCGACTCCTGCAACAGCAGCAGCTTTGACTCTTTAAGTTGTCGGTTGTTTTTCTCTGATGTTGATGTTTTTGGTGTTGCTGTTGCTTTTGTTGATTAGTATTGAGTGCGCCTGCTTTGGCTGCATATTTCATTTCATTTGCAGTTAAAAGTGTGACCAGGCAGCTTAAATATTCAACTATTTAAATTGCTTTTCAATGCGGATACAAAGAGGAAAACTCAGTTGAAATGAACTCAAATTAATCATTGGCGATTCTTTCATTCAACCTATTCTTGAAAACTAAATTTTGAAAATACTTTCTGGTTTAAAATACATGAACAATTTTGAATTAAACTAAATGATGTGACAAATATTTTGAAATACATGTTGACCACAATTTTTTTTTGCACATTGTCTATGCTTCACTTGAGATTCTTGATGAGTGCCTTGGTGTATTCCGAACACTTGGCCTTGCCACCCAGATCCATAGTACGCACATTGTCATCCCTTATGGTTACGGTAACGGCACGTTCGATCTTATCAGCATAGGTGCCCATATCGATGTAGCGCAACATCATTGCCGCCGAGAGTAGCAGTGCCGTCGGATTGGCCAAATCCTTGCCAGCTATAGTCGGTGCAGTGCCGTGGACAGCCTCAAAAATGGCGCCATTGATGCCAATGTTGCCGGAGGGCGTCAAACCCAAACCGCCGATGAGACCAGCGCACGTATCAGACATAATGTCGCCATAGAGATTGGGCATGACGAGCACATCATATCTGGTGGGATCGGCCACAATCTTGAGACAGACGGCGCTAATCGCCTGCTCTTCATACTCAATGCCCGCCTTGTCCAACTGATCCTTGTACTTACAGTACACCTCTCGCACACAGTTGATGAACAAACCATCCGACATCCGCATGCTGGAACGTTTGTGGACTGCCGTAATCTTCTTCCGCTTCATGGCCAAAGCATACTTGAAACAGTAATCGGCGACACGCATAGAGGCTTGCCGTGTGATCAATTTGATGCTCTGCACCACGCCATTGACCAGTTGATGCTCTATGCCAGAGTACTCTCCCTCGGTATTCTCACGGATGGTGATGATATCCACTTTGCCGTAGACGGTCTCAACACCGTCCAGGCAGCGACAGGGTCGCACATTCGCATACAGGTTGAAGAGCACTCGCAGAGTGAGATTCAAGGAACGGAAACCTTTGCCAACTGGCGTCATCAGGGGTCCTTTGAGACCCAGCTTGGTGCGCTGCATGCTTTCGATTACATTCTGGGGTATCGAAGCTTTACCAGATGAATCTGTCACCGGCGTCACATCCACGGGTTCAAATATGAGTGGTGCACCCACTGCCTTGAGCACCTCCAATACGGCCAACGAGATCTCTGGACCAATGCCATCGCCAGGCATCAGGGTTATGACTCGTTCTTTGTTTTTACCCTTCGCCGGGCCACCTCCATTTTTGGATGCGCCACCAGCACCACCAGGACCACCACCAGGACCACCACCAGGACCACCAGGACCACCAGGACCACCAGGACCACCAGGACCACCACCAGAACCACCAGGACCACCACCTCGAACTACATTTGGTTTTTTTTCAGCTGGCAGCTTGCTAGGTTCTTTTGGTTTTTCTGGTGGCTTTTTAGCTGCTTCAACCGGTTTCTTCTCCTCTACCTGTGTGGTTGTGCTCATTTCTCGGCGAGGTGGCATGGTGGCAAGTGTTTGTGGCACCGTTTCCGTCTTGCGACCACGCCGTACACCTAATGGCAGCCGACGTACCGGTATTTCCATATCATCAGGTATACGTTTTCGAGTGTGCCGATGTGAGAATGGATCACTGCGATCCTTGCTTTGTATTATCGTTACCCATTTTTGATTGTCGAGTTGAGCAATTGAATTCTCTGTTGGGAAGCAGGCCAGAAAGGATGTGCGTAGTGAATGTAAGGTTGAGGACTGCTGGCGATATAGTGTGCCAATGCCAAAGAATTTGTTAAACATGTCTATAAGAATTTATAATCAAAAGCTCAAATATGTAAATAGTTGACACCAAATCAATATATTTAAGGTTAGATTAGTTGTCAGTTGTTTTAGCCTACTTTAAAATACGGGTTTCCTTGCTTTCATGAGTATTTTCATCAAATATTTGCACTCGATTTAAGTATTTTATACTCAAATCCAACATGGAGTCCTTTAAATGCCATTTCTATTCCTCGAACAACTTGCACAAAGTCAATTTTATTCATTTTGTCGCAACAAAATGGTAGAAGTCAACACTTAGTCAAGGCCCAACTCATTGACTTCCTCGAAAATTTGCATAGCTTTTAGTCCAGCGTCGTCTTTTCATCGTCGCAGGGTCCACAACTATTATTATTACAATATTTTTTTTTATGGCTAGTTTCGCTTTTGTTGGCGCCTCAAAACTTTGGCGACTGGCACCGCCCCGAAACCGAAAACTTTCCCCAACTGCAGGCACGCGACGTAATTGGAAGAGGAAGACGTGAGTAGGGTCAAAGGAGTGGGAGTGGGAGTGGGTTGGGCATCCCAGGTTAAGGCGTCGCCTGGGTAACCCTTTCGGGCTGTCGCGGAAATTATTTTCATTTAAGTGAAATTATTGTGGGGACTGGTTTCCTTTTCTGACTATTACTGCTGCTTCTTGCTTATGCTGCTGCTGCTGCTGCTGCTACTGTGATTCGTTTTTGGGTTAAGAGTTAGCTAATTGAATTACTTTTTCGACTGCAATTCCAATTGCCATTTGCAAAAAGAGGAAGAAAAAAAAAAATACACTTTTGCTTTGAAGGTCGAAGTATTTGCTCTGCCCTTGCGCTTTAATTGAAAAAGTTGCCAGTTTGCCGCTGTGAAATGGTTTAATATGGAGCACACACACACATACACACACAATATTTTGGCTTATTTAATTATATATGTATGTATATGTAAGTATGTTCAGAATGAAAGACGCAAAGCGAAATTAGCTGCGAAAGGTAATCAAATTATGCAGAGCTTCTGGCGGGGCACACCTGCAGCAGCTAAAGCAGACGCTCCATGCCATGGCACGCCTTAACGCCTCCATGCCCCTCGCGCAATAGCAATGGCAGCGGCAACGGCAGCGAAGTTTTCATTTTTCAAGCTGTTGTCATTTGGCATAATCATATTTCAACGGATTAGCATAATTTAAGCACACAAAATATTAATAATGAAAAGTGAATGGCTGTCGGAGTCGAGTTTCACAAAAAAACAAAACACACACACACAGACACTCGCATACATATAAGAACCTGGCACGCCCCCATCCTCTTTGACAATAATATTAAAATGTTCCTACTGTTCACAGTGTGTGTTTGTCTGTGTGTGTTTTTGTGTGGGGTGCAGGGCAAAAATTAAGTGCCCCAGTATGCTTATATTTTGTTTTTGTTTTTTTCGGTTTTAATACGCTTTGAATATGTTTAGCTTAACTACTTTTTGTTAGGGTATTTGCTCTTCTTCACACACTGTTTCAAAGCTATTAATTCTTATGCTTTTTATTAGCATTTATATTCATATTTGGTAATATACACTATATATATCTAAAAACTCTCCCGCGCCTTTGCATGTTTTCTGTTTGTTTCTGTTTTGAGTTGATTTTGGCGTGGGGTTGGTTTTTTTTTTTTTTATGTTTCGTGTTGTTTTAGTCGGTGTTGGCGTTCGCAATTGTTGTTAAATGATTGATGGGCTTTTGTAAAGGTCGCTCCCACACACACACGCACGCACGCAAACACACACACACAAACATACAGAGAGACAGACATATTACACTACCATTATTTACACATTATATTATGGCGATGTTATAATTTCAGCTGCGAAAACGCCAAGCTGTCTAGCTGGGCGTTAACTCACCACTGAACACCGAACACAACGCCGATAATCAGCCGGAATAGATAATTATTCATTATAGTCGGAGTCCTATATAGTATTACATACCCCTCTACTTTGTGTTTGTTCTTTGGCGATAACGAATATACGAATACGAAAATTCAATTGGAACACAAAACTACGCACCTGCAACGATAAAGGGAAACGAGAGAGAGATGGAAATTAGTTTTTGTGTTTGTTTGAAAGGAAAAAATATGAAAAGAAATTATACATAATTAGAATGTAAAGATACAGATAGGGAGATTGTAACGCTTGAAAAAGAATTATAATTAAGTTCTGAGGAAAATATAATTTATCACACCAAACCGAAAATTAAATATTCATAGCAATTCTTTTATATAAACATTTGTCTTCAATGTTTCTTGTTTCTTGTTTGCCATTCTCAAGTACAAATTTTTATGTCTTTTGTGTATTTTGCACATAAATATTCTCAACAGTTTTTAGTATACTCTTGAAGAGAGTACTTTCGTTTTGTTGGGAGTTATGTAGAATATTGAAAGATAATGTTAAACTTGTTGAAACTTGTTAAGAAAGAGGTTTAAAAACTGATCCCAGAACTTTAGAAACATGGTTTTATCTTAAGACTTAAGCTAGATTTAAAGTTGGAGGCAAGACTTTTGGTTTGTAGATTATTTTTAATAATATCATTTAGTAACTTATCAAATATTTCTTCCAGAGACCCAATCTCTCTGATATTATACCCTTAGCTTTCTAATCAGTATCAAAATTCTATACTTTGTCTATACCTAAAGTATATAAATCGCTATATTAGGTTAAAATTCTTATAAAACTTGCTGTTTATGAATCGCAAAGGGCATTGGCAGTGTCGGTATGTCAAACTTGACTGTTGCTTGCTTGTTTTTATTTGCACTTACTTCATTTAATGTTTTGATTTGCGCTTAGTGTGCGAAAAAGAACCCAAAGTCAATAAACCAAAAATAACATTAACCATAACAACAAAACAACAAAAAAAAAAACATAAACAACAACAACAATAGAAGAAACCACAAAATCAGCCAAACAAACACAATACAATATATATACACAGTATGTGTGTGGTAAAAATGAAGAAAGAAAAAATAAAAAAAATAAAATCAAGTTCAGTCTTCATGGGTGGAGTTAACGAATATTGAGGCAGGGGGCGTGACACTTTGTTGGGCTTAAATGGGAGGTGGATGCTATTGAATTAAGTTAGACAGGCACAAAAAAAAAACACACACACACACAGATAAACAAATACAAACACACACATACATATATACACAAAGTCTTAGTAGCGTTAAAATTGAAATTTTGCTTGAGCTTCTCGCTGTTGTTTTTGTTGCTGTTGTTGTTGTTTGTGGTATGCGCTTAAAAAAATAAATCATTCAAATTTGTTGTTGTTGTTGAAGTTGTTGCTGTTGTTATTGTTTGTCGTGGTCTGTGGTAACAAGACGCCGCCAACGCCATATTAGCCCTGGCTTTTCATGCCATTTATAAAGCGATACACAATTTGCTCGCCTTTTCTTTTGTCTTTCTCCCTCCCTCTCCCTCCCATTAACTCCATGGGGATCCATTGTGCTTGCTGACCAATTGAATGTTGTTGTTGTTGTTGTCGTTGTTGTAGTTGTATCTCGTCATAAGTTGATTTATGAGCAGTAGGTGCAAATAATTGATTTATGCGGCGGATAGCCAACAAATGTGTGCATGTGTAAGTAAAAAGGAAAACATCAAACACCTTTCTGCCTTTCTGCCTCTCTGGCTGATAACACAGACCACCAACAAATGGGCCAACATAATAGTATCTTGCCTAAGGTAAGAAAACAAATATATAGTACGCAAGCCACTTAAAAGAACGTACTACGTGCAGAAAAGTAATTAGATAAGTCTATCGACTGATAACACCGCAAGTCTCTTTA
The DNA here is from genome assembly GCA_035044645.1 of Scaptomyza parva. Lineage (NCBI taxonomy): Eukaryota > Metazoa > Arthropoda > Insecta > Diptera > Drosophilidae > Scaptomyza > Scaptomyza parva. The sequence continues at coordinate 8,338,751 of JAWNNT010000065.1, read as the reverse complement.
GAGTCTCAATAACTAAACGTAGTAAAGAAAGAAAGAAAGAAACAATAACTTGACAGGCATAAATGGAAACTGATTTGAATTCAAATCGATAGGGGTAGACAGCACCTCAACTCAAAACTAATGATAATGCATTGTGTAATCTTTAAAGACACAACTTAAAGCGGAAGTGCCAACTAGCATGAAAAGAAAAGAAAAATTATTGGTATTGGTGTGCCGGGGCAGTATTTTGATTTAATTTTTCTCTGATTTCTTGATGCTTTCAATGCACACTTCACTAGGCATTAACCTTTTCTTTCTTTCTTTCGGTTTTTTGTTCTGTTCTGTTCTGCTTTTTTTTTCCCGTGAACACAAGTATTTTTCATGGCATCCATGAATCAAAAAAACAAACCCAAACTGTAGAAAGAATGAAAGAATCCGGTGACGCTTGTGTGTATCTCATGCCCTCTCTCCATACCTGGGTTCATTGGAAAACGACGATTACGCGGCACAAAAGGCATCAACAGCAAACAATGAGCCAACCAGCCATCCAGTCAGCGAGTCCAAGCACAAGGGAACTCGAGCTCGAACTGGAACTGAGTAAGTCGAGAAAACTTGCCGCCGCTGCTGTTGTTGCTGCTGCTGGTGCTGCATCATTGTTATAAGAGGCGTTGAGGAGTGGCATTACATAAGCATAAGAGTGGCCCAGAGACCAAAGCGAATCGGTCAAAATGAGTGGAAAATTGTATCACATACACACACACAAACACACACAAACACACACGCTCGAACAAAGCAAAGAATCCAGAAATCAAAAGTCACAACTCAAAACGGAGAAATGAGAATCAAGATGAAGATGAAGAGACCGGGGACGGATACTTGCACAAAATGCAACTCAATCGCTGTCTGCAAGTTCGTTCTTGCATTTTGTTTGTTTGATAAATTTACTTGTAAAATGTTTAAAAATAGCTACAAGATACACACATGCACGCACACACACACACTCAGACACAGCGAGTAGCTGGCAGGTACAAGCGTGAGATACAAATGTATCTACTACCTGTCTGTCTGACTTGGCTGCTGCTGCTGGCTGCTGCTGCTGCTATTGGCTTGCACAATTCACACGTTTTATGTGTTATGCGTTCGAGCTGCTGCTGCTGTTGTTGTTGTTGTATTTAGTGTTGTTGTTATTCTTTCGAGCATCTACAAACACGACAACTATTAAATATTTAATTACGTATACGTTCGCCCAGTCGTACCAAGTCAAGTCGTTCTCTCGTATCTACAGTTTTATGACTTGAACTTTATCATTACGATTGCATGTCGTGTGTCGTCTCTGTCTCTGTGTCTGTATGTTTTTGGCTCTTATCAATGCAATGCTTATCGTTGTGGCTATCTGCGAGCTGGTCAACGCCATGCAGAAGCAAATAACAAACAACGCAAACAACAACTTGACAACTTCCTTTTGGAAACACACTTGTACAACTTTTTAATTGCTACATGAAAATGTTTTGGAACAGTTCAAGCCCAAAACACAGAAACAGAAACAGAGAAACAAGTTCCTCAGTTTTGTTACCTTTGGCCTCCAGTTAAAGCGATTAATGTCATGAATGAAAATATATAACACAGAGGCAGCAAAAAAACATGTTGTAGCACATTAAGCAAAGACAATTTGTGTTGAATTTCGTAGAATTCTTCGTTTTTTCTTTGTTTCGTTAAATGAATGACTTAATGAATGAAATGAGTTCGTCTACACTTTAGCTGTTGGTTGGTTGGTTTTGCGTGCAGGAAATTGAATGAATTTAAATATCCTACACTTAGTTTATGCAGCACATAAAGCAAGCAATCGACAATCGACAATCGCAACTTGGCACAATCTGAATGACATCATCTCTCTCTCTCTGTGTGTGTGGAAGCTCAAAGCTGAACCAAAGCACCCAGAACTCATAGTCCATATATAGAGAGTAGAGTCGAATTGCCTGCCGGATTGAGGTCAAAAGTGTAAAATACAAAGAACAGACACAAAATTAAAGCAAACATTAAGAAAAGTGGCCTGGCCAGCCCGTAGCCCATGTATGTGTGTGTAGTATATACAATGTTAAGATTTCCTCATTGTGTATTTGTTGTTGTTGTTTTTTAGCAGTCCGATTGTATCTGAAGCAATTTTTAAATGCGTGTGAAATCGATGGACGATGGAACCGCAAAGGCATCGTTAATTTTAATTGAAACTAATTAACGCACATACAAAATAAAACCAAAAATAAAACCAAAAATAAAAAAATAAATTTACAGTAAAGCGGTAAAAGTATCTCAATCTGATCGTGAGACACACAAAACTCTTCCGACTCCATGCTTAAAAATAAGTCTTTCACTTCAAAGTTAATTAATCAAATTACGAATCGTACAATATTCAACGCTTGTTGCTTTAGATAATTTCATTGAGAGAACTGCGAGAGGAAACTTATTTAGTATTCAGTAGTTGAAAAGTTTTTCATTCATTCATTGGGGCATTCAACTAAGTTTAAGTCGATCTAAATGCACTTGTAATTACATTACAGCATTCAATCAATTAGGAAAAAGGTTTGGCTTAGTGTTTAATTGATAGGTCTGTCTAAATGAAAAATTATCGAGAGGATATAAAATGAAAACGCTCAGCAATTAAGTTCAAGTGAAATGCCAAACCTAATTGATGGATTTAGTTCAAGTTGAACGAAGAGGGAGTTAATATTGGCAAACGATATTAAATTTGTCTTTGTCTTGAAAACATATCAAAAACAAAAGACGCAAACTGAAAACAAAAAACATTTAAAGATACGAGCCATAAAGTTTCAAGTATCTAAAGCTATTTTGGCATGTTTTGCAATTTTAATTTCGCATCGGGTTTATTATTTTGGACAGATAGATATATAGCAATGTTGATGGATACGCTTTTATGATTAATGATGTTGTTAAACCTTAATTAGAATAAAGCTTTTGTGTCATGTTGCCAAAATGAATGGCAAATTTTTTTTGGCAACTAATTAACATAAAAACTAAAGCATACAGATAAATTAATTGAAATGACAAATACGACAGAAAAATATAGACGGATATCTAAAAATCAAATGGGAAAAATGTGAAAATGTGAAAAATAAAAACTACAAAGCAGTTGCTTAATAAATCTTTCAATTTGTTTGAAAAATCTGTACACAAAAGTTTGTTAAGCAACTTATTTCATTTTTCTTTCTTTTGGTGTTATTTGGTATTTTGATGTGGATTATTTTGGTTTATCTCTCGTGCGCTGCAAACAAACATCCTTAAGTTTATGAAACAGTTGAAAAGTTGCCTCACGTTTTGACTTTTATTTGCACATTTCTATTATCTAAGATACACATCGAGAAAGCGAGAGAGAGAGAGGGAGAGAGGGAAGAAAAACCGTCGAACATTTATCTTATAGTTTGCTCTAATTTTTAGCTGGTTGCGAGTTTCTTATGTGTGTTTATATGTATTTAGTAACACCGAGTACACCGAGCTACAGAGAGATACAAATATGATTAGATACGACTTCCTGTTTGCTTTTTGTGTGGAGCATTGTTATGAAGAGTAACATGTAACGTGTTAATGTTAATGGGCCGTGTTTACGAGTGGGCCAAAAAGCTTAAGTTATTTTTAGCATATTTGTTTTTTCTTCGTTTTGTGTATGTTTATTCTTTGTATTCTTCAGCTACAGCTCAATTAGCATTCGGATAGTGCGCGCAATTAAAATGAAATTGAATTTTATGTGCTGTGTTGCGCCCAAGTGCGGCATGGCTAGGTTTACATACCAAAAAGATACATCTATACAAAGTGAAGATACATATTGTGTGTGTTTGTGTGTGTACTCGAATAAATACCTGAAACATATTTATCGTATGCATGACACAGACATCAGATTAGCATCACAAACAGCACATAAACGTAAAAGTACACACAGACAAACAGATACAGTTACGGATAGAGTTTGAGGAGCATAAATAAAACGCAACGCGTACCAGAAGTTGAACTATGTAAACAGTAAATATACTTAGAGAGAGAAAGACCCAAATGAACTTCAGCATGTATAGAGACACTTAAGCAAACCATTAGAAGCAACGACGACGGCGACCACATAGTAGATACATTGACAGCTTATAGTTCTCATTTAGCACAGATACAAATAGATACAAACAGAAACAGATACAAATTAGGATTCCAGAAAGAGCCAAAGCGCTAATAACAACTAACAAAGTCAAAGTCTGTGAAGTTAGCTCCATTGAGCAGGCGCTCATGTGGATAAATCTTTTTGGAAAGTCAGTCGACAGTTGCCTCTGTCTCTGCGTCTCCGTCTCCGTTTCAGTTTCAGTCGCGATGCGGGCGTTCCTTGTAGCCATGTATCTTACAGATACTTGTTCTTCTTCTACTTCGTTTTTGTGAACTACCTGCGTGTGAGAAAAACTGCTAAGCATGTTCAGGTAACAACATACACACAAAGAGCTCAGAACTGCAACATCATGCCACACACACACAGACACATAAATACCAATAAGTGCACACGTAATGTATCTAAGTATCTTTGTATCTATATGAAGCTCTGCTCTGCTTATGCTGCCCTGTAATTGTGCGTAAACGTGTAAATACCAAGTCAAGGTCGGTTAATCAATAATAATTATTTTTCACTCAATTACGCGTCGCACTGCGTGAGCTGCTTTTCGTTAGTTTTTCGTTTCTTTTTTTTCGTTTTTTTTTTGGTGTGGCACTCACATTCTTGAGGCATACAACAACTATAGCTTGTTTATACGAATTGATTTTTTGTGTTTCGCATTCGTTGTTATCGTTTTTTTTTTTGTGTTTGTGTGTGTTTGGCTTAACGCCGAAACGAACTACGTTCATGTGTGAAATATGCATAAACAAAATATGCCAAACAAATTTTCGAATTGTATCTCATGGATGTAAATATACAAATTCATACGCATATGTGTGTGTGAGAGCATGATTTTCTTGCCCATAGCCTTCACACAGTTAGATGGGTGCCACTTGATATGCCCGAAATCAGAATAACAAATGACGATGCCGACATCAAGATACAAACAGACACACACATACATACATACATAGATAGATGGATGGATGGATAGAGATACAGATACATATAACAAATGTTTAATGAACCTGCAGCGTGGGTTGCTTTGGCTGCTTTGAATCGCTGCTCTTGGGGAAAAGCTTCCAGGCCTGGGAGCACATTGAACATTGCTCAATACGCTTCTAATTGCGGACTTGCGCCACTTGCTCAAACAGTTTGCCTTCTGCCTACGGGTCTGACAAACAGAAAAAGCTGGATGAAACGCTCTACACGAATGACTGACTGACTGACTGACAGACTGACAGACAGACAGGGCGGACAAATGGACAGCGAGCGAGAGAGAGAGAGAGGGAGAGAGGGGGCTTACCCACTTAAGAAGTCGCAGTCGAAGTAAGCGCAATGAATTTGCATATAGTTAAAAAATGCGCCACTATTTTTCTTCTTCTTCTTGGTCTGCGTCTACTTCTGCTTCTAACCCGAAGCAAAGAAAGAGAACGACGCGTGATTGAGCGAACCAAAAAGAGGCCAAAAGCATTAAACTAAACTTTGACTGCAAGTGATTTACTCAACTTCAAGCTGCCGTTTCAAATGGCACATTTACAATTTTCACGAAAAACAAGAGGGGTACATTAGTTAGGAGATACTGTATGCCATAACTTTAACTAGAGTTCAGTTGTTTATCAATGAAATTTAATAAAATTGTTAATGATATTTACTTTCATTTATAGTTTATTTACTTTTTCAATGAAACTTTTTGTTTTCATCTCACTAAAAGAACTTTTTGATTAAAGCAAATGTTTATATAAACAAATATTACAGTTTACTTAACAATTCATCATTAGGATAGTGTATTTAAGTTTCATCATTCATCATCATCATGAAATAAGTGTAAGTGTATCTTTTGTATGGATGAGTAAACTGCCTTATAAGCCAGTGAATGCCTGTTAGTGTCAGGTTTTGGTTTTGGTTTAACGTACCTTTTTCATTGTAAACTCCACTCGACCTGATGTCGATCGATTCGAAGTAACCCTTGACTGCCTCACATTGTTGCTGCTGTTGCTGCTGCTGTTGATGCGCCGTATCCTTGGCGCGAGAGTCACGTTGCAGGCGTCGTCGGTGGTGCGTTGTGGCACTGTGTTGATGCTGATGATGTTGTTGCTGTTGATGGTGCTGCTGATGCTGTTGATGGTGGTGGTGTTGCACATTCAAGTTGATGTCGTTGTCGTTGTTGCCAGCCACAATGGCGCCATCATCTGCATTGCTGGCACCCAAGTGCTTTGCTGTGGCAAGGCCAACGCTGCAGATGAGCGCAACGAGCAGCATTCTATTTAGTTGCAGTTGTTGCTGACCAGCCATCTTGTTGTTCTTGTGTGTGTGTAAATTCTTGTTCAGACAGGACAGGACAGGATTGGACACCTGAGCGTGCGTTTTGCTTCAGGTGCTTTGGGTTAGCTTTTTGTTAGTGTGCGTGTCTGCTGCTGCTGCTTAACTCTCTATGATTTTAGGCAGCTATGCTGCATGTTGCACACTAAACAGCTGTTCGACACACTCACACACCCACACACGCCAACAAACACACACACACAGACGGAGAGTGTGTGAGAGAGACGCGAGCGAAAGAGAGCGACGTACACACACAGACAAAACTTTTTTATTTTTGCACTTGCCGGTTGGGCCAAAAAACCAAACACGCACACACACACACAGACAATACGGATTGCTGCTGTTGTTGTTGTTGTTGTTGTTGCTACTCACGCGCTAACGTTGCTTAAAAAAAAAGTGTGCAAAAAGCACGCGTGTCTAGCCTTGTTGTTGGTAATTGTTGCGAATATTGTTGTTGTTGTTGTTGGTAGTTAGACTTAAAAATACACACACGTCACACACTCAAATATAGATTTATTTCTCTCTCTTACTGTGACTGTGAATATCTTCACTCTTTTGCTCTTAAGATTTTCCGAATTGCGCCTACGATTGATATTCATTCATCATGACATAATCGCCATGAACCAATCTACACAAATGAGTGTATTTATTATTATTAATTATTGAATATTGAATATGTATGTAAGTATGTCGAGGGAGATGCGTTATCATTAGCAACAGTTTAAAGTTTCCGATAATGCACTGATGGTATTGGGTTATTATTATAATAATATAGAATTTGATTCCCTTTCTTTATATTTTTTTACGTATATTATATGCGCTTCAATCGCATTTATTTCATTTCTGTGTGTGTTTTTGTATTGGATTTTTATTGCATTTTGCTTTTGGTTTGCTTTTCAGGCATTGATTTTCAATTACGGTGTCGATTTTCAATTAATTCGCATTTGCATTTGCTGTCAGCGCATTTAACGATTCAACCGATTTCAAGTGCACTCGCGATTAGTATTTGAAATACGTTAAGACGTGCCTTCCGAATTTCGTTATTCAAAAAAACCCTAAGCGCTGTTACGCAGCGACACGTTTAGACACGCCGACGATTCGTTCACAACTAACTGTATCTTTCACAACTCACAGACACAAATTCAAGCGACCGAACAATCGAACAGTCAAGCAAGCGCGCTCTCTTTTACTGTTGCTGCGCTCTTTGTTTGTGCAAGTGTGTGTTTGTGTTCTTGGTGAAGCATGAGAAGCCGCAATGCAGAGCGAGCGCACCAACATCTGAGCCATCGGCGATCCCAGACAGTTGCTCAGAGATCGGTATGCATTTAACAAATTGGTATTAATTTAATATAAATATTCAATAAAACTAAGCACATGGAATGTGAAATGTAACAGATATGCTTGCTAATTATTTGTGGGTGGTTGTTTGGAATGTTGCTGTTGTTGTTGTTGTTTGTTGCTGGTGGGTGGCTGTGCAATTGTTGCTGCCTGTCTGCATGCCTGCTGTCCAACAACAATTTCATTTGTTTGAATTGGTGCCTTACAGCTGTTATACTCAAAATGGCACTGTTATACGCTCTTTAGTCAAAGAGCGCGCGCCTTCGTTCTCTTTCATTGCTGTTGTTTGAATTCAAAACACATGACGCTGTTAACAGACCGTGGTGCAAAATAATGTAAACATATGCATGCAAGATTGAATTAAATGTTAAGAAAGAATAACTTTAAGAGTTTAATCTTATTTTGAGACCTTTTAGTAAGATAATAAAAATGACTCGAGCACTAAAGAGAAAAATCGAACGGCTTTGTTATTTATTTCAAAATCAATTTTTATGCCCACAATTTGCATATAAATAAAGACCCCAAGTTGATCTATAATACTATGGCTACCAATCTGAATCTATTGAAACAATGTTCAGCTCTTGTCTTACGAATTAATATTCTCTTTCATCCGAGCCGCAACGAATTTGCATGCACTTTAATTGACAGATGATTGAATATTAATTTCACTCTTAATGGATTTAACGATTAGTTTGATGAATTTGCCTCTGAACCAGCTCTAATCTTGGGCATTAGAATATTAACAGGTAGTTGTGGCACCTTTTCAAAGATTTCTCCGATAGCCGACTAAGCAGGATTATCTGATCAATCAGAAGAATTTCTAGACAATTTCTTTTAAATGAGACGATGGGATTCCTTTTAACCATTTAACCTTTAAACTCGCACAGCACGCGTATGACAAACAATAAATATTTATTTGAAAAGGTTTTGTCTCGATTTTTCTCTTCTTGGCCATTTTTACAATGCACGACTTTTTGCCAAAGACTTTCACTCATCACCGCAGGCGTTGGCCAGGTCCAAAGTAATATTGGTATTGGCTAGTTACTCAGCAGTTTGTCTCTCGACTGTTGTCGACTTATAATAATATCTATTTCTTCATTAACAAGACGAAACCCAAACCAAAAAAAAAAAAGACTTCACGGTGGTCAGACAACGGACATCCAGCTGAGACCGCAACGCCCTCATTGGCCTTGTTACTCACAGAGATCTCAGGTCTCGAAACCAATCCAATTCAATCCAATTCCAGTGATATGTTCATCTTTCTTTCTTTCAGAGAGCCCTCTATTTAAATTAGCGTGCGATAAATATTTATGTAAAAAATGTAGCAACATTCTGAAAAATTAACACACACAGAGCGCAAAAGTATTCCTTCCAAGTGAGTCATGCGAAGCGGAAACAGATCGGATCGGATCACAAAAACAACAAAAAAAAATACAGAAAACCTAAGATGAACAAAAAAAAAACAACAAGATTGAAAAGGTGAAGTCGAAAATTAAACACCACCACATCGTTTAGATAAAGTTATAAATTATAATGTACGAACGATCGGCGCACAACAACAACAACAACAATTCTGATGAGAGAGCGAAACCCTTTTTAGGAACGAGAGACGGAGAGAGAGAAGACCCTGATACGCAACCCACACACAAAAGCAAAACTTCAACAACAACAGGTAAAAAAAAACCCATTCCTTTTTCGTTCAATGTGTGTGTGCGTGTGTGTTTGTGTATGTTTGTGTGTGTGTGTGTGTGTGTGTGAAGAGATGAAATTAAACGAATTTAGGCAAACGGCATCTATAAATTATGTTGCCTGGCGAAAAGTTTTTGATCTCTCGGCAATATGAGAGCAGAGTCCCAAGAAAAAAAAAGTTTTTCATCCACTTTCTTGTTCTTCTCTCAACTCCTTTTTGTTGCTTCTTGTTGTTGTTTTGGTTTTTTTTTTTTTTGGGTTTTGGTTTTGGGGCAACTCAAATTTCGTTTAAACGCTTGATTTAGTGCAGCAAATATGGCCAATGCTGGAGCGCATTCCACAAGCGACAGCGTTTTACACTTGAAATGCTCGTTTGAGAAAGAGCGAGCGAGAGAGAGAGAGAGAGAGAGAGATAGGGAGAGAGAGCGGGAATGATAGTGAGAGAGCGAGCGGAACAATGTTTTGCCTCTTTTTTTTCTTCTTATCCTGCGCTGCCCGGCCCAAAAACACGTTGGTGGCATTTTTATTCTCATAGTAACAGTGTGTGTGTGTTTGTGCCACCATCCATCGACTGGTCCAACAGGTTCCAGCCACACTGACTGACACTCTGACTGCCATGGAGATTCTTCTGTGCTGTGCTGTGCGGGCCCATGGCCCTGGCTTGACTTTGACTACAACTGCTGCAACACACACACACACACACACACACTGTGGCATGCAGCATTTCTCGTTTTTCTCTCTCACTCTTCGTCGCTCGTTTTGCACATTTTTGAATTTTATTTTAATTTCTTTTTATTATAAGTATTTTAGTTTTGCCCCCCGACTCTAGTTTTCTGTGTGTGTTGGCTTTGGCTTTTGTGCAACTTTTTTTTTTTTTTTTGGGTTTTGTTGATTTTTCATTCACCGAAAAACTGGTTCGCCATTTGAGTTCTTTACTTTGGGAGCTCTGTGTGGCTGCTGCTGCTGGCTGCTGGCTAACGAAGAGGCTGGGAGCTGGAAGCTGGCAGCTCCATGCGATGTATTCTGTGTATTTGTTGTGTATTTGGTCTCAAGGAAGTTCTTGTTTGCCCGGTGTGTGCCCAGGAATGTGTGAAGTCATCGGGCCACTACACACACACACACATATACACACACAAGCACATACACACTTACAACTCTTTCTTGTATTTGAATGCCAACTGAACTGAACCAAGCTGAGCTGAGCTGGGATCTCACATATTTTTTTTTCTTTTAAGACCTGGGCGGCACTTGCAGTCTGAGCTGTTAGCTGTATGTTGTTGTTGTTTGTGTTTGCGTCTGTTTCGTCTGTTGCCTGAAATTCCTTTTGGGCTGTGCGTGTATTAGCCCACATGCTGTTTGCCGCACTTTGAGGGCATCTCTGGTTTTTCCAGCGAAATCCACTGAAAATCAGTCAAACGCAACAAACAGACATCGATAGCACTACATCATTGTAACAATCAATGCTGGCTAGCTGACTCGATGGCTGCTGGCTTGCTGACTACACTGCTAGAAAAATACGTTACGTTGTGGCTAACAATTAAAGTGTGCCCCAAAGTCATGTGCGGCATGTGCACCGTGTAATTGTAATTCTATTTCATTGCAGGATATTGGATCTTTGCGCTTGATTTGGCACATTGTGTGCCACATCTCTACCTGCCACTTGCCACCTGCCACCCCCTTTTCAGTTGTTGCCATTTTGCTTCCTGCCTTGGCCAAGGGCATATCAAAAGTGGTCCATCGATTCGTCTGTTCGACTGCTATTGCCATTGCTGTGATGCGGTGATGTGCACCGGTGCCGTTTCTTCTTTTTCGGTCTGACAGCTACTTGTCAATGGGGCCCCGTGATGAGTGAGCGCCAAGTCAGCCAAGTCGTCAACGACTCATCCTTCTTCTTCTTCTTCTCCTTCTTCTACTGCTTGCAACACATAGACATAGATGCCCCCCTGTCTGTCGAAGGGATTCGGCTTGGGCTTTGACAACGTGTCATTGACAGATTTCAACGAAATTGCGTATGAATGAAATCGATTTTTGTCTACCGTGAGTCCGAGAATCGATATTAATTAAAAACTGAAACTGAAATGAAAATCGCAGAAATGTATCTCGTATCTTGGTATCTATCTCATAACTCTTGAGCTCCACTTTTGATTGCAGTTTGTGTAACCGCAACAAGAGGCACAATGACTAAGCGCAATGGACTGAACAGTTGCCCCCTTGGCAACAGAGCGCGAAATGTTGAGAATTTTTACAAAAGGCAGCCAGACAGACAAACATATTTATATATATATATAATTTATATTGTATAAATATGCTTCACTGACAGAGAGAGACAGAGAGAGAGAGAGAGGGAGAGTATCAACCCCAGGTTGCAGTTTCGTTGCAATCCGTTGCAAGCCCTTGGCTCAAGGTAGAAATTAAGCGTCCAACCGCGAGTTTACACATCATCATCATTATTGTTGCCTTTTGTTGCCTGTTGTTGTTGTTGTTGCGTTTTGCTGTCGTGCTGAACATCCTGCAGCTCTTGTATCGGGTAAGACGTTGGCTGCAACGTGTGCGAATGTGTTGCACAATAAATACAAATATTTATACATGAAACCCTAAATAAAGCATCAGCGACAAAGATGCGAACCAAGTCGTCGCCGTCGTCGTCGTCGTCGCTTGCCACAGTTGCCTCAGTTGCTGTCGTGGCCGCCGGCTTCGAGGCTCCCAGGCCAAGTGGCAAAAATAATGTCGTGGCATCTGCATCTGTGCATTCAGCAGCTTTTTGGCCTACACGAATTTTCACAAAGCAACAATTTTTTTGCCATTTAGCAATATTTTTTGATTACATTTTTCAATGCTCCGTCAGAAATTAACTTAAATATTAATTAAATAAATATTAAAATATTAAAAAAAATTATATATTTATTTTTAATATTTTTTTTAAAATTTTTTCTACACTTTTTAAAGGAAAAAAATACATAAAATAATCAAAAGTGTACTTAAGTTTCGTTATAATTTTTTTATCGCTTTTCTTTTCATTTGTTTTTGTTCAGATTGTTCTTGTTGTTGTTGTTGTTTTTGCATACCTTTTGTATCGGCTGAGCCTCTTCTACTGTTGTGTTGTATGCCTCGTCATCATTGTCAGGCGTCGCAGCCCAGCATCAAGAATCAAGATCAAAGCAAAGCCCACTAACTACATCAGCCAGGCCAACAACAACAAGAAGAAGAAGAGGAAGAAGAAGGCGACTCTCGACTAAGACTGTGGCTCAGTCGCGAAGTCTCAGGCTATAGTTTGTGGCAGCAGCGATGGCGGTGGCAGCGGTGGCAAGGGCAGTTGCCTCGGAAGCTGCCAATGCCGTGACTGCCTCCGTTGTGGTTGCCGCTGCCGCTGCTCTTGTTGTTGTTGTTGCTGTTGCATAGTCAAAGTAAAATAAGAAATAAATCAGTAAATTGGATTGCTTTTTGTGTGCTGTGTGCTCGTTCTCGCTGATTTTTCGCAATGGCAAAGTTGCAGTTGGACTCGGACTTGGGCCTCGAGTTGGCTTCGAGTTGGAGATGCTTTTGGACAACGCTGCATGTCGTTGCATGCTGGAATTTCTATGCTTATCATTTTCTCGATCTCACCTGTTCAATTCATTATTTTCTATAAATAAACGACAGGCGGCGGCGGCTCAGCAATTTACATGGAGAGACTTCGCTTCGCTTTGGTTCGGTTCGGTTCGCTTTTGGTGCGGCCTTTTTGCCCATTGCCCATTGCCATTTTCATTGCCTGTAATTAAGTCAGTCGCATAACTGCAGCAAGGAAACGGACGAGGTGGAGATGGAGATGTAGAAGAAGAGGGAGGGCAGAGCGAGAGGAAGAAATTGCGCTTTGAATTCGCATTCATTTTAATAACTAAACTCGCACATGCTTTGTTCATGCCACCACCACCATCAGTTGAGCTTCTCTCCCGGTGCCCCCGCTAAGGGCCACAAAAGGTCAGTGCAACAGCAGCCGTAGCAGACCTTTCTGAAATTCAATATGTGTCCTTTGATTTGGGCTCAAGCCTTTGGCTTCTGTTGTTGTTGTTGTTGTTGCTGCTGCTGCGGTGGCCAATTTCGCGAATTCGTGCAACGCTTAGTTATGCCTGTGCGCGCAACATCGTGGCACACCAACATTGCGAGCGAGCGAGGAGCAGATCTGTGTTGGTGGATCTGTATCTGTGTATCTGTATCTGTATCTCTACGCTTCGACGGGCGGCTTCTTTGCCACGGCATGGAATTTGGTTTTGGATTTGTTGTTTTGTTCTGTTTTCTTTTTTTTTGGTTTTGCTTTTATTTCTTCATGTTCGTGGTACCTAAATTTTTGCCAGTTTGCGTTATTTTGCGGCATCGCGCTGTTTGTTTGTTTGTTGTTGTTGCCCCTTTTCAAGTTGCACTCTCTCTGTCTCTTTCCCTCCTTGTTGCTAACATGCCACACAAATGTAGGCCTATGATAACATTGTGTTTCGACTTCGATTTGGCACAACGCGTGAAAGTTGTCGTTCCAAAAGGCATCCATACACACACACATTCTGTTGTACAGTGTTTGTGTTTGTGTGTGTGTGTGTGTTTTGCTTAATGCACTTCACTTTCAAGGCGGACACACACACAAGCTGAGAAAGCCCCAAATGTGGGTAGGTAGGTAGGTTGAGTCTCCTGGAGTGGTCTACACAAATGTTCAATCTTTTTAACATTGTGATCCATTGTTTTATTTATGTTGAAATTCGAAAAATACATATAATACTGTGTCTGATAAGGGGTTAAAAGGGTATATTGAATGTGTTAAGTCTTTAGCTAAAAGTCTTATAAATATTGTGAAAATATTTTTTTACACATTTCTGCTTTTATTTTTTACTAAAAGTTTCATTTTCAAGAATTAAATACTTTAATCACAGTAAACATGATTTGGTAAACATTTTACAGGGTATTTATGATTCATTACCCATAAAAAAACTAAAATTTTATTATAAATTCTTATCTTTTGCAAGCCTTTAACATTTTTAAAGCATTTTCAATTTGTTCGACATTTCAAATTCCTTACAAATCTTAAATGTTTAAGTGTTTTTTTTTTAATATGTTAAACGATTTATTGTCAACATAACATATATTCAAAATAAAATCTCCAATTGCCATAGTTGCAAATCTTGTTTCAATGCCTTGTTGCTAAGATTGTTATGCATATATAACGTTGCAAACACATAAACGAGTGTGTTAGGAAAAAGAAGAAAAAGTGTGGGGGGGTGGGAAAAAAGAAATACTTTTCAGTCTGTCGAAGCTGTCAAAAGTCGCTATAAACTTTAAAGCTAGAAGAAGTTTTGCTGCTCAAAAGTTTTGTGATCCCTTCGAAAGAGACGGTCATAAATTCTATGAAATTACTTCACAAAAAATATTGAAGAACAACGGAAACAAGTTTAATAGTTGCCACCAACAGCCAAATAGGACAACGCTTGAGGCCACTCTGACAGAGAGAGAGAGAGAGAGAGAGAGAGGGGCGCATGTGGCAAGTTTGATAGCTTAACGTCTGATGGCAGGCGGCGCATACTACAACATTCTGCATTCTGCTCTAGCTTAGCGAAAAATTTTGAGTCTTAGCTGCCAGCTGCATCCGATGCCACAAGCACAAGACTCAAGACTTGACTTGAGTTAAAGTTTTTGAGTTTGTCATAAAATTGGCATGCGTGGTAAATGCGTATGTGTGTGTGAGATAGTGTGTGTGTGTGTGCATAGAAACTTGTTAGGCCAACTGGCTGATGACTGTAGTCAACTGATTACGCATACGCCGCGTGGCAGCAGTCCAAAGTCTTGTGGAATGTGCATAAATTAAACACACAAAAACCTCGAAAAAACCAAACAGAAAGGAACTCTCTGTAATGCACATTTATGGCGTGGGAAAGAACAGACCAGAAAGAATAAAAAAAACCGAAATCGCGACATGTTGTTGAATGAAAGAAGTAGAAATTAAAGCAAAAAAACAAAAAAAAAAAATACAGAAAACCATGAACAAAGCAAAGAAAGCAAAGCGGACGCTGCTTAGTCTGCTCGAATCTGTTGCATGAATCATCGCGCTTGCATTTGCTTTACCTTTACCTCTTTTCGCCACAGAACGAGTAAGATACAAAGAGCGAAAGAGAAAGAGAGCTGAAACTGGTTCTGGTCACAGGAATGCAGAGATAACTTCTTGAGTCCCGGTAGAGAGGTAGCTTTGGGTTGCAAACTTGCGAGAACCTCTGCATATTTAATATTACACAAAGGTGATGTAGAGCAGACAGCAGCAAAGCCAAGCAATGCCATCGGCATAATCCACACACACACACACACTAACACATACAGCGGTCAACATTAATTTAGTGAGAACTGCACACACACACTCTCACAGAAGCATGTTATAGTTGTCTGAGAAGACGCACCACAAATTTTAATTAACCGAAACAATGGCGGCATCCTTCACATCAAAGGCAAAACAACATAATCATTGCATTGGCTTCCCATCGCTGCAGCAGCAGCAGCAGCAGCAGGCAACATCAGCGGCAGCAGCAGAGGCAGTAGAAACCGCAGTTCGCAGTTCGCATTTGCAAACGGACTCACCGGGGCTAAATGACCACGAAATTGGCCAAAGGCACAACGACAACGACAACGAAGACACAGATACTGATACGAATACGGACAGATATGTACACGGACACAAAAGGGCAGAGAGCACAGAGAGTTTTTGGGTCAGGTATGAGGGCAGTCACGTGAGTGGGGGAAAGTGCACCATACAGCCAGTTACACTACAGTTAGTTTATGGAGTGCAAATTGCGCAACGATCCTTTTGCCGCATTGATTAAAGGTAACAAATTCCCAAAAGCAGCAACAAAGCTGCTTAGATTATTCTAGTGCATCTTCCAAAGAGAAAGAGAGATAGATAGATTTCACCTTGCTGCTGCCTGAATTCATTGCGCATTTATTACGTATACGGCTTGTTGCCAATCGATATAGATGACACGGTCATTGGGGAAAATCTGTTACGGCTGCTACTGCTACTGTTGTTGATGCTGTAAGGATGCCAAGGTCGTGTAGAGTAGTGCCGACAAATGGTCACCAATTTGGCAGACAACAAGCCTTGAAACTCTCTCTGTGACAGAGGCGCCACCGTTGCAATTGCGTCACCACAAGACAGATAGATGCCACCACGCCGAATGCATTCGCAAAAACAGAGAGAAGACCAACTGGCGTCAACTTTTGCTTTTGGGTATAAATATTCACTCTAAAGTACCTCAAAGTGATAAATGATTGAGTCAAAGTGCACGAGAGACGTCTCTAATATTTACAAATTGTATTTAATAGCATCACGTTATGCAAAATAACAAGAAAAAAACAACTTTGAATTAATATGCAAACTTGATTTTCATTTGAGATAGATAGCGAGACGAGATGAGCTTAGGTAGAATATAAAATTCACTTTTCACATATATTATTTACTTTCATATCAGTTCGATTTGTGCATATACCCTTGAAATACACTACTCCATAGTTTATTAAGTTTGTTTATTTGTTTATAATATGAGGCGCCAGCGTCAGAGCGATTGGCGACCAATTGTCGTTTGAATGAATTGTTTGATTGGGCTGCCGATTGGAATTTGAATTTTTGCTATTTGATTAAATATATAAATATGTATTTATGTGCTTATGTGTGTTTGCCGGCTGCTGAATCGAGAGAGTATGGCAAACAATTGTTCAACGCAAACCCAAAAATTTCTGTATTTCATAAATATATTTAAGGCATATTACTTAGTTGTCTGTTGGCTGCTGCTACTGTTGTTGTTTTCGGATTTTCTGTTTCTGCTGCTGTTTTTAATGCAATTTGGTTTTATTGCATTGCAATTTTGCAGTACAAATTGCAATTAGCGGCAATTTGAGCGCATTTGCATTGCCGCGAATTCGCACATGAAATGAAATGAAAATGTGTGGCAAGGCAGGCAAGTGGAAATGTGGCATGGCATGGTGTCTGACGGTGGCGGTAACGGTGGCGGGGGTGGAAGATAGTTGAGAGTTGGTTGACTGGGTGACTGAGTGACCCACTGGGCAAACATTCATCGCGAAGAGTGCGTCTGAGTGCAACACTCAGTTGCAGTTGCAGTTGCAGTTTGCAGTTGCAGTTGCTGTTTGCAGTTTACAGTTTGTCGTTTACTTAATGAAAGTAAGTGCTTGCCACAGTTGCCGCACAGTTGCAGTTGTAGTTGCAGTTACAGTCGCTTGTGAGCAGCGAAAGTAGCTCACTCTCACAGCAACAGCAGCAGCCAGTTGCTTCCACTTAATGGCTTTATTTGTTGAGACCAATGCTTGACCGAAAGGCATGAATAGGAATGAGAGAGGGAGAGAGAGAGAGGGCGGGTGGCATGAAGGGGGGGCAGTCCAACACTTGACAGCGCTGCTGTTGGTGCTGGCTTAAGCCCCATGACAGTTGTGCAATAAAAAATTGCGAAAAATTATTGCGTTGACCATTGGGTCTGGGTCTGCCCACATGTGGCAGTCTCAGTCTATTGCCACATGATTTATCAAACGCGAAACTCACACGCTAATAGAATTTATATACGACACCATTTGCCCAGGATCAACCCACATACACACTAACACACACATACTTATTCATTTCAAATCGCATATACTCATATAGTTGTTTGGACATTCACAGATTTGTTGGTACAAACGTTTCGGCGCCGCCAACGTAATTGATAAGCAAACTTCGATAAGCGCTTGTCAAAATGTTTGGCTTACAATTTACACATGTCAATCAATAAGCAGCTGTTGTTGTTTGTTGTTTGTGTTGCAATTTACAAAACGATCGCCAACTTAAATTAACAAATTACACTAGTCGACTAGCACTTATTGTTATTGTTGTTGATTTATGCACTCTATAACTGAAGTAGATGTTCCGCATTCCTTAAACGGTTTTTCAGTGAGTGTCTGATTTATGCGCGTTGTTGATTGAGCTTTGACTTTGACACTTTATAGCCACTTAAGCAAACAGTTGTTGCTGTTGTTGCCGCCAGTTACTTATAAGTGTTGCAGTCTGATCATGGCTTAGATAGATTCATCATTTCATATTTTATGAGTGGGCAGATGTGCCATTAACGAATATGATATCATATATACACTTCCTATACTCAAAGTCAAAAGTTTGACAGAGAGTGTTTTTGTGTTGTGTAATTAATATAAAATGTTTTCACCTTTCAATAAAGTTACACACTTTTTGCTGATTAAAATAAATGAAAAGCCTGCTGATTGAAATCATTTTTATGACAAAGTGAAAATAACCCTTTGAAACAACATTTTTTTTCAAACTTAAATTCATCAAACACAGTGAAAAACGCGAAACAAGCAAAAGCTTTAACACAACATATTTCAACACCTTGTCCAAACACAAACACACAGCAGGAGTTGTTTTAAAGACAAAACCGACAGACAAGCAATTTATTTCACTTTTCAGATGCGCCCAACAGCAGGGGGGTGAGTCAGTGGGGAGTGAGTGCAGCGAGTGAAAATTAAACACAATTATTAAACTGCATTTAATATGCAAATTGCAGCAATTGCTTTATTATATCGATATAATAAAATATACCATAAACTGTTGCCGCTATGGAAACTATGTTTAATTAAAAGCAGGTAAAAGTAGCTTGAAACCAATTATTGATTGTGGAATTTAAGTGAAAACCTTTTGCAGTTTAACTTTAAAACCAATTTATTGCGGCTTATCTCCACACACACACAACCACAATTCACAATTCTCAACAATCGTTAAGAGCAATTAAATTGAAATTGACAAGCGCATTAACCCACATGCAAATATACATATACATATAGTATATAATTGTAGTTAACAGAAAGGTGCATGGGATTTACAGTTGTGTAATATTTTATTATCGGGAACAATTACAAGTTTTAATTGCGTTTAACAGAAGAAGAAGAAGCCGCAATCATTAGGATTCTTCTTTGGTGTCAAGCTGCCACCAACAGGATACACTTGCCGCAGTTCTGGTATCTGGTTCTCTTTTATCTAGCCAAGGCTATCTGCATATCAGTTTATCAGTCTGTCACTCTGTCAGTCAAACCAACCATCAGTCATTCATTCAGTCAGTCATTTAACTGAGCGCTGACAGTTTTGCTTCATGTGCCACATTTTCAACACACACACACACATACATATGCACCAGTGCTTCATTATGCGCATTTCCTGTTGACTTCCCTACCACACACATATGTCTCTCTCTCACACACACACACCGGGACCGATTGCAATGCAGCTTTCCTTCCTTCCTTTCTTCCGATGACACATGCCAGGCATTCTCAACTCCCGTTCCCGCTCCCACTCCCTCTTCTAACCTGCTCTGCGGTATTTTGTGCTGCATTCTTGTGGGCGTGCGCGTTGTGTGCGGGAAAGTGGTTCGTGGCATGAACTTTGGGCACGAGTTTGCATGCCACAACAATGCCACAGTATTGTTGAATAATAATAGTGTACTGTATTCGCTGCTGCTGCTGCCAGTTTGTTTTGTTGTTGTTTTTCAATGTTGACCCCTCCATCACATGGCTATGTCAAAAGTTTTTTGACATGCTCGTGTGTTCTTGACCTGACAAACACAAGCCAGAACCAGAACCTAAACGTAAACCTAAACCAGCACCAGTATCAACCTGACCCTAATGTAATTGTTGTTGTTGTTGTTATTGTTATTGTCATTGTTGTTGTTATTGTTATTGTCATTGTTGTTGTTATTGTTGTGAGGGGTGTTATAGGCAGAGCTATTGAACCGTGTTCTAATTTTGAAACGTTTATAATTAAAAGTTCATACGGGTATAGCACATCGGTTTCGATCAAGTTACGGGATTGAAAAGTTATGAGCACTCAGATAATAAACAGCTGTATCTATATAAAAGCAGACAGATTTATTAATATAAACAATGGCCGCTTAAACAAACACTTTTTCGTATCATATGTAGACTCTGTATATCGATTGGCATAAAATATGGCTAATACGGAATTAAGTAAACACAGAATCGAACAAACTCCCATCTAATACACAGTTCAAGTGATTAACCCAATTGGTGCATAAACAAACGAAAAAAAGCGGAATTTTGTTTATAAAGTTGGCCTAATGAAAACGGTCGGAGGGGGCAAAGTAAATTAATTGCAGCCAGCCAAACGACAGTTGCAGAGGCAACTAACCCAACCCAGCAGGTGGTCAAAAAGCGCAAGAGTGGGTGGCACTGGGTGGTTTGGTGGGTGGGGGGCTTGCCGCCCAGGCAGGCGCCACTCTCTGTTGCAGGCCGCGCTGCCCTCAGCCCCAAAAATAACAAATGAAAATAGAACTTTAATTAAAGGCAGTCGCTGTGGCAGCAACAACAACAGTAGCGGCAGCAGCAGCAGCAGCAACGAAGGAGAATTAATATAAGCTCAACATCTAATAGAGAATATACTATATAGTAGTGCACCACCCAACCACTCATATGCAAAACAGCGGGTTGTCTTCCCTCTCTCTCGCCCTTTCTTTCCTTTTGCTATTACTGCAGTTGCCCTCAATCCACATAACTATATATATATATATATATATATATGTATATATGTTTATATATAAAACTATATATGGTAGATGCTGCTGCTGCTGCTTTAAGTCAGGCAGTCGAGATGAGAATATGACAGTTCATAGCCCAAAGGCACCCTTAGTTCTAAAGGTTCTTGTTTTTGTTATGGTTATAGCTGTTTGTTGTTGTTGTTCTTGTTGTTGTTGATGTTCGAGGCAAGCTGCTCGCCTGCATTTAATGGCCTTAAAGTACTACAAATCCACTTTTGGCTGTACGAGTTTTGGTAAGCTAATGATAACCGGGAATAAAAATAACATAAAAAGCTCCGAGCTGTTGAGCTTAAACAAAGCCAAAAGTTAAGTTGTCTGGTGAAAGGATTTTCAAGTGAAACGAGAACGAGACCGATAGAATGAGAGAGAGAGAGGGGGGGAGAGAGAGTGTGTGTAGGTGAAAGCAGTTCATAACTTCAGTACTAGAGTTCCACTCTAGATAACTTTAAGATGGCATTAATCGAATTTGGCAACCAGCTGGAACAAAAGTCAATGCATATAATCTAATTAGTCTGGCATTACTACAAACTCCTACTCCTTATAAGGACTCCCATATATGTGTTAGAGAGAAAAAAAAACAAAAATTAATTAATGAATTCATCAACGCTGAGTGCAGTCATTACACTTGATGCCAGCCAAGCAAGGCCGATTCTGATGATGATGACTGTTCGCTGTTCTCTGTTGACTGTTGCTGCACTAGAACAACATTGAGCACTTTCATGATAGATGGCGGAGGCGGAGGCACAGGCACCGCATAAAGTTGGCCCAAAACTAACATGAGCACTTTAAGAGATTATAAGCCATGCACGAGTTGCTCAAGTGGCCAGCAGTGAATATGGTTTGAAAGCCGCTTTTTATTGACAGAACTCTTGCTCGCATATATATGTAATTAAAAACCAAATTTAAATTGAAAACTGAAAAGTGAATTTTAACCTAGAAGTATTGGGGTTGATTAAAGAATTTTGCATATTTTCATAATTCAATTTCTCCTTTTTCTTTGTCTATTTGTCATCAAATTAAAGACTTAACTCCATCATAAACTTTCACTTTAAATTCCATTTACAAATATGTAAAATTTCTTTAAAATTCCTTATTACATTTATTTGACACCCTTTCTCACACTTTCATTCTTGTAATAGTATTGGCTTGAACTTTTCAACACACATATTCACACCGGAAATTTTCATTTGAATTCTTCTCGGAATTACTTTCTGCTTGCCTTTTGCTAGTCTCTGTTGAATATGAGAGTGAATTTTGTGCCAAAGCTCTTGGGCGACAGCGTCTACCCTCTTATGGCATTTATGACGCATACGCCATGTTGCCACCGTTGCCACGTTGCCAGTTGCACCTTGAAAATTGTGACTGGCCTGGCCCGAACTTGTGGCCCAAAACGAGCGCTCGCGCACAATTATAAAATGTGCTCTCGTTTTTTTCGGTTGTATTTTTTTGACTAAAAGTTTTTTTTTTTTGCCACATGCCATAAAAATAGTTTGCCAGCATTTTGATGTCAGAGAGTCGCTGTTGGCTGGCTAGCTGGCTCTCCGTTCCTGGCATAGATGTGGGTCAGTTACGTGGCCACAGGGGCCACAAAAGTTTTGGTTGGGGCCAACTCGATGGCCCTGGTACGGGCCAGTGAAATGCAATTCAATCCAAGGCTGCTGGGCCACAAAAGTTTTCATTGAGTGTTTTCAATTCGAACGGTTTCGATTTCACACGCCTCGAATGCACCCAAGCTCAGCCTGCTGCATCCAAACACGCATTTACATAGCTACGTGCACACTGTACAATTCAATAGATTGGCAGAGTGGTGGACTGATGGTTGTGGCATTCAGTTTTGCCGCATGGTGGCATGTGCTTGTGTGGTCTGCGGTGGGAAACGTTGCACTTCCATACACAAAATATCAAGCCAAAAAATATTCGTGATGCTGTTTTTTTGTCATTTTTTCCATTTCAGTTAGTCTCATGCCTGTTGACAAGCCGCGTATTTATAGTTTACACACATTGTATAAATATTCATACATATAGATATTTGCATATACTATATACAAACGAACAAATGACAATGTGATAATCTTGTTGTAGGCGTTGCTTTCTGACCACTAAACGGTTGTGTTTTTTCCGGTGAGCTCGTTGATTTATAATATGTAGGAAAAATACGAAATATTAGGCGTGTTTAATCTTTAAAGAATTAAACAAAACACTTTAGCCAAGGCAACATGAATGGACGAAAATTATGAATAATACCTATTAATAAAGTGTGGGCTGGCATAGGAATATTTGAAATGATTTTTAGGCTGAAAAACGTTTAAAATAAATCCAATGGTATGTGCTTGGGAAGTATATTAAGTGTTTTTTTGTAAATATTTTTCTTACGTATACGTAATATTGGAACATGTCGAATATTTTTCTTGATATATTTAGAACAATCGAAGATTACGAACTTGCAAATGTTGTACACTTGTGGTACATCTCGCTGGAATGGTGCTGTTGCACAGTTTACTTGTGGATTGAAAGTAGGTTTCCCCCGGACAGTAGTACAATGCACCATACCAGATACCACCACTTACATAGCAACTAATGTACCTAAATAACGAATCGGTTTAAATATCAATTCATTATAATTAGCGAAAACGTTACTTACTCATGGCATGTGGTATCCACGTCACTGCCATAAGGATAACGACCAGCCACTTGGATAGTTCGGCAGTATGTGTTAGGAGTAACATTGCTTGGTGTCGCCGCTGTCGTCGATAGCTCATCGTCAACCAAGGGGCATGTTGGCTGAGAGCCCAATGCTGCAGAGCTGCAAATGTTGGGATTGTCCTTGTTGCAAAAGTAATTGGGAGCACAGCTGCCAGTAATGCTCGATATTGTGCTTGATCCCAGGCACAGAGCGAACGTACGAACGCCCAAGCAGGCAAATACTCCCGTACTGGTACAAACTTGACAGTCGTTACATGATTTTAGGGCACTGTTGCTCTGACAAATTGCCTCCTCCGCTGTACAATAGAAGCCCGATGGACAAGAGTTGACCGGTTGAGCGGGTAGATTGTTCTCACAGAACATGAACTGGGTATCCGAGACGCAGGCAGCATTTGAGGCTGCCGAACACACATTGCAATCGGCCTGGGCACCATGAGACAGGACTCCAATACCCAACAAGAGCAGCAACAATCTCAACATCTTCGAACACAACTGACGCTTGCATGGCTTTGCAACTGCATTTAATATCTAAGTTAATCTTATCTGCAAACATGTCATGACATACAAAAGCCACTGTAAAATCATTTAACTAATCATTGTTTGTTTCTCGAGACTTCTCTAAACAGATGACTCGATATAAGGAAATGCCAATAAATCCGACAGCCAAAAAGTATGCTATGAATTTTTCAGTAAAACTTGAGAGCATAAAATCTATGGAATTATATTGAAATGTTATCAAAATAAGTGTTTAATTTAGGTTTTCTATATCAGTAAAGCCTTCGTCCCCTATGAAGCAACACTTGTTAATAATAAACCTGTTAAAAAGAACCAAAATATTTAGATATCAAATTGTTGATGTTGATGATTTTTAGAGACAGCCAGGCTTAGTAGGTTTTTTTCCTCCACAAGACAAAGTGTTGCCATTGAAATAAGGTTGTGCTACCGTGCAGTTAACAAGGAGGCCTGTCCACGTACTGTTGTTGTATCTGCAATAGATATAGCTAAAAAGGATATATAACAAGCTGCTAGATAAAGTAGATTATAGAAATACCTGTAACACAAGGTGTCCGAGGGAATGGCATGCACAGGAACGCCGTTGTTAGAAGTGCGACAAAACTCATCGATAGCATTTGGTGGTTTCTGAGTTGTGGTACTGGTAGATGAAATAGTTGTGGTGCTGCTAGTGCTAGGTGCACTGGTTGTTGTTGGTGTTGCGTCGTTGCACGTGGCATGTGTTGTTGTTGCAATGCCACAGATACTCGGTAGATCTGCGTTGCACACTTCATTAGAGGGACAGCTGCCAGTGATATTAGTGGGAATGCTGCTGCCCCTACACAGGGCAAAAGTGCGAACTCCAGTACAGGCAAATGTGAGTTGATCATTACACTGATTACAGCCGCGACAAGCTTTGAGTGCTGCCTTTCGTTGGCAAATAGATGTCTGGCTGCTGCAAAAGCTTCCCGTTGGGCATGCGTTGACAGGTCCTGTGAGTTGATTGTTGACACAGAACTGGAATTGCGTCTCTGAAGTGCAGGCCACATTTGTGTTCGAGTTACAAACTCTGCAGTCAGCCTGGCAGTCGAGAATGCCAATTCCGAATGCCAAAAGTAGTAAGAGAAGTCGCCGCATCTTGAAGTGCAACTGCAACGGCAAAAGGTTTGCATCAGCTTTTAAATAACTATAAAAAATCTCTAATCTGGTTGAAAAAACAACAATTGTATAAGATATATTGTTAGGGCCATAAAGCATCACTCTCTTTATGATCATGTTGATAACAGAAACAACTTGCCCCTGCCCCAAAGTATGCAGCACAAAGAGGTTACACATTACCTTATCTAAATTGGGGCTACTTTAGTCAAGGTTAAACCCGAAAACTATTCTGCCAAAACAAGCTATTTAAACTTAAGTCAAATCGCAGCAAAAAACAGTCAAAAATATAAAGAGTAGAAGAGAATAATAAGATTATGTTCACGAAAGAAACTCAACTGCTTTACTGCCTGTTACTTTTGATTTGCCTGGTGAGCTCTGTCAGGACAACCTGCAATGTGTGCAATTCTGTCAACAGCATGGCCTGCTATGCGGTCAACCAAATGCAGGCCTGTGATGCGAATCATTTACCCACACGCATACCCTATCCATGTCCAGCCGGCTATGTTTGTGTGAATTCAGCAAAAGGAGTTCAGTGTCAGCCATCGGGCACAGGTGTGAACGGTGCTTGTCAGGACTGCAACAAGTGTGATGCAACAAGAACATTCGCCTGCACAGGCACTAGCAGTTTT
The DNA here is from genome assembly GCA_035044645.1 of Scaptomyza parva. Classification (NCBI taxonomy): domain Eukaryota; kingdom Metazoa; phylum Arthropoda; class Insecta; order Diptera; family Drosophilidae; genus Scaptomyza; species Scaptomyza parva. The sequence continues at coordinate 8,312,700 of JAWNNT010000065.1, read as the reverse complement.
GCCCTTTGTCTCGGCACAAATTTGCCCCAGAACTCCTTGGGACAGTGTGCGGCTGGTTATGTGTGCAACAATAATAATTCCCAGATTTGTGGGCAACTCACACAAGTGAGTCCCACCTGCTCCTATGCAGATGATGCAACAACGTCGACACCACCGACACCCGCACCAACCCCATCGACTAGCAATGCGGCAACCTATTGCGTTGCTGTGCAATCACAGGGTAAATTTCCAGTGGGTGATTATGCGGAGACAACTTGTCGTCAGTATATCGAATGCTTTTTGCTGAATGGCAGCTGGAGAGGCCACAAATACACGTGTCCGGGTCACACGTACTTTCATCGAACCAGCCGTCTGTGTGAAGTTGAAAAGCCTGCCACTTGTTACACCCCAACGTTTACCACAACGACCACAACAGTGGCACCAACGACCAGCAATCCAAATGCGTATTGTCGTAAAATGCAATCACAGGATTACTTTCCTGTCGGCACAAATCCGAGCAGCACTTGTCGTCAGTATATCTACTGTCATCTGCTCGATGGCATTTGGTATGGCCAAAAGTACACTTGTCCTGGTAGCACCTACTACGACAGCTCCAGCAAGAGATGTGTCATCGAATTGCCTGCCACTTGTTCGAGTAATGTGGCCAGCTTGACTTTAAATGGTATCGATTTAGACTAAGACTATATTTTGAATCAAATACAATAAGGGAATAATCACTAACATTATGAAATACTATATTATCTATGCTAAACAGTCAGCTGGCACTGTGTAGATGCAACGTTGTGTTTCCGCCTCAAAATACGAACTGGTAGGGCAACCATATTCCACAGCTTTTATTTGTCCTTTTCCAAAATAGCAGCTTATGTAACTGTAAAAAGAAAATAAAACTATTAAGAAAGTGTACAAAAGTGATAATGTTGAAGATTTTTGCTAACCGTTTGCAGTAATGATCTCGAGGCACAGTTTCATAGAGACCCGTTTTAGCCTTAAATTCACACATTTCCTGTGCCGTCAGTGGCTTGTCTGTAGGTTTAGAATTGGGATCCGTTGTAGGATTTGTGATGGGACTTCCTTCAGTTGTGGAGCTTGTCGTGCTTGTGGAGCTTTGATTTATCAGATCGTCATTCAGGTCACAAGTTAAAGTTTGACCCTCTTCCTGCGGCACACACACCTGATCGCTGTTGGCATCACAGACTGTGTCTGGCGGGCAGGTGCCCAAAGGACCCGTGGGTCGGGCGGCACCGTAGCACATTTGAAAGATGTGTTGACTCTGGCAGGCAAACTTGTAGTTACGTTGAGCACTACAGAGACCACACTTGCTGGTATCCCCACAACTGGGTGATATCTGAGCATTTTTTTGTATACAAATTGCAGCTCTGTCGCTGCATTGAAAACCATCCAAACAAGTGTAAAGACGATCTCTGTGAGGTTTGCCATCTAAAAAACATCTCTGTATAAGGAATCTTAGTTGATAAGTAATCAGTTACTCACCTCCAAAGCACAAGTAAAAGGATGTGGAATTCATGCAGGCAGCCTGATTTGTTTGGCAAACATTGCACTCCGACATTACTCCACCCATCAGACAAGTTAAGACGATCTTTGGTATAGAAAGTTACTTTTAATATAAATAACAAACATTTAAAAATCTACTTACCACGCTTATTACACCCAAGTATTTAGTAAATTTCGTGGCCATTTTCGAGGTGAAATAAGTTCTTGTTGGTTCTTGGATCGACTTCTGCTCGCTTTCAAGGTTTTGGCTATACTGATGAATTGTTATCTCTTGGCTGCTGCGTTTTAAATGTTGTCTTTCGAGTAGTGAAATTTTCTATGTTTATCTTCTTTTCATATAGATGTGACACATGCTAATTGTTTTATTTGCCTTGGCTTTCCACTTGATTGCCGTGAGCTGTTTTACGATTGAAGCATAAAAACTAGCACCCGGAAAAAAAACCACCTAACACTGCGATAATGAGCAGAATGTTTATAGAACTATATCATTATGAACAGTTTTTGGCTTTCGGTTTTTAGCATTCAGCTTTTATATCTGATTATTAGATAAATTTAACATAAGGGAATGCGAGTGAAAGTGAGATTTTGTAGAATAGTAAACTATTTACTTACATGGCTTTCATTTATATAATAATATAATAAATACTAAGCACTAAAGGATACTGGCTTGAATTATCTGTTTTGAGCTGGCTAGAAAATGAAAATTCGATTCTAACACACAAAATCCTTTAAATTAAGATTGTTGTACTTTAAGTTTTTCCTAAAAGTATGCCAAGAGTTTAAGCTTGATGCCACTTTAGCCAATTCAGCAACCTTAGTTGTGTCCCTTCTGTTTATAGACGCCATTTTATAAAAATATTTTAATAGTTAAGATAGACTATAGTAAAAAAAAACTCGCTTAGGAGATGCCCTAGACCTTTCGGGTAGAGATATTGATTATATGTAAACAAGTCTTTTATATTTTCGGTGTTTCTCAAACGAACTTAATAAAATGTTACAGATGATCAAAACTTTAGTAAATAAATGACATTGCTTCTTTAAGTCTCTGAAACCATTAATAATCATGCCTAAATCGATATGACTGTGGCTGTTGATCAATTCCATAACTTTATGTTTTTGTGGAATAACTTTATGAAAGCCTCTAGTTTATCAAGAAGCCAGTTCTTTATTTATAAGATTATATTCGTGAAATACGATAAAGTTTACAATTATAAAAATAACAATAATTACAAGCAGCCGGGGCTTGTTGGTTTGACTGTGCCGCATGTGGAACCAGCAATATAATATGGTTTTTCTGGTATACAAGCGACTATATTACCATGCCAGGCACCGCCTCTATAGAAGCAACTGATAAAGCTGCAAAACAAATGAAATATTTGTACTTAATACTAAAATTGTATTGGAAAACCAAAAAAAAACTTACCTGGTGCATTCAGTATCATTGGGAATAGCGTAGCGAGCTGCTTTTTTATTGGTTTGGCAAATGGCATCTGGATCCACATCATTTGGGCTTGGAGTAGTTGGTGTAGTTGTGCTTGGTGTAGTTGGGCTGGGTGTAGTTGGGTCGGGTGTAGTTGGGCTGGGTGTAGTTGGGCTGGGTGTAGTTGGGCTGGGTGTAGTTGGGTCGGGTGTAGTTGGGCTGGGTGTAGTTGGGCTGGGTGTAGTTGGGTCGGGTGTAGTTGGGCTGGGTGTATCTGGGTCGGGTGTAGTTGGGTCGGGTGTAGTCGGACTGGGTGAAGTTTCAGGTGGATTTGGGTCTACATCAAATTTATCGCACGTATCATCATTGTCCGGATCGCACCTCAGGACACAGGGACTACCCGATGCCGCACCTGAAACGGTACAGAAATGGTCTTCCGGGCAAGTCATTCTCTCGGGCATGAGTGTAGTGCCATCGCATCTGCCGAACGTGGTTCGCGTAGTGCAAGCGTAAGTTTGACCGGCGTCGCACTTGTCACACTTCGATGTATCCCCACAGGCCGAAGGCGCGGTTGAACTACCGCACATATCGCCGAACTGAGTGCATATTGGTCTGTCCTGCGGACACGTGAAACCGAGAGTTGGATGTGCTACGTCTAAAAGACAAGTCTTTGATAAAGGACCATTCGGAAATATTTTCGATTCGCTGTACTTACTATCAATGCATATCTGGAAAGTGGTGTTTGTGGTGCAAGTGTGCGCCAGGAAACATTCACCGCAGGCGGCATCCACGTAGACTGCTGACTGGGACAGCAGAAAAATTGTGAAAAGAACTTGAAGACCCGTGTGTAGAAGCTTCGACATCTTCAGTTGTGTGATTGAATTAGCTGGATCTTGTTCTCATGCCTTTTAAATGCTAACTTTGTGATGCCATATCCATATCTTTATGACACGTGCCAGCCATAAGGATTATCTCTCAATGCTACTGCATTCATAAATATGCTGGCTTCTGTTTTAGTTTTAACTCATTGGTTAGTGTGTTGAAGTTTTATCTTCTGTACACAACAGTATTTGCATTGGTCTAAGCCCAGCATAAAACATGACAACTTATCTCTGGCTCCCAGCTAGACACTGTTCTTTACGCTCGGGATGAATGATATAAATGTGCGGCATATGCTTAAACTAATCATTAGTCATTCGAACGCTCTTCCGTAAACCCAAAAAACAACCAACCAAAATGCAGAAGTCTCCTCTGATCATTAGCCTGGTAAGCAAGCAAGCCTAATTCGAATCCTTCAACTCATATATGAATTCCTACAGTTCCTCATACTTGCATTCAGCTATATGATGGTAATAGTATCCAGTGCTACATGCAATGGTTGCATGGCGAACAATGCTGCTTGCTACAACAGCACCCATTACAAAGTTTGCGTTAGTGGCAAACCATTGGAAGGTAACCCTCTTAACTGCGGTACCGGCAAAATCTGCACCGACCTTATGGAACCATGCTGGAAAAGCTTCGAGGGTGATGGTGTTGAGCCTGTCTGCGGTAGCTCTGATGTTAATTGCAGACAATGTAGTGCAGGCACTATATTTGTCTGCACCAGTCAAACGACTTTCCAAATGTGCAATGGTACAGAAGTGACCCCTCAAATCAACAGCTGCCCGGTAAACACCTTCTGTTCTATCGATTCGGGCAAAGTCTGTGTGAGAAGCTGCCAGTTGCCCGGCGGAAAGTTTGAATGTAATAAGGAAGCACCTTAAGCTATCAACTATTCATTTTTCTTCCATTTTTGTAAAGTTTGTAAATTATATTTGATGTTTAATAAAAAATATATAACTAATTAATCCAAAAAAAAATATATTTGGTTATTCATTTGTTTAACACAAAATGAAGCTCAAGAAAAATATCAATGATTGCGAAACAATCTAAGAATCTCACCTTCAACAAAATGATTTGTTGTCTTAAATTTAGTATAATATAATAATATATAATATTAATAATTTTGACTTCCGCTGTCTAGGTATCTAATTGTAATACTCCAAAAAAAAGCTTATATGAAAAAATTCCAAAATGTTATATAGCTGTACCTCAGTGAATAGTGGTGAGATTAAAGAATAAAAAATGTTTTTGAAATCATAACACAAGCTTTAGGATTATTATGAAACTTAATAATGAAATTAATCTTATCTTCATTCCCAACAATTCTAGTGAACACGATTTTTGACTTATTCCTTGTGACCATGAAATAAAAAATTTGCTAAACACCATTCATAAAATCGTTATAAATATTATGCTTATCACGGCTGTCAGCAGCTTTATTTTTGGCAAGGTCCAAAAACTGTTCCAGGCACTAAAAACTAAAATAAATAAAATGCAAATCCAACAAAGTCGCATGTGTTTCAACATAAATAAATTAAATTAGGCAAAATAAGCGCGCTAACATTGACCCACTTTTCGGGCAGTTTTAATCAAATTAGTCATTTGAGAGACAATGACGTAGGAATTTTACACATGCGTTAACCATATTGTTATTATTATTATGTTTTGTTTGTTATTCAAGTGCTGTGGCAAAATTGTGTGTTGTAACAAAAGTGTGAGCACTTTCACGCTCGAATTTCTTTTAGGCCTTGCCCAACATTTAATCGATGTGGCAGGTGTGGAAAAACGAATTCGCAACAGGAAGCGTAACAAACAAAAACGTTGACGGAACGTTTCGTATTATGTAGGGATGTCCCCACCCACCTGAAAAATATCTTTTCCTCACTCTCGCTAGAGTGTGATGCCATTAACTATGGATATGTTTTGGGGCACAATGTTTGTTACCATTTGAAGCTGCTTGATTGTGGCGCATCTAATTGTTTTAGCTGCTGCTGCTGCTGCGTTTTGTTATTGCAATTAATATTCAACTAAATTTACAGTTTTTCTCTTCGGTTTTTGTGTTCAACTAAAAAGCGCAAAGCGGCAACAAATTGCGGTCATTAAACCTATTTCAACGCCAAGCCGAATAAATTGTCGCCTCCGCGCGGCTGCCTGTCATAACAGTTCCAGAAAGTGACGCGTGCGCATCTCCAGCTCCACATTTCAGCTCAGTTCGGTTTAGTACAAGCAAAGTGATCGAAATGGGCAAACCCCAACAGATGCAGCTAAGTGGCATCTCGATCTGCTGCCTTTTCGTCCTGGCTGCGGGCAAGGTGCCGGTCAAGTCGTTTACGAACAGCTGGCGGGATATGATCTTTGGCAGCAAGTGGTTGACGCCGACGCCGCAGCGTCTACGTGAATCGAAGTGTGGGTGTGGATGTGAGGTGGTCTTTGTCAATTCAACAGCTGATTTCAACTTTCGCAGTTCTACCGTTTTTCGCCCTGGTGCCCATCGGACCGAGCAGCTGTGCAGCGCCATCTGGCGAGCAGGGCAACTGTATACCCAGCAAGGATTGCCTCATAAGGAATGGTATTCCAGCCGGACCATGCGGTGGTGGCTATGGCGTCTGTTGCATATGTAAGTTAGTAGTGTGAGAAATTCAGATCAAGGTTTTTTTCTTAAGCTTTTTAATCATTTTATTAATTGCTAACATGTGCAAAACTCAAGACTCATCAAAACAAAAGATAAAAATTGTTTAACTTATGCCAAAAGCCATGTTCATAATACTCATAATAATTTAAAACAATTCTTTGATTCTAAGAATAGAGACAATAAATTTCTTCAAATAATGCTTTTGCAGTTCTTCAAACGTGTGGCGGTGTTATACGTGAAAACTCCACATACTTTGTGAATCCCAATCATCCAGATGTCTATGATGGTACTGGAAGTTGTCAGGTGACGATACAGAAACTGCATCCGGACATTTGTCAGTTGAGATTGGACCTGGATATGTTTTCTATAGCGCCACCAGAGCCTGCCAATCATTTGTGTAATCAGGATCAGCTGTTGATCTCTGGCGGCAGTCCCACGCCCACCATATGCGGTAGTTCCACAGGCGATCACAGTGAGTTGAAAAGCCCTAAAAAAAATTTATGATTGTTTAAATAACAATTGTTATTAGTGTACATTGATGCTGGTCTCGGTCAAAGCAATCCAATTGTTTTATCTGTAATAACAAGTGCGACTTTTCCGCGTTTGTGGCGCGTGCGTGTCACACAAATCCATTGTGGCAGCATAAGTCGAGCGGATCAGGGCTGTTTACAGTACCACACAGCCATAAGTGGACGTGTGCGAAGTTTCAACTATAATACAGTGGCTGGCAGACAGCTCTCGAACCAGGACTACAGCGTTTGTATACGTAGTGAGCGCAATTTTTGTGGCATACAGTATAATGCGTGTCCGGATCTGGAGAATAATCGTTCGCGTGCCTTCACCATATCTGGCAACTCGAACAATCCGGTACCCACCATAGTGGGTGGCGGCGGTTTGACTGGTGGTCCAGTACCCACTGGTTGCGTTAGTGATTGGTTGCTGATTGGCTGCATACGTTCCGCCGATCGCATTCCACCGCTACCCAACTGCGAGGATCGTGTCTGTGGTGGCACATTCAGTGCCGAGGCTGGCATGTTGGCCAAAACAGTGCAGTGTAAGTCTTGAAACTATATCTTTATCTGCTTGTACACCCTATACTCATGAAATGGGTAAAAAAAAGTGTAAATGATTGTGTCCAAAGTATGTAATAGGCAGAAGGAAGCTTCTCCTCCGTCTGTGCGTCTGTATGTATGAACGCGAGCTAGAGACTTCAGATTTTGTATATAAGTTCTCCCAATCCCCAGTCAGTACAAGTTAGTTTCAATTTTCCGATAACTTTTTCGGTTTACGATATACACATGTAATCGATAACAATAATATCTACAATTTTGAAAATTTAAAAATTGGGATTGAAAATAATAACAAAATAATGAAAATATATAAAAATTTTATAAAAATCGGTTAAGAAGCACCGTAGATATAATATCACCAAGCATTGGTACGGTAGTGCAGGTATGACCGTATGTGTAAGGTCAAGGGTTAAGGGTATATTCTAGTCATCCTTAGAACTATCATACTTTTTCTTAAACTCGATTTCATTTACAGCAAGCGTTCGTCCATTTCGCTTGTACTTTCACACGGATGGCATCGAGGCACCCAACGATATTGACAATCGTGGTTTCTGCTTGGATTATGTGCAGCAGCCTTGTACAAATGGATTTTAGGAGAAAAAAAACCTATGCAGTATTATTTAATAAATATGTATGTAGTTTTATTTATTTTCGTAGTTAATTTAAGGCTAAGTTATAATTAAGTTTTTAAGTTAATTTCGTAAGGTCGCAGATTGGTACAAATTAAAATTGTGGGTTAAACTATTTAAAAACTTGTTTGAATTGAAATCAAAACATCTAATAATATATATACGCTATATTATTTGTTTTGGCTATTAATACAGTTGATGTGTGTGTTTTTGTTACAATAAAAATACATATATATATATGTTTAATTTTAATACTTAGACGAAGTAAAAACGAAAAGAATCAAATAACAGATAAAACAAAAATTAAGAGAACTTTGTAGGGACTTTGTCGTTATCAGGATTGTTCGGAAAGGTTCTTTCGTTTAACCAGTAGTAGTTTCTGTTCCTGTTTGCTGTTGCACGTGAGATCGCCAATTTCAGTCTGTGCACGCATTGCCCGACTTGTGACGTCACTGGGGGGTGGTGGTGGGGGGAGAATTTTCAAGCGGGGATATGTATCTTAGCTCTAATAGGTTTGTATTAAAGCAGCCACATGCTGTTTCTCCTCATCGGTGAGACCGTTCTTCAGCGTTCGACGCACTGCAAAAAAAGCACACAAAAATCAAATCAATCAACTTTGAATTAAAATCAAATCAATAAACATATTGAAAGTCTTAAATAGTTTTATGTGCGTTTATCATGCGGTATTATTGGCGTGTTTTGAAGAATTTTGTGTTAAGTACATGCTTAGAATCCAAAAAAGATTTTCAGACAGGCGCAAACAAACTTTTTGAGCTTCACTTGCAAATATCCAGGAAATAAATTTTGTACATAAGAAGTTTCTCAAACGGGATAAAGGCAAATGAAACTCGGGACAAAATACAAGAAAAAAAACTCAACAATGAACAAAAATCAAAAAAGATTTCATAACAATTCAACACTAACCAAAAACAGTGTAAACCTAAAAAAAGTAAAGAACAGTTTGGCTGTTCTTCTTATCTGTCTGTCTTTCTGTTTCTTTATATCTTTGTGGGGGGAGTTACGCTTTCTATGGCGATGGTGCTCTTTCAATTGTGAATCCCTCGCGCGTGCGGCTGCGCTTCACTTCGGTATTTGATTGATTGGTTGATTGATTGGTTGGTTGGTTTTATTGTTGGTTGGTGCGTTAATGGTAAGAGAACATAAAATTTAAATCAAAAACCAATATTTGCAACCGATTTGTAAGCTGGCATAAACTAAAAAAGTGGCAAAGCTTTTTTGGATAAAGTATAATTGGGGTGTAAGTTCTTTAATTTTAGTTTATTTTCGTGTGTCGAATTGGAATTGTTGTTGTGGCAATTAAATCGTTTTCATTACGTAGCCTCAAGTTAGCTTGAGTGTGTGTTGTGTTTTGTTGTGTTTGTGGCCAGCTAATATGGTACTAAACATAGCGCGCTGTGTGTTTGTGTGTGTAGGTGTGTTCCAAAAGATAAAACCAACAGCTTCATTAAAATTTGATTATGGTCAAGTTAAGAGAAACAATGTGCGTTTGTGTGTATGTGTGTGTTGCAACAACACAGACAACAACTTACAGGATTTGCGATCCGCATGACGCGTACGTTTGCGCTCCCTGGGCGTTGTCCTTGTTCCGATCGCCTTTGTGGCGGTCTTGACAAGAGATTCGAGTATTTCATCATCGCCATCGGTGAACTGTTCCTCACTCTGGCGCGCAATGGGTGAACGCAGCTGCTCGGCGCGACGTCTACGCCAGGTGAGTGTGCCATCGGCCTGATCAGCACTTGGAGTGCCCAGCAGTTGTCTGCGAATAAAGGAAAAAGTTAGCTAATCTTTTCAAGAAGTGTGTACTCAAAACTAAACCCACTTGAGTTCCGCATCGGCAACATCCTCTTTGGTCTTAAACTTGGCCATGTCAATAATCAGTTTGCCACGTGTCTTATTCCTCTCTCGATGATTGGCCTTCTTCTCGAGCTGTTGCTGTACACGCTCCCGCGTCGTCCGATACTCCAACGCAAACTCGGACAGAGTGCGACAGAACTCATTGGGACGAGACTCGGCCACACTATGCTGGGGCATGCCCAGCCACAGTAGAAACTTGCGATAACGATTCATCACGCGTCGATGAACAATTTGCAGACTAATGATGCGCTCGGCGCAATCGGCTAGGAAGTCGACCAGCTTGGGTGCACACTCATGCTTGGCAATGAGCTTTAAGCGATCCCAGGAAGCCTTGCATTCCGCCTCCAGTTGATTGAGATTGTGGGCAAGATCTGTAAAGTCAGCTTTGGATGCACGCGTAACGGCTCCAATCTCGGAGTATAAATCGCTGGTGTCGCTGCTCGTCTCCATGACCATGTGGCAGAGATGATGCAGCAGCGAGTGCTTGTGCACTGTGTCCTTAACCTCGGGCACCTTGGCCAGATACTCGATCTGGAAGCCCTTCACGGGTGCACCATTCAGGAAAATGCCCACCGACAGCAGCGTGGAGAGAATACAACGGAAGGTGCGATTCTGACGCAAGATCTCAATGCCTTGCTTGAGATCCATCAGCGGTTCAGCAATCTCTTTCTGCGGAGAAAAGATAGAAAATATTACTAAATAAGCTAACAGCTGTTGATGCTTCTTCTCTACTTACCTCGCAATTATCGAAGTCCAAACGGAAAGCCCACAGCTTAAGGCGTGCTCCGAGTTCAGAGATTGTGGCAAGGGTAAGGAGAAATTGTTCGGCGCTACCCAAAGGCAATTCTGGATTGGACATCATTGCCTCCTGAATCTTGCCACGTTCCTCGTCCGTCGGCAACATATTCAGCAGCTTATCAATGCCCTCTCTCGTCACCACTGTGGCATCCATCTTCAAAATGGCCGCCTTAATAGCACGAGGCGGCGGCAGCTTTGTCATTGCGATATTGATTGCATTCGAGCGTTTGTGATCCAGAACGATAATCTCTTTGCTCTTATTCAATTCTTGTTGTTTCTGCAAGGCAAACGAGAGTTAGAAAACAAGAAAAATGGGAAACAGAGGCAACATAGTTCATGTGGGGAATAAAGAGGGGCGTGTACACAATGTATCTAACGGTGGCACAACAAAACAAAAAAACAAACTTAACTAGAAATGATATTTTCTTCTGTTTTGTAGTTGTGTGTGTGTAGAAATTGGTTGTGTGTGCGTGTTTGTGTGTTGATAACATAAAAAAGAGTGTGTGTAATAAACCGACACCGAATGCAACACAGATTGTGAAAAACTAATCGATCGATAAACATATATAAAAACACAAAGAGTGAGAGAGAGAGTGAGATTGTGAGATAGAGACAGATCGAAAGTGAAATAAAGTGTACAAAAAAAAACATATTATTTGGCACTCACCTCCTATAGAACATTTGGAAACATTTTATTTTGTTTTAATATTGAGAATTTTTATATTTTTGGTTTTGGTTTTAGCACAACATTTATGTATTTTGTAGATATATCCGCAAACAGACCGTTGACATATATAGAATATATATAATTAAACATGTCAAGAAATAAAAGGGGAAAAGAATACAAATATCATTCGCAAAAAGGTCATTGTATATCTCTTAAAACAGACTTATTATTGACACATATATGAATATCATTAAATTTCGCACACACCAATCGCGCCAATTATTAGCGGGAATACCCCATATATGCAAATGTTTTTCATCTCAAAAATATACACACCTTGGTCATCAAGTCTTTGGCCCGCGACTCAAAGAGATGCTCGAGCTTCTGTGTATCCACATTGGCATTCGGGAGCTCATCCCAAATGGTCTTACCCACCACCTGAGGTATCATATCCTCACGCACTTCCTTCCAAAACAGCTTGACCTGCAACAGTATATAGGGTGTTTAGTCATATGACATGGATATGAATGTATATTGTACTCACGGTCTTCTTGTTCTTCTTGATGGTATTATTGCCATTGGCCAGATCTCCATTGACCGAACCGTTAAGTGAGCTATTCACACTGTTGCTAAGGCTTCCAGCTCCGTAGCCCCCGTAGCTAAACATGGGCGGCGGTACCAAGCAGGGTGGCATCATGGGTGGTGGCAGTACCATGCCACCACCTAGGGGAGGCGGTGGTGGTGGTATACCAGCGCCAAGACCACGGGGTGCCAGCACATCCTTCTCATCATCCGAATGCAGATCGGTAAAGTCTAGATCACATAAGTTCAAGGGTCGTCTCATATTGCGAACCAGTTCCTCCCAGTGTAGTTCATTTTCCGATTTCTTCGGCTCAGCCTTTTTCAATTCCTGATCAACGCTCGATGAGCTGTTTAAATAAAAGTTGGAGATATATATATAAATGGACAATACAAAGTACAAAAGTAAATGTAGAGTATCAGAATTATGGTCAAGTGACATAAGCAACAGCACTATCGCAACGATCGTTCGATTGTTTGATTGCAGTTGCCTCTTTAACGTGAATGTCCCATAAACCTTATCACAATTTCGCCTGGTAGCAAGATAACAAACAAATGATTGCAAAAAACATAAAATAAAACAAAATAAAAACCATAAAAGCGTAAAATTAACTTTCTAGTTAGAAGATCTCTTTAGGAAATGGGTTAAAGTTTTACTTGTATTACAGAATTATTATGAACAATTGCATAAGGCTGCATAAAATTCCGCCCATAAATCGTAAAGGCCGACGTTGTTTTACGAGTTGCGATTTATTTGATTTGGCAGCAAAGTTTAAAAATGATAAGATTTAATTATATTGCTCGGGCGGCACCTATAAAAGGCGTTGAGTTTTGCACTACAAATCATAGTCTTTCCATAAATCGCAAACATCATGGATGTAAGTTAAGCTCTTGAGACAACGGAATCGCAGTTATTGATTAACATTTATTACTATCTTTGGCAGTTCGAGGCAATTTGCGAAAAGTCCAAAGCCTTCAGCAGCAAGCCACCAACTTCCGTCTATCTGGAATTCTATGGCCTCTACAAGCAGGTGCACTCCGGTGATATAGACATCGAGAGGCCCGCCGATGCTGAGGGTGCCGGCAAATACGATGCCTGGCTGAGCCGCAAGGGCATGTCCACGGATGCCGCCAAGGCTGCCTATATTACTCTCTATGAGAAATACGCCCCCATCTATACATAAGTACAATGTATGTTGTTTTATTTGGCTAATAATAAAGTAGGTGGCATAGTAATAGTGCTGCTTAGTCAGCTCCCAAGGCTGATAAACTAAATGGAAGACCTTTGATACTTTTATTTAATATTAGTAGCAATTAAAGTTATACTTTTTATACTTTGCCGCCGTGGACATGACAAACTTCTAGCAAAAACCTATAATCTCGAGGGCTTATCACATCGATATCTAAAACAAAAAAAAGGGGGTCCTAATGTCATAAAACCCTATCAGCTATGCGTATCAGCTAGGTTAAGTTTGGTATAAAAAGACCTGGTCTCCACACAATTAGCACTCATTAGCAATTAGCAATTGAAGCATTAGAACAAAATGGATGTAAGTATTCGATTCGAGAGTTCGAGAGTATTGATTGGATATTTGATTCTAAACTACTTTACGGAACTTTAGTTCAGCACCGCCGCCGAGAAAGCCAAGAACTTCACCAAGACCCCAACGAACGATGAGTTCTTGGAGTTCTACGGTCTCTACAAGCAGGCCACCGCTGGCGACAACAACACTGCTGAGCCCGGTACCCTGGATCTGAAGGGCAAGGCCAAGTGGAACGCATGGAACAAGCACAAGGGCATGTCCCAGGATGCCGCCAAGGCTGCCTACATTGCCACCTATGAGAAATATGCGCCCAAATACGCTTAAATCCCCTTCAGTTGTTAAAACTTGTTGACATGAAATATATATGAAATCCAAATAATACGCAAAAAAGCATGAATTTATTATTATTATCTGCCTTAAGCTTTCGACTAGACGATGAAACAATCGGTTGAGTGATTCCAAAGAAAAAGTTTATTTAAGCTAAGAGATTAGAAACATTAGTTAATCTGTAGATAATACAGCAATATTTAAGTTCTAAAAACTTGAAAGCAAAAGTAAATCTTTACACAGAAAAAACTATGCAAAACAAATAAATATCTTTCTCAGAAACTAATAGGATAACAGTAGGAAAAAAACTATAATAATTTCTGTATATCTATTTTCAAGAAAATTATAAGCCCGTAAGAAACAAAAACATAGGAACATGCAAAAAATACTCTTATCTCCCCCCATGAGACTGATATACATAGGCATGAGACTGATAAGATGTATGATAAGTGTTTGTACTTACCGTGAGATTTCACCTTTGCTCTTGCTTTTGGCAAGCCCCTCTTTGGCTTTTGATATGAGGCCGGACATATCACCGACTATGGCGCGATTGCCACCCGGCTCCTGTGTGGGACTGCTGGGCAGATTGCTCAGTTTCTGTGTTAGATCCTTGACCGTATGATCACGTTTAAGCTGCATTAACATTTCCTTATCTTCCAGATCTGTATGCAAAATAATTCAAAATTATAAAACGAACCAACAAAAAAAGTGTTAACGATGGCACTTAAAAGTATGCAACGATATGTAATTCAATGATGCTTTTTGTGACAGCGCTTGAAAGCATGCAACATTATTTGTTGTAAGGCATAACCTACCTGTTGCGTCCATAGCTTGTGGCATTTCTGGGTTAGTACTGGTTAGGGTTCTAGCTGCAATTGGCTGTGGGGGAACATGCCACCAGCTGGCTGGTGGTGGAGGAGGTGGCGGTGGCGGAGGTGGTGGCGCCACAGCAGCAGGCTTGTGTATGGGACTCAGTGGTTCCGGCGCTGGCAAAATATCCAATTTTAAAGGCGTTGAACTCTCAGGCACAAACTCAAAGCCATTGCCATTGAGAGTCTTCTTCGGACTGAGCACTTCCTGGGCCGTGGTGGGCAGATGCTTGGGCGACTGACTGAGTTGGCTGTAATAGTTGTTGAGACGATTCGCATCGTTCTCATACTTTTTGTAGGCACTGTCCGTTGTCTGTTGCACTATGATGTTCTTCATGATGCCGTTGATCACAGTTGCGTTGCGCTCCCGAAACAGATTCTTTTTGGTAAGGAACTCATTCTGATTGTTGGTGTTGTTGTTGTTGTAGTTGTTGTTGTTGGCCTTGTCGAAACTGTTGTTGATGATGGAGATGCTGTTGATGCCACTTAACAGCTGCTTGGTGGGGCTCAACAGCAAACTGTTGTTGGGCGTGTCAATGTGATTGTTACTGTTGTTGTTGGTGCTGCTGGTGTTGTTGCTGTTGTTGTGGGTGTATTGGTTATTGCTGTTGTTGTTGATGTTGCAGGGCGTGGTTACGGGCGTGGACGTGGGCAGAGGCATTAGCATTGGCATTGCTGTTGGCGTTTGCAACTGCGGCGGCGGTGGCACTGGCGGCGGCGGCAGCTCAATTTGCAATGATTGCGGCGGGCTATCGCCACTTTGAATGTTGGCAGGAATGGCTGTTACAATTTGGCCTTGATGGGTGACATTTGGGTTAGCATGATCAGCAGGTGACAATGAGACAACAAAAAACGAGAGAGAGAGACACACACACAGAGCGTTTAGCATGGAGAGAGAATCAGTTAGTTAGTTTTTGGATTGTAAAGCAGCCAGCAAATATAAAACAAATACTTAAAACTCGAACTCGAACTTACCGTAACTCTCGCGTAGTTCACGTGCCGCAAAGATGCCATTTGCAGCCGCCTCCTCCTGTTCCTTAAGGAAACTCTTGTGTCGCTCTGCACGTTCACGACGTCGTCGCAGTCCAGGTGTAACGCCAGCTCCATCGCGTGCTACAGGAATGATACGAGATTTAGTTTCCTCATTTAAAGTTTAAGATATTCCTGCTTACGTTTCTTCTCCTGAAATATGCCACTGCTGAACTCTGTTGAGTTTGTCGATCCCGAACTGTCATCCTCATCGAGTGTGGCCTGTGTGGGTGTCATCCTTAGCACTGTTGTAGGCAACACTTTGGTCAGGTGCGCTGGACTATTATCTGTGCTGTGGCGTCTGGATTTGCGTCGCTCTGTGGTGTTGGCTCCCGGACGATGACGTTGCGTCTTCCTCAATGTATTCTGTGGCAAACGCTGGCCATCCGACTCGCCATCTTCGAATCTAAAATGCAAATTGATTTAGATTTGACCTAAAAGGAATTTTCCCGCAAAACTTACTTCAGTACTGCTTCGTATAGCTGCAGCTGATCAAGCAGATCGAGATCTGTGCCCGGTTTGGACATGTAGCGTCGAATGACTGTCTCCATGCCCTGTTGTTCCAGAAGATCACTCTCATCATAGAAACTATCCTGATCGGTCAGACCAGCTAGGGTTTTATTGATCAACGAAGTGGCATAGATGACCAATTCGGCATCTGCATTATCGTAGTCCTTAAGCAGTCTAAAATGCGATTGAGATATGAAGTTATTAAAGTCCATTAAGCTTTGCGATCATCGATGACTTACCTCATAATATTTGCCCAGGGCAATGTGCCTTGAGCCTCATCCACCGAATGAATGGCGCTTACGAGTACATAACAATTGGACTCGGCATATTCAACGAACACGAGCAGCAACTTGAGCGCCGTCTTCACCACCGATCTGTAATTGGAGGCGATCAATGAGTAGAGCCACTCCATGGTGGGCTGATGCTTCATAACGCCATTCATTCCATCCACATAGAGCATGACCTGTCGCGTACAAAGACATGATTAGCAATGACTTGTGAACGAACATTGTGATCGGTGATCACTGATCAGTTGTTCAGTACCTGTCCAAGGGCGCGGAGTATATAGTTTTGATAGTTTTGATCGGCACAATTGCCCACGCGTACCAGACAATTGAGGCCGCCCAGGGCGACAAAGGCATGCACCAGATCTTTGTCCTCTTGGAACACCTGTTTGAGGGAGAACAATGCACGACGCAGGTCGCTGCCCTCCGAGGAAAGAAGTTTCTCTGTGTAAACCATAAGAAAAAGTAATGAGGTCAATGAGGCGTATGCGCAATATCAGATTTGATTAGCTGATCTCATAGATCTATCGCTCTGCACTTACCTATAATAGCATGAACGCGAACACTCAGCTGTGTTCGTACAACCAGCGAGTTTTTGCGACTGCAAAGAAGAGAACAGAGGAGGAAAAAAATTGTTATTAATTTTGTATGTAATTTCATTAGCAATGGGCAACACAAAACAAAACAAAACAGAACAGAAACAGAACTAAAGAAACAGAAACAGAAAAAAACCAAACCAAACCCAACCCAAACCCAAACGAAGGCGCAACAAAACTAAGAGTAAAACACAATGGGATATCTCGTGGTTCATTGACCAGTTAAGAACATTGATTACCCGCTGTTTGCTGTGGCCAACTGTTGGCCATAATAAAAGTAATAACAAACGACGCAGATAATTGAAAATGGACTATGAAGCATCTGAGCGCGATTCCGTAGCCACCACCAACCAACCAGCCAATAAGTCGAGCCAAGAATTCATAATGAAATGTGTGTAGACTACACTCAAGCTCAAATACAACTCAACTCAAGGTTTGTGTGTGTGTGACTGTTACTCAAGTGTCTTTTAATTCAGTTGCAGATTGACAAGGCATCCGAGAACCATCAAGCCATCAAAGCCATCGACCCAGGCGAGTGAGCCGCGTGCGCCTGCCTTTCTGACTGCCTGCCTGCCGCCTGTGGAATTTTGATGTGAAGTGAAGCGAATGATTTGCATGCGAGCGCGCTTCCATGACTAATACGATAAGCATGATTAGTGGGGGCCCTACAACAGCCCGGCAACAACACCACCAAACCAGACACTTTACTCCTTTTTCTAGCCAAGAAGAGTGTACACACTCATTGGCGCCAGTTACGTTAACTGCCAACAATTTGCACAGCCACGGCGACATATACATTATAATTTTATAATGCTTGAGGATCGTTGGAGCAGGCAGTTGGCTGGCAGCTAGTGAAAGTCAGAAATAGACACTGGATCAGAATCACGACCACTTCCACAGGGGGGGGGACAGGTTCTATACACACACATTAATCCCATTATTTGAGCGTGAGTCGAGTTTACAAGCTCCCAGTTACTTGGCCTGACACTGGCCCTGTCCATGGCCCTTGCCCTGACGCGTTCGCGTCAGTTTCTTAAGCCTGACATCACGTTTCTTGTTGGTCCGTACCGTTGATCCAACAAAAAGATACGTTATAGTGTACACATGGAGCAAGCATGAATGCAGGTTCCTTTCTATTCATTCAAGAAAAACTATTAGCTTTAATTGTTATATGGAGAACTCTCATGAGTAGCATAAGGATTCTCATATTTTTCCCCATTTTATTTTCCACCAAACCAAACCACTTCCATTTTCAGTTCACTCTCATTCTAATACGTCTTTTTATGACACAATCAAAAAGTAAAGAAAAGAACAAGAACTAGAATATTTAGCATGGTTTTTAATCAGTTAAGAGTTTGTCTGTCTCCTGCCCACCAGTTGTTGTTGGGCGCAAGCCAACCGAGGCTCTTAACGTTCTCTGCATGCCACACGAGATCAGAGAGCAGAGCCATACCAAAGTGACTGTTAGACAAGAATCATGTCTGATGCCAGTTATGAGAAAAGTTAAGCTCCGAAAATATATATATATATATATAACGACGTCAAAATGGCATTGCCTACATTTATTTTTACGCTTTTGTTGCTCGTATTTTTATATCATTTTTTCCTCTTTTTTTGTGTGTGTGTCTTAAAATGCAAATGAAGTGCAAGTTGCAGCCGAAAAAATTTGCAACAAGTTGCACGTACAACGAACGAGGCTGAAGCGGAGGCGCAGGCATACAAAATGCAAATGTCTGGCCAGTGAGTAGCAACTGCCAGGCAGTCAGCCACTCAACCAACCAGTCAGGTACTCATGGCAACAGCAACAGCAGCTTCAACAGTTTCCTGTGCCACAGATAGCGACATTTTTTATGGCCCCGGCCGGACTACGACAGGCAAATATCTTTATTAGCAAATGGAAAAGGCATGTGCATCAGTGTGTCTGTCTGTGTGTGTGTGTGTGGGTTTGTATGTAAGTGTGTGTGTGTTTTCGTGGTGAAAGGCTAAACAGGCGCAGCCACCCACGAGCAGCTGCCCCAGAAACCCAGAGCTACTCTATACAACAGCATTTCCTGCTGTGCTCAAAATGAAAAACGAAAAAAAAAATAGAAAATGGGTTCAAGGTAAGCTGCACAAAAGTGAAAATCGCTGACAATATTTCGCGATAATAAATCATTTGCAGCTTTTCCAATTAAACGTGTGTGTGTTTCAGTGTGTATGTGTGTGGGAGTTTAGTTCAGTACAGCTGCAGTTAGACCAATAAAACTGAAGTACTTGTCTATGAGTGTATGTGTTTGTGTGTGTGTGTGTGCGAGTGTGTGTGGGCAGTGAATTAACTATCTGTCTAAAAGTCTAACTTGGCTCATTAGTTAGTTAGTGTGTGGGCGCGTTGCTTACCTGGCTTGTAGACCCTCGATTTCCTCGGTTTGTTCGGCCAGCGATGACTCCAGATCCAGATAGGCGCCAAAATCACCATCCTTGTACACCTGAATAGCTGCGTCATCGATCTGCAAGAAGAAAAAGAAGACAAAAGCTCAGCTAAATTGCGCTTGCAATCATAATTTAAGTAAGTTACAAAGAAAAGTAAGCGTTGAGGCTTCAGACTACCGCACTACGCAGTAAAAGTTGTTTATGTTCGAGACCAAAAACGAAATAAAAAAAACGCAGAAAAAAAAGAAAAGAAAAGAGAAAGAAACAGATGCCAACGACCATAGAACATTTTTGAGGCAAGTGAGTGACGGTGGCTTGGATTGCATTGAAAGTCAGCAGACGATTTCGTTTAGGCGAGCAACGAGGACAGCAACAACCAGCATCAACCAGCATCAACAGCAGCCGGTCAACTTGATTGCCCGCCACGACTTGCATTAAATCAACACTCGAAAAAAACCAGATCAAGAGATTTAAGAAAATGCTTGAAAAATGTTTTTTAAACCAAAAAAAATCCGTAAAGCTAGATAAGATGATAAATTTCCCAGATTAAATGATGAAATAAATTTTCTTTTTCTATAAATTTCGACAATTCTTTCTTAAACGCAAAAAATTCAGTTCAGTGGTGAATTTTTTCCTGTGTGTAATGATGATTGAGAGATGATGATGACGTCGTTCACTTCTGCTTCTGTTGGTCACCTACTTTTCACCGGTGTGCTTTCAGTTTTCAAAGACGCTGATTGCCATGGCCAAGCGCTTGATTGATCAAATCTTAAGCTGCAGCTTCAGATACAGCTTTTAGCTTCAATCTCTGACTCTGGCTCCTGCTGCGTGCACAAATGCCGCTGATTGACGCAGATCCACTTGGACTATTGCTGTCTATCTGTGTGTGTGTGTTTGTTTTTCTTTCATTTTATTGGCGCATTGAAAGTAATTATTTGTGCATTTACAGAACAATTACCGGACAACATGAAATTATGTGTGTCGACGCTTGCTTAATGTGTGAAAAAACAGACGAAGAAAATAACATCGCAAACAGGCACAGAGCCAGCAACCAAGCAACTACTAACAGAAATCTTGGCCATCTCCATCTCATCCGGGTTAAGATTACACATACGCCCATTTGCTTGGTTACGCCCAATGGCAACGGCAAGCAAGCAAAAAGGGATTTGACTGCACACACACACACAATTGTTGTTGCCTCCAAAAAGCTCTCGCTCTCTAACCTAGCAACGTTCTGTGTATTGCAATTTAGACACACCCTCAACAACAACAGTAACAATAAGAACAACAACTGAACAACATCGCGTGCCCCAAGGTTCTTGTCTTTCATAACTCCAGACACTGCACCCAGTGGCCATTAACTAAATTAAAAGCTAGTCAGACGATGCCACAGCCAGAATGTGGCCAATAACTTGGTAAGGGCGAGCCCATAAAAAAAAATATATTAAAATATTTTCAACATATGAAAATCCAGACAGTCTAAAGGAAAAGTCAGGAAATGAAGAATGCAGCTAGAAAAATTGTTCTAAGAACTTATAGCTAAGAAAAACTATTAAACTAACTAAGCTAATGATTCATAAACAGTTTGATAAACATAAAAAATATTTTTAAATATTTTCAACATATGAAAATCCATTGAAGCTAAAGAAAAATTGAGGAAATGAAGAATACAGCTAGAAAATTCTCTTAAGAAATTATAGCTATGAAATAATGATTCATAAACTGTTTGATAAACATTTCTTCCTGTTCTTAATCAAGTTAGTATTAGCTATTAACGGTGCTCTTAAGTATCTGTCTTAAACTTCCTGTTGACTTTTTTTTCTGAATCAACTTGAGTCACTTTCTTTGAGTATAGCTACTTGTTGAGATGATTCGCTGCTGCAGGTAAACAAAATGTTTCACTTCGAACGAAACTGGAACCATGCCGTCTAGCATGGAAAATCATTTCGGCTTATCAGTTGAATGTAGTTGCATATCGTTTTTCGCATGTAGCCAAATGAGCAAATGTTGTTTCTTATAGCAAAATGACGACGAACGGCGATAATTATTGTTTACGGATCAAAATTTCCTGTGCATGTTGAATCAGACTTGAACAACTTTCTATCGCAAATGTGAGAATACAGTTTAAGATAGTGTGAAAACTATATTTGGAGTGATGTATAAGCAGCATTTGACACATGCTTTAAATGATAATATGCAAATATATGTATGATTATATAAGCGTGGTGGCAATTAAAATCAAAGCAAGTGTTTGCATATAAAAGAAATCGTAAATAACCTCAGGTATTCCGCCAGTTTAGTTTTTGGCCAAAAACAATATATATATATTTATTTACACGCGCTATGCAAATTTTGATTTTATATATCTTTTTATAGAGCCGGCTTCAGTTTATTTATCTCTTTTAAGTTTTTGGTTGCTGTTGATTTTTTGACTGAAGCATGACAAGATTTTTTAATCAAATTGAATTTTTTGGCATATGGCTATTGGGTTTTTTTTTTTCTTTTCTTTGATTTGTTTGTTATTTATTTATCGAGCGAGTGCCAAACTCATAAATGCGGCTATTGACACAGTTAAGGCAACGAGCATAATAATTTCTTGTTGTTTTTGTTATTATTATTGTTGGGGAGAAAATGTATGCTCAAACATTTGATATGGTAAGCAAATACATAAAGAAAATGAATATAAAAAAAAGAGTGAAAACATATTAAATACAAAACTTTATACATAATTAATCAAATAAATCAAAAAAGATTGGGGGAAAAAAAACTATAAAAATAATTAAGCTGTAGTTAAACTGTTTTTGTTTTTACTTTTGTGGATAAACAATTTATCACAAAGTTGCTAATAAAATTTAATCGCTGTAAAAAACACACAAAAAATAAAAAAAACGTTTAAATATTACATGAAAGATTTCGTTTTAAGACAAATTGATTGCAGTCGCTTAAATGCTTTAATGCAAAATTCTCCACCTTGTTGAAACGTGAGGTTGATGAATGGCTCTCACACTTTTGCTTTCCAATCAATGCCGCTGCTGTCCGAAGTTGGCGAGTTAATTGACCCCAAGACTGACCGCAAAAATAAGGCGTGCTAATTGAAATGGAAACCTTCCGCAACACACACACACACACATAAGACATAAAAGAGTCAAAAAGCAAACTTTAAAAGTTGACTCAACAGCAGATCTATGCAAATTATTTGGGCAAACAAGGCAAGACATGAAAAAGATGCGTAAGCCAAACCACAGTGCGTATACTTAATATTCAGTTCAATTTCACAACTGCAAGTAATACAAACCAATCTGTAGTCGGGCTTAATTCAAGTATATATATATATAGATATATAATGTAATTGTGTTAATGACACATGTAAATGACGCAATGGCAAGGGCTTAATTCAATTTAATACTTTTTGTATTTGTTTATTGGCCCGTAGACAAATGATCATTGCTTTATTTATTCTGCGTTTCCCATTTCGTATTTTGTTTCTCTCTTGGTCTACACAATGTATTGATTGGAACGCACGCTTTTTATACGCTTATCTGGCCATTATATATTTTATTTTTGTGGTTCTGTGCGAGGTGACGTGCAAAAAGTGAAGCCAAAAGCAACAATTGGCAAAAAACAAGAAATAAATAAAAATCAAATCAAAATAAACTAGAAAAAAACCGTCGATTGACCGCAACGAATAAATGATTATTTATAGGTACACATACATACATCGGATATATATGTTATATAGTATATAGTTTGTTAGAGAGAATTGAGAGTTGAGTTGAGTTGAATGAATGACATCATCGAAGATTAGAAATCAAACATTAGAAGCACAAAATTTATGAAACCATTGTAATGCGCTAAATTTAACAAGTTGTGCATGCACAAAGTCGACACTTTGACTTGTAACTGACTCGACTCGACTCGCCCCGACTCGCCTCGCCTCGCCTCGACTCACTCTCCCATATCCCCCCATATCTATCTATATATGGCTATGTTCCATGACTCCCATGACTGCTGCTGCTGCTCCCTGGGCTGACTAATTGGACAAATGGCATTCACAGCTGCAGTGCCTGCCACATAAATCTGCCTACGACAACATCCTGAGCCCAACAAGAGAGGCAAGTCGAAAAAAAAAAGCGAAAAAAAACGAGAACGTTGCATTTCCTTTTGCGATTTGCTCATTAGAATTTATTGCCGCCGCTTGTCAAGATTTACGTATCCTTGCACCACAACTTCCAGCTTTAGCTCCAGCTCCAGATGACAGATGACAGGCAATGGGGGCCGCTGCCGCCGCCGCCGCGGCCACTGCTGTTGCACTGTTGCGTTGTTCTTGTGGTGGTTGCATGTGGCATGTGGCAGGCAGGGGAGTGCATTGCTCGATCCGATGCTTGTTGCTTGTTTTTCTTTTCTTTACGTTTTTTTTTTTTTGTTTTTTTTTTGCAAATTAGTCAAAGTCAAGAGATCGGCGGTACAAACAATGGCCTGACTTAGATAATTGCTGACCAAGCGCAAGGCTTTCACAATGCCAATGAAAAGTGCTGTAAGATGGTTTCTCTCTGTGCGCTGTGTGCCCCAACTTCCTATTAGTTGCAACAGATTGTGCGATAGCAATAACTTAGCCGCAGGCCCAAAGACGACTGCACAGACTGCAAAACTGGCCAAAGCCATTCTCTTCGACTTGAGTTTAACTCTTGAAGCAGATGAGAAGTTTAAAATGCTGTTCAGAGCTGTTTGTAATGCATCATTTGTTAAAAATATTAACAACAATCAAATATAATAAGTGGCAGCTAGCTATAATATTCTAACTATTTTATTTCTCATAAAACATTCCTCTTCTATTTGCCATACATAATTTAACATTTGCTCATCAGCCGACTCGACTTAATTAGTTTTGTCTGTTTCAAGTTTACATACATATACATATATATATATTTACCAATTACTACTCGTTGTAAAAGTTTCAGCTGTAGTTGTTTTCAAAAGTAAGTCATTGTGGTTTTTCCCCGTTCTGTACAAATAAAGCTACAATGTACGCAAATAGTTTTTTGTCTCTGACCTCCAAAGTACATTTGGCTCTATGTCATTTCTGACCATATGTTTGACAGTACTTTGATCTTTATTATTTTTCACGTTAAATTTATGGCTTTGAACTTGTATTTTAAGCTAAAATCATTTCTAATGTTTGCAAAATATAGAAGCTACATAATATACACAATGTCTATGTCTGATTTAATCAACAAAATTGTTTATAAACACGATGTGTAAATTGCGATCAAATAACGTTAGATTCACATTAAAAAACGAACCGCAAAATAAATATTAATTTATATCACTATTAAGCTAAACTACACTGCGTGTGGTAAATTTGTGTACCAAGAATAATAATCAAATTGGAAGTCAAACAAAATGTAAACAAAAATATTTTTCTTTCACAGAATTTTAACTAATTAACAATAAAAAAATAATCTTAAGAGATAAAAATCTTTTTAGATCTCCTAACTTCTCTCCCCAACTGTTTACATAAACTTATATCCAGTTTGAAAATCAGTAGTCAAAAATCAAACTTTGTTGATACAAAACGGCGATTATGGCGATCTTCTCATATAAATAAAAGCAAAAGAAAAGACCTTCAACCGATGAGCCATAAACAAAAATGTTACTATGCAAAAATATATTTAAAAATCTTGATAAAGCTTTTAAGGCAAAGATAACTATTTGCATATGTATGTGTGTATTTGTGTCATAATAAGTACCAAATAAACAATAAAAAAGAAAAATTAAGTATTGTTAACCCGCACTGATGTTTACGAAGAAACGAAGAGCAAAAAAAAAAAAAGAGTCAAATACCGTTTAAGCTAACTCACAAACAAAAGAGAAACGTGGAAGATTCAGAGCTGATAAGACATCCAACAGATAACTCAAGTAAAGTACTTTTTACTGTTTGGCAACTAAAGTAAATATGGAAAATTGGCTTATTGTTTAAAGGTATATTGTTTTAAAGGTAAGAAAGTGCAATCCTTACGCTCTGCGGTGCATTCAGCAGCCTCAGTATTGTGCCCAGCTGTGTGGCAAGTGGCATGGTGGTGGTAAAGGCGTAGGTCGGTGCACGCACCGGTATCGGAAAGGCTGTGGTCGCTGACAGCGGATCGCTGTCCAGCAGATACTGCACACGAAATGTGATTAGTTCGTCGGGTTCCATTTTCACAATCATTTTGAGACTTATGAGCGCACAAAATTGCTTGCAACACGAACTTTTCGTTTTCAAAGGTTAATTTCGCTTCTCGTTTCCTCTTCGTTGTTGTTGTAGTTATTTATTTAGTTGGTTTTTTTTTTGCACATTTGATGTTGATTTGGATTTGGATTATTAAATATTCACTTTTATTCACATTTTCACTGCCGTGTTATTATTTTTATATTTATTTTTTTCTGTAATGAACATTTCACATTTTTTTTTTCGTTATGATTTATTTGTCTTGCAATTTATTTTAATTTTTTTGGTGGATTTTCATGAGTGCGGGCACCAAGCCCAAAAAAACAATAATAATAAAACGTTCGTTTCATAATTGCAACGAGTGTCTTTCGGCTTGATTATGATTGTCTCACACGCATGTTGCGCAATCTTATGCTAAATATTTGCAAATTGTTGCATGGCCACGCCCACTTCTCACACACAAATAATCACACAAACAGCACATGCATACATAAATGTATGTGGATATAATTGCTATGCGAACCGGCTCTCTCTCTCACTTGACTCTGTAAATATTTGAGTTGATTTCTGGTCTGGTTTCTGGTCTTCGGTCTCCTCCATGGCGGGGCTAATGGTTGTGTAACTTTCAATTCAATGTCAGTTAACAGGCCAACCGACTCCCCCCTTTCACACCTCGCTCTCTCTCTCTCACTCTCTATGTGTTTACACTATCTCATCAGCATGCATTGCATCGCTTCAAATCAAAATCAAAAGCAAATCAAGGTACCCCACAAAAACCAACAACACATAAAAAATGGTAAAATAAGAAGCAGTCAGTCCAAAGTCTTCCAGTCTTCAACTGAGGGTCTCTTCATGTACCGCTAAATGGTTGTCGGAATGTGCGTAAGTTGTTTATGCAAATTTACAACTTGTTGCTCGTTTTGTTGTTGCTGTTGTTGGCTTTGTTGGTGTTTTATGCGCTGCCCGTTTTCAACTTCTTCTTCTTCTTTTTCTTGTTCGACTCAACGCGCATAATTGTTTATAACGTGACTCTAATGGGCTCTGGGCTAAGTACTACAAGTCCGACTGCACTTGCCTAACTGACATTGAACTGGCTTAAAGTTTACCCCAGCAAACGGGCAATGGGCAACGGGTTGTGTAACAGTTAGAAGTTAAACATACTTTGTAGTAGAAATATTTTGTCTATTTAATCATGAGAACTTAACTAGAAAAGAACATTGGAAACTAGATGGAATTAAAGAGAATGGTACATACTTTGTACAGGAAATATTCTATCTATTTAACTGTTTATTGAGTTATCAAGAACGATTGAAGCTTTTGTAAAAGCTAATAAAGTTCCCAACATTAACTGAAAATGTTTTCTAAACATGTTTTACGGCTGTTAATTGCAGCTAATTAAAGCTAAACAAATAGTTAACTAAACATTTTAAGTTCTATTAGGAAGCCAACTCAAAAAGAAGCTAAAAAAAAATCACACACACACTCGTAAAAGTAATTCTAAAACTAATTCCCTCTCTTGGCAAAGATTGCGTACTTTTGATTCTTTGCTTCGCCTAACAATTTGTTAATTGCCGCGAATTTGACGAGACGGCGGCAGTTGGGGGTTGGCGTTGGCAGGGGCACGCCAAGAGTGTAAACACTTTTGTTATTTGTGGCTGTGCAACGTGTAATTATTAAATATTTGCTACTAACGCGAACGCGAAACACAACAGTTAAATACGAAGGCGGCTTTTAAAAGCGAAACACACAAAAACTGCGCTTAATTGCAATAATTCATTTCGAGGCGTTCGTACGAAGCAGAGGCGAAAAAAGAATAAGAAATAAAACTTGAAACGAAAGCCATAAAAAAGGCTAATAAAGTATTAACAACAACAAAGGCTTAATGAAATAAAGCGTTGTGTAAACGTAAACAGCTGTTGAGCACTGTTCTCAAGAAATGCGATTCACAAAAATGTTAAGAAAACAACAACAAAAACCAACAACAAAATCGCGTCATTAAGTGTCGAGGGTTCCTTTTCGCTTTTTCTTTTTCTTTTATGCGTGCGAATATGAAAAAGGAAGTGCCACAACAAAAGGCCAAGTTAAGAGTTTAAATGTGTGTATAAAAAGGGCGAAGGCAAAGGTATTTTTTTCTTCTTTTAGCCAGGCTTCTTTTGCTGGGCAGGTGTGCCACAAAGTGGTTGAAAGCAGGAAAGCTGCAGCGGCAAAGGCAACGGCAACTCGTTCTCGTCATGCGAAAGTCAGAAAATGAAGGCAGCTCTCGTTTTGAGTTTGAGACGAGTTTCAAGTCCAGCAGCAAATGAAATTGAAAATAAAGTTGAATATTTTTCTTCTTGTTTCTGGGGGTTTTTACTTTCACACACAGACAGCGGAAACTCGTCTCTTGGCCAATTGCGAAGGGTTTTTATCTGTTGGCCAAAAGTTAAGTGGCAAATGTTTTTTTGGTTGCGGCTTCCTTATTGGCAACGTGCACAAACTTAATGAAATTTAATGAAATTAAATAAATATTATAATAAAAAAAAATATTGTCAGCTAAGTGGCAGCCATGTATAACAACAACAACAACAGCAGCAACAGCAATTGGCCGTTTTGTTGTTGTTGTGGTTGTTGTTGTTGTGGTTTGTTAGTTGTTGAAGCAACTCGGCCAACACCGAATGTCGCATATTTAGTTACAAATTACGACAATAGCGCCAACAACAACAACAACAACAAAGACGATGACGCCAGCCAGCCAGCCAAATGCTTGCCATATTAAATGGTAAATGCTAAATAATTTATGCAAATGTTGCAGTCAAGCAATTTGGCAGCAGCAGCAGCGGCACCCACAACAACAACAACTGCCGCTGCTGTCAGGTAATGAAACCCGCCCGCTGGCTCAAGGAAACTCTTTTTGGTCGCCTCTTTTTTTTTTGTTGTCTTTACATCGCCTTGACTTGCCAAAATGAACTTTCACTTTTACTGGCCTGGCCTGCCCGCCTTGTGCCTTGTGGTCTTGGAACACGAGTCTTTGGAAGTTTTTGCGAGTTGTTCCCGTTGCATGTTGCAATATTACAGCTGCTCACAAATGCGGCAGCTTCTCTTCTCATTATCCTACCCATCATCATCATCATCGTCATCTTCTTCGCTTTATTCGCTACTGACTGATTTTTGCCATTAATTATGTAAATTTATCTTCATTTTTTTTTCGTTTCGTTTTATGCCTAATAACTTTCGCAATTTACAACAAGTCAACTAATTGACAGCTACTGTGCACAATTTGGCCAACAGGCAAAAACACGCCCACAAACGTCGAGGGAGACAGAGAAAGACAATGTAATGATAATAATAAACATAACAAAGTATTCACATTGTTTGTCATTTGTTGATGATGATAGGAAATGACAAACAGGAAGGAGTCATATCAGTGAAGTATTATTTTGGATTTTTGGATTTCAGAAACATTCTAATTGGAAACTCAATCACATATTGATAATAAAATTATATGAAAAACTATAATCAGCATTATGTATTTATACATTCAGGTAATATTATCTGATATATATCTACAACTTAGACAAAAAGTTCCATTTAGTAATTCCATACGAAGCACGTGTGAAATTTCAAGTTCATTTCGATATAGAAAACTCATTAAAACTTCTTGTACTAGCTTGTAGGCTTGTCTTATCTCGCTCATCGCCCCCCGAATCGAATGTAAACACAAAAATGGACAACAAACAAAACGACAATATTGTTTCGTCTAACCAATTTTCAATACTTATCGTCTTTCACTAATAAAGACATAAAACTCAAAGCAATAAATTCGCAGAATATGCGCAGAAAATCCAAACCCCATTTGGGGACATGTTGACATTGTGACTTTTTGCTGCGCTTCAGTGCACAGCAAATATTTGGAACCAAAAAAAAACACAAAAACAAAAACAAACGCCAAAAACAGTTAGAGAAAACCCGAGACAGAACGAAATGAAACAGTTTGCCCAAATGAGCATAGAAACAGTTAGAGGCACAACGCAACACAAACACAAACATTCCAAGACAATTTGTCACGCTTGGGGCTTGTCGTTGTTGTTGGCTGCAGTTGGGAAAATGGATGAAAAATGAAACCATACATATGCATTTTTTTATATTTTTCCATATCCAAGGTGCAAACAAAACAAAACAAACAAATGACTAAATAATTAGAAGCTTGAAAGAGAGCACGGGGGGAGGGTTGAACAATCAGAAGTAGAAGAAAAGCTTCGGCTTTGGCTTTGGTTTTGGCTTTAACCACAAAAGTTGTTTGACCTCTTGACTGAGTGACAGACTGACTGACTGACTGAATGAATGAATGAATGGACTCTTGAGTGTGCAACATATAAAATTGTTAAGCGGCTGCATTTAAAAATAATTTCAGCTGCCAATAAAATAGGAACAACAACAACAACAACAGTAACAACGATGGCCCATACACTACTAATAGGGCTCGAAACGAGTTTGTCCCGCACGGATAGCTAGAAAATTGTGTCACGTTGTGGCAGCAACAACAACAACCAACAACAACAGCGATCGGTTAAACGTTTTTGACACAGGCAAAAGATACCAATACAAAGCTATGCACTGAGAGAAAATCAAATGCAAACAAACATTTTTCAGATTTTTTCTAACTTCACATAATGAATTCATCAAAATTATAAGTCTCAAAACTTTTATTCATATTGATTCTCGTTACTTAAAATATTTTCATTTTCAAATTCATTGATTTTTTTGAAGTGCACTTATCCCTAACCCCTTAACTGGGATGCATACCAAGCAATATTGTGCGTGTGCCCGGCTCGACCATTTGATTTATTGAATTCTTAGCCAAGTTGCTGGACAGCAAACTGATTTTGTATGCGTCAGATGCGTTGGCCAAGAATGCCAACTCATTATGCGGCCACAGAAACACAGAGAGAGAGAGAGAGACAGAGAGAGCCCTCGAGCCAAGCAGGTAACACCGAACTGTTCACAGTTAATTATAACAATAGCACACACACACACACACTCACACGCACGGAGCAACAAATTGCCAAAGACCAGAACGGAAACGGGTGGAACTGTGACCATTTGGCGACGTGCTCAAATGTCACTTCCTCGGCTTTAAGCAAGAAGTGTCAAAAATGTTGATTGCAATAACGGGGCATCGTTTCTTTATAGAGTGTGGGAAGTCATCTCTCGAAATTGGGGTCACAAAAACAGATGGAAGGAAACGAGAAGTACGCTTATTGCCTCTCTGGAGGTAGTATATGCTAATGCTCTAACTCTTTTGGGAGATGCTTGAAACAGACAGAATGCATTTGAAGCATTCGAGATATTCGAGGTATTCATATGCATATGAATGTTTATGAAAACGGTAGCACTTAAGAGCACAAATACACAAAAAGGTTTATGGGAAATTTGAAGCAGTAAATTGTATAATTTATGCAGTCCCCCCCACCCCAACCCGATGCACGTGTAGAACTATGAAGATGAAAGTGTCATGATGGACCCGAAAAACCAAAAAAAAAAATTGGGTCAGATAACAATAAATTGCGCAGCGGGTTGTTATTTAAAGATATTGTAAATAATTCATTCGAAGAAAGAAAAACATGATTAAAACAGATAAATATTTAAGTATTCAATTAGTTAAAACCAGAGAAAGAGAGAAATAAGAGTAAAAGTTGCATAAACATGTTTTTTTTAATTTAGGACATGGTTTAGTTTTTTTAGTTATAAAAAAAAGATTTGATAGAAAATGTTAAGGTGTTTCCACAAATAATTATCTTTTTTTTAGGAAATTCTTTCTAAAAATATATATTTATTATAATCTACAACAAGTTTATCGTAAATATATCTCGTGTCAATGTGATAGATCGCAAATAGCCCGCCCTAAATATATATTTAATACAATGTTTCTACATTTCTAAATCGTTTGTGTCAGATCGTAACTTAGCCCGGTTCACACACACACACACAGCTCTCTCAACTCATCTGCCTTTGGGCTATCTTGTGGTTATTTTTAATGCATTTGACATGAATTCCTTTAAAAAAAAAAATATCAAAACACAAAGCACACAAATACATATTGCACTCTGCCACTGCTGTGGCATAGATGTATTAAATTTTGAGACATATATACATATATATATTCATTTGCTCCACTAATTTGCTAGTGTATATATGTATGTGTGTGAGTGCGTGACTAATATTTTTGATTGCAGTGGGCCAAAAAGCAAAAAAAAACTTGGCCACGACTCTTGGCGACGCTTGTGCAATCCGAATCCGAACGAAATGACAACGGCGACAGCGAAAACAAGCATAAGAAAAAGATAATCATCATCATAATAATAAGGCAAAAAAAATCTTTTTTCTATTTTTTTTTTTTTTTTGGGGTAGTCAAAGGAAAAAACTATTCGAAAACTACCGGGTAAATGACC
Organism: Scaptomyza parva; assembly: GCA_035044645.1. Lineage (NCBI taxonomy): Eukaryota > Metazoa > Arthropoda > Insecta > Diptera > Drosophilidae > Scaptomyza > Scaptomyza parva. Next base: position 8,280,435 of record JAWNNT010000065.1, on the reverse strand, counting down.
TACATTTTATTTCTTTTGCCTACCCAACATTGTTGTACAACATTTTTATGTTAAAAGTGTGACAGTTTTCAATTTCAAATTGAATTTTTTTTCGGTTTCGCTTTTATTTTTAGCACATAGCTGGCATTTTCTGTGTATTGGGTAGAACCATTTTTATATGACGAAATGAACGCGCGTTAATCATACGCACCGTTGACAAGTGTTTGCACAAATGTTCCTCAGCCAAAAAAGAGAAACAAAATATCGAAAAGAAGTCGAAATATTCAGTTTAGTCATGGTTTCCCCTTAACACTTTCGGCTGCAACTCAAAATTTAAATAACAATAAAAAGTTCAGAGCGTTTTTCCATATAATTTGTGTACCTAATGAGCAGACCTAAGAAAAGGCCAAAACTGACACGAGCCTCAGTCCCAGCATCACTTAATAGTTATAGTCTAATAAACAATGCCTTTTTAACTGTCTACTCTTCTATTATTTTTGGTTTTTTCTCTCTCTTTATACGGTTTGAGCGTGTTTTCACTTTAGCCATGATAAATTGCACATGTTTATTGTTGATTGTTGATTGCTGGTTGTTCGTTGTTTGTTGCTTGGTCTTTCCATTTCGATTGCATCTTCAACAAAAAAAAACAATTCAAAATCTGTTTTTTTTTTTTTCGTTTTTCATAAAACAGCAGCATTGCATTTTCAAACATAAATCAAGCAACTGACGACTCATAATGCATACACAATTTATTTATTGAATTTTATGATAAATATTTTATAAAGCCCAGGCTTCGGCTTCCACAAATGCTCGATGGATGGTCAAAGAGGCGCCTGCCTAATTGTGGCGTTAATATTATGCAGATTTCATGCCAAGCCAAGTCAACTGAGCCAAGTCAACCGAGGCAGCCAGCTATAAATGTTGCAAAGCACCTTTTTTTTTTATGTGTGATAAATCGCCGGCTGCTTTTGGGGTTTTTTCTTGCGGGTATTTAGGAGATGAAGAAGGCGTAAACTCGGTGTCCGACTGGAGTGGCAAACGGGCAACTGGCAACTGGTAACTGGCAAAATGTGTTGCAATTTGTACGGGGTGCAAGTTTCGTGTTTGTAGCGTTTGAGGCACCCTGACAGCTGCCACTTGATTATGGCCGTTAAATTATAGCCTAACCTACGTGTACGGCAAGGTCAAGCTGTCTGTAAGAGGTTGATTGATTTCAAATGCAATTTTTTATCGTTTGAATTAGTTATAGAAACTTTCAGTTTGGTTGGTAACTGAAATGAACTGACTCTAAATCTGAAGCAAGAAGGATTCGTTGTTATATAAACCACAAAGTGAAGTTTATTTGTGGCTTCAAGGTCGGAGTAATAATTTTGTAAAGTTGATCAATAAGCGAAATTCCCATTCTCCATCCACGGATGCTGTCATCTTACTCAATATTCAATACTCAATACTCATTGTAATAAGTTTTATTGTTTTCCCTTTTTTTTGCTCGCGTGAAACCGCAAATCGTTTTGAAATCACTGACTCTTGATTGCTGCATCTGGTTTTTTTTGAAGATGAGCAAGGAATCAAAAGCCAAAGCCTAACAAACTTATTTATATCTCAAGTCTGACTGCGTATTGTACCTTTTTGTGTCTCTATCTGTGTTACTTGAGACAAGTTCGGTTTACTTAATTGTTTTTATGGTCCATTTTCTTGCCATAAACTTTTTTATGACCGCACAATCAAACTGCTTGGAGTTTTTTATGGCAGACTCCTTTACAGCAATTGGTGGCAACAACAACAACAGCAACACCAACAGCAGCAACCACAAACGTATAAAATCAACTATTATTACTACTATTGAAAATCATTGATGTTGCATTTTTAACTAGCGATAAAAATCACAGAAAATTTGTTTAAAAAGATACTGATAAGCCCTGGTGAGAGGAAAAGGGAAAGGGAGAGAGATTTAAGCTGTTAATAGAAGGTTATCACTTCATTAGTTGAAGCTTAAAGAAATCCATAAAAATCACTTAAAACTTAATGAGAAATAATCACCTGTACTAACTAGAAAGTCTCTGTTTAAAATCTAACATTAATAAATGAGCGGTGAGAAAGTCTATTAAAATAAATATATATATAAAAAATCATAATAAAAAAGTAAGAAGGCTGTAGTCGAGTAAGATCGACTAGCAGATACCCTAAACCCTTGACCATACAGACGGAGAGAGGGACGACCGTCTATCTGACTCCTTGTACTACCGGACCAATGCTTATTGGTTTCATATCTCCCGCGTTTCTTAACCGATTTTAATAAAAATTTCACAGATGTTCATTATTTTGTTAATAATTTTGATCCCCATTTTCAAGTTTTCGAAATTTAAGATTTTTTTGTTATCGATTCCAGGTGTATATCGTAAACCTAAAAAGTTATCGAAAATTTGAAACAAACTTACTATGCCTAGAGATTAGGAAGAGTTCATATCTAAACTCTGCAATCTCTTTCTTTTGTATTGCATACTTTTGCACAAAACCATTATACCCTTATTTTTAGCCATATCATGGGTGAAGGGTATAAAAATCTAAAGAATTAGCATATATAATGCTTCGAATGAGACAGCATTAAGAACTTATTCTTAACATTGAGCCAAAACAACTCGAGGCCACTCTTGACCCATATTAGAAGTGTGCAAAATGAGCTCGTTGTTGGCCATAAAAAAAGATATATGAAATGTGAGAAACCAAGAACTAGAAAACATTGCGATCAATAACAAGCGAAAGTACAAGACACAAAAACAAATCACGTGTTGATAAAGAAAAATCAATATACAGTATTGTTATTTTTGTTAGCCTTCGTGCTAATTGGTTATTTATTTTGTTTTTTCTACCAGACATGCAAGACATGGTAGTACTTAGATGTAAATATTCGTTGTAGATATATTATATGGCGAGTGAGTGCTTTTTTTTTTTTGGTGGCGTGCAACAAACAACTGACCCCATTTACATTTTTAGCAGGGCGTTCAAGCCATGAAAGAAAGGCAACAACGTTTTTATGTGGTTTTTTACTACAGTTGTTTGGGAGTGTTTATAACGCTAACACTTTCATTGTTTTTTGTTTGCGTTATCGTACAGCGATATGTAATATACATATATATACATATATATATACATAATGCCAAAGAAATGCAAAACAAAATTACTCACTAATATGCATTGTTAGCTAATGAGTCCAAAAAACAGAAGAAAAAAAATATGTTGGCTAAATGAGTTAAGTTATTATTATTCGCGAATAGATCTTATATAATCTATTCAAGTTTTCCCACGCACATTGTCGACTTAAAGCAGCTTAAATATTAACCACAAAAGCAACAAAGTTCGTCATTCAACATAATTTGACATAAAGTTAAGAGAATTATAATTAGCTGTCAGCTGGCAGCAGTTAAACCGAATTAGAGATCAGAATTCACCTCACCTTGACTTTGACAGCAACAACAACAAACACTAAACAAACACACACACATAGAGACAACAACAACGAACAACTTGAGACAGCAACTAGAGCTAAAAAGTAAAGTAACAAACGCAGTAAGTGAGATAAGCGCCACAAAGATAACGCCAAAAACTAACCGAACAAAAATGTACAAAGAGTGAATGAAAAAAACCCCCAGCTACAAAAAACGAAATACTTAATAATGCACACTTTGAGGAAGAGAGAGAGAGAGCTGCAAACTCTTTCGACCACAACTTAAAACTATATAAGCCAAGTGCTGTACGCTGTTCTTAGCCATCTGCCCCCTGCCATCATTTTAACCTCTTTGCACAATTAAAATACAAAAAGAAAAAAAAGTAAGTAAAAAAAATTGGATTAGCGCAGCCAACAAAGCAAAAAAAAAACAGACCAAGAGTTGAAATGTTGCCGGCTGCTTTTCATTTTCTTCCTCTTCCACCGAATGCCTTTTTTGCAGAAGCTAAAGTTGAAGCTGAATCTAAATCTGAAGTGTCTCTCACTGTTGGCACGTCAACGGCGCAGTCGCAGTTGCCGTCGCAGTTGACGTCGCTGCCAGCGTCTGGGCAAAGATTACGCTGACAGATAATTAAAATTGTAACTACGTTTCGATTGCAGTGCCTCAAAGAAGTTTGTGTACGCGCAAAGCTAACTAATTGGCATTTGAACACAAATTAAAATGCAACACAGAAAGTATAATTAACAATCAAATTTTTATGTCCTAACCCTTAACTAACTTTATATGCTTTAACATTACTTTTCATTACTAGTCAATAAACTAATTTGTACGTTAAAAATTATATTGCAAACTTTCTATATAATAAAAAAATACTTTAATAGCAAATAATTGTCAATAAAGCACTAAAATTCATATAAAAAGTAACAAAAAAAAGAAATTCTAAAAACTTCTAAGCGTAAAATTCTAAACACTTGTTCACATACAGTTTTGTGCTACTGTTTAGAGTCTAATGTATTTGTGCATGTGTCTTTCTTTCTCTCTTTATCTTCCTCTTCATATGTGTGTGTTTGTGTTTATAACTAAATAGAAGCGCTTTTTTTTAGTGGCAAGTACTACGTAGTTAACGTTTAAATGAGGTTTATACTCCCTCCCCTCCCCTGCTCCTCCTCCTCCGCGCCATCTCTTCATACATCTGAGTTTTTTATTTTGCACAGATAGCTTTAGATGTGTTCTGTTTTGTTTCGCCATTATAAATTCCACAGCATTATTTGCATATTTAAGTAAGTAAATGTTGTTGAAGATTCGTGTGCAGCAAACAGCTGGCTGAGAAGATTCTACACGAGTCTTCGCTGAGCTCAACTCTAATTGGAAAGACAGCAGCGGTATTTGGAGCATTGTTTGCTCTTGTTTTGCGTCTTCTTTTTGTTCAAGACTGCTCTTTGATAATTTACAGGTCGAAATTTTTGTAGGTTACGAGGCGACAACAAATGCACTTTGTAGTTAGCAAATTGCAGATGCAATGAAGAAGAAAAAAAAAACTTTCCCAGACAGAAAGAGTGAAAAAGAAAAGAAAAGAGAAGGAGATGGAGACGGAGGTGTTTTTTTGTTTCTCCCCTTAAGGCAAAAATGGCAATTTTCGTTAATAGGTGAAAATAAATAATAATATTTTCTTGGTGCTCTCAAATCAACGAATAGATTTGCTTCCTTGTTTCTTCACAACAACACCAACAAACACCAACAAACACAACATCAAACACCAACAACAAACAAACACACGAAGGAGAAGAGAGCAGGAAACGAAGACTCGCAAGACTTTATAGCGAGATTTATTTTGCACAATTCCGGTTTGTGGTGATTTTGTTGTTGTTTGGACCTTTTTTTATTTCAATTTTTAGTGCCACTATTTGCTATGTCCACTCTTTCTCCTTCTCCTGAAGAACACGAACGAACCTTTAACTGATCTTCAATAGAGCGAAAAAGAAGGAGAAACACACTCTATACGAGTGAGAGCGAGAAAGGGCGAACAAGCGAGTGTGCATATGATAACAAGGCGAAACAGTTGACAAAAAGGAAGTTCAGAGAGACAGCAAAAAAAGAATAACAACAACAACAATAACTAAAATCGATGACAGCTGTTTGTTGTTGGGGCTTCTTCTTCTTCTTCATCCTGCTTCACTTTGTCTTTTACTGTTTTTTGCTTTCGGTGAAGAACTTTTGACACTGAGTTTATTTTTTTTCATTGTTTTTGTTGGCGCCCACACAAAGACAGCAATTGAAGCTTCAATAAAGTCTTTAAACTTTGAGCACCTGAAAACTATACGTTTTGTTGTTATGTCAATTGACACTGACACAGTGACACGCAAAAAAATCGATATTAAAATAAATTGCAATTAAACAATTTGGCCGCTAATGTGGCTGTGACATAGATATTTAATTCCTTTGTGTGCAAATTTTAATCTTTTTCCCCTTTTTTCGCTGCGCATTTTAATTATACTATTTTGGTCATTCACACGGTTAATTACCAATTTGTGCAGCTACTAACAACTAATGTAGTTTTTAAATAATTATTATTAACGTTGCCAATGACAGCAACAACAAGGAAACAACACACAAAACACACACACTATATTGCAGGCGAGAGTGCGACGCGCGCAGCTGAGCGGCAGCTGCGTTTTCCGTTAGATTCGATTATACGACTTACGACGAGACGAGACGAGACAAGACGAACGTGTACGTCCAAACATGAGCGCGCTCGGGCAGCAACTGAAAGCCACAAATATTGTCGTACGGCTTATGGGCTCCCAAAACGACGACGACGACGACGACGTCGGCGAAGCACCAAAAGCGTCGAAGCAAGCACACACAGACCAACCAAACAAAGACGTCGCGCAGCGCCAAATGTGCAAGAAGAATAAGTGGAGAGAGCGAGAAACAAAAAACGTAAGGTGGTGGTGGTGGTCGTGGTGGCTAGCCAAAGGTAGACGCTTACGTTACGTTAGGCTGCTTGAGGCAGGTTGGAACGTCGTTTAACGGCTAGCTAGACTGTGGTGAATATGAATGCTGCGTGTTTCTCTGTCGTCTCTCTGCGTGTATTGTGGTCAGGTGAGTATGCGTTCGCTGCACCTACTCCAACATGTTGTTCTTGCTATTTGCTCTGTTTTAATTGAACGCTGCTGCACTGTGACTGCTGCAGCTGATAGGAGTACCCGCACACACACACACACACACACTTATACACAGCCCAGCCAGCCAGCGAGCCTCTATAAATAGCTCAGACCTAGCCTCAGAGGCGCGTGTGCCACAATTTAGTTTTATCGTTGATTGAGCGTTAGCCTATCATTAGCTGGACATTTGGCTCTTGCCTCAGCTATTTTACAGCATGTTCTGCATGTGTCCAACTGAAGCCATTGAATGCCAATTGGGTTTACATTTCCAATACTGGAATGGGGTGGGTGTCTATGCTTAATGCTTCAATTCTTAGTAGGGGGCGTATTGAGTCAAGTAACTGAAAAGGCGTGGTGAATATGCAATGAAATTAGATATGAAAAATAAAATGTGATAACACAAATTTGCAAATATTTGTATTTAGTATGATTTCATATGGTATTTCCAATGAGTTTGCACATAAAAAAAAAGCGATATCAGTACTAAATTGCGATAAGTAATTAGCCTTGAATACCAGCATCAAATGAAGTTCATACGTAAAAGTGACTCATCAGAAGAAATAACACCAGACAAAATGGCAGATAGTGAGACAAAGTTTTGTAGTTGTTGTTGATGTCATTAAAAGACAATTGCGTATCATGAAACATTTCGTATTTTGTGTTTTTGCAATTGGCAGCTGTGTGAAATGAAACAAAATGTCTTTTATAATGTAATTTGGGTTTTCTGTTTTTTCACGCATCAATGCCAGGCGACTATTTTTGGGGACTATGATTTTTGTGACTAATCGGGCAATCGGGGGGTGGCGTAAAGAGCTCAGAGCTCAGAGCTGATATTCTTTTCATGAGAGTTGAATGCACTTTCGATTATTTCGATTATTTTTTAATGTCCGGCGACTGTTTTTATGGTCACATTGGCCGCACAAAATCAACAAATTGCGCAAGAGCGTTAAGTAAAATAAATATTTGCAAGCATTCGAAGCTTTTCTTTTATTGTCGTCGTTGTTGTTGTGTTTGTCGTTTTGTTTTCGCCGTCAAGTCATACTTAATGAAGTACTGTCGCCGTCAGCGTCGACCTTTGTCGGCTTTACAGTTAAAGCTCAGTTGTTCTCTCACACGATTTGAGCTTTATGTGCATGCTAATTGGTTTATGACCCATTTCACCTCGAAACTGGAAACTGGAGCGAAGAAAGAACCAAATTATGTGAAAACAAAAAATTCTGTTTTCGAATTGAAGTCGCTGCCAGCTAACTGCATGTAATTAAGACACTTCGTTGTTTGTGTATATTTTTGTATGTATATTTTTAAGTCTTCCGCATTTTGTGCTGCGCTTTAATGCCTTGTTGCATGTGAGTCAGAGGGCCACACACTTGAGAGCTGTCATTCAAGACGAAATCTCGTTAAAGATGCTGATGCTCCGATAGCACATAAGCCATTTTGGGTGTGACTTGGCTTGCCCTTTGCCATATCACAAACATTCATATATCCCACATATCCCGACTTATCGTTTAGGCTTACAGGCACAGCTGCAATTTTTCGTGATATTGCAAGCGATATGCATTTCAAGGTATTAAGGCTTACCTGAAAATGATATGCACTACCAATCAACGGGTTCTCCATATAAGACTCACTGAATAACAATATTATTAAATTTAGATTTCGATTTGACGTGAGACACAAAAGAATGTCTAGATTTCCCAATGACATAAAGTCTTCAATTTCAAAGTGTCACAAACCCAATGACACAGTTAAGTGATCTCCCACGCTAGTTAGTGTATTCGCCACATTGGTAAATAAACACACGCGTGGGCGTCTTTGGCGACGAGCAGTCGATAACGTAACGAGCCGGGCAGGTTGCCAAAATTGTTGCAATATGTCGAGGGTGTGTGAGAGCCACACACACACACACACACAGAAGAGTGGAACACTGAGAGTGGAAGATGTAAGAAATAACTCATGCCACTTACCCTGCGCTGCTGTGGCTGCTGTTTCTGTTGCTCATAAAAGTTGCTGCTGCTGCCATTCTCTAGCCATTCCACATCGCTACAAGATCAAGAGAGAGAGAGAGAGAATAAATTAACAACCACATGTTGAGTAAATTCACCACACAACAAACGAAAGCGCAAGCTCTCTCGCGCTCTTCGTGCTCATTATACTCACCGCTGCATGCGCTGTATGACCGGCAACTGAGCGGTGCTATCGTGAATGCGCACCTGATCCGGTGTAATCTCTTCGAGCAGAAACATATTCTTGCTTGCCAATGGCACTGAGGAAGCAGACGCATCGCTCTCTGCGGCACCGCTATAAAAGAGCGGACTGAGCGGTCGGCATGCGCCACCCAAAAGCTCATCGATGTTTTGATGACGGGAAATAAAAAGCTTGTCGCCTACACGACCACTTGGTGGGGTGTATGAATAGCGCGGTGGCGGCGTGGGTGCTGTGGATGTTGACTGCTGTGTTGCCATTTGAACTTTTGACATTGGAATGTTATCGTAGGGCGATGTGCAGAGCTGTCGCTGTTCTGTAGATGAGGGATCAACTGGTACAGGACTGGCACACTGACCTAAAGGCGGCGGGCGGTAGGTAAAGTTGAAGGAGCTGCTTAGTTCGGTGGGCAGCATATCCTGCACCTGGTTATCCACTTCGTCTATGGCAGGTGTGGGTAGCGCCGATTCCTCATTGTTCTTTTGCTCCTCATCCTGTAGCCACCAGGCCCGGTCGCCCGACTCCCAGTGCTTGATTGTGCGTGGTGGTGGCGTTGGTGGCTTCACTGGTGGCGGTTCGTTCTCCTTTTCCTGCCACCAGGCACGTTCGCCACTCTCCACACGCTGCACATTAAAGAGCTTTTTGGCGGGTCCCGCTTGCCACCAGTGCTTAGCACTGTTCTCCGACTGGGTGGATTGCTTAGAGCGATCGCTGCTGGGCAACTTGATGGTCACCTCCACATGTGGTTCGTTATTGTTAACATCCTCATGGTAACCATTTTGTTTTGATTGATGCTGCTGTTGTTGTTGTTGTTCCTGCTCCTCTAGCCACCAGGAATCCTGCTCGGGTGAGATGCGACTACGTGGCATTAGTTTGACTTTCCCACTGTCCTCCGATTCGTGACTTAATCCATTGCCATTAATGAGATGTGTATGATTTTCCTTACTTTCGATTTCTTTGTCGTCCTTACTACTGCTCCACCAGCCTGCTCTACTGTGCTCCTCTGTGGCCGCACTTATATCCTGCTCATCATCTAGAGGATTCAGTGTTTCTTCGGCCAGCGTATCATCCTCATCGGCAGCTGCATCCTGTCGCAACCACCAGGCATGATCATCACCCGAATCAATATGTCTCAATCTGAAAGGCATGTCGCTGCGATTGTTGTAATCAAGAGCGGAGGCTGTATTTATTTGCAAGCTAGTGTCCTGCCACCAGCTGGGTTCCTCTGTATCTCCCTCTTGTTCCCTTGAAGTAATCGCGTCGGTCGACAGACTCTCTGTCGTCGTGCTCTCCTTTGTTTCGTTGGGACTCGTTGTCTCCTTGGGACAATGTGTGCTGGAACTTAGTGTGGAACTTGGGGGTAATGTCGTTGGTGTCGTTGGTAACGTCGTTAGTATCGTCGTCAGCAAAGGATTCACCTCGCTTGTTTCGTTCGTTTGCGTTTCTAACGCTAGACTGATCGTTGAGATCTTTGATGGCTGCATTTCTCCCTCGCTGCCGGTGCTCTCAGAGCTTTCGAGGAAGATCGGTTCACTATTTGCGTCCGCCTGACGAGTGGCGAAAAAATTCGATACACCCGAGAGCTTCTGCAGACGTAACTGTTGCTGTTGCTGCTGACTGACCGACTCGTGGGACCGTGAGTCAGTGGCGGACTTGCGGCTATTTTGGTGTTCCCTACTTAATTGGCTGCCAACCGAATCGCAGTCACCTGTCTGATGAATGACGACCTTCGCGTCTGTTGTCGTTTGTTCTTGCTCTTTAGCTATCTCTTTATGGTTTTCCCTCTCTTTCTGTTTCTCTTTCTGTTGATTGTTGTTCACGGTGGACTTTTTCTTGCTTTGCTTTTTGTTAGTCTTGCCCCTTTGCTCACTGTCCGAGGAGGAACAGGCGGAAGTCGTCGAGCAGCTGCTACCGCTCGCACTACCACCATTGCTGGGTGCACAAGATTTATGTGCTTTTAGTTGACGATTTGATGACGTTGCTTTACCATTTGCAAGCTTTGTTGCTTTGCGATTAGAGGCGCTGCTACCTTCTGAACCTGCGCTGGGTGAGCGTTCCTGCTGCTGTTCCTCGGACTCGGCACCACTACTGGGTGTCCGAGATTTCCTTGGTCTGTCAGTGGGCCCCACATTCAGCGAACTCTTTCGAAAGTCCTTGTTGGGCCAGGGCCACTTGGCCAAGGAGCTGTTCGAGTTTGAGCTGCTATTGCAGGTTTTTCCGGGGGAATCTGCCTTGCTAGGTGCTGCGGGCGGCTTGTTCACTAGATTCTCGACAGATGATTGTCGGGAATTGAGCCGGACAGCTTTGGGTGGAGATAGCTTGGACTTGCAACTGTTGCTTGACTTGGAACTGGCCGTACTAACAGAAGCCGTACCGTTGCTTTTGGATGTTACGACCTCTTTGTTTTCCTGGCTGGGAGAGCTATACCTGGGTGAATTGCTTGGAGATTGGCAGCTTGATGTAGTACCGTTGCTTTTGGGTGTTACGACCTCTTTGTTTTCCTGGCTAGGAGAGCTATACCTGGGTGAATTGCTTGGAGATTGGCAGCTGGCTGTAGTTCCATTGCTCTTGGGAGAAGCTATTTCCTTGGTTTCTACGCTCGGAGTTCCGGACTTGGGTGAATTACTGTTCGATTGTGAGCTAGCATTATAACGTAGGGTGCTAATTCGATCCCTGTGGCTGTAGTTGGAGCTGATGCTACTACTACCACCAGATCCGGCGCTGTATCTCAAATAGCGGGTGGAGTCATCTAAACGATCTGATTGCATCTCCTTTTCAAGCATCTGGCGGGGCTTGGTAGATCGTTGGATGGTCTTTTCAATGGTTTTGGCAATGTCCATGCGACGCGTTCGCTGCACAGTAGTACTGCCTGGCGGAGTAGGTGAAGTCGCACGTGTGACCACAACAACGGAAACAAAGGTTTCCTCATCTTGCGAGGGTTTCTCCACTTGTGGCTTCTCCTGCTCCTTCGGCTCCTCTTTGGGAACTTCAACCACAGGTTCGTCCAGTTCCTTCTCTCTGCTTGCCTTGGCTCGACTTGCAGTTCTTGCATGAAAATCACTTGTGGTCAGGTAGGAAATTGACTTGTCCAGCATATTGCTGCTTCCTCCATTTAATCTAGAGCCCGCTGCATAGCGACTGTTATACCCATTCCTTGCTGTACTATTTCGATAGGTCGCGCCACCTAATTTACTTCTTGCACTGTCCAGCACTGGACTGGGATCCCTCGACTTTGACTTTCCCCGATTCGTGTGCTCCAACGCTACCGGACTAGGATCCCGTGAACGTCCATATTTACTGCTGGCTACACCCAACTTGCTACTTGTCGCACCCGTATATCTTTTGATCGGACTACTTCGATCACTAGTACTGTTGACATCTTTGGTATCCGGTTTGGCAGTGCAGCCATAGCGACTTACATAGCTGGTGACTGGAGTAGCGGGTGGATCCCTCTTGATGCGATATGTGCCACCAGAAAACGAGGGACGATATGTGCTGGGCGTGGCCAGAGAAGTGTAGCGGGAAGTCGAACCACTGCCCAAATCACCACCAAGAGCGTACTGCGAAAAGTAAGGGTATTAGTAAGGCTATTGAAGGCTAGGTGAATAAGAGAATGTGACTCACAGTCGAGCTGGCTGGCTTGTAGGAACTACCCAAGTTCGATTTCCAGGGTGTCTGCAATGAGAATTCGAATATTATTTAAGTTTATCATTGAGTTAACAAACTGTAGAGTACGTATAATATTCGTCTAGACAAATGTCTGCAATCAATTTCCAACCTAATTCAAGTCAATTAAAACAGAGCTGTTATTTAGTCCATAGAACTTAAACCTAAATGAGAGTTCTATATAAAGAACATCGATGAGCAATGCAAGTTGAGTTTGATTGATTGGCGCACTCAGTCGTTCCATTTCGAATAGACTCCTTCCAACTCCACTGCCCGCTGGGAATTGGTGGTTGTGTTCATTGAGAGATGCATTCCACAATTATTCGCACACATTTTATCATCTTCAACATACAGGCACACACACACAATGCACAACCGAGAAGGAAAAGGAAGAGGTAAGGCCGTTCATATCACAGACACATCAACACCATCGAGGCACACAAGCAAATGCCTCCTCCCTCCCCTGTTTTAGTGAACCTCCCCTGGTAGACAAGGGACAAGGCCCCCATCACACACATTTGTTGGGTCTGCTTTGAACTTGTTTTTGTGGCATACGATTTCTTTTTGGCGTTCGTTTCGTTCGTATTTTAATTTCAATTTCAATTAAATGGCGCTGTAGCACGCGTTCTTCAATTAATTTGGACGTGTAAACAGATTCATTTCGATTATTTCAACATCTGCCTTCTAATCTCGAACCACATTAGAAATAGGGGCATAAACCATAAATGCGTTTGCCCTTTGCCGTAATGTGAAAGGAAAAAGTTTGAACAGATATCTATTCTATAATATAGTGCATATATTCGCATTCACAATCGTGATTTTTTGTCAAAAGGTGAACTTTGTTTAGGGTTAAGCTAAAATCAGTGAAGAACTTAAATATATTTTGAAAATATTTTCGAAAAATACCAAAGAAATTCAGAAGCTAAATAAAGTCACAGGTAAAAATGTTCGAAGTGTCTATAAAATCAACGATTTACCTAATAAACATTTTGGAATTCTCAAATGTGAATCATGCAAGAAATTCCATGTCTCGTTGGTGATGCTAATGATGATGATGATCGGAGCTGGTGTAGCTGGAGCTGGAGTAGCTGGAGTGTGTCCCAAGTGGAGCTCAACGCTGGCGCCACGCGTCTGCCACACGCCACAAAACACCGAATGACATGTATCATAAAAAATGCATAGACACGAGAAGTATAAGTGCAACGCCTAAGTACCCGACCGCCCAGATTGTTAGAGGGCAATATGGATGGTGGAGAGAATGGGGAGAGAAGCTGAGTTAATTGTTTTTGCTCAGTGAAATGGAATGCCAAACACAAATAGCACAACAATGTGCAAAGCAAGCAAAAACCGACGGACAGCAGTCAAGGGAAAGTGTACAACAACTACTATGAGAGAGAGATGAAGATTTCCATGTGTCTTTACTTAGAAGTACTCTGTGTACACTTTAACTCACTCCAGAATGTCTGTCTGCCTGCCGGACACCCCTCTCTCTCCTCACTCTCTTTCTCTACCATTTGACAGCGTTATTATTGTGGACTCAATTAGGCGCTGGCACTGTTCGAGGCGCTATAAAACGAGCCCTGTCTGTCAGTTGGCAATCTCTATAAAAATAAAATACCAAAAAAAAAACCAACCAGCAGACCCGGCAAAATGTTTCAAATGCATTTAACAAATGCGGCCAGTCAACCAGTCAAACCGTCAGCCGAAATAGCCAAACAGCCAACAACATGTTGAGATGGCCAACAAAAAATCAAATTACTCGCAAAAATACATTCGCGTGCCGCCGTCGCACATACAAAATGATTTATATATACACACGATATAAACATATATTATATATATTTTTTATGGTAAGAATATTTTTAGTTTCTGATGTCGTTGTGTCAAATTTACAGAAATATATCAGTAAATATGCTTAAATCGCAAACATAACAAGAAGCTGTCGAAATGTTGAATAAGGCTTTGATGATCAACTAGAAGATACCCAGCAATTTGTTTAACGAAAGAGACTAAGTTTAACAAACTTCAACTATGTGTATAAAGTTCCTAACTAAAACCCTCAAGAATGAAATGAAAAATAATTCGTAATGCACTCAGTTCTGTGATTGTTTTAGTTTCGTCATTTTTTTTTTTTTTTTGTTTCGATGCCAGCTCATTTCTGGTTGTTGTATTATTGATTATGAAATGCAAAAATGATTCTTTGTTACTTTTTTGCTGGCAGACAAAAATTAATCATAACATAACAAAAGAAAAACAAAACACAGAACCACAATTTGTAAGATTGCCAAAAAAAAAACACGACATCAAACTAGGGAGATCCCCGCGCCACGGGTAGCAGCAAGCCCAGATTTCTAGTCTCTGGCACAAAAGGATCCCAAACGGGCGGCTTAGCGGGATACTTTTCCATGGCATCCCGCATACCCCGCATGCCCAGCTCCAGCGCTGAGTTGGAGGAGCTGCAACATGCCGGCTGCTGTGTGAAGGGACCATTGAAGTGTATGTAGATATCGCCCTGACTGGCCAGATCCAGACCATATGTGGTCAGATCCTCACCAATAGCCAGCTGCAGATCGATCTCTTCACTCTGATTCACACGCAACTTGGCCGCCAAGTTGGCAATGCCAAAGAGTTCTGTTGAACCAGAGGCGGATATATTTGGCAGTTGACTCTCCGGGCATATCACATCCGAGTGCTGGCCAAAGATATCCGCATACGTGGGCAATAGGGGCAACTGATTGTGCAGCTCGGGAAAGAGCCGATAATCCCAGTCACTGAATGTTGGCGGAGGCGATGGAGGAGGCGGTGGAGTGGAACATGGATTCTCAATATCTGCTTCCTGCTCATCACTTCTGCTCTGCTGATCATTTGGTTGCTGCTGCTGCTCCTCTTGACTTGCCTCGCTGTCGGCGGCGGCGGCAAAATGCAACGGTTTCACCTTGCAACGTAATCGACGTCGTCGTGGCATTGTTGTTGTCTAACTTAGAATCTGACTTTCAAATACTTGCTTAAGAAGCAAACACACAATTATTGTTAACTTTTACGCCGCCTGCCCCGCCTGCTCCGCCCTTCTCCCCAAAACAAAAAAATTATCATCTATGAATATTCACACTTTGTTAATTAATTAGGTGGTGCTTGCTACACGCAACTTCGCCCTCCTTGCAACTGCAGCAGGAACATCAACATCAACAGCAACATCCATAGACAAAGTTTCAACATTGTGTGTGTGTGTGTGTGTCATAAATATTTACAACTTCCTTCTGGCCATTAAAACTCCACACAGCCAGGAACAAACTTACTACAAACGACACAATAATAAAAAATTATTTCTATGTATATTTTTTCCCTTTTTCGTGCATTTTTAGAAATCTCTGGTCTAAAAATACACTCAAACACACACAGTCTTTCTCAATTTTGAAAACTGACAAACACTTATCCCAAAGTGGAAACTTGTTGAGCCACACACACATAAACTGATCGGTTTCTTTTTGGGTTTGGGGCGCAATCTTTAATTGATTTATAGCTTAGGTGTTTAGTTAGCGTTCAAAGTTCAACATAAAGTTAAGAAGTTGACACGTTCTATAAAGATAGATATCTGTTCTGTACTTAAAACATGAATAAAGTGAATGTGACATGATTTTAAGTTATAAAAATACTTTCTAATAAGATTGTAGTCTAACAAATTCTTTGATCTTATCTTGCTAACTAATGTAAAATCTCTTTAACTTCTGTGATCTTAAACGAAAAAGTGTCAAATGAATCATAAACATTTAAAGAATTAAAAGATTCCATCATTAATCATCTTAGTAACCAACTTATGTTAAAAATAATAAATCAAATCCGAGCCACAATCACATTTAATAGTATACAATTACAAACAATTTGCCTGTTTCTTTGAAAACTAAAAACAAAAACATTTTCAAAGCATTCGTTCTTATACACTGAACAAATCAGAACAATTGACTAACAAGCAAAAATAAAACTAAAACCAAAAAATCAATTACCAACCAAAAAGCTGGTCCAAAACACGGGCAGACGGCAAAAGTTTTTGTTTTTTGAAAATTGTTTATCATGGAATTGGGCCATTAACACGACTGAACTCGAGCACCAAAAAACAACAACTAGTTAAACAAAAGGCAACAGCAGCAGCAGCAACACCCGCAGCAACACAGCAACAACACCCACAACAACAAAAAGTTGGCGAAAACAAAAGTGCCCCAAAGGAAAAGCCAAATTTATAGATACAATTTACAGACACACACACATGTACATTGTACGTATGTTTTGTTTTGCATACGTGTCTGTAATTTATCCATTACGTGTGGGTGTGTAGTTTGAAAACTAAATACTAAATACATTGGCCTGCCGCATCGGCAATTAGTCGACAACAAACAAAAATCGAGAATTTGCAAACAAAATAGAGAAAAACTAACAATTAAGATACAGATACAATAAAGATACAGCTACAGCTACAACGTGTTGCAGAGATACTTTGTTGGCATTAGGTTTTACTTACATAACTGCGATAGGATGACATATTGTTCGATTACGTTATTTTGGCAAGTGGCTTTTTGGCTATTAAGCAATTTGCGTTTTATTTTGGTTCTTTTTCTTCTTCACTTTGAATTTGTATTTTTATTTTATTTATTTTTATTTATGTTTGCTTGTTAATTATAAACAATTTGTGACATATTAACAAGAATTTAATTCTTGACATTTGGCGATGGTTTTGCATACATTGAGAAATTCACTTGAAATATATTTCGCTTGTAATTCAATACGATTGATGAACACACATAGATACACTCGCACACACACTAATAAACACAATTTTAACTACTGATGGCAATTAGAAATGCGACAGCGTATCTTTTGGCTGCATCCACGGTGGCCGCTCAATTGCAATAGATGCAAAATAAATTAGATACATTTACACATTGGCGACGACAAAATCACACAAATACCAACACACACACACACTTTGAGATACAATTGCCAGGCATCAGATACAAAAACAATTTACATTTACACATTTGCCTCAGAATCAGCCACACTTTGATTTTTTTGCGCTCAACAACGAAACGAAGTGAAACAAAAAGTTTTCCGTGCGTATTTTTGCATCACTTTTGCTCTGGGCTTGTGCCACTTTACATAATCCGCCGGCACGCAACAACAACAGCAACGGCAGCAGCAGCTGAAGATGAAGCAACGGGAGCAATGAGAATGTTGCCGGCTAAGATACAAAGTCGGGAGACTGCTGCAACACACACACACACACGTCACGGTGTCTTTTATTTATGCGTTGATATTTTGTGCCTGTCGCTCCGATTTTTATTCTTTTTTCTTCTTTTTTATTCCTCTTGCACTCGGCAGCGATTTTCTTCTTAATATATTCTTTCTTTTTTGTCCGATTTCAGTGAAAAAACGGTTGGTATTTATTTTTAAATTTAGCAAAAGTATTTGTCGCATGCGATCGCCTTCGCCGTCGTCGTCGTTGTTGTCGTCGCCGTTGCCGTCACGAAGCGCGTTTTCTTTTAGTGCGATGCGACTCGGCGCGTTGTCAAAGGAAAACTGCCCCGTTGCGTTGGAAAATCTTCTGTTGTGTTCGCTGAGATTTTTCCCTACCGAATGAGCGAGAGCAAACGCAAGTCTGAAAAACAAAAAAATTCATACCTAGTGATTTTTTCGGTGAGCTATGCGTGTAGTATTTTCGGGTAAACTAAGAGATCGAGATCGAGATTTCTCTCTCGGTTTTTGTCTCTCGGAACAGAATTTGCGCTCTCTTTAGTTTGAATAGTTGCGTTTTGTTAAATTGCAATAATGAAATAAATAATACATTTTTCTTCTTTACTTTTTTTTTTTTTGGTATAGAGCCACGCGTATATCTGGCGAAAATCTTGCGTACGCCTTGTCTATATAATGTGTATATATAAATAACGGGTCAGCAGCACATTTTATCGCATTTCGACAGCTGTTACAAATTTATAACATTTTTGTAATACGACAGGCGGAAAACAAAAAAATGAAATAATAAAAATGGAAAGTCTTTTTTTTGCATTCTATTTGGATTGCCCTATTAAGATTTAAAATATGTGTTTTGTCTATTAATAGATAAATAATTTAAAAGATTTTGTGTTTTTTTTTATAAACAGAAAGGTATAAATATATTTTGAATTCATGAGTAATCAATGAGTGGGGAAATGCTAAGATATAGTACATGCTTTAAAATTTGACTGAAAATTTGATAGGAAAGTTGATTTTAGATTGGATCTGCTTGAATATTGAGATGTCATCAGAAGAAGAAAGTTGATATGCAATGTTAAGAAAGAGTTTGATTGAATTATTTACTAAACTGAATCAACAGTAATAGTAGTTTTTGAGGTTTTTATGTTCAGTTAGAATTACTTTTAGTCATTTGAACAATCTTAATTGAATAATTGAACAAGTTTGATGATGAACTAAAGAACTGAAGTACCCAAATGAACTTTTTCATTCATGAGAACTATAAAATGAAACGCTACTACCTATGCTGATCAAGAAACCAAAAGAAACTTTTAGTTGATGATGAACTAATGAACTGAAAGAACTTAATGAACATTTTCATTCAATGGAACTGCAAAAACCAACTCTACCTAAGAAACTATGCTGATCAAGAAATCAAAAGAAACTAAAGCCTTCTATACATTCTAACTACAAAATCTATCTCATTTAACAATTTTTCTTCATCAACTACGCAATCTTATTAAAATGTATATTTCTAAAAGTAAATTCTCATTGCTTATTAACTCTTTCCTGCATTCCTTAGTCATATTTTCCACATTGTATAAAGTATATATTTGTAGAACTCTTTCTCACACCACCAAAAAGCAAGTGTCATTAATTTATTGCACACTCATACCGTATATTTGCTGTGAGTGTATAAATGTACACATATATTGCATATCTTATGAGCACATATGTATATGTATATAATCGCACTCTGTGCACTGATATTTTGTTCTTTATTTCTTCATTTAAAAATAACGATCTGTGTGCCACTTTTGCCAGTCAGCAAAAGCAAAACTATACACAGATCCAAACAGACACACAACACACACACACACACGCACACCCAACACACACACCAAGCACCGGAAGCGTGCGGCTAGCTAAAAGAGATGACGTCCATTCAAAAATGTAGAATATCAGAGAAAAACTACAGAACAAAGATGCCATTTGCTCAGCTTGCACATGTTCAGACGTATAATATTTGGTTTTTGGTTTAAGATTTTAGTGAACATTTTAACTAAATACTAGACACTAAATATTGTGCGCGAAAAGCGACTGAAAACCAATGCCTGACTTCCTTCCTTTTTCTTTTTTTTTTCATCTCGTAGTCGAGCACATAAATCAGAATGAAGCTAAATTGCCCGAAAATCGAAGGCAAAGCTGAAAATCTAAGCGCCCATCAATAGCTAATAGTCGTGGATAAGGGACAAAAGGGAAAAGGGAAGAAGAGGGGCAACAGCAAAGTGGCTCGACACTTTGACGAAAGACATGCAGTGGTCGGGTTGGGATGGGATGGGATGGGATGGGTTGCAATGGATGCCAGCGCTTGGGGGCGTGGAAACTTAACCTAATCTGACCGACAGATACAAATAGCTTTCAACGCTGCATTAAAAAATAAAAGAGCTGCAACAGGCGTGTGCATTTTGCATGCTTTCCACAAATATTTTCCCAGTGCGTGCGTGTGAGACGCCAACAACAACAACAGCAACAACAATAATAGAAAACGCCAACGCAGTCGCCCCAGAAATGAATGCAAACAAATCGAAAGAAAAACTGAAAAAAAAGTTTGCCTCAAAACGAGAAATGAATTTGGGCAGGCCATAAAAAATACACCGACAGCCATAAAAGTCAGACCCGGCAATCCCCGGGAGCAGTCAGTGGCAGTGGCTCCCACCTCACCCCTTACCCCTTCTTCGTATGGCAACCGGGTAGCTGGTGCTACCGATGGGAATACCGGGAACACGATGCGTTGACTAAACAGGCGCAGGCCATTCAATCATTTCTACGATTTTGAATTTGTTATTTATGTATGTCCATGCGGCAACAGATTATGCAATCTAAAGATGCAAACACCAGTTCATAAAAATTAATAGTTTGGGCGTAGGAGGCGTGGCTCTGTCGGTGTGTGGGGTGGGGGAGGTGGTGAGAGAAACCTCAACGCGATTTGTTTGCGTGCTCATAAAAACAAAAAAAATGAAATATGAAAATTGTTTTTAATAACTTTTTTCATTAAGTGCATAATAATCGAGATTGAAATAAAATAAAATGTTAATGCCATATTCAAAATGTGATAAAATGGATAAAAATGTTTTTCTATCTATAACGTATACGTAATATAGCATTGCCTTGTCGATCCTTCCATTTATTCATGTCACTAAACAAAAATAATAAAACGAAAATGTAAAGAAAAATGCAGTTAATAGTTTTTTATTTACATAAAAACTCACACACGTTCGCATCACAACCAAATATTTTTGGCTAAACAATTTCAAATGAGTTTACATTCGACGGCGTTGCAACATATTATTTTGTTGTTGCCCCAAGCGTTTTTCATCTTTCACGCTTCTTTTCGTTGGCGTTTTCGGCGAGTGTTTTGTGTGTGCCAATATTTAATTTAAATATTGTTCTTAACCAACCTCACTCTATGTGGCAATAGAACAAGACGCCTTTTGTTTGTTTTAACCCCTTCCCCTCTCCTAGCTCTCTTTATTTTGTTCTGCTGGCTGCGCTATAGATTTACACATTCAAGGTTATCAGATTTAGAAGCTGAAGAAGCTCTGTGTGCTGAAGTGCCATGTCTCTCAAGTAGTTTACTAAATGCGGGAGGAGTGTGAGTAAAAGTTACGCATACGCATTAAGTATACGCAACGTCGTCGCTTTGTTGTTTTTAATATGGTTTTTATGTACGAAATCGCAGGCTTCTTCGCTGAAAGGCATCTGAAGAGGCAAAAAGTTCTATTCTTTCAAGTGGCAACTCGACACAGTTTCGTATTCGGAATTTATGTCAAAATATTACAAGATATATTATGCATTTGGTATTAACTTCTTAACTCTTAGGATAGTTAGGAAACATTGATATAATATCCTCACCTTTATCATGCTTATAATTACAAATATTTTAAAAACCCGCCGAAAGCTTTAAGAACAAAACTTTCACGAATGAAATTCGTACAAAATAGAAAAAGTTTTGGCAAATGTTGCCAGCTGTAAATTGAAAAGTCACACGAAAAGTGGGACGAAAACAAAACGACAAAGCAAAACGAGCAAATAACAACCAAAAAAGATCGAGCAAAAGTAAAAATAAAATACAGGAAAATTTCAACCAAACAAAGTTAGAGAAAAGTGCAAAAGTGCGTGTTGAAAAACAAATATTATGCAAAGAAAACAACTCTGATCTTTACCAAATAAAAAACGTATAATAAATATATCCAACAGTTGACAGTGGCTAATAGCCAAAATGGCTTTGTTGCTGGTGCACCTGCGTCGCCTCATCCTGCTGCTGAGTGTTGTCTATTTGAGTGGAACTGTTTTTCGCCGGCTGCTCACTGAACGACATCATGTCTATGCGCTGCAAGCGAACAGGATCAGATGGATGAAGGAACCGTTGCACTTTCAATGGTGGGCCTACATCTATACCTGTTACTCTTATGTGGTGCTGGTCAACTATGTCAACATGCGGCGTTTGACGAATTTAATTGAGTTTTTTTTGAGTTCAAGTTAATTTTTGCTTTGTATTATGTGAATAAAGATTTTAAGACAGTTTATTTAATAAGCGCATCGAATTGGTTTTTTTTTCAGAAGAAATAATTTTCCATGCACAGCGACATCTATGTGTCGGCGGGGTAAGTTCGCTCGGTTGCGGTCTGCGCTATGAACCTCACTAAGAATTAACTGGTTTGTGTACTGGCTAAATCTGTGCAGAAAACTAAAAAACTATTTGTCAGAAACAGTTTTGAATGCCTAATTTTAAATACACTTCCGATCGAACTATTGATGTTTGTTAAGTGTTTGATTTTCTATGATTTTCTTTTTCTATATATAGTTTTTATTCTTAATGCTTCATTTTCAGCGAAAATCAAATCAATAAGATAAATTTAAATGCTAAATGACACAAAAACTTTTTATATACATTGAAAACTCATTTAGGTTTGATTAATATTGACTGCAAAAAAATGCATGCTGTTGACATTAATTAAATTCCGAATTTATCGTTCAGAATCGCAAATATGTTTTGATGATTAATGACATTGTCAAATCAAATTTGTGTCAACACAAAATGAAATGTGTAATGAAAAAAAAAATCAAATAAAAATATATAAAAAAAAATTTATAATTGTATATGTGCAACGATTTGTATATGGAAGATTTATTTACATAATAATTAAACGCCAACAAAAAATATTGCTGAAGTTCTTGTAAACATCATCAACACATAATGGATATATGTGAGTATTATATGAAGTCTCTTTAAGTATTGCTGATATTCTGAAGTTCTTGTAAACATCATCAACTTATAATCCATATATGTGAAGTCCCTTTAGGCTTTGCTTATAAGCACTATATACATATAAGTATTATATACCTTTTCGAAATATGCCTTCGATTGAATTTGCTATTTTCGGTTGTAATTTATTTATAGGTTTTTAGTTTTTTTTTTTTTTTCATAGGCGTTGCATGTAATCATTATAAAATGTTGTTGATTGAGCACGATAAATGTTTATTGCAATTAATATTCGTTGGCAAGTTCGCAAAACAGCACCCACATTTTACGAGACATTTATGTACTATACATACAAAAATCTGTACTAGGTACTATATATCTGAACTGAAGGAATAATGACTCACAAGTTTTGTTGGTCGCACACACGTCACAGGGTGTTATTTTGTAGATTTGTCAAATATACTTCTAAATATATATTAACACAGAATACCTAATAAAAAGAAATGTCTATATTTTAGTTGTGTGAATCATCAAACAATGTATTTTGATGTGAAGTTGTCAACGATGAATTTTCTTCACATTTTTGTTTTTGCAAAAAGTGAAAAACTTTTTATCTTGGAGTGCAAATGCATTAAGACCTAAACAGTTAGCTTTGTTTATTTGTTGTTGTTGTTTTTGGGTGCATTAAAAGTTTATTTTTGGTTTTGTGTATGGAATTTTTGTTGCCTGCCACCCACAGTGGAGCCACAACGATGGCGCCCACTTGAGCTTATCTGGTCAGCACTTAGAGGGAAGTGAGGGAATACTCTAAGTGATCTTCGGGTGAAGTTGCATACTCTCAAGTGAGGCATGCAAAAAGTGCCCGAAAGTGTTTAGCACTCGTCAAATGGGCACAACAAAAACAAGAAAAATACACACACAGTTTATAAAACAGGAAAACACCTCATAGTCGCCACTTCTATATATAACTGCATCACTGTGGCATGCCTGTGAGTTCGTTGTGTGTGTGTGTGTGTGATCATAATAATTTTGACCTAATTTCTTTTCGGTACACATGAAAAACACAAAGAAGATCAAGCAAATGAGTGATTTTTGAGAGACAACCTACGTCTCCTACCTTCACTCCGCCTCCCCCTTCTCCTTCTCTGCTTGCTGTCTTCCCATCACTGACCTCAGCGCATCTGTAAAACGCTGGTGTGCCTTTTGTTGCCACGGAAAGATCTGTCTCAGGATTTGCTTGTTGCGAGTTTTTTTACCTGCGCTTTGAATTTATTTCATTTATCGATGGATAAATTTGAAGAAACATTTTTTATTTAAGAGTTTTTGGCTGTTTTATTTTTAGCTGACTTATTTATTTATCTTTTGTAGCGCTTGCTACATATTCGCCATGTTATTTTTAACTTATTACACATTCCAAAATGTGGCAAGCACACACACAAAATGTTAAATATTATTCTCTCCCCCCCACTCCACTCCACTCTTAACCTCTACATTATATACAAAAAATATATACACACATGCATAAAATAAATAAAATTATGGCCAGCGCTTTTCGTGGCACTAAGTATCTAGAAGATACGAATTGGCCAGCCAGCCAGCCAGCCAGCCAGTCCAACTTTTTATATATATATACAAATAGATATATACTAGAGTCGCCGCCGGTCCAATCTATATGGCCTCTGGCCGAATGTGTATGTATATCTAAACACTCAGGTGAAATGTGTGTGGAAAATGAACATGATTATGAGGCAGGCGAAAAAGTGAGCGGGAGAAAAAAAAAACAGAAACACATTCAAAATATATATTCAGTTGCTAAAAATAAGCGAAAAATCATTCTTGAGTATGAATGTGTGTGTGTGTGTGTGTGTGTCTGTGTGTGTAGAACACTTTGCACAGGTGGAGAGCGGTGCCAAAGATCGAGCGAAAATTGATTTTTACACTCAAGAAAAAGCTTTTTGGACAAAAACAACAACAACAACAAATTGTGAGCCAAAAATATGACACTCCAAATGTGTGTAATGGCAATATATTCAAATAGACATGAATA
Organism: Scaptomyza parva; assembly: GCA_035044645.1. NCBI lineage: Eukaryota > Metazoa > Arthropoda > Insecta > Diptera > Drosophilidae > Scaptomyza > Scaptomyza parva. Next base: position 8,255,445 of record JAWNNT010000065.1, on the reverse strand, counting down.
TTCGTTGCGTATACTTAATAAAAACTGGCCATGTGTCAAAATGTTTGTTTGTTTGTTGTTTTTTGTAGCTCGGCCATTAAATAACAATTGTAAAATGACAGCAATATGCCGTCTGTCTGCGAAAGCAATATTGGCCAATAAAAGCAGCTAATGAGCTGGCCAAGCAATTGGTTAACATTGCCAAGGATTCACTCAAAGTGATCTCGAGCATTTCTTAATGTTTTTTACATATTTTCTTCTTGTCAATAAAGTATTATATGTAAAGGCTGATTTTTATGATACATTAAAAACATTTTGAAATATGTTTTAAACTTTATGGAAACATTTTCAATGTTGTTTTTTATAGTTTATGGAAGATATGACAATATATATATTTTAGTGACCTCTTAAGAAATTGTACAATATTATAAATATTTTGTGAAAATTTAATTTTAGAATATACAAAAACTTTGTTCGATATTTATTTTACCTACTAGGAAGCCATTTCAATACAGCAATATGCCGATTTGAAAGGCAGATACACAAAATGAAAGCCAACAAAAACACGCAACACACACACATACACACACACACACACACTTGGTGTATATGTATGTATGACATCGGCTAATTACAGGTAAGCAAATAAAAACAAACAACAACAACAAGTTGGAATTTATTTTTGGTTTTGCTCCGCAAAACTGGCGTGAAAATGCGTTCACACTCTCTCAGGCACACACTCGACGAAGGCAAGAAGCCAAAAAGCCAAGAAAAACACAAACACCAAAAAAAAAAAAAATCAAAATCAAAATGAAAATCAAAGAATGTTCCACACAACTGAGCAATTAACACGCACATAGACAGCAGCATCTTAGATGCCCCCCCAAAAGCTGTTTTTGGCGGCGGCGGAAAAATCTCACTCAAAATACTCACAGGAAAAACACACACAGAACACACTCGGGAATACTCGGAGGAAAAAGCACACTCAAAATATGTTGTGTTCGTTTTTTTCGTTGAAATAGACGAATCCACAAGCGAGCAGCGACCAAATAAACGAAATACTCTTTATTCGAACGACAACGGGATCTCTTGTTCAGTAGATCACCAGCCTTACTCCGACGTTTATTACGAATTATTCGGTGAATCGGTGACAACTACACAAAAACTGCGTGCGGTGCTGTAGAAGATTTTCACTTATAATACATATACATATAATTTTATATATATATTTATCTTCACGCGACTTTACGCGTAACGAAAAGTGAATTATTCTGTAACGAGCCAAAAATATCGTTAGAAAATCTGACATACTAAGAAAAATGTCGTCATCGCAAGCTGTACGCTCCTCGAAATACTCCTACCGGGCAACATCCACCGGTCCCGGTAGCGGCGATGTTAACATCGAAACATCGTACATCACTGACATGAGCTCGCTCTCCCGCTTGGAGGTAAGGATTTCACCAAAAAAACCTGGATACAAAAAACTCTACAAAAAAAGTGTCACAAAAAATATGCGTAAAACTATTCTAAAGAAAATATTGTAAAAGAAAAGAAATCCCAAACGTATTTCGTGTGTCTTAAAGACTGAAAATTATACATATACGTATGTGTCTATGTATGTATGCATATATACCTGCGTGTATGTGTGTGCTCGCCGCGTTTGTGTGTGGAAATATAAAATTCGTTTGAGCAAAAATATATATCTACAGATGCGTCGGTCAAAATTATGTAACAAGCACCTACAAGATACACAACGAAAAAAAAAAGTTCGCTACAAATTTATCAAAAAAAAAAAAACGAAATGTTTATTAAAAGTTTGTGCTAAACCCAAGTGTAACTAACTAAATTTGACAAAAAAAATTATATATGAAAAAATTGAAAATTGGAAAAAAATAGAAATACAAATATGAATTTTTTTGCAGGATAAGATCCGTTTGCTCCATGATGATCTTGAAGTTGAACGTGAGCTGCGTCAAAGGGTAAGTTGAAATACTTTCTAAAAACACTTCCAGACACTTCATATTTCTTCTATATAATATATATTCTCACCTGCTTAGGGGCGGCAATAAGTAAATTCCTCATATAGAGAAAGCGCCAGGCAAAAACCGAATTTCACTTTTGTCGCACTTGCAAATGTCACCCTAAAAACAGCAAAAAATGTGGAAAAAGCAAAAAAAAAAGCGAAGAAAAACAAAATAGAAAATAGAAAGGCGGGCAAAACAATAGAAACAATTTCCTTTAGTTTTACTATTGCACTTAGAGAGAAAAGAAAGCTAAGAATAAATTACCCTTCGTCGAGATTTTTGCGTCTTTGTGCGAACAGAATGATAATGATGAATGCATTGAACTTCAATCGCTCTCGCAGCTCGAAGGCGGAGCCAATAACAAATGATAAATGATTTTTGCATTTGCATTTTGGGCAAACACAATTTCTGTGTGTTTGAAATAATTGTGTTTGCAAAATACAAAAATTCACTTCATTCAGCTGCAGACGGCGTCCACAGTTGTTGTTGTTGGTATTTTTGTTGTTTTTTTGGGTCCCCGGTCTGTTCCTGTTTGGCATTACAAATTTAGAAAATGCGGCCCAGCCCGGCCCGGCCTGGCCTGGCATCATGGCCTGGCAACGTCTTGCGTCTTGGCCCAAAAGGGAAGAGCGAAAAAAAAAACTGAGAAATGTATTTGTAAATATATTTTGTGGAAATTATTTTAATTACTTTTGCTTTATGGATCAGCAAACTCACGCACACTCTATCACTATCTCACACACACATCGATAATATGGAACAAAATGGCTAAAATTAGCGCACGACATTCAATACAGAGGCAATGATTAACTTGAGGCAAACAACAAAAACAAAAATATGAGCAACCACAGCAAAGCAACCAAAAACAAGGCAACAAGAAAATAAAAGAATTGAAAATAAAGTAGCCAAAAAACATCATCAACATCATCATTATCATCATGATCATGATCATTATATGCGGGAAGAGCGTGAAAAGCTGAAAAGCTGAAAAGGAAAAACTATAGAAAAATCGCTGGCAACACACAGAAAACCGCACAGCTGAACATTTTTCTATGTGGGCTGCTATTCTATATGTACAAATGTGTGTGTGTGTGTGTCTGTGTGTATTTGTGAAAATTAAATAATTTTCTTGCACATTAAAAGTTTTCACAGACAGTTTTTCTATATAGATATACATACATATGTAGAATATCTCATAGAAAGTATCTACAAGATACATATGGCGCAAATGGATTTACGGTTGTACTTACGTGGCCTTTGGGGCATATAGAAATATAAAAATTACAAATTGTTTAGAGAAAGAATATATTTCGAAAATGCCTTGAAAAATCAAATATAAATAAGATATATATATTTCAGATTTAAATCTGGAATTGCCAAATACCTCAAAATTCATCGTCTTCGCTTTTTTTTACATTCTCCGCCTTTTTCCGCCCCACCCCAAAACACTCTCAAAAAAAAAAGATGCTTATCTCAGCCTCAGTTCCACCAAATTGAATCTGACAGTTCCCAAATTTTGTTTCGCCAGAAAATAAAATTCCTTTTTAATTACCAAGAAGCGAAAAATTATTCGCAAATTTGCAGATCTTAAATTGGGTCAGCGTTGGACTAAGAACAAAAAATCAGAAGAAAATCTATAGAAACGAAAACTTTTTGGAAACTTTTTCGCTTGAAATGCGTCCAATAAAAATGCCTTTAATGCCTTTTTGGAAATGCAAGTTGCACTCCGATATATGTATGTGTATAAACGTATGTCCAAACTATAGGTATCCAGATAGTGAGAAACCTATAGAAACAGATTTTTGTTGGCACTATGCCATTGTTATTTTGGGTGTTACATGCGCGTAATTATTTTTGACTGATTAATTTGATTTATATATTTTATGGGCCGTTTGAGTTCTGTTGCAATGCATCACGGTTCTTTGCATTGCGTGTGGGATGGCCAAAAAATATGGCGGCTATAAATAAAATTATGCAAAAATTATGAAGAAGAAATATGTGTGTCTATGAATTATGTTTAATTAAAAATTTTACACAATATGTCAGAAAAACAAAAACTGATCTAAATTTTATCTCTTGCAGATCGAGCGCGAGAAAGCCGATCTCAGCGTTCAGGTCATCCAGATGTCCGAACGTCTTGAGGAAGCTGAGGGTGGTGCTGAACATCAAGTGAGTTAATAACAATTTTGTTATGGATTGGCTTTTACTATATGATCATGTATTTATCTATAGTTTGAAGCCAACCGCAAGCGTGATGCTGAGCTGTTGAAGCTGCGCAAGCTGCTTGAGGATGTTCATCTTGAATCCGAGGAGACCACCATGCTTTTGAAGAAAAAGCACAACGAAATTATTACGGATTTCCAGGAACAAGTCGAAATCCTAACGAAAAACAAAGCTAGGTATGCCACACACACACATACATACACAAGCGCAGTCTCACATACACATCCTTCAATCATTCTCAATGCTTTATCATCCTCGACCTGCTGGCCTCATTTTCACATGTTTTGACCTCGAATATGTTGAGCAAACATAAACACGCACATCCATGTTATTGTTTATTGTCTGATTTGAAGAACAATGATGAAGTGGCGTCAGTTGGCGCTGACTTTTCAATGTCTCCAAACAACAGTAACATGCAAATACCCCAAAACACAACAACAACAACAACGACAAGAAGAACAACAATTGGTAACCTTGCTTGGCCGGCTGACACCAAAACCGAATTCAGATCATAAACAATTCATCAAAATGCCATGACAAGCAGCAGCAAAAAGCCGAAAAGCCGAAAAGCTGCAAAAGCCGCATTCGAACCAATATTGCTATATTGCTATCAAACATGCATTGCTTGCAAGTTCTATTGACACAAATTTTCAGTTCTGCAACCCACAAATTCAGTCGAATTTAATGTATAAGCAAAAAGATTGAAGAATAATATATATATATTAAGCGGGCGGCGACTCTTTTCGTGTGCTACTCATATTTCCAAATCAAATATCCAAAAATAAATGCCAAAGGCATTTTTCTCTGCTGTGTTCTTGATTTCAAAATCAACGAGCAAAACCACACACAAAAAAAAAAAAACAAAATTCAAGGCTGTCTCTATAAAATGGCCACGCGGCGTATGCGTAATGTCAACCCTGTTGAATTTTAATCAAGTAATCAAAAGTTAGTCGCAGCTTATTCAAAATCTGTTATTACTACAACATTAATAACAGTGTTCCCTGTATACCCACCGATCTGATCTCAGGTACACAATACAATAATTCGTTAGCCATTTACCGAGGTGCGCCCGAGTTTGCGCACTTTTGCACTTTTCTTTCGTTTTTCTCGTTTCGTTTCAACAAAGTAGTTTTCTCGCTCTCGCCGTGAAGCTTAAAGGAAGCTTTTTTCACCCAACAACAACAACAAAATACAAAAGTTTCAACGTTTTCCGCACGCACGCAACCATATGTTGTTCAACGACTACAAACAACAACAACAACAAAAACGAGAAGCGCATATTTTGGCATTTATTTTTAGAAAAATTTTTTAATTTTCATCTACATTCTTGAGCGTTAAGTAGAAGAGTGCCGAAAAAGTTCTGTTAATGTTGTTGTTGTTGTTGTTGCTCTATTTCATTTGCACCAACGCCCAATCCAAATATGTCTTTGATTGAATCATATTTAAAATGTGATGATTGTTGTTGTTATTGTTGTCTCTTTTCGTCCAATTGAACTTTATGGAAATTCGATACGTTTTCTCGCTTTTGCAACTTGTAGGCGGATAATCAGTATAAATATTTACGTTATTCACGCTAATTACCCATATAGCCATAACGATAATGATAATGATAATGATTATGCCTCTCTCAAGGGAAAAGTGGAAAAACGTTTTGGCATTTCTTGTAATTTTCGTAATATTATTTGAATTTCTATTATGCAATTAAAATAGCTTGCTTCCAGGCCACATGCTCTTAACCTTAAACCTTTTTCAAGCTTTTGCATATCGATCGTGTAGAGAGAGCTTTCTGCACAGCATGTTGGCAAAACAAAAGACTGAAAGCTTTAGCTCCAGCCTGTGCTTTTTGTTTTGGCATCATGCTCACAGATCGATAAGCAAAAGTATTCAAGCTGCAGAGCTTTCTGAAAAGCTTGGATTACACCGATCTCTACCCAAGCTTTGCTCCTAGCAAAAATCACAGCTTTTGACAGCAACAAAACATAATCAGCTCAGCTCTGCCGCCGATCTCACAAAAACCATGCCTAAGTATTGAGCTTTCACCCGATTGAATTGTTATTGAATGCGAAACTTTGCTTGATCGAATGTTTACAGAGCCGAGAAGGACAAGGCTAAATTCCAGTCCGAAGTCTACGAGCTGCTCTCTCAAATCGAAAGCTACAACAAGGAGAAGATCATCTCGGAGAAACATATCTCCAAATTGGAGATCTCCATTACCGAGCTGAATGTGAAGATCGAGGAGCTGAACCGCACCGTCATCGATATCTCTTCGCATAGATCTCGCCTCTCGCAGGAAAACATTGAGCTGATCAAGGACGTCCAAGATCTCAAAACTCAATTGGACACTGTCTCGTTTTCCAAGAGCCAAGTCATCTCTCAGCTGGAGGATGCACGCCGCCGCCTGGAAGACGAAGACCGTCGTCGCTCAATGCTCGAATCTTCACTGCATCAGGTTGAGATCGAATTGGATTCAACTCGTTCTCAACTCGAGGAAGAGACCGAGGCGCGCATTGATTTGGAACGTCAGTTGGTCAAGGCCAATGCCGATGCCACTTCATGGCAAAACAAATGGAATGCCGAAGTGGCAGCCCGTGCCGAAGAGGTCGAAGAGATCCGTCGCAAGTATCAAGTGCGCATCACCGAATTGGAGGAGCACATCGAGGTACTCATCGTTAAGGTCAACAATCTGGAGAAGATGAAGACACGCCTCGCCAGCGAGGTTGAGGTTCTCATCATCGATCTGGAGAAATCGAACAACAGCTGCCGCGAATTGACCAAGACTTGCAACACCCTGGAGAAGCACAATGTTGAACTGAAGAGCCGTCTGGATGAGACCATCATTCTGTACGAGACCAGCCAGCGCGATCTGAAGAACAAGCACGCCGATCTGCAGCGCACCATTCACGAATTGGACAAGGTTAAGGATGCCAACGGTCAGCTGGGTCGCGAGAACAAGAAACTGGGCGGTAAGTCAACTTTGAATCAACTCTTAACGAGTTAAACTAATATGTAATGTTCTTCCCTAGATGATCTGCATGAGGCCAAGAGCGTCATTAATGAGCTGAACCGTCGCATGCACGAAATGGAATTGGAGCTGCGTCGTCTGGAGAACGAACGTGATGAGCTGACCGCTGCCTACAAGGAAGCCGAGGCTGTAAGTACATGAATGCCCGTAGTTGCCCTAACTGTTCCTGATAAATTTCCTTTCTATATTTTCCTAACAGGGTCGCAAGGCTGAGGAACAACGTGGTCAACGTTTGGCTGCTGACTTCAACCAATATCGCCACGACGCCGAGCGTCGTCTGGCCGAGAAGGATGAGGAAATTGAGGCTATTCGGTAAGTAGACTAGACACACCCACAGTTTCCGGTCCCCCTTGGAAGTTGCCTCTTGTTGATTGATGACGCCTCTGGCAAACCTTGTGATTTCCGCTGCCAAATCGGAAGCATTCGGGCCAATGCGAAATTAATCAATCGATTGATTTGCAATCGTAAGTTGTGCAATTGCAACTGCCAACAATTGATATCAAATTGACCCATTTAGCTCATCAGTACGAATTGATTAGTCGCGCCTTAAGCAACAGCTATTATCCCAATAGCAGCAACTCCTTCCCATCCTGCATATAGTTGGGAAGTTGCCGTTTAAGAAGTTGTTGGTTCGCATATATAAAACTAAGAGTTAGTCCTAAACGCGACTTTCTTCATCAGTTTATGTTAAAGTTTTCAATCAGAAAATTGCGCAGTTGTTGTGATTACATAATTGGATAAAGCTATCAAAGTATCTGAAAGATATCTGCCACAGAGATATAGGTAGGTTTTGAGATGAAGTTTGAAGTTATTGTTGATCTTGGCAAGTGTTTGGTTGTGATTCATGATTCATGAAAGAATATCAATCTATAAATTAGATGTAAAAGTGAAGTTTTAACTTGTTTCTAGTTCTCTTTCACTGATCTGGCTTTTTATTTTGTTATTCGGTTTAAAAATTTTTGCTATTGCATAAATTTTTGTTGTGACATATTGTCACAGTCTTTAAGAGGAGAACACTGCCAAAATGAATCAATCATAGATCCAAACATTGACTGCCAAAACCAAACGAAAATGCTCATCATGATGTTGACAATGATGATGTTATTGTCGTCATTATGTTGATACCTTTTTGCCGAAACAACAGCTGAACAAGAAACTGCAATCTTTTTATAGATTTCGACAAATTTGAAAATTTATTTTGCGAAGCAGCAGCAACTGTTGCCAAAACTGAAGAAGACGGAAAAAGCCAACGCCAAAGCCAAAGCAACAAGGCGACAAAGCGACAACCGAAACGACAAAAGCAACACAGCGACAAAGCAGATTTAGCTTTAATTAGAGTATATTCATATTCTTCATTTTTCATAAGAAACTTCACTTTCCCCACCACCTCCTCCTCCACCACTCAATCTCAAAATGGCGCTCGCCTTGAAACAGCGTCCATCGCGTTTCCGTCATACAACAACGTATGATGACAATTATGGCTACACGATGAATTTCTATCAGCCAATGATGGACTATTTGGATGCAAAGGCAAAAGGCCTTAAAGTGCAGCAACCGCATCTGCCATGGGTGAGCGAACGGGGTCTCAAGCAATATCGCTCCTCGAATGCGGTACGGCAATATAATGCCGATGAGATCGTACGCCTGTCGCGCACCTGCGCCGCTCGGGCCGATGAAATTTTGCTTAGCTTTCGGGCGCAGAAACGCTCGCCGTTCAGTGTGCAGAAGCTCGTTGACGCAACGCGTGTGGCCAAGCACATTGAACCGGACACAGTTGTTGAAAGATCGCGCCAGCGTCGTCGTCGTCGTCAGGAAGATCTCGAGGATTTAATCAAGCGCGATACGTTAAAGATATTGCAGCGTATACGTAAAATCGAATTGGATAACGAAGTCGATCAAATGTCTGACGATTTTAAGCGTTCGATACGCGGCAAGTCCGCTAGCCAAATTGCCCAGGCCCTGCTCTGCGATGCCGAGCGTAACATCAAATCGGCCAAAGAGCAGGAGGAGAGCTATATGGCCCAAACGTTAATCCGTTCGAGTCGTGCCGCGTCCCGTGCCCGTTCCACGTCCCCGTTCGAGGGTGGCGGCAGCGGTCATTTGCGTGCCCATGCCGTACACATGGAGCTAATGGATGATCGTCTGGTCGATAAGCTCGATCATCGTGTCTCCTCGTCGCTGCACAATGTGAAGCGTCAGTTGTCGACGCTGAATCAGCGCACCGTTGAATTCTATGCGGATAGCAGGTGTGGTATTGAGGATAAGTGTTGGATTTGTCGTAAGGTTATGCGTTCACATCCCAAACTCAAGGACTATACCTATATTTATTGGCAGCACTAAATGCTAATTTTCCTTCCATCCCCATCTATGCATTATTCATTTCACAGTTCACATAAATCAATAATGACATTTTTTTTAGTGTGCGATTTTCAAATTTGTTTCTAGCCCCAGACAAACAGTTCTGAATAAAAACGTACATTTTTGACTTGTATCTCTTCAATATTTTTTGTTTTTGGCCTACACCACAAAACACACAATTCTCACAATTCCTAATGTGTCTCAAGATGTCTCTCTTTACCCCTCTTCCAATCGTCTTTGTATCTTGTCTGGTTGAAAATTTTGTAAATTTATTTTCGTTTCTAGACACTTCATTCGCATTTCCCTCGTATAATTGTTGTACACTTGGTTTTTGCACAATTTTGTGCTCTGTTCTGGCATTGTGTATCTTTTATTTAGTCGTGTGTAAATTATTTATGCTGAAATTCTTAAATTGCTTATGTTGTGGCTAATTGCAACGAAATGTTGACTATACTATTATTTGGCCTGGCCATTTGCAGCTGACCATCATAATATTAATTTTTGTCAATTAAAGTAGTTGCAATTTTAGCTATGGGTTATTTCTAGTACGAAACAAAATGTTAATGATGAACAAAGCAACAGCATTGATATTTTTTCATATTTATTTCTTTAATAAGCTTTAAACTTGCATCAAAAATAATTGTGATTTAGTAGAAAATAATGTCAGAACTTTTATTAATATATACTTCAAAATTATTTCGACTTTTACCCTATAAACTTTCAATACTTTAGTTAATAAATCTTTTAATTTTCTCTAACTGCAAAGTTGACATAACGGAAACAGATGTCTTAGAAAATCTACATTAGTTAAGAGGGATCAATCAAAGTAGAAGATCTTATATCTCACCCACACGCAAATATTTTGTGAGACAGGTATTTCTGTTTCTGGCAAAGTGTTTCGGCCATTGTTTGACGTGTCCTTCACGTAATAATATCTTAGTTTGTTTTTCTTAAAAAAAAAAAGCAAAATTGATGCGCATGACAGCAACAAAGAAAGAACTAAGAACAACAAAAAAATTCATCACATATTTCTGCGTAGACAATAAACATTGAAAATGAGGCAAAAAGAAAGAAAATTAAATTGCAAAAAACAGAAAAAAAAAAATACTTACGTTCGCAAGCAAAACTCAAGCTAAATACCTTGGCAAAGCGACAACAATGAGAACACACATAGATTAAGTAACTAAGAAATGGGATAGAACACTGAAAGAAATTGAAACTCAAAAAGCTAAAATGGTATTAGAGCTTATGATGCGTTTAGTAAGAGAAAGTTAAGAATATTGTCGAATGAAGTTAAATGAAAATATTATTAAAGTCTATGGTAAGAATAATGAAATAGTTAAGTTAAGTTAGAATAAAGAAGAAAAAGTCTGATATAGTAAAAACATGATTGATTAGTTATCTATTTAGTATAGTTCCAAGTATAGAGATTGATTATTCTTTGAATGCACCCTAACTTAGAAAACTTGCACTTAACTTGTCAAATGATTCAACGGCTATAAACAATTAGTCAAAAAAAGAAACACATTTTGGCAATACTTAGCAACTGCAGAACTGTTATTCACCTACGCCTAAAATTAGACGCATGATGCGATAGCAGATAGATTGAAAGGTAGAAAAATGCTTGGCATGTGAACGCGCTATTTGTGACAAGTTCGATGTCTTTATCAAGCGTATAAATAAATATTTGTATAAAATGCAGTCAATGCAACAACGCCACAAACAATGCACAATTTTTGACAATGCCACAGAAATCAGCAAACAGCACAAGCTGAAAACCCAACTGAATGCTGAGTGTTAAGAAAATTTTGTTTAATTTTGTGGGTCAGACATTGGGGCCAAAAATAGCGCAGAGTGCAGAAAGCAGAAAGCATAAAGCAGAAATGAACGTAGCAAAATTTCGAGGTGACTCAAACGAAGAAGATTTTTGTGATGGCAACTTCCAGTAGAGACCGACTTAATCATGTATATTTCGAATATTTAATGAGCGTTTGATATTCTTGGTGATCCTTAGCAAGCAGACAAGCATTGAGATCGAGCAGCTGAATGCCCGTGTCGTTGAGGCTGAGACCCGTCTGAAGACCGAGGTGATGCGCATCAAGAAGAAGCTGCAGATCCAGATCACCGAGCTGGAGATGTCGCTGGATGTGGCCAACAAGACCAACATCGATCTGCAGAAGGTGATCAAGAAGCAGTCCCTGCAGCTGACCGAACTCCAGGCCCACTACGAGGATGTGCAGCGCCAGTTGCAGGCCACTCTCGATCAGTATGCCGTTGCCCAGCGTCGTCTGGCCGGTATGAACGGTGAACTGGAGGAGGTCCGCTCTCATCTGGATAGCGCCAATCGTGCCAAGCGTACCGTTGAGCTCCAGTATGAGGAGGCCAGCACACGCATCAATGAGCTGAGCACTGTCAATGTCAATCTGGTTTCGATTAAGTCCAAGCTGGAGCAAGAGCTGCAAGTTATCTCCTCCGACTACGAGGAGGTGTCCAAGGAGCTGCGCATCAGCGACGAACGTTACCAGAAGGTTACCGTCGAGCTGAAGCATGTCATTGAGCAGGTGCATGAGGAACAGGAACGCATTGTCAAGCTTGAGACCATCAAGAAGTCTTTGGAAGTCGAAGTCAAGGTGGGTTAAGAACTTATCTTAAGTTAAACTGTTACTTATCTTCATGGTGTAACTTTCTTTCCCATTCAGAACTTGGCCATTCGCTTGGAGGAAGTTGAGCTGAACGCTGTTGCTGGTAGCAAGCGCATCATCAGCAAACTGGAAGCACGCATTCGTGATCTGGAGCTGGAGTTGGAGGAGGAGAAGCGTCGTCATGCCGAGACCATCAAGATCTTGCGCAAGAAGGAGCGCACCGTCAAGGAGGTGATGGTACAGTGTGAGGAGGACCAGAAGAATATCATTTTGCTGCAGGACGCTCTGGACAAGACCACTGCCAAGATCAACATCTACAGACGTCAGCTTTCCGAACAGGAGGGCGTCTCCCAGCAGACCACAACCCGTGTCCGCCGTTTCCAGCGTGAACTTGAAGCTGCCGAGGATCGTGCCGATTGTGCCGAATCGAACTTGAACATAATCCGCGCCAAGCACCGCACATTCGTCACCACCTCCACGGTGCCCGGTTCTCAGGTGTACATTCAGGAGACAACAAGAACGATCACCGAATAGATAGTTGATCACTGATCCCCCTAAAAACACACACACACCACCCACACACACACACACACACACATACACCCCCCAACACACACACACATACAGAAATACACAAGCCCAGCAGCAACATTTTATAATTAAAATGCAGACAAATCGAACAACAACTTCTTCAGAAAAACAACTTTAAAACATTTGCAGAAAATGAGAACTTTTCGAATGCAATGATGAAAGATTTGCTTGAGTAAAAGAAAAGAAAAGAAAGAAAAAAGAACTTTTATAATTTAAATTTTTTTCAGAGCTTGCGAGAGTTCGTATAGGTTATACATTATATAAATACATATATAACACTACACATCTCCTATTTAATTTATATAATAATAATATTTTGAAGTTCATGTAATTTAATTAAAATAATGAACCTAAAACCATATAAAAAAAACCAAATAAAATTACCAAAAAAAAGTAAAAAATCAAAACAAACAAAAGGTTTTGCAGCGCTAGAGAGATAAATTGAGAGAGAGATTGCTTATAGAGTTTGGCTGAAAAAACACAACAACAACAACTGAAATCCAATAAAAGATCAATCCAATCGAACCCCAAAAGAACGAGTTACCCGATTTACAACCGCTTCTACTTGTTTTTAGTTCATTTTATGTTTAGTAGGTAAATATATCTGTGTGCTCGTAACGAATTGATTTTTACATTAAAAGAAAAAGAAAACGATTTTAAGAAAACAAAAAAACTGAGCAATTTTCATATTTTTACTTTGTATTTTTGCAATAAAAACTGAATTTACTTCTTAATAATAACAAACAAACAAAAAAAACCAACAAAACAAAAAACTCACAATTGTGATTGTGTTCCACTAAATGGGGATAAGTGAAAGCTAAGATCATCTGTAACTCATTACTAACACATGAGTCTTTTCCCCAATCCACCCAGAAATAATCATTGAAAACACAAAGTTTCGATTTCACTTTATACTCTATCACTATTTATTAAGTCTTTCAGCTTTAAGCTGAGGCACAAAAGAAGAAACTTATGCAACAGACACAGCCAGCTTGGCGCCGGTGTTTAAGACGACACGCTTGTTGCCATAGAGACCGCCATAGCCAATCCTTGAGAATGCTGCAAGTAGATCAGAGAGAAGGGAGACATTTAGTAAACAGCTCAGAATCTCAGGGGTCTTTAGTAACTAACCTGGATCAATCTCGGCAACGAATGAGCGTGGTGGCAATGCAGCGGCATACAGGTTGTCTAGTGGGCCATAGGGTTTGGCCAACAGAGGACGACCCTGCTCCCAGCCATAACGGGTCAACTCATTCCAGTTGTTCGCATCCAATTTGGCAGCGGAGGCAGCGGCACCAGCAGCATTGGTCAAAGCAGCAGCCTGAGCCTCAGCCGTCTCCGCGGACCTGACAATTTCGGGAATGGCAATGCGGGGGGCAGCATATTGGCTGATCACTGGTTTGTAGGCCAGGCAGGCGGAGATGCAGCAGGCCATCAGGCAGAGCAGACGCATGGTATTGGCGGACATATTGCGAGGAAGTGACTGTTTTCCAAACTAATTAACAAATGCGCATGGCCAAATTGCTTTTATAGCCATTATATTTGAGCTGTCGAGCGATTTCTGTGTACGCTTTACGTGACCAAATGGGCCAAGTCGTTGGCGTCAAGTCATGACGAAACTTACGCCACACTTTGGAACCGGCAAGAACCACAGCCTCTGGCACCTACAAAATCCATTGGGGTGTTCTATTCTATGTGTGCTGATAAGAACTCTCAACGAAAACGAATCGACGACACAGACTCAGTCTTCGGTTTTTAGTTTCATTTTTGCAACAAGTTTTTATTTTCGGTGTCGGTTTACTCTTGACCACGACCAATGACAATCCAAAGAGTAAGTAGTAGTAGCTCTTGCTTCCCAATTGATATCGTTTATTGTTTGTTCCCCCTGCGCTTGCTTGGCACGCTCAGCTCGCATTTGGTGTGTGCAGTATCAGGTCTTTGACTCGGCTACCTGCCACCTCAACACACTCAACCCCACATCATCATCTGTCGTCAATGAACCATGAACTTCATTTTCTGTATAGTATGAGAGCATCACTTACTGCGTCGAATGCATTCGCATTCATCACTTCTGTGTCATGTCATATGTCGTCGACTCTAATAATTTTGTAGATATCTATACGTATGGTATGCTGTTCAGAGGCAATTACGTCGTAGTAGCTATTTTAACTTGGCCTAAAGACACACATTCGACCAACAACTCTTTATCATTTCATTGTCTAGCTTCCCCTATAATCTCTATAAGCATGTAAACAAAGCTTGGCTGATAAATGAGTATGGTTTATACAAGTTTCTTGGGTTAACCGAAAAGCTGAGAAATCAATTTTTATAAACTTAAAGCG
Organism: Scaptomyza parva; assembly: GCA_035044645.1. Classification (NCBI taxonomy): domain Eukaryota; kingdom Metazoa; phylum Arthropoda; class Insecta; order Diptera; family Drosophilidae; genus Scaptomyza; species Scaptomyza parva. The sequence continues at coordinate 8,240,264 of JAWNNT010000065.1, read as the reverse complement.
CCATTTACTATGAAAGCTTAAAGCTAGTTTACATTTCTCAAAACAGAGAATACTGATACTCTTCTTTTTGAATTAGGTTAAGCTACAATTGCTTTCGGTTTGTTTAAGTAATGTTATGAAAAAACCTAAATATTTCATGGGTTTGCTTGAATAAACTTAGGAAACAATCGAATGATGTTTTAAATGTAGTAAAGAGTCTTAACTAGAGACCTTATGATGATAAAACTTATTTATACATAAATGTTATATGTTTTACTGTCAACTAAACCCCTCCAGAAACTATAGCTAAACTAATTTCCATAAGCATATTCAATCATAAACAAATTCAATATTGGCAAGTGCACACAAAATATTTAAAGGCACGAACACGCTTCACATTCTGAAGCACTTTAAGTTGCAATCAAAGCATTAACATATTGGTCAAAACAGCTGCAGCTGCCAAGCGTCAAGAGTCAAACATTGTTGACCGGAAACGGTTATCTGAAACAAATAATAAACCACACATAAAACAATCTCAAAACAACATTAAAGTTTCTTTTTCATAATTTTTTAAAAAAATTTATTAGCGCTGCTTTGCACAACGAACTCTTTCACAGTTTGAGAGTTGAAGTCTTTTAGTATCTGGGTGAGATGACCGGGTAGCTGGGGTAGTTAGGGCGGGGCAGATAGAGCTTGGCAACTGGGGGAGCGACACGCACGGGCAGCACCACCTGGGAGACCTCAACGGGCGAAACAATGCGACGGTAGTTGTTCACGCCGGGGTTGATCAGAGTGGCGCCAGCAGCCTGGACAGAGTAACGTGGACGAGGAGCTGCATAGCCGCGCTGAGGAGCATAGTTGCTGAGACGTGGCTGCAGGTTGTAGGCACCATCGACGATTTGGGCAATTGGACCGGGGTTCAGACGGGCATTGTATCCAGAGTCGAGGAGAACTGGGCGGAGTTGCTCACTGCTGCCATAACGGGGACCAGCAATGATCTCAACGGGGCGGGGTGCGGAAGCAGCAGCAGATGCAGCTGCTCCGTTGTTGTTGCCAGCCAATCCATAGTTGGAGACGGGTACCACAAGAGGTTGGGCCGCATAGTTAGCGTTGTAACCGCTGCAGCTGCCGACAGCCAGGCAAGCAATGAATACTGCAAGAGTCTGCATAGGAAGAGATAAAAAAGTATCGATACTTAGTAACAGGAAACGGAAACAGGCATCGATTTGTACTTACAGCGAATGTGTTCATATTAAGGCTTTTAAGTTTTGTGGGGGCACTCGCTGCTTGGAACAGTTGGCACAATTAACAAACCATATGCCAAGCACACTTCTTTATATAAGCAAAATAATTGTGGCACTCGAAACGTGATCTCGCCGCGAATTTATCACGGCGCAGACGAGCTCAGCTTTTTTTCTCAGTTTTCTGCATCTCACCCAACCTCAGCGTCCAGCGAGCTCTTCTTGCTGGCCAAATCGTACCGCCATATCACCACAGCTCAAGCTTTTGAGCAATTGTACGTTAGCTCGTATTTTGGTATCAAATGCTTGCCCAATGCTGACCGAACATTCGAGGGTGTTGATCTCTTTTCGGTTGGTTTTCCAAACATGTGCTACGAATTGAAGCTATTGTTGATGATGATGTAGGTTCGTAGGTTTCGTAGGTTTCGTGCAGCTGGATAAGCAGTAGTCCCTCAGTGCTCAGCTTAGCGCCATAGTCTTTCTAATTCAGTATTTACATCAACTTTGAAATGACTTACCAAAATATACCTTTAGTCTTTCTTTAAGTTTTTGTGATTTTGTATTCTACATACCAAAATCGTTATCTTTCAACTTTTACTTTAAAGTTATTTTTAACCCTTGCCAAAACTTTTTCTCTCCACCTAATAAATCCCTTGACCCTGAAACACCCGGTAATCCCAGCTGAAACTACTTAAGTCCCAAGCCCCAAAAGTATGTCACACTTTCATGATCCCAGCCAAGTCAAAAAATAATGAAAAAATAGTAAAATGTTTTTGTTCAACATGCTCCGCGGGTTTTAGCGGGTTTTTGTTTATTAAATCACAGCTGGTTGTTCTTTGACTGTGGTTCGAGTGAACAAAACTGGCATCTGGTTCAGTGGGATGGGAATTAGTAGGGACGTCCATACAGGCCCAAGTTACGTGGAATACCGGCATAGCTGGTATCCAGATCGTATGCAACAACGGCGTTCTGGTCGTATCTGTTGGAACGAAGACCAGCGTTCGAAGCAGCGGCCGATGCAGCAGCACTGGCGCCCGAGGGACTAGCGATCAGGGGCTGGGCATAACGGCTACCATATCCGCTGTTGATCAGACCACCATATCCTGGGTTGATCAGACCACCATATCCCGGGTTGATCACGGAGCCATATCCAGGTTTGATCACGGAGCCATAGCCAGGCCTGATCAGAGTGGCAGTGTCCTGAACGTATGCCACAGGACTGAGGCCCCTGCCATAACCACCGATGTTACCATAGGGAATACCAATAGCAGCGCAAGAAGAGACGGCGAGAGCGGCGAATGCGATCTGAACAGAAGGAACGGAATGAAAGGATTAGTTCACTGTCGAGTCAGGATCAGAAACTCTAGGATTACTTACCAGGAACTTCATGTTGAGTAGTTAGTTTTGTTGGTTGTAGTAATCAATCAAACTATGATTTAGTTGCCACCAACGAACGCTTTTATATGCAAAAATTAAACTGGATATTTACGTGACACTCCATATATACCAAACTATTATACATATTATATTACCTATATGTTTGAATATCTATGTATTTAATTTCTATGCCATTTCATAACCAGCTAAAAGTACATAAGTGCTAACAATATTAACAAACTTATTCTTATGTACTTTGTATTTGTCTACTCGTTTTCATATTGGGTCTCGAACAGTTATAAAATCGTTCAGTTACGCGATGTTTCGTTGTTTTTTCAACCGACCACTGATAATGGGCCAGGCCAAAAGCCCGCCCCTCGTCGCTCTAGGTTTGACCACATGCAACACTTGCAATACAACAAAAACAAATGTAAATTCTCAAATTCTCAATGAGTACACGAACACAAAATCGCGCGCGCGGGGTTTTTTGCCACACTTTAATGTATTGTGTTTGAAAATATTTGTTTTCAACTTGTTCAGTTCTCACATTCCTAAAAGTAATGCTAAGCCAGAAGGTCGTTCGTTGGGTATTGAGCTGTTGTTGTCAACGGGATGTTTGAGACCTGCTTTTAGGGAATTTATGAATTTTTAGGGAACCAAAGAAAATCTTAATAGTTTGGCTAATGAACATAAGTTCATGTACTAATTTTCATAATTTAGTAACTAATTCTTATTAATATTCCCTTAAAAAGAAGGTTAACAAAAGGTTTCTTACATTTTTCCCAAAGCAAAAGTTTGCTAGTTGAAAAAGCTCAGTAAAATATTCAATAAGCTTGCCCAAGCTACTAAAAGTTTTCTTACAGCCATAAACTTTAAGTATTTTCAAGCCAATAAAGTAACCGAAAGTTATTCAGCTTATAGTAAACCCAAGTAATAACCAAAATATTGTTTAAGTTGTTTCGTATTGTTGCATTTTTATTAATTCCTAGTGACTTAAGTGTCCAATGTATTCACTGTAATTCGTTTTCAACTCTTGCTTAGTAGACGGGTGCGGGTTTGTAAGCGTTGTTGTTCCTGCCAGCAACGGAGCTGGATGCAGCTGCAGCATTGCCACCCTGAACCTGCTCGGCAATTCCGTAGCTGAGCTGTGGCCGGTAAGCTTGCTTGGGGCCAATGATGACTCCGGGAAGCTGGAGGGGCTCATTGTAGAGCAGAGGACCACCAGCGCTGGGTGCAGCCAAGCTCAGCTTAGCCAAAGCCAGAGACTGACGATCGACTGGTGCAGGGCCATAGTTGGAGCTGGAGGTATAATGCGATGAGACGGGGACCTCAATTTGGCGGGCACCATAGCCGGGACCATAGCCGCGACCGCCATAACCACCAGCTGGGACAATAGCAGAAACGGACAGGGCAGGCTGCACCTGGTAGGCCAGAGCACCGATGGGCACACGTCCGTATCCACGGTTATTATAGAGCGAGGCCGAAACAGCGGCGATGGCACAGACGAAAATGCACTGCAGAAAACAGAAAGATGTGGACAATTAGTAGCTGGCTAAGGAGTCGGAGCAGGCAGGACACTTACCATGAACTTCATCATTTTTGTGGTTGGTTTGGGTTAGTTTGTCTTGTGGTAGGTAACTAATGTCTAACTGGAGTGCCCCGTTTTGTTTATATAGTAAAAAATCCAGGCAACACTTACGTGACGAATATGATGCAAGGTATTTTCGACTCTAACAGACGATCGACATGCAAAATGTTCTCTTTGTGTTGTTATTGGTATTGTGCCAGTTGCAATCTCAAGACGACGTCGTCGTCGACGTGCAATCCAACCAACATGTCAAGTCCAAAAGTGCCGCTGGTGAGAATTCGGCGCGGGGTCCAGATAGCAGGCGTCTACTCTTACGCCATCGTCTGAGTTCGAGAGTTCCGAGTTCTCCCCTGGTATTCGTCATTATGCAAGCTTCGATGAATCGTCGTGCGTGCCAATAAATTGTCATGGTAGTCATTTTGAGCCAGGGTTTGCCGCTGTTTGTACCACTGTAGCGAGCTTGACACAATTTTTCAGTGGAGCATTAAACAGCAAAGGCATTGACTCGAACTTTCTGCTGCGTTGGTAGAATTTATATACAAAAGCAAAAAAAGTTACGATAAAATTACAATAAATTTATAAAATATAAACAAATTTAGAATTGCAGCGGTCAGCACTTTAATTATACTAATAATACCACATTGCAAACGATTTGAAATTATTTAAATGCGCTACATTAAATGGAAAAGGCATATTAATTCACATTGACTTTGACTATTTATTATTTTCCATTAAGCTCTTTTTATAAATTAAGATATTGTATATTAAGATATTGGATATTAAGATATTGTATATTATATATTTATATTAAGATATTTTTCACTGGATATTTTTATTAGTATTATATTTTGTTTAAAACACTTAAGGATGACATTTAATAAACTTAAACATAAACTTAATAAAACAAATTACTAGGTTTTTTTTTTGGTGAGGCCTTTTGAGTGATATTTAATGAGAGTAAAAATAAGTATACTCTTGATTACTCGAGACATCTGCAGAAGCTGGCCAAGATTAATACACAGAAAACACAGAGTTCTCTCTCTAATCTTGATGAGTGGCACGTGCCAAGCGACTTTATAAGAGAGCTGCGGGCCCATTAGCCCGTACAGAAAACTAAGTTCCAAAATACAAAATGCGTACTTTGTGGTTTAAGGTAGGAGTTTAAATGTTTGTTTGAGTAATGTTAATGCCTGATCCTTTTATAGATCTTACATGTAGCCATCGCGGTGGCAGTGGTAGTGTACGAGAAACATATCGCCAGTGTTGCCGATCCCGGGCAGTTGATGGGTGATTGCCCTTGCCAGAGGCGGGGCTAGGCCAGCACTATAATAACAACACCAAACATCGAGAAGTGAGAGACGATATCAATAAACCCAATGCAGGTCGATTACAAATATTGTATAGTATGTGTATACAAAATTTGAACTGTGTTTTTTTTCAATAAAAAACTTGTAGACGTCACGTACACGAACTGAATCTACAGCTAGTCGCTGGCAAGCTGAGCGCCGCACATGACTTTCAGCCGGGTTAGCAGCGTGTGCAAATGGTGTGAACGCGATATTGCCTCTGTTGCTGTATGCTGTGCGCCTAATCCATGTTTCCCAGTCAAGGTTTCCATATACATGCGCTTGTACAATGCCGACAGCTGTTTTGGATCCTTACCGGTTGTTAGCAGTAATTTGATGAGCGTTTTCAATGCATTCTGCAATCGACTCTCGTAGAGTGTCAAATACGTTTTGAATTCATCGTCATCGTCGGTGCTTACGTTGCTAGTGCTATCGATGATATGTCCAAATATGTCTTGGCACTGCAAACAAATCTCTAAAGCAGCTTGCATTTGTTTCACTTTATGTGCAGCATGAACGGAAACTGTAAACGGAAATAGACTTGCTGTTAAGTTGGGTTAACTAATTAACTTCATTTGCACTTACCCTCCGAGAGAAACTCGTGCAAGGAGATGCGTTCCAATTGCACCACCAGCAAGTCTCGCGCCTCCTTCAGACTCTCCAGTATTTGTGTCGCTTTCTCGTAATGATATTTGCATAATTGTAGAGTAGCCTTTGGCAGCTGTGACATATCGGAAACACCATAGCCACGCAATTGTGCATAGTGAAAGGAGGCAATGCTGCAAGGAGGAAACTTTTAAGTTTTAGGATTACACAAATCAACAAAGTCACTTACCGTTTGTGTATCAGACCCGAACGGAAGCTGTAAAGCACTTGTCGTGCTCCAGCATGATCTACAGCGCATAACCGCAAGGATTTTTGTAACAAGTCCAGCACTTCCTTGGAAGCCTCGGCTAGGCTGCTTTTGTCGGCTGCACTGTAGTCCTGCAATTGTTTGGCTAGCGAAAATGTTGCTGTCGATAACTCCCATTGCACCAAATCCCAAAGCTCTGCATTAGCTTTTCGCGTGTCCAGGCAATCCTTGGCCTTCTCATAGAAGTTAAATGCTTCGTTATAAAACGTTTTCTGTGTGTCCAATGCAATATTGCTGTAACGAGATTATCAACAAGCATTAGAAATACTATCAAAAGTTGGAAATTAATCAAATACACACATTTCATTGGGCATGGTTAGATGTGCCCGCAGTCGCATAAATCTGCCCATGTTGCAGTAGAGGAAGGCCAGATTCACACTATCCTCCACAATTGTGAAGGCTTCAATGCCCCGAAGCAAGCAATCATACGAATTAACAGTCAGTTTGACATACAACGGTTCCGTTGCAGATGCCACAGTCTCAGTTTTACTATCAGCCTTTGAAGTTTCCTTATTCTTTTGAGTTGCTTCCTGCTTGCGTTGCCAGTTACTGTATTCCTCTGGAAGCAAGGTAAAGAGGAGGTTAAGAGAAGACTAACTAGTTATCTGTTTTAGACTTACCCTGTGCGGAATACATGTACTTCAGACCCAACTCATTGCGCACATTGCCCAAGCGACGCAGCAGCTCATTGCTTTCGGCGCTTTTGCCATGTACCAGCGCTTCCTCGTAGCACTTGCAGCTGTGCAACATGACCTGCTCCACATTCTTGCTCGGTGCCATGCTGAGCGGCTCGACATCATCTAGTTCCTGTGCCAGCTCCAGGGATATCTCTTTGGTTGGCTCATCCAGCTGCTCATATTGCTCCACATACTTTTCGATGGCATTCCAGTTTTTCGATATTTGAAACAAACAATCGCCGGCGCGTCCCAACAGACAACTCTGCTGTGAGACCACATTGGCCATGTACTTGTTGAGCACCTGCTGGCAGCGGCAGGCTAGCTCGATGGCACGCAGCGTGCGGCCATAGATCTGTGCCTCGTAATGATGCTCCGCTAGTGTGGCATAGGTGAGACAAGCTTTTTCCAGGAGCAGCAGCTTTAAATGCACATTCCATGAGCCAAAATGTTGAGTATTGAATTTGGCGTTGAGCTGCTGATTGCTGGCGGCAGCCGGTTTGCTGGCGATGTTGGTTGTGGCCAGTTCCTTGGATTTGCTGCGTTTGTTCTTGCCCTTGAGGAGACGCTTCTTGGTCTGGGGCTGAACTGGCGGTGGAGCAATCTTGAGCTGCTCATACGGCAGCGGTATGGCATTGAAAGGTTTGGCCATGTTAGGGTTCTGTTCTTCATGCAAGATGCGCTCCTTCTCCTCCTCTTTGGCATGCATCTCTGACTCCTTGAGCTTCTCCTCCTGATTGTCATTGAAGTACTGCAGACAGGAGAGCCCAGCACTGATGTGCTGCAGCGATGTATTGCACCGTTCCACAGTGCTGGCTATCAAGGGTGCCGGTTTGGGCTGCTTGGCATGCGACTTGAAATCCCGCAAAGCATCACAAATGTGCCGCACGGCAACATTCGCCTTGCCACCGCTTTGTTCCGCACTCTGATAGTAGTTATCATGTCCAAAATCCAATGGAGGCTCATCATCATAGCCGTCCTCCTCCTCATCTTCCTCGTCCTCTTCATCAAACATATATTGCGTATCATTGAATTTTGGTGCTTTTGGATCTATGCCAGCGGGCACATGCAAATCCGATAGAATATAATGTGAAGAACTAACAATTTGTGGATATTCCTCTTTGGGCAGCAACTTGATGCAGTTGTCCAGCAATGCGCGTATATTTCCAGCTGCCTTTGGCGTTATATGTTCTAGAGTGTTCTTCATGTTGCGTGCCACAGAGTACAACAACATGCCAACGGGCACGGTAAAGGGATTTATTTCCTGCTGTTGAGGTCGATCCGCTTTTTCCCCCGCGTTATTCTGATTCTGACAGAGAGTCGTCAAGTCATAGAGCTTGACAACGTCATCATTGCGACCCTTGAAGAGCCAATAAGTGTGTCCTGCCTTGGTGGCATTTGCCTTGAGAAAGGCCAAAATATTTTGGGCTACATTTCGAACGACCTGCGGTGAGAATTGTGAATTCTCTAGATACGGCAAGTCCTCAGTCTTAATGATCTCATATTTCTGGACAATACCATCCAAATGATAGCACATGACAACCTCGGGTACATTACACATCAGGTTATCCAGCCAATAATCAATGCCAGTCAATACATTAATGGGTTGTGCAGCATCTCGCAGTCGCAGACTGATACAGGGTCTATTCGGACCACCAAAGATGGGCATATCCGTTCCGATAAGCATGCGTATGTCCTCAAAAGTCCACACGACATTGCGATTGAAGGCGTGACTAGACTTGGGGTCGGGCACATTCTCCTCGATCTTCGGTTCCGGCAAAAGAGGTCCAGTTATGGGCAAGCCAGTGCGTCTGCTGGTCAGCAATTGAGGCACCGCGTCATCCCCTTCGCCCGTTTGCTTCAAGCTGTGGTACAGAAACTTCGAGAGCAAATTCTTAGTGCGGAGTGCCTCGCGTGTACGCTCTTTGAGACAAAAATTGTGCTGCTCATCGCCATAGGACAATATGTGCTCCAATATGAAAGTGCGCAACCAATTCCAATCATCATCCGATTTGCGCAACAAATACTTTTGTATATCGAACTCATCTAGCAGTAGGGTGTTGCCCACCTTGTGGACAACCATGCTGATGGCGCTCTTGGCGCTGTAGGGCAATTTGAGCAGCTGTTTAATGTTCTCCGAATCCGAGACGACATCGACTTCGCCCACACAGTCGGGAAACATTTGGCCCAGACGAAAGCTGGCGAAACCTGCACTCTGATAGAGCGCTTGATGCAGGCCATGGCTATCGTGCGATGTGGTCAGCCAGTTGAGTGGCGGCAAATTTAGATTAGTGTTACATTCGAGGCGCTTAAAATGTGCTGGCACCTGAACAGGCGAAAGCTTTATAATTGCTTGACTTTTTACTGCCTCCAGCTCGTGTGGCCCAATGCTGCGGCAGGGTTCAATCTGAAATGTACGTGGCGTTATTGTAAATCAATGCACATGGTATTGTTCTTACCTCTTCGTTGCTATCCTCCATCGCCAAGATTGATCATTACAATTTCAATACTCAAACAAATTGTTCGTGAATATTCTACAAGACTGACATTTGTTATGCCGGCAAGCAGCTGTTGCATGGAATAATAGCCATCCCTGGTTATGCTAGGGTTGCCCTTACACATAACAGATACATTGAACACACACGCAGCTTTCAGCTGTTTAGAACACACAGTTTTCATTCCCCCCACTATAAAAAACAAAATAAATATTATAATTTGTAAAAATCTAACAGAATGCAATTATTTATCCAGGTAGCACTTATGTGCCTGATCAACACACTCCTGCCAGACATCATTCGCAAATACGTAAGTGGAAACCATTTTTTTTTGAAGTTTTTGTTGTTGTTGTCAACCGATCCAAATGCATTTCACATTTTCAGCTGAAAATTTCCCGTTTTTGGAAAAGATCTAAAGCAAATACACTTGATTTACAATCAACACTGGATGAAGCACGCAAAAACCTGGAAAATGTGCTCACGGCGGAGCATGCTGGCGAGTATGCAAAGAAGATCAAAACAATGCGCGCCGAACAGAAAGTTGCGGAGGCCGAGTCCCATATCACAATGGCGAAGCAAATGGAGCAACTCAAACAGACTACCATCGACACAGTTGCGTACTATGTGTCAAAGGTGTTACTCTCACTGATCCTGATCATTGTTTGTGCCCGCAATCGTAACTTACCTGTGATGATCTTTGCCGATAGTTTCAGTCTGGAACCGCTAGGCGGTTTGCTTAGTTTTCCAACGGGAGTTTATAATGCAATTTCAGTGCCCGCATGGGCATTCTCATGTAATTTTACATTTCGACTGCTGTACGGTTTGGTAAAAAAGTGATGTGTGTGTGTGTGTGTGAGAAGAGAGGTGGAATTGTAATATTTGTGTATTTAACTGCAAATAAGCCTTAATATTAATAGTGCTCGATTTATGTAGTTTGCTTAGCTTCATCAAAATTATAAGAACATACTACTCATTAAGCCATTATGAATTTTGCACATAAAGTAAAAACATCTGTGAAATTGTATTTTTATTTTATCGGAATGCATTTTAAAGCCCGCGCTTGATATGAATTGTTCAATATCTCGGGCAACTATCGATACTTTCCCTTCACATTTGAGAGCAGGAAAGTATATATTGAAAAAAAAATATTAATAAAAAAAAAACGCATATAATGGTCATATTTCTCTGCTTCTTGCTGTATTTTAAATGTGCGCTTAAAGGCGAACAAACGTCATGCATAGCAACATTTATATTGACTGCGTGAAATCGATGTGAAATTTATATCGATATTGTTCTGCCATCTCTTGATCAAAGCTATTTTGGTTCAGTTAAGCGAGCGGTGGAAAATTGAGTTTAGTTTTCTAAACATACTGCGGCAAAATGGATAACTTCAATGAAAATAGTCACGAGAAAAAACAAATAAAATTGGATACCATAGATGTAACGCCAATCTTGGCGGCACTAATCCTAGGATTCATTGCAGTCGGTATGTAACTTATACCACGCCACGTCGATAGCACAACAACAGTTTGTTGTTTATGCATCTAATTCAAAATTTCTATTTGAAGCTCTCTATGTTATACTGCGACGACGCTCCGTTGGCCGCCGTGACTTTCTGCTAACCGGTTTATGTGAATCAGGAAAAAGTGCCATCTTTATGCAGTTGGTGCATGGCAAAGTGCCGGAAACCTTTACCTCAAGCAAGGAGAATGTTGGCAAATACGGATCGGGTAATGTGAGTGCCGGACTAGTGGACATTCCTGGTCATTATCGTGTGCGCGACAAATGCTTTGAGCTGTACAAGCGCAATGCCAAAGGCATTATCTTCGTAGTGGACTCGGTGACAGTGCAAAAGGATATACGTGACGTGGCAGAGTAAGTTTAAAATGTGGCAGTAAATAAATCTATAGTTCAATAACCCGCCTTGCATTGCAGCGCATTGTACACCGTCCTGTCAGATACCGCCACACAGGTATGCTCCGTGCTGGTGCTGTGCAACAAGCAGGATCTGACGGCAGCCAAGAGCGCACAAGTAATCAAAAGTCTTCTGGAGAAGGAAATGTAAGTTGTGGACCAATCACCCAACTGATCACATCTAATGGTTTGTACTTTGATTCTTTCAGTAACACAGTGCGTGATACACGCAGCCGCAAACTGCAGTCTGTGGGCGATGATGAAGTGAACAAAACCATTGTATTGGGCAAACCGGGTCGCGATTTTGAATTCGCTCACATCGTACAGAATGTGCATTTCTCTGAGACTTCGGTCAAGGATAAACAATTGAGTGCTCTTACGGAATGGATTGATCGCATGCTCTAATTGCCATGTAAAGAGATGATAGTAAAACACAATGATATTTATAAGCAGCAGAAGTTGACTTCAAATGCAATCTTACACTCTCAGAGTAAAGTCTAACAAATGTAAAATCTTTTCAAATTGTTCCTTGGTTTCTCCTGCTTCCCTGTACTACATCGACATATAGGTTTAACAATTTTTATAATAACTATTAAACCTTTTTTTTAAGATTTATAAAACGAAAAATGTTATTTATTGATTTGGTTGTTTGGGTGGAAAATAAAACGATTCAATCTGCAAAAGTTGCTCAATAATGAATTAGAAAACCAATTAGATTTAACTTCGCTATTGTCTGGTAATAAGAGTAAACAAAAACTAAAAACCATATGGTTTTAATGTAAATTTAATCAATTTAAATTATGCGCATAGTTCCCTAAGTGATTATTCAAGCAGTTCAAAGTGCACTGCTTGCTTGTCTTTTTACAGTTACAGCCTAAAATTAGGCAAGAGAACACGTTCAAAACCTATTTCCATGAATTTATTAAATTATGAAAACAAAAACGGCATTAAATCCTTTCGATTATATCTCTAAGAATTTTGTTTGTTTTTTTTTTGTGACTTGAAATACAGAAGAATAACCAACTGGCCCAGAAACTTATTAGCCAATGACCAAATGTTTGGCGCAAGCGCAAGCTTCAAACCTTTTTCGCGATTTGAAACCTTCGAACAGCGGCGGCAGCAGCAGCAGCTGTCGATGGCTGAACTGACCCAACTGATCCATCGATCGATCAATTTGACCGGCCAAAGATCAAAAAGCCGCTCAAATCATAAAATCAATGAGCTCGATCTGCGCTCGTCTCCGCTGACTAGATAGAGTTTCTAGGCTTTAGCTGAATTTCTAAGAATTGGGAGCTTTTATGATTTGCCGAACGGATCTGCTGGGCGGATGTTTGACAGTCGGCGCTCGTGTTGACGGCAGCTGCCATTCGCTAATGTTGCCCAAAATTTTTGAAACGGCAACGTTGGTGGGCAACTTCTTTGATGGATACAAAAGCGAAAGCGAAACAAATTTCGAGGAAAAGCGCGAAAGGGCTTAAGCAAAACTCACTGGCTGACTGATCAATAAATTGCCACGGCGCTTTGCCTGTGCGCTCCCCATTCAAGAGATTCAGTTTCCCAATGGGCAAATCGGCAAAAACAACAAAAATTGTTTGCCTATTTAGTTGTTGCTATTGTATATACACACACAAACACACACAAATAGAGACAATGAAGGACGCGACAACTCTGCGCAAGAATGAGAAAGAGCTTAAGAAGGCGCGTAGAGTTCGTTGGAGAGGTTGGAGAGTTTGGAGATTTTCACTCAGCGCGTCGCCATCTCGATCAAAATTAATTTCGCTGCTAATTAATACAATTACTTATTAAATGCGTTATGAAAATAGTCAAATTGTGTTAATTTCGTGTAATTAGTGTGCGCGCAATATGAATATCATCGAAAAAGAGTTGTGTAGTTGTTTTTAATGTGTTTTCATCGAAAGTGCAAAAAATGCGTAAATTTGTTGTTGCTTTTATGCTTGCAATTGTTGTTTTTGTGGCGTGAGGCTCCCATAGGCGCGGTTAGAGCTCGCTGAGACTCTCCAAATGCGCAGTGTAGAGTCAATAGAGAAATTTGTTATTTATCTAATACGTTTATTTTTTTAATTTTTTTTTTATGTAGTGTATAAAAAGAGTGAAAAATTAAAAAAAAAATTAGGAGTGTAGAGTTAATAGAGAAATTTGTTATTCATTTAATAAGTTTATTTTTTTATTAATATTTTTTTGTGTAGTGTACAAAAAAGTGAAAAATTAAAAAAAAAATCTAAGAGATAATTATTATTCAGGTAAGTGCTTTAATGCTTTCCTATTAAAAAAAAAAATACCAAAGTTACTTTTACTGTCAATTATGAATTCCAACCTCTGCAAGCTCTTTAACACTTCGTCGCATTATTCTGCCCCCACCCCTGCCCCCCCACTGTTCACTGTTCAGTGCCACATGACAGTCATGATTCGGTGGCATGTGCATTGGAGCACGTGCTACACTAAAAAAATATGGGCCCAAAGTATGGCCCAGACATTTTTTACAGCTGCAAACAGCGACAACAGCAATACGGTCCATATGTTTCAGACACGCTTTAGCCAAGCGGAAGAAGCGCCTTTTAGGGATGTCTCCCAGTTGGCTTGGGTCTTTCTTGTTGGTGCTTGTCCGCTTGGCGCGTACACAGTAGCTGCTAATTATGCACAGCTGATTAGGCAGACAAATGCAACAGGCATCGTTTTTTTTTTTTTTGTGTTTCGTTTCGTTTTTGTGGTTTTGGAGCGAAGAGCAGAGTACAGTTTTGAAAAAAAAATATGATACAGCTGAAAGAGCTCCGATTACGAACAAAATTTGCTGCCAAAAAATTCACTGGAACACCAGACATGCAGAGCTGAGGTTGAAAGCTGCGTGTCCTATTGAATTACAAGACAAGGATTACCAGACCGTTAGTGGACAAAAGTCTTAGTTAGCATCAGCTTGACTTGGCAATAAATCTGCGTTCTCTTATATTAATTTATCTTATTTTAGAAAGTAGTATATGACGATTTATGGCAACGGGCGTGCGACTATTGCATATGTTGCTGCAAAATACATATGTATGTATGTAATTGTGTGTATGTGTGCTGGTGTGCTGTGTTTATTTTGCATCCCGCCCCCTTTTGATATTTTAATAAGGTTGGATCGCAATTACGCTGCTTGGCGCTGGACGCTGTTGGCCAAAAAATAAAAACAAAAAACAAAACGAAGTGAAGAGCGGGCACACGTTAAACTTTTTATGTACACAGACCGCGAACGTTTTGTAGGTTTTTTGTCAAGGTGGGCCGCTGAGAGGGGAGTTGAGGTGGTGGCTGGTGATGCACGTTCAACATCGCTGTCTTCCACATATGCAATTTATTTTAACACATCGTTAAAGCTCAAAAAATAAATCTTGACGCGCCGGACACTGCAATTATCACCTCTGCATAATCAGCAATGTGAACAGCAACAAAAGCAACATCAAAATTGAGCAACAAGTTGCCGTCGAACAACGAGAGCAACGCATGCCCCACGGGTGCAACGCCGAGCCCCAGACACCGGGGACGAACTGAAGATGCGACAGCTGCCACAAGAGTTGCTCTCTGTTAGCTTTCATTTTTGGCACTACCCCGACCCACGCGGCCCTGTAAGTACATATGCTGCAATACACTCAGACAAATTAGAAAAAACTTGTAGATACATTTTGTAACAGCTTAAATAGCTGAACACTTCTGAAAGTTAAAGATATAATGGCCATATCATGGAATCGAATTTGTGTATCAGTGTTTTTCTCTCAGTGTACATACTTTATGTATAGGGTAGTGGTCTTTAATGGCAGCCCATTTAGCACCTTGTTGACGCGGCATCTAATTAAACTGCAGTCTCAAGTACAGCCTTCTTTGTAGCCGATATTCGTCGTCGCAATTTTCATGTAACGCCAAATTGTAGCGCCCAACCATCAAGATGGGATGTTTTTGATGCTTGGTTCAGTGAAGATTGGCAACTTCTTCTTGTCAACACCTGAGTGAAAGAAGGAAGAGAAAAAAGTGTTTCGGTGTGTTTTTTGATTTGATGATGGCGATTTCTGTGAAGACTTTCTCAATGGGTGCTTGCTTTTAAGCCAAATTGATGATTATTTTTGATTTCTGTGCATACAACTTCTTGATTAATTATATTGCGGCGCAACTCTGGAACCCACCACCGGCAGCTGCGAAGTTTGTTGGCAAATTGGAGCTTTGTTTGCCGTAAACGATGCCCGTTCCCAGCATACATATCTCCGCCTAATTATGGGTTACTCAATGCAGAAGCTGTAGATGTCTACAGACTTCATCTCCCCCCCTCTCTCTCTCTCTCTTGCTCCCTCTGTGCATGTTTGTGCATATCCATGGCAAGAGATTCGTGAGATTGTTTGTATTGCGCTTGGAATGCAGAGCAGCCTGGTAGCTGAAAGATTTTCATGTCAATTCCACATCACGAGCTGTTTCATTAAGTTTATTTTTATAGCGAATTATATTTAAATGCAATAATTTGGGGCTCTTGGGGCTGGCCAAATGAAAGGGGCGCCGTTGAGCGTATTGAGAACACAGTAGCTGCATTAAATTGTCTTCAAGGTTGCGTTTTATCATAATATTATGAATATCTCTTTATTTATTTCCCGGGTTATTAGACGCAGCTGCAATTCAATAGCTAAAACTTGTTTTAAGTTCAATAAATAAAAAATCAGAAAAATGTTCCCAAAATTTGATTCAAACGTATTTAAATCAGATCGATTATGAAAAAGTATTATCCAAAGTGCAAACTTTCATCTCTATAAAGAAACGCCGCCTCTAAAAAATACACTTAATATATTATTCAGTATTGAATAATGGCATCGATTAACTTAGGTTATTCATACCGAAAAACGATGATGAACTGTGTCTGTGTTCAGCATTGGCCCCCCTACTAAAGTGTGGGCCATAAACAAGTGCGGCCTCCGTCATCTAAATGCAAATGCGCAACAAAATAACTTAAACACGCTCCATGAAGTGAATACGAACGGGGAAGGGGTTACAGCTAAACGGGTACGATATGGTTATGTTAGAGGTCCAACGTTGCGGCACGCTACTGTCTATCAAAGGCTTTTGACTTTGGCAAATTAATCAACGAATACTCCAAAACGATGAGCGAAGGAGAAGAAGAAGGGAAGCAGGGAACGACAGTAATTCGTATGTCCAAAGCGCCGGCGCACAGTACAAAAACATTCAAAACAAGTACACAACACAGGTAGAGTATTTATATGTGTGTGTGTGTGTGGCGGTCACACTTTTGATTT
This sequence comes from Scaptomyza parva, assembly GCA_035044645.1. Classification (NCBI taxonomy): domain Eukaryota; kingdom Metazoa; phylum Arthropoda; class Insecta; order Diptera; family Drosophilidae; genus Scaptomyza; species Scaptomyza parva. Next base: position 8,223,455 of record JAWNNT010000065.1, on the reverse strand, counting down.
TCTATAATTTGAGACTTGGTTTGGAACGCTGCTGCTGCTGTTGCTGTTGCTGCTCTGCCAGCCGAAAACATGCGCGGTCAGTCGTGTGCGGCGTAAAGCAACCAAATGTATCGAAATGCAACCGACCGATATAATTGCGTTTTTTCGTGAATACATACACACACACATACTTACATAGATATACTATATTTGTATATAAACATGGTTGGCCGAGCGACACGCGCAACAGCCTTTATTTTATCATATGTAAAGCACATGATTTTCCAATTGGAAAATTAGTCGTGTGTGTGAGTGAGTGACTGAGTGAATGGAAGATTGGGGTTGAACAGACCGACAGACAGACAGAGGGTGGGGTTGGTTGTGGTGTGCGGTGTGTGGGAATAGGTTTCAATAGAGCAGCGCACGCGTGGCCAGCCCGGCATAAAGGAGGCGACAAGCGAGGCGCAACCAAATCTAAAAGCCAAATCATTGAGACGAACGTTTTGCCTCAGCAATTTATGGCCAAACGTTCAAAAAACGTTCACCAAATATAAAAAACAGAAAAAAAAATGAAATATGCCTTTAAAATTTAGTTGGCAGCACTGAACACATTTTAGCACACTGCAAGCTAATGGCCACACACATCGAGTCCGAGGATCTGGGTCCTAGTCGGACCGGTCGACTAATTGGGGATACGGTTTTCAGTTGTAGTTATTTACTTTTTGGAGCCGGCCTGCCTCTCCCTCTCTCTCTTTCTCTCTCTCAATGATTAATGCGCCCGCGACAACGTGTGAGTTCCGTATGAAAAGGGACGGCGACGACGACAGTCAAACATAAAAATGAAAACGAAACTCATGCCCACCCAGGTGCACACCATCTCTTTTGGCATTGACTGACCGACCGACCGAGCGACAAACCGACCACGAGGCAAGGTGGCAGAGATGCGGGGCAGGTAGCACAGTCGCACGCCAGACACAGACACAGACACGACGATTGATGGACTTCACACGTTGCCCCTCTGCCACAAAATGATGGCTATCTCTGTGGCATACTTGTGTATGTTTTCTGCCTTCAAAAAAAAAAAAAAAACCTGCGGCGTTGTGTGGGTCGCCGCTCATCAGTCAAATTGGCTGCAATCGCAATCACTCTCTCTATGTGGCACAGACTCGGAGACGTTCTTGATGAGACTTGCTCATCGTTTGCTATGCAATGTTGGACCAGAAAGAACTCAATTCAACAGATTGTCGAAGATGAAATACCCTTGAATAATCTCTATATCAGAATGATAAATAATCTCTAATGCAAAATTATATTTTATGAGTTAATAAAATATTCTTAACTATAACATAACTTCTAACCTTTCGTCACATTCCTTTTTATCTTAAATACTATAAGTTCTTATATGTTTTAATAAGAAATTAAATGTCTAAGTTTCTATTCTCTGTCGAGGGATGAAAATTAGCTTGCATCCCTCGTTGTCTGCTGACACTTGCACAAATGATTTGTCGGTAGTCATCATCCTCATTCGAAATTGGCGTCCTGCAGTTAGTTGCGCCGATTTCCGTTTGTTTCTCTTTCTCTCTCTCTCTGTGAGTCTCTGTCGCTGAGTACAACATGACACTAATTAAGTTTTGCGGTTTTGTCTACCCCTTCCAGTTCACTCGCTGTCTTGTCATTTGACTTGCGTGTGATTTGTGTCGTCTGTTTTGTCTCTGGAGTGTATGTTGAGCCCTTTGCAACTTTGCCGACATTGAGAGGGCTGAGTTGAGGTCGATGCTCATTTTTTGGGATTTTATGTGGCATTATTTGTTTGTTCTGTTAATATGTAAGAGATCTTTCTTTGACTTGTTGTTGTTATGTTTCGTTTTCGTTTCGTTTTGTTATGCCACAGCATATTCAGTCAATTGCAACTGTGCTGTGCTGTGCTGTGCGGCATGAACGCCAAGTCTGGCAGACCTTAATTCCTTTTTACGGTCATTTTAATATCCATCAAATCGCATCGCTGATTCGCAGCGTTCTACGCTCGTTGGCTTCTTCGCCTCGCCTCTTCTCTTCTCCCCCGCCCGCTCAAATGGCTAAAAGCTAAAGTGGCAGCAACAACATTTTAGCATTTTGCTCTGTCGATGTTTCATTCGGCTGATTTGTATGTTTCAGTTTTAGTATATTTGCTTATAAACGTTAGTATGGGTGTGTTTGTGTGTGTGTGTGTGTAATGCGTGTTTTGTTGCTGTCAGTGGAGCGTTAATAGAAGCACGATGTTGTTGGTAGTTAGTTTGGCCTGTACTTTGGCTTTGCCGACGTTTGAATGCGAGCTTGGCTGGGAACAGGTCTCGCAAACTAAAACTGGCAAAATTGCATAAGGTGAGCCGCAAGCAGGCGATGGAACCGAACCTTAATGATATGAGCAAAACATTCAGAGTCGTCTCGTCGGGGTAGGTTTAGCAAAAAGGGTTTACGATCTGAATGACTTGGCAGGCCCAAGCGGCATGAAGTTTTAGGCAATCTTATCGCTTCTTCATTATTAATCATTATGTACATAAATTCTTTCAAGCCGAAATGAACAAGTGAAAAATTGTAATAGAAAAAGCAAGAAATTTTATCTCAAACTCAAATTTATTCAATGTTTTTAATGATTAATTATTACCAGGGCAAACACTTTTTCAATGAAAATATGTTAAACGAATGCAAATTATGTTTCTTTACAGATTCAGAATTTCTGCCCCAAAAAGTATGCTAAGCTCATTTTACAAACTTGAGTTTCACAACAAAAATATTTTTTGCAAAATTTTTAATACTTTTTCGCTTTTAAACTGTTACATATTATGCCTCGATCTCAGCTGGACACGCTTAACTGATTATCACACGATAGACTTATCAATGCACACGATCAGATTCAGAGCGTAATCGTTGTTGCCACTGACTAGTTTCAGGTATATACTTCAATTATATCTAATTGACAGCCGTCCATATAATATACACAAAATACGTTAATGGTAATAGGCAAAGGCACGTTTATTTACCACACTTAACGTATGCTTAAAATTCACTACAGTGTTAAAATGTACTCGCATTTGTTTTTTAGCCACAAGCCAAGCATGACAGACTTAGGGCGCATACCAAAACCGTCAAATAGTCACACCAACCCCAAAATCGAATCAAGCGTGCGCCTAGCTGTGAAGGCTGACAACTAAATTTGGACTCATGATCTTGAGCAAATGAGGCGACATTGAATAAATTCCAAATCATAATTTTCATATTTAATAGATGTTTTTGCCACGTAAGCTTCGATTTTGCTTCCTGTTTAGTGTGATTGGCTAATGATATGACTTCTTTTGAATGACTCTATCTGGCTGAACGCTTCAATGAATCACAGATATGTATATTGTGTGTTTACAAAGTTTCCTAACTTGCCCAAGCGTCAAGCAAATCGGCAAGTGAAACACAACCAATTCGAATTCCAACCAACTCTCATTCCCACACTTTTGAAATATTTCGCATAAATGCAGTTAAGAAAAAAATAAAGTAAAATACAGTTTTTTGTTTTGTGTTAATCTTTGAGTATTTGTGGGGAAACCGACAAACAGCAATAAATTAGCTACAATATGTGAAAAACGCTACAAATGCACATTGCGGTTTGGCATTTACGAGCTTCAAAGGGTTTCCTGCCTGTTTGCCTGTCTCTGACTGACTGCAGCCTCCAGTTTGCTGGATGCGCGGATAGCGGATTGCGCGTTTGGAGCGTGTGTCCAAGCAAAATACAAGTCTAACTAAAGTATATGCATATTTCGCTTTCGCATCGCGTCGCGTCTGGTTGCCATGTGCAAAGCCAAAGCCAACGAATATATGCAAATGAATGAAGAAAAAAACCGCGTCAAAGCAAAACCGCCGCCAAAAAAAATCTCAGGCGCATGCGGAACAACAACTTTATAAAAGTCTCTCGCACTCTTTCACTCTCTCTGTCGCTGTCGCTGTATTGCTATCTCTGTTTAACTGGCTCCTGTCGTCTTCGTCTTCGTCTGCGGCGTGAGCGTCTTGTTAGCTGATTAGTTGCCGCCTCTAACAAATAAAATCCATATAACGCCGCGTCTGCAGATATCCCCAAAAACTCGTAGTTGTAGTCGCAGGCTTTGGCTTCTCGCATTAATTAATAACATCCGGCGCCCCAAATCAGAGAAAACGGTTAGTTTAATCTAACAAGCAGCAGAGGCGACAATAAAATACTCTATTTCCTTAGTTTTACAAAAAGTTCTTATAAAAAAGATTTGATTATTTTTCTATTAAACTCATTTCCTGATTTCTTGTAAGAAGTACAATTGAAGCATTCCCTATAAACTGTTGCTATAAAAACTTGCCACAACTTTCTCTTCATCTTAAATATGTTGTACCACTTAATCCACTTTTTGATATACCCTAATTGCATAGCGTATTTGGTAGTTGGCAGCTTTTTACAGATAAGAGCAACATTTTTGGGGCCTGTTTAATTACCCCAACGCAGAGCGAAAAACAAACGGGGAGTCGATGCTGGTTGCGGTCGGGCACAACACACACATGGTGGTCTGGTCGCCGGCTGATGCCCCAGGAACAAACAGTTTATCGCTGGAAATAACATAATTTCGCTTTTTCAGATGCTGGTTGCAGCCGCAGAGCAGCCGCAGCAGCCAGCCGCAGAAGCAGCAACAGTTGAAGATGGCCGCAAATCTGCGCCCAAAAATTGAGCAATTTGAAATTCAATCAGTAGCTGGAAGCCAGCGCCCAGCGCCCCAGACTCTGGCACACACACACTCTGGGCAACTGGGCACTGAGCACTGCTAAAACTCTCCTCACAGGCAAATTATAGTAATTGAGTTCGCCGCGGTGATGGCAATGGCAATGGCTACGCCGGATGCAAAAAACTGCAAGCGGCAGATGAATGAACAAGTTGCCGGCTGATACTCTTTGGACCTGGCTTTGACTTTGGCTTCGGACCTAAACCTGCAGCCACAGCCGCAGCGGCCGCAGCAGCCTGACTGTTGGCGGTCGCCGCACACGAGGTCGCCCTGCATCTGCAATGTAGCCACAATGGTCCAAATATGGAAATGAGTTGCAGCCCCAAAACGAAAGCTCACACACAAAGGGCCACCAGCGTCGGAAGCTGACGATGGAGCACGGAGCTGGGGGAGCAGTCATCATCATGTTAATGTTGTAGTCACGCAATATTTGTGCTGCTTTCGTTGATCCTGATTGTGATAGCTTTTTGCTGTGCGTTGTTGTGTTGCGTTTTTATTATCGCCAAGGTCGGTGGCTCATTTGTTTGTTTGTTCGTTGGTTCGTTCGTTCTATAGGGTTCCCAGGGCGGGGGAAAAACTAGGTCAAGTTTATCAATTTATTTGTGTTTCTTTTTGCCATACCCAGATAGGCATTTATCTATTAACAGTTATTGGGGCGGGTTTCATTTTCAATTTCAATTTCTAGTATTTGCTGGTATTTACAGGGCTCGTCTCTTGTCGGTTTTATCAGCTTAATGTGCTTTCAGCTTTTGTCTGATATATACTTTTGTGACCTTGTTTTGTACATGCCTAATAAATTGTTGTTGCTCTTGTTTTTGTTGTTTTTGATGGTGATGTTGATGGCGGGCGATGTTTGTGTTGGTGTTCGTGCGCTTTTGCACACAAATTGTTCTTGATTTTATATGCCTCTCTTCTTCTATCTCGACGCTTTTTGTGTGTGTTTTTGTGCCAACGCAAATATTTGTAATTTTCCCTCTCGTTTATTGGCTATTTTTGTGTAATTTGGAATTTTTCTGCGTGGAATTTTTCAATTGTTTATCGGTCTGGTCATATACATATTGTTTGTGTTTTTTTACAACCGTTGGATGTCCGGTTTGTTGCAACAACAGACAATATATGGGAATTCTAACAGATTCACATTGAGCGGAAGTTGAATCGATTAAAAATAAATAATTATGGATATTAAATGCATTAATTAGTAAATAGATTAAATAAAAACCGTATAGAGAAACATTTGGTTTAGTCCTAACCAAAAATCGATTGGGTCTTTGGAAAGAAAAACAATCATAAAACTTTGTATGAATTTGATTATTATTTAAGGAAGTTTTAGTAGTAAAAACAACACATTGGCTAGTCAAGGTAATCATATTTATGTTTGTGTGTTTTTTATAAAAAAAAATCAACAACAAAAAATTATTCATTACACCCAGAAGCAATAACACTTAAACAAACTGTTACACAGACCAGTTGAAGGCAGCCTTCGGACTTATCAACGCCACTTCACACCAAACGGCAAAAAGATGAGGCTCATTGTATATAGGGGAGACTCTGTCTTTCTGTCTTTGGCTTGGCCTCTCAGAGTGCCGTTGATGTTTCGGGGCGTGAAAATTGACAACGTAAATTGCGAAAGTCGGCAACACCAAGACTTTTGATGCCCGACTGAGGTAGATGCTGTGATGGTGTGAAGGGGTTTTCTGTATATTTTTTTTGGGAAGATCGACGCCTGCCTGAGGTTCGGGGAATGGACTTTGACTTCACACTTTCAAAGTAATTTTAACACATTTCAATTAAAAAGCCAAGACCGTCAAGCGTCGTATGTCGAACAACAAGTAAAATTTAATTAAAAATAAAATCCCTGAAGGATACCTCTACCAATGCCGCAAGAGGTAAAACGGTACAAGAGCACGTATATTGTGGTTATTTAGTGTTGCAGCGTTAATTGAAGACCAACAAGAAAGACTCAGAGTTCCCGGCCGCGGGCTCGGGCTTGGGCTCGGGCTACGGCTCAGACTCAAAGTCAATGTTCGAGTTTGTCGTAATGGAAAAGCTATTAACGGCTTGTCATAACAAGCTACTACTCGTTGGCATCGGAATGATCGAAGAGAGAGATGGCCAACTGTAAGCGGCAAGCGTTGGACTGCGCTGTTATTGTTTTCGATTTATGACGCATAAATCATTTGCTTAATTGATAACCCAACGCTATTTACGATGACACAAATTAGAATTTGTGCGAACAGTTTATGGGGCTCCGTCAACCGCGAGACAGGCGGCGGCTCGCAAGACTTCGTTTTTTTTTTTTGGAGACTGGGTGTTAATGGAATACATTCAATCATATAATCACAAACACGAAAAAAAACAGGCCTAAAAATTTACAATCAAACGTTGACTGTCTGTAAATTTTCCATACCCAAATGTAACGTTTTTGGAAGCTTTCCGAAGTTTGCCGTGAAACGTTTATCACGTTTCCCTGCGGAAGATTTTTTTGAGGCGTTATCACTCCACAAAAAAAAAAATCTAAATAATATGGGTTGCTAGGGCTGATCTTCAAATAAAGGCGAAAAAATATAATAATAATCATCAACAACAACCACATTCATTGCCTTTATCAAACGAAACAAACACTTCACACCCACCAGCACCACCCAAAAAGTACAATGCACATTTTTATATGGCTGCCGCTGCCAGAAAGCTAAAAGTCGGCCGACTTGCGGATCACGCACAGATCGTGTGACAAAGACGGCAACACGTGAAGCAGCGAACGCAGAAGGTCGCGTGACAATCAAACATAATTCGTATATAAATATATATATGTGTATATGTATTTGGTAGATATGGCTGTCTGTTTCGGGGGGAGCTGGTTGATAAAGGCAAACTAGCGCAATACCACCAAAGCTTTTTATAGCCCACCAATCAGCAATCAGGCAGCGGACTCTACCACCACCAGCACAACCAACACACACTTGTACGATCGGCGTGCCGCACTGATAACAAGGTCCACTCAGCTATTCTACTCTAATCAGAAATGCAGTACAATAATAGTGTCGTCAAGGCTGATCTGAACTTAAATAGAAGAAGGTCTTTAAAGAACTTTGGTACGGTTTTTAAAAATTGTTTAGCTTCACGTCTGTAGTTAACTAAAGTTTTCAATGCATTTGTTAGATGTTTTTTTGAGCTATTAAGAGTAACTGCAGTTCGTTGTCGGTCAGATCAGTTTGTCTATCTCTCGAATGAACAAACAAACAAATAAAATTTTCGACGCTATGGAAATTTACCCAAAGCAAAATGCTGGCAGAAATCTCGTCGCCAGAGCAATCAAATCAAGCAAACAAGTGCGATACACTGTTTACTATATATGTATATATATATATATATTCGTATAGTCAGTCAGTCACATGAATTTCCCTCTCCCTTTCCCTGTTAGCTTGCTTGTCGTAGATGTAACAATTCGTGCTGTAAATAATGTCACGGTTTTCAATCCCGTATAAACTTTTATGACATACATGTTTCTTGGCTTAGGTCTGGTCTAGGACTGGGGCACATACCAAATGGCAACGAACCAGTTTCTCTAATCACCAATTATTACACAACAAGGGGTGTGCACGAAGAAGTATTTTTTTTTATTTTATAATTCCATTGACGTCAGGCAATCTCGAATGGTCCATCAAAACAATTAAAAATTTACTACGAGAAGTAGCGACAATCCGGAGTCGCCTGCCTGCCTTCCCGCCCGTTTAACCAGGCAACTGGGCAACTGGGTGACTTTGCCAGCGATTCTATGTTAATTCACTATAAATATTTATTTTATGCTTTAGAAATTAGTTATTTTATTTACATGCTTATATGATAAATGCTTGCTCGTAGCGTGAAGGGCGACGATTTGTTGGGGAATCAATTTGAGATAATATGAATGTATGTCTATATATGTGTGTGACTTGTTTTTTATACCCTTAGCCCATCAAATGGGCTAAAAAGGGTATAATGGAAGCTTCTCCAACCCCATAAAGTAAATATATTCTTGATCAGCTTCAGCAGCCAAGACGATCTCAGGAACTACGAAAGCTATAGACTCCAGATTTTGGATATGAGCTCTTCTAATCCCTAGGCATAGCAAGTTTGTTTCAAATTATCGATAACATTTCCGGTTTACAATATACACATGGAATCGATAACTAAAAAATCTTGTATTTCGAAAACTTGAAAATAAGGATTGAAACTATTAACAAAAGAATGAACATCTGTGAAATTTTTATTAAAATAGGTTCAGAAACACCGGAGATATGAAGCCATCAAAAATGGTACATATGTGTATGCCTGTCAGCTCGACCGTCTGTCCGTCTGTATGGTCAAGGGTTAAAGGTATCTTTTAGTCGAGCTTACTTGACTAGAGCCTTCTTACTTGTTTTATAATTTAGCCAAAACAAATTTAAGTGCTTATAAATATTCATTGGCGGCTTAAAAACGTCTTCATTAGGTATTTGTAGTTGTTGTCAACTCTTACATGCGTCATTATTGTTTTTGTGGCGTTACTGGCCTACATTCTGGACTTAAATAATATTATGTTGTTTTATGATAATTAAATTTAAAGAATTTCGGGAATGTTCGAATGAGTTTTTATAAAAAATATATAAATAAAATATATTATAATAATCAATAAATAAAGTCAAGGTTGTTTAATGTGCTATTTCTTCGACTTCTCTCGTATGACCAATTAAATCAATAAATTTTAGCTAAAATAAAAGAATAAATATTTTGCCATTCTTTGCATAATTTAAGCACATTAAGCTGTGAGTTGTCTTGAAACTTCAGACTTCCTGTTTGGGAGCAAGCATAGATAGTATTTTGAGCCCGCCGATCCAATGCTAATGCCTAAAAGGCCCATTAGTAGTATATGTATATATATTCACGGCCTGGCACTGCAATATGTTCACATTTGATACGGATTTCGCATCAAAACAGCCGAATCAACATACACATATTTGAGAAAAATAAATAACACATTGAAATCTGTACTCTGTCTGGCGCATATTAAAACGGGCGACGACGACGACGCCAAGAACCAGTTGAAAAATTAGACAACAACTTTTTTTTGTTGTTGTTGCTTGTTTTATGGGGTATGTCGCGTGCATTTTTTTGTCAAGCACGAACAACAAAAATTCAGAAACAATATATATATATACTTGTGTGTTTGCGTAAAAAATCACAGCAAAAGAAATATTTGGCAGGGGCACACACAGGGATTGTTGAAACTGGGCAACTGGGCACAGAAAAAAATGCAAAAAAAAAAATGCGAAAAAAAATTGTATTTTAAACTCGTTTCGTGCCGCTGCTTTTATTAATCTTAATGAATGTTAAACACTTTTATCAGAGGAATGGCGACATACGACAGACGACAGACGAGACGATAGGTGCTAGCAGCAGTGGTGCGGTGCTTTTTTGGTGGCGGCACCGCACAGCACGCGTCATTTCAACAGTGCTTATTGTTGTACTTTGTATATAGATTTTGTAAAAGAACCGCAGCATTTACGTCAATAGCAGCATTTCGCGGGTGCCGCGGCCTGCTTGACAGGTGAGAAGTGGTGAAGTGCTGATGTGAAGTGAATAGAAAACGAGTACGTTTATTAATTTTGGTAGAAGGAGGTTAGGGGGGTGCCCCCGATTGTTGTATTGTTTTTACTTCTCAGGTGTCTGCAGTTTGAGTTGTCTGCCCGACGACTCTCGGCTCCCGACTCTCTGTTCTCCGTCTCCGTCTGGCTTTATCACTCGATCTTGTCAATATTTGCCAGTCACTTGCTTGTTTGCTGTACATTTCGAAAACATCGGAGCAGCGCACTTGTTTAGGTGTCGTTGACGTTGACACGCAGATCTGAACGTGAACCGATGCCGAACCCCAAACCTTAAACAATAATGTATCAATATATCAATATTTGACATGTTGCCTATATGTGAAATATTACTCATACGCCATGCTTGACGTGCCTCCATACGTTCGTTCATTAGAAGTTAAAGTTGTTCAAAGCTAATTAGTTGGTTATTCCAGTAACAAATGCAAGTAGTTCACACCTGCCTAATATTATGCCCAGGAGATGGAATTTACGTGGAAATCAAGGCCATTAGCATAAATGGCCAACTCAAAACAACCGCAGCCGCAGCCCCACAGACATCAGACGACAGACAGACAACTGCAATTGCGAGTGGAGTCGAGTGAGTTTCAGTTCAGTTTAGGTCTCTGAAAATGGGCTGACAACGATCTCAATCGCATCTTGGTCTGGTCACTGCTGCTGCTGCTTCGGCTTCTGCTTCTGCCTTGTATTGAGTTGTTATGGCCAACGCCTTTGTTTGCCCTGTGTGCTGCCTGCCTGCTTGTCGTTGTTGTCGTCGTCGACTTTGTCGTTGTTGTTGTTGTTGTTGTTGTCATCGTCGTGTGCGGCTGTTGCTGCTGCTGGTGCTGCTGCTGTGAGGAGCCGGTTGGGCCTAAATAAACAACGAGCCCCACAGACTGGAACTGAAAGTAGCTGCACAGTGGTACCAGCACAAGTTGTTCTTAATTGATCAGGCAAATGTTTTTTATGAAGATTTCACTTGTTTTTTGGCTCAAAATAAAGGATTTGAAGTACAATTTTTATAATAAAAGTCAGCTATAAAAAAATCTTATGAAATCTAACTAGAATTTAAGGATTTGGCAACCATTTCAACATATTGTATTGACAATAAGAAAACTTATTAATAATAGTTTCACTTTCTACAAAACTATCAGAAACTGTTGTTTTAAGTCCACAGTGTTTAAAGACGCCATTGTTGAAACTGTTGCTGTGGTTGTTGTTGCAACAGCAGCAGCTGCCGCCTGGGCCCAGCGCAGCAAATTGTTCAATTACACAAAGGTTGACTGGAAGGTTGCTGCTGTTGTTGCTGCTGCAATTTGCGTTTTATGGCGAATCAAAGTGAGGCCCTGGCCCTGCATCCTGGCACCAGGTCTGGTACTGGCTGCATCTCATAATTGCCAGGGCCTGATGCACGTTAAGCAAGTTAACACCCCACAGCTGCTGTTGCTGCTGATGTTGCTGCAACAAGTTTAATTATTTTACCAAGTTGAATAATGGCCGCTGCATTAAATTGCATTAAATTTCACATACGATTTTTGTCGCTGTTGCCCACCAGCAAAATGGCCACCAACAGTCAACCTAAATACACAGCAGTAATACACCTTTACAGTACATATATCATCATCATCATCATCGATAAGGTTCTGTTTGCTGCGATAGTTGCTGCGTCAATCAATTAACAAACACAACGATCGCGATTGTTAAATTATATAAAGGGGGGAGCTAGGGGGTAGGCATTTTCCAGACTGTTAGGTAGGGTCTGGTTGGTTTTTGCATTAACACATGGCAACAGGCGATGATCGACAGCCTTGTGATTGTATTATTGTAATTGTTACACTCGCTGTAATTTATTATTTTTGTGTTGTGCTCGCGACTTAAGCTAATTATAGACGAGCCGCAGCACAGAGCGCGGCGCTTTTTGCCCCCCACTCACACATACACTCACAGTGTAAACACAGTCCGAATGGTCGGTTTATGTGATTGTGTCTGTGTGTCACACGACCGGCCGACAGCCTGTTTGCGCCCTACCCTTCTACCGCGCCGCCCCCCCTCTTAGGCAGTGTATTTATGTAGGTGCTGATAAGAAAAAAACACTCGAGTCTCAGCGAGCACAACAAAATAATTATTGATAAAAGCAACATGTTGCAAACAACAACAACAACAAGCACAGTGTACAAAACAACAACGGCGAATATATGTACAACAAATTCATGGAAAATTTTAGCGCATTCGTCACGGCACACGCAAAATGTCATGCCCCATAGCTAGATAAAAAGAAAGAACGAAAAAAAAAATAGCTCCACCGAACAGGTAAATCAAACACCCTTCCCCACAACCAACAATAAGGCTGATAAGCATTGCGTTCTGCGTTCTGTCGCCATACTATCACGAGCACGAGTTTTGAATCTGATGATTAGGGCAGAGGTAACAGGAACAAGGGAACACAGTGTAGTGTGCAAATAGGAATGGCTCTTTGTAGCGGTACGGTACGGTACCGGTCACGCATTCACATTTCAGTGGGGTGCTACTTGTATTTTATTTTATTCTATTCATATCATTGCGGCATGCTCGAGCTTATCGTGCGCACTTTTGGTCAATTTTCGTAAGTGTTGTTGACTTGGTGTTAAAGTCAAGTGGGCGCGATTCTGAATGGAGAATATATGTGTATATGTATGTGAAAATGACAGGTTGAATATACTAGATCAAAGAACATAAAAAAGTTGAATGGGTTTTTTATATTTTTCCACTAATTTTTAAAATGGTTTCATTTAATGTTTCTTCGTTTTAAAGAATCTTATCAAAGTAAGAACATTTGAAAAAAGTCACAGTCATCACATACAAATATTTACAGCTTTAAATAAATATCTCAGGCTTACAAATATATCTATTAATTGATGGCACTTCAAAAACCACTAAATACTTTTTTTGCTTCCGTAAAGAACTTGTAACCTAACACAACCTTCGTTAAGACGCAGTACAATAGATGCCTTTGTTTCGAATGTTGTAAAATCTTATCAGAAATTTCCTATCGATAAACCAAGTACTAGTTAATATATACCACCTAGTTAGATAATAAAACCCCCTGAGAGAAAGAATCTGTTTTTGGATTCGAGCGCAAAAACCACAGCCAAGCTCAAAGTTCAATTCATGCTCATAAAATAGTATTCAAAATTTGCCTGTATGTGGTATGTTGATTAGCGGAGCTGGCGAGCCGTAATAATAATATTAATAATCCAAATTAGCTATAAATAAAACCATCAATCATGATAGTAAAATGCGACTTAATCTAATCGCATCTCTACAAACGGCGTCTAGGTAAACAAACTACTCAGTCTGATCATTGACCATTCACTGAAACCCCATAAAGACTCGCGTAGTGCCCGAAAACACACACGCAAACATATTACTTAATGACACCCAATAAGCAAAGTCTCAAAGCTGCACACTAAAAGCCTTATCACCAATGAAATTGACATGTTGGCCTTAATACGAAACACATGGTATTGGCTTTGGGGGTTCAGACTGGCGCAGTGCCAAAATGTCAGCCCCTAACCTTGCTCAGTGGTTCCGCTATTGTAAAAACCAACAATCCACATACAGTGTGACCAAGTTTTAATAAGCGAAAAGTCAAAGTAAAAAAAACTTATTCATTATATTATTGAAAATTAAAGAGTTTTAAGTAAATATTTTATTGCATAAACTTTTTTCGCCCATTTCATTACTATTTTGTTCAAATCTCATCAGTTTCTAGCCACTGTGCCCCAGTCCATCTGAAATACTTCCTCAAAAATAAAAGAAAAACTCACACTGATAAGTAAGTAGTAGCATAATAAGTAGAACCTATTGGGTAAACAGGGAAGTTGACCCTTTCTAACTGACAAAACAATAGGAAGTTTCTGTTGACAAAGTTTAAGTGATTTTAAAGCTGGTCATTGCCATTGCAACACGTCTAGATAAGTTAAAATTGTTTCTCAGAACACAGCCGGAATAGTTACAAGTGAAGTGCAACTGCAAATTAAATGCTTAACTTGACTTAGTCAGATAAACACAAACAACTTTAACAGATTGGCTGTAAAAACAAATAGATTCATGCGAATTGTGGTTCCTGCTAAACGGAAATGCTTTTCTACTCTAGTCTAGAGACTAGAATCTGCGATCTTCAAACGATACTTGGCACAGTTCCGTTTCAGGCCCTGGGGGCACCGACGGCGGCGGCGACGGCGACATTTCAACATCCAACCGTAAAAGTAAAAAATAAAAATAAAAAAAAATAGCGTGAAAAAAATCTCATCAAAGTGCTGCGCAGACGCTTTGATTTATGGTGTGGCGTGAATGCGATTTGTATTTTTGGATTTTGATGAGTTTCTATCGATGGCTGCGCTTGACCTTTGGCTAAAATAAGCCGCGTCTGGACCGAGTACAAGCACAGACATCTACATCTATGTATGTCTACTCATACGACTGCACGTAAGCAGCAGCAACTGCTAATGATGATTGCTATAACGAATTTGATGGACGCTCGACTGACTGACTGACTGATCGAGCGACAAACCAACTGACTGATCGTCATATCGACTGACCGTCACAATCGGCACGAGCTAGCAGCACGAGCAACATGCTCAATTGGCACTATGGCTCCTCGTGTTGCCCGCTGCTGATTGCTGGCACGCCTCTGTCGCCTCAGTCGCTGCTAGTGTTGCTAGTGCTGCTGCTGCTGCTGTTGTTGCTGTTGCTCTTACTTTGATAATCATCTCGTGCGTCAGCAAAGGCAAAACAGTACCCGGTACTTTAGACTGAATCCATCGTGGACACGGGGACCGTCAGTGCGACTGGGTGCTGACTGTAATTGTGTGACTAGATCTGAATCCGTGCTGTGCCGGCCGGGGCACAGACCTATGAAATGCCATTGTGATGTGTGTGTGCGTGTGTGTGTGTGTGCCAATGCCAAGCAGACACCCAGATGCGCAGTGCAATCTAATTAAACAGCACTTTCTAACAAAAGTAAGATTAAGTTATAAAATCTTGTTATTTATAAATTCGAATAAATGTTTGATTATGAGCAACACGAGCCAAATTTTATATACATTAAGACATGGATACACATTCATAATCTTGTTGCCTAGTGCTATCATGAATATGCTATTTATTTTTGTACTTTTACTGTCTAATTTTCTTGGTATGCGTAAGATTCGATAGACTGACTGTTGGCGCTTTCCGTTCCGTTCATGATAATTTGAAAAACGCTCGCTCGTTTTGTGGCTATTTCTTTTTCTTTTTTTTTTTGGTACATTCTAATTAAGCACGGCATTATGCTCCATTAACCCCTGGGGCCAGCAGCCAGAAATCCAATAACAGTCGCTACAAATCCATCGATCGATCCGTTCAACGACTTTCTGTGTGTTGCGTTGCGTTGCGCTTTCGCGATCAACTGCACGTCGCCTTGTTGTGCAAATGAGCGTTGTTGTTGTTGCTGTTGCTGTTGTTGTTACTCTTTACTATTGGACGCCTCATTTTGGAGCTGACGCCGACTGCGGCACGTGCCGCTCAATCTTTGTACGATTTCATTGCCGCCTTCGTCGTTTTACTGTTTGCTGTTTGCAAAAGCTTTTGTTGTTGATTTTTTCCGGCGTTTGTCGTCGTCGTCGTCTTTGTCGTTGTTGACTTTTGCTCTCTGCTTTTTTGCTTTAAATTCGGTATAGTGTTTAGTTTGTTGTACAATAATTATTTTCATTATTGCTACACCATTTTTTAATTGGACAATCTTCCAAAATATACATACAAATATTATTATTTTTATTTCCAATCAATTCTCAGCGCGTGTTTGTTCTCTTTTCTTTTTTGATCAGCTTGCTTGTTGTGAAATTTATTTTCTTTTTCATTGCATTTCTGTTGATGTCTTTCATCACACCTTCCACATTTACGTAAGTGAAAAATAGTGTTGTCCGAGAGTTATGTAAGCGTTGCATTGACTTTGAATTCCATTGCAAATAAGTTGACAGTTTGCAATTTCTTTTCGTAGTTATAGTCAATGATCCCAATTTGAGAAACTTGTGTATGCACCCTACACACGTGATAACGAAAACTATTCAAACTCTAGGCAATATCATATCAGTAAGGTAATCAAAAGAAATATATTTTTTCTTAGAAGTAATTCAAGCAAAAATATGTAGATGCACTTTGAAATGTGAAAAGTTTTACTTTTTAAGAGTTGTACAAAAAATAGTAATAATATATATATAAAATATAATTTGACCGAGATAAAAAGTATTATAATACATTATAACTGGTAGCTGTTATCCGGCTTATCAACAAAGTTCTTGTCATTAAACATGACATTTTTATATTTATATAATATCTAAACATATTTATATATTTTTTTTAAGTAGTGTAAGTGCTTTCGAATTCGTCATAATACGGTTATCCCCAACTGAAAATATCGCCTCATATTTCATTTTTCATGACGCACTAAATATTTATGTTTATGTTACAGCCAAAAAAAAAAACAAAACAACAAAAGAACACACTGACATACTCTAGCTTATATAAGAAAGTAAAAATACACTTAAAAGATATGCAATTTTTTATTAAACAAAGTTATGCAAACACATAGAATAGGTAAATAAGCTTTTGATTTCGTTTTAATGTTGCCCAACGTGCCGCGGCTTGCGTGTGCACAACAACAACAAAAATAACAACAATATAAAGTAATAACAATAACAACAAAAGCTGTCCATCGATTTGGTATAATTGCTAATGAACCGTAATGGGTAAATCGTGCCACGAATCGCGTCTTCAGCAATTTGCTTTTCGCGTATTCTTACTTAGAAATATACAAGTAAGAAATCATCTTAATCGACTTTACTTTTTTTAGTGGGCTTGGCGTCAATCAACTTTACTGAGCCAATAAAAAAAAGAACACACACATGCTCAGATATACTATATGTATATATATCGTATACATTGAATTTAGTTTGATTTATGAGGCATTTTATCAGAGCTGCCCGCTTATACTACGGGGAAAAACCTAAGTGTATGCAAACAACGCCACTGCCACCTGTTGCCAGACGGACAGTCAGACAGACAGTCGAACAGACAGACGGACGGAGGGATAAACTGTCGATTGGCGGCAGCTTTGACTGCAACATCAATCAGACACCCACACAATATACACACATGCTGCACTAATTGACAGAGTGTCACCGTCAAATTGGTATCCAATGTGACACTTTTTGCGATATCTCCAGTACTTAGTACAGTGGGGTGTGCCTAAGCAAGAAGTTTACATTAAAAATATGTTTGTGGTTTTTTTCTCTTGACTTGGATTTAACCATTAGATAAGTAAATCCCCTAAGATACATTTACATTTCCAAAATTTACACGAATTCATAAATATCTTCATTAAAAGTTGTTTATAAAAGTCGAAGACTTACTGACTAATTTCTAAATATATATTTACACAGTCATATCTTGCACAGGTTTTGTCTCTCTCACTGGGAGAAGTACAACTGTATCTATATCTAACCATATACGATATACTTTATATGGAACTCATTGGGAATGTCGCCGCAAATTCCGCTGAAATGAACAAAAACACAAAACCACAATGAATGCTCGTGTGAACTCAGCTGCTGCTGCTGCAGTCGCGTGGACAATGACAATCTATGACAAAAGTGCCGCCAACGACAACGACGCTGACTATGACGCTGACTGCGACGCCAACTACGACTGCGACTGCGCTGTTGTCGGCTCACGCGCGTGTGTGGCTTAAAGTGCCCCGCCCGCTGTTGCTGCTACTGCCGTTGCTGTTGGAGTCGGCGTCCCAAGCTAACTGGTTTTATTTATAATTCATTGTGTTGCTCTCTCAAGTTGGCTTACATATTTTTTTTTTACTTTTTGCTTTTCATTATCTTCAACTTTAACTCTTTTTGGCTTTATTTTTTTTTTCGTTTTTTGTGCAAACACGCGCGAAGCGTCTGCCGCTTAGCTAAATTATTGTATCTATTTGCGGTTATTGTTTTTGTTGGCTTTCTTTTCGTTGGTTTTTGGGGGGGAATACCAGACAGCGTCTAGCAGCGCACTTAATGTGGTTTCAAAGCTTTTGGCGATCGGTTGAATGCCAACCAACTAAAGAAACCAACAAAATAACCAGACACAAAAATCTGCTAAATTAAAATTAATTTGAGTCTTAAAGTCCATTGACAAATGGCGCCACATTCGAAACGACAAACAAGAGAAGTTAACTAATTACTACTTTTGTGATTTTTTTTCATTCTGTTGTTTTATTCTGCAGCTCAATCAGCAAGAATTATATACTATTTATAGATTTGCTTAGCTTCGAGACTCATTTGACTAGCATTGTAAATATACGTACGTTTGGTGTAATACCTGTTTGCAATCCCTTTCAATTAAACGAGCTGGCTTGCTAGATATTATGATTATTCTAGATCAATGTGTGCGTGAATCATTAAGTGGCTATTGAGTACGATAAAGTCCAATTGAACTGCCGACAGGCTTCAATTAGCTGACTATATCTAGCTGGAGATCATAGTTTAAGCGTATACATTATTTAATCCACTTTCTGCTATGACGATGCAAAGGTCTCAGTTCAATTTGAATGACTCAGCGCTGTTTTCTGATTTCTGTGAAATCACATCTAAACATAAAATCTTGCATTCAGGATTTGTTAATTAATGTATCTTTCACAAGAACACGTGCGTAGTTCGGTTAGCTGTGTGATTCACCCACTTCACCCAACTTTAGAGTCTAATAATAGTAATCCCGGGAATGTCGTGGTGTTTATAAGTGGATAAAGGTTAATTTCATCAGTATGGAAATGCTATAAAAAACTAGACCTTTATTCATTACGTCAATGTTATTTTTTTTTTCAATTTTGATGACGTCGTTTCTGTACTTTGGCACCTGACTCTTAATGACGACGACGACGACGAATCAGCCGTTCGGTGTTGTTGCCTGATAAGACGCCCGCCCCTCTTGTAGACAATCAGTCATAACAAGGCTGCCGGCTGGTGGGCTTATCAGAGAGTAGCTATAGCAAATGCCAGACTCGTGTGGTGAAATACTGCACTGCACGTAGGACGCTTTTGTTTAAGTCTTTGTGTGTGTTTGCCTTCGACGAGTTCACCTTCGGGTGGCCGCCGGAGTACGTGTTTTAGCTATCGTCGGACATGGTTCTCTTCATGACTCTTCTTATCAGTTGAACGTTTTTTTGAATTTTAGTCAGCCTAGCAGCAGTTAGCCCCCGCATGCTAAGGGCTAGCTACTAGCTACTAAGAATAGCAAATGTTGACTATATGGGTCAGCGCGTCTTTCGATTAGGATTATAACTTTGACGTCAGCCGTCAGCCGCCAGCCGCCAGCGTTCCGGAACTTCTAGGTTGCGTGATGAACATCATGTGAACATCGAATGATGCATGAAACACCATTCAAATATAAATACACATTGAGCCATTGATATCTAAAGTCTTTTGTGTCCCTGTTTTGATTGACGCGTCGCTTGCACGCTTTAGATAAGATCTTATGACCGATAGCTGTATTTTGCGAAATTTCCAGAGGGGCTCGACTCATTTCCGTTCGCAGTCAGCACATATTGAAGGCTTGGATATCAATTACACTTGCCGCAATTGCCACTGCGATAGTTCCAAGTATTTTAATCATACTTCACACTGCAGAGGCGAACGGTTGCTTAAGGAATTTCCGTAATTTATAATTTATTTAAATTTTAATAGAATTAATTCTGTTTCTTGGGAAAGCACTAAGTGTTAAAATGATGTACTGACATTTGTTTGAATGCATTTGTCAAATGTTAGAACTTTACCTTTAGATTAATACAACATACAAAGTTTTCAGATTTAAGCCGAAGATTTAAGAAACTAGATAACAAATTTTATTAATTGATTGAATTTTTTCATGACCATTTTTCAAATATTGAGGTTATCTGAGCTAGTAAGAGTACGCAAACTTCGGCTTTTGTATAACAGTTTTTGTTTCTCAAGTATTTTCCTGTTATTGTTGACCACATTTAACGTATTTATACACACACACACTCATGCATGTGGGCTTATGTACATATCTAAAATTGAAAACAGTGATTGATAATTATAATCACATATAATTAGGTCTGAATAATATTTGCTCAAGACTTAAGGCCCGCATTCAACTGTCACTGTGCTATATATATATAGAAAATTATGAAGTCTTTATGATACAAAAACCTAAATATAAACATGAAATGCCAAAAATAAACTGCAAATTTCCACAGTAATTGAAAGAGCTTGGATTAAGTACTTGAAGTACGAAAAAACCTGACACCTGATATGGAAATTTTATTTATGTGCTGAATAAGATATCATAATCAAATCTTATCAGGTGTTAAAAATCCAAATGCCACCTTAAATAATGATAATTGATGTGTATGTATATAGTTATGTTAATGTGTTTAGCGTTACGCGAGATCCGAAAGGGAACAAAATATAGTTTAGGGCCTCTGACAAGAAACTTTTCTTGTGTAGTTTTCCATGGAACCACTAAAACTAGATCAAGTTTTTACCAGTTTACCAAAACTTCCACTGTGAAATATAAGCGCAGTGATTCTCACGACATTCTAAGTGTCTCTTATATTGAAAAAGTATATGGATCAGTCTCTGTTCGACATCTTGAGATCTGAAGGTGCTACTTGCGTCATTGGAAGCTGGTGACGATGTCGCCACCAGACAGTCCTCAGGCGATTGAATATTATTTTTGGCTTTGTGGAGCCGGAGAGAAAACAAAAAACAATGCATATGGCGACGATTGCTTTATAAATAAACAGTGCCAAAAATATAACAAATAACAAAGAGCTTTAAGATTGATGGCATTGTTGAGGTTGCTTCTAAATGTTTTATTTTTCCCCGTTATGTTTGTTTTTTGTGTGTTGATATTTTCCTTTATGAAGTAACACCAAAGCGTGCCCCCAGTCAAAAGTTTTCGTTATTGTTAATTAATATCTTTTATTTTTAGTGTGCGCAAGCTGAACAAAAATGTACATATTAAGTGCGAGTGTGCGTGTCGTGTCGTGCCTGTTGTGTATATTATGATGATCATCAAAATCGAATGCCCATAGCGAACTTGTCAAAATTTGCATTACAAATTTGCACCCAGAAAGCCGTCCACAACACAAACAAAACAAAAAGTCACCTTGCATGGAATTTCGCTGTGGCGCAAAAGAAAAGAAACGAAAACGAATAAAAAGGTAAGCGCGATAGCTTAGAAAACAATAAAACTGAAATTTAAATGGTAAAATATACCAACATGTATGTATGTATGTATACAATACATAAATAAATATATAAATAGTAGATATGTTTGTATAAAATCTGGATAGATTGGTTCACTGTTTGTCATTTTTGTTAGCTGGCTGGCATTTTTCTAGCGAAAACAAATTGGACAATCCGACCGACCGAACGACCAACTGACCGATGGACGGACAAAGCTCTTGTGCTGACGCACGAAAAATACCCCGTAAATCAGTCGAAAATAACTGGAATCTCTTGTTTGTTTGCATATTGTGTTTTGCCACACAGTGAATTAAACAGTAGCCTTAGCGCCAAATCAAACAAACACGCGGCAACAAAAACAAAACCAAACAGAAGAGAAAAAATACATCAAAATTCACAACAACAAAGAGTTTGAGAGAAGAAGAAATAAAACAAGTTAGAACATTAAATTGGATATCCCCAAGACAGCCTGAGAAACTATTTTGCTTGGTATTTTATGCTTTATTAAAAGAATGTGATAAAAATTTCTAACTTAGAAATCTCAGAACTCAGAAATCAACTGAAAATTGTGTGATTTTTAAAACGGAAGCGATAAAATGGAGAAAATTATTTCATTAACTTTTCTAATTAATTTTTTTTATTCAAGTGTTTTTGTAGTGAAGGCTGTAAAACCCACCAAAATCATATCACTTAATGCAATAATCGATTTATTGTGGCCCATAACAAATATCAGTGTTTGATAATGTATATTAGGGGCTTATTAGACAAAAACAAAACAAAACGAAAAAAAAAACCCATAATATTGACAACTGTTTTAACCAGCAACGAACATTTCAAGTTCACTCAATGTCATCTAAATGGCATATAGTACACAGATATTTGGTCGCGTGCAGTGACCCAGTTGATGGTTTTGGTTTGTGGTTTTGGCAATTTTGGGAACGCCCCACCACACTTTGTATATATAAATGTAATGGCACACACGGCGTATGCGCAATGACAAACCAACCAACCCACAAACAACAAGGCGTGTTTCATACAGCAACAACAACAACAAAATCAACGCCTCAGCTCAGCCGGAACTTTGAGAGCAACAACAGTAACAATAACATAAACAACTAAACAGACACTGAATGCTATCTGGCCGAGTTTGGACTCACTGTTTGTGTGTGTGTTTGTATGTGTAATGCGGGTGGCGTGTGGGCTGTTTCCAGCCTGCATCAGCTTCGAAAGCGCAACAATTTTGCTTTTGTTTCACTCTCTGTTGGCGGTTGTGTCTGTATGTTGTGTGTACACGATGCCGGTGAACTTGAACCGGCCGCGTTCAAGGCCAGTCATGGATGATACATGATGTGAGTACATTTGTACGTAAGTACCACAACAACTGCCTGGACTGAGGTAGTATAACTTATTCAGACAGCTTGTTAACCAATGTGGAAAGAAAGCTGATGAAGTCTACAAAGTTGATTTAGATTCACACTAAGAGATTGTTTCACATTAATGTAGATCTGTGAAAAGATTTATTTCGAATGCAAAAATATATCTAATTTAAACAGTAGTGCATAGCAATTTCGACTCGAAATTCAACTCGACGGCAATCAACAGTTAATATACGCGCTTTGTGGTCAGCATTGTTTGAACAAACTTTTCAACAATGCACAACAAAAATGTTTGGGCAACAATGCACAGGTAAAAATGGCTTGAGTAATCAGTCAAGAGTGTAACATGCTACTTGTGTTGCCAAATCCTGACGCAATTCATATGTATATGGCGAGACTTAAGCACACGACTAAGCCACTAATCCCCCCCTGACTGACGCAATCGATGAGCGTTGATCGGTTGCATCTAACACCTAAAGACTGCAAAAACAATAAACGCTAAAGTAATCACCAAATGGCCAACAACGGCGCGAAGGTGATCAAGACGAGTATTTGTGTGTGTGCGTTTGTCGAACCGATCGGATCGGTTTGGATCGTCATTGCTAATTGGTCTTAAGCCCCCCAGACAGTCATGTCGATTTGTCGATGTCGTTGTCGTTGTCTGTCTGCTTCTTCGAGTATTGCAAAATGTTGCCGCATCATCATGAACGCGGCATACTCATTAACGTCAAAACGTTTCTTTCTAATCCGTTGCCAGGCAGCAGCAGCAGCTCAGTTCAGTTCAGTTCGGGATGGCTTTATCTTTGTTCCGCGAAACAGGCATGCATTCAAGAAGTGTTCGCAATCCTAAGTCTGCTGGCATAAGACAACACCCATTTTTTTCGATTTCTGCAGAGGTTGTAAGCATCGAAGCGTTCGTCGTTTAAAATGTGCTAATCGATTTATAGTGCATGTCATTATCATCCTGTTTGTAGCACTATATTTTCACAAAGTACCCCAACCAAAAAAAAAACAAAAAATTTCCACTCAATGGCGCGTGTGAAGCTTGTCGTCAATTGGAGATTGCATGAAAATTTATACAATGTTCACAATGTGCTCACAAAACAAGTGACGTCACGACGAAGTACAGCAGCTGCGATCGACAAGTTTTTTTTTTTGTTTTTATATTTATTTGTAATTTATTTTGGCACACGCTAATTTCTAGTGTTAATCAAGCATTTAGAGATGTCGTTAGCGAGTTACGTGTCGAGCGGCATGCACAGTGTATTTGTAATAGTGTATTTTGCCATGGCTAGTGGGTTAGTGGCATAAGCTCATTTCCGGCTGCTGGTAGCCCACTTGACAATTTGATTGATTACCTGGCCCCCCCAATAACATTTGGAAACTTACAATTGACTCACACAGACAATGCGGCGTGGCGTCATCCACACACTTTTTGTGTTTGTTTTCAGTTCCATCGGATAATGCACATATGGAAGTCAAGCCAGGTTAATTCTAGGTATTTCCCCACATATTTACCAAAAGTTAACTAAGGTCTCAACCAATTAATCTTTTGTATACGACTTTTACTTTAAAAACAAAAAATAGGGTATACATCAAATCGTGCTATCCCAGTTATCAACTATTCAAAGTTTTGATTAGCTGCACATAAAGTTTGTATTTATTATCATTGGCGCCAAACTTTTTATGTGGCATGATGACATCGATTTTTTTAAACATTATTTCCAGGTACAATTGTACTTCTTGAATAACAACCGGTCCTATCTTAATAGTTCCAAAGTATTTAATGATTGATTGATTTGTTTTGTTTAACTTTACCTTACATTACAGTTGTTCTCTACTGACCTAGACAATCTGTCGAGTAGACTTTTGTTCTAGATATCTTTTGAGAGCAAAAGTTACTCCATTCATTAGTCAGATCGTAAAGCTGGGAACTGGAGCCCAACCTCTCCATTTGAACCCTTTAATGTATGAATGTGTGATCTATGGCTTCTGTATTATTCTGCCATAAAAAGTTAAAAATAGTTAATAGTACATTTGGTTAAATGGTTAATAAATATATTAAAAAGGGCATTATACTTTGTTGTCAGATATTAGTAATGAATAAATAAAATCTAATGAGTTTACAGGGTATAACAGCTTACTAATAAGTCAAAAATAAAATCAGCGTCGTCTGCAAAAATTGTTATTGATTGCAGAATAAGGAAACCATGTGCTTCCGTTATATAATATTGATATGATAGCCAGGGGATTAGTATGCCAAATCGATCACAATTAAATACACATAAATAAAAAGTAAAATAAATAAATAACATGTGCTATTTTCGCAAATAACTTTCAATGTTGTTGTCCAAGTTCAACAATAGCCTTCCTCATCAAGTATGTAAACAGCAACGATTACTAAGAAAAGGTAATTCGAAGTTGACCAGTCACGTTTAGAGGCAACGCGATCTCGATCCCGATCCCGAACCCGATCATATGCCCAAACTAAAACAGAAAAACAAAAATAAATATATAGAGATGTGCCTTAAGAAGTTGAAGACCTCACGAATCGGTCTAGCCTTTCGCACGCTCTAAATAGCAGCGTCAACAAGAAGGCGACAAAAATAACAGTTCCCCAGAAAAATACTCTACTGACACATGAGAGAGATATAGAAAGAAATATATACAATGACAAAAGCTTAATGGCGCCGCACACGGGGCATGAATACGAATAATTAGTGCGGCAATCGATCGATCAATGGTGCAATAAACAAGCTGGGTTAGAGATTGCCAAAACAATTTACAGACCAGACCCAGAGCATACCTCCCCCGTCCGAAACCCGTGCTACGAACGATAGCAGAAAAACTGTTGCCTCCATTAACACATTTAAGGCGTGCGCTTCAATGCAGATTCGCCCTATTGAATAGAGGACCGGACCAGACCGGACCGGACCAGTGTTGGGTGTGGGGCGTGTGTGTGTGTGGGGTGTGTCCAGTTGGGTAAACAGTTGGGCAGTTGGGCAGCTGGCAGCGTGCGCTCCAGTGGAATATTCCCACAGTTTCGACCGACAAACAACAACAACTGATGCGTTGTTTGATTTCGAATCAAAATATATACAATAGTACAAAAATACTGTCAAAAAAAAAGAAAAATATCATAGCGCAAATAAATCGAATGAACAAAATGTGCCAAATAAACAATAACAAAAAAACGAATAAAACGTCTTATATTTTTGTTGTTGCCAAAATTTGTGGAGCGTTTCTGCAGAATCTGTTAACCGAATTCAAGTTCCAAACTCTTTGTGGATGGGTGCTAATAACTGGCGTAGAGTGGGCGTGACAGTCCACGATCTGAACTGACAGATCGCTCGATCGGTTGGATCGGTCTCCTCAGACCTGCCAGGGGTGCTAATCAATCGTATACATATTTAGATATTTCATTGTCAGTGCTTAATTTATTTGGTGTAAAAAATATCATGAAAAATTTTCCACTACCTTCCAGTTATTGCTGATGTTTTTCCTTTGGCACGCTTCAAATGAAAGCTGGTCAAGATTACTAAGATAACTAACCAGTTAGCTGACAACACGTCCAACAGCAGTGTTAGCTAGCCCTACTACAACGTACAAACCCATACTTGTCAAGTGTTGAGATAGTTGCTTCAATTAAAATGTTAATGCATGACTTTAACTGCATCGATTAGACAATAATTATGGCAATATGTAATGAGAACCCAAACAGCAACATTCTTCATTTTGCTCTTGAAATGAAATTCTATAAGAAAAGCTATGATTATGTGCTGTGCTGAATGGAATTTTCACGCTTTTGTCTACATACCAAAGCAACAACAACAACAGCAACAAAAAGTCTTCGCCAGTCAGCGTGTCGTCTGGTTCTCTGATTCAGATCCAGTTGAAGATTCTTGTCGTTGTTGTGCTGCTGCTGCTGCTGCTGTTGTTGCTAGTTGGCAATTGGTGCCGCCAAATAATTAGTTCCAGTTGCGCACAAATGAAATTGAAACTGCAAACAAAACAACAATTAAAGCATATGTTTTGTACAAAACTTCCCTTTCATTAACTAAAAAGCAACAAAAAAAAAATAAGCCTACACTCAAATCAAGTTATTTGTAGTAGAAAATGAAAACAGTTTAAAATGTTTACAAAATAGAAAAAGTTGTTTTGACTTTTTAATGGGAACTGCAATAAAATTTTAACCTAATGTTATCTAGTCAAACATTTCTCTGAGTTCAGCAGATACATAAAGAACATATTAAATATATAAAGTTGTTTTGACTTTTTAATGGGAACTTCACTAGAATGTTAACCTAATGCAAGCTACTCAAACATTTCTCTGAGTGCAGCAGATACATAAGAAACATATGGATATCATACGATTGTGTGGCGCTCTCAGAAACAAGGCGGCCGCATTGTACATACGTGTTACGTATTCTTTTTGGTTGTGCGGGGAGGGGGAGAGGGAATGGGGGTTTCAGGTCTGAGGTCTGGGAATAAGTAAGTAAGAATGGAGGGCGCGAGCTGGCCAATTTGGTATGCCGGCAACGCAGTTGTCACGTTTCGCTCTGGCAAATGACCCCATTGAAGAGTAGTTTGTTTTCGTTTATTGTTGTTGCTGGCTGTTGTTGTTGTTGCTGTTGTTGATGTGGAACGAACGAAACCGAAGCAGAATCGGGTAGCATTCAATGGAATTCTTTGGCAATGTTTGTTTGTTGTTTATTATGAAGTATGTGGCATGCGGCATTTCATTCATTCATAGAAACACAACACTGTCGTCGTCACATGACTGACCACAACACAATAGTTTCGTTTCGTAGAATCCCCGCCAACTGATAAGGAAACAATTTTGTTTCAAGTTTAACGTCAAGAAACAGCAAAACAACAACCGAATGGAGTTGAATGAACCACAAGCAGGTCTAGCATATTTTATTTTTGGTTATTTTCGACTATTGCTAATCAAAATGAAAACGAAAACGAATCAAAAAATGCGTCTAGCACTTCCCAAGCTTTAAGCAATGTCAAATGCGAACCAAGTTTAATGACTTTACTGTATGTGTGTGAGTGTGTGTGTATGTTGCGCTGCCAAAAATAATGTTGACTGCTCTTGACACCCGCAACGGAGCAACAAAAACAAAAACAAAAAAACAGAAACAGAAAACCCAAAAACAAGCCGTCAAAACAACAAAACCAATTACTTACTTATAAACTGCGCTTGGCTTGTTTGCTTTTTGGTTTATTGAACTCGTTTTGTGACTCTTGATTAGAGTCGTTTTAGAGGTTTTTGGTGTTCGGCTTTTGCATATTAAGTCAATAGGAAATGCGAGCTGCTATTAAAATATATAATACTTATAGTATATATATAATAGTTCATGGTGTCCGATTAAAGCCCCGTTCTTCTGGTTCTAGTTGCTGTTGTTGTTGTTTTTTGGTAGTTATCAAGCTGTACAAACCGTGATCCAAAAAAACTAGGTTCAAAAACACATTAAACACAAAAACCCGAAAAGTTAACAACTGTCTGCTTTTCAAGGTCACCGCACTGTTATTATTTTTATTGTTATTGTTTTCAATCATATATATACAGTCATATATGTATATATATAGACGTGCTTGGCATAGACATACGTTGATTTGGGTTGGGTCTTGGATCTATTTGTTTGTTTTTTGCTTTTGACTTTGACATTCAACTTGCTGGCGGCAGTTCAAGTGGCACTCAAAGCACTCACCCAAGGCCACCCTCAGCGCGAGTAGTACTAACCTAAGCCATTTGTTCACCCAGTTACAGTTTTGGACTGCGCCATAAAACTCGGGATATTTACACAGCCTATCGTGCGAGCTGATAGTACAAGTTATTTTTTGTTAGTGGCATGTTGATTCCTTTTACAGTATTATTTACTTAAAAGCCAAACCCAACCACCACGTATCACCTTGTGCGGCACGTGACCAGCGGCAAAAGACTGAGACCAGTGACCACCACCGACTTCAAGTAACCACACTTCACACCACCTTTTGTGGAGGCAACCTGATCAGTTGGCTATGGCGTCGCAATTTTACGCTTTAGTGTCGACACAAACAACTGTATATATATACTATATATATATATATGTAGGAATGCATATCTTTTGAATCTTGCATCCGCTGTCAGCCGTGCGCCCTGTTCCCGTTATCGTTTGCAATTTGATTTGCGTTGTTTTTCGATTTGGTTCTGCTCCCTTTTTTTTGTAAATTTTTTTTGTTATTTTTGTTGTGTGTTTTTTTGTTTTTTTGCCGCATCCACTTACAAGCTGAAAAAATGCAGCGCAACGAAAAAATATCCCATAAACATATACCGACCGACATGCACACGAATATAGTGTATACATATTTATTAGCCTTTAAATATAGTCATTTATTTTTGGAAGTTAAAAAAAAAAAATAGTAATAACAATAATAAGCAAGCAAGCAATGAACAAAAATCCCGGACAAATCACGTTTTTTGTCACGCGCAAAAACCGCCAAATTGCGGTTTGACTTTTGCAGTATTTGGCTTTGGAGCCACATTTGAAGAAGTATGGCGCAGTTATTGGACTTGTGGACTTGTTGACTTGTTGTGTGTGTGTGTGTGGTTTTGTTGGCTATAAATGGTTTGCACTTGAAGCTGATCCACTTGGGTTGGCTCATTAAAAATAGAAACATTCACGAAATTCCAAGAAATCACCAATATCAAAAAACCATTTAACAATAGCAATAGGGAATAGAAAAGTGGCAACGCTATGCAAGAATAGTTATTAAAATGCTGCCCATGTGCTTGCAGTTATTTCTAATAAGACACCTATAAAATTTTAAGTTCTCTAGTCTGATGAAATTTTGTTGACATTATATCTAGCATTATTCATGATTCACTTTCAATTTCATGCCACACAATTGCGGTTTTAGTGTGATTTTGTCATAATTCTTGAATCTCTCTGGTTCAAACATGTTTGAACTACATATGAACATTAGTGTATAAAGAGATAACTTATGACGCACTGAGCGAAGGTTTTGATTTTCGTATGACTAATTATAGTAAATATATATAGGTATGCACTCAAAAGTTAATCATGCAATTGCGACAATTCACGCAACGAATTTTTAAATGAATATCATAAAAAGAACACAGCTTTAGCTTGTATTGTTATTGTTATTGCTATTGTAATGCTTATCTTGTTTTTTGGACTTTTGTCGCGCGCGCCCCTCTCTTTTATGATCGTACGGTGTTCTTTCTTTACATATCTCTCAGACATAGTGACGCGATCCCGATAGCCTTAAGTGTAGTAAGAAAAACACATGTGCATATTATGATGTTTTTCATTTGGCATGCAGTTAAATCAACTGCACAGAAAACTTGAAAAGAGCTTGTTTATTTGCTTAGTACATTTGATTCATGAAAAACAAAAGTCTTTTTTTCCCGTCAAGTCATTTCTATATTTTGCGTGTCATATTATGATTAGAATTGCGTAGACTTCGTGGAAACTTTTTTTCCTACAGCTAATTGCAGGGTACAGATAACGACACTAAAGTCCATTTAGTGGGTGTGAACATATGTATCCAGTAATCTGCAAGGTTGAAACTAATGGAATACTACAGTGGGATGTTCCTAATTGTTTTATGTCATGAATAACATCAGTGATCTTCGTCATTTGTCTAGTTTTAGCTCAGATCACGATCTGTAACTAGATTCTCTGTGCATCACTGTGCAAATCTAATGCAAGATGTCTAGAACTTTATTGGGATAATATAGGAATGTTTACTTTTTGACTGAATCATAAATGTAATATCTTAACAATCTCAAAAAAACACTTCACTTCACTTGCGAGTATTTTCTGCTGAACTGTGAAAATTCCTTAATGTGTAGTAAACATGTACTCATATTGCAAAAATATGCAAACTCATATTTATATATATAAAGTATATATTTAAAACTTTGACTGATTATATTGCAAAATATTTTGAAATATTAGAAAGCGGGTAAGATAAGAGTACTTAGTATTTTGTCGAATGGGAAACGGACGTTCCAGAGATATGCCTATGAAATCATCAAAAAAATAACATATTTTATCAAATAGGGCTGTCATAATTCAACTTATACTGTGTTTTGACAAACCCAACCCACCTTTATAACAATTTCACACCTGTTGCTGATTTTTGTATGCTTTTGGTTCCATGCTGTCTCAGCAGTGTTTACAATCCCTTTTTTCTGGCTGTTGGATAGGCTTTCACCTTTCCAAATCAATAATGAAAAATAAAACAGTTTGAGTATATTTAATTTTTAGTATCATTTTAGATATTTTATTCTTTTTTAGTATTCTTGTTTGTTTGTATTTTTTTTTTCTTTTCTTTTTTTTCAAATTCTTTTTTTTTTCTTAGTCGCTCATTATGTTCACTATATCACGTGGTCTTACAAATTAGATGTATGTATTTATGTATATAAATATACTTTCTTTAAGCTTACAAAACAATAGAAAAACCCTAATCGGCTTAGCATATATGTATGTATGTATGTGTGTGTGTGTGTGTGAAAACTATATTTAAATGGAGAGATATTTATATATTAGATATACTATATAATTATAGTTAAGCGTTAAGTTTTTGTCAGCAACAACAATATTTTTGTCCGACTATTAAACAAAAACAAAACATTTTGCGCGTTTTGTGGAAGACTTTGAAGATTTCATTGCTTTTTTTTCTGTGCTTCTCTCTGTTTGGAGCGTGAAATTTTTTTTGTATGATGGAAAAAACACAAAATTCTAATACATGATTCATGAGGCAAATTCAACACCAAGTACTTTTGGACTGAGGTAGTTTGGCGATATGCAGAATACCATTCCAAGCAATGATTTCACAATTAATAATAATAATAATAAATAAATTATAACAATTTGTGTCTCTCTGTGTGTGTGCGTATGTGTGTGTGAGTGTGTATGTCCAATGATTATTGCGTACAGCTCGCTAAGTTTTTTCCATTTTCTGGGAAAGTTGATAGCGAATTGTGTGTGCAAAAGAATTAGGAGTTTCGCATGCTCGGAACATCTCAAAGCAACATTTGCGTTATCCTGGCGAAATGTGATGAAATGTAAGTGCGATGTGTGTGTGAGTGTTTGTGTGCGTGTGTGTGTGCGACGCCCATCAGTCTTTAAAGCGGGGGAAGTGGTGGAGTGGAGTGGTGTGGTGTGTTGTGGTGTGTTTGGAGATTCAGAAGTGGAGCACCTGGCTCTTTACCAGGGCCGCCAGGGCTGCTCCTCCTCCTTGATCTGCTTCTTGATGACCAGCGACAGAGGCTGTTGCTCCATTGGCTGTGCGGGGGCACGCTGTATGACCGACGGCTTCACATCCATGGGTTCGTATGTGGAGTTGGCGGGACTTGGTGGGGCATAGCTGTTGCTGCTGCTGCTACTGCTGGGCGCCGACTCGTAACCGGTCGAGGAGTGTGAGCTGGCGGATCCGGTGCTGGCGGTGCGTTGTGGCATGGACACAAGCATGGGCGACTGTTGATGGACGGCGGCAGCGGCGGCGGCGGCTGCTGCAGCTGCTGCTGCTGCAAGTTGCTGTTGCTGGTGGTGTTGCAGCAACTGTTGCTGCTGCTGTTGTGGCAAGCTTTGTGGCAGCACCAGAGCAATGCTGCCATTGGGCAACTTGGTGGGTATCACCTGCATGCCATTGGGCAGAAAATAACCATTGGCATTCTGTTGGATCTGGCCAAAGAGATAGGGTGCCGCTGAGATGTTGCTGCCAGCATTTGTTGCTGGTGGCTCCTGTTCCGGGGAGCTGGGTGGCGATGGCAGCACCACCTGGGCCTGCAGAGATTGTGCTTGGGCGACGGCCTGTTGGCGCTGCTGATGATGCAGTTCCGTCTTGACACCATTGATACAGTTGCTGAGATGCTGCAGCAGACGGCGACGCTGGGCTGGCTCCAGTCCGGGGAAACGGCTCACCTCATTGGCACAATCGGCAAAGCCAGCTTTGAATTTGTTGATGATTTTCGGATCGGCTGCCTGTTGCATGGCTGCCTGCTGACGTTGAAGCTCTTGCAGATGCTTCACTGTCTTCTCCAGAATGTCGGCCTTTTCCAGTTTGGAATGGCGCGCTGGCTGTAAAATACAAGAAAATAAGAAATACAATTAATTAAATGTTTTAAAAGGTGTTTTCGGGTAGTTTTTGGAAAGTTTTAGGGAAGTTTTTTATTAAAGTTTTTTCTTTTCAAATACTTACGTCTTTTTTGGTAGCATCCAGAATAAGGGTTTTCAGCTCGTTCAGGCAATTGTTGATGCGTGCACGTCGGCGTTTTTCCATTATAGGCTTGTTCGACTGTAAGAAAAACAAAAAAATTTAAAATTAGTCACAAGTTTTAAATCATCAGCTTTGAGGGGGTTGAGGCGGGGTGTGTTTTTAGTTTTGTGACCTCATGCTGCGCCAAATGAAATGACAACAACAAAAATAAAATAGTGTAAATCTGCGTGTGGCTTTAATTGGACACAGAGCATTGTCATCGTCAGCGTCTTCTCGAGCATCTCTGGCTGGGGGCCAAAACGCAAAGCAACGGCGCGTGCTCTATTTATAATGCGCTCATGCATTTCGCAGTTGTGGTACGTTCCAAAAATAGTTTGGCGGTTATAAATTACGATAAGCAACGAGCCGATGCGGCCAAAAATAACCTATATACTACAACCAATACACAGGTATTTGTCGTTTTTTTTTTGTTTCTTGGTACAACTACAAAACGACAACAACAAGGTCGTCGTGGGAAATTCGAAGACGCAAAAAAAAGTGTTTTGCAAATAACAAAATGATATTATTTTTGGTTCTGGCCAAATTTGGCGTAGCTACAATGTTGATGATGATGATGACGCCCGCACTTTTTGGCGACGCAAAGGCCAAAAACGGCCAAAACCACAGCCAAAATGAAATGCTTAATGTTGATGCTGATGACCGACAATTGCAGGCGACCACGCGCCAAATGGAAGCCACACAAGTGGGCAGCAACCAATTTTGGGTGGCACTCATGAATGGACCGTCAGTCCCACTATCTGTCTGTCTGTCTGTCTGTTTGTATGTTTTGGTCTGGCGTTAGCTCCATGAATGAAGCCGCCAACGCCAGACAGACAGAGTGCGAGAGAGAGATGTGTTGGCGAACGTGACGGTTTTAGTAGAAATATATATGGTTATACTACTACCGCTACATGTGGTTACAGTCTGTGGCATGTGGGAGCCGACGACAACGCCGACGACGACGACAACGACGACGCCGACGATGAAATGTGGCCAAAAAGGAAATGCATTTGGGCAGCAGAATTGGCAAACTTTGTGTGGGACTCGAGAGTGTGTTGTGTGTGTGGACAAAGTGGGAGACAAACAGCTTACTTGTTGGTTTTGGAACGGCTTGTAATCATGTTTAAAAATTTCTTACGAAATATGCCCAAAATTATGGCATTAAGTTCGTTTTGAGCTTACAAGAAATTTAAATAAATATGAGCATTTCTAATTTGCAGCTGTTTAATCCAAGTTTGTGCTGTTTGTCAATTCCCCCACATTTGTCCGAATCTTCTTTTGAGGTTTTGAACACTTACCCGACGATCGCTTTTGATTGGTGTCTCCTTGAGCTGCGTGGGCACCACAGCGGTGCCCAGAACATTGGGGCTCATGTTTGATGTGACGCCGGTAACCATTTCGATATCGGCTATATACTGTTTATGCAACTTAAGACACAGTTTGATTGTTTTGTTCTCTGTTTTTAAGTTTATTTCACTAGCAGCAAATATATTGAGATTTGCTGCACACTTTTTGTAGTTTGGTTTGCTCTGCTTTTTAGTTGTAGTTATTCTTTTGATGCAGTTTATTCAGTTTTAGTTTCAGTTTCAAGATCACTTATTTTCACTTTCGCGCAAAACGACGACGAAAATACGTAAAAATACGTTATAATATTGTTTGCTTGTAGAGTTTTTGCTTTCTGTGTTTCTGTTTCTTCCGTTTAAGTGGGAGAAGCAACCGCACGCTACGAGTTACGGCAAGCGAATGGCTGTCAGGTTCTGAATGCAGCACGATTAAACGTTTTCCCGAATGTACGAAGCGAGCGACGACGATCGTACAACGAATGCGTGTCTCTCTGTATGTGTGTGTGTGCTAGCTGGTATTTGTCTTTGTGTGTGTGAGGTTGTTTTTAGCAAACGACCACCTTATCGCTGGGCTTACGGCAGACGACTGACGATTGATCGACAGGTTCGTTGGCTAAATCGAAATCGCCGCAGCGAGACGCAGGCAGCGCGAGCCACACGACCAGGCGGCGGCATATTTGCACACACACAACCAAACACATTGCACACACACTCACAGACACTGCATACATACAATTGTGTGTTTGTGTAGGTAGCAAACGACGCGTTCGCATTTGTTGGATCTACCTGCGCTCTTGTTGTTGTTGTTGTTGCTGTTGCTGCTGGTGGCTTACCTAAGCCGCGGCCTTTGCCAGCAGAGAGGGAGAGAGCGCAGTTACTCATACGCCCCCGAGCTAAGTCAAGCAAAAAGCACTGCAAGTTCTATTGGGCATTTCTTCCTTTTTAGAAACATCAAAACCCCCAGAGTTACCCTGCGAGCGGGATTCACAAGCATGTTTGCGAGAGCACAACCGACGGATGCAGACAAAGATAGCGCTATCGATAATGAGAGCGAGAGCGTTGCGCTGATTCATGCGGCCAACGCGACGACGTCGTCGTTGTCGTCGTCGTCGTCGTCCCATAGAAGGTGAAAATAGCAAAACGGCAGCAGCTCACCCAGAGACTTAGCGTTGATATGACGCCACCCCAGCGCCGACAGGTTCGTGTGTCTGGCAGTGGAGACCTGTATGTGTATATATGTATGAGCATGTATGTATGTATGTGTGTTATGATGTCGTGATCGGTGGGGTCGCTAAACAGTAAACAAGATCACAAGGTTGACGGGGCTGTTTGGGCTGTTGGGGCTGTGCGCACGCCAAGCGGAAGCGGGTGGCAGCCATAACACCTGCGTCACCCACAACAAAATAATCACCACCAATAATGCTCCAAATTATTTTGTACACCTTTATTTATATATTTTGACGGTGTGCCACGGTGTAACTGTAATTAAGCCCGCGAAGGTCAATTACAATTATACTAACACACTTTTTTGTCAGTGTTTGTGTATTTTAATCAATCGAATAGTATTTTGGCAAGGTTGATGAGCTCGTTTTACGTGCGTTCGGCGACGCTTGGATTCGTTTTTATTGTGACTACGTGCAAGGCGGACTTTCGCGTTTGAGTTTATCAGCAGTTGATCCTCGAAGGTTGGCGATTTAATCACACCAAGCAACAAATAACAAAAATATGGTATTTTTCCAGTCACTAATTTAACGAATCTTCGATTTAGTTCGACACAGTGGTGAGATTTTCAAAATAATGTGAAAATAATATTGTAAAAAACCCCTATTCCATCCTTAAGCATTAGAATAAGAAATTATTTTGAAAAAAGAACACTCATTCATAACTTTGTTATTAGAAAAAGGGGATTTCCAGAAATATGAATTAATCGCGATTTAAAACCGGAACCTCGGAACCGAAGCTTTTAATTTCTCAAACCACTGTACTATGAACATGAAATATTTGTATGTAAGTTTATAAGCATGTAAATGTAAAATGCAGAGATAACGGAGCATACATGTTCGACTAGAACAGACTTACACACACATGTGAATATCACGTAAAGAACAACGAGAGCGAAAGTAAAACGTAACTGTATGCAAAATCTCTACACTCTCCAATTTGTAAGCGCAGCATTGCAAAAGCTCATCTTTTATTGTTATGTATTGCTATCTGTGATATTAGCATATGTGTTAACGAAGCTGTGATTGCACGCTTAGATAAAAGCTCATCAATATGCGAGATATTCTAATCTGTTGCATTGCATAAAAAGTAACTAAGGGAGCTAACACATTGTTGAAAGAATTTGCATTGTTTATGCACTGGGCGATGTGGGTCACACTTTCAGTGTTCACATTTTACGTTGAACAGTGTCGATAATAAAAGTCACGAGCTTTATGCGTTTTATGTTTTGTTTAGAAGGTTGCCATGTTGCTAGACCCCCGGCCACAGTTGGACATCTACGGACGGAAAACACCTTCGCGTTCCAATTACAATTTGGCATCCGATCAAAAGGCAGCCGCCTGCGGCTAGCTGTGAACGACGCCGACGCCGACGCTGACGGCACTTGTGCATGCCAATTTAATTGCATACGGGGCACCGTTTACATCATGCTGCTTCTGGCCAAAAACAGCAACTGGCAAAGGTGTAGGATGTATAACAAAAACACACCCATACACTCTCATACAGTTGTTTGGCGCGCCTGATCACATGCAGTTTCGAAAATAAACTGTGGCAAAAATTTATAGTCCACCGACAAAAAAAAAACAGCAAAGAAAAGAAAAACAGAAACAAATCTTAAATACAACGCAAAAATGTGCGCATTGCTAATTGCGTCTAAATTTAAACAGAGAGCCAGCAGCGGAACCAGAGGAGACCCGAGCGCCAGATCAGCGTTACAGCAGCGACGCCCACGCGCCAGACTCTGCCCTGCTGGCAACAGCGCAGCAGCAGTAGCAGCAGCAGCAGCCCCATGTAACTAAAAATAACAGCACACCGTTAGTCGTGAGAACGCGAGAGAGCCGTTGGCGAGAGAGAGAGAGAGCTGATAGAGAGATGAGCTTTTTGGCAGTGCGCGCGTCTTGTGATTAAAATGCCATAAAAATCGCCAACGCAACGGGCGCATGCTTAAAACGCGCATGAAATACGCTAGTAATTGTTGTTGGTGTCGGCATTGGTGTGGTGGTTGTTGTGCACTTAATGGCGCTGTACATTTTGGCAATGCAACAACAACACCAACAACAAATGAGAGACAAACAGTCAGACAGACAGACAAATCTTTAGTCCAATTGTTGCTTGTGTTGTTTGTGCAAAGTATTTTATTACTCATTAACGTAACAACGCATTTTGGGCCAACGGGCCGTAGCCGATGCCAACAGCGCCGTTGACGTCGCACTGAGTTTAATACGGAAGGGGAGGGGTGGAGAGGTGGGGAGCTGCGGCAGTAGCGTCAGCACAAAACACTAACAACAAGGGTAGATGTTCTAAATTTATCCACAGGTAAAAGCTCAAAAACAAACGGTTTCTTATTTTATTTTGTTATATTCTTAAGTTTTTTTTTTGTTTTGGGTGGGGTTGAGCAGCTTTATAAGGGCAAAAGTGATCGCGTGACGCGAAAAACAAACGAAGGAGAAGGGAAGGTTGATCCAAAAAAAGATTCCGTTAATTTAAGCTGAGATAAAAACGAAATATTTATGAGAATTGCTCAATTAAATATCTAAGGAATGAGGTTAATTCAAGACTAATTAAGGTATTTCTGAAGGACTAAAAAACTTTTAAAACAGTATTTTAATCCCGTTAAGAAGTCAGGAAATCTGAATGGAATCTTTCTGTGTATCGTTTAAGAAACTAAACCCCTTACTAACTAACCATAGTTATTTATATCTATCATCCTGCTTGGATCCCCTCATTTTGCAGCTCAGTCTTTCATTTTGTTTAGCTTGACTTTTCGACTTTACCAACATTTTGACAGCAACAAAGTCAGGTCTTATAAAGTCAACTCTACTATGCGAGTATTTAGTAAATATTCATAAAATTTCCAAGCAAATAGCGAAGGCAAGTACCAAATGCAAATCCTTTCGCTGGAAGTCAAACGTAAACCCCTTTCGCTCTGTTCCGCTTATCGCGGCGGAACAGTAGCTCCGGGGCCTTTAGCAGCAAGTACGCCCCTTGCTTCTGGGCGAAAGGATTTAAGCGGTGCTCCTGGTACTGCGACTTAGTTGCGACCGCGTTAATTAAATCACTTTGGACACGCTCTGGACTTGGTGGTGAAAGGGTTTGCGAAAGGATTAAGGCCAGTACACAGATAGAGTGCAAACGGTGGCCAGGTACGCGGGTTTTCTATTAACAGGATGATCATGCACATCAAAGGGCTAAAACCACACACCCATAAAACTGGCCGTGCAACAATGGGAAACGCGTGTACGCAGGACATAGGACTCAACTCTCTCTTTAGCCCATAGCCCGTTCATCGTAGCCATCAACTCTTCTGTTTATTGCACCCTTTACGAGTGAGCTGCTTTTTACCTAGACCGCTGGTAAAAGGATTCAGGCAAAAGGATTCCTCGTCCTAGTCCAGCCCGTGACCATGTTTGTTTATTTGCCATAAAAGGATTATTGGCGTGGGCAGGTAAAGGCTTCTGCTGCCGTAGGGTTAGACGACCACACGCCCTAGAGAAGTCTAGCAAGCAGTTAACCCGTTGATATGCTAGGAGAGATCTCTTCATTATGCTCCCTCTCTGTCTTAGTCGTTCTCCATCTCGCTCTGTTGTTGAGAACTTCTCAAGTCCTTTTGACTTCCTGGTATTCGCAATTTTGTCTCCTTTGAGCAGTCTTCTATCATCATTTTCACTAAAAAAGTCAACTCTCCACTCATAAAAAACACAAAAAAAGAAAGGAACGAAAAAAACTCCTCGTTGCGAGGAGTTGCGTAAAAAACGAACGCACTTCCGAGTAACCGAAGCCTTGTTGACAACAAATTGCATAAAAAATGATGTTCAGTTACAGCATTTATGATTACGAGTTCGCTAAAAAAAAACAGAGAAATAAAAAAGCAGGAAAAAAATATCAGAATCGAGCTGAGAGTGTTGAGGGAAACCTGAAGGCAAGGAGATGGGTTTGAGGTACAAACAAAAGCGCAACATGCAGAAGGATTTTATGGTTTTATTTAGGGTTATTTACCGTACACTCGCCTCAATGCCAAATCAATTGGCGTGCAAACGTCAACTCGTCAACGCAAACTAACTAACTCTCTCTCTTTCTCTCTCTGTCTCTATGGTCTATCTCGCTCAAATGTTTACCTGCGGACACGAAGGAGTAAACAGCCAAAGGCGAAAGAGTTTTTACCTAACGAGAAAGACTCGCGCCGAAAGAGGTTTGTTGGTATAGGGTAGAGTTTAGAGTTTCCAAGGATTAGCTGGCTAGCTGGCTGACTATCGGGGTTTGGTTTTATGAGCGTCACGCTAATGTTCCTCATGTCCTTGATGAGTCTCTTAGCCACCGTCCGATTCGCAAAGAGTTTTTACGACACGCACAACTCTACGATAGGCTGTGAGTCGAGTCGACTCAACGTTTCGAATCCTTGCCAATTTCCGGGAATATTATTTGCCTCGGCTCCGATTGCCGCTAGTCAGTGCCAGAGGGCGCTGCGCTGCATAAATTCCATCTAATCGCTTTGCGGGTCGGTCCTCAAAGGCAACCGACTAATTTTGAATTCCCCAAAAACTTAGCCAGTTAAGTTAATTTGCAGACTCTAATTTTTGTGGGCGCATGTCTTAAGCACCGTTAGACCAACAGCAGCAGCAACAGCAGAAGCATCCTCATCAGAAGCAAAAGCAGCTGACGACCGTCTGCCGGCCTGCTTGATAATCTACATAAATATTTGCCTAATGACAGGATGTCTTCGCCACAGACACACTGAGTTTCCCACAGCCACCGATCTCCTGAGAGAGAATCAAAGAGTGGGCGTCATGTTTTGGTAGCCAGGCAAAAATGCAAACTGCCATTAAAAAAATGGTATAAAAACAACAACAGAAATGTGCATCATGTACGTATATAGATCGTTGAGGTGCTAAAAATGTTTTACGAGTCTCAACAAATCGTGACCAGACTCCAACTCCAACTTCAACAGAGATCCAGAGACCAGAGCCTGGGACCAAGAGTCCAAGTCGGCGCATGGTGCCGAGGAGCTTCAGCGTCAGACAGAAGGTGTTGAGCATATAAAATGTTGGCAAAAAAACAAAGCTTAAACTTAAATTGAAATCGATAATGGAAGTAACGAATCAGAAATGTCCTTACCAAAGGTTTTCCAATGAGGAAACTATAAAGAATTACAAAAGACTGATTCTCTTCATATATCTTGTTGCATAGTATCGGGTGCAACATTTAACCTCTAGCTAAAGGTACCCATTCCGATTTATAGTGTATCATTAACTACAAGGGAATCGCGTGCAAAGAAGCTACAACGACAATCGCCAACAGTTCAGGCCAAAGAAATCGACTCTGGCATCGATCATAAATACCCTAAGAGGGGTGCGGAGGGGAATGAGAATGGAAATGGTAGACTGAGAATGGGAATAAAAAGAACTGAAGATCTTCTGGCCGGCCTAAAGACAGTTGTGGGCATCATCATTGCATGCACTATTGAACTTTTTGAATGAAACCGACAGGCTCCAGCAAACTGCAACAAAAACAACAGCAACAGCAACAACAAGCACAACGAACGCCAACAACAATCACAACAACAAGGAACAACAGAAACAACAGCAACAGCAACCAGTTGAAGTAACAACATGACCAGTCAGGCGTTTGTGAGCCAACGGCAAGCTGTAATTTACACTCCTCAACGCTGGGGTGGCGTTGCTCCAAGATGTTTTGTGGCAGACAGCACAGCACAGCACACAGCATCCCAGCATCCAGCATCATCACAGCAGGCAGCTTGTCACGATAGCAGCAAACTTAGAGTTGGAGTTGGCGATCATGCCTGGCGATTACCTAAACGCACACACACACACACATACACAGTCTAGAGATCAGCAAAGGGTGTGTGTTTGTGTGTGGAGCAGAGATCCTTGAGCTGCGACTGCATAAATTATAATGTGAGGGGCTGACCGGTTGCTGGCGTCGTCGACTTCGTTGTTGTCGGTTACTTTTGCTGCTTCTGCTGATGCTGCTGCTGGCACACTTATTGCGCAAAAAGCGCGCTTCACGAAGCATGGCAAAAAAAAAGGCAAAAAGCTGAGTCTCGGATTCAAAAACTGCCACTGGGACACAGAGCGCGACTTTAGTTGGGGGCCCTCGATCTCCCAATCGTCGTCGCGCCGGCGCATTGTTTTCATTTTATGGAGATTAACATTCTGCGTCTGCCACCGCCGCCGCCACCGCCACCATCGCCGCCTTCAACTGATATCAGCATCTGACAAGCATCCAAGCATCCGCTGCCATCGTTGCAATAACTTGGCTGCAGTTTCTTTTGACTACTCTATCTGTAGGGTATAGTGTATGGGTCATGCAGCTTGTATGAGCTAAAAGTGGAACGATGCTAATGTAAACATGGAAAGTAAATGATAATAAATAATTTTATTCAATGGTTAAAAAACATCCCAGACTAAGAATATGGTAGTTTCAAGATATATTCGTAAATTTTAAGGGCATTCAAACTGACATACTTTCTATGGTATTTTCCTTAACATTTTGTGTTATTGTTGTTGTTGTTTATTGTCTCCCTTTACTGCGTTGACTTGTTTTTCATTTCGGCAAGTCACGACCCGCGTAATGAGCCAACTGAGACGAAGACCGGAGACTGAGACTGAGACTGCAGCCAGCTCCATGGACCATCCGACCGGGTCTGAAGCTTATGATCTTCTCATTGTCTGTTGCAAAAGGAAGTCGTCGCATTGCCTGACTGACTGACTGACTGCGACCACAAAATCAGACAAAAACCAAGAAAGGAAAAAAAAATACAGAAATGTTAATTTTTCCCCCATTGACCAATGTGCCGATAATTAACCTCGTTGGTGTTACGTCGGTTGCTTGCTTGCTGACCGGCATGAAAATTGATCGAGTTGCTGAAAATTGAAATTCAATTTATAAATACGACCGCGACACGCCTTTGGAACCAATAATGTTAGACATGGCTCAAGTCATGTCAAGATTGAGGAAGGAAAGAAAGGAAGGTTATTCATGTTATTAATGACCAGCATTACACAATTGAGTGAATCTGTTCAATACTAAATGAAGAATGAACATCATATTTGATTTATAGACCCAGTTAAAGAGTAGTGTATTTAGACGAAAATGAATCTTTGGACAAATTTCCACTTAAAATCAGTTTGCCTTGACCAACAGCTCATTACTTTTCCTGTCACTCGAATATCTTTTGGATGTAAAATTAACTTTTTGCTATTCATGTGCGTTTTTTACAATCCCTAAGCCTTTAACTTTTAGCCACAATTTTTCCTTAAACTGATTTTTCATGGTAATACCGCGAAAATTTCATTGTATTTCTCCATATTCCATTTGACTTTTTGGCTTTTCGACTTAAAAATATGAACATGAAAATATGCCAATTATATTCGGGTTTGCCGTTTAACTCAAGGCTGCACTTTTTTAAGCCTTTTTGTTACAAAAAACGAAAAAAAGCGAGTAAAAAACTAGAAAACTATTTACAAATCGCGATTCCACGAAGCGTAGTTGGAAAATTCTACTTAACCCGTTGCTAAAAAAGCGATTTCCCTAAAAACCTAGTAAAAAATCAAGCAAAAAACATGAAATTCCGCGAAGTGCATAAACAATTCTATTATCCTAGTGTTATTTATAGCTCTCGACCTGAACTCTGTCCAAAAAGAGTTGAGAGCAGAGCAAAAAGGCTTACCC
This sequence comes from Scaptomyza parva, assembly GCA_035044645.1. Lineage (NCBI taxonomy): Eukaryota > Metazoa > Arthropoda > Insecta > Diptera > Drosophilidae > Scaptomyza > Scaptomyza parva. Next base: position 8,179,933 of record JAWNNT010000065.1, on the reverse strand, counting down.
CAAACAAAAAACTATTGGCAAAGGACTTTTGCCATTATAAAAAAAAAGACGTGCGGGTCGAGGACAGCAACACAATGACGACAATTGCCACAATAGGATGCAATTGTGCAGTGCAACCCGTAAAAAATGCGACCGCAACAAAAGGCTTGGCAAAAAAAGGCTTGCCAAAGTGAGGGTGCGGGTTAAAAAAAAGGAGAAAAAACGAAAGTCAACATTGGACTGAACAAAAGTAGCGTGCGCATTGCACATTATTAGACAGGACTAAGGACGACAACGACGAAGGATGCGATGATTTGGCATGTGGCAAGCACAACTTCTCCTCGAATCGAGGGTCATAAAATATCAAGCGTGCGCACGGAATATGCTTCCAAGGTTGCGAAAGGATGTGTCGCGCTAATCCTTCTTCAGTATTCGCAGTATGTTTGCCAATATTTTGATTTCGAAACTAAACAATACGCCCACTGAACTGCACCGAACCGGGTTCAGGTCAATAGCAGGGCGTGAAGAAGAAGGGCTTATGTTGCTTGCATTGCTCGCTGGAAGGATTAGTCGCGTTTAACCATGACGATTTCCCGCGAATCGTTCACTCTCCGGGGCGTTCTGTGTTGCTGCATTTAGCAAAGGATTACGGCCCATTTTAACCATAATTAGAGACAACAAGTTGTAAAGCCATTTGCTCAGGCCATGTCCGCCTGATTTCCCAAACTCCTCAAGACTCGACTCTTTCGACCACGTCAAGATGCCAAATCAAAAGTTAAATGAGATGTCACTTAGTCCCTAGGTCCCTATCATCTTACTCTTCGCCTCCTCCAAACAAGGTCACTTCTATGTAAATTCGAAAAATACTGAACCAATTTTTTGCTACAGTTTTCCTAGTTTTCCCGAAAAAAAACAATGACATAAAACTAGAATTCCGAAAGGGTTCCTTAAAACGTTCACAATGTCCCAGCACGTAGTCGTCGCTCTCCTTTTTTAACGATGTCGCTTTGTGCGTTTTTTGTGTGACCGACCTAGTGGACTAGTTCGGGTGTAAACCCATTTATTATTCCCGGAAGCACTGGGATTTTTTCAACTCTTTGTTTTATTTCTCTATTTTTTTTGTGTTAAGCATTCGTCGTGCCTCAGTTTGAGGCAACTTTTTGTAGTCGCGAGTAGCATACGCGGAATTCTTTAGCCCAATTTTCAGTTCAAGCAAAACGCAATTTCAAGTGTTGTTTTTATGATATATGTCTGTAAGTATGTATGTATTTACTGTTTAACATTTTAATTGTAGCAATTCGAAAAGGTTGTATTGAAAAACAGTTTATGATAGGGAAAGAATGAAGGCGAAAGTGTTGACGTTGTTGGTTGGTTGGACACAAAATTGGCTTCAGTTAAAATGAGTTAAGTGAAATTTCGCCCGAACCCGCTGTCTTTTGGCTTGCCTTTTGTCAAGGCTGCGTTGGTCAGTTGTCATTAGCTAAGGTTAAAGTTGCTCATTAGACGAAGGGTAAAAGGCAAATGGCAACAGGGGAGATTATTTTGAAATGAGAGTAAAAGTAAGGGTAAGGATTATATTATGCTAAGAAAACAGAAAAATGTGAAAGTATAAGCGAAATATAGATCAATAAACTTTTAGCTTTTTAAGGAAACTTTTTTAACAGGAAACTTCTAATCTGACTTAGCTTAAGGTAACTCTTAAAAGGGGTTTAGTTTAGGAATCTTATAAATCAAATTTCTTATCATTAAATAATTCATTGATAATACATACGGATATGATATACATTCGTATTCAGCACGCGTCTCTTTTTATGACTAGTTTGTACACTCTACCTAAGATTTGCATAAGTCGTACGCAAAAACACAAAACACAATCTGAACAAAAAACCTGCATCATGCAAAACCACAATAACTGCAACAATTATTAGCCTAAAAATTGGGTCGATGGCGTTTTGCAGTAAACAATGTATGGCCACAAACAAACAACTGTCACAGAAACCACGAAAAAAGAACAGCAGGTTCGGGAAAAAAGCAAACAAAGTAAAAAATCAACAGGAGAACAAAACGATATGGCTCAGATTCAGATTCAGGTCAGACAGTCAATAGATGTATTGAGAGTAGTAGAATGCAAAATGCGGCTGGCCGCAGAGAAGTGCGACAATTTTTGCACATTGACTGCACTCATAAAAAATAATTAGACCAAAAAATGCGAACACTTAGGGGAAAAATCGAGCAAAACATGCGAAAAATCTGCGAAAATTTTGCAAAAACAGCGACAAAAGCGACGACCTGCGAAATTCAAGCTAAAAATTGTTGAACGCAGGTCGAACTGATCTTTTTCTTTATTATTATTTTTTGCATTGTTTTGTTTTGGCATTTCTTCTATTTATTTTTTGTTTGTCACGTGCTGCGTCCGTCAACGCTGCCTGTTGTAGTCCTTGGAAGCACTCGGAAATTAGGCAAAATTATGTCATGCCGCGAGGCTGGGCTGAGCATTGGGCACTGGAACGAGATCAGAACATTGAGAGCGCATTTTCATTCTTGTTTGGGTTTCGGCGAGCGAGAAAAAATATATAGAAATTTATGAGGCCGCTCGTAAAAACACACATATTTATGAATTTTTGCCCACTTACGTAAGAATTTTGTTTCGTTTGTTCGTTGTCCTTTTTATGTGTCGATTACCTTGAGAGTTTACGCAAAAATCTCTCGTCTGGCAAAAATAGTTTGAAATAGTTTTAGCTGACTTTTTTTGTTTGGTTTTATTTGGGCTCATTAGATGGGACCTGGATTTTTGTTATTGCTGCTGCCTCAGTTAAGGTCCAAGGACACATTGCAGCTCTCTGCCTGTAATTAAAAAGTTTTTTTTTTATAATAACAACACAGAAACCAAACCTCATTAATTGCCGTCAAAGTTGGAGCTGGTATCCTCCAGACTCTGTCCAGTTGTTCATTCTGAATCGTTTTGCACAGACTCGTAAACAACATTATCAAGAGACACAACGTCCACAAATGCGATTAAGTTGGCAACATTAACTGGCGACAGCTTCTCCCTAAAGAAGACACAGCACCAGTAAACCAACCAAACCAACCAAACAGCCAACCAGTTCCACACGACTTTCAATTGCAATTAATCAAAGCAGCTTCATGCAGCCGTATTCGCAGAGCAGAGCCAGCAGCAGGTAGAGAGCCAAAGAAGTTGATAGTCGGTCGATATGATATTACTAAAGATTTCTTATCATCGCATCATCGTCTCTGCCTTAAGTCGTACATTAAGTTAACGATAATGGCAAAACTCACAAAAGTTATGTTGATATGTATATTAAATTGATTACTTTAACTTAATTTAAGAGGACAGTTTAGGCTCAAATATGCTTCCTTAATTCAATTTTCTTAGTGAATTTTCAAATAACTTCCTGCTCCACTTTCGTTTTTGTTCGGACACTTAAAAGTCACAAATGAGTTGAATTCCCAGGCAATGTTTCTTTACCTAATAACCACAGTTGGAGTTTTTTTTTGGGGGCGACTCAGTTAACAAGCATCTGCCTTAAAGATGGTCAACTTTCGACTAAAGTAAACCGAGGGCCAACCGCGCGGCCCAACCAAAACCAACAATTGTCGCCAATTAACATTGAATGTTGAACAGACAACCGACTTTAACTTCGACTTCAATTTGAAGTCAAAGTCGGGAATCGTAGTCGGTTATTAAAGGGGTTCCATGTTGGCTGTTTTTTCGGGTACGGTACATTAATCAAGCGGACAAATCGAGTTGCAGTTGCGTGAAACGAGTAGCTCATTGATTACGCAAAAGTATATGTAAATTATATTTCTGTTGTCAATTCGTCGCGATAACGATATGAGGCAGATCCGATTCCAAGGTTTTCAATGCAAAAAACAAAAAAAATTAACAACTGAATACTCAAAACACACACTCATCGAAACATTGAATCATTTATTATTGTTTTTAATGACGTTACAAACGCATACAGTTAAGGGAGCTAATGACATGCGACAAGTCAGCGATTCACACACAGGTGGAGCTTTCTGGTGGAGCTGGGTGCCACGCTTCTGACCAATGTCAGTTGCATGCATATTGAAATTGAAACGCGATGCGCCTCGTGTGTATGCACTCTGCACTCGCGTCCCACTTCTTATCGCATGTTCGACAAACGAAAACAGCAAAATGAAAAATGAAAAAGAAAACTATGAAAATGCACATTACAGCACGTAAAACCACCTGATTCACCCGATCGCACCACCAAGCACACTTCAAGTGCAAACTGCATTTGAAGCGGGGTTAATGAAGCTTTTATGCAACGAGAGTAAATTGAGAAAGACAACTTTCTGTCAACGTAATAGCTATAAATATGTCTAGTGGAATATCTTTTCAAAACCAGACAAATCACAAGGAAATTATAGCCTCTATTCCAAATCACATGCTTATGTTATATAAACCACTAAAAGTGCAACAATTAAGGTCAAAATTTCTGTCTCGGCCTTGAGACTACTGCAACGAATTAGATATGCTTAGGGAGCGAATTCAAAGGAAATTGGGAACGGATACCGCTCCATTTTCCATTGTCTGTGTGTAGAGTGCTAAAAAGGGTTTCACCGACCGACCGACTGATCGACCGAGCGACGGATCGACCGACCGACCGAACGAAGAGAAATAACAGCAGCTGTTTGCAGTCCATAATTGAAGCATTCCGTAAGGTAATTGGTAGCGATTTTTTATGCCTGAACGCATAAATTAACACCAGATGAAACTAAAGAAGATCGGGAATTGGAGTCGGAAGATGCTTCAACAGATTTGTGTAATTGCAGAATGCGAAGACTTTCAATGCCGTTTTGGTATTTTTTTCTTCGGTTTTTCTGTAGTTTTTTGGGGCTGAGGCAAAGTAATCGCAGTTTTTGAGCTTTTAATACTTAAGTCCTAAAACGAGGCTCAAACACATCCGAGAATTGGAGAGAACTGATTATAAGGTTTGGTCAACAGGCAATTTAATTTTGGGTCAATGGATGGAGCCTCGTTTATATGTTAATTTTGTGCCGACTTCTTGTGGCAAGCGTTTTGTACCTCATTAGAGCGGCGAAAGCGCGTTTACAAGTGTTAAATTGGCCAAATTATGGGTTGTTAACAGGATATAAAAGTAAAAGTGTCGGCCCGCAAAACAGAATGCAACAGATTGCAGACTTGCTGCAACAAGGGATGCAGCAAGCAACAAGCAGGTGCCATAAGCTATCTGTCCCTAATAGCACTCAATTCCAAATTGAATCCATGCAAAGCCATAAAGGCAATGGTGTTAGTTTTATGATGATGATGATACGATATTGATGTTTAAATTAATGTTTTCATTGGAAAACACGATAAAAAAAAACATTGAATGAAAATTATTTTTAGGAAAAACCATTCTATGAAGCATTTGCTATAAATAAATTTTGCCTAAGAGTCTATTAATAAATACTTTGTAGAATGATTGGAGAATTGATCGTAATTCAGATTGCTTATGTTCTTTTAAAGAACTATTTTAACTGACTACGGGATACAAAAGTAAAAGTGTTCTTTAAGCAGGTGGCATGCAAACACATTCCTCGTGTCCAACGTGTCCAATTGTATATGTGACTTGGAGGCACCATCAAATCACATCACATCACCATCTCAGATGGGTTCTCGTCAAGGCTTCTTGTTTACTCAACTCGAGTAGTGATTTATGCACAAATGCAAATGAGCAAATGCAACTTCAAATGCTAATTGCGGCGACGGTCAAAGACACGATCACGACTCCAACAGACAACGACGACGACGACACCCCAAGCTCCAAACTGGAAGCCAAAGTCAAATCGCAAAAGACAGTTCATCACTGTGTTGGGAGGGAGCACTTGGGGCATGTGTAGAAAATGAAACAGAAAACGGCGTGGCGAGAAGAAGTGAGATAGACTAAGCCAAGAAATGGACGGCGTCGAATATTGTTGGCTCATTCATATGCAAATCTTGTTGGTTGGTCACCACAAATGAAATGCCAACACGCAGAAATGCAAACAGAGCATCGAATTGCAAATTATGGAATGGCCCTCAGACAAGGCAGTCCTCCCCCCTCCCCGCTCCCCATCCACTCATTCTGGTGCCGTTGACAAAGCTGCGCCTGAATAATTCTCTTGTTAGATAGACTCCAAGTTGAAGTTGAAGCCAGAGGCTAAAGCGCGTGCCCGTGGCTCCAACTTCCGCTGCTGTGTTGCTGTTGCTGCCACGATGCGTGACTTTATCTACAAAGCGTGGCCATGGCCACAATCCATCCATAAGCTAAGCTTTGAAAACTAATGCCACACGGCAGGCGGCCACTACTACACGTCTTCAGTTGCTACTTTAGCTTTCGGTCTTCCAGGAATCTCGTCGTCGTCTTGGTGACGAACTCATTGCTCCATTAGCATAACACACACCATGAGAAAAACGACGAAAACACACACAGAGAACGACGATGCTCAACGGATGTACGCTTGATTATGTTGTTTGCCCTGCAGATGAGAATGAAACTGGGATGTGCTCTGACTGATTACACTCAGAGAAAATCTTTAGAACTCTTGCTTTTCGTTTTCCTTTTGAGGCTCTTTAGTTTCTTCCTTATATCTCTATCTTTTATCTAAGCCCTATTAAAGATTTCATAAGAAAAAATGTTTAGATATTCTTCAAGTTCCTTTAGACATTATTTTTTTTCATAGTGTACCACTTCGGAGGCTGTGTTGTGCCCGTGCATGACATTAATCACTTTTCTGTTGAAGATTTTTAAGGCAAACAAGGCAAACGCGCGGCTGACGCCAGTCAAATTTATTTACGGGTCGGGTCTGCTCTGCTCCGAGGCTACCAGAAACGGTGGCTATCAAAATAGTTTTGTACACGTTCCAGCCCACCCAAATGGACACAACAACTGGACAAACTCGATACTCGCTCGTTTCTATTCCAATGTGACTACCGTCTCTAAGATTTGTTTGTTTGTGCGATCACGATCACGCGCTCCGATGCCGCTTTTTGTGTTTGTCTGTTTTCCGTTTCTGTGTGCCTGTTTGTGCAAATGTTTATTCAAAGACTAGAAGATGCCAACGGCAAGATGACGATCCTAAGTAGCCAAAAAGGATTTGCCTGTCGCCGCCGTCTACGTCGCCGTTGTCGTTGTCGTAGTCAGCGTTAATGTGCACGCAAACAAGCGTGATGTGGCAATTGTCTAGGGGGAAAAGAGCGTCTTAGATGTTCGACTCGGCTCGACTAAGTAGCCCATAAGTCGAGGTGTAGATCCATTAGCTACCAGCTACCAGGCAACAACAAGTGGTTCTCCTCCTATCTGTGTGGCCTGTGTGTGTTCTTGGCAGAAGTTGTCAGAAGTCGTGTGGGTGTGCCACGAACTCTAAATCTCTCTCTCTGTCTGTCTCTCGGTGTTTGCACAGCAATTGCACCTCCGGGAATTGATAAGTCAGTTGCTCTTTGATACCAACGTATCTTACACTTGAGTGAGATGTACAAATTTGCTTTCGAATTTGAGAAGTTTGTTGAAATTCTGAGAAAAAATCAGTTGATAGTAGAGAAAGGAATATCAAAGGATCAAAAGCCATCAATCTTATGTTAATACATTATCTTAATAGGCTGATTACTAAAAGAAAAATATTGATTACCATATCTATGAACTTTATTACGTCTTAGTTATGTTAAATTATCGCTTAAAACGGGGAAATTTTGTTGGTCAAAATAACACTCAGTTTCTTTCAAGGTCGTTTCTGTTTTTAGTTTTATGCAAACTCATTTCCGTTGCTGCTGCTGTTTGGGGCTATTCCCCATATTTGGTCACGTTTCTCTAGCCCAATGGCCAACAAACAAATTAGATGTTCGATTACGCGCAATACAAATATAATGTATGTGTTCCCAGAAGCCTCAAGACTGACGTCAAACTTTGGCGTAGACGTAATCGTAAACGCACCCGACTGCTGCTAATTTCGTTGCCCATTGATTAACAGAGTGTGTGTGTGTGTGTGTTTTGGGGAAAAATTTTGCTCAATGAATGCGAGATGAGAGACAACTGGTGCCGGGAATGAAAAAACTAGAACGGAGGCGTTAAGAAAAAAATAGAAAAATGTGTGCAAGATCTTTATGAATCTTTCAGTCACATGAGCGTACATTGGGGCATACTCATTAACGCCAAACTAATGTTGACTGGGCTGGGCTGGGTTGCTCTATGTGTGGAACGTGGAACGGAAACATGCGTCAGGTTGATGTCGCTTCGACGCGTGGCCTCAGTTGACGTTGACGTGGACGGTGACGCTGACGCTGACTCCCCCTCGCTTGCCACGTCGCTGAATTGTGTTATGCGCAAGTTGTTGGCACATCGCTCAAAATACTTTACACTAATTGCACTTACGCACGAAATAGCGTTTAACCTTCACACAAGGATTTTGGCTTTTAAAATGCATCTTAACGCATCTTAACGCATCCCAGGCTTTAATCCCAGCCCGCAGCGAGAGAGCTTAACAGTAGTTAAGCGATCGTTTAAGAGCCTCAACGTTTTTTGTTGCTGAGCGCGCCAATTGGCAATTTTTCAATGCGAACAGCGCTTAAAATGCGATCAGCACTGAAAGATAATGTCGGCCTTATAATGTCCACGATATGCAACAGTCGTGCATCCATATACAGAGAGAGGAGGAGGAGATCTCTCCATTTGACATACCGGCCAACCAGCCAACCAGCCGGCCAGTCAGCCATTCAGCCAGCCAGCCAGCTGTGTGGAGCTGCGGGGGCACCTGTATCGTCTTCTCTTCAGGCCAGATGAATTGCCAGATAAAAGGAGCGTTCAGCGCGTCAAGGTTGCTTTTTTGCCAGGCAGACAGACGGCCAACAAAACAAGCCAACAACTGGCCAACGGCGGGCCAACAAGGCAACAGGCCAACAAGGCAACAGGCCAACAAGTCGTTGGCTTTGGACACAAAACGCGCACAACACGCGACAATGAATTTCGCATATGTCACAAGGCGACAGACAACTAAGGAGGCTGCGACGTTGGCGGTGGAGGCGTCCCCCCATGTAAACACACACACACACACGCACACACATAAACACATTCATATAAGTGATGGAGCAGCCGAAAGCAGCTGAAAAGTCGCGTAAATGCTGCATTGCTTTTTATTTCATTTTATTTTTTTGTAAATATATATTTTTTTTGTTTTTGTGGATCTGACACCGCTGCACAATCACTTTTATTTGGGGGATTGTCACCCTACAGTTTAGATGATGGGGCATATGTGACTGATCGTGTTTAGAGAAGGTGAATGAAAGTTATCGATGGGAAATGATCTGACTAGTTCCTTCCAATCTCATTTCGAAAAGAAATTGCATTTCCAAACTTTAATCACATACCTAGAGGGAAATTCATTTCTGAAATTCTTTGATTTTTGAATAGAACCTATCTATTTAAACACATTATTTGTCTTGATCTCAAACCTTGATTAGAAATATCTATATAATGAATTTGAATATCAAATCATAATCAAAACTTCAACACAAAGATTAATAAAACTTTCAAATCTTTATTTGCAGGTAAGCACTCCAATCATTACAGTCGAATGTAAGAAGTTAAATAAGTTTTGTGGCTATCCTTGGCAGCGCAGCGAATGAATACTGTAAATGCCTGTAGTAGTGTATTCCAGAGTGCGCTTGTTTCCCTTGCTGCATCTCGCGGGCAATAAGCTGCGGCGGCGATCACAATAAATGCCAAGCATCGATGGCTTTTACAGCATTACGCACAGATACGCTGAGTATTGGATAATTTTGTATTTTGTCTTATTTTTTCATGTGGCATGTCTGTGCAATTACCTTTATGTTTATGCGATTTCGTTAACAAAAAGAGAAAAAAGAGCCTTTATAAAATATAAATTGTATATATATAGTATGGGTTGGAACAATGGCAACAGGTGGTCACAAACATTGGCTTATTTCGCCGCCAAGATCTTTTATAACTATATTCCTCACAACAACAACAACAAAAGAAAACCTCACTTGGCTAAGGTCAAAACTCTAAGTGGCAATTGGCGGCAACTGGCGGCATTTGCCAAATTGGACGCTGATTACCGACAATTTGGGCGATTTGGGGATTTGAAGCTGCCTAATGATTCTTAATTTAAAGCAGCAGGAAATGACACCAAAACCGGGGGATGAGCAAAGGATCTCAAACTCTCTTTGTCGCTACTCCATCTTGTTGGTGAAGCAGGCACGTGCGGCTACGCATGGAAGCCGCACAAATCGTTAATATCCAAGCGCAAGCCACAAAGCAGTCCAAACCAGAGCCAGAGCGGATATTGCATTCACCAAGAGAAAAATAGCTGCATCTGTTTATGCAAGCAAGCAATTTGCCATACTTTACTTACATGTATTTACATGACAGACACTTCACGGAGGGGTGAAGAAGAGGGGGTAAGGCGCGTGTGCTGCCTGCAAAATAGCCAACACAATAACAATAACAATAACATTGGCTATTACCATCAGCAATTGCTGCGTGTATTATTTTTGGCCAACTTGAGCTCGCGCAGTTCGCGAAAAACAAATCAAAGGCAAGTTCACGCGTCATCGCCAGCAGGCCACACACACACACACTTGCACACACAGGCACACATTCACAGACATAACACGCCCACGTCGGACTTAAAGCATTGTGCCGCCTTGTCGAACAAATTTTCAGGCTATGGCCAGCATTTTTTTCCCCCATTTCTTTTTTGCTTTTTGTGGTTTTGCCTGTTGACGGCCCCCGTCGCAATTGACGTCATTGACGTGCCGCAAAAGAATTTGTTTTTCGTGAAAAATATTTGTGTGTGCGGGTTTTATTATAATACTTACGCGTCTTATATCATATATAGAGCATATATAGTGGCATTATAATTTTGTTACGATGTTTGCATTCAAAGAACTTCCACACCTTGAGTGTACTTCTTGTTTTGCTATCTTACTCGCTCTCTATCTCTGTATAAATGCTTGATATACAAGTTGACTTTGGGATTATATCGTATACCATCAGAGCTCACGTGAAACTAATTTTAAATGTACGTACTTATTATTGGTTGAGTGATGGTTCATTAAAGCTTAATTATACACTAACAGCGATATAAAAAAAAATGTAGTTCGTTTTTTTTTACTTAGAGGTGATAAAAGTGCTAGAAATAACTGGAAATGTTTAAAAAATTATACAAAATATGAAAAATAAATGTTTGTCTATCTTGATTTTCAAGGTTTGATAGATTAGAAAATGAAGATCAAATGAAGAATCGGTTTTGAAATTTTTTCTAAAATTCTTAAGAATTTTTCCCAATTTTCCTTCTATTGAAAATATAGGAAAGAGTCTCCAAATACCGTCAAAATTTGATTTCTCTATTGTTTTTAATGGAAAACATTATATAGTACACATGATTTTATACACACACACTGAGAGAAATTCATGTGGGTAGCCATAACGACAGCTTATATATGTATTTGAAATTGTTTGTTGGTTGTCTGCTGACGCCTATTTTTTGTTTCGTCTGTGTGCCCAGAGATAGTATTTTTGGGGCCAGCAATTGTTAAATTTTGTTAGTTATTTGCGCCTTTTGGCAGCGCCTCTGTTTATTGCCAATTTAACGGCGGGGCCCTGCCTGGCGTTGATCGTCGTCATCACCTGGTTCTGGTTCTCGTTCTGGTTGTAGTTGCTGGTTCTGAGTTCTGGATCGCTATCTCACTCTGGATGCTGTATATTGTAGTAGTGTTGGCCTGTTTATAATCACAGACGGCCGCTAAAACGCGTCATTGGGGCGCACGTCAGTTGTGTGTGTGGTGGGGTAGGGGCTACGGAGGGGTTGTTGTGGCTGACTAACTATTTTTAGCCATGAGACGAGCCGTTGAAGTATTTTGGTCATCAGCTCGCAAAAACAACAACAACAACAACAGCATCACTAAGCGGTGTGGGACGCTGCTGCTGCTGCTGATCGACGGACAGTTTTATTTTTCCAACAACAACAGCAAGAACAAATTATTTATACGCCGAAAATCGCATAGAATTATTTATAAATGGCAGCGAGACGACCTTGTTGTTGTTGTTGTTGCTGTTGTTGTTGTTACGGCTTTTGGAGCACGCCGCCAGAACAGCGTCCTTCACCCTCAATTATTGTGCGGCCATAAATGCCACTGAAAATATGCGCATATCAAATAAACCAAACAAGAATTTTACTTTTTTTGTTGTTAATATTTGGGGATGAATAAATTGACTGCAAGTGATCTGTCACAGCGTGTGTTGGAATGCAAAAACAAAATAATTCCTTTTCCTATTTGATTATGAAATGAAAATTCTTGAAACTAATAATATATTGATTTTGGTTCTATTCATAGTTGAATAGTTTTGTTTTTGTACATTTTTGATGCCGCCCTCGCAAATATCACTCAGCACAAACAACAACATTCATACTGTGAGCTTTATAATTATATAGAGCATATAGTACAGTCATCCGATGTAAATAAACAGTATTAAAGCCAAAACAATTGTGTTTTTGTAAATAGGCAAAGTATTGAAAATAACATTTCATAAATTATATTCCACATTCCAGGTGAACAGCAAATAAATATATCATGTTTTTTTTTTGTTGTTGTTGTTGTTGTTGTCCGATTTTTCCTTTAAAGAGCAACTGACCCTGAAAATGTAGAACCATTTTTATGATCACTCTAGATCTAGATCTCTCTCTCTTTCTGGCTTAGCTGCTGGCCTGCCTGCTAGGAATTTTTATGATCCCTCGCAAGCCACCGTCTTCAACTATTGCATAACATTGCGTTTCAGATTGCGTTCGCGTTCTTGGGTTTTTGGTTTTTATAGGTAGCCGTTCGTCGTCGTCGTCGTCTTAAGTCTTACGCAAAATTATATCATAAGTGAGAGCAACGGGAACAATGCCTAGAAACAGGAATTAGGGATGAAGGATATCGGAGTGTATATGTGTGTGTCGTGTTTGTGTGTTTGCCATCCAGGCATCATCATTATTATGTTGATGAACTTAAAGTATTCAACACCTCGCGACAATTTCCTGTACTTCAAACCTCATGAATAAATGCAAAAAAATTCTTCTTTATAACAGGCAGGTGAATAAATTCACACTATACTACTACTCTAACGGTAGCAACATCCGATAGCTAACTCGTCTCCACCCTAACACACACACTCACACACACACATAGACACATTTTAATTGCTAGGATAAAAATAGAGTTCATTAGCAAATTCAATACAGGTAGCTAGACGCACATCCCTTGACAATTATTTCCGGCGTTTGATGTTGTTCTTTTTTTGATTTTTTTCTGTTTCTGCTTATCAAGATTGCCTTTTTTTCGGGTTCACGCCCACCAGTGGAAATCTGTGTGTGACCAAAAGATCATTTCGTTGGCATCCTAGTTAGGCGTTCTCTACTCTCAGTTGCGGTATGTTTGCTGATGAAGGCACAGACAGCAACCTGCTGTGCTGCACGTTGGGGTGTGCCGAGATTGTAGAGTATATGTGAGGAGAGTGAACACGTGTTTGCTGACCACCAGAGACCGAGAGCCAGAGAACTAAACTGAAACTGAACTGAACTGAACTGGACAGACATGACGCACAGACGGAGAGAGGAAAGACTCACGATTCTTGGGCATCGCTTGTCGGCACAAAAGTGACGATTAAAGCGAAGGCACAACAACAAAACGTTAAAACAAAATTAATACCAAAGGCAGAGGCAAGCAGTCATCGTAAAAAAAAACACAAAAAATAAAACATGTCCAAAGCCCATGATCCTTTATGGCCCCGCACGAAGACAGCAACAGCAGCAGCAGCAGAAGCAGTGTTCGCAGTCCACAGATTGAGTACCAAGATTTCAAAAGGGGCGCGTGATCGCCATCAAAATGCTCGTGGAGGCAATTTAAATTGCTGAAGCTGTAGCTGTAGCTGTGGATCTGGATGTAGTTGCACTTGGGTTTCCAAATCCGAGCTCAGAACCTGCTGGCTGAGACAAAGACCAAACGCCAAGATAGACAGAGATAGCAAAGGTTTTAGCGTGAGCGAGAGAGAGAGAGAGATGGGGATAGCCTGTCACTCGCGTGCTGGGTGTTGAAAAATTTTGGCATTCGTCTGTTATTTATAACAAGAAGAGCTGCCTTTGGATACTCTCGACAAGAACACCAACAACTATGTGCCACAGGCGGCTAAAAGAAGTCAAGGTTATGTCTAGGCATGCAACAATGTTAGTAATTGTGTTTGTGTGTCTGCAACTTAGTGCTGTGTTAATTTATAGTTTGTTGCCGCAATTTAGTGTAAAATAGCTGCAAGCAAATTGTTGAATGCAATTTGTATTTGGATTTAAGTTGGATGAGAAAAAGTGATAAATTGTTAATAATATATATCAATCTTAAGATATTTAATTTTCATTTTGATGATTATAACATATTTCGACTAAAATACACAAATTTTAAGGCTTCCTTATGCATTTCGAATTTCAAACATAGCGCGCACAACATTTCTCAGCTTTACCCAACACTGAACGCTATGCAGCACAAGCTGAGTGCTATGAAACGCACGAATTCACGTATACCGCCAGTCTGGCAGCACTATTCGAGCGCTGCTCAAAGCTATAAAGTATGTTATTTTCATAAAAGGCGTTAATTTTGTTTCGCAAATTAAATTATATTAAGAGAAATTTTTCGGCGCCAGGTGCAAAACTATTAGCAGAACCAACAGGCCGAAAACATTTCGCTGCTTATCTGTATATTATCTGTTCTGTTTCTCCGTAACAAATTATGTGAGAGCACAAATTTCGATTTTTATTAACACAAACAAGCATTAATATCAACTTTATTTTCACTTGACTCGTTAAATCTTTCACTGCCTTTTGTGATCATACATTCACATATGCAGTGTGCAGTGTGTAGGTATATAATTACAGTGGCAGCAGCTGTTGCCTGATGGCTGACTGATGGGTTAGCTGTCCAAAGAAATCAGCGTAAATTGGCATCAAAACAAATATTTGCCCGAGGTGGACAGCCAAAGCTCAGCCCGAATGCCTAATGACAGGATGAATCCTCGACACCAACACTAACAACACCAACAACAGCAGCAGCAGCAACAGCAGAAGCAGCAAACAAACAGACAGTTGGGACACGATTGGCTGCGGGCAACCTTTTCACACATCCAGGGTGCGATGTGGCACACACCTTGTTGACTGTGTCAATTCTGGGAATGTCAGTTGTTGTTTTTGTTGCTGCTCTTGTTGCTGTTGTAGTTGGACCCAAAAGGCAATAAAACGTTGCTGCAAATTAGCGCTTTATTGCGTGTTTGTTTGGCTTACGAATCCAACCGGATAAGGGTTCCGTCTGCTGATTTTTCGTTAAGCATAAGCGAATGCAGTTAAGTTCTTGTTAAACCAAGATTATAGCCCCCAGTTATTGTTAAATATAATATATGTATATAGTAGTTAATACTAGTAACAGTTGTGAACTTATTGGTTTCTTATATAATCTGTAAGCTTTTATTGACATTTCAAGCACCTGCATAAAGGGACTATTATATTTTCTCCCTCAATCATTTCTTTCATTTATTATTATCACAACCATTTACTGGTTTTCGTTTCTCGTTTCGATCGTTGCCTTAGAGGTTTCTATAGCTCAGCTATATATTTCCAGGTCTGAACAACCATTTTGTTGGCTATTTTGGTGCCATGTTGCACCTTATCACATTTTTGATTTCTTGGTTTGAAGTACCAGTTCCAGGTACCAGGTTTTTGGGGGTCAGTCAGTGTTAAGCATCTGTAGCAAACTGAAGCATCTAATTAAACCAGACACTGCGGCGTATAGACATTCACCAATGAATCCCAGCCACAGTCGGCCAGCTCATGTGCTCGCTGCGGATTCCAATCCAGACCGCACACAAATTCTGTATGTTGTTCATTTATTTCCTGTGCTGATTCACCACGCTCCAGATCCCAAATGCTATTGGAGGACATTTTCATTATTAAATACTCTTCTGGCGAAATTTCTTTACTCTCTTCACTTACCGTGTGGTAAAATCATAGTTAGCTGAAGCCAACACTGTCGCCGAGTGTGGAGAACAAGCCAAACGTCTGACCGCAAACTCTCCGGAGTACAGCTCAAAGATGTGTGTCCGCATCTTGCGCAGATCCCAGCCTCGAATCAGTCCATCCGATCCACCAGTTAGCAAGATATTGCGATCAAAGTGGCTCCAATCGCAGGAGAGTGCCTCACTTCCATGCGCCTCGATGCTCATCAGGGGTTTACCTGCAAAATCAAGAGAATTGTATAAGTTCAAGTGTCCATCGGTACTTACGCTCGCAAAGAGATTCGCAATCAATGGCGAAAACTTTGCACAATATATCAAATCATTGTGTCCCACAAACGTCGTGATGGAGTTCTGCCTGTTGCAATCCCACAGCTTGAGTGTACAGTCCCAACTGGCCGAGAGCAGTGTGTGATAGTTCCACTTCTCGCTCCAATCCAAACTATAAATCTCGTTCTTGTGTTCCTGCATACAAATCAATGGCTGTTTGGGCGTTTGTTCTGTCTTTGCCGACTCAACGTCCAGACCCGACCAGATTTGCAGCGAGCCATCGCCCGAGGCTGTTGCTGCAATATCCGCCGCATATGGACACCAGGCGACATCGAACAACCCATCCGACCACTCCAAGCGACACAGTTCTGTAAGATTTGATGAATTGCCTTTGATGTTGTTATCATCATCTGTAGAGTTTTGGGCTAGCAAAAAGAGAGAACCACCACCAGCAAGACCGTAAAGTTGGCTAGAGAAATAAAAAGGGGAATGTTAATTAAATTTTTTTGTGGATTTTTAGTTTTCTAATTTACCTTGTAGCTAGCAGCATATGATTTGCCTCAAAAGGTGAGAACCGCAGGCTATAGCCATGGCGATCAGTTGTGGTGTGGCTCTGTTTTTGCATTCTGTATCTTTTTTTGTATCTGAAAAAGGTAAACAAATATATGTTTAAAGATTTAGCAGTAAAATATGTATGATTCATATCTTTGCTTGCGTTTTCTACTTATGGTTATATGGTTATTTTCTTATTATTCTTTACTCTGAACCTCAAAGAGGAAGCATTTTCCTCGTAGTCAAAGAACTACTTTTATAGTTATCTAACATATTTAAAACAAAAAACCAACAACTACCAAATAAAAAAATATGCTAATTGCACTGTTAAACTGTTCAAGCAAAAGAAAATCGATATATTGACAAATGATTAACTATAACACGTTGACTGAGTGCTCCACAAACTGCTAAGGTTTCCCAGGGAAATCCTCAACCAAAAGCAGACTTGCGTAAAAAACAAACTTTGTGTAAAACGACGAGCATTTAATTGGGAGTGACAACAAGCAACAATATATAACATCCAGTGCTAATCCTCGGCGGGAAACTTGCTATACTTGCTGGCACAAGCTTGACACAATCGAACACAACAGAAACGTGAAAAAGTGACCTCGCACGAGGTCGCGAATGCTACTTGACATTAGAGCCAATTTGGTCAAACGGAATTGAAAATGTGAAAGGGGCGGGGCAGCAAAAGAACTGCGCAAAATACAATGTTGTTTATACAAGCAACTGCATAACGGGCAAATCCATTTAGTGGACGTCGCTGTGAAACCCCACGGATAAAGCCAATGCAAAGGTATATAAGCAGGTTTTCCAGCACGCTCCGGTCGCATTTTCCGCTAACAACGACGAATTGCAGACTATTTTAGTCGGAGCTCCGGACGCGAAAGAAAATATATTTATTAGAACTATTAAAAACGCTTTAAGGGAAAAGTTCATCCGCAAAGATGGTTGTTTCCGTGAAGGTTTTCAAGAAGGCCACACCCAACGGCAAGGTTACCTTCTATTTGGGCCGTCGTGACTTCATTGATCACTTGGATTACTGTGATCCCGTGGATGGTGTTATTGTAGTGGAACCGGAGTACCTCAAGAATCGCAAAGTATTTGGCCAACTGGCCACAACCTATCGTTATGGCCGCGAGGAGGACGAGGTCATGGGTGTCAAGTTCTCAAAGGAGCTTATCCTGTCGCGAGAGCAAATTGTGCCCATGACCAATTCCAACATGGAGATGACCCCCATGCAGGAGAAACTAGTACGCAAACTGGGCAACAATGCGCATCCATTCACCTTCCACTTTCCACCCAACTCGCCCAGCTCTGTGACGCTGCAGCAGGAGGGTGATGACCTGGGCAAGCCACTGGGCGTTGAGTACACCATTCGTGCCTATGTCGCTGACTCCGAGGACGATCGTCAGCACAAGCGTAGCCAGGTCTCTCTGGTGATTAAGAAACTCCAGTACGCACCACTGAATCGCGGCCAGCGTTTGCCCAGCTCATTGGTCAGCAAGGGTTTCACCTTCTCCAATGGCAAAATCAGTCTGGAGGTTACTCTAGATAGGGAAATCTACTATCATGGCGAGAAGGTTGCAGCCACTGTGCAGGTATCCAATAACTCCAAGAAGTCCGTGAAGAGCATCAAGTGCTTCATTGTGCAGCACACTGAGATCACCATGGTGAATGCACAGTTCAGCAAGCATGTCGCACAGCTGGAAACCAAAGAGGGTTGCCCCATCACTCCCGGTGCTAATCTGACCAAGACTTTCTACTTGATTCCGCTGGCAGCCAACAACAAGGATCGTCATGGTGAGCACCTAATAAATCCAAATTCATCCAATCCATGTCTTAAGTGGCCCGTCCTTAGGTATTGCACTCGATGGTCATTTGAAGGATGAGGATGTCAACTTGGCCTCCTCGACCATGGTGCAGGAGGGCAAAAATACAGGCGATGCCTGCGGTATTGTCATCTCGTATTCAGTGCGCATTAAGTTGAACTGCGGCACTCTGGGCGGTGAGATGCAAACGGATGTGCCTTTCAAGCTACTGCAACCGGCACCTGGTAAGGAGAATCCCAACTCATGAGTTATTGCTCCAGTTTTCACTGATTATTCCGTTCAAAATCAGGCACCATTGAGAAGAAACGCTCGAATGCCATGAAGAAAATGAAGTCCATTGAGCAGCATCGCAATGTCAAGGGCTATTACCAGGACGATGATGATAACATTGTATTCGAGGACTTTGCCAAGATGCGCATGAACAACGTCAACATGGCTGATTAGAACGAACTCTTGGATTAACAAAAAAATCACGTATCGAAAGCACTGAAAACTTTGTTGCGGCAGTCTCATCGAGACCCAAAAAGAAAACCAAAAAACAATCATTGTATTATAACCGTATCTATAGCGCGCACTCCTAATCTCTCTATATACACAGACTTTAGTGGATCTGGAGTTTTATGAATGTTGAAATGTTAAAACGACCACCGTGTCCCTATTATAATTACACATAAATGTACTATGATGATTTAGCAAAACTTACAGCTTGGTTAACAAAATAACAGTTAAGAGTTGCTTTAGCGGTTTTTCTTGTCACAAGGAGTGATTGTTGCTTAGGCTTTCAACTTCAGAAGTCGAATGAGCTAAGGAATCCGACTTCAAAAACAAGGAAGGCTTTTTAAGGGTTGCTGACAGAGGGTTGCAAAGTTGCTAGTGCTTTTTGTATTATAGGTCAGAGTTTGTTGCCAAACAACCCCTAAACCTTGGGCAGCCAATCAGCAAACGTTTGTTGTTTTGGACATGGCTGTTTTCTAACGGCCAAAAAAAAGGAAGTGCGAAAACAATTTCTGTATGCTAAATAGTTAAGCTTTGAACTTGGTGGCAGTTGTGCAAATAGTTCTTTCTTTTCCATGTGCTGCTGACCTTGATAATGCCTGAGGCCAGCTGCCTAATCTCTCGGTCTCAACACATCACACAAAATGGGTTTGTTTTACATAATGGCAAAAAACGTAACGGCCACAAGCTGCAGTTGAAAGAGGGAAAGTGGAAGAGCGGGAGCTGTAGCATGGATCGCTCGAGCATTGCACAATTGCTTTGATGATGGAGGGACTGGGGCATCGATCGATTTCACACACCGTTGAACTTCCGGCTTTTTAGCTATGGCCATGCCCTGACCAGAAGAGCCAAGCCCCAATTGCAGAGACCTGCCTATAAATGCACAATGTTGTTGTCAAAATCCAGCCACAATTTTGACGAGCTTGCAACGAGATGGAGCTCAAAGTCGCGCTACTAACTCTACTTCAACTACTATTAGTTGTGGTGCCGCCAGCACAACTCCAGCACTATTACCATCCACACGCGCATTCCCACAGGCCTCACTTGTATTATGAGGCAGCTCCACGTCTGCGTCGCTTCGAATATGCACCTGCTCCAGCTCCGGCGCCTTATTTGAGCAGCTTTGTACCGACACCTGCTGCACACTATCAACAGCATACGCCCAACTTTCAGTTAATCAACTATCGGCCCAGTTATCAGCCTGTGGCCTTGGAGTACCAGCAACAGCAGCCACCTCTGCCACCAGCAACACCACTCTCTGCCATCTATCCACAACCCAGTATGCAATATGTGCAACGTTCTATATCGCCACATGCGGAACTGGCCAAGTATCGCTATGAAGGCAACTACATACCACTGCAACATCGCGTTGCAATTGCACCGCAACAACCACCACCCTCCCTGCAACAGCAACAGCAGCAACATCAACTGCAACAGCAGCACCAACAACAGCAGCAGCGCCGCATTGAAGATCATCTGTATAATGTGCCGCCGGCGCTATTCACCAGCGATGTGTTGCATGTGGTTCCCCCGAGACATCAACAGCAGCAGCAACAACAAGAAGGGGAACGTTCACGGCGCTTTGCCAACAATCAGGATGTGGATACAGTGGCAGCAGAATCAAGATCTTATACAGAGAAACCCAAGGATACAAAGGAAACGAAATATTTTCAGTAAGCAATGAGAATCCTAATGGAAATAAATACTGAAAATGATCAACTTCCCTCAATTTAGCGACATATTTATGAGATTTGATGGATCCAATGGACGAAGTCATGGACATGTGTTGGAGCATCCCAAGGCGCAGGAACGTCGCTTCGAAACGCAACGTGGCACAAATCGCTACAAGGGCGAGGTGAATTAAAAAATATAAGCCCAATTCCGTTTAAAGTCTAAAGAACT
The DNA here is from genome assembly GCA_035044645.1 of Scaptomyza parva. NCBI lineage: Eukaryota > Metazoa > Arthropoda > Insecta > Diptera > Drosophilidae > Scaptomyza > Scaptomyza parva. The sequence goes on along the minus strand of JAWNNT010000065.1, from coordinate 8,158,827 downwards.
GTTACTTTAAGGTGATTTGGACGGATCGTCGGGGTGGTCACGGTGAGCATCGTTGGGATTTGGCTCAGGGAAAACTCTAAGCGGATAATTTACATATTCTATAAACTCCTCTCTCTTTTTCTCTATCTCTATGTCTGTCTTTATTTTTCATTAACTGCATCTGTGCTCAGCGTATATATTGTATTTATAAGTAAAACGTGACTTTTCATAATTTTGCCGTATTATTTATTTAAGAGTAATGATTTGGCGTGAAATTTTAAAAGCACTGCAAAAGATTTGCATAAGAAAGCAGTCAAATCATTCTTGCCATAGGTCAGTGCCTGGGAATCCTTTGAATATTTTCTCACGGGCCAAAGGGCTAGACTTGAAAAAGTGGACAGTCCGGTTACACGACTTTCTTGCTGTTGTTGTCGTTCTGTGGCTATCACTGGCCCATGGAAAAAGGTCAACTCGTCTATTACTATCTGTTATCCTTTGGCCCAAAACTGGTTTTAAGCAATGACCCGAAATGTCCTGCAGTTACTTAGTTACAAGAACAGACATCAGTCCATCAGTTTACGAATGCGGGTCATATGCAAATGTGACTCTGAAGGGGTTGTAGATGCAACCGGGCTGTCTTGTAAGTCGGTGACCTTAAGGGTTGCAGCTCATTTGCATAATTCGGAAGGTGCTCATACAATGACACAAATGCCCCGGGCCAAGCAATGTCCAGTAATTATTTGTTGTTAGGTAATACAGCTGACCAACTCACATGTGTAGAAGAGTAGATGAAATACTCAAGAAGGATCAACGGAAGATCAATATTAAGTCTAGCGCATTATTATGTAAGTTTATGTTTTCTTGCTTTGAAGTCTGACAATGCGGGTATGTCTGCCTGTCAGTCATCGGCGACTGTCCAGAACCGGTTCGATGTTGTTCTGGCCGATAAGGTCATCAGTGTTCTGGATAACCCTTGGCTCGCATTCTTTCTTACGGTTCTCACACTATCTACTAATTTATGCAAGGACATTGCGAAAGGACACTATTGCCAGTGCCAGTACTACTGTGTTTGCGATTGATGTGGCGTGAGTTCCAGTTTCCCAAGGCAGACAATTCAGACGATACAACCGGTTTGACCGGCCCAAGCATTGGTTTGTTTTGGGCGAGCATCTTGGGTGACCACGAGATCGCTGTGAGAACTTCCACATTAGATAGCCTTTGTCATCAGCATCTAAAACATAACACAACTGGCGAAACGGGTTGTATGTGGTCGATTGTCTTGGATCCTCGCCTTTGCCAATTGCACAACATAAAGGGTTAGCACATTGATTTATGCATAAATAAATTTGATTACATGCGAACTCAAAACATCTTAATATGATGAAAATTAAAATAGTCAAAAATATTTGAAAATTAAATTATGAGCTTTCAAGTAATTAGTTGTTACCCTTAAAAATCAAAACACATTTTTATACAAATTTTTAATTAAATATTCTAAGCCAAAAGGTCATACAAATAATTTTAATTGCTTACTTTACAAACTATTGAAAGTCAGATATGTCTCTGAATATTGTTAAGAATGTTGGCAAACTACATAGACTTGCGGAACTTTCAAGGAGGATATGAGTATATGGTTTTAATATTTAGGCCTCCATCTCACTGGTACTGATGATACTGGGGCTGTTGCTGGTGCTGATACTGCTGCTTGGCCTGACCGTAATCCTGTTGTGCCTTATGTCCCCCAGCACGCAGCAACTGCGTTGGTGGCGATGGTGTTGGGATTTTAACCACAATATCAGTGGGTTCACGGATAACCTCAGCCTTGAAGCCCTCCTTGGGATCGGCAGTGTACTTGACAGTGCGAATGAAGCCATCCGAATCGACTACAGAGTAACTGCCCTTGATGACCGCACCGTCGCGGACTTCCTTGCGATTCTGATAGTTGGTGAATTCGTCATCTTTCACATCAAAGCCAAACTGGTATGAGGAGTTTTGCTGCAATCGACAGACAGAAAAAAAAAAACACAGATACATGTTTACCAGTTGTTGATTGCGAGCATTTCAAATGCGTAGCACAGTTTGACCCAGTTTTTTTTATATATTGATATACACCAGACGCATTACATCATTACATTTTGCCTGGGCTTTGCATGCGTGTGGGTGTGTTTAGTTTTGACTCCCCAAATCTTAAACTCAGACCTATTACTCCATAACCAATTCCCCCAACGCTGAGCACGCACAAGTGAAAGTAATTGGGGCTGGCTTGCATACATTTAGTTTGTGGCATGGAGTGATCGCATGTCTTATGTAACAGCTAAGTAGCGGTAGAAGTAGTTTAACTATTTCCCAGAAAACTTTTTTCTTGGTTTCTTTTTTTTTGTGCACGTAATGCTCATTCAAGCCTGTCCGAAGTTTTTGTCAGTTGTCGGACAGTGCATAAATTATGCACAAGGTCTGAGGTTTGTGACCTAGTGAGGAAGCGACCGACAACCGCAATTGCTTCAATCAGTTACAATCTCATCGATTCCTAACTGGGTTAAGGTAAGCCAAAACGTGGCCTAGGGGCGTGTCTGTAACTGCAGTCCATTCTTTGTTCTTGGCCTGACGTGGCCCAAAAAACGATTCAAAACTAAACCTATTGCATTTTTGCTGCATATTCAACTGACAAAATTGGAAAGGCATTTGGGCAAAAAGCTTGTTTTGAGAGCCGGTTCTAATGCGTGCACTGTCCACATCGGAACTGGGTCTAACGGTTATATATGGGTCGCATTTGAAAGTGATTGTAACTTGCAGCAGCATTGCGATCGTGACACTTTATGGCACTACTTTAGCAGATCTGTGTGAATTGCTGATAATTACATGATATCAAATATAATGATAATGCAGTACAAGACGTTATTAATTAAGCCATAAAATAAACTCCTTCTTAATGTGGTGGTATCATAAATTGAACATAGTTAAATAAGTTGCAATACTTGTTTTGCATTTATAACTTAATTATGGGTAGAAATCAACTTGAAATTGTATTATTGTATAATGAAAAGTATTTATAAGAATGTTTTGAAGAAATATTCTGTTTAGTTATGATCTTTGGAAAGTTTTTAAGTTTCTTATTGGGTTTAGTTACTCTTTTCTATCTAAGTACCAATTTCTATGTACAATTCATTTTGTCTTGGTATTTATTCTCTACTGAAACACCTTTCACTTCATGACAAGCATCTGACACTTTCAACCAGTTCTCTTTTTGTAAGAAACTTCTGACACTTTCAACCAGTTCTCCTCTTGGAAGAAACTTTCGACTGTTCTAGTAAACTTATCCAAGACTTCCCCCATCTTATGCAAAATGATATGCCTGCCTGATTAATGTGCATGGATAATGTTTTACGAGACTTTTACAGCTTCCGCATGAGAGAGCGAGAGACGGGAGAGAGAGAGAGTCTCCCCCATAAATAAATGTTGCGGCACGTATGCAATATGCGAGTTGGAGCACAATGCACCTGGACATACTTATGGTCATGGCTATTGCCAAATGCCAAGTGGTTGCTGGTTATTTTTTAGGGGCAGGGGCTGTTGTGGGTTTTTTGTGTTTGTGTGTGGCTTGGTTGCTTGGTTGGTGGTTAATGAACTCCACTCGAGTTGGGAAAATATCTCTCCCCGCATGCATGCATCGATTGTAATTATGCGCTGGCAGCAGCAGCAGCATTGTTTGTGAAAACGAAAGTGCGCGAAAGCTTTGCTGCTGCTGGTGCTGGTGTAGTCGAGTTTCAGTTGAAGTTCGAGTTGTGATGCGAACCCGTTATAGTCAACTTACGTCATCGTATTGCTCCTCCTCCTCGGCCTGCTGCTGTTGCAGTTGCAGCTTGGATGGTCCTTTGCTGTGCAGCGGCGCCGAGGCAGCATGGTAGGCAGGTTGCACGCGACGTGGTGGCGCTTGAGCTGGCTGCTGTGGCCGATAGACGCTCTGCTGCTGGGGCTGTGCCTGGTACTGTAAAGCGGGAGAGAGAGAGGGAGACAACATAGCAGAGCTGTTAGTTATCTGTGGGAATAAGTGCACCCACCTGTGGCTGTTGCAGATATTCCCTAACTGCGGGCGCCACATAGCCACCTTGCTGCTGTTGCTGCTGCTGGGCACGAATCTGCTCAGAGACAGTATCCTTTATTCTGATCTGCTGACCAGGACTTACATATTGCTGCGTCTGCTCGGAGTTCTGCTCATAGATGGGTGTGCCATCGGAGGGCTGATGTTGCTGCTGCTGCTGGTGCTGCAGCTGCTGATAATACTGACGCAAATAGGCGGGATCGACGCCCTGTTGCGCTTGAGCGACGCCACAAATTGCGACCGTGGCCACCACGAGAAAGAGTTGCATTGTTATACGAGTTGTTGTTGCTGTTGTTGTTGTTTGGGGTTGTTGAATACTATTTCACTTCACTTTTGGGTTACCGCCGTTTGGATATATCTCTGTATATTAAATGCTGCACACACACGACCCACTCCAAGCCACAAAACTATCTGCGATCGCTGCAAACCCAAATTGCACTTTTATATCGAATTGCGTCTAACGACGCGACCCAAAGCTGCTTTTGTTTGGAGCTGAGCGCCAACTTGTTGGCTCTCTCTCTCGCTCTATTTGTGGGGCAGCAGCAGCAGCAGCAGCGGTGCCAACTAGCTCTTTAGCTTGGGGAGCCTCTTTTTTGATTTACAACAGCTGTTCAGTTTTCATCGATGTCATTTCCGTTGCCATTATATCATGGACAACATTGTCTCATTGTATCCTCGTATGCCCCTTCCATCTCTTTGCATATCTAACAGCTGTTTTTCCACTTTGCCTCGACCTGTGTGAAACTGTTGTTGCCATTGCCGTTGTCGTTGCCGCTGTTGTTGTTGTTTTAGTGAAAATTGTTGCTCCAGTTACCGCTTTAGTTCATTTACATGTAAAAACATTGCATGTTTGTTTAATCCGGCAACTAACTAAAAAACTTTTTGAGTGTTTTGCCTTGCTGTTAACTAACATTTGGTTCGTCTTCAACAGCTGTACCAAACTGTTAGTTAACATTAGGAAGGGTTAATTAGCTATTAAAGGGTAAAAATACCTTTAGTTTCACAATATTTAAGAATTTAAGTTAATTTCGCAATTCCCATTTTAGAATGCTTTGAAAGTCCGTTCATTTAAAACAATGTTATCTATCTCTGACCTATCCTTTAGCATTAATTCTAATGCCAATTGTGTGGCCTTTATTAACACTAATTGACGTTGAATTATCTTTAAATCATCTCCTTAGTATTTTTTTGTTAAGCTTATTAACATTAACCGGGCTCAAAAGGGCTTGAGGTCAATGCGATTAGGGCTTCGCCCAATACAAATTTATTGAATTTCATTCGACAAGTGCAAAAGACTATTGTTCATAGAGATTGACCCAAATCGCTAAATCACTGCAAACTCGAAATCGAAACGTTTCGTTGTTTGAATATATGTATATCTATCTCTATTTGTATCTGTATCTGTTGCGACCACGTTGCGGTTGAATAGATTCAAGTATGCCAACGATCTTTGATGTGATTTGTTTGTTGTTGGCGCTACGATTGCCAAATCTTTTGCATTCAAGACCTTTTCCACACACAGATGCAAGTACCACAAACTCACAAACTGTTGCCATGTGATCGCACGTACAACCACGCCATTAAACCTCAATAAAGCAACGCACCTTTACCCACTCTACTCCCACCGTAGTAGTAGAGAAGGCATTCGATATTTGTAATCACTATTTGATGCGATTACTTAAGTCTTCATGTATTGTCTGTGTGCTCCCAAACACACAGATACGCCCAGAAAACTCAATTAATGACAAAATTTGGGCCTCTTGGATGACACACATGGTGGATTTTGGGTTTTTGATCTCAAGGTCTTTATCGAGACGCTGACTCTGCGATTTTTCGTCAGCCGTTGACCGTTTAATGTGTGTGTTGTGCGTTTGATCACGGGCTTGCTTACTTAGCCGTGAAGTGAAAGTACTTCATAATGTGAAACATTGTAACAATTGTTATATGGCTGCTCTGCAACAGATTAAAAATTACATGCCGTACGCGTACGCGGCACAACAACAAATATCTGATTTCAATCAAATTATATTTAAGTTAATGTGCTCATGTTTGCATACACACAATTTCAATAAAATGTGTTTAATTGCCGGCGTGATTGATGGATTTCAAATGCTTTTCTGTTTTTGTATTTGCAGCGTCATGTTATGCAAAGATTTTTGAGCTGCTACCTTAGAAAGGGAAAGAAACCATATGAAAGGAAATGCTAATTTGACAGTGATTTGGCTTTAATTAATGGATTTTGTTTCTTTAATATGCATAAATTATATATTTATATATTTTATTGGATTAAAATTGTATGGGTTTTTGTGTGTGTATACATTTTAATGACTAGAACCACTCGACGTTGACTTTCATAATTATGAAAGTAAACTTAAAATTGAACATAAAATTGAGGATAAAAATCTTGAACTAAAAATTTGTTTCTGTTTTTTTATTGACTATTGCATATATGAAGGAGACTGACAAAATGGGTTGAGAACAATTAACTCATCTATGAGCAATTTTTTATTATTTTATATAATAGGTATAATAATTTGGTTCGTCTCCGATCGATTTCTGTTGCCGATTCGTAATATTTAAAGGTTTCTTTTTGGTTTGGTTAGTTGCATGTTTTTGTCGATCTTTATATAAATTAAGTATTTAATAAATTAAACTGAATTTTATTAAAAATCCGCTAAATTGGTTAAGTAACTCTTAACTAGCAGCTGTTGTTATTGCTATTCTTGTTGTTCTTATCGTCTCCTGCTTTCTTCATGATGTTACAGTTCTTGTTGTTTTTTTTGCCGCTGCTGTTGATGTTCTTGTTCTAATAGTCAGTTGCACCAACAACGCTGTACATAAGACGATTGAAAGAGCCGCTCTGGCGTATATTCTCATCGTGGGTGTTTACCACCTGTTAAGCAAACAAAAAATTATGTTAATTAACATTTTCGTTAACAGTGCTGTTAAGCTTTGCCACTTACATTGTACGGCGGCCGGGATACTGGCGCTGAAAATGGTTTCTGTAAAGGTATATCCAAAATTCGTTATTATATACTTTTAATATTCAAATATTTTGATTTTTTGTTACTTCTCACCGCAATAATTTTAATGTTATGAGCGTGCTTTTGGTTAGTAACCCATTATGTTATTGTGGCAAAATATTAAGCTGATTCTGATTTGGAAAATATACACAGAAATGTGATTAATGATGCTGTACGACTTGCAGTTTCCATGACAAGTTATTCTCAAAAAATAACCAAGTTAGTAGTTTCATTACACTGCCCAACAGTACATTAACAGCGGCGCTTAACATTCTGATAGGCATAGCTTTGACATGGATACACTTAAAGGACACAAAAATGTTTTGGTTTGACTGTACGTGAGACGGTGATACATTTATGTAGATACAGACAAATAGATAGAGTATAGAATAGAGAGAGATATAGAATATTTATAGAGCGCAATGAACTTGACAATCGAGCGATCTTGTCTGATTTAACAATTCTCACATAAAATTTTGAACGTGGTGTTCTTTTGTATTGTTTACTGATTCGAAAACGTTTTGAGTTGACAATTTGACAATTTGTTGACGCGATCTTACCTTTCCTGGAACCATTCTATTTGGCTGATAGACCTTAGTCTGCACAGGTATGGTTATTTCCTGTGGTGAGGATTGGCCATAGCTGCTGTAACCGCCGTCTTCTTGAATGGCTCTGTAGGTCTCGCTATTCCTTGGATCGTAAGCGACAGTTTTCTTATAACTGTGTGTGGTTTATTTTTTTGCGCGCATGTCGATTTTTCATGATTTTTATTGATTTGATAGTTTTGATTGAGATCGTTGAAAGCGCCATTATGTTGGGTTTGATTATTTGTCAAAATATTTTTGAATGTTATGCAATTTTAGATTATTATTTTAACGTTATTTCATTTCAATTGTTTGGTTTTGGTTCGTTTTATGGTTAAGTTCATACATATACATATGTAAATATATATGTACATGAATATTTAGAGGTTTTTGTACATCGGTTGAGTAGCGTGAGACAGAGTAGTGAGAGAAAGAAAGAAAAAACAGGATGTGCACAAAATACGTTAGAATTATTGTTTTTTGATTCTTGTTGTAGTTATGTTCTAATCAAATTGGCATATTGTCATTCATCATCATGTCTTAAAACTCGACACTTTCTCAAACAACTTTAATAAAATTAAATAATTAATAATTCAACAAAATTGTCTTACAACTAAATATTAAAAGTAAAGTTTTTTTTAACAGAACTGCATAACAAAAAATTCAAAACTAATAAATAGTATTAATTGATTATTATATTATATTTTTTTGTGAGTTCTTGGGGTTTGGTTAGCAAGGTTTCGATGTTTAAGTATTAATACTTGGTAGGTTGCATGGAGTATAGGAACTTTCAGTGTGTTTGTCTTTGGACACTTTTAGTTGATAAAATTCAGCAAACGTCTTTTCAGAGGTTAGTTGTTAGTTTATAAGGAACTTTGTTCGGGGTTTGTTTCAGGACTGGATAGCTTCTCAATGGGCATGGACTAGGGGTCAGGGTTTGAAAGTTTTCTAGTAATATTTGTTTGTTTGGCTAATATTGCATTTTGATCATTTTTATTTTTGTTGATAGAGTTGCTGCAGTCGCTGTTGGCGCTGTTGACGTTGCTGCTCTTCAAGTTGATCTTTTTGCTTTTGTTGCTCCAGTATTTTACGTTTTTGTTCCAGGAAAGATAGATCGATGAAAATTCTAACATTAATCGTGCAGCTTGTTCTAAACATTATGTCTAAGATTATATTCTAGTATATACTATTATTGGCTTGAGAGTATTGTGTTTTTATCAAATTTTGAATAAATAAGGTATAACTCTGTCTTACACATTAAAAAATATATGTTGGGGAACTTAAAATTTTGTTTTATATATACACCATTTTTCCTAACTTGATACTTTCACCGTTCACTATTGCACCATTAAGAAATTCGGTCAAGGAACACAAAACACTTATCTCTACAAGTTGTGGGTACTCAGACAGAAGTAGGGCTGTCTCTTCAATTCGCAAATCCAGATCATCGAAGTTTTAAGTTGCGACTAGGAAAGTTTTTATGTAAAGAAGAATAACATATAGACAGCAGAGCACATGCAGTGTACTGTATATTGTGTCTTGAGGTAGTACTAAAACTGATATCGGATAGGATTTGATTAAGACTTTACACAGGTTTACAACGATTTTGTTAATTATATTCTTTTGTTTGGCAGGCAGGATAATATACAGGAGTACATCAATTCTTGTGTGTACTATATACAGTGTACATACACATGGACATAGCAAACATTCAAGTTGTCAAGTAAGCCTAAAATGTGCTAAGAAGAAGACCGAATGCTTCGCTTCTTTTTTACGGTTTCCAAGTGATGCATATAAATCAATCAATTCATAAAATTATATATATATATATAGATATAGAGTATTTATATAACAGGCTGTGCTCAAAATATGATTACTTTTACCCGTCAAGTTTTGTTGGCAAATGGCGATGCAAAGGACTTTCCTTCAAGCGATAACTATCACTTGTGGCAAAGCTACAACAATATACATAGAATATAGTATATATATAGAAATATGTATGTATGTGGTGTATATATGTGTATGTAGAGCGTTCGTGTATATAATTTGACATAAAGCTAGTAGGCACATACAACATCTATGGACGTCTATGTCATATTGGGTATGTGTGTCTTTAGTAAATTTTGTTTCTCGATTTTGGTCCTTTAGGATTAATGTATTAAGATAGCAAAACTTAACTAAGAATAAATCCGCATGGAGCTTGGAATACTAAAAATTATATTAGTTAGAAGCTTATTTGGCGCATTTTTGAGCTGCATACAAATTTGAAAAATAGCTACGCAAATTCAAATATTTTATTCAGTTTTTAAATTGTATCTCAATTGGTTTGTTAACAGCGTTTTCCGAAAAATTTCAAAAATATTGTTAGTGTTTTTCTTCTTGTAACTAAGCTTTTGATATTGTCAGTTGAGTAGCATTAAAGGATACCAAGTGAATGGTAAACTTACGGAACTGTAGTTCTGATGGTGTCCTCAATGTTGTGGTTGGAGTACAGACCAATTGGCGAGTTGAATTGCTTGTGGAAAACCTATAACACATTTGTTTTATAACTAGTACTAAAAAAAGGTTGATGCTGTTCTAGATACTTACTCTGCCAGTATCGGCATCCTGGCCAACAACCTTGTGCAACATGGTATCGGCAACGCGTTGCTTCATGATACTGTCATGGTAGTCGTGTCCGGGATGGGCGCGAACAGCTGGATTTGGGTAGTGTCTCAAGTATGAGTCTGTTGAGGGCGCATCCTTTTTCACTTTAGCACCGGGCAGAACCAGTGGAGTTGTTCGGTATGGCTGTTAAGCAAACACAAATTTCGAATTGTGGTTAATTTATTATTTTGTTAATCGCAAACAATGTGTTTGCATATTTCCTTTCTTACAATCTATCCAGTATAATCTAAATAAATACAAATAATATACAATGTCCAATGGCGCAATAAAATCATTCGATCATTATAACAACCGCAGTTCAGTTCTCAAACATTTCCACTATGCGAGAAAAACATTTCAGTGTATTCGTTTGTGTATGTGCCTTAGTATCTTTTATATTTTGTATAAACTTTATTTACCAAAATTTCATTTCATGTATGAGAGCGAACGCGTCTGTTGTCTGTACATACATATATTTTAAAAATATCTTGACGGCGCAAGGCAAGATAAATATTTATAGGCGCTTACGTAAGCGCTCTTTGCCTGCGTCCAGCAATATTTTCATTTTGTTCTCGCTGTTTTATTTTTGCCAACAAACGCTGACTGGCTGGTCACACGCAGTCGCACAAGCGCGTAAGTAATTTAATATTCGCGGCGACAGTTCAAAATTGTGCGCCCATAGCTCAATCGAATGCAACGCTGTGCAGTGTTGCCAGACAGCTGCAGCTCACACCCAGCTGATCGTGGTGCGCAGCTGAGGCGTGTTTGGCGCCTTTTGCTTACTTTTTGCTTTTCCACTAATCACGTCGTGCTTGTTACCCACACTAAAATTTTATTAAATAACTGCCTAATAAGTTAAAAAAAAGTGCATTTAACACAAAAAGCTTAACAATATGGCTGCCGTACGTCGCTCCACGCGTCTGAGCAGCGTAAGCAAATCTGCCACAGCAGCATTCGATGCGCTGCCTCCGTCGCTGCTCGCCACAACGCCACGACGCTCAGCCATTTGGCGTATAAGACAAACAAAGCAGGTGCTTGATAGTGATGACGAGGATCAGGATGATGTTGTTAGTATAATTTCAGAAAATAACGAGAACAGCAACCTGTTGAACAAACTAGACAAAGCGGGCAGACGTAAATCAACCGTGGCTACAAAAACAAACACCGAGCCACCGAAGACGCCACGCAGCAGCAAAAAAACAACGACAAAAACTAATATGCCGAAACGCTTTGAGGCTAATATTCGACGTGCCAAGGCTGATAAGAGCAGCAGTAGCAGCGAAGAGGAGGACGTGGATGTGGAGAATCATGTGTCGCCGCCAAAGCAACGCAAGCTGCAGCCACTGCCACAGCACTTAATCAGCCCCTCTCGACTCCTAGACAGATTGAGCATCGATGAACGCGAGGAGCATGACGATAAACCCTCAAACAAGACTGAAACTCAGACCAAAGAGGTGCAGCCGGTCAAAGAAGAGCTACCAAAGCCATCTCCACCACGCAACAAATATCAAAATGCTCGACGAGTGTTAAACAGCGCGGAGACACAGCATCTGCCGGGTCGTGAGGAGCAGCTACAGGAACTTCGTGAATTCTTCACGACACATCTGGATACGCAAACCTCTGGTAGCCTTTATGTCTCTGGCCAACCGGGCACCGGAAAGACAGCCTGTCTCTCATTGCTGCTGCGCGCTCCAGAGTTTACTCAGCGCTTGCAACGCGTCTACATAAATTGCACAAGCATTGCCAGCGTGGGTGCTGTCTACAAGAAGTTGTGCGCCGAGTTGCAGCTGAAACCAGCTGGACGCACCGAACGTGATCATCTGGCGGCCATACAACGTCATTTGCGCACAGCGAAGCGTATGTTGTTGCTTGTGCTGGACGAGATCGATCAGCTGTGCACCTCACGGCAGGAGGTTCTCTATACGATCTTTGAATGGCCAGCGCTGTCGGGTGCCCGTATTTTGCTTGTTGGCATTGCCAATAGCTTGGATCTCACAGATCGGGCACTAATGCGTCTGAATGCAAGGTGTGAACTGAAACCAAGACTGATGCACTTTCCGCCCTACACCAAGCCACAAATTGTTGAGATATTCAAATCACGCCTAGCCGAGGCACAGGTTATGGATGTATTTCCACCTGTTACGCTGCAACTGCTGGCGGCCAAGGTGAGCGCAGTTAGTGGTGATGTGAGACGCGCCTTGGACATTGGTCGACGTGTTGTCGAAATTGCTGAACAGCAGAAACGTGCGGGTGAAAAAGAGTTTAACATGAATGCACTCGCTTTAGAGGGCGAAACACCAAAGGCTGAGGGTAAGTAAATGCTGCTCCAAGAAAGATTACATTCTCAACAACTAATTCTGATTTGCAGAAACACTTAAGCCTGTGCAGGTTAGTCAAGTGGCTGCTGTGCTGAACAAAGTGTATGGCGCTTCACAGAATCTAGAGGAAGACATTGAGGAAGCGTTTCCGCTGCAACAGAAGCTGATGTTGTGCTCGCTGGTGCTAATGCTGCGTAACGAGCGCAACAAGGACATTAGTATGGGACGCCTACATGAAGTGTATCGGCGCGTCTGTGCTAAACGCAACATTCTAGCTCTTGATCAGGCAGAGTTTGCGGGCACCGTTGATCTCGTGGAGACGCGTGGCATTCTGCGCATAATACGTAAGAAGGAGCCGCGTCTCAGTAAAGTGGTGCTGCAGTGGGATGAGGACGAGGTGAATGCGGCACTCAGCGACAAACAGTTGATTGCAACAATCTTGAGCGACACCGCCTGTTTGGCTAAATGACGGAGATTACGACAAACCCATACATACATACACATAATGATCATGATGATGAGTACCTTTATAAAAATATTCTAGTAAAGCAATTATTTTGTTTGCGCTTTTTCTGGCTAATTGCGCATTTCTCACAATTTTCACATTCACCTTGGCCATAGAACGTATCGAACGACGAACGTAAAATTTTGAGATATACGAAAATAAATTGAAAACGTTCATTTTTTTGATGCTAAAATTAAAATTCGTTTGCTGGCGCAAGCACAAAAATATGTTAAAATATCATTTGAGGGTCACTTTCGAAATATTTAATCGACTTGCAGCCTGTTTGATCATAAATCTAAGTAAATTTGCTCAGACAATAATCCTCCACATAAATATTTATATCCATAAAGTTGACAAAAAAAAAAAAATCTAGAAAACATTCATAGTATTCATGTTGGTTATAAGAAGAAACAAAAAAGCTTAAATGTAATAAATAAATTAATTTCGCAACATATTTATGTTTGTTGTTTTTTTTTTTTTTAGAAAATTGTGACAACAATTGTTCACTTTCGCTGCGCCACAATATTTGAATGAAAGCCAAAATCTTCCCTCATGCTTAAAGGGAATTTTGTCATTGTTCTTTCTATATATTTTTTGGTTTATTTCCCACATAACTAATTATCGCCAGTGTTTGGTTTTTATCGTCATTTTCAGATTAAATTCGTTTTGAATAATTTTGTTTATTTGGATTTTTTGTTGCTTTTGTTTCGCTCAGCAGCGGGGTTTATTTTCTAAAAATATCTCCAACGAGATGGTATGAATTACATTGAGCACAAAACAGCATGAGCTATGAAAAAATATGTTTAACCAAAATGTATTCAAAAATGTTTTTGCTTTCGAAGCATATTGACGAACAGCGAACAAATAGGTTTAAATAATAAGCTAAATAGTGGGTGTATATATGTTGTTCTATGTATATATAAGAAGCAGACACTAAGAGAGGGAGAGAGAGAGAGAGAGACAAAGAGAGCGAGTTCTTCTTCTATATACTTTTTTAAAAATATATGAAAATAATTTTTTCGACATAAAACTAAAAAGTAATTGGAAAAAACTGTCGCTTGGGCTGACATTTATGGTTTTTGAACTTGAATTCCAAACGACATTTTTGACGTTAAGGTAAAGGTGACATCTTTCTAATAGATGGACTATTAATATTTCCCAAAATATTCACAAATAAAAAACGTTTTTTTTCGCCTTACATAAAATTAATTTCAAAAAATATTTCACTTAAACTGTAATCATCACTTTAGATGCTTTTTTTTACTGCTTACTTGATATTGAATGCACTCATTGAGGTCTGGCTGCTCCTTGTAGTACACAGGTGATCCATTTTTGAACTGAACGTACTCCATTTTAATTTGTGTTTTTGTTTTGTGTGTGTGGTTTTAGAATTTAAACTCCTTTATGATTGAGATTCGAATAGAATAGAACGAAAAAATTACAAAAAACTCTTACGCAAATTACGTAATGTCAAAGAATAATTTTCAAATTCACAATTTATATTTTCTATGATTATAAATATTTAATTTATATTCAATATTTTTTCAGTTATTGCTTTGACATGTATGTTTTTAGTAACTAATTGTTGAAATTGGGCAACTTGCTTTTGTGGCACGTTTAAATCAACGCAGCTCTTCTCTAACTCTTCTTCTTCTCTTCAATTCACCACTTGCGGAGATCGCTTCACTAGGACTATTTGGGAGGGATGTGTTTGTGTCTAGACTTGTTTATTTTTCAATATTCCGAACGCAACTGATTTGAAAATTTTCAAATGCTGGCGAATTATTGCTATTTCGACTGCGCGGAATTCCAATCCATCTATATAGATCCCCTCCCCAAACATACATATACTAAATTTTGACTTTGAGTGCATGTGTGTGTGTGTGTATGGCCATATAGCAAAAGCAAAGCAAAGCTGATGGTCAGAGGCCGTCCAAACCCACGCACACAAACACACTTAACAGGCACTCTCTTTAACACTCTCTCACAGTCTCTCTCAGTTTGTTATGTGCAAATAGATTATTCACCGAGCGTAAAGGCAAAAATACAACAAATATTTACATATAAACTTGGACTTGGATGCTGCCGTGAGCATTATTCACGCGCCCACGCGCCTTTCAAAAACCTCCCCCTCCTTGTCCTCCTGCCTATAACGACACATATGTACTGTTATATATGTATGTACGTATGACACTTTGTTTGTCCTGCCTACAAAACAAAATTATTATAAATGTATGTACACATTGTATATATGTATAAATTTAATTGCCGCTTTTTGGAGCAATTTCAATTTCTCTCGCCATTTGCATTATTCTTTCGCAAATTAGGCACAAATTTAACAGGAACGAGGTTATATTATAATTTGCTAGACTGCACAGAAAAACATAAATTCGCATTATTGCAAAAATATTTTACAGCGGAACATTATTGATGTATTTGACAAACAGTTTTGACAGTTTCTTTTCTTGATTTGTAGTTTTAACATTCACATTATGGCTGTACCTAATTGTTGTCAAATTAAAGTCAATCGGACAGGTGTAATTAACCTTCAAGATTGAGAGGCATGCCACATGTCTATCCATACATCAAATGGGGCGTCAAAGAACTTTCAAGTTCGACGGAAAAATCCAAGGAACTCATAATTTACATTTAATTATGTTTGTTTTTACAAATGTGAAGGTTGTTTTCTTTAGTTTTGAGGTGTATTTTTACAAAGGAATATTTCCAAAACATAAAAAAAACCAACTCAGTGCGTGGGTTGCTCAAAAAGTTTAGCAACGAAAAACATAAGACTTAAATTAATCTAATTTTAAACTTATTGCAAATTTTCTACAAATAAATTTTTATTTTTGTTTAAAAATAGAATATTTTGGTGCATTAGTTTCCTAAAAATAACCCACAAATCCAATATCTAGTCAATAAAAGACAGGAAAAGTAAAAACTTGCTGACAAATAAAAAGAAAAAAATCAAAAAACCTTGATTTATATTTTTATGCCACATTGACAAATAAAATGGCAACCTTGATGAGTGGCAAATTTAATGTTATGCCTCACCAACAACGTCATAATCAGGTGAGTGGGGAGCTAGTCGAAACACTTTCGTTGGCATTGCCTGAAGATCACAAGGTAGCGTCCGCGACGATGCCCTGAGCAGCAGGCAATGCACACTCGAACAAAGACTGGCAACATATATATTCCTACATATATTTAGAATAGTCTATATATATATAGTAGATATTTGTACGATCTGCCTCACCTGCCTGCAGTCAGCCAAACTGGCCAAGAAAACATTTTCAAAATAGCTTACGTATATTTCTGATGTTGTTTTTTTTTTTGTATCTTCTTGTTGTTTCTTGTTTGTGAAAAAGGGCATGAGAAAAGTTGTTCGGTGTGTTTATTTTGTTTATTTATTCGTCAGTTTTTCCACCTGCACACACTGCGTCATAAGAGATTTTTTCCTATTAAACGTTTACATTTTCACAGCTAATACAACTGGGCGTAAATACGAAATATCGAAATCTATATTTAGAATGTGTAAACAGCAGAACCTTGACCACAAAATGTCTATCCTCTGATGTCAGCAGAGGATGTTTGTATATGATTTTTACAAAAATTCATATCTATTTCAGTGCAAAAATTCTTTGTCTACTTTAAGGCGTAAATTTGCATCGAAAACATATATTTCTATTGCATACCTTTGTGCGGAAAATATTTAAACGAATGCAATGTAAATCATTTCACATACCTGATTAATAATGGCGGCTTGCTCCTCGGCCACATCCTGTTGATGATCCCGTGTTGGCTTCGGTGTAAACTTCTCTGGCGGAGCCACATAGCCGCCCGAGGCATTCAGCTGGGGGAATACCGTTTGCGGCAAAGTATCCACGGGCACCTGCATGGCACGCTCAAAATGACTGGGTCCGGGTAGAAAGGGTGAGGGTCCGCGATGCGGCTGCTCCGCCAATTGTAAACTGGCTGCCGCCGACATCTTTGGACTGCTGCTCGAACCGGCATCCTGATTAACACTCTGCGTGTACGCGATTGTGTTGTCCCTGACAAGAAAGAGTATGAGAAAATGTATTGATATAAAGTTGTTTGTTCAGTCAGCTCTTACCTGTGCACTACTAAGCTTATCTCATTGCCTGCTGATCGAAACAGATGCTGGGCATCAGCGTGACTCAAGTCGCGTGCATCGTATTCATTGATCTTGGATAGAATATCGCCACGCAATAGATCCCCTTGCGATGGGCTGCCAAGTTGCACCTGTGTACGAACGAAGGTTGAACCTATTAGACAGACGTAGGACCGCTAACGACCTTGACATCGATGCCCAGACACACACATCATGTTTATGAGGGCCTCATTACCTCAATCACTATTCTAATTTACATTGTTTACATGCGTCGCCTTTTTGTTTGTTTTGCCTCAATTATTTTTACTGGCGTCTCAGAATTTGCAAAATCTTTGGCAAACGTTGCCATTGCAACATTTTTCCGAGTATTGGATTTGAAATATATGCGTGTGTGTGGGTTTGTGAAAGAGAGTGTGCCAGTTTTGCTATTAATACCCTTTGCCGAAGAATGTGAAAGGGTATACGCGAAAAAGGTTTGTTTTCTGTTTTGTTAAATAAATAAGTGTAACAAATATTTCCTAGAGCTGTTCTAATATCTTTCACTCTCTACATCCCATTGCTTCTTAGTGTATTTGGTAGTCGCTCAATCTTGTTTGCATTCACTCTTACTGTTTTGATTTGTTGTTGTTTATCGTTTGTCGTTAAGTAGTGCAGAACACAAAGGCCAAAGTGGTTTGGCAAACGGCAAACTAGCTAGATAATGGATAGTTCTCTGTCGCGTTTGTGCAACAATTGTGATGAATGGGGCTGTGGCGACATTAACCACAAAAGCACAAAGCGACAGGCAAGAAGAAGGAAACCATTGCCAGCTCTTTGCTGCTGCTGCTCTGCTCTGCTTTCTCTGCTCTAGTTACATAATCAGTCCCAACTTTACCCTGGTGATGATTAACGGCGTATCCAGATCGTTGCCACCGACCAAACGGATGCCCCAGGGCGTGCCCTGACCATCACGCTGGAGACGCACGGCAAACTCGTGCAGCTTTGGGCTCATGTTGATCCGATGTTGATTTGTATTTAAAAATCTCTTGGATGCAACAGCAGCTCAATTGAACATAATAATATACAAGTGTTTTTTAAGCAGATATTGTTTGTTTGTTGCTTCTTCACTGATCATTCGCGAATTTAATTTGAATTGTTTATTGGCAAAGTTCTCAGCCCGAGGCAGAGACGGACGGAGGTACCGCGTGCAGCGCGATTTTCGCGTTTTATTCGATCGCAGTGCTGCTCAAGTACTAATTTTAAAATACAATTTGTATTCCTTTCTGCAACAGCAGAAGCAGCAGCAGCAGCACAATCGGCTACGGATCGTGGTATACTACGAATATGTACACTGCGCTACAATCATGTAGTCAGCGGAGCTGAGAAACATGAACTCAATCCCCAAATGCCAATAATTTTCATTATGCGCTCCGTCAAGAGCATTTCTGTTTCGCTATGGTGTTGGTCATTTACCAGATCCCAATATATGTACAAAATGTTTAATTGTTCTTAAGCAAAAAGAAAGGAGAGAACATGAAAGAACATCACAAAGATTAGTTTATGTTTTTTAGCGTTAAAAAGAATTGAAAAGTAAATATGTTTTCTGAAATAGAGTATGATATTATTCTTGTGCAACATTTTGTAGCAGCTCTTAATCCAGTTGCATATGAGCAAGTGACCCTGAATATGAGCGGAACATGTCATCGTCTTGGGGCATGGCATATAATCACGATGAAAATGATGAAGACGAACGTTGGGCATCTGTTTTTCAAAAAATGTTCGACCATTTTTATTATTTGTGCTCAGACATTTTAATGTAGCCAAGCAAATGGGAGAGGTGGTAATTAAATTTATTTACTGGCACGCTTCAAATAGCAACAGAAGCAGAAGCCGAAACATTAACAATAACAGTCCCTCATTTTTAAATAAACAAATCAAATGTTTGCGGCATTAGTCAATGAACGTTCAACGCGTCGTATGCGCAATGTTGTTTGATTGAAGGTCTTGTCTGGGACATTTTCCCTTCCAAAAGTAGCTGCTACTTGATGATTTTTCCAAAACGAAATTCTTAGCTTGCTGAATTGAAATGATAGGGAATTTGATGTAGTATATTGTAGCTATAACGTCAAAAGAAATCGAAATGAAATTGTTTGCTTTTGATTTTGGCAGCGCTTTTACTTTTTACAACGGAAAAATCTTTTCGCTTCCCGTCGTTTATCGTATACAAATCTACATACATACATACATATGTATATACAATGAATAAACTGGCATTTATTTTTGCAACCTATTTATTTTCTTCGCCACAATTTTGAAATAGTTTTACTATATGTGGTTCAAATTGCTATCACATGATGCTGTTCAAGAATTCGATGATTTCATATAACTAGATCATATATGTCAAAGAAAAGACTTAAGGATTTACGTGGTTAAATCAGTCGGTTACATTTCTCATTAATTTGTTATAGCTGCCAATTAAACGCACTTAAAAGATTTTCCAAAATGTTTGTGGCATTTGCATTTTGGCAAATGCAACGAGAAAACGATTGCGTCAATTCCACACAAAACTGTTTGAAAATTTTGAAAGCTGCATTTTGTTTAGTTTATTTGAAAAGAAAATCTGCAGCAGTGGTCAATTAATTAAATTGTGGCTGACATATTTACGAGCCGCCAAGTGCAAAATGTTATTGAACTGATTTCTGTTGTAAGATTGGGGCCACACCAGCGACGATTGACAAGCCATATGCATGGTCGCTTCACTTACCCCACTGTATGGCTCATCGGCGAAATGGACACGCTTCTTTATGCCACTGCTGCGACGTCGCTGCGTCAGACGTGAAGAAGACGGTATTGACAATGGGGGTGATGCAGGCGCTAATACTACGTCATGTGCATAACTGGGCACCTTCCAAAAAGCCGGTCGTACGTATGACGATCTGTTGGTCGTCATTGCTGGCCAGCGACTAGCGTAAACAAATGGAAAACGCCACAAAAACTGTATATAAACAATTCAAAAACGCTCTCTTTTTGCTATTAAAGAGCTGCAGAGACGTCCGTGCGTATGCTCACGCCAACGCATACTATAAGTAATGTAAATGCCCCCAGGCAACAAAAAAAAAAGTGCGCACAAAACAACATCTTAATTATGCCAATGCTGAGTAAAGATTAACAAGTGCAATGCATACAATGAATGAACGAACCTTTCAAATGCACATTGATTTAAAATAACAGCTAAATTTATCCAAAATTTTAAAAGCGGCGCGCAGCTCAGTTCACGTGAGTTAATATTTGCGCACAGCCAACTTCATGGCAGTAAAAGCGTTGCCACATGGTTAGTTTGCTTGTGCATTAATTAGCGAACTGCACTTGCATTTCTACATCCCTGCTATTATTTACTGTTAAAACAACAAAGCAAGATCAAACGGAATACGGAGCCACATAATAACTAATCTATGGAGCATAGAAGAATCCAAGGTCGCTATGTCAATTTTTAAAGCGCGGTAAGCACACCTGCTACTATACGTAAACAAGACAAACTTAAAAACTCTCTCCCGCAGAGTAAAGGAATTCGAGGATATTTTTACAGAGGATGTGATTGATATCAAGAAACTTCGTCGCCATGTAAACAATGGTTAGTACATGAATACATGGTGAAAGTTGCATTCACATAAAAACAAAATCCACAGGTGTGCCAGATGTGCTCAGTTTTCGTGCACTTAGCTGGAAAATGCTGTTGGGCTATCTAGGACCAAAACGCATCACATGGACCACAACATTAGCAAAGAAACGTACACTATATAAGCAATTCATTATGGAGCTAGTGCTGCCGCCGGGACATCTACAAAATGGCGACGACGATGGCGATAGTGAAAATGAATCGAGGGGCGTTGGCCTGCAAGATCATCCGCTTAGCGAGGGACCGGAGAGTGCTTGGAATACGTTTTTCAACGATAACGAATTTTTGCTGCAAATCGACAAGGATGTAAGACGCTTGTGTCCAGACATATCCTTCTTCCAGCAGCCCACTGACTACCCATGCGAAATAGTTGTGCACAGTAAAGGGGAGCAGGGCAGAAGATTACACGAGCGTGTTGTACCCTCCGTACTTAGCTCGGCTAATGTAGAGCGCAAGGGTCTGGGTGTGACAAAGGTAGGTCTGCTCTCAAACTTAGATGTGCTTGCTTATAGTATTAAGAGCTTAAGAACTATTTCATTGTGCACTCCATTCGGAATTTAGCAGCAAGTAAGTTGACCTGTCCATAACTAAAATAATACTGACAATTTCTTAAAATATCTAGATTAACTTGATCACGAAGCGATCGGCGGAGAACTATGCCGCAATGGAGGAGGGCCAAGAGGCCCATTGGGAGGTTGTGCAACGAATTTTATTTATCTATGCGAAACTCAATCCTGGCCAGGGATACGTACAGGGAATGAATGAGATAGTAGGACCCATTTACTATGTGATGGCCTCAGATCCCGATCTCTCAAATCGGGAACATGCTGAGGCTGATTGTTTCTTTTGTTTTACCGCTTTAATGAGTGAAATCCGCGACTTCTTTATCAAAACGCTGGATGATGCTGAAGGTGGCATAAAGTGTATGATGTCAAGGCTTGCGAATATGCTGAAAGCCAAAGACATTAGTATATACGATCACCTAAAGAGCCAGGAGCTGCATCCACAGTACTACAGCTTTAGATGGATCAATCTGCTACTTTCACAGGAATTTCCACTGCCTGATGTGCTGCGTATATGGGATTCGGTATTTTCGGATGAAAAGCGTTTTGATTTCCTCATAAAAATTTGCTGCTCTATGATATTGTAAGTCAAATCAACAATGATTTACTTGGATAACTCATAACCATATTTAATATGCTACAGAATTCAACGGGAGGCCATCCTGGAGAATGACTTTGCTTCGAATGTGAAACTGCTGCAAAACTATCCACCAATTGATATTAACGTTGTTCTGACCCACGCTGTATCATTGGCGTAGCACTTTGCGTTCTCAAAAGTAAGCAAGAGCTTGCGCCTATCCTTAAAAGTATGACCTGAGCAGCCAATAATCTGATGAGCAATACTTCAAGCAATCAATGACAACATATTTAATATAAAGCCAAAACTATAGAAACGCACGTTCCGTTTACTCAAATCACTCTGTATTTATACATATACTGCTTTTGATAAAACTATTAATTTGATAAATTCTTCATTAATAATTGTGGGGTTTTAATATATACTCTGTCTACTATTTAAAACCAGACTCACGAACGCCAAGGGAATGAAATATCTGAAATCTGAAACTACGAAGTGTGCCGAATCCAATTCCGTCTATCTGTAATGTTTTTTTAGTATCGTAACATTTTTCTACGCTTTCATTTTTGGTGCAGTATCCTTGCAAATGGTCTGCGCAATGAATTCTATCAATGTGCGGGTGGGTCTGCCAGCCATTCCACGCCGTAGGTACTCAAACTCCTCGCCAGCTGTTACCATCACATTTGTTGCATCCTAGGAAAAAAAAACATATGTCTTACAGCCCCCCTCAAATATAAGCTTTACTTACAATGTGCATCCATTGGCCACAGGGCACGAATTCGCGCAGGAAGGCAGCTGCTTTGCAGGGGCGTCCACCACGTCCAATACCATAATTCTGAACATCACTACGTCCACCAGAGCGCACAGCCTTGCTGTAGTAGTTCCACAAGGGGAAGCGCCACACACGATCTCCGGTATGCATGCTTGCATGCTTAATTTGTTGCCAGAGGATCTCTGAATTGGTGAAGACACCACAAGCGGCCTCGTCCAACGCCTGTCGCATGAATCCGGAGCAAGTGCCAATGTCAATGATGCACTTGGGACAGAAGTTCTGGCCGTATAGCAATGCATCAGCTAAAACAAGCACATCCTCATGATCCGTACACTGCACCTCAATGGTCTTTCCATTCATGGACTTGACCATATCGCCGGGACGGAAGGAGTTGCAACCAATGACGTTTTCGCACAATGGAATCAGACCGCGAATGTTGACGGGCAGTCGAAGTCCGGCAACGGCACGACAGGTGGCTACCACAACAGCAGCTCCCGTCATATCACCACGCATATGGAAGAGTTCACCCTTCTCCTTAAGGCACAAGCCACCTGCGTCAAAGGTCACACCCTGACCGACGAGCACTATCGGACGTTCTTCGGCGCAGGTTCCGTAGTAGCTTAGCTCCAGAAAGATGGGTGGCTCACAGGATGCTTTTCCCACTGCAAGGAAAGCATGCATCGACTGGCTTTCAGCCCAGCCCTCTACTTTGACCTCCACATTCACACCCGACTTACACAGTACCTCGACAACATTCTGGGCAAATGCGGTGGGTGTCAGAAGATTAGAAGGCATCTCTTGCAGCTGCCGGGTTAAGTTCTGGGCAGCCGCCTTCTGTAGTCCAATACGCCAGCCTTCAATGTCACAGACTTCATCCTTAGTGGCATAAAGGTCAATGGATGGAATTGACATCCGATTTTTTGCATTACGAAGCTCCTGGTATACCCAAATGCCCAACGCAGCACCTTCTGCAGCAGACTCTGCATGCCCGCAGTTCTCTACCTCGATACGGTCAGTATCGAGCTCAGCTAGGATCCTACACGCATCACCCACTGAGCGACGAATGGCCTCCTTCTGCTCATCGAGCACCTCATAAGGATTGTATCCCAGACACTCCTTGCCCAAGCCTATCACTGCCACGGCAGAGTAGTACGGTATACGTTCCGGCTCTATCGCGAAGAGCATTCGTGTTTCACCTCGCTTGGGCATGGGTCCAGACATGCGAAGCACCTCCAACAAACGCCCATGTGTCTTTTCAACATTGTAACGCCAGCCAGCTGCTGTCAGGATTCCCGCATCGTTCTTATCTTCCTCATCTGCATACACCCCAATAATCAGGCCACGCGATGGCGGATCTGCGCAGATCTCCATCTGTTGTATTTGCAACATCTGATTGATCATCTGTGAATAACTTCGCCAATAAACTGATTGCCTTTGTGAACAAGCCTTTACGGCTAGACGTTTTGTTAGGCTAAACATTTTTACTTTTTACTATATAAAGAAATAAAATATTTAAAATACGTTTAAACTTTAAAATTGTATGATTTTAATCCGGAATTCTATTTGTTGCGTGTTCTGTCGCCAAAAGAATGAATTTAAGACTGAACTCTATTTCTCTACACATTGCTCCATATTCGAAAGTCAAGACAATATATTCAGAAACGACTAGATGTACATATTTAAAAATAAAATTATTTTCTTTTCAACTACTTATCGTGGATTCATATTTAGAAACCGCAACTACCGACCTCGTGTCATTGCAATCAATCTCGATAAAATTCAATCAAACTCCATGCAACTCGACCAAATTCCTTATGTAGTTCTCAAAAAATAATCAACTTTAATACCATTATGTCTCTTTACGCCATAGATTTATGTATGTATGTTAAGAGATGTAATAGCTTATGAAGAACGGAAAAAGAACGCTCAATAGATATCATATGGTGTAGACCTTGCGAATTACTAATATCCTATTAATTATAATAGTTATTCTAAAATAATGTTAAATTGCGTTTCATAAGGACATAGCGCACACAGGAAAAAAATTATAAACATGTGACTATTTCACATTTTTAACACATAAAAGCTTACAAATAAATTAATTACCACATTTAGTTTTATTTAAATGTACAAATCGGTTGTGAACACACACATTTTTACGCGAAACTACTTAATTATCTTGGAAACTGGAATTGCACTCTGTCATAAATATATATTTATTTTATTTTCCCATTTTTGGCGCTGTGTCCTTGCAAATGGTCTGCGCAATGAATTCGATCAGCGTTCTAGTAGGCCGACCAGCCATTCCACGTCGCAAATACTCGAAATCAATGCCATTTGTTATCATCACATTGGTAGCATCCTAAAAGAATTTTTTGTTAGTCGCTTCTCTAATAAAAACCCGTTAGTTTTACTTACAATGTGCATCCATTGGCCACAGGGCACAAATTCGCGCAGGAAGGCAGCTGCTTTGCAGGGACGTCCTCCACGTCCAATACCATAGTTCTGAACATCACTGCGCTCTCCAGCGCGAACAGCCTTGCTGTAGTAGTTCCACAAGGGGAAGCGCCAAACACGATCTCCGGTGTGCATGCTTGCATGCTTAATTTGTTGCCAGAGGATCTCTGAATTGGTGAAGACACCACATGCGGCCTCGTCCAACGCCTGACGCATGTATCCGGAGCAAGTGCCAATGTCAATGATGCACTTGGGACAGAAGTTCTGCCCGTATAGCAATGCATCAGCTAAAACAAGCACATCCTCATGATCCGTACACTGCACCTCAATGGTCTTTCCATTCATGGACTTGACCATATCGCCGGGACGGAAGGAGTTGCAACCAATGACGTTTTCGCACAATGGAATCAGACCGCGGATGTTGACGGGCAGTCGAAGTCCGGCAACGGCACGACAGGTGGCTACCACAACAGCAGCTCCCGTCATATCACCACGCATGTGGTAAAGCTCTTCGCGCTTTTTTAGGCACAAGCCTCCAGCATCGTATGTGATTCCCTGGCCAACAAGCACAATGGGACGTTCTTCGGCACAGGTGCCATAGTAACTCAGCTCCAGAAAGATGGGTGGCTCACAGGATGCTTTACCTACTGCAAGGAAAGCATGCATCGACTGGCTTTCAGCCCAGCCCTCTACTTTGACCTCCACATTCACACCCGACTTACACAGTACCTCCACAACATTCTGGGCAAATGCGGTGGGTGTCAGAAGATTAGAAGGCATCTCTTGCAGCTGACGGGTTAGGTTCTGTGCTGCCGCCTTCTGTAGTCCAATACGCCAGCCTTCAATATCGCAGGGTTCGTCCTTCAGGGCGTACAAGTCGATGGAAGGTATGGAAATACGATTCTTGGGATCACGCATTTCCTGATATGCCCAAATACCCAAAGCTGCTCCTTCAGCTGCAGATTCTGCATGCCCGCAGTTCTCTACCTCAATACGATCTGTGTCCAACTCAGCCAGTATCTGGCAAGCCTTTGCCACGGAACGGCGGATGGCCTCCTTCTGCTCATCGAGCACCTCATAAGGATTGTATCCCAGACACTCCTTGCCCAGGCCGACAACAGCTACAACGGAATAGTAGGGAATACGTTCGGGCTCAATGGCAAACAAAAGACGGGCCTCGCCTCGCTTGGGAATCGGTCCAGACATACGAAGTACTTCAATCAAACGTCCATTCGTCTTCTGTACATTGTAACGCCATCCAGCTGCAGTCAGGATACCCGCATCGTTCTTGTCCTCCTCATCGGCATAGACACCAACAATCAGACCTCGCGACGGCTGATCCGCGCATATATCCATTTGCTGGAGCATCAGCATTTGGTTAATGGCCTGGGATGCATATTGGCGACATATCTGTGGTTTCTTGCTAAGCTGAAAAAATACACGACGTGAAATGCCAAACATAACTTTTTTGGGATTATTACACGTTTTTCAGGTACACTTAAATTTACAATTATTTTTTTTTCACTTTTAGTACAAAAAATTAATTATATCAACAAACGAAAAAAAACATAAAATTTGAGTAAACTACAAATTTTTTACCGATATGTACTTAATGTGAGAAAAACAAAAACTCAATAACACAATTTGTTTTGTGTTGTCGATGGGGAAACTCGGCGCTCAGAAAGCCTACTCGGATGGGTCTAAAATGAGCTTAACCAAATTTCAATAATTAAAGCTTTAAAGTACATTTTATTGAGTAAATTAATTTGTTTTAAGCATTTTGATTTGTATTAGTTTAACAGCTCTTTAAATACATAATAAGGTACAATGTTTTATAATACTGTTTTTTAAATTTTGAGAAAGTTTCGACACAGAAACATGCATTCCATTTATAGCTAAGTATATTTGTAAAAGAATATAGCTTATAGATCAACTACGACTATCCTATTTAACAACTTTCTTGTACTTTTGAGTTCATATTGTTGTTTGTATATGCAAGACAAAGTTAAAACGTAAAGAACGTGGGCTTGCTCTGGGATATGTATCCGTTAATCGCTTGAGTCTGGCTACATCATTTTTTACATCTTGTAGGTGGGGCGTGTTGTTCATCTTACATAGAGTTTGTGTAATTTATAAGGAAACTGTTTAACAAAGAGGCTAATGAACTTTGAAAGTGAGTGCCTCATGCTAAATACATATATATTAGGTAATTTGAGCAAAGAACATTATATTAATAAAATGCAGCGTTCATATGTTTAGTAAATAGTGCAATCGAATTGGTTTTTTGGCA
Organism: Scaptomyza parva; assembly: GCA_035044645.1. Taxonomy (NCBI): domain Eukaryota; kingdom Metazoa; phylum Arthropoda; class Insecta; order Diptera; family Drosophilidae; genus Scaptomyza; species Scaptomyza parva. The sequence continues at coordinate 8,131,227 of JAWNNT010000065.1, read as the reverse complement.
CTTGATATTTCTTAGCGCTTCTTGGACAACTTCAGAACTTCAGCATATTGATATTGGGTATATTTTAAGAACATTTAGAGCTATTTTAATAAAGCTATACTAAAGACCCATAGGGTTTAACCACAACAAAGCTAAAAGTGGCAATCACAATATTGTAGTCACGGTCACCGGCATTCCCTCGGCATTTATGGTTTGCTCGGTTGCCGTATGCGTACGGTTAACAAAACTCTCCACGCTATTGACCTTGCTGAGATCGATGGGCGGAATGTCCTCATCGTAGTCGGAGGCCAGCTCCTCCTCGGCAAGATATCTACACTTCAGCGGCGGCGGCCTATTCTCCCCATCGTCCGTTTCCATGTCAACGGTATGCGGTACTGCATGAAAATAGTGTGTCCTCCCCTTGGAACCGGACTGACCCGCACAATATATAATGCCATCATCTGTATCCTCATCCCCGTAGTTGCCATAGCCCGCCTCGCACTGATAAGGATTCGATTTGACGTGTACATTGCGACAACTGCCGCCACAGTTATGATGTCGCTCTGCCAGGCCACCGTGATCTCCATAACATTGACCCTTGTGCAGGTGATGAGATTGACCTGATCCCGAATGTGTGTGCGACTGCACTTGTTGACCCACTCCGCCACCCTGGCTGTTGGAGTGAGCCACTGATTGCTATATGTGCGACTGAGAGTGCGCTATGGACATTGAGTATGGACTGGTGTCCTTGTGCAGTCTCATCGTATCATAAAGAGGAAACTCGCAGCATAATATAAACTTAAGGGCGCCAGGCACTTCCTCGTAGACAGCTGGCGGCACAGGTATCAGTGGCGATGTCGATGCCTTATACTTGCGATAATCCACTTGACTGAAAGAAAGATTGGCTTAGTTTATTGACAGTGAATAAAAGAAAACCTCACAAGCTTACTTCTTGTACTTCTCGTCAGAGCTGCGTTCTCTTAACGGTATTCCAGACATAAATAGTATGATCAGTGTGGTAAAGAGGGGCGATGCAATTGCTATCCACTCAAAGCCACTAATCACATTCAACGAGATGACAAAAATGCCCCACCAGACAACAACCTCGCCAAAGTAATTCGGATGCCGCGACAGGCCCCAAAGTCCTGAAAAACCCCATAGATTAGTTTAATGTAATGTAATAATAAAATATATTTTTCTTCAACTTACCATCATTACAAAACTTTCCATGATTCAGTGGATCCATGCGAAACGAGAACTTCTGCAGATCCGCATATGTCTCGGCCAGCAAACCCACAATAAACATGCCAGTGCCAGTCGAATCCAGAGTCGTCATTCCCTTGACCGCCTGTGGCAGTGCGTGACGCGAGTTGATAATTATGACAGGCAGCGAAACAATATAAACCCAAACAGCCTGAAAACGCAAAGAAAATAATTGTATTCAAATCAAAAACGAACTGTGACCTGACGATGTGTATGTCCAACAAGTGTTGGCCTACAAATCACACAAATCTGACAATGGATACACAGCCACGAGACACACACACAAGTGTCATGTATTTGGCATGTTCATTGCTGGTTTAATTTACCACACGTAGGTTTGTGAGCAGCTATGAGATTTACATATGAATTATTCAGCAAACCTTGGCAGATGACGAAGGATGGCAGAAACATTGATTAGTGAATAATTGGAACTCACCTGAAAGGTCCAAAATACTGCATAGCGTATGATGTTACGTCGCGTATCCTCGAACTGCTTATCCCGACCCAATTTAATGATTCGATATAGCAAATAACCGGAAAGCCTAATGCCCCAAAGGCAGACGAACACGGTGACCATTAGTTGACGGCTTTCATACGCCTTAAAAGAAATGAAAATAAAATCAATCAGAAACGTGTCTGAAATACAAATAAACACCACAAAATATCTAGAAAACACGCAACGCAAGCAGTTTGCGAAATTTGTTATCCACTAATTGCCATCATATATAAGGTTTTATATTTGAATAACGGCGACCAGCTGCAATAAAATGTAATACTCGGTTGACCCAATGCGATTTAACTTTATTTCCTACCGTTTTATTTTGTTTGCACTTTTTCTTGCCACCAAACCGCTACGATGATGGAAATGCCCTGACCTAGGTGGTTGTTTACGGCACAGTTTTCATTTCGTAATAAATGACTTGCTAGTCTCAAAGGTATACGAACATTTCATTTATTTATTATACCGAAATTGACAGTTGGCGTATCAAATAAATGAAAGTGCTCATTAAAGTTGCAAAGCTCTTTTAAACTGTGTTCAATTAACTAACAGACTCTTGAGAACATAGGATGAATGGCTTAAGAGTTTAATTGTCAGGTTGACGGTGTTAATGTAATGTATTGGATTAAGGAAATTGTCTTGGATTACGGTGTTATGGGTTGCAACATGTTTAACTTAGTTAGCTGCACACTAATGGACCAGAGTCTCAAACAATTCCGCAGACAGGATGACAAACAACAACTCGCCAAAGGGCCATGGTCGCCGCCTGCCAGACAAGGTCATGTAGCTGAAGTGCAATACAGCCATAATAACAACCAAACAACCGCAAGTGGGCCTGTTGGGCGTAACCTTTTGTTGTTTGTTGTTTTTTTGTTGGTTGTTTTGTTGTTTGTTGTTGTGTGGTGTGTGTGCCAGCGAACACGGCAACTGCAGATGCTGTTCGTTCCTCTTCAGCAAGAGCTTTCTGCATGTGTGTGTGTGGGTGTGTGTATGTGCGTGAGTATGTAAAATTTGTTTTTCAATGTCACCAACTGCAGCCGACAAATTCCCTTACTCTACTATTCTTTTTGTTTGCACACTGCAGGTGTAATTCGCTTAAATATTCGCGCCGTTTAATTTACGGCACACATTTTCGCACATTTATCGTAATACAGCCCACAGATATTAACCAACCCACCACCCACTTACCTTGGAAGGGCGATCCAGTTGGCCCAGAAAAAAGGTCAGCAATGCGATGACAATGAAATTGACACCGCCGGCAAAGTCCGACAATTTGTCCAAGTGCAGCAGTGCGTTCAATAGGAAAAATAATAGCTGCATGCTGCAGACCACAATGGCGCTTATGGCATAATGATTTAAGCCAAGAACGTTGATAGCCATCCTTATATATGTTTCGTAATCCGTTGTAGCTGTATTCCTGAACTGCTCCATCTATCACATCAATCTCATCTTTTTACCCTGCTCATTCTGACGCTGTTTACATCTCACACTTTGGTATTTTGGCTGCTTGCCAGGAAGTCAACACCTTATGATTTGATATTTATGTGCCACCGCTGCAAAAGGCAATACAAGTAGTGTAAATTATTGATTCAGTTTGATTTGATATTTGATTCGTTACGTGCATAACGAATTGCCAGGGCAACAAGAGATTTGACTTTCATGCCGAATTTAACTTTACCACAGGGAATAATATATATATTTTTGAAGGACTTAGAATACCAAGTGCAACCCATAGACCCACGCTATTTGGCTGTTGGGTTTCTGTTTACCATTGATTTTCAAAGTTTTCAGTTTCATCTTAGGTACACTTAACTTAATCTTTTCTTATTTGTTTGTTCAGCTAAAGTTTTACTGTAGAAAACCTTTGGCCTCTGCCCCGAAAAGTATGCTACAACCATCTGATGTGAGTGCAACCAAGCATACGCTTTCATTAAAACGACACCTGCGGCATCAACTGTAAGCACCTTAAAACTTAAGCAGCCTTAGCTTTAAGTACAGATTCACATCGCAATAAACATACTTTTTTCTTTTTAATGTTACATTTTTGCATTTCAAAGCAGTTTGTATAGTGAAGGCGTTGAGCTTGTGTTTAGGAAAATTTGTTGCCGCAAGACATTGACATGGTGCCAGGAGAGCATGTCCTTATGTCCTTGCTCAAATAGTTTTACCAAGTTTCTGTCGCGTTGAAAAGATACTTTTGCATATTTTGCATTCATATCACTTTCATCTCTTTTCCTCGAAGGAAGGTGGTAAATAGTCTGGGCTGTCCTGAATTTTAAATATTTTGTGTAAGTTCAAATGTTATTGGCACAGCTTTGACTAAAAGTTTAAGTTGCTTCATTGGTGAGTAGAAATCGGGTATCCTTATACACTCGAGTTTCAAAGGAACAGACACTTAAGGAGTTTGTTCAGCTTGTGATATTTATAGCTCTTGTTTGTTGCTATTTGAATTAGGATCGCTTATAGAAACGATGTCAAGTTTACCTTTGAGTTAGCTTCAATTGCAAAGTAAACAAACGGTTGAAGTTCTCTGGCACATGCTTCGCCTACGTAAATATGTAAGCTTGTGTAAATAGTGTAACTGAAACTTGGCGAACGTAAGCACTAAAAGTATACGCAGTAGTATATTAGTAGCCACATAAGTTGCTGCAACAGATAAATAAACTAATTGCTTAGCAGCAGGACTTTAATGCGACAACAAAAGCAGCACACAGTACATAGTGAAGTGACAGGATATTAAAGGATGATATTGCCGTTCAATTTGTTTGCTCTCTGCTGTGCGTTTGCAGAAGTGAAAGTAAGTGGGATACGCGCTTTGCTTTCTTACTTGCTTATTTCTTTTTGAAGGTCTTTACACAAAAACACACATTTACACATATGTACATACACGCACACGTGCGTTGGACTCGCGCTTCAAAAAGTTGTTAATACCTATAGACATTTATGACACATATATCCGCTTCCGTTGACGTTATAACCGTTATTAAATTTAGGGAATTCGTTTTTTCGCACTTTGTTTAATTTGTTTTAAGCACGAGGGATAAACAAGCGCACAAGTCTCTGATAAGACTATTTTCGTCGAAAGCGTGCGAGCAACTGACGCTATTCACTTCTACGGCTAAACTAAAGGATATTGGTCCAACAGTCTGCTGATAGAAATATTTGAGGTCATGCGCACAGCCATTTTTTTAGTTCTCTAAGGATTCCAATTCAGTCTGCGACGACAGCTGGCTAACCTAAAAGTTGCAAGCTAAGATATGAACATCTTAGATAATATTGAATACAATTCTCCATTATAATTTATTTTTACAAATAACTCTTTCCCTCTCCACTGTGTTTGGGATTACGGTGATACTGCAGTTTGGCGCCAAAGACAATGTTGCGAAGTGGCAACGCTGAAAATAAATGTCAGCAACATGTTTCGCAACAATTTCAACATGTGTCTGCAGTCGTGAGCGGCGTGAAGTTGGCAGCGGCCGCTTACCCAAAGAAACAGAAAAGTTTACGATTAAAACAATTAAGCACAACAATATAGGCTGGCTCCTGCATCGGAGTTGCAGTCGTTGCGTAATTACGCGTGTGTGTGGGTGTAAAAGATTGTTATCATCAGCCGAATGGCGTTGGCACTGCGGGTGGCATGTTTAGCACATGCCAGTGGCACTTGGATCAGGTGTCCACAACAGCCCCAGCGCTTCATGCGATTATGCAGCAATAGTTCTATCTTAAGCTCAAAACTAAAAGGCTGGTAAGTATTGCATTCACATGACGTGCATAATTATAATTTACCCGCATTAAAAACTCATTCACAACAAACAGCGATAGCATACTGAAATCGAATTACAGCACACAAGAGCAACCAAAAGCAGCAACACAAACACCGCCAAGTCGCGTGCCAACGACCCCGCCACAGATAAAGCGTAATGTGGCTAGCGAGATAACCAGTGTGGGCAAGGTCATCTATGAGGCGGGCTGGGATGAGCAAAAGAGCAAGCAGCAACCAACCACAACGGCAACCGGCGAAAAATCAACAAGTACACCACCAAGTGATGACCCGAATAAGAAAAAGGACAAAGTGGAGGACGTTCCCAAGTCAAAGCGGGAACAAATGCGCGACAGTATGCAGTCAAAACGCGAACAAATGCGTGACAATGTGCAGGATTACATATTTACACGCTACTTTAACTATGTGAAGAACTATGACAAAGTGCTTGAGAAGAACTTTCCCAAAGCTATGCAGCTTTATCGCATTTTCTTCGTTGGGGTCAAAGACTTCTTTACGGATATGAAGCGCTTTTTAAAGATAGCACGTATTGCAAACGTTTCGTCGCAGGGCATCCGTGCGTTAAATCGCCAAGAACTCGAATTGTATATGCAAATGCCACGGGACATGATGAAGGTGGCGCCGGCATTGATCGGCTGTTCGCTGCCCATGGTGGGTTATGCTTTTTTTCCGCTTGTGTAAGTCAATGAATTACTTGCCAGCCCGGTACACCAAATAATTAGCATAATTACTTAGCTTCATGTATCCACGGACATTTCTTACGGCGCATTTCTGGACACCGGAGCAGCGTGTCGAGTTTCAAACCTTCTACATAAAGCGCAAGCTGCAGTGCAACAAGCCTGTGCTTCGCTGCCTTCAATCCAAACTCAAGTCTGTCACCTCACATCCCCATCATGCGGAATTCGAGCGCATCCTGGGACAGTTGGGTAGCGGCACACATCCTACGCCAGAGGCTTTAATTGCGATTAAGGACATTTTCGTCGATGGACCCTACTCGCTACTGGGCATGTCGCGAAAACACGTCGTAAGTGTATTCAATTCTAACTTTTTGTTTATGTTTAACCTGGTATTTGTTGCTTGCAGAAATGTCTAGTCAAGCTGCACGGACTGCCAAGTAGTCTGTTTAAGCGACACCGTCTACATGAGCACGCGTTCCTAGTACATTATATGGATATGGCCATCACGCGAGAAGGTGGTGTACACAACCTGAGCATGTCGGCCCTGCGCTATTCGTGCAATCTTCGCGGTCTCAACTCAGAAAACTTGAATAGTGAGCAAATGATCGAATGGCTACGTAACTGGGTTAAGGTATCCACGTCAATACAAGGCCAGCATATCACTCTGTTTCTGCATCTGCCTATACTGCTGGGCTACAACCATCCCAACAACTGGAAGACCATCTACTGCAAGACGGATTCTTAAATAAATTGGTGCTAGTTATTCACGTTTGCAATAAAGTATAATTGCGAACTGAAATTGTTTTTAAAAAGCAAATAAAACTATGAAAAGGAACAAGAAATATTCTCTAAAATTACTTCTCCCAGAGAGTAAACAAATGAGTTCGTGTGTTTTTCCTAAAAATAACACTTCTTTTATTTGCTCCTTTGTGTTGGATGTTCATCAAGCAGTTACTTTCGTTAAAAGTTTAAATGTTTACTTCTTGGGCTTCTTGGCCTTCTCGGCACGCAGACGCTCACGACGGTCCTTCTTCAGGATGCGTGGGGTACCATCGGACTTGGTGCGCTTCTTCAGTGTGTTGAAGGCAATGGTCAGCAGCTTGTTGCGCTGACGCTTGGCATAGCGCAGCTTGAAACGATCAAAGTCATTCAATTGCGAACGCTGCAATATAGATAAATAAACTGAAATTAGTAACTTAAATAACGGAAACAGTTATAAAGAATTGAATTTATAGCTGGTGTCAGTTAAAAAGCTAGCTTCATGTATGTATCAGCCGGCCATTCCTATCAAGAACTTTCAATTATCATCATGTGCAGCACCCTGAAAACATAAATTCTGTTTGTGATGATCGTTTTGTACACACCTTGCAGATGTTTTGTGCCTTGACGGACCATGGGCTGACCTTCCACTGTGCCTTCAGGTCACTGTCAACCCAAGCCTTGCGCACGATGCGCGTGGGCGCGGTGAAGGGGAACTTGATGCGGTATTTGGTCAGATGCAGATTGCTCAATCTGTACTCTTGACGTGGAACACCGGTCAGAGGACCATCAACCAAAACCTGCAATTAATAAACAAAAACTTTAGTTGGTTGTGTCTTAAATTAACTTATTTATATGCAGCAACATTTGTTTGTATCGCTTTTAAGCTATGCAGTATACTTTCAGTAAAATTAAACTAGCTTCATTTATGTGTCAGTTGGCACTTCCTATCAAGAAGACAAATTATCATCATGTGCAACTGCTGCTTTAAGCGTACACAACTTACTGTTGATATTATTATATAGATCCACTTACTCTGTTTTGGTCAATGACATCGACGATGGCCACCAGGCGACCCTTCAGGGGACCTGCCGACGCCTTGGCGATACGACCAGTTTGTACGAATCTCTCGAAAGGCTGCAAGCACACATTTCAAAAACTTATGTAAAAATAAATTCAGTTGTTCACATTGTCAGTATTGGCAGCGCGCTGGTTGTCTGCTATGTTGGACACCACGTGAAATATTTGAAATGCATTCAAGGCATACACAACCACAATTGATTAGGTTTTTTCTGTTAGCAACAACTTTACACGCTGCCATTGAAGATTTCGTGCTATACTTATTTCAGTATCCACACTTTAAACCTTTTTAATTTCACATTTTCTATCCAAATGAGGAAAATACTTTGTGGGCTCTTACCATGACGCTAACCGGAAAGAAAGAGAAGGACCGAAAAAATTTTGACAGCTCAGCGTCAACATGGCGATAAGTGTGCACTGCACAGGGTTGCTATCAACGTTCGTCTTCCAGCACTGCTATAACATTTTTAACAGATCCAAATTGAGTTTAACTTGTTACTTGAATTTATGGTATATATCGAACCAAAAATGAAGCGACTTGAAATTTACAGCAATTTAATATTTTTTCATTTATAAAAAATATTTTAATGGCTGGTTAAGACAAAAACATACAATATATATATAATTGACAGAATCTGGCATTACTTATCTTTTAACTTTTAAACATATTTTCCCTGATCTGGCAGCACTAAATCAAGAATATCATTTCGCCGTCAATCTTTAATTGCAGTTATCTGGCATCCCCTAAGAATTACAGTGCTGAACTAAATGTTTGTTTAATAATATTAACTATTTTACTCTAAAATCAATAAAATTCAACGTGAAAATGGTATACATACACTTTCCAAACAACCTGACCGAGGAGGAGCAGATGCTTCAAGCAAAATATCAAAAACTAAAGAAGAAGGTAGCTATAAATACAAGTTGCTTCGGTTTCGTATTGTTTTACAACTTATTGTTTTATTTGTAGAAAAAAGCTTTGCAAGCTCACAAGGCACCTAAACAGGAACCAGAGAGCGTACTAACATTAAAGCGACCCACAGATGCTCGTGATGCGCGCGAAGTGGCGCGTAAACTTATAAAAAGTGGCGCAATTCCTGCGATACAAAAACAACAAACAAAACAAGATCAAACATCATTCAAGCGCCCCAAAGGTCAGGAGCGTGCCAAACGTTCCACATCTGAGACCACCGTAGCTGCCTACCAACCCTTCTCATCTACCCAAAACGATGTCGCTCAGGAGACAATTATAAGCGAAATAATAAAAGAGGAGCCACGACGCCAGAATTTGTATCAGCATTTTGCCACAGAACGTGATCGCGAGGAACGTGGTCTCACGGAGAAGGTTGCACTAGATACCGCACAGCCTGAAAAGCCGCGAGCGGGAAATACGATCTTTGTATCGGGCAATAAGGTTACAGAGGACTTCCTCAAGAAAACCTTTAATGATTACGGAACCATTGTCAACGTTTCAATGGAAATTGAAAAAAGGTTCGTTTTGAATATAGCTTGGGTGCTTGATTTATTATTATTATTTTTTGTTTGCAGTCGCGGCTTTGTTTCGTTTGCCAAGCCTGAATCGGCTGATCGGGCCATTGCTGAAATGCATGGCAAGAGCGTGAATAGCATCGTTTTGCAAGTCCAACTTGCTCGCCGCCAGCCACAAATTGAACCCATTAACGATGCCTCATCTTCAGCGGTTTGGTCCTCAATTGGTAAGCAGTAGAAATATGTAAATGTAACCTTACTTCATTTCCAATTTCTCCTTTGCTTGCAGCGGCCAGCAAGTCGCAGAAGGGCAGCCACAAAGATCAGCGACAAATGGTTCAATATAACGATGATTTCTTAATGTAATCCAGTTAATCTCTAGTTACAAGCGTATTTAATTTAATTATCTCATCATTTCATCTACTACTTTTGTTTTTATCACTTGGTAAGTTCGACAGACTTATTATTCCCATTCATAACACACATAAAAATCATTTAAAGTTTTTTTTTTTTGTTTATTGAAAATACGCTTCTATAAGTATATATAATGTACTTACATATGTTCACCATCTTTTTTAAGTACTCTTGGTTCATATTGATTACCTCTAATGAAAGAAAACTTTTTTTTTGTAAAAATCATGAGAGATAAAACAATTCATCTTTTATAAACGATATAATGCCTAGGTCAGGTCTAAATAAAAGACAACAATGAATTAAACAATTGAAATTCTTCAAATATAGAAAATGAGCGAAAACAATTGTATTATTATTTTAAGGATAAATGAGTAGAATAAGTATTCGCCAAACAAATTTGAGCCCGTCCTGGACAGCTTACCACATCAGGTAGCTAATAAATAATATTTTGTTCTTAGTTTAAGTACATATGTATTTAATACATGTTCGTTGCTGCTGCTGCTGTTGTAGTTTAGTTTGTTCTTGTAAAAACATGATATTGTTGTGGTTAGTAGAAAGTTGTTTGTTCTATGTAAGTTCGGTATGTTGTTGTTGAGTGTATTTGATTATGATTGAACTGGGATTTGTTGTTGTAGTTTCGTTTAATTAGTTGTTTTAACTGCGACTAGTAGCCATCCTTCGCTTCCTTCCTAAAGTAGTATTTCTTTGTTAGTATGTAATATGTATAATTAAGGTTAAGGCCTTTGGTTTCGAGCGGCCGCTTTTGGTCCGCTTTTAAATTCGTTTCATGCTCCAAAAATGCAAAACTGCCCTCGGGCCTATACAAAATGTAACCCAAGCAACAGATGTCTCCAAAGTTTTTGGCAGCCCTTTTTTCACGTCTGTCTACCCTCATTGCCGGGCGGATTAAAGTAGTCCCAGTGATGTGTGTGCACCTGTCGACCCGTCACAAGAAAGACTAGCACACCAAATGTGATCAAGATGAAAAGCACCATTAGCGCGGATATATTCCTAGACTGTTGGGCCGGTTCCATTGCAGTATCGCCGCGCACAAAGGACGTTAGCTGATTGATGATGTTAACCAGCTCCAGGCTGCATGCCGAGAGGAACTGGCGACCCGCCTGCACCACTGTCTTTGGCTGATCCTCATCGTATTCCTCAAGCGGTTGTGTGGCGCTGCGTGTGCGAGACCGACGGGATCGAGAACGCGGCCGTTCCACCAGCTGCTCCTCAAGCTCTGAGTCGGATTCTTGCTCCTGCTGATGTTGCTGCTGCTGCTCGAGCACATGGCGACGTCGGCACTTGTGCGGCGCTTTGCGCTCCGAGACAGCGGCACCATCGGCAGCAGCTTCTGCCTTCTCCGCTTCGGCGCTGCGTTGCAAATTGTAAAAGGCCAAAGGTGCCAGGGATTGCAGATACTCTACGCTGGGATACATAGCTGGTGGTGGCGGCAAAGGCAGCATGGCGGCTTCTGTCTGGGTTTGCTCATCGAGATTACTATGAGGTGTTGATTCAGTAACTTTACCGTGACGTGGTGGCTTTGTCGGTGGCTCCACATCGCTGGTTGCGGGTTCACTGCTTGCCTGGCGGCTTGTCTGTGTTTCGGTGGTCAGCAATGGTGTTCGCTGCTCCCTAACGCGTTCGACAATGTTATCGATGAAACCAGGCGGCAACTCAATGTTTTGCACCACTAATTTACCCGAACTGCAGGCCAGCTCATCGGCGCTTACTTGTCCACCATGAAGCTGGGAGACCTGAATCTGTCCAGCCTGCAGTGCATGAACACGCAATCGTTCCACCTCCAACTCCTCCAAGCGCGCGGGCAGGTGTATTACTTCCGGCTGTGATTCTACTACTTGCACTGGAGTTATTTCACGGGTCATTTGCTCGGCCAGGATTAACGCTGCGCTGGGATCTGTTAATGTGGTGGATTTACGTCTTGGTGGCGGCAATGGTATTGTCTCTAGATCTTCTTCCTCCGCCAGCAACTCATGGCTGTTGTCAGTGGCCGGTTCGGTGGGTAAAGTAGCAATAAACTTGGCATCAACTTCAGCCTCAGTGGGTTCGATTGCAATTGTTTTTTCAACGATGGCTTCCATCACTGTCACTTCCTCTGGTGTGTGCTCTGCTTCGGATAAAATCTGCTCCTCTTCGGAGAACACTTGCTCGGCTTCGGATTGTGTGTGCTCAGCTTCCGAAATGTGTTCCGCTTCAGAAATGTGCTCCTCCTCGGATAATACATGATCTGATTCAGAAACTATTTGCTCCTCTTCAGTTCTAACGCGTTCTTCTTCCAATGCCTTAGCTCTAGATTCAGCATTCTCGGCTTGTCTGTACACGGCCAACATCTTTTCCATTTCTTCCTGCAGCTCCTTCTCCAGGGCTTCGTCCATTTCTTGATCTGAGCGTTCCTGTTTTAGTTGCAAATCCTCCTCTTCGTATTGATCTGAGTACTTCTCGCCAGCGTCCTCTTCCTCTTCGTCGTACTCACTTTCGCGAAGCGTACGTTCAACCTCATCATCCTCCAACTTACTGTCATAGTCACTCTCCATATTCGTCTGCTGCAGCAGCTCCACTGCGGCATCCAAATCCGCAGAGCTTGCTGCATAATCGCTAAAAACAATCTCGCCCTGATCCTCCTCCTCACCGGCTGTTTCTACATCGGATTTGCTTTGCACCGAACTGTCCGAGAGCAGACCCTCGCGTCTCAGCTCCTCCTCCTCGCGACGCAGGTCATCATCCTCCAGATCAGCGGCGCTAATGGGACGCACTATAAGGGATGCCTGCACTGTGTCATCTGCTTCACCAGTGCTGAGACTGGGTGTGGGTACGCGTCGTTCGATTATAACGGCTGATGAAGGGGTTTGTGGTCGACTTAGAGATTTGGAGCGGTCCGCTTGCGAGGATGCACGGGAGCGTTCTGATATACTACGCTGATTGGCATCGCGGAAGCGTTGTAGGCCCCGAGCCAGCTGCTCATCCTCACTAAGCACACGTCCACCATCCACTTCATCCGGTTCCTGTGCTTGTGTGGTGCGCAAAAGATCATCCAGCGTTGTCTTCGCACCTGGTCGTCGCGGTTCAATGATTTTCATGTCTTCGGTTATCTCAAACTCCTCAACCTCAAAATCATCGGGCAGCGGATCCGTCTGTGTGGACGCCTCTACCTCAAACTCTCCCTGGTCGTAGCTATCTGCAGTAGATGAGCTAGCGATGCGCTCGCTATCCTCGTATGCGTCCAATGCACTACCTCCACGTGTCGAACGTTTCTCCCTTGGTGGGCGTGGTGGCGGCGGCAATGGTCGGAACTTCATTTTGTTGATAACCTCTCCGGACTGTAGATTCGAGCGAGGGGATTCGGGCCGTTGTATCAGTGCACCCGGTTCCTCATAATCGTCCTCCTCCTCCATCAGCTGCTGTTTCTGCTGTTGCTCTGCGGCTGGCTGAGTCGCGTAGCTAGGGAATAGGGTTTAAGGAGCATTAGAAACGGATCCTGTCTCTGGCATGTTGCGGCAAAGGAAACAAAAGCTGTTCAAACTCGTGTAAGTGCGTGTTTTATGTTTATGTTCATTTGGTATTGGTTTTATTGGTGTGTGCGTGTGTATATAATAAGGAGCAGTATCTAGGATCAATTGGCATTATAACTTAAGCCTACAAACTTAACGAAGTAAGAAAACAAAACTTAAACAAAAATGCATTCGAAAAAATAGGGTCGCAAAAGTCACAAATCAAAGCAAAACTCAACAAAAACTTAAGCGGCGGAGCAGCATTTCTTACTTTGACTTGAGAAGCAGCTGACTACTGGGCATCTCTCCCAAACTAGCCGCCGAACGACGACGCGGCGGTAGTGGTGAATCCTCACTAGGCGTATACTGCTGTGGTGGCGGTGGGCGTGCCGGAGGTGGACTTCCTCGAGAGCCACGCATGTTAGGCAACGTGGCGAAGCGTTCACCAGGTAAACGGGAGAACTTCTTGCGACGTGCAGGTGGTGTCGGCTTGGGCACTTGCTCCTTGCGTACCACAGCATAGCTAAATAGTTTTGTAGGGGGAAAGCAGAGCGCACACCTAAGCAACGATTTGGCCAATTGGGACCTGATGCGACCAATTAACTTACCCATCGCTTTCCAGCATGTCGATGACAAACTTGTCCTCTACATCTGCGCTCGGCTTCTGTACGTCTAGGACTAGTGATTCGGCACCGCGGGAAGTGCGCTCATCTTCTGAGCGCTGAGTTCGAGCCGACGTACCGTCCGTCAAATTCTCCGGCGTGGCTAGCGGTATGTGATGATGATATTCATGCTCAGTGCGATAAACAATTACCTGAAAATTACAAACATACATTGAAATAGTTGAGTATTATAAGCTACGTTTTATTACGATTGCTACTTACATCTTCATGTGGCTGCAAAAAGGTGTTCGATACTGATCTACCACCAAAACCATTAATAAACGAATCCGCGTCCTTCTCCACTGATACATCATCGCGTGCGCGTTTCTTTTGACGCCGTGGCGCCTGAGGGTGACTTTGCTGTTCCGGTACTGCAGAAGCAGCCTTAAAGTTAAGATTGTTAAGCGCTTGTTCAGAGTCGGTTGGCATTTGTTCGCGTTGTGGTGGCCGAAGATATTCTTCATCATCGTCAAAGTACTGAATGCTGCTGCCACCATCAGCCATTCGCAGATCTTGACTGCCCTCCATAGAGGTCTTGCTGCGGCTACGTGCCTTGCGCAATGGTCGCTTTGGCATAAAGTCGCTGCCATTTTGTGACATGGACACATCATCGCCGTATTCGCTGCGCTGGAACTCCTGCGAATCATCAAAGTCCGGTCGATAGTTGCGATGCAGGCGACGTGGCTTTGGTGGCGGCACATCGTACTCCCCAAATTCATCCTTATGTGACTGACCAACATGCTGTAGAGCATTGGGCATATCGTAACCCTCACGAATGGCATCGCTGATGTATTGACGCAGCTGAATATTGTCCTCAGAGATACCACGTTTGCGCAAGAAAAATTCATCATCATCAATTGTCTCCATAACGACCTTCTTGCCGGAGCTGGCAGTTGATTGGCCATCTTGCAAATCGTGATACTTGTAGTAGCTGGCTTCTGCATCTAGTTCGGCTTTGCGCAGGAGTTTATTTTTTTGTATATCCTTCTCTGTCCAGCCCTCGGCATCGTGACTGTCCTCTGATCGCAAATCCGAGTCTTGGTGCACCATAGGTCGACGCTTAAACTCCCTTGTTCGCTGACTAGAGATCTCGTGTATGGCACGATTTTCCTCATCGAACTCGGCAAATTGTTTGCTATCTGCAACGCCACTCAAAATGCCCATTTGGGTCTGCGGCTGTGCCTCACTAGCTGTGTCCTCTTCCAAATCATCCTTCATGCGGCGCTCTAGCGAGGATTCTCTATCAAAGCTCTCCAACTCACTACCGTAACGTCTATAGCGAGATCCTTCACTATCGTTGTAGCTGACATCCGAGAACTTATCCGCCCAACGGGAACGGACTGGACCAGGACCACGATCACCCTGCGGTGAACTCGTCGATGTTTGCGAAGGCTGCGTCTCAGTGCTGGGTATAACGCTAAGGCTAAGACCCTCAGTGCCCAGCGAGGACTCCATTGGTGGGACAGGCTCCTCAACGGGCTTCTTTTTGCGAAATGCGCGTGGATAAGTGCCAAAGTTAAACTCGAACTTCTTCTTTGCTGGTGCGGGTTGCGTTTCGCCAGGTGGTGTAGTTGGCGATTCCGTAGACTCATTGGGCATTTCAGATTCATTTTCCTTAAAACTCTTACTGCGTCGCAGCTTCAATGTAGTGAGCTTTTCTGGCAGTTTGAACTTAGACATGTCGGGCTTGCTAAATTTAGTAAACTCGGGACGTTTCATATCCTTAAACTTGGACATATCGGGACGCTTAATTTCGGGCATCTTGATTTTAGAGAACTCCGGTGCAAACCGCCTGCGCTCCTTAGCTTTCGCTTTGGGACTACCTGAAACGGGCTTTGGCTTAGGCTGCGGGCGCAGTTTGGTGCGCAACTTGCCGGCCTGATTGCGCAGGCCATCTTGCATTTTACGCGTGCGATCCTGTGCGGAGGCCATGAAACTCTTTTTACGATTTTCTGGCTGTAGCGGAAGTTCTTCTAAGGCGCTCGAATCCACCTGGCTTGTATGTATTTCATAGTCTGTTCGAGATTCCGTTCGTGGTGTTGTACCACCCGAGCTCAAGTCAATATCAATATCCATGGGTATTTGAAGGCTGCTTCCGTTCTGGGCCGGCGCAGATACTGCTGTGGGCAATGAGTCGATTTCGCGCGCCGGCGACATGCCCACTGGCTCGTATTCATGATCACTGCAAAAGGAAAAAAAAAATAAATTAGTTGACTTGAGCAATACCTCTAATTCACAACAGAAAGATGGGCTGATTTGAATATGCAATTTTGGTTGTTTGCTGTTTGTTGCAAGCCACGATTAGAAAAGCCGTCACCCAAATCTCATTTCTCACTGGAAGGGTGGATGTTTGTGTGTCGGGAAGTCGAAGGGTGTTGTTCGATCTAAGCCGAAACGTTGTGTGGGGTAGCACTTGCTTACCGAGAAAAATATGTCCGCTCAATGAAGTCTCTGTGATCATTTTGCTTTTGTGTTAGGGGCGAATCGGACTCAAAAGCCGCTAGACGCGATTTACGTTCATCGAAATTAAAACTAACCGTCTTTGTCATGCGAGCCGACGACCCATAGAGCTGATCTTGGGAGCCGGTCATCATGCGACCACTTCGATCATGGGACTGTGTACGCGGCTCCCTAAATGATGCTTTGCTCTGCAGGCCGAGGCGTTGTTGGGGTCGATACACCTGACTACCACTGCCCGTGATTTGTATGGGAACGGAGATAAGTGGTCGACTTCCATGGCTGGCAATGGATGGGTCCTTGCTGCTCGAATTCCGAAACTCAGACTCATTTTGTGACCAATGGCCGGGCATCTCAATCTCGCTGGAATACAGGTTACGGTTGCCCGCCATAAAACTAACACCACCAATGCTACTCATTGTGCCTCGGGGCACTGAGGAAACCACAACTGGAGCGAAAGCCTCACTTATGTCCACAGAAGCACGTTCCGATGCGGCGAAATCTTCCCGACTGCTGTACATAGTCTGAGCATGCGGTGGAGGCGCCAGTGGCTTGGCTGGACGTGTACTATACTGATCCATGTCGTCCACTTTCAGCGAAAACGTCTCCGTAACTCGGACGGAAAGTGGCTCCGGATCCTGACGCTTCATCACATTCGAGGTGCTGCTCACAATGGACATGGCCTGCGGCTTGCCCATGTTAAATACGGAGAGAAGTTTGCTGGGGGAATTCTCTCGCTGCAATGCTGAAGTCTTATTCACAAAGGGTGATGGCGAGCGGGACCGCTGTGGTGTTGGTTCCTGTTGTTTAGAACTAAACATAGACTTGAAGCGCGAGGTATAGGAACTCTTGACTTCGGGTGAGGCCTCTTGCACACTGATGTTGCCTACAATTGTGGCTGGAGAGGATGTAAATGTTGACTGAAGCTTTGCAGCACGAGGCGGAGGGAGTTGACGCTCTGGTGTATGTTGGCGCTTGAGCAGCGGGACTGGAGATGGAGAACGAGAACGAGCTGGCTGCTCAATTTGTCCAGGACTTGAGGGTCTACTCGAGGGTAGCTGCAGCGTTGACAATGCTGCAGGTGCTGCTGGAGGCATTGGTGGGGACTTGTGTCGCCTTGCAGGTCTGGGGCTACGACTGCGATGCTCAGCCGCCTTCAGTTCCTCACCGTATACCATGGCATCGATGTCCACCACAGGTATCTCGTGTACAATATCTATTTTGGTTTGCTCCTCCACCTGCAGTGGTTTAGCGCTCAGTTCGCTAGCAATGGATGGTGGAC
The DNA here is from genome assembly GCA_035044645.1 of Scaptomyza parva. Taxonomy (NCBI): domain Eukaryota; kingdom Metazoa; phylum Arthropoda; class Insecta; order Diptera; family Drosophilidae; genus Scaptomyza; species Scaptomyza parva. The sequence goes on along the minus strand of JAWNNT010000065.1, from coordinate 8,113,380 downwards.
GTCGAGTCTGTGTCTGTATGTTATCCCGGATATTGACCAAATTATGCTCCTGAGCTTGCTGCTCCAGTTCTGCGACAGTCTCGGCAAGCGGATCTATAGGTAAGACTGTTTGCTTATAGGGATTTGGCTGCTGCTGTAAATCTGACTCCGACAGCATTGTGGGTCGCACTGCATCGCCTGCAAATCGTGAAACATCAATGGGTCGATTTTGTGGCAGCGTGTCGCCGGATAGATTTTCCTTTTTGGCTTCACTGGGTCGCATGTAATCTGGTGACAACGGTGGTTTGGCATTGCGGAAGTCCGGATTTGCAGGTGCTGGTGATGATTGATGTGAACCAAATTGTGGTGGCATATCAAATACTCCCGGAATAGGCGTTGCTGTAATAAGATTTAACTGGGGCGGTTGCATTGAGCCCGGCAAAATAGTAGCCTGAAACAAATCCGCATTCGATGTGCGTCGACTGGCACTGGCAGAGCGTTGACCTCCGGGTCCACGAGGCATCTGAGTGGGTATATTAATATCGGCACAATACAAATCGGTCTTTGAGTTTCCGGCCGAGATGCGACGCAGGGATGTGCCACTGCGCATGGACATGGTGTCGCCAAAGCGTCCAACGCTGCCCGAGGAAAATCCACTCATCGACAGCTGACGCCGACGACCGGCGACAAAGCCACCCAACTGCTGACTACCCGGCATATCCGGTTCCGTGGCATCCGATATGCTGCGCACGACCAAACCACGCGTACGTGCTGTCTGCTCCAGCTCCGGATATCGATCCATAAAGCTCAGATCCACCGAAGGCGCCACATCCGCATGACTTACCACCTCAAAGCTATGCATCGAAAGATCATCTCGCTGCAGGTGGAACTGCTCATCGCTGTAATGTTCCTGCCTTGAACTCGGACGCGAATCGACCGGATTTACGCGCTCCGGCAACAGAGAGTCACACTGAAAGAACTGACAGGCGCAACGGACGTCCAAAGATGCACCACTCGCACTCTCTACACGCGACACAAAATGCTTTTTCTCAGCGGGCAGAGCACCCACCGAGGCAGAACGGCGAGAATTAAGCATCGTCGTCAGCCAAAAATGTGATCACACTACTAACGGTTGATGAGATGAACGCAAACAGCTGTCGCTTTTGCCTATTTACTTGGTTGGCCCTGGTCGTAATCCGTCTCCGCCTATCCAATGTTGTTAATGTTGTTGTTGTCTTTCCGCTTTTGTTCGTTTTAGTTTCGTTGTCGTTTTGTGGTTCGTGGTCGTTTGTCTATTTATAATCATCCACCAAAGCAGCCGCCGCCGTCTCGCAATTGGACATTGAATTTATTATATATTTTCTTTTTAGTTTTTTGCACATACAACTGAAAATTCTTGCATACCCCAAAAAATAGGGCTTTGACTTTGCCTCTAGTTGAGTTCAATTTTGGTTGCAAGCTCAAAGCTGCTTCCAGCAGCATGCATATCTGTTTATCGTTCAGTTGTTGAATATATATATATATTTTGATTTTATATGGTATTGAGTTAGTGTTGATCTATTTTGAACAGCGGCCCGTTTAGTCGGTGCGAGAGCAATGTCTACATCGTTGCGATTTTCGGCCAGGACTGAAGAGCTTTCGCATTTTGCGCGACACAAATTTTAACCGAAATTTTTCGAAAGATGAAAATGTTGTTCTTTAAAATTAGCAAAAAGCACACACACACACTAAGACAGACAATGGCAGCATGAATTGAAAATTGTCTTGTTTGTCTTTATTTTCCTCGTTGTAGTCCGAAAGAACTCGACGTTGACTGCGACGTTGCTGCTTGTTCATAATTGGGATGTGGCCGAGTAGCAGCGGCAGGAGTAACAACAAATTGTTGGCCTGCACTTAGTGCTTCTATTTTGAGCAATGCGTTGCCGCTTGCCGGAAATCTTCTTGTCATTCGTTGACCTTTAAAGCGATTGATTTGTAATGTATACTACTTTAAGAGTTCATGCAACAGCATCGTTTATTCAAACTTTTTTAGATCATCTAACATGCTGGAACTAGCATCGAGTTCTCCAAAACCAACTTAGTACTTAGTATATACATTCATTTAACTACTCAATACACCAATGAAATTTTGTGATTAACCAACACCATTTTAATAAGAGGACAGAGTACATCGAAGTTCCCAGTAAACTAGCTCTTACCTTGGGTCTATATCATGTTAAGAGTTAAAAGCCATCTCGTCGTAATACCCATTACCAATATTTTTTAGTATTGCCATTGCTGCAGCAACAGCAAATCTTCCAAGTAGTTAAGCGTCTAACTCGCCCCGCGCTCGTAGTGCATTGTGTGCCCATGTGTGGGGGTATGGTTGTGATTTGATTGTTGTCTGTGTAGTAGTAGTCTTGGTAGTAAGGCTTTTGATAGGTGCGCGTGCGTTGGCGACGTCGTTTGACGGCTCCCGCCGGCCAGAGGGTTAGTAACAATTTCAAAAGCAAGTCAATAAGGTTAGAGTTTCTGCAAGGACGAGGTGATGAGCAACAGCCGCGTTCATAGGGCGGAGTTGTGTGCATGGTATGTGTTAGTGTCATATGCCCAGGATGCTTGTTTGAAGTGCTATGCTCGTTACTTACCTATCTCTCTTTGACTTGGCCGCATGCGCAGCGGCTTCCAGGACATCTTCGGGTAGTTCAATGTCCTCACGATGCGGCTCGGCTTCGTCTTCAACGTGAGAGAAAGTAACCTTCTTGTCGGAGGGTGCCGGTGAGGGTTCTTTCTTTAGTGCGGGTCGCAAGTCGCTAAACTCCGCCGGCTCGTCACTTTCCTCTGCCACCGGGGATAGCTGGGCCAGACGTGCACGATCCTCGTCTGAGGAAGTCGAGTCTATTGATGAAATTGGTGCCAGTAGTGCGCCCGATTTCTCAGCAGCAGCCATGGCTACCTGATCCTCCTCACTGCTGCCCATGCGATCAAGGGGAATAGGTTTTGATGCCTCAACATCATCTACAGCAAGATGATCCTGACGCATTAGTGATTTCTTGAGTGACTCGAGCTCAAGAATGGGTTGCTCCAGCGGCAGTTTCGGATCAACGTGTCCAATCTCCTCGTAAACATGTTCACGACGAATACGAGGCGTTTTCTTGGGTGGTGAATCTACCTCTGTAGGTTCCTCCAAAGTCTCTGCTACCTCTGGCTCTGTGACTTCCAGAGCAGGTGTTTCAGTCTTGGTCTGCTCCACGGGCAGCTCAATGATCTCATCTGGCTGTGGCACGCTAGCTGTGGTTTGAGCACTAGTTCCAGGCAGCTCCTCCTCCATCTGTTCCTCTTTGTTACGCTTCCGGCAGGGTGATTCATCGTACTCCACCAGCTCTAGTATATCATCTGAGTCCTGCTTCTCAATAAAGTGCGGAATCTCACTGCGATCTGATTTTGGTGAGGCCTTCAGCTTCATTATCTTTTGTTGCTCTCCTAGGACAATTTTCTCGTCCTTCTTGAGCGTAATACGTTTGATGTTTAAGCGCTTCTTTTGGCGCTCGGCCAAACTCTTCAGTTTCTTCATGATGTCGAAACTTTTCTTTGGCTTTGTCTTCTTTGGGGGCTTTTCTGTATTTGGAACTAGCGGTCCTGGTGGAGGCGCTAGATCTTGCAGACTTCCGTTTCTGCTAGGATTTGCCGAACTGCCCGGCAACGATTGTGCGTCACCCTGAACACGTCCACTGCGCCTGCGTCTGATAATGTCACGGATCTGGGCCAAGCGATTGGTTTTCCTTGGTCTCGCGTGTCCTCCAACTGCGAGCACCGAATCGGAAACACAGGAAATGCACTCACTCAAGGCGTCTTCGTTGTGGGGCTCGCGTTCAGACTCGTTATCGGAGTCTTCGGACTCCTCGCTGCTATCGTCTGTTGTGGTAGCTACCGCCTCGTCCTCAGATAGATCCTGTATGTAGCGCTCGGTTTCCTTGACCAGCACCTGCTCGTCGTAGCGCACTTTCTTCAAGGATTTTGGTGATTCGGACTTAAAACGCAACTCCTGTGATTTACGCAGCAGCAAAACAATCTCGGGCTCTTCGTCGGGTCCAAGTGGACGTTTATAGAGATGTGTCCAAGGATAGCCACCCTAATGAAAAGATAAATAAAATTAGAACTCATTCGATTTGCAGTTGAGGTTTTACAACTCACCCTATCTTTAGCTCTTCTTAGATCCTCCCAGCGATAGGTTTGCAGCGGTATCGGGGGCTTGTCCACACTATTCTGTAGCAGATACTTCTTTAGCGATTGATAATACTCTCGCTTGCACTCGGCTGACAAACGCTTGGCCTCTGCATCTGTGTGTGTACCCAAGCGGACCTGTTCGATTTGCGGCAAAGAGTCAATGAACTCCTTTCGCTGCTGTTCCTCTGCCTCGGATTTGGGTGTGGGCACCTCCACCAACTTAAGCTCGTTTGTTGACTTTGTGTCGGCGATAGCTTGCTCCAATACAATCTCCGGCTGTGGCTTGCTCTTGAGTATACTGGTCAACTCATTCAGTTGTGCATCCACTTGCTGCGAGAGTGAGTTGACTGCTGTTAGCTGCTCTTCAAGCTGCTTATCGTGCGCGGCCTGCACCTGTGCTACATTTTTGCTCAAGCTATCGATTAGCTCGCGTTCAATCTCATTTACCAACTGCTCGGCAGTTTGACGCACAGCCTCTGGTGCTGTTGCTACTGCTGCTGCTGCGGCTGCTTCTTTCCCTGCCGTTGCCGTCTCGTCAACCTCGGCTATTTGATGCGATGGTGCGAGCGTTTCTATTGGCTGTTTGGTCTTGGCACCTGCTGGCTCCACTTCAATAAGTTGCGCGGCTTCGTCAGCTTCTATTTTGGATGTGCCCTTTTGCAGTTCCTGCTCAATAGGTGGCAGTTCATTAATCCCCACACCGCTCTGCTGTCCGTTAACGTCCTCAATGAGGTGAGATTCGAAATGCAACAATTGTGATCCACCCGGTGTGGTAGCTTCCTGTGTCTGTGCAGGATGAGTCAGACCGCCAACAAAAGTCTGTTCGTTGTTGTTGTCAAATGTTAGCTTAAGATCTGATTTACTACACGGTTGTTGTTGCTGCTGTTGTTGTTGTTGTGGTTGTGGCTGTTTCTCTTGCTCTTGCTGGGAGTCATCGGCGATGCCGTTGATCAGTAGTATTGTTGGCTGCTCAGTGGGGCCAGTTCCAGCGCCAGGTAGCGACACTGCAAGTTTTGCAGAAAAAAGCACATCAGTGAAATTTATTTACTTACATCGTGAGACAATGAGAACAACAACACCACAAAATGAAAACAGGTGCTAAAAATAACGTGAAATTTTTTCGCAACTCTTGAGTTGACAGACGATGGACGACAACATTTCGCGACAATGACAATATATGTATTACATAAGGCGCGTCACAAAACACCGAGAAATGTGCATACACAAAAAAACACAGAGACACTGAGAAAATGTGAGAGAAAGATTTTGCGTGTATGTGGAAAAACGCAATTGCGAACTTTGCACAAAAAAAAAAAAAAACGAAATTGCATTTGTATTGGTGACTTCGAAAACGTTTTCGAAAATACTGCAATTACGAAATCCATAAAATTACTTTAGTAAATAACAAATATTTACCAAAGTTGTAGAACACAAAAGGATTTGATTTAGTTTCGTTTCAATAAATTATTCGTTTTCGTTTAGGTTCTCGAGAAACATACATATATGTAGTACGTATGTATTTAGAAATAGTTTATTATTTTAATTTTCTTTGCACTATCCTCGAATTGTTTTTCAGCGCGTACACGAGCCGTGCACTGAAATTGTCCGGGGCAAACTGGCATCAATTGAAAAGCCCCAGAGAGGCCCCAACCTGGCAGGCAACTGAACCGTTTTTGATTCTCAACTGCTTGGTTTTAAAATACAACAATACATTAACAAATTTGCTTTTCAAATTGTTTCTTGCTCATGATTATTTTGTATCTGCTTATTTTTTTTTTCGTTAATTTTTATTTTCTGCCTGCCTCTTTAGCTTCGGTTTTCGTTTGCGCTCAATTCGAATTTGGCTTGTTGCCTGTCTGTTTGATTTGGTTTTGGGTTTTGTTTTGTTTTGATTTTGGCCGCGTTAAAGAACTTGCTGCAGACACTAAACTGGAATATCAGCGCAACGAGACTACTAACTCGTAAACAACAAATTTTCGTTTACTTTTTAAACACACACACATTATAGCTAATTTAAAGTTGCTCCACCAAAAAATACCAGAGCGCAACTAGTTGCAGTTGAAACTAAACGCAAATGATGTACTTTCAAATACCCTTTACCAGAATTTTAAATGGAAATGTTGATTACTAAAAACTGAGGTCATGATGCCCCCTTTAACATTTGAATGTAGGGATGATATGCCTAAATATTCTCGTGGATAATCTATGCCTGTCAGCCCTTACTAAATTTTATGCCTTACATTGAATGGTCGCTTGTTTGCTTTTTGTGTCTGCATACATAAATATACATTACGTATACGTAGTTGTAGTTTATAGTTGGGGCACGTTTATACTATGTTTGTACTTACGTATTTCTAATGTAATCAAATAAAATAACAGAGCCACGAAATTAAATTGTTTCGTTACGCCTTTCGGTTTTTTGTTTTTTTTTTTTTTTTTTGGTCTATGAATGAAGAGGCGCAGATATTTCTACATATATTCTATACTGTTTGTAGATGGGGGTTTTGGGTGGGTGTTTTCGCTACAATGACGTAGAGAGAGTGAGTAATTAAATGGTTTTTTGCCTGAGTGATTGAAAATGCTAAATGATGATGATCTAGTGTCTATACTCGAAATATTATGCAAATACGATATAAATCTAATAGTACTTATTCATCTTATGACTATTAAGTTATCTTAGTTTAGTTTAATATAGCTATGATATCATTAGGAAGACAAAACCTAATGATATTTTAATAATACATATTACCTAAGCTAACATTTTTTTCGTCTTTACATTTGTATAATACTTAAACATAATGTATAATACTCGCATCTCAACGTAAGTTTTCAAGACAATTCGAGCGTAACAGACATGCTTGGCTTACATATGTACATGGTCGCCCGATATGTATGAGTATATATATGTATGTGCAGTTGAATGGCTTGTTGGATTGCTTTTCCTTTCAAGAAACTTGCCATCCATGAAAATTGACATATTCTCAGGGTCAACTAAACTATTTGCTCCCCATTTCGGGGAACCAAAACTAATAAAACTGAACTGAAGTTCAAGAGCAGCGACACTTTTGAACCCCAGGGCAACTCAACGTGGCGTATACTTAACACGTGCACATAATACATCTTAGCGCTAAATATAATCACACTCTCGTACTTTTACATAGAATGATAGATAGATAGATGTCACAATTGCATAACGCACGCGAATCAATATAAAAATAACCCGGCTAACTCACCGTAATAACCAGCTACGCTCAGAAAGATGTAAACCATAATCAAACGTTAGGTATTAGAATAATAATTACAAATGAAGCGAAACACAAAAAAGAAAACAAAACAAACAAACGGGAAAAAAGAAGTAAATAATAATTGATAGGCGTTTTAGCGAGCGCCTCTCGAGCTTCACATGTTCGACGTCTAATCGCGCTTGGACTACTACGACAACCAAAAAGCAAACAAACGACGACGTTTGACGTTGTCATTAACGTAGCTGTAGCTGTAGCTGATGTTGCTCTCACACAGAGAGATAGATAGTCAGAGGGTTGAATGGTTGGTTTTGGTTTGCCATTTTTAAGGCACTTTCGCTACTACTGGTTGCATGTTGCATGTTGCCGGCTAAGACCCAAGGTCGTTGCAGCTTAGCTCGACTATATATTTAGAACTATTTAAGCGTAACGCAAAGGGTCACCATTGATTATATAGAATTTAACAAATCTTTGATTGAATTGATTTTAAAGTTTGCCAAAACCAACAGCTGCTTGTTAAAAGCCTTTTCGTAGAAGCTATTTGTTTAGAAACTGTCTGGCACACATTGCGTATGTGTTATGTAGATTATATGTGCTGACCGCCCGGCGAATTAATTTTTTTTGCCTGTTTGCTTTGCAAATGTTGTGCTTGTTTGAAAATACATTTTGTGACACAATTGCAAATGCAATTTGGTTTTTTCTTTGTAGCTGTCTCTGCTTGTCATTGTTCATTGTATGGCGCTTAATTATTGTAATTGTTATGGCGTAGAACATTCACATTAATTGCAAACCTGATCTACAAATTGATTTTTCTGCACAATTGCCCTTCGACTCGAGACTCAATAAGTGCATTTTAATTATTGGTTTCTAGCCATAAATTGAGAGCCTTGAATATGAATAGTTATAGAATAAATACTTGAACATATTTAATGACCTTGACTGGACTTGTTGGCATGTTTAATTTATGTACCTATAAATATAGTTCAGGGCAATATAATCAGCCAAGAACATAAACTTAGACACACGCATACACTTAAACTCATATTTTCCTTTACGTCATATTTGACGATTAGTTCCAAAAACGACTGAAAACGACAACAACAAGAAGGAAAATTCGAACACGCGACGACAGTTGATAGACGAACAACAAGAGAAAACGAGAAAAACAGCACACAGATAGAGACAAAGAGAGAGAAAGAAAGCAGAGGAAACAGAATCACAAAAAATATAACGTATACGCTCAATATGCAGCACATATGTAGATGAAAATCACGATTGAGACTAAAGACAAGCAAACAATTGTGTGTTTTTTGCCACACACAAAAGAAATGTGTATAAATAAAATAAAATATTTATACACATATCTGAACGGATATTTAACTATATATAATGCATTCAATGACAAGACGAGACGAGGCGAGAACATAAAAAACGTTTCTTAATGTTGTTTATGTGTTGATGTCGATGTAGCCCAAATGGCGGAATGGGCAACAGAAATGTTTGTAAACATAAGCACAGACACACACAGAGAGAGATCACAATGTTGCTAGCAACATTTTCATGAATGAATCCGAGACCAGCGAACACATAGCCAACAACAACACATAAGATAGTGTGTGTGTTGTGTGTATTACCAATCACAGGTGCCATGCAAACCAGAAATCGAGTCAATGCGGTGCCGGTGCACGCAATACGATTCATTGTTGCCAACGTTGTTGTTTCTGTTGATGTTGCTGCTGTTGATAATGTTGCTGCCGTTGATGCTGCTGCTGCTTTGGTGCCTGCAATTAGGTCAATGCTTTTGGTTAGATTCTGAGATTTTGGGCATCGCAATGGGAATTTTGCTCATGTGATGCGAACCGAACTGCTGCTGCTAATTGCAAATCAATCAAATGTCCATTAGTGGTTTTACTTTTTCCACACAGACAAGAGTTCTTGTTTCGTTAGTTTGCTAAATCAGCCACCCAACTGAGTCATTTGCCGCCGAGCATGCTAATCAATAGAGAGCTGAAGATTTGATTAGTAGTATTACGTTGCTTTAAGATATTTTAGCACGTTGTTTGTTCGAGCTGACTTAGGTTTCGGGTAATGGCAATGTGAATTTCTCACATGGTCATCGTTGCTATGCTAATGAAAGTAAACAGACGGAAGTGTAAACAAAATTTTCTACATTCAATACATATACAATATCATCATATTTTATGATCAAATTGCACTTGTTGTCCTATTTACTTAAGCTTTGTACTTTAGTTTTATATGCCATTACAAATGTTTATAGAATTCCTCAGTTAATCTTATCTGTTGTTTAGTTAAATGCGTGGGCTGTTTGGGAATTTCTTTTGTGACTTTTGTGTGTATATCTAATAGTTCATTAACTGTTTAGCTACTTATTGCCGACAAATGCCATTAGCTTAAAGCATTTTGAAACATAAAGCTTGCAATGTCTTCTAATCTTAACGGCTTTTCCATTGTCAAAGTGTTATAAATACCATCAGAAAGTATATTGCGCAACTGGGGCAACAAATTTCAGTATTGATACTGCGACAAATCTTATCTTATAGTCTAGCAGCAAATAATGTGTAGCCAGGCCACGCCCTTGCCATATAGTAAACCATAAACCGATAAGATAAGAAGCAAATGATCATATGTCTGGTTTTGCTATTCATGTGACGTTTGCTAGTCCCCAGGTCTACGTGCGTTTCTCCCAGTGTGCAATCCCTTAATGCGCTTTTCGTTGCTCCTCGTATCTAGAATGTTGTACCCAAGTGGCAATCAGAACACCACTTCAGTTTGTTGTCGGCGCATCTCAAGTGTTTGGGAATTAAAAAGGGGAAACCGCATTTTTATCGCCACTGATTGTGGCAGCTGCTTTTCGCTTTCGTTTGCATAATGGACTGCCATAGATCACAAAGTTTTTGTTGTCGTCTTCTTCTTATTTTCTAGCTCATTTGAATTTTGATTGATGTAACGGCAAATTTACATCGTATCGCATCGCATCACAAACAAAACAAACAAACACAGTGAAACCCGTTTGTTAGTTCACACAGCATGAAACACGCCCATGGGACTTGAGATGATGCTTTTGCGGCTGCTAGCTCGTAATCTTCTATTCGTTTGGTTGTCTAGCACAAATGCCAAGCTTTTCAGAAAGCCCAAAAACCCCAAAAGACACCAAACCTGTAAGGGAAACTCTTAGGCAACGAAGTGTTTATGCTCTGTCAAATAACTCATATAAAATGCAGCTTTAATATTATTATAGTGGTACCAAAATCAAGATGACAATCTTTATATAAATGTAAATATTGCCAATTTTTGGAAAGAGTATTCAGCAAATGCAGCTGCAATGTAAAGAATTTTAGAATTTTAATCACTTTACTATTGAAATTAAACTTAACCATATGAACTTTAAGACCTTTGTTAGAAAAACCAGTATTCAAAACGTTGTTTGTTGCAAGCTGCACAATAAAACAACAACAACTAACACCCTTGAGCTACAGTATGCACTCAAGATAATATAAATACATATATATATATATGGTGTGCTGTCATTTCAATTCCCAAATTGCCGTTAGATTTTTGTTGAGAATTCAACCGGGTATTCAAACAAGAGCTGCATTTGCGGCGCCAACTCTTAACTGAGATATTTTTCTGGCAGCTGTTCAACTAGAGACAGAGAAAGATAGAGAGGAAAGAGAGCAAGAGGGGTATGAACCAACCACAAAATAACAAGTAATGTATCTATCTATAAAATACAAGTACTTCGAGAAGACGCAGAAGACGACGAAAAATAAGAGATGTGTCGCCCATGCGGCGTATACGCAACCGCTGCCAACTAATCATTTATTTTGGCCAACATTTATGGGACTTAGAGGTGGGTGGCGGGGGAGTGAAATTGTATTGCGCTGCCTCACCTTCGTCCCACGGATGATGCTGTGACGATGTTGTTCGGGATCTGCGTCCTTTCTTACCGCGTTTTCCACTGTTATCGTTGCTGGACTCCATTTTACTTCAGCTACAAAATAAACGCGCACAAATGAAATTATTTTATATAATTTATCTATTCTATGTTTTATGTTCGTTCACACAAACACACACACACACATTTACACATGCACTGAATGACGCACAGGGGCCACAAATGACATTTGGCAAACTCACTCACACACACAATCAAACACACACACACTCCCGCACTGTCGCCGCGTTTATTTTTCTTTTTTCTTTTTGTCGCTTTGATTACTTGGCGCAGATATACACTTATATATCTATCTACAATATATGTGTATTCACTGAACATATATATACATATAGTATATATTTGAAATTAAGATTTTCTCAAGTTATTTTTAATGTGGTGATTTAATTTTTTTGACACCAACACACATACACACACACGCATACACACTCGCAAATAAACACTTGTGGCACTTTTTTACGTTCGTTTCAAATACGGTTTTTATTTATTGAGAAAAAATCAACTTTTTTATGTTTTCATGCGCTTGAATTATTGTTAATTTGCATTACGTGACACTGCTTAGATTATTGTTAAACGTTATCCAGCTTGTTAACTAACTTTCTATATGTTGTTGTTGTATAGTATTATCAGGCAATTGCTGCCGATGTCAGCTGCTTCTGCTGCTGCTGCTGCTATTGCTGCTGCCTGCTCGTCAACTGTTTTGGCAGTTGGAAACTGGCCGGCGTTGAGTCGTTTTTTTTTTGTGTTGTATGTTGTTGTTAGGGTTCGATGTGGCACGCTTGTAGTTGTGTAAAGTATTTAGAACTCAAATGAGTTTGAAAAAAAAGCTGAATGAAAATCGCGCACGGAAATCCGTCGCGTCCATGCGTCGTTATTGTGGTTTTTTGTCGTCGTTGACGTTCTCGTCGTCGTCGATTGTCGTCGATCGTTTGCCGTGCCGAGCGCGACTAATGGGCTAAATACTGGCTGACTGAATAACGGCGACACTATCCGACGAACAGACTGGCCAGAGAGCTTTTACTTTTTGGACTGTCACCACGACGACTGTGCTGGGTCACACGCTCGTTTGGATATATCTGTTTATTAGTTTTTTTTGGCTTTTTTTTTCATTTTGTCCGCAAGGCCGTGTAATTGCCTTTTTTTTTATTTTTATACTCGCGAGAGTCCGCAGCCGAGTCCAAGTCGTGTGCGCATTTTGCCATTTTCATTTTGATCTTTTTTGTTTTTGGAAAAGAGCGCCCAAATGCATTTGCGTTATCATATTCAATTTGAGATAGTATATTCATCAGTTGTTGGTTGCCTGCCAAAAGCCAAACTAAATGATGAATTAAAGCAGCCGTAAAAGTTGCAGTTGAATATATATATGTATATATACTGTCAAGTGGAGGGGGTGCAGTTTTTAACCCCACAAAAGTTCAACGCTAGTTTTTATTTTATGCTGATGATGCGACTGTTAACTCTCGACAAGTTCAAGTCTGAACATTGCATGTTTTGCATGTTGTTTTGAAAGGGGATAGTGAAGGGGACAATGCAACAAAGTTCAATTGTTGAGTCTGTGCTGCCTGCCGCCCTTTTGTGTTGTATATGCTGAAGTGGCGAACAGGCCAAGTTGCTGCTGCTGCTGCAACCGCTGCTCATCAAGTTCATTCCACTTGGCATTAAGAGACGCGAACTAAACTAAAAAATCTGAAGAATGCCTTAGCGTTCCCTGCGGCACTGACAGTGAGATGCGGTGATCTGTTTATAGCCAGTCGGCATTTAAAGTGCATATTTATATATAGAAACTACATAATTAAATGCTGTATTTAGCTCTGATTGCGCATACGACACGCATATCAATTATACGACCCAAAGCACAAGCGAACTTTTGACTTACATTTTTGCAATTATCATCAATAAGCTAAAAACAAAACACGAAACAAAAAAACGCTTAATCTAACATTAATCATAAATCCAACTATATTTAGGTATTGTTATTGTAATATTATCGAGTTGGGAACCCATTTTTTGATATTTGACCTTTGATGAATGCGTGTGCGTGATTATATGATGGGGAATGTTGGCAGTGGGCTGTGTGGTTTGATGGTATTTGTGCTTGGGCCGTAATTACAGCAACATGGTAACACAAAGTACGAACAACAACAACAACAACATGAACAATAGCAACTGGATAACAATAGCTTCCGTTGCAGGAACGTGACATACAGAAATAACAAACAGCAACAACAACAACAAAATCAACAACATCTTATTGTTTTGGGGTACCTACAATAGCAGCAACAACTGCGTCCTCAGAGAGCGCTCACAAGTAAAGCTGATTGACAGGATATAGACGACCCGAGAGGTATTGTGGGGAATAACGAATGTTGAGAAGGGCTCGTTAATCGAACGACACACACGTGTGTTAATGGAACCGTATTCATTACTTTTCCATTACATTGCTTACAACCTTTAGACACTTTATCGATTTGCCTGCCTACCGAGTTGTATAGAAAATTGCTTATACATATTTCATTTGCTGCTCACTTATTGATTGTAGAGTAATCCAAGTCGTTGCACAGCTGCACAAACCGCAATTAAATTGCATCAACATTAATGCTCAAGCGCACGCACACACACAGACACATTCGTAACAATAACATATGTGAGGGCTTTTAGTGGTGAGCAGATGGCAATTGTGAATCCTTTACACTGAAACAATCATAATCAAGGACACGGTCCGCGAGTAACGCGCAACGCGACTAGCGCCAACAACAGGACTGATTTGATGGCTCTGTCTGGCGTTTTTAATTCCCATTACAGGAGCCCACAGTGCTGACGCTGACGCTGTTTTTGTTTATCGCTGCGTTGCGTTCTCATTCCAACTGTTGTTGTTGTTGTCGTTGTTGCTCTTGTTGATGTCGGCATTTTTCGTCGCCAGGATGCGGACGCCGTGCGGCAAAGCAACTCATTGCATTGCCTCTCAACCGATTGTAATTGTTGAGTCATGCGCAATGTCTAAATGGTTGTTGTACGCAATACACAACGCAGTTTGAGTTGAAAACATATAAATCAGTTCATAAAATTGACACGTTGAGCGAGATACATATTTTAAATTCGTTGCGAGTTCAATGTGCAAAATGTAAATTTGAATTTAATTTTGCCGCCGCTAGAATAATCGATACTTTTATAGCGATCACGCCAGCGTTGCCACTTAGTCAACACCTGTTGCGCTGCTAATATGGCAGTACTTGTTGCAGCTGATCAAAGGTTAGGTAATACAGCTCTTTATTGTCTACAACACTCCAAACAAGATGGTTCTTCGGTTCGTAGCTAAATCTTGCAACAACTTGCTGCAGCGTAGTGGACGCATCCTGCCCGCAACTACGTCATGGAGCCGCACATTATCCCACTATCCCATCAACGATGCAATGTTTGGCTTGACTGAGGAACAACAAAAACTCAGAGAGACTGCATTTAATTTCTTTCAAAAGGAACTGGCACCCCATGCAAAGGAGATTGACAAGCTAGATTGCTTTAAGTAAGTATCGCAACATACATTTAGAAACTTGTTTGGATTTATTTTCTCGCTTTTTTAACCATAGGGATCTGCGTCCGTTCTGGCGCAAATTGGGTGATATGGGTTTCCTGGGCATCACTGCCGAACCTGAATATGGAGGAACAGGCGGCAATTACATGGATCACTGCATTATTATGGAGGAAATTTCAAGGTAATTGCGCACTTGGCCAACATCGATTGTTCTTAGCAATAATGCGTTATGTAATTTACGATATTAGAGCTGCTGGAGGTATTGGACTTTCGTACGGTGCAAATTCCAATTTGTGCATCAATCAACTTGTCAAAAATGCTACACCCGAACAAAAAGAAAAGTATCTGCCCAAGTTGTGCAGTGGTGAGCATATGGGCGGTCTGGCAATGTCGGAGCCTGGAGCAGGATCTGATGTCGTTTCTATGAAATTGCGTGCGGAACGTAAGGGAGATTACTACGTTCTAAATGGCAGCAAATTCTGGATAACTAATGGCTGCGACGCGGAAACTATGATCGTGTATGCCAAGACAGGAGCCAGCGGAGTTCCAGATAGACACGCTATTACCGCCTTTATTGTAGAGACAGCCTCCGAAGGATTTAGCATAGCCCAAAAGCTGGACAAATTGGGAATGCGTGGCAGCAACACCTGTGAGCTTGTCTTCCAGGACCTTAAGGTGCCCGCTAAGAACATACTGGGCCAGGAGAACAAGGGCGTTTACGTGTTGATGTCAGGTCTTGATTTCGAGCGTTTAGTTCTGGCCGCCGGACCCGTGGGTCTCATGCAGGCTGCCTGCGACGTGGCATTCGATTATGCTCATCAGCGCAAGCAAATGGGCAAGCTTATTGGCGAGTTTCAACTCATGCAGGGCAAGATGGCTGATATGTACACCACTCTAAGCGCATGTCGCAGCTACTTGTATTCAGTGGCAAGAGCCTGTGATGCTGGCGTTAAGAGCAGCAAAGATTGTGCAGGTGTTATTTTGTATTGCGCAGAGAAAGCGACTCAAGTTGCTTTGGATGCCATACAAATCCTGGGCGGCAACGGTTACATCAATGAGAATCCAACTGGACGCATTTTGCGCGATGCTAAGCTATACGAAATTGGTGCCGGCACTTCGGAGATTAGGCGTTGGCTCATCGGACGTCAACTGAACCAGGAGTACAAGTAAAAAGTGGAACGACGGTGGCATTTTTATTGTGAAAACAATTTTAACCAGATAGACTTTATGTTGCATTTATGTTTGTATGAGCTTTTTATATAATAATAAAGACGTACATTAATTTTTTACTAATGAATAAAAAATTATTTTTCCATTTTAAATGCAAAAAAATATGTATTTCAAGATTTTGTTATAAGTTAAGCTAATGAAAATGAAAAATACTGCCGCTGCAGCAGAAGCAATAATTTAACGAGCTTCAAAATCAAAAATGTTGCTGCTATCGGAGTGCAAATACCAGGCGAATAGAAATAGCAGCTGCTAAACCTAAATTAGGGTCAGCCTAAAAGTATGCCATATGTTATATTTTCTGAACTACTTGTTGCGCACTCTGTGCGCCGAGTACATGCAGTCCCGAATCAACTGAAATTTGGCAAAACGAGCAGAAAAAATACTGCCGCTGCAGCAGTAGCAATAATTGAAAGAGCGTCAACTACTCAACATTGCGCTTAGCTGTTAAGCTCAAAAGCTCAGCTCACAACTTATGAGCCTCCTTCTCCCTGTTACATACATTTGCACAAAACCATTATACCCTATTTTACCCATTTCTTGAGAGAGCGTGAAAGACCGACATAAAATATTAGATGGATATGCATATTTTGCAGTTCAGAAGAGTTCATTTTTTATTACGTCTGGCTACATATAAAAGCGTTTTAAGCGCGAGCAAATCGACTAGTCCAACTCAACCAGCTAACAAATATCGCAAACCGGTTAAAAGTATATAATAAATTGTATCAAAGTTTATGCAATACTTACCTTATTCTTTATCAAAAAACTATTAAAATGGCTCTACGATTTCTCGCCAAGGCTAGCAACACCTTGTTGCAACAAAGTGGTCGCCATCTGTCCGCCGCTGCATCATGGAATCGCACAATGACCCATTACCCAATCAACGATGCAATGTTTGGCTTGACTGAGGAAGAACAGAAACTCAGAGAAACAGCTTTTACGTTCTGCCAAAAGGAACTGGCACCCCATGCCAAGGAGATAGACCAGCTAGATGATTTCAAGCAAGTTTTCCAATTTACGACATAATTCATGATTAACTGATTTTTCTATCACAGAGATCTTCGTCCGTTCTGGCGAAAAATGGGTCAAATGGGTTTCCATGGCATCACTGCAGAGCCTGAATATGGAGGAACAGGCGGCACTTACATGGATCACTGCATCATAATAGAGGAAGTTGGCAGGTAACTGAACGCATAAAACGATCACATCCAGAATCAAATAAGAGCATTAATATTTTAGAGCATCTGGATCAATTGCGAGTTCATATATCTCACATTCCAATCTATGTATCAATCAATTGGTAATTAACGGCACTCCCGAACAGAAGGAAAAGTATCTGCCCAAGTTGTGCAGTGGGGAACATATTGGTGGACTGGCAATGTCGGAGGCCGGCTCTGGATCTGATGTTGTTTCAATGAAACTACGTGCAGAACGTAAAGGAGATTATTACGTGCTAAACGGTACCAAGTTCTGGATAACCAATGGCTCTGATGCGGATACATTAGTTGTGTATGCAAGGACCGGTGGAGCTGACGTGCCTGACAGACACGGGATTACAGCATTCATTGTCGAGACATCCTGGGAGGGCTTCAGTGTGGCACAAAAGCTGGACAAACTGGGCAATCGTGGCAGCAGTACCTGTGAGCTTGTCTTCCAGGACCTCAAGGTGCCCGCTAAGAACATACTGGGTCAGGAGAACAAGGGCGTTTACGTGCTGATGTCAGGTCTTGATTACGAGCGTCTGATTGTGTCCGCACTACCAATCGGTCTCATGCAGGCGGCCTGTGACGTATCCTTCGATTATGCGCATCAACGCATCCAAATGGGCAAACGGATTGGTGAGTTCCAGCTTATTCAGGGGAAGATGGCCGATATGTACACCAAAATGAGCGCTTGTCGCAGCTACTTGTATGCGGTGGCAAAGTCTCATGACGTGGGTGTACGGAGCAGCAAAGATTGTGCTGGTGTTGTATTGTTCTGTGGCGAAAAAGCTACAGAAGTTGCTTTGGATGCCATACAAATTCTTGGTGGCAATGGCTACATCAATGATTATCCCACCGGTCGCATTTTGCGTGATGCTAAACTATGCGAGATTGCAGCTGGTACCTCAGAGATCAGGCGTTGGATGATTGGACGACAGTTGAATCAAGAATATAAGTAACATATGGAAGCATCACCATGGGGTTGGGTGACTGTTAGTGACAATCTTAAGCTTACAATGTGCGTTTTTATCATATATATAGATATTTTTAAATGTATAACGATCACTTAAATGTTACAATAGTCTGTTGTTTGTATTGTTAAAATATTGTTTTTATTAATTTACAAAAAATACACAATTAAAATATGCAATTACGTATACACGACGGCTCACATATGTACTCGTATATACAAAACGAAATTACAGAGTATAGAAATCGTTTTTTTGTTTTAAGAAGAAGAACATAGAACAATGTTTACATACATAGATGGTTTAAGAACTTAACGTTATGTGAACAACAATGTGTTTTTATCCGCGCACAAATTGACGCTGAATTAACTAAAATGGCGTTAATTATAATTCTTCGTTACTTTATGCGTATGCATTTAGTGTTAGGGTGCACTGTAATAAATTGCATTGATCTAACAATAAATCGATGAACTCAATTTGCATATTGCATGTTACGGTTACGAGTTACAAATATTTTGCTGCTTAGGTTTCGATTTGATTAGTACAACGTTTTATGTATGTTTGTTTATGCATTAAGTTCGGATGTATTATGTATACGTGCCAAAGCGGCGATTTTGACGAATATTATTGGCAATAAATTGGCAGATAAACACGTACACAATGAGAAACTCACAACAAAAATATACACAGAAGAAGATCTCAAAACAAGAACAGAAAAAATCGAAATCGAAATGAAAAGCGATTATTTCGTTATAGTTAGGGCGTTTGGGTAATATATAGACATCCTTACACTAGTGGCTAATTATAATTATATGTTAAATTATTACTATTAGTATGTATGTAAATGTTAAAAGCACATTTGGCAAACATCTTCGTATCGTTTCAACTGCAACTCTCTATGCTCTATGGTTTATTCCAGACGAAAACTGTGTTTCTCTGTTTTCGTTTCCGATCGCGATTCCGTTGTGGTCGTAAACGATTTGCGTTCCATGACGCGCTGTGTCATTGAGGTGAGACGTTCACTTCCCTGATCCACAATGCTTATCTTGCCACCATCTGTGTTAAGGGTCATTTGCGAGAAGCTCGACTCCAGTGGCTTGACTTGACCCATTTCACTGCTGCTGCTGTTGTTGGCCGACTTGTCAAAGTTGCGCGTCTCGTATCTGCTGAAGAGCGGGTGAAAAGATTAGCTGAGAGTTTGAGACACACCATATTCATTGACATACCTGGATGTGTAACCCTCGTAGTTTTGGGCGGGATAGGCACTACTGCCACTGGTTAGGTGCACTACGCCGCCTTGGCCAAAGGTCTTATCATGCAGATCCTGAACACATGCCTCCAGATTGCGATTAACAGTGGGTTTCTGTGGTGGTGGAGGCGGCACAACTGGTGCTGAGTTCTGCGTTTTAAAGCTGGACGATTCAAAGCTATGTTGCTGGTAGTTGGCGTTAGTGGGTGTGCCCGTTGCCGAAGTGGTGGTAGTAAAGCCATTGCTGCCCGCACCCGTAACTGGACTGCCAGGATAGGGGCGTGGCACTGCATTGGCGGTTAGTTTGGGATTAGGGCGAAAACTGTGAGTCGATGTCGCAGTTTGCATGTTAGAAATAGTCGTGGACAACGGCGGCGGTGGTGGCGGAAAATCTCCATTGGCATCATCCATGTTCGCATAATTTAATGGCGGTGGCGATACAGCACCCGGATGATGGAAATGCTGTGGCTGTGAGCTGGCATAATTATAATGATGTTTCTGCTGACTGTTTGCACCCGAGCCAGTATAATAGCTGGGTGAACTAGGCAAATCAACCGACCCAGAGCCATAGTAAGCTGCGCCGCGACCCAGAGTCTGTTATGGTTAGGCATTATAAAGGGAGAAAAAGTTGGTTGGTTAGAGATATTAGGGTTAGAAGGTGGCTACAACTACAACTACAACCGACACCAAGTGAAAGAATTTCATCATCAGAATTAAATCAATGCCAATTTTGGTTGGTGCAGTCAAAAAGTTTGCTAAAAAACTAAACTACAAAGTAAAAATATGAAAACCTGTTCATACATTGTTCTGGCTTCGGTTAAGCGTTCCGTAGGCGTATTCCGTGTCACTCTCATCGGTGGTAAAACCTTGTGGATTCTTGGCATAGCGTTGTGCCTGTCGCACATGCTTGAGACGCTGACGTGCCTCCTCCAGCTCCTTCTCCTTGCGCAGCACAGCGGAACGTGCATTAATCTCCTGTGCCATGCCATCTACCATGGATGTATTGATCTTTAGTGAGTGCTCCTCCTCATCCTCCAGACCCTGTTGGGCGGCATGCACCAGATTGTCGGTTGATTTGATAACCGCATTGCCAGCTGCCTGCAGACGACGACCTGCTTCCGAATTGGGATTCGATTTCACCTTGCAGGCAATCAGCAATTGTGCCGTGGATGCAGCCACCTGTTTAGCCGTCGAGATAAGCATCTCCTCGGTACCGACGCCGCGCACCAGATTCTGTGCAGCTTCTACCAAACTGTGCGTTGCTGCAGCCACCAACCGGGCAGCCGAAATGAGACCCTCGGACCACTGGCCATCATCGGAGCTGGTGAGTGGACGACGTGCCACTTTGCCCTGATCAATTAGCTCACGCTGAGCAGCATTGGCAGCACGGACGAGAGCAGCTGAAGCAGCCATGATGCCCTTTGCCGCCTCCAGTATCATCTCATCGAACTTCATATTCTCATCCAGTTCGATCTGTGAAAATAAATATTATATTAATAACAAGTCAACTAATTAAATATTATATAATATTCGATTTAAGCATAACACCAATTTTTTAGTTTAGTTTTGATTTGATTTGTTTTTTGTTTGTTTAGTAGAGTTCAACAATCACAGTAATAATATGTTTGATTCCTGGGTGAACTTTAGAATGTAACAACCAAGAATATCAAACATATCTCACTGGAATCATTAGATGAGTGGGTAGTTGGTAGCTTTTGGTAGTTTGGATTGTAGCGAGCCATCGTTAAGTTTATATATTTTACATGAGTTATATTAATATGATAACTTTAGTTGTTTAGGAGCAGTTAAGTTAGTTTTTCAATTCACCATTCACATTCACCGACTTAAAAACTAAATGATTTCAATATAGTTAGATCTGGTTAACGCACCGTAACATCCTCCTGACGACGTGGACGCAGCGAAGCCAACTTTTTGGCTGCTGCATCAATAGAAGCTGCAGCGCCGAGAAGTTCATTCTCGGCAATGACTGTGGGATCCTCAGGATCTATCCAGTCGGAGCCCTTAAGCAAACGTGCCATGGCCACCAGATCTGTGACGCACTTGGCCACGCGACGCGACAGATGCATGCGATCATCAGCGCTGCAATTGTGCAGAATGCCATTGAGCAGCTCCCGATAGGATTCGGCCACGGAAGTACCTGCTTCCAGTGTACGCACACGCAACTCATCCGTCTCAGCACAGTGCCAGGCGACCGAACGACATACGATCAGCATGTCAGAGATGGCACGACGACCCAAATTGGCTGCAGCCACAATATCGGCCTGCAGATTAGATGTGCCAGCGGCAACAGCCTTAGCTGTGGCAGCTGTTACATTCATGGTAACGCGTATCAGATCCTCGGGTCCAACCTGAGCGCTGCCCACTGGAGGTGGTGTTTGCATGGCCTGTAAGGTATAAAATAAAAGGTTAAAAAAACTTAACTATCAAGTATGGTTAAGTATCAAACTTACGCGAATCTCCTGTGAGATGGCTTCCACAGTGGCTTCCATGGCGCGTGTGCCTCGAGTATGCTCATCCTCCACAGCCTTGACGGTCTTCAGCAGCGATGAAACATTCAGCACCATAACCTAAACGCAATAACAAAAAAAGTGTTTTTGTTGTTTGGGGGGGAGCAAAAATGTTTGTGATTAATGGTGAGTTTTTATACAGAAAGTTGGTTTATATAGTAGAAGTACTAGTCTACAAAATACGCGCTATAAACTAAAGATCTACAAATATAAAGACTACATTACGATGGCTTTGGCACTTTTTAAAAACGATTTACTAATGATTAAAACCAATAAATACTTAACCGTTGATTATACGAGTAATAAGTATTTTATTTTTAATAATATTTATTCGAGACAACATTTATATTCTGTTTGGGACTATAACATTTGACAAAAAAAGGGACAAAAGGAAGAACTTGTAGATATGATGGATATAAAGAGTAAACATACTTAATGTTAT
Source organism: Scaptomyza parva (assembly GCA_035044645.1). Classification (NCBI taxonomy): domain Eukaryota; kingdom Metazoa; phylum Arthropoda; class Insecta; order Diptera; family Drosophilidae; genus Scaptomyza; species Scaptomyza parva. The sequence continues at coordinate 8,090,832 of JAWNNT010000065.1, read as the reverse complement.
ATGAATATGATTCTCTTGAACTCGAAAGTTGTTTTCGAAACATAGTTGCCTACTCTCTAAGCCCAAACGCATCCACAAGTTTTACAAAAGTTTATCAATTTCAATGTTTGAGTGGAATAAAGGTTTTGACTAATGTGTTTTTCAATGATTAATGTAAATGTTTAAAGAAGAATTTCGTTCAATGTTTCCAAATATGTTGTGTGTTTCACCCACTAATGGCTCATGATTCCACCATTGCTAGCTGCTGCTGCTGCTGGCGCTGGCGCTGCTGGAGCTGTGTGTGTGTTAGTTTCTGAATGGGCTCTGGCAGCTGATTGGCAAACATCTTGAAGCGTCTGCTTTGTTGTAGAGTTTTGTGGGTGTAGTAGATGGTATATATTGATCGATATCGATTTGGATGCATGTTCAAATAATCCACAGCGAGCACAGCGCATGAAGAGTTCGAATTTTGTTTGTATGTTCGATTTGCGTTTGTACAGTTCATGAGAGATATTTTGTTTGTTTATAATATGTGTTTTTATGTATGTGTTTATTTATGTTTGTGTGTGTATATGGGAAGAGAGAAGAGCAGAGACGTTGAACGCGCACAAATTAGCAAAAAACGAAAACGAAAATATACAAGAATTTATGGATTTTTCTTTTTTTCTTCTTTTTACAAAATGTGTGTGTGTGTGTGTATTGGTTTATGTGGGAGGGTGGTTCAGTGAATTTGTTTTGGGTGGGTGTCAGTAGTGGTAATGGTGGTGGTGGTGGATCGACACATAGAGACGGAGAGAGAGAAAGAGAGAGCGCAGCAAATGCATGCAGAGAAGGTGGTTGGGGTGTTTGGGTGTGTGAATGAATTGACCAAAGAGTTAGAGCTGACAGAGCGGCGGGATGAGAAATTTATGCCAGTGTGATTTTGTGCTGCTTCTTTAGCCAAATATATATGGGTTTGGGGGCTGTTTATACACATGTTTGTATGTGAGTATTGGTGTTTGGTTAAACATTGAAAACATTAATAACATTGAATAGACAAAAAATACACTTTAAGCGCCAGCAATCATCAATGAAATCTCCAAAAAAAGAGAGTAGCGAGAGTTAAGCAACTGCAGCAGGCCTTTTAGGGGCTCCTTATTGTGCATGGAAACAACAGTAGCAGCAGCGACAGCGACAGCAAGTGGAAACGTTTTAAAGTAATGCAGATTATTTATCATGGGTTCTTTTCATCTTATAAGTAAGTGGTATATGTATGAGTGCCAAAGCCATTATTAAGTATTTATATTTGTATTTTTGTTTTTTAAAATATGCCACAAACAACATTTATATATGCGTGTGTGTCTGTGTGTTAAAGGTAGATTAAAAACGCACACAAATAATAAGAAAAAGTCCTAATAAAAAGATGACCCAAAACGTTCCTATCAACGACACCTCAGTTATAGCTTAAACCAGTTGTGAATTTTAAGCACTCCGTGAGGAAAACTGTTTCACTAACTTCATCTATTCAATTTTCAGTAAGGTCCGTTTGTAGCTAGGCGGTTTTCCTTTGAAATTCCCCAAAAAATAAAGCCATAACCACATAAAAGTAAGTCACAACTTTTGTAAGTGAAGTGTAAAAATTACAAGGAATAAAAAAGTATTTAAATATTTCACTCTAATGTAAAAAAGCCACAACAACAAAAGCTTAACATCAAGAAAAAGAGTTTTAAAAACTAGAAAGATGAAGAGACGTAAGAAAAACTATAGAAAAACCAACTTACCCTGGCGCTCTCTTTAAGACCCTGCATGGAGGGATCGTGTATGGGTTTGCCCGATGCCAATTTGGTGCAATTGATTAAATCGCCCAAAGCTGAAGCAACATCCTTGACAGCATTAATGACCATTACCTGCGAATCGGGCTGCGAGGAGCCCAGGGAGCAGGCACCACGTTTAACTGCTTCCGCGAGTTGAGCTGCAGGCAGGAAAGGCAAAATGTGAATATCAAAAAAGTCTAACAGAAATTATAGTTTACTTACTTATGGTAGAAACAGCATTTTGTGCCGCATTCGCCAGCTGATCTTGTGTGCCAGCGGCGCCAGTTACCAGCACCTTGGTGTCCTCTACCAGAGCCTTGGCTGTCTGTAAAATGTGTTCCCGATGATCGGCAAAGCTGCCATCGCCATCCGAGTGCAGGGTTCCGGCCGTAGCAAACATAATGGTCGTGTCCAGGTCTCCAATAATGCCCGAGACAGTGTGTGCAGCATTAATGCAAGCTTGTGTGCCCCGAGAGCCAGCCTGTAGAGCGGCCAGCACTTGGGCAACCTTTTCGGATACCTCACGAGTATGGCGAGCAATCTCCTTCTGGGCACTAGAGTCATTGGGACTAACGCCGCCTGCCGACGATTGAATCATGGAGCTGACCGAGCGTCCCAAATCGATGACTGTGCTGCGTATACGCATTGCCACATCCGGTGAGGTGGTTGTGGTGCTTGCACCAACAGAATCCTGGGTGAGCAGCTGATAGTGTTGGGTCATATCGACGGCCAATTGGGGTAATGCTGCTGGCTCTATGCTGCTCTTGGCATTCATCTCATTGCTTAGGCGAGCAATCTCCTTGGCGGTGGCTACCATGCGCGTCTGATAGTCCACAAAGGTATCGGAGTAGGAGGCATTCAACAGTGACTGGCGTTTATCCGTGAGTCGTGTAATGGCACGATTCACTTGCTCCATCAGGCCGGTGACAATTCCCGTTTCAGCATTGATCTTCTCCACAGTTTGCTGCAACTCCTGAATGGCTTCCAGGGTACCATCAATGGCCTCATCAAGACGTGGATGTGCGTTAGTGGCACGTGGATTACCCGCAGAGTCCTTGGCTGACTGTACCAGGGTAATGGCGCTCTCGACAACGGACTTGGTCTGATTGATCAGCGACATTTGCTGCTGGCTGTGGACGATGTGGGTGCAGGCACCAATGGCACCATTCACCATGGGCACCACATACCGGGAGATCTCACCAACAGCATGTCCTAGCTGCTCGGCATTGTTCTTGCCCGCCACACGAATAGGTTCCAATTTGTCCAACAACTCGGCGGCAGAGTTCAATGTTTGACCACTGAATCCATGAAGATTGTTATCACGTCTCTTACTCAAACCCTGAGCATTAACCGCCAGAGCGCAGCTGTCCAATTCGCGGGTGCAAGTGCCCAGAGTGTGAAGCACCTGTTCACACTGTGCCTGTCCAGGTGCCTTGTCGCGAATGTTGTCTACAAGACGCTTCACCGACTCCGAGACGGGTGTAGAATGCATGGAGAGCTGTTGCCAAACAGGTGGGTTATCAGGAGATAGGGCAAGCGACTTGGCCGCCTTGACCATTTCAACAACACCATCGATAACACCACGTCCAGCCGTAATAACTGGCTCTTGGGCCTTGCGACCTTCCGCCGAGATCTTGGCCGGTATAGAAATGAACTCCGGACTGGACGCATACTGGCTAACAGCCTTGACAGCTTCAAGCAGTGGCTCAACTAGTCTGTCCCGACTACCACCCGTTGGATGCTCCTCAATTGCCTTGATGTCCTGCACCAGATCGGATGTGGCAGTTGCCACCTGCTTGGCCAGTACAATAAACTCATTCTTGGCAACCGGATTGCTGGTATTCATGCTCGCTTGTCGGCATATGGAGCACAGATAGCTCGTATGCTTGGCAATCACTGTCAAAGCAGAGATCATCTGTGGCTTTCCGGACTGGGAGCTGCTGACAATATCGCAATGCTGACGAATGCCTTGGTAGGCCCATGTTAGCTGTGCCTTATCAATGATGCCAGGACGTCCGGCCACACTGCTGGGATGGGAGACACCAATGAGGTAAGCTGCCTGCGATGAGCTCTCCATGAGTCCTTGAATGGAGTCATTCACATTGTTAACCGACTGACTAAATTCCACATGCTGGGACTGTTTGGCATTGTTGATCATCTCGGAGATGGCATAGCCTAAGTTACGTGACTTTGATGTCGCCTGCTCCACACAATCAAAGTAACCCATCTCATTGATCGGCTCATGTGGATAGTCCAACATGAGACGGAGTGCTTCAATGTTGCGCATGGCATTGTCGCATTCCTTCTGACCTGGAGCTGACTGTATGCTGGCATCTACCAACTGATTAATGCTCTCCGTAACGCTTCGTGCGGCAGCGTGCAACAGATTCTTTGCATTCGGCTGGCCAGGATCAGCTGCAATGGATTTGGCAGTGGAAAGCAGCGAGCACGACTGTGTGGACACATTTCGCAGGCATTCAATCATCTGTGAACGCACTGGCTCATCCGTTTGGGTTTGTCCAGCCATTTGCATGCTCACCGACAACAGATCCCGATAGTTGCCCGCAAAGTTCTGGCTGCTATCGGCCAGCAGGGCAGGACTTGCGTAAGATTGTACAATCTGTCCACCGGCGCTGCTCAACTGTTCGGCAACCTGCTTCAACTCGGACTGCAGCTCAGCATACGGGCGATTAGATGGTGGAAATTCGCTAACCGAAAGAATCTCGCTGAGATCGCTGACATTACGCAATGCGGCATCCACTTCACGCTGTCCGGGTATGCAGTCCACAGTGCGGGACAGTGCACCCGTTACATCTCGACCAGCTTGGGTGAGTGCATGAGGATCGGAGACTCCTTGCAGCGTGCGTTGGGCCTGCTCAATGAGCTGGGCCGAGCTTGTGACCACATCGTCGGCACAATCAATGATTGCTGGATTCTGGGTGGTCGCTGCTACGCCATGGACACTCTTGGTAAAGTCACCCAGGGCCAGAGCAGTGTCTCGTCCAGCGGCGCCAGCATAGCTGCGTTGTCCCTGCAGAACAGAGCTAAGCAACTGGCTCAAAGCAATGCCCACATTTTTGGCCGACTTGCGTAGATCATCGGCGGTATTCTCCACAGTATCTCCTGGTAGTGGACGCAGTTGACCCGCTAGCGCAGCTTGACGTGTATCATCCAACACATGATGAAGTTTGCGCACAGCTTCCAACGCCGATTCCAGCTCCTGTCCTCCGCAAGCATCCCGAGTACGTTGTGCCACCGAATGCAATTCGGAAACGCTCTGGCCAAGATACAAGGCACTTTTTGAAAGCTGCGTTGCCGCGGGTATATCAGTGACGGTGGGCTGCAGGGCTCGTGAAGATTTGGATACCTGAAGAGCGGGTTCAATGAACTGCTCCGCTGCCTCGATAAGATTAAGCTGGGCATGAACATCATCAGGCTGGGCGTGAGTCGTCTTCACCGAGGTAACTAAACGTGGTATGGTATCAGCAACACGCTTGCAATCCTGCAGCAGCGACTCCTTGGTCTGATGATCCTGACTATGCTGCACCGCATTCTGGGCAGCCGAAATGCATTGTGTGGCTGCCGAAGCGGCCTGCTTGGAGCAGAACTCCAAACGCTGGATGAGACCACGCTTCATGGCTGGAGTATTAGCAGCGGTGGTGGTAATCTCACGCAGTTCCTCGGCAGCGCGACGTAGGGCATTTTGATTATCCGAGTCGTGCGGATTGGAGGAACACAAGCGAGCCGCTTCCACCAGCTTGGCAGTGGCATCTGCTAGTTGCTTAGCAGCTGAGAGCAGGCGTCGCTGCATATCGGCATCCTCCTGCTGATCTGCTTCACCCTTGATGCTCTGTATGAGCTGGGCAGTGGTTTGACCCAAGGTGCGAGCATGACGCACCATTTCCTGGGGATCATTGGTGGATACAAGAATATCGGTGCCAATGATAACGTTCTCGACGGGACTCAGCTCCGTACTGGTGCGATTCGCATGCTCGCGGGTACTCAGCTTCACATGTTCCAGCATCTCCATTAGACTCTTGGATACATCACGTGCCGCGTCTAGAAGATCAGCCTTAAGCTTGGGATCATTGCTCGCCTCGTTGCACACCTCGCACAGAGAGTTGACAGCTCGGGCAACATTTCTGGCCGCTGCCTCCAACTGCTCCCGACAAGCAGCATTGTGCAGAGTGGGAGCCACCACCTTGGCGCAAGCAACCAACTGACTAGTGGCCAGTGCACATTGGCTAGCTGCTCCAATGACGCGATTGCGCGCCTGATCATCCTCACAGTTGGCAGCAATATTCTTGGCACGCAGCACCAAAGCAGCTGTCGTATTGGCAACTGCCTTGGCCAGAGCCAACAACATATCGTGAAGATCACGGTTCTCGGGTGCCTCCTCCTCGGCAATGGTGCTCAGCACATTAGTGGTGGCTTCACCCACACGGCTAGCAGCATTAATAAGGTTCTGTGGTGGTTCCTTGCTCTCTGGCTCAGCTGCCTTCAACAAGTCACTGAAAGCATTGCAGAGATTACGTGCTGCCTCCAACAACTGATCGCCATTCGTATCATTCTCCATGAGAGCAGCAATCAGACGCACCTCCTTGGTCACCTCGGGTATGGTTTGGGCAATTTGTGATACCGATGCCGAGATAGCCTCCGTATCCACCTCATCCGGATGCGAGGCGGTAATGATCTGTGCAGTGGCAGCACTCATCGTAGCCACATGCGAACTGACCGCCTGCTTAGAGGTATCCAACGTATTCTCGCGCCATTCAATTGAACGCAAATCGCTGCCCAGCTCCTGAATGGGTGCCTGCATAAGAAAAGATTAATATAGTTACAGTGATTTCTTTAAGGTTATATTCAGCTCGAGCTTACCTTAGTGCGCAGCTCTTCGTCAGCGCGTATTAAGACATCCTGACCAGCGGATATATAACCAAGCAGCGCACGCTGCGGCTCTGTTAGATTCACAGAACTAATGCGTACTTCCTTAGTCTATAAGATGATTTACAGGAAATATAGGTTAAAGATATATCTTTTTAAACGCCTAAAGATTATCACATACTTTGTGAAACTTTTCATGACCATTTTCTGTATGTTACGCAGCGTGTTAAGAGAATGGGAGAAATTTCTTAGTTAAGTTAGATGTGTTTTGGGTAATGTTTTGATGTGTTGTTTTGAGGTTATGTTCTTATTTAAGAGGTGCAGTGGCAAATAAGGGAAAATGGCATGAAATCAAATTTTAAGTGTTGTGGGACAGTTTGTAGGTCTGTTTTGGGTGGCTTTGATTAACTTACCGTTGGCGGTTGATGTGCATGATTAACCTGACCGACAAAGGCGCCGTACTGTACGCTCTGCACTTCGTTTTGCGTAAAGGTGCGTTCACCTGTTTAATATTGCCACAATTAAGAGGCGGTGTACCAAAATAAGAAATAAAATTAATTAGCTAAAGCCAAAAACTATAAACCAAGCAATAAAGCATAAATTTATAAATAAATCTATTGAAAAGCTGTAGCTAAAGTGCAGTTGACTATGATATTAAACACAAAACTTACCGTCATAAGGCCGCATAATGCCGGGATGCGCCAGACTTTCCAAGTTAAGCTTCTCCACACGGTTCGTTTCGTGTTGCAAGTAGGTTGCCCTGCAAATAACCATTTAAACTCATAAATAACATACTTCATTTAAAAATCATAGCTTTTAACTCACTTGGATGGCGCGACGGACTCCTCCACCATGGTAGAGCCCTCATCACCCTCGATACCAAAGTGATCCTTGGTGCGTTTCTTCTTTAGTATAATATCAATATAGCCCGCAATGAGCTGCACAATTTGCTCAGCTTCGGTCGTTTGCACTGAATAGTATTGGTTTGCATAGTCGCCAAAGTCCAGGGTGAAAGTATTTGGGGAGGCGCCCCAGCGACGGACTGTGGTCAGTGGCCACGAGATTAGAATCTCCTTGGTGCGCTCATCCAGACGCAATACGGAGTCTTTGGTAACGCCCAAGAGACGTGGCACAAGCTTATTCTTGCCATTCATCTTCTCCTTGACCAGAAAGAAGGTAACGCCATACGTGGGCAATTCCCTGGCTGTCTTCGTATACAGGACTTTGGCATCGATTTCGGATAGTTCCGCATGTCTTTTATGCTCCGCAAAGATCTTCTTCTCAATGCTCTTGACGCGCACATAAGATGTCGGCAAAAAGTCCTTCAGACTGTAATGAGAGGGAAAATTGATTAGTAAACCATTCGGGCAATGAACTTTATCATGCTGACTTACTCTAAGAAGCCGGGCTTATGCTTGGCCTCGTTGTGCGGACCAAATTGTATGTGCACCTGAATTCCAGCAAATTCACAAGCTGAAAAACGACATGAAAATATTAAAAACATAAAGCTAAAACTTCTTTTGACTGGTTACTTACCCTTATCCTGTGTAACAGGATGGGTGCCATCTAGGATGGCATCTCTGGCCTGTACATAGAGTAAATTCAGCTGCACAGGATCACGTGAGTCAATGTTCTGATCCGAGAAGAAGAAGCGACGTCTCAATAGAACCGTCTCTGACTCATCAATGCCTTGTTCGCGCAATGTGCGACCCACATCGACCCAATTCACTGGAGCGAAAAAAGAAAAAGAGTTAGTCTATGGACAGATAGATGGCGCTAGTTTTCTGCTACTTACTTTCATCATCGGTTTTGAGTTTCTTACGCAAACTCTCCATTTTGGCATCACGATCCTTTTCGGTGAACTTCCGCTTAAGCGTAAGTGTGCCAAATTTGTTGTCCGGCAGGTTCTCATTCTGTGCGTCATTATCCTCACGCACCAGGCCATACTCCTCATGATTGGTAATGCCAATCTTGGTACAGATAACCACCATCAACTGTGACACAGGCTGGGAGTCATCGACCAGAATGGTCTTGACAGCGCCATCCAACATGCGGACACGTAGGGTGCGCAGCTTGCGTCGATACTCGACCGTATCCTGATTATGCAGTATATAGTAGCCCAAGGTGCGACCGGCTTCCAGCCAAACACCCTGCTGATTCTGCTCATCTGAAATGAAGAGTCCATATTCGCTGGCTGCAATGAAGAACAAAGGAAAGCTATAGAGAATGAAACATCTGTTGGATTAGTTAATGCTTACGTTGTCCCTGAACCGCTTCGGCAAATTTATCGCGTATGATTTTGCATGCATCGAAGACTGTGGTATTTGGTTGGAATTGTATGGTCTTGGTCACTCGACCACCTTCCAGCTGTATGCGCAGCGATAATGTGGACATCTTTGCGTCTTCTTCCACGTCCTCGTCTCGGTCGTTCTAGTCCTAATCGTTTGCTTAAACTTAGTGTATTACGTGTAGAAATTGTAAAAGGCACTGCAAGTGAAAAAAAAACAACCCAGATAGGAAAACAGGCGTTATAAACATGATATAAATGGCCGTTCAAGTGTTATAAATAGCGCACCGAGCAAAACCAAAAAAACCGAAACCAAAAACCAAAACCACCCCCAAAGCACACACACACACAAACACTCACACACACTCAGATGTACGCACAAGAGATAGCCGTAGCCGTATCCGTAGCAGGGCAGTCCGGGCCGGGCCGGGCCACCACCCAAAAAGCAGACGAGCGACAAAAGTCGCTTCGCTGCTGCTGCTGGTGCTGCCGCTGATGAAAATCTTCTATACACACACACATACACACACACGAATGTAGTAGCACATACACACAGGGGGCACTTCAGTTTCCAAATCAAAACCCAGGCCATTGTAGTAGCAGCAGCTATGGGGTGACTTGCAGCACTCCCTCTGCTGATGTTACTGCTGCTACTATTTCTACTTATGCTACTGCTTCTAGCTCTGCTGCCCACAGACTCAAGCTAGTCATTATGCCAAGCAGCGACGTCGACGCCAATGTTGCCGCTGTTGCTGCGCCATTTTATGCGACATTAATGCCTGGATTTTTAGCTAAATTCACTTAATGCTCGGCTGCTCCCCGCCTCAATGCTTGTAATTGATTTTTTCTCTATCATCCTGCCCCGCCGCCCAACCTCAGCTCAGTTCAGCTCAGGTCGGGGGGTCAAAGGCAGGCAAAGTGTGTCAGCTATATCAACCACCCCAAAAACCCCAAAGCCGGAACACGATAGCATTATTTGCTTATGTAAAAAATCGATAATTTGCACAGCTTATGTTTTGGTTGAAGCATCCCACACACAAACTCAAACACACACACACATACACATACAAACGTTGGCATGCGGAAGCACTTGAAATTTCCGGCAAAAAGTGTCAGACACAAAAACGACAAACAGCTTAAAAGAGACCAAGCACAAACACACACACACAAAAGTACACTCGGTTAAAAATTTACATTTTGCCAGTTGGTAGAATGCCGATTGCTCCATATGGCGGCTTTAATTTGTAAACGGTAACTTTATGTTTATATGTGGAACTTATTTAGGATGCGCACGTCTGCTGGCCACGAAATCTGGCACGTAACTGAAAAAGGTTAACTCAAAAGTGGACCAGACTAGGGGATGCTGCGACGTCGACGGTGACGCTGACGTCGACGTTACCAACCGCATTTTCTGCTGTCTGTCTGACACTTGACAGAGAGAGAGCAAAAGAGTGCGCGCGTGAGAGGGTGAGCCAGAGAAAGAGAAAGAGAGAGCGACGCATGCGCATTGAAAATCTAAAAGTTTACTCAAAGGGTGCAGCCACAATAGCAAATATTTGAACCCTAGAGCGCGTGTAGAGTTTTTCTCTCTTTCGCTCTCTCTCAATGTGTGTAGACTTTACACGCCCGGCAACGGTTAAGGCAACTGTCCGCCTGAGTGGCGCCAGCCGGCAAAGTGCCAGCGATTTGCGCAACTTAACCCGCGCAGCACAAGCAACGGCAACGGAAGTGACAGAGAGGGGCGTAATCTGATCGGAGTTGAATAAAAACGGACTGCGCGCGAATCCCTTCGCAGAGGCACACACAAACCTGACAGCGAAGGGAGCGTGCGCAGGGCTTTATTTTAAATGATGTGTACATGAAAAATGTTTGGTTTATGTGGTAAAAGATGTAAAGGATAAAATTAAACAGAGTCGAGATTGGAAATTTGAGATATAAATAAAATGTTTTTTTACAATTTTATATTGCAGCAACTATAAGATTTATATCTTTATTGTGAACTAACATGAAAACTTAAGTTTTTACTTTAAAAAAATAATTTTATCAATAACAATATTCGATTTCAATCTGTTAAACACTTTTATTATTATATTTTACACTTGTTACTTGCTGGCAGCTTTTCTATTACATTGTGCCTGTGTGTACTCACATGAAATTCAATACCCATCCATTAATTCAATTAACAGTGTGACACACAACACAAAAAAAAACCGCCGTCCTTCCCCCTAAAACATAACCTCAAAACAAACAGACAGAATGAGACTAAGAAAACTGACAGTGTCACATAAAATGGGGAAAAAAGGACAACGGAGTTGTTGTCGAAGGATGTGACAGGGACAGGGACAGAGACAGGGAATGCAGATGGATTTCATAGAGAACAAAGACAAACAGTTGACATTGTATAAGAGACAAGAACTAAATGCATATTTATAGTATATGACCGATTTCAGACGAAGCCACAATGGATGCAGTGGGGGCGGGTTTAGCATTACAGCTGACTAGGGTTTCAATTGATGACTTTGTTAGCATTTTAACGATACCTAATAAAATGTAGAAACATTGAATGCTTTACTTAATTCTAGTGCGAAAAGTACAAAACTTAATCTCAATGCGTTTCCCCCCGCTTTCTGCTCTGCTCTAGTGACCACCAACTGGCGAATGCAAATGGAACTCTAAGTTTGGGCTGGCGACACGAGCTCTCACTAATTGGCAACCACTTTTCGCTCGGAAGTCACACTGTGCGGCTAATGGATGTAATTTACTGCCAGCTAAAACTTTTCTATGGGTCTTACTAATTAATTGCCTGAAACTGTGTTGTTGTTTTCAGTTGCTTTTTTTTTTGTGGATGCTGTTGTAAATGCGGCTTGAATGTGGATATTGAATCCGAAAAGTTGGTCGCTGGGGAAAGTATGGAAATCAATTGATGGTTCATGATTTCATAAAATGATTTTTATTGGCCTGTTAGACTAATGAATTTGTGTTAAATTATGATAAGCTTGCAGTTAATGGCTTCATTTGATGCGGGACATAAAGAAATATTAAAGTGAATGAGAGAACTTAATTGCTTTTGCAAGTTGTATGTATAAAACTTTCAGCGCTGACTGACTGCTATCAACGCACAGCTGAAGTGGTAAAAGCTAGCAGACAAAAACTTTTACACAATATAGACGCTTGAGGCGTGTATTAAGATATGATTTTGCAATATTTCAACTGTAAGGTATTAAAATATAAGGTCCGAAGTAATGTAAAAAGTCAGCTCGACTTAAAACTTCTTACTAAAGTGTGGAATAGACAAATAAAATGTATATAAAGTTTAAGTTTATATAATATATTCTTATACATTGATTAAAAAACTAATTAATAATACAAAAAATGTCAAATCTACTTTCTTCAAGATAAAATTCTTTACTTACTCATCTTATACATTTTAAAGCTCATCGACGAATTGTGTTTTATTAATATAACGTACGGATTATTTATGCGGTTTTCAATAAATTTCCGAAAGTGTTTTTTTTTATTTCAAAAAAGGCACATAGGCTTTATGTCGGGGCTTATGTTTATCAAGGCACACTCGGGTGTCGTTTGTTAAGTGTTTAATGTTGTTTTTTGTTGTTGTGTTACGTGTGTTTTTGTGTGTGTGTGTTTTAGTGTTGTGTTTTTTTTTTTTCAAGGCGTACGGGGTGAAGGGATTTTAAAAATCGTTAACTACGACGGCAGCACACGACGATCGCGAGAACCGATGGATCGGGACTCCTTATGAAGGCGACTGCACGCCGAGCTCTGAGGCACGTTTGTGGTGTTGTCTAACGGCGGCACGGAACACGCGTCCAGCCCGTTTTTGTACAAGAAATTGTACGGAACCGAAATTGGCAATAAAAAGGACCAAAACGCAAAAACAAAATGCTAACAAGTTTTCCTCTCTCTCTCTTAAAAATCCTTCTCTGTTTAAAAAGTAGCTAGCAAAAAGTTGCAACTACTGAGAGCTCCTCAATTAAATAACAAATAACATTAAAAATGCAATAAAAGCATTCTAGTTGCTAAAAAACGTTTCTTGTATATTGTATATACGTTAATAAATAGTTATCTCTATATCTATATAAATATGGTTAAAAACGTGTAGAATACTATTAACAAATTTCTTTTTTGTTTTTCTTTCTCATCTAAGGCAAATTAGTGGCAGAGTGTTATAGTTGTTGAGCCTAAGGCCTACGAATAACTATGGATTGACTTAGAACTATTAAAAACGCGTATTTAGTTTAAAAAACGTTTTTGTTAAAGGCACACGACGACAACGATAATGCGGCAAAGTAAAAATCGCAAACGGTTTTTTTCTTTTGATTAATAATTTTTTTTCTTTTTTTCTTTAAGGCACTTTTTTGGGCGTACTACTACTACTAAAATGAAAAGGCACGGCGGAACGAGTAAACGTAACAAGAAACTTAACAACTTTTGAAAAAACGTTAACGCAAGGCACTTAATGGTGTATTTTTCTTGAACACTTGAACTTGAAATTGAAATGTTGTAACGAAGAAGGACGCTGATGTTGTTGGTGTTGTTGGCGTAGATGTGGATGGCGGATGATGTCAGTCAGCAGCGCTGGCGTGTCCTGCCCGATCGGAGGCTAGGCCTAGAATGATGTGCTACGCCGGCGACACATCGTGCGCTTCTGACGCAAACATCATTCATGCCACAAGTCGTAAGCAATATGAAAATCAAACTGGCGTCATCCCGTCGACCAACAACACCAATAATACCAACAACAACATAGCAGCAAATAAAAACGGATGCTGCGGCGCGCATGCTCCAATGAAGGCTGAAACCGAACTATTGCCATGTCCTGCACGTGCAAGAGGGATGGGAGCAGCAGCCATAACCATTGCTGTAGCTGTGGCAGCAGCAGCAGCAGAAGCAGCAGCATAGATCAACCAACAGTGGTTGGGGGGGAGTTTGTCAGGGTGCACATAGCACTTTGGCTTTTTATTCCCTTTTTGGTTTTTGTTGTTTTTTTTTTGGGTAAGCAAACGAAAACAACAACAAAATCAACCACCAACTGTGCCACCCAATGGGTGGGCCATGGACCACCAATGGCTGCGTGCCTCGTCTCGCTGCTTATATACATCATCAACAACAACAAAAACAACGAGAACAACAACTAGAACAAGAACAGTAAAAGTAGCTATTGTTGTTTGCCTAAGTTGTATAAAGTTCCTATTTTTTTTACACTTTATGAATAATGTATAAATGAGCTAAACTTGAGCTAAAATCTTAGTTGCTGCTGCTGCTGTGTGGAATATCTTATTTTGGCTTAAATGACTTGAAGTTTTAATTAGCCAAGAGAAGGCAACGATTAATTATGCTGCAAGACTGCAAAACAGATTAAGTATACGCCTCAATGGCTGTGAACAGCGATTGCAGCTGAAAATTGGAAATAAAATAGACAAGTTAGCAACAAAACGCCCTCTGCTCTGCTCTGTGGATACAACTATTATTTGCACTCTCCCTCTATAAGACCAAGTCAAGTTAGCCAAACGTTGCCGCCAGAGAAAAACTCAACTGGCGCGACATTCTGGCGCCACAGCCACCATTTTGTCTGGCCACATAGAGTGTATAAGTGTGTGTGTTTGTGTGTGTGTTTGTGTGTGTATTGGTTGACGCGTGTGCGTAGGAGTCCTGCCTGGATTCCAAAAAGCAACACTCTCTGCTTTTCCTGGCCACAATTCACTTCTGTCAGCACAAACTGAACTAACATACAAAGAGATAGGGTATGAAAGAAGAGAGATAATCTTCTAAATCGCAAGTAAACCTATTAAAAGTTCTTTGTAGGGTATCTGAAAGTCTCTTCTTTTCTTATGCACACTTCCAACTGATTGCTTTTCCAGCGCCCTGTGTTTGTGTGTGTGTGTGTGTGTGTGGGCGGAATGTTATTCGTGGCAAGGATAAGAAAATGTCATGAAGCTGAGCGCCAATGTGGAGCCTTTTATATAATTTCCAACAATTTTTATTTGTGTTGAGTAAAATGAACACAAAAAAAACAAGTCGAGAAACTCGTATAAATAGCCTAGAAGACAGCCATAAAAATCACTGAGCACTGCCTATGGGGTCAATGTGATTACAGCAGAAGAAGCTCTCTGACATTCAAATCGTTGATTTATTTCAAACGAAAGTTATAGATATGAATACTTTATGTTCCACACAATACACGTTCGAATGCGTTTTATTTGCTTTAGGGGTAGAGTCAAAGTTAGACAGTCGTTAAACAAAACCTAACTTCTTAGGTAGTTTAACTAGGCAATGAAAAATAGAAAAGCATCGTAAAGTTTTCTTTCTTTCTTTCTTTTTTATGGCTGCACAAACATTTTGATAGTCAGCTCTAAAGAATGTTTATAAACTTGTTCAACTCAACACAAAAAAAACATAACAAATTTGCGCCTGAGTCATTGCTTAATTGAGTGATGTTTTTGGAATTTCTTTTCAAAATTTTATTTCTTATTTGTTTTCTTTTGACTTCTTGTACTCACCTCTATAAATAGTGCCAGGTTGAGTGAATCAGTTGCAGTTGGTTTTAGTTAGAATTTTTTATGGGTTTATTATTAATATTATAATGTTTTATTAGAAAGTTTTCCTGCTAATTGTTGTGGTTCGTTGTTGCGTTTACTTCGTTAATGTAGTTGCTCTTGTTGTTGATCTTCTTCTTCTTCTAGTTGCGGTTGTCGATTAAATATTGGTTTAAGAAATCTGTAAATAAAAAAGAGTGAGTAAAGGCATTAGTGCAATGGTCGAGTACTTTTTTTCTCTGTAATATAAATCTTTCAACAACAACAACACCAGAAGAAACAGCAAGAGAAAAAATGCACTCAAGTAAAGTTGCCACAGTGGCAGCCACCAACATCAAAAGATGTGCAACACACACAACACACGCACTCTCTGAAGAAAACTAAACGCACATTTTTTCCTGTTTTCATTTTCCATATTAGAAAAGCGCGACCTCCGCGTGAAGAGTTGCAGTAGTTGTTGCAGTTGTCTTCTTGGCTGACTGGTTGCTCTATCCCCATACACATATATGGGCAATGTGTGTTGGCATTGTGGTTATAATGCCACCAAGACAGCACACAGCTCAGTTGCAACTGCCACATATGTGCATAGAAGTTGCTGCCGCATATATACAAACTGCTGCTTAAGAATGTTGCACCCGACTTTTCCATTAGCGCATTTTGTTTATAAAAAATCAATCAACACCCAAAAGCCCAAAAGCTGAACGCAAAAAAAAACAAGCATGACCAAAATTGGACTCCGACAAGGAGCAGTTGCTGCTGCAGCTGGCCAAGAATGCGGCTATAAGCATTAACCATGGCTGCATAGTTACAGAAAATGAGTTGAGCCAAGCGCTTGACATATTTTTCAAAGAGTTCAACTCAGAGTCGGGCTGCAGGTGCAATCAGCTCAGTTTCAAAAACTATTTTGACACCCGCAAATGAAGACAAAAGTGGTTGGGTTGGAGGCGTGGGCGTGATCTTAATGTTGGCGGCGATGTTGGTGCCACCTGAAAGCGAAAATGCGACCAATTGTGGTGGCAGGAAACGTGGGCGGGCGGCAGCAGACGGCAGACGGCAACCGGCAACAAAAAACAAAACAACTCGACAAGTTGTTTGGCCGGGTCGACAACAATTTGGCCCGCTGATTGTAGGCCGATTGTGCATTCACCCATTGCTTGGCTCTGGCTCTGGCTCATTCTTGCATTTGATAATGGGGCACGTAGTTAAAGCGAACACAATCTGAGACCTTGGCATGATTCTCACAATTATCGGCATTTGGCTGGCACTATGATATCTTAGTAGGCGCTGTGTGGCACGTACGATCTGTGGGTTGGCTATAACATAATTGGATGGCAGCAATATCGTACTTCCATATCTTCAATGCTTCAATACTCAATTAACAAGAAACAAGCTCAAGTGCGGCATTTTCAGCTTGAAAGCTTTGAGCAGAGAAGCTTAGTTAAATTGTTAAATTAATTATAAGTTAATTAAGAATATTGAACACAAAGTAGGTTATTTATGATTATTTGATGCCTAAACAGCTTGGGAAATTGAAGATAAACTTAAACTTTTTGAGGTTAGTTGAAACTAGGAAAGAATAAGTCAGGTCAAGTGCTATAAATCCTAACAACAAAATGACTAACAGTGAAAAAGAAGAAATATTAACGAATTCCGAAATATTTTTCATTTCCTTTACACTTTCTTTTCATATTTTAAATACCAGGTGTGGCACTCAGGCGTAAAAAATGAAATTACACACATCTTTTCCTGATGTAACTTGTCCTACTTAGTGCCACTGTGGCTGACATAATACCACATATAAATCACATAACGCACAATAAATCTCATAAGTACAAAAAACCCGATGTTTCTCAAAGAAAAAACCCGAAATAAAAAGAAAAACCAAAAATGTGTTGAAAAATTGACTATGCGCAAAAGTTCAGCTAGGCGATAAAAGGCAGAGATTTTAATTAAACCCCCAAAAAAAAAAAACAACTCGCACAGCTTTTCTAGCTATATATTTTGTTATATAGGGGCAGTTGGACTAAAAATACTCATAGAAGAGAAATACACAAAAATCAACGTACAATTTTTTCAAGGTAAACAAAACATAATTCGAAAAGCAGCATAAATTGAGAAGATCCAATGGATTTTTGGTCGCTTACTCTGTGTGTTTTTAGCTTTATAGGGCGCATTAATGAAAGAAAAACAGCACTCTTTACACCCCCCACACCGCCCCTGGCGACTGTCACATCTTTTTTTCATGGCACACTGAAAATAGAACTCATCGCTGTAGAGGAGGAGGAGACAAACACCAAGACGATGACAAGATCAGAGCAAGCTAACAGAATGACCGGCAAAGTCAACGTCAAAAGGTGCGATCTTTGTGGGGCCAAACCAGTTTCTGGCCCATGATGATGATCAACATCATCATTAGGCTGGCAAATCTACAACGCCCCCAAAAAAAAACTAAAAACTGTGTGTATTAGATACAACTCATATATATGTATGCCGTCAGACGATTGCTTTGGTCTGTGCCAGCAACTACTGTGTGATGGGTAGGGTGAGGGTGAGGGAGGGGCTGTGTGGGACAGCTTTTAATTTGATTTTTACGCAAATGAGTCATCATTGAATTTTTAGATACTTTTTAATGTGCATTGTGCGAGTCATTTTCGAGGTCCAAACAGATGGCAGACAACGCTCTCAACTTTTGCCTTAGTCTATTAACAATTGATGTCAGCGGAAATTGCAATGAACTAATTTAACAACTAAATAATAGTCGAAGCGAATCTGTCACGAAATAGTTAATGAATATTTAGTTTATCAAAGGGTTTCCATTGTATGAACTGAAATTCCATTCGGAACTGCACACTACACCTATGAATCGCTCATTACATTCCTCCAACTTGTTTACACTGAAAGTTTACAATTGCATATTGATTTTCTCTTTATGTTTTCAAGTCAGTGAACTTAAGTTCCGCGTGTAGAGCTGATGGACAGTTTACAATATGAATAATATTGGGTAAACACAATTTAACTGTGGGCTGCTTGGCTTTTGTGGTCCACAAAGATAAGATTTCGCTTAAAATGTCGAAATGCAAATTGTGTAAAGGAAAAGTAGAGCAGCGCGATAAACAAACCAAATGCTTAAGTCAATAAACGCAAGAGTTAAAAGACAAATAAACCGAGAGGGAGAGAGCTAGAGAAAGACAGAGAAAGAGAGAGAGAGTTAAGACCCACCCAGTTGCTCAGCGGGTCAACTAGACAAAAAAAAACAACTAGATGCGAACTCTGACTTCGACTTGAAGTTCGACTTTGGGAGGTTTGGGAAAATGGCACTTTGGATGCTAACTGCAGATAACCCCAGCTGTAATTTGAGTAAACAAGACGTTGAGTCGACAACGCCGTTGCTGTCGTCGTCGTCTTCGTCACTCGTGGCAACTCTTAGTCTGCCACACAATGGCGCACAAATTTTGTATCACTATTAAGCGACAACAGCAACAACAACAACGAGCAGTCCATTCTGAGTGTAGCTTATTGATGGCAAAATCCAGATAAAAGATGCATTAAAAGTAACAAAATACACAATAAATAAACACAAACAAAAGCAAACAAACAAATCAAATCGAATGACGTTCAATGCGTATAAGATACGAGAAAAGGGGGTGATTGTGGGTGTGCCGTATACACACGCAAGTGTGTCTCGGTGTGTGTGTGCGTGTGTGTGTGCGGTTGAGTTGGCCTGTAACTTTCAATTAGCCTGCATCATCATCAAGGTGGTGGCAAGCAAGCAAGCAAGCAACAACAACAACAACAACAATATAATAATGACAACAAATTATGTCAACAGATAAACATCTCTCGAAGCTAATTAAAACCCTTTTCAATAGAGCACGGGGCGGAGATTAAGTCAAATTAAGGTTCACTTATGATATCAAATTTTCGTACTTCTAACAAAGATCAGATTTTGACATTTATCTTTGCTTGAGTCAAATGCCAAGCCAAGTTTTATATATGGTTTTGGTTGCCAAACAAAATACGCAATTTGCAAAACTATTCCCAGGCACTTTAATCTTTAGCAACTTCTTCGCCAACAACAACAACAACAACAGAGCTCCTACTCCTACTGCGTGAGTTTTCTGCGCTTGGTAGACACAGCAGAAAAATTAGGCTCCCGCCAGTCGGGCTCCAATGGATTTTCGCACAAACGGAGTGCCAAAAGAGACAAACACAAATATACATATGTAACCATATATACACACACATACATATATATATATCTGAGTGTATGTACATAATGCTTGGGCGTCTCCCGTTTGGCATGCGATTTGCGTAGCCGGGCAGCAAGCAAACAAGACAGGCAGCAAGGCAAGCAGGCAGCAGGCAGGCGAAAAGCACTTGAATGCCACATTGCATCCATAAACTAAATGAGAATAAGACGTAAAATGCGAAATACTTTTTACACTCCCCAATAGACTGACTGACAGACAGATGGACTGACAGACGGACACAAAGCCGTTCATTGATTAACAACTGCCCCAGGCCCCACCGCCCAACCCACTATAACCAAGGCCAGGCGAGAAAACTGATGATAACTGTCACTGGACACGCTATATACAGAAAGAGAGATAGAGAGAACGGGAGAGAAGTGGGGTAACTGCAGCAGCATATCAATTCACTTAGGGGAATGAAGATTTGATTGGGTGTGCTCCACACACACACACACACACACACACACAAACACACATTCCACAATATTTGTGTGAATTAACAATTTACGAGTAGATAAACTTGGCAAACATTGTTATCTTATTTTGAAACGAGCATGTCTTGCTCTATTTGATTAGCTAAAACGATCCTGAAATTGTGATTAACATGTTAAAGATAGTTTGAACAACATATCTAAAAGTCCCATTCGATTAAGTTTTTTCAAGTGTTTTTCATAACAAAAGAGTTTTTAGATCAAGTTCCATTCTGTTTTACTAACTTACTGAATGAATAACGCAATTAACATTCTAAATATGTATTTATATAAGGCAATGACGTAATTAAACAAAGGTTTTTTGATTCATGATGTACGTCAAGTCAAGTCAAGTCACAGGGCCAAACAGACCCAACCCTCTTTTCCATGATAAACAAAACAAATACAGATATAAATATACATATATATATATATATAGAGTGCGTATATAATCAAAAATAAAATGCATATACAACTTTATTTTTTGCATAAATCTTTTCATTGACCCAAACAAGGCGACTTAAGAGACTTGAGAATTTTTATGACGAAGGCGAGCAACAACAATCGCGATGACTATATATAGAACTTGAATGCAAATGCACGCATCTCACATCAATTTTAATGACTAAAATTTATGTATGAAAAAGATATAATTGTAATAATCCTTATCAACACACACACAAACACAAAAAGTCGCCCCGTCAACAGCAGGCTTCCTTCTGGCTGTATGTGTGGGGATGACTAAGCGCCAGCTTGGAGCTGAGTGTGCAAAACACGAGAAAACCAAAGAAGAAAAAGAAGCAAAAAATAATAAAGGGAGAATCAGTTGAAAGTCGAATCGAAAGGAAATGTTCGAAATTCCAATGAGGTTGCCCCCACACACAAATAGTTTTTGTGCTTTTCTCGGTTCGGAGTCGCCACCTCCACTTGCCACTTGAGTTCCGCGTAATTAAGAAACATTCCTAAACAATAAACTATTTATGTATGCCGTAATATGGTCAAAATGCCTATCGAAACTCAATAGAAAAAATTCAATTTCATGTTGTTGTTGTTATTGTTATTGCAGTTGTTGTTCTTTCTGGTTTGTTGCTCATAGTAAACATGTATTTTTAAGTTTATTTTGCGTTTTTCCAGATATACCCTGGAACTTTAAAGAAGTTGGGGAGGCAGTAAGAAAGATAAATATGTTTTTGAAACAAAGAAATGTGATTGAAAAGTATTTAAATGAATTCTTTTAAGCATTTCCTTACTAAAAATATGTTTCAAAATAATATCCCAAACATTTTATATGGTATCTTCAAGTCAAGCTCTCATTATTAGGGCACCTTGTTTTGTGTTTTTGTTGTTTTTTTTTTAGATTTCTACTTTTGTAGATTGTGTTTGGGTTGTTGTTTCTGAAACATGTGTGCGGCAGCAGTTTGAAAGGCAACCCAACAAGCAGAAGTATCTGTATCTATGTATATCGCTATATAAACATACATACATACAGATATACGAATGTACTTATATGTATGTATGTATTTGTATATTTTCTTGTGTGCAGTGCACAAATGAAAATGCTGAGGCGTTAAAAAAATAGAGCACACAGTTGTTATTTTTGTATTTAATTGTTATTGCCGTCTATAGTGTTGTTGTAGTTGTTGTTGTTGCTGTTGCTCAGCATTTGGAGCAATGTATTTTGATACGATACAAATTTCTTGCTTAATTTGTTTTAATTGAGCTTGAAACATGAGGCAAACATTTGCTTTTTGGTGTTATTTGTTTTTATGCTTCATTGGCATACGTTAAACCAATATGTTTTTTGTAAATCTGTGATATAGTTTCAATATCTTAACTAGCTGAAAAACTCTTCTAACTAAAATCGCACTCAAAAGTTCCGTAAAAGTGATAATAAAAGATATATTATTATAAAACTCACGTAGAAATCACTTTTTACAACTTTAACTTCCCAAAATTACCAGCTAAGATCGTAAAATAAATAAAGTACGTCTTGAAATAATATTGAGAGAAACTGTGCGTAAACAATTCGAAAGTTGTGCGACAACAACTCATTTGGGAGCTCCAATTGGACATGGGGGCAGACACATAGACAGACAGACAGACAGGCGGACAAGATATTGGGGAAACAAGTGTAGAGCAAATGAATTGAATACGAAAAAACGAACTCAATTAATAAAGCATGCAAAATGCAACCGATTGAAACGTGTGTCCCAAAAGTGACGCCCACTAAAAACCAATTCTCACAACTGGCCAAAGTACATCGAGTAACAAATCCGATTTACATTTTTGTAATGAATGAATGTTGTGTTGTTGTTGTCACAACTGTGTTAGTGTTAGTGGAAGTGTGTGTTTGTGTTGGTTTCCATAGAAAATGAATGGTAGACGCAGCAGTTGTGGAACGGATGCATAAAGCGACCACGTCCAAAAGTTAAAGCACACAAACAAAGCCCACACACAAAGCGACACAACATTTTTACGAGAGAGCGCGACAATTTTGAGAGCGTTGACATGAAGTGAAAATGAGCTTTGATTTCTTTATGTGTGATTTGTTTATGTGGCTCAGTGGCCCAGACCATAAATGTAGCGTTTGAATAAGGTCAAAAAGAGACCACAACAACAGCAACAACAACAACACACAACAAGCATTGATATTTGACAAGATAATGGAGGAGCGATCGAGCAAAGCAGCAGCAGCAGCAGCAGAAATACGCCCACAAAATCAAAAAAATGCCACAAAAGCCGCAGCGAAATTGTTTTAATTTTTTTTTTTCGTTTTTGTTTGTCATTTTTGCCATACGATCAAAAAAACAAAACAAAGTGTGGAAAATGGCACAAAACGTTAACTGTGTGGCCCAAATGACTTATGACAAAAAAATAAATAATTTGTATATAGAAAACCTCAAAATGAGCGCACAGAGATCGAAATAAAAACAACAACTTATGCGCACGTATCTTTAAGATAAATGTATGTATGCATATGTGTCTGTATTTCTTAAAAACACATAGCAGCAGGCGGATCAGCGAGGGCTGTGGAGGAGGACGTCAAGGCAGTCGCTGTAGTAGCAGCAGCAGCAGCTGGCTGTCTGTCTGTTAGGCAAACTAGCTGGCAGCGCAGCATACATTAACACTCTCTCACTCACACACACACAGAGACACTGAGAGATAGATGTACAAATCATATGTATAAACGAAATATAGAATGAAAATAACACTAATAAAATAAAGTCAGGGGCAAGAGAGCTACGTCAGCGGCCAGCGCGCGCTTGCTGGCGATGAGGTAATTCACAAGCTGTTTTTAACTTTATGAGCACAAGATACAAAAAAATACAAAATAAAACACAAACTTTTATGCTGCTACAAATATGTTGAAAAAGTTTGGGGCAAAAAATGCGCAATAAGGATTTAAGTTTTGCATGCGCTGCGCAGGCGCTAAGCACAATGGTGACGCGTGGGCGCACAGCACAACGCGTCAAGATTACACAATTAATTAGCTTATTTTGCTGTTGGTATTTTATTTGTTATCCATGAATATAACGCCATATGTCACGCACTAATACACGCAAAGGCCGTAGCACACATTTAGAACAGACAAAATTTGACGATAACTGCTTGCACATGTATGCATGTGTTAATATACCTTTTGCTTAATTTTCTGCCGTTTTAAAACTTATTTATTGCTTTTTGATATTTGAACTTGAATATCGCACATATGTACACACACTCACAGAAGCAGAATAATATTTTTATATATATGCACGCATATGTAGTTATCGATATCGGCAACGGCACGAATCGGCACCGACGACGGCTAAAACTCAACTGAGGCGCGTCTACAACAGCGCGCCGACCGCAAGCGGCTCAAGAGAGGAGCAGCCCAAAGTGAGAGCCAAGTGAAGAAATGAGCGCCACAGTTACGGCACCTGACGCGCTCATCTTGCTCTTTGGCGCTCGATCGTCTTGGCAGGCAAATGTAAACAAAACAAAAAGTGGAAATAGTTGACGAGCGGGAGAGAGAGAGAGCGCGTGAGAGAGTGAGAGGACGAGGTGATGGACCCATGCCAGTGGGTGCATAATAACAACAGCCACAACAATAACAACAACAGTGAATGTCGTGATGACTAATTTCTGTAAGCGACGGCCAATATTCAGTGTTGTTGTTGCTTTTTTGTTTTACAAATTTATTGCAAAGACGCAAAAGAGGAAGCGACAAATTGGAAGTGGATGTGAATTAAAAAAAAACTGTTAGTCACTCTAAAATTAGTTGGAAAAAGACTTCATTCATTCATAGACAACCATTGTGCGTAAACTTGTTGAAACGCACTGTGGGCAACCAACAAACATTTGTCACACGTTGCAAGCCAATAAATTAAATTGAATTGAATAGTCTAAACTCCACAATGCCTGTATGTAAATGCAAACTGACAAAAAAGTGTGTAAACAAATGAGACGCAAAGCGAAACGAGTTTCTTGATGATGCCCTCCTCAGATTTTTTTTTTTTTTGGTGAATGAGTTGATGAGTCGCCTTTCTGGACGACGCCCCTTGTTTTTCAATTATGCTCAATTATTGACACAGTCATTAGGCAATTGATAAAGTGACTGACTCTACGCGTTCCCTCCTGCTGCCTTAGCAACAACAATTGAAAATGTGAAATCTTTAAAACAGCGGGAGATGAACACGCGCTTAGAGTCCGGGCTCCGATTTCGTTTCCAGCAAGGGTTGCAATTGCAGTTAATTAAAGGCAATTCGCATAGTCTGAGAACTGAGAGAGCGAAAACAACTCAATCAGTTGCTGTTGTTGCTGCATTCTTTGCTTTTTCTGTGACAGCTTTACGAAGCAGCTGAAGAATGCTTACTTACTACTATAGAGTCTATAGAGGAAGACGTTGACTTATCTTATCGCCTCAACTTAGTTGTGTGCGGTTTAATCGTACAGAAAGTTCTCCGCTGGCTTCTCAATCATTGCCGATAATGAAGTCAAGCACAAATAACAATAAAGTTGATAATTTGTTGCCTGCCTGCACAGGCACAAGAAGTCTTCAGAAAAATGTATTTTATGTAGTATATGCGCATACTTACTATATAATATCAAATTTATAGTTGATGTTGTGGTTGAATTTCATTTAATCTTGAAAGATCGGACTGAAGAAATTAAGTAAGTCATCAATTAGGTTCTCTCTGGTAATGAGTTGCATATAAACAAGAATTTGATGGGACAGCCTGTCATATAAAGTGTTTTGTTTATATTTAAAGACTTTTGATTTGATTTTGGGTTTAATCAAGTGCAAGACACCTATAAATTATACACATATTATTTTTTTCTAGCAGAAACGTGATATTCCTTAGCAATAATTAAATTACAAACAAGCAAGACATTAGCACAGTTCTGTGTCCACCAAAGTTGCACTTAATTAGCATAAAAAGCAAACGTCAAAAATAAAGCAACAAACAAACAAGCTCAAACTGACACACAATCGCACACTGACGCACACAGACACGCATTTGCACAAATTTAGTCACAAGCCATATGCGGGTGGCAATCGGCAAACTGACGTAAAGAACTCCAGCTGGTCGTGTAAACGCATTAATTGGCTAGGCGGCGCCAGAGAAACGGGTCAGAATTCGCGTGACCATCATAACAAATATGTAAAGGGCGCACATTGGGGACTGGGTGCTGCCGTTGACCACCCCAATGAATAGAGGGAGCACCCGCAGCAAAAACAACAACATAAGTTGGCAGCTGAATTTGCACTTGCTTGGTTTGCATGCACACAACACAAAAACTTTAATTTCTTGAATTGCACACGTTGGTTCTCTTGTTTAATTATTATAAACTTACAGAATTGCGTGAAAATACAGGTGCGAAGATAGTTAAAAACGTAAAATTATAACAACACAATAAAACAGGGCGATAGAGTGAGTCGCGCTTATCGATACTTGCAGTGCAACACTGTCCCAGCTATCGACACTCATATATTGGTTGTGGTGGCGATAGACTTGAATGCGATGTTTCGATAGTTGCGCATGACTACTAAAGCAGGTGTGTAGTGGGCGGTATTTTTAAAACGCATTCCAAATTTGCTACTTAAATTAAAGTTAAGTCTTAAAGACGCTGTGTAAAAAGTCACACACAAACAATGACAAGAACATGATTAATGATAGTCAAGATGCTTGCGCGCACCCCCACAAGTCTGCTTGATAAATTTGTCTGCCTTTCCTGACTTTGCCTGCCAGCGATCAGCACTTCCGGCGTGATTCTGTGCTTTTGGCTGCCAGGCGCAAAATTTCAACCCCAAGATAACAATCTCATTGCTGTTTGCCAAAAACAAAAACTAAAATCTTAGCCAGCACAAAAATACATGTAATAGAAATCATAAAAATAAAGGAAAATTCATGACTTTCGCAAAAACTCAGCGGACCGCATATCGTGCGACATTTGTAATTGGATGGGGGAGGAGGGAAAAAAAACTTAACTTGACTAAGCGCTTAGTGCTGTTTATGCTGTTCTTCTCTCATTGGGGTTGTAAGGCAGCTCAGCGAAATAAAAATAAATTTTATGTTCCTGTTTTTCGACAACGACTACAACTGACTTTTTCCACCCATATCATATGCGTAATTTATGCTACAGAAACATCTCGAGCATAAACAGGAAGCAACGTCCACAGTCCATTCGAGACAAGTTGTAGTTGCTGTTCTTTTTGTTGTTGTTCTTGTTGTTGTCGCAAATTCAATTAATTTCAATCGAACGCCTGTCGTTTTGAGCATCCGGCATTGATGCCCGATTTCGATCCCTTTCCGTCGATGTACCCAAATAGATAGAAAGATTCCATACAGACCAACGTTCGCGCCTATAAATCTATAAATCTCGGCCCATGCATGCGTTCTCTCTGTTATGACGGGAGTAACCCATACGCTTGAGACATGTACATGTATGTGAAGTCCTGCTGCGTCATTGCTTTGGTTCCGCTTGAGTTTCTGGCGGCGCACAAAAGATTTATGTCACTTTGTTGGCACAACAACAAAATCCTTTTCTTTCCCATCTCATGTGTGTGTGTGTGTGTATGGACTTCAAGTGACCCACTTGGGACTCTTACTCGGATTTCGGATTTGTTTGCTGACCAACAGCAGCACTAATTGAGCGATCTTCCGGTTGGCTAATGGGTTAAAAGTGTTCTGGTTTGAGGCCATATATCTTCTGGCATAGCTGCGATAATTTCGGCATTTTATCAACCAAAATGTAAGGGTTTTTGTTTCTTGTAAAGATTTATTGGCTTCTAATTCAGTGCCAGCATATTCAGTGTTTTATTGCCAATAGAGTTTTACAATGGGACTCGGGAGATGCATTTAAATGATAATTTTTAATTGAATATCAAGTTTTTTGAAGAAGTTTAACTATTATGATAGTTAAAACTTGCTTACTTAACATTTTTATATGTCTATCACTACATCTTTATAGATTCCAAAACCAAGTTTGAAACTTCTTCCAATTAAACTGTCAAAATTGCTGCCATGTAGTAAAATGACTGTGAAACTAATTTTTTGAGCATTTCAAATGGCATTTGCATATAAAAATAAAAAAATATATTGAAGACAATAAAAATTTATGAAAAGCCATTAAGTGGCGTTGAAAAAACAAGCAAACGACTACAAATTGCTGGCAGCCGTCTGCCTCTCAGGCCATACTTAACTTACTTACCCCTTAACCACGTTTGTTTGAAAGTGAAATTGTAAGGGTTCGAGCCACAAATTATTTTTATAGCTGCCAACGATCCCATAGAGAGAGAATACAGAGAGTTATGCGCCTTATGACTATGATAATCATGATTATGACGATGACGATGATGGGCACTTCATAACTTAAACTTAAACCCTTGACAGTGCCGGAATAGACGTCTGGGTCGTAAACTGGGCAAAAAGTGAAATGAATTCAACCAACTTATGCAATGTCACTGTCGTCTGGATCATGGTCATGGAAGAGCACAGTTTTAATTGATGACAATTTCATTAAAATCCATGGCAAAGGGGCGACACTCCTTAAAATCTAAATCTAACTTTGGAGCACGGCGCAGGGTAATAAAAAAGCGAGTAAACATGCGACGCGTGGGCGAAGCATGTTGCTATTCCTGGAGAGCTGGCGATGCGTGAAGGATGCAAAAAGTTAATCGCTCAGGCGGTCGGACACAACGACAACGACAACACAACACTTCGGTATCGGGATCTGGACAGATGTGTTAATGTACACACAGTATTGTGCAGGGGTATTTTTTATTACCCATACCCCGGACAGGATTCGCTGCTCTGTTTGTGCACTTGTGCACCAAACTCGAGCGCAATAAGTAAATTGCGTAAATTTATAGCTGCGTAAATTGTTTAATGACTCAACACAGTCTATTTATCCGGGCCGTGGCATGCACGGACATAACCTAATGGTTGTTTGAGGTCGAACAATTGCGACGGGCATTTTGTGGCAGGGTAAATAGAACACTAGTTGGAGGCAAGCGGAAAATGTGGCATGGATCAGAGGTTAAATAAGATGAGAAATCAAAAATCATCACTTTTAATTGTAGAATTCTTAACAAGAAATAACTAGTTTTAAAAATGAAAAACAACTTAATATCAGAAACATTTTGTTTTGAAGCATTAAGATTCGTTCAAACTTCTTATTTTTCGGAAAAGTTTCCTAAACACCATAATTTTCTTTTATTTCATTCATTCGACTCAACCGAATGGTCAACCAATTCCTACTATCTTTAACCATTTATCTTTGTGTGGTTCGCTCTTAGCCAAAAGAGTAATTAAACAAGCATTTAACATGTAACTGCTCGCAACGCCCCAGAGATGAGCTGAGACAAGGACTCACAAACATTCTGTGTGAGTTAGATAACCATCATTACCTTGAGGGGGAGAACAGTAACAGGCAGGCAGGCTAGCTCAGACGAAGAGATAGAAAGACAGACAGGCAGTTTCCGATTCGCTGACTTGTCGCACCCAGTCAAAAAGCCCTCAACGATAAACGTCGCTGATAGCATAGCATTTATCAAGGAATAACAACTTGTAACAACAACACACGAACAACAACAACAGCAACAACAATATGAAGCTCTCAAGCACAATTGAGTTTCAAATTGATGTCACCATTATCGGGAGCTGTCATCTAAAATAGCGCATGGATGCGAAAGGAATGGGGGATGCTTTTGTATCGCGTGTATTTATTCTTAATTTTTTCATCATTTATCAGCGGGAGTTTTTGGGCGCCCCTTAAACATTTTCACATGCCCGCAATTGCATATTTATGTAGATGTGCAATGTGCAATTTTAGTTTGCGTTTCGATTTAAGTGCTCGTAAATAAAAATCCAGTCAAGCAACCCCTCGCAACACCCCGACCATTTGACCCACCCCCTGCCCGGATGAGTTTTGCCGAGGCTGTCAAAAAGGCAACGGGAAAAAGTTTGTAAACAAAACTAATGCCGACATGGGTGTTGATAAAGTTCTCCAAGTTCTCGATGCCGCCGTCGATGTCGTTGTCGTTGTAGCCGCCATCCGCCATCCGCTTATTGAATTGCACTACACGCTTGATTGCCCGCTAAACGGATGTAAGAGAAGGAGTCGGAGCATCAGCAGGGGGAGGAGGAGCAGGAGAATGTGTTTGGGAATAGCAAGGCAATTCGACTCATATGCGTACATTGAGGACAGCAATGTGTGACATGTGGATTCGTCATACCAAAAAGCGCAAAATATTATCCAGTTTCGAGATTTTGTTCTGGTTTTTCGCAAAAATCACAAAGGGTGGAAAGTAGACGAAGAGTTTTTCAGTTTCCCATCTAATGGACTATCCCATTGTCATCTAAACTGCAACTTAATGGCATGAGAAAACATTAAACATGTGCCGGGTTTTCCAATGCTTCATGGTTAAATGTGAAAGATTTCTTCATTTACATTTTACTGAAACATTACACTGCATAATTTGAAATGTAAAAACAAAACTTATAACTGTAAAGAAGTCATTGATAACTATTTTTAATACTATAATAATATTTCAGTGTGGCTCAAGAAATACTTAAAAAAAAACATAGTCAAATGTTAAAACATGAGTAAAAAGACCATATTTTTGAAAATTTGTTTATTTATGAATTCTATAGCTAAGAAATTGAAATATTTGAAATATTGGTTTAATATTGACAAAGGTATGGCTATGGAACACTTGTCCCAAGTTTATGTATTGAAATTGTTTTGTGATTACGTAAATACCAGAAAGCTTAGATCCAAACCATAGTTTCTTAAAAAACCAGATAATATTTCTGAAACTTATGATCGTGAAAAGCTTAAATATGTTCTGAGGTACATATTTTTTTCAAGTTTTTAATAATTCTAATACTATTTTTTAAAAAGAAAGTTTTTATGCACCTGGACAATGTATCATAATTTTATTTTCTCTCTGTCCTCAGTTTATGGGTTATTAAGTTAAATCTTTAGCAATCTATTATTTGTTTCAGTTAAATCTTTGTTCAAAATCAGCGAGGTCAGACCACAATATCTGAATCAAAATTTTACTTAAAAGTCTACATAATAATAATATTACTACTATGTTCTAACTGATTTTTCCTCAGTTAGTAAGTACTTTTTCTTAAATATTTATATGAAATTTTATCAAATAAACCTAAACTTTTCTTTAACATTGCTGCAGAAATTAACTTTAAATATTTAAAGTAACAGTAAGCATACAAGTTATTAGCTAATTAGCAAAGAAAATCACTTAAACAAATTGCAACAATGTTTAATCCAGTTGCTATACAAAACCTAATGCCGATTTTCCCCCTAGGATCGGATGACAGTTATGGAAATTTATGATTCATTACGATAGATTTAAGCTGCGTTAACTGGAACTGCCACATTCTGTCCATACATATTCTTCCCGTTGCAACGTTATCCCGTTGTTTGCGCAACATTTGTCACGCTGCCTCGTCTATTGTGGCCAAAGGATGCACGATACATAGATTCCACCCTGTAACATTGTAATAACTTTGACTTTGATTTTATTTCCCTTTTTTCTTCCACAAATATTGCGAATCTGTCCACGTTGTGTAACTGGTTGGGGATTTATGAATTTCATTTACTAATGGATTGTGGTAAGCGCAAAAAAAAATCCACAGATGTGCAAATATGTATGCACAATGGATTATTAAAGTTATGCGACACTTCAAACTATAGAAGATTTTATGTAGTGCAATAGATATAAAGTGACTGAGCAAGAGAAAAAATATTGTAAATACAAATTGAAACGAGTTTAAGCATTGCTTTTACAGATTGCATTTCAAACTATTTGTTTTATGACAATATATCAGATTAGAAAGAACTTAACTAGCTTAAGCACTCTCACAAAGGTTAAAAAATTTATTTTACATTAACAAATTTGGCTTGGTTTTATAAGTTTTCATCAAATTTTCATATTTTTGGCTGGTTTCCCAAACTTTATAATAAATTCGTTGAATTTAGTTAAGGAAGCACTCACACATAATCGTAACGTAGCCATTTTGTACGCCTGACTGTCTGCCTCACGCCGATTGGCTGTTATAAAAATCTAACAACCTTTCAACTCCCCACACCAGCCAAAAGCATTCAGTTTGACTGGTCCTGCGCAGTGTTCACTATTCGGATGTACATAAGATGCGTGAAGCTTACATAAGCACTGGCTATGTACGTACCTACCAATATATGTATATGTAGCAGGCTGTGGCAGCTTCCATCTAACCCAACCAAACACGAACCCAAACCAAAGAAGGAAAAAAGAATATATTTATAACTTTGCCGCTGACTGCTGTTGGCTTCTGTCCATTTATCTTTTTGGCTGGGGTTTTTTTCACTCGATTGGGGAGGACCTCAAGCCCTGGCAATTGCCTGTCCACAATACCACCAATGGCAGTAACATTTTATGGGCAAAGTTTTTGCTTACCCACCCATTCTCTGGTTCGCTGCAATGTCGCCAAAGTGGCGCCATTTTTGCCGCATTGTCGGTAAAAACGTTGAATTTGCACTATTTTTATTGTTGAGTAGTAAAGTTTATGTAAAAAAGTAAAATCTTTATTTCATCAATCCATTGAATAGTCAGTTGATTTCTTTTTTTATAAATTGTCTTATTTATTTTTAATCTAAACATTGAGACTGGAATGAAAAATAGAAAAAACAAATAAAATATTCAAAGAAAAACACGTTTCTCATTATTATAATAATAGTAAAAAATAATCATCAATTAATTTTCATAACAAAACTTGAGAAACTTGTTTTTTTAGTATCGCATCTTTTACTGCGCAATGCATGATAAGACAAAAATCGAAAATATAGTAAGTCTGGAAGATCTTGGAGCCAACTTAAATAAAGATTTAAACGCTTTAGCTCAAGTAACATAGTATAAAAATCATAATGTATTTATTTGCTAAATTTACGGAATTCATTATGCATTATAGTTAATATGTTTTTCATTCATGTTTTACATTTTTCTTTTTTTTTGTTTATATTGAAATGCAAAGTTCACGACTGTGCACAAGAGATATACACAGTTTTGAGAGTAGACCGAAACTTTAGACTTTTGGCTAAAACAGATAGGTTACAAACACAATTTGATGGGAGATGGATTAGATGGGGATCTACTAGTGAACTAAGGACTGCTCGTTTGTTTTTATCATGTGGCTTTTGTCATGAGGCTTTCATTGTTTCATTATTCTAGTTACTTGTTCGCATTCGTATTGAATTTTCGGACATCTGACATTTTGCAAAAGTCAATTAGATCTAAATAAAGAATTATTCAATATTGTAGAGCAGTCTACACAGAAGTCTTAAGTATTTTCAATTTCAACTAAATTTAGTTGTCGCCTAGTCAGGTGTGTGTGTTGTTGCTGATTGGATAACTGAAGAGAACGCCTAGTAGAACTTTTTCGCTTGCGCCTCGCTGCGGTTCCTGTGAAGTGTACAAAAAATATATTTTAGATTATGCACACAATAGATAACGTTTTTGGCATATTTACTTGAACATGTTATAGATAAATACTAGCAGCAGTTGCACAGCGGTAACGCTTAGGAACAACGTGACACCCACACAGTTTCCGGTGGGACAAGGTGCCGTCTGCGCCGCGCTTGGTGGCATACCCAATCTAGAAGGCACAAACACAAAGATTAAATAAATGTCCAAATATTTGCATGATGCGAAAACTCACCTCTGACCCACATGTGAGATGCCCTGTTTGACCTGGTTCATGCCATCGCGCATCTCTGCTATCAATGTTTGTACATCGTAGCCCGATGAGGATTGAATTTGCGCTGTGGGCGCATTCTTCTGAGTTAGTTGAATGTTATCAGTACGCACATTGATATCGCCGGCCAGCTGGCGTATTTCTCGTATAGTATTAAGCAGAACATTTTGATTGGAAATCAGCAAATCTATTTCTTGCCGGGTGACTCCGCCTACTCCGGCGGGCAACTGTTGTACAGGCGCACTACCACCCGCTGGTGGTGGCAGGGCTTGGCCAGCATTAGCTGCTAGACCACGTGAGACTAGTGAGAGTGTGTTCTCCTGCCGTCCAAGAATCTCGTCAGCTTTGCGCGAAAGTTCGCGCAGATGATCAGCGATTTGACTCTGTCCCTGCCAGATTTGACGCAGTTCACGTTGATTCTCCGACTCATAGAACTCTTCCCAGTCTTCTTCTTGGTCTTTGTGCTGTAATAAAGTGCCAAAAGAAAAGCCATTTAAAATCGACGCAGTATCAGCTCGTTATCAGATAACGCCAGTCTATCACACACTAAACTGTCAACGTGGATTAGAGAATAGTTATGGCCACAAGTAGCCAGCTATAATTGATATGACAGTTTGGTGGCTGGCACACTTACATGTTCATCTGGATGTTCCTTTTTGTATTCCTGTTTCTGCTTCTCCAGCTTATCCTGATACTCCTTGTATTCCGCCGTTAGCTTTTCCTGGTTGTCCGCCTTGTGTGCGTCCTGCAATTGGCCAGCAGCATGCAGGGATGTGGTCAAAAAGTGGAACACATCGTGATCATCAGCCAAACCGCCAGTGGCAGCCGATACGCCAAAGTAACCGTTCTTGGGCAACTGCACTCCATCGGCACGCAAACACAATTCGTAGTCATCGTTGTTATTTGTCATACCATTGTGGATAAGCACAGTTAGCACATTGTTATAGTACTCGATACGAGCACGGGTTGGGAATGGCTTATTACGGAAATCTCGCAAACAGCCGCTGAGCAGCTGCGTCGTACCATCGTTGGCATGATCGTACATCTTGGTGCCATCATTCAACACGGCACTGATATAGGGATTGTTGTGTTTATTGTCGTTGTCGAAAGAATCAAAGATGATGGCCAGACCGTTCCAGCGGTCCGATGAACCGAACACAGCACCATTATAGTCGCCCTTCTCGGTGGTGTACCAGAAGGCCAGACCATCAGCACCAATGCGGCCACGTCCCGTTACGCGGAAGACGATTTCCACATCCCACCAATCGAAGTTTGTTAGTGATTTTGTCCAGATGGCGCCCTTCTGGGAGCGCAACGATGGTGCCACACGCACACTTTCAGCACTGGCAATCGCATCTGAAATAGGTAGCAACAGGTGTTATTTAGTTTCAAAGTAATTTTAATATTTAAACAAAGTGCCTGCGTGTACACTTTGTTTCGTTTGTTCGAAGCTGTCGTCAATGCTGATGCTGGCCGCTTGCCATCTCGCTTGCACGCATGGGCAGGCTGCCGCAAAGTGGCTTGAAGACGGCCAAAACAACTGACGTGGAGCTGCCCCCGTCTACTTACTTCCCCCGTATTCCCAAAACGGTACGGTGCCGTCTTTTTGTGCCAAATATGGAGGCTTAAACGAGTACTTATACTCGAAGCGACGATGCACGCCGATTGGGTTGGTGTTCACGTTGGCCTCCACATAGTTTTGTGTAATAATTATGCAGAAAATAGCCAGAAATTTGCAAATCGTTGGCAGCAGTAATTTCAACCCGGTCGCTTGCATCTTTCACGGTTTGACAGCGCCACTATTGTTGGCCTGCTCTTTCAATAACATACATAGGGTTGTCAGAGCTGACGTAGACGACACAAGCACTCAATACAAATTTGTGTTATCGAAATTTATCGTTTGCAACAGTGGCACAGTGCAAACGCGCATAATTTCAAACACAATTAAAAGATAATCAGCTTGTATGATGTGAAAAACATTTATATTTTACGTTTAAAGAGTGGTAGTTTCATGTTAAATAATAATCTAACTAAAATATCAAAAAATACACGTCTTTGTGAAAGTGCTCACTAGAACATTGAATATATCTTAGAAATGTTCGTTATGAATAAATTAGTTTTATGCTCTAGCACATTTACTTATTATTATTATTATACTCGTATAATTTTTCGTTTCAATTGCCTTTTGCTTCATATCACCAAAATAGTTTTTCTTTTCAAAAATTGTTTCATATTACGTATGTTTATATAAATGTATGTATTGTTTAGTTTTGAGCTTACATCTATATATTAATAGGTTTTACTGCCTCGTTAGCATTTTAGTGTGGGCTTTATAACAGATTGTTAGTTTTGCTCAGCTAATAAAGAGGATACTTAGCTGGATGTAAATGTGTGTCGTCCAAATCCTTTCGTAGGCTTTCGCTTCGTATTACAAATATTAGTTTTAGTTACTTGATCACAATGACTTACATTTAGTTGTGTGCGCAGATAAGGGAAAAACAAAATAAAGAAATAAATAAAACACAAAAACGATGTTAGCAAAAACATAAGTCTAAAGTATATTTATACCTTGTTACAAAACAAAATATAAGCATAGATGCCAAAAAATATGTAATATGAGCAATACATAATTGTTCGTACTACAATAAAAATAAATTAAGTTTAAATAAATGTGGATTGCAAAAAGTAGTACAAGAAAATCGTTAAGTACTGCCAAAATAATATATATGTAAATATAAAAAATATTGCAGTGGTGTTTTATAACTTTTTGGTTTTTCGAATGTGATCTCTTGAACCGGCGTGAAATAAACGTGCGCATCCTACAGACTATAAAATACAAAATAGCTACATAGACATACATATGTAAGTATATAATTGATGCTTATATACATGCTACATACAATATTAAATCGCAAATCGTAAATGTTATTAAATTAGTGTTTCGTATGCTCATCTTAGCTCTCTATTCATATTCATCAGTGCACGCAGTGTATCAATTCAAATTATTGTTTATCTTTGTTGGTTTTTGTTCAATTTTTAAAGCAAACTCGTCTCCTTGTTGCTCTCGATTTTTTTAAATTCATAATCACTTTATAGCTTATGCACATTGAAAGTTTCTTACATTAAATATATGTATATATATGTGTTTTGAGTTTTTGTATATATATGTAAATCACTTCAAACTGATTTCAAAACGAACGCAAATCGGG
Source organism: Scaptomyza parva (assembly GCA_035044645.1). Classification (NCBI taxonomy): domain Eukaryota; kingdom Metazoa; phylum Arthropoda; class Insecta; order Diptera; family Drosophilidae; genus Scaptomyza; species Scaptomyza parva. Next base: position 8,054,162 of record JAWNNT010000065.1, on the reverse strand, counting down.
TGTATAGACATTTAGGAACAAAATCAATTTGCTGACAGCGTTTTAGTGGCAGTTAATAAACGTGTATGTGTGTGTGTTTGTGAGTGTGTGTTTCAAAAACTTTTTAACAAATGCAAATCTTATGGATGTCTCTTACTTAATGACCTGCTGTGTGTATGTGTGTGTGAGTGTGGCTGAGGTAAATAACATAACATAACTACTACAATATTACAAAATTAAAATAAAAAACCTATACTCGAAAAATACACTAATGCGCTACAAGATTCTCTGCGTGGCTTCTCAGTGGATTCTCCTTGTTTAGTGCACATGCTGGTGATGCGCCGCACTGGGTGGTCCCGAGCCAAAAGCGTTCATCAATTGACCCTCGTATAGTGCAATAAACAGCATAATTATGACACCGCTCAGCATGCCAAGAATTTGCAAAAGAAATTCTGCCAGCGATTTGTGGGCAGCAGAAATCTCCGGCATCTGCAAATTAAAAAACAAAAAGTTAGTTTAAATCAACATAAATTGGTATTAGCTTAGAAACTCACCATATCCACCAGCGCAATGTAAATGAAAAGACCAGCCGCCACGGCAAACATCCATTGAGCGACATCTTGTGACTGGCCAAACACAATGCCAAAGATCATGCCAATGAAACTGAGCACGCCCGTCAACAGATTATAGTAAACAGCCGACTTTACAGACATGCCGGCCTTTATCAGAATGGCAAAGTCACCTAGCTCGTGCGGCAGCTCGTGACAAAAGACGGCGAGCGAGGTGGAAAAGCCACCGGCAATATTCTCGGCGAAAGCAGCACCAATGGCCATGCCGTCGGTGAAGTTATGCAGACCATCACCCATAATAATCATCCAAGCAACAGCGCTCAGCGTCTCTGGTGGTGAATGCACGTGTCCATGTCGATGACTGTGGCCATGATGCGAAGATTCGTGCTCTCGCAAAATGACAGTTACATGATCGTTCTTATCCTTTCCTCCGTTTGCTGTTGTTGCGTCCAGTTCAGTGGTAGCGGTATTATTGCTATCCTGTTGCTGTTGATGATTATTGTGGTTATGATTGTGCTGATGGTGGTTCATTTCTGCATAATTATTGTGTGAGGTGGAGAGAAGCGATTGGGCGGCCGCGGCTACATCGCTGGATCCTTCATGTTCCATCTTGTCACATTGCCGATTGCTGCACTCGCCGGTAGATGCATCGCCGCCAGCGCCAGCAATGGCAGCAGCAGATCCAGGCACTGCCGAGGCTGCACCCTCATCAGGCAAATGCATCCACACATCCTGCTTGTTATCCATCGTAATCTCATCATAGCAGTAGGGGTATGAACTATACTTTTGCTTGCACATTCTGTCGCCTGCAACTGAGTTGTTGACCGATGAGTCCGGATCCCGCATGACCTTGGCACGCGAGGGTTTCTTTGTTTCCTTCTTCTCGATACTCTTGCGCCACTCAGATATCATAGTCAGCGCATGCTCCGTCACATAGAAGAAAATGATGCCGCCCAGGCAGCCTAATCCCTTCATTATCATGCCGTGCTCATCTTGACCGGCCAGCGACTAATAAAAATAATGTAATGTTAGTTAATTCTTTTCACAAAATTATATTTTATAGCTACTTACATGCGGCAGCAAGTGCAACAACGCATCTCCTGTCATAGTGCCCACGGCCAGCGATACAAGATATTGAATAATGTGCTTGTAGAAGCGAGAACCCATGAATGGTATAATAGCCACGCCCACCAGTCCCAAAAGACCGCAGGCAAACACCGATGTAAACGCATAAATCCACACTGTAATAAAAAACATTATTCCATTAGTATACAAGTTCTTTTCAGTATATCTACAACAGTAACCAACCATAAACAATGTCAGCCTGCTGCTGTGATTCGGTTTCGTCGATCTCAGCTAGAACAGTGGGTTCGATACAGCCATCACTACTGGTTGCCAGTTCGTGCAACAGTACTGGACACAGATGCAGCAAGTCCCGTTCGCTCAACTCGTAATTTCTATGATGCTGATAAGGTGTCGGTGTACTTTCTATGCTTGTTCCATTGGTGCCATTGGGGGAGAGCGTGCAGTTGGTCTGCTGCTGTTCCGCGGCATGTTCGGCATGATGGCTGAGATCATGGGGCTGCACATGATGCACTAAACGTTCTACTGGCACACACTGTCGTCGGGAGATAAGAAATCCTAATTAAATTCTGAATTTGTTCACTCATAAATTTAGCAAGACTTACGCTATCATTGCTGCTGACAAGCTGCTGTAGTCCAAGTTGTTGAATCAGACTTTGAAAACTGCTGGCATTTAACGTCTGCTGTTGCTGCATCAGTTGCTCCAGATAGTGTTGGGTGATTTGCGGGACATGTTTCTTTGCGGAGGCGTGGTCGTGCTCGTGTTCATGGCTCGCATGACGCTTGTATCTCCTGTAGGGCGGACTTGTGCTGTAGTTCTGGGCATCGTCGACGATACCCCGATGAGGATCGGCTAGCTGCTTCTGATCGGTGGTTACTTCACTGGAGGGACTCAGATTTCCATACACTAACCGTGCATTGAGCTCCATCTCGGTGCGTTCTGTTGTTCTTAGTACATCGCCGAGATGATCCTGGCAATGCAACCGTTGGGCGCACAACAGGCACACCACACACACGGCCATTATATGCCGTGCCATCTTGAAGGGCGGAGCGTGCTTAATGCTTATTTTATCTGATCCACTGTTGCTACTTCTACTTGGTTTGACTTGTTTATCGTTCTCTCGTTTATTGTAATGTGTTTTGGTCCGCTTTGCTCATTATAAATTCATCAATTCTCGCGCTTAGCTGGATCTGCAATGGAACGAGTAGACATAATGGAATTAGCTAACTTTTGGCTTGACGGCTCAGTGAAGCGTGTTTAAACAAATCTAAATACCCCCACACTCATTACGCATATACGATCGCAATTACAGAGACCATTGCTTAACTAAACAATAACAGCAGCACCCAACAACTATAACAACAACGAGCGGAAGTTCAAGTTCATTTGGCGGCCACTTCGATTCGACTCTAAATATGGTCATAGTAGTTATGTTATGCCACACACACGCACACACACACAGAAGCATACACGAGTCTTGTTAGTTTTTTGAGATGCAACCATAAATGGACCATTTAAGCTGCATTTCTTGTTAGCGGTTGGCTCTCAGAAAAAAGAGACGTTTTGCCATCACAAAATACAGCCAATCAATCAATCGAAAGTAGGTGTGAAACGGTTTTGAAAACCTGTTTCATAATCACATCAAAATGTGTTTTCTAGTTTTGCGTAGGCACCGGCAATATTTTATGAGCTGTTTATGGTCTGTTCTTTCAAAGAATAGAATAAACACAATTGAAATGACACCAAACGTTTTTTCACTTTTAAGTTTTTTATATTTATTCAATGCAAACGAACTTTAATTAAAGTTTTCGATTTTTTCTCACTTGTTTTTTTGCGAGTTCATCAACTTGTCGTCGAATGCGTTGCGATTCACAAATGCAATTGGCAATAAAAAATCGTGAAGCCAAGTTAATCACTGCGGCAAAGATTACATAAAGTGTAGGAGTTATATGTATGTGCATGTCTATACATCACTCACAACGGCACGCGGCGTCAACAGTTGCCGCTGCAACCAAGGAGAAGAGTATAGAAATAAACCGCAAATGGCGCGTGGCAAAAGTGAAAGATATGCAGAAAGGAGAAGCATTGCTTAACAGAAAATACGGGTCCCCCCCCAAATCGTTAGTACAATGACTGCAAATTGCTTTGTGGTTGCTGTTACTTGTAGTTGTTGTTGTTTTTGTTGTTGCTCATTGTGATTTAAACAATTTTGCAATTGCGCACTGAATAGAGCTACCGGGCAATTAGCTTTGGGATTCCTGCTGCAGCGCGAGTAGAAATCCAATTATTGATAAAACTTCAGGCAAAAAAAACCATAACACTATATATTTACGACAAGCTCAGGGATACAAATTGTTTGCATAGTATGTATGTGAGGGTGAGGGTGTGGGTGGCAGATATGGCAATATAAGCACCTACGCAGTACCCCAAAAAAAAGTTATCATCGACCTAATAAAAGCGAGACGTCATCGTTGTGGCTTATGTTATTGCCTGCTTGCATAAAGTTGGGCGCGTGAAGGTCACTGAGGAAATGGGCGGTACCTGGCATTGGCATTGCACTTTGGCATGGCATTGGCAAGGACAAACACACATGCTGAAGGTGAAAGGTTGACCTGAGCCAGCAAGCAAACAACCAAGCACTTGTTGCCAAAAAATAAAGAAAATTGAAATCCAAGCTGTTCTTTGCAGCCTGCCGCCTCTGTTCAATTTAATCACACAAAAACTTGATTATATGACAATAAAAATCAATTAAACATTGGTAAATTGTTAAACGAAAAATTCTTCTTTTAAATTCACATCAAAGTTCTTTCACTTGAGTACACATTTCTCACCGCAAATGGTATATATGTTTTTGTGTTGTTTTATTCAAATTTGATTTCTTTTCACTTTGGTTTTATTTTTTTGCAATATTTGTCAATTTGTCGTCTTCAATCAAGTCGGACTACTCAGTCAATTGGTCAAGTGCTGACCGCCAATCGCTTTTCCGTTTTGTTTATTTGTAATCAAGCCTCATTTAAATTCAGTATACATGATTTTCATGAAATCACACAAATACAATGCGCAACACTGAGAGAAATTCCAATGATAAATTCCATTTTATTTCGATACATGTAGGTTTATTATATTTTAACTGCCTTTTCCGCATGCGCAACTTTATTTAGATTTTGATTTACACCACACTCACACTATTTACTGTTACACCAAAAATCCACCAGCAGCTTTGCAGGAGAACTGAACGCGCATTTCACCACAACTAAACTGAATAGCGCGCGTCGCTTTTGCCTGGTTTTATACTCAACTTTACTGTGTTGCATTACATTGCTGTGTGTGTATGTGCGTGTGTTGGTGTGTGTGTATGTGTGTGGGTCGTTTTTGTCGATCAGTTACAATGTTACAATGGTGTCGCGCCCAGTTCCGACAGGTAAGTAATCTTGGTGCACCATTATTGAATTGGGAACGAGGCGCGTTGAACGTTTCATTTAAGAATTTATCTTTAAAACTAGTTTTTTAACTTTTTTAAAAACAGATCTTTTCGAGATCAAAACACACAGTTTACCTTAATCATCCAAGATCAATATTTATGCAAAGACTTAAGTTTTCAAAAACTTCTTGTTTCCAAGTTCCAAAGCAAGAACTTCTTGTATGAAATCTAGATTATTTTTAGAAATGATCGGATTTTGTTTCTTGAAATTCATTTTTCTCTAAAGACTGCTGTTAATGCCCATCAATTTGTTCTGGAACCATGTCAGTCACATGTCTGGCAATATCGTACAGTCTTCAAACCCTATGGTGATCATATTTTCTGTGCTGACGAAATTGCTAAATTAATTTTTCCACGAGGCGACACGAAGACCCTCCGGGGCCATTAAACTTGCATGCTGAGTCATGAATTTTTTTTTATCGTTGAATCTCCATTTTTTTAAACTGAAATTTCATACTGAAAGCCCTAGCTATGCGATAAAGTAGAAGCACACACACAAACATAAGATATGCGGGCCGAAACTTCATTCGCAAACGTAACGTTATCTCCACTTGCCAGCGAAAAAAAAACCCGCTGACACGCTAAATCGCATGGAGCCGCTCGTCTGGAACTGGCGCAAAGAGCTCAACATGAAATTTCAGCTAATGATATGTGTTAAGCAGAGATACGCGACAAAACAAATAAAACACAAAAACAACACTAGCGATGAGAAATTCTGACTTAAAGCTTAGCCAAATATGTTTAGCCTGCCGCTCACGTCCCGTCGGCGTCGACGCTGTATACCTCTCTATCTTTTCCTGTCCCTGTCTATTGACGATGCCATTCATTGCTGACTTACTGACCTTCTCATGTCCGTTGACTACATCGCACTAGCATAGTAAGCAGTTAGTTACGATGGTCCAAGTTTAAAATGCTACAATCGAACTAAATACGTGAAGTACTATACACATTAAATATTTAATATCATTCACCAATATTGTTTTATTTACTAACAAATAGAATGTATTGAAGGGCTCGCAAAACACAATAAATAATTCATTCAAGATCTTTATCAACAAGTTTAAGTGTTATAGTGTAGTTTACTGGACAAAATAAATACCCTATTACTATACTAATCATATACAATGTAAATTCTCTTTTTTATAATATATTTATAGTTTTTACTTTCGATAATAACACAAAGTTCCTTTCTTCACTTTCTGTTCTTATAAATTCTTCAAGAACAAGAAAAATTACGTACATACCATTTACTATCTTTAATATGCCATTTCTCGCAATTTGTGTACAGGGTATCAAAAGTCATGCGGTAATTACCTTTTCTTGTCTGCCTTCCTTCATGCATGATGCAGCTGTGTGCATGGAATAATTGATTGTTGCACCCACTAATAGCTACTTGTTGTGGCCAATTGTTTATAATATGGTTTTATGGTGTTCTATGTCCAATGGTAATTGATAAAAAAAAACTTTTACTCTTCATTTGTGCCATACACACGTGTATTATTCTAAGCAACTTAACAAAATAAAACTAAAACACATGTTGATACATATCTATATGTGTCATTGTCGATTGGCGTCTGTGCTCCATATATAAATATACATGCATATTCATACATACTAACATACACATATGTATATCTTTATGCGTGAGTATTATATTGAGCACCCACGCATAAAAAATACTACCAAATTAGCCAACTTATCTATGATAAGATAGAACAAAATTCTCGTATGTACATATTTTACCACAATTTTGTTATCGTGGTGCAACATACTAAATACCAAATAGAGCGTGTGGAAAATTATATATATGGTTTAAATTTAAATAGAAAAACTATAGTACCATTAAAAATTCGTATCGAAACTTAATTATGTATATAAAAATACACACACACACACCCATGCACGAGTGTCAAAAAAAACTCTGTCGCACACGGACTACTATGTGCTCAACGCATGAGATAGTGAATGAAGGAAGGGTAGCAGTGGGGGTGTTGGGTGGAGGGGTGATTGCAGCTGCACACACTCACATAGCTGTCATTAATGGTGTCTAAATAGAGAGACCGAGAATCTTAAACGTAATCTGAACAAGGAGCAAATCAAATGTTGGTTAGAAGCCGCATATCAACAAGCATTCACACGGCCCGCACACAAAACACACACGCACACTTATAGATAGGTTTTGCAGAAAAATGCGGTCGTCTGCAGTATGGTTTATGAGCACTAACTCACCTGTCTACAGACAATGTATATCATTTACTATAGCAAATGTCTATACGTATAAACATCAATTCCAAATTATAGTGTTAATTGATGCCGCTTTCGAAGCTATTGCACTCGTTTAATGATCATTTAGTTGGTATAGATGCGAGGGCGAAGGGGAGTTCTGCGGCAAGATAACGCCAAGTGTTGATTGCAATAATCTTCGTTTGAGACAAAATGTATTTGGCAGCTCCAGCTTGCGGCGTCGGCGATTGAGGCGGCAATGTGGTGGTAGAGTGAAATGGTACGAAAACTACGCACACGAAAATAGAACCACCACGGTGACGCGGACACTTTCACACAGTGCACAAATTAATTGATGGCGCTTGGAAAATCCACCCGATAATATAAATTTATTTAAATAAACGCTGGTTTACAACATTGCACGCACGCTTCTACACAAAATTTGCAATTAAAAAATATGACTGCTTCTTCTTATATAATGCCATTCACATGACAAACGAAAATCGCACAACATAGAGAACGCTCTTTTATGTTAAACCAATGTTATGTTAACTTTTATCATTCAACTATAACATTCTGTTAAAATATGCGCCAAAATATGAATTTGAAATACCAATTTTATTTTTTCATATAGTAACATAAATAGTGTCATGTATTAATTCATTTTTATTTAATTGACGTTATTTATTATGAAATATCTACATTAAATTAACTTTAATTGTAGTGTCTTTATATACACGTCCATATGCATTTTTTTTAAAGATTTTTTGATAGGGCAACACTGTTTTAGTGCCAAACAAAGACAAAACGCAAATGCATATTTTGTGTGTTAATTAAATTGAAGTGCCTAAAATGAGTTCCTGGCGTGATAGTATAATTAGTTTACCGGGCGCTGTTGCACAATTTGTCAATGAGAGTGCTTCAACAGCTTCCAGTTATTTAAACTCGCAGACGGGCGCCTCTGAGGAGAGCGCTCCACAGCACACGGACTACAAGGCGTTGCCCATTCCCGCATCTTTGGTGAAGGAACAGTGGCGTCTGATCTTCACATCTGATGCAAATATACAAGATTTACAGGCGGCCATTGCACATTGCCGGGATCTGGTGCTACTGAGCGATGAATGCAGCGAGGAGCGTCGGTGGCTAGTGCGTCATCTGGTTGACTTGCGCTATTCACTACAAGAGCTGGAGGAAGCTCAGGCGGTGGCCAGTGACGATGTAGTGTTTATGAATGCCATCAAGTCAGTTGTGGGTCATCATTTTGTGCCACATCATCCAAGCACACGTAATCGCCTGGCGATAGCCAAGCGTTACTACTGCGATCACTGCACGGGAATCATCTGGCGGCTGGTGCAGGCCGCCTATATCTGCAGCGATTGTAGCTATCTGGTGCATCAGAAATGCATTGACAATGTGCAACGCGTCTGTGCTCATGTTCTTGCCTCAGACCGACAGTATCCTGTATCGGATATTTGTCCAGAGATTGGCTTAGCCGCACAGCGCTACAAATGCGGCGAATGCTCTACGCTGCTAAATTTCAGTAAGTTTTAAAATATTTCTTTACCACACAAGCGACTTACTTAAACTGCTTGCAGAGAACTCATGGATTGAGCCTCGCCTCTGTGATTATCGCGGTCTTTACTACTGTCCTTCGTGTCACTGGAATGATAGATTTATAGTGCCAGCGCGTATTGTCCACAACTGGGATTTTACACCACACCGTGTGTCGCGCACAGGTCTCCAGGAGATTCAATTGTTTTTAGAGAAGCCACTAATCAGGCTAGAGGAAGAGAATCCCAAGTTGTTTGTCTTCCTTGAAAAACTGTGTACCATCAAAAAATTGAGACAGAATCTGGTACATATGCGTCACTATCTGGCTGCCTGCAAGATGGCTGTTGAGCAAAAACTTGTTGATCAACAGTTGGGCAGACGTCGCCATTTGGCACAGTCCATTGAATTTTACTCCCTTGGCGACCTGATTCAGGTGGAATCGGGCAGCTTGGCGGAATTTCTACAAAGCGTCTTCAAGGTTTTTGGTGCTCACATACGTGGCTGCAACATGTGTCTGGCTAAAGCGTACATTTGCGAGATTTGCAGCAATAACGAAGTGATTTTTCCTTTTGACGACGGCTGTATTAAGTGTGACCAATGCAACTCCATATACCATCGTGTCTGTCTGACCCGCAAGAACATGATCTGCCCCAAGTGTGTGCGCATCCAGGAGCGTCGTTTGCAACTGGACCGCTCAATAAGCAAACAAGTTGATGAAGAGACAACGAACAGTGATATCGAAGCCTGCGATGCAGTGCAACTGGTGGACACAACGTAATCCGGCCACTTAAAATTGTTGTTGTTAACTCGTATCTGTGTAACATTGATTTTTAATATGTACGTATTTACATAAGAGTACTAAATATATTTATTTTAATATATGTATATCCCTCTGTAATCGGTTTACTGTTCTTTTTTGCCGTACTTCTGTCGATTGTGAAACTTGCGTGGATTTATGCCGTATGCCTTGAGTCGATCATCAGTAATGCCGTTTGAATTGGAATTGTTTCCTTTACCCCGTGGTTTAAAATCGCGTTTTGGTTTAAAATCGCGTTTCGGCTTAAAATCGCGTTTGGAACGTGGATTAAAAGCACCACCACCTTGTTGACGTGGCTCATCTGTGCTATTGCCAGTTCTCTTAAAGGGATTCTCTCCGGATGTGCGACCAACTGCGCCCTGCTTTGGAAAGCTTGGTTTATTGAAATGATTTGCCGCTGGTTTACTTTCCTCATTTTTGTTTGGAAACTGCTTTTTAGCAAAGGGATTTTTCGAGTTCGTTTTTCCATTTTCTTGTATTGCTTTCTGAGACTCAACTTGTTCAAGCTTTTTCTTCTTGGCCGGCGTTGGTGCTGCTGGCTTTGGCGTATCTTCTTGCATTATTGGTTTCACCAAAGTGCTCTTTTCATTGTCAGTGGCTGATGCCGCTGGTGTACTTGAGATTGCTGATGCCGCTGCAGCTTTACGCTTAAGACGTTTTCGCTTGGACTTCGAGAGGCTCTCTGTGGGCGTTTCTGCAACCGGTGCAGCAGTCGGCGCTGTGGTGTCCGCTTTTACCGCTGATTGTGCTTCAATCAGTTCCCCTGTCACCTCGTCATCATCATCATCATCAGATCTGTAAGTGTAGTGGAGCAAACGTTAAAAGCCGATCAATAGTTTAAATTATTAAATACTTACCCTTCGCCGTACAAGCTTTTGAAGATCTTTCGCTTAAGATCCTCGTTTTTTGCTTTCATTTTGTACAACCGTTGCTCTTTCTTCTCAACATAGTCGGGGCGGTTTTGTACTGCCTTTTTCAAACTGGCCCATTGGTTCAGCTCTTTGTTCTTAGCCAGCAAGATCTAGAAATAAAATCAGATTAGTAACTGGCTAAAAATCAAAAAGTTTATCAACCAACCTCTTCAATTGTCAAGCCAAAATCATTTGGCACCGTTTCCACATATTTAAAGCGACAAGGTTGATCACCCACAATATCCTCATAGTCCAGTTGATAGTATTCATTTATATATTCATCATAGGTCTGCTCATCTTCCGGATTGAACGCTGGCTTTTCAGTTTGGATCATTTCCATGAACCGATTACGTCGACCCTTGCGGCCCTTGCGACTGCGAGTGTTCTCTATCAGTTCCTCCTGCAACTGCTGCTTCGAGGTGGATGGGTCGTATTCACAGTCCATATTAAAATCTTCATCCTCACAATGTCCATTCTGACCAGCGCTTTTGTTCTGCTTAGGATCATAGTTGTCCCAGTCCTCCAGGGCCAATTCTTCAATATCCGAAGGGCATTCGGGTTTCTCTTCTCCCTCGTCCACGTTGTAGTACTCATCGTTAAACAGCTCCTGCATGCGTCGGTCATGTGCTTCTGGATCAAAGTCCTCTTCAAGTTCGTCGTCTCTGAAGCCCAATTCATCGTTGCCTGTAACGGCTTTCAGCTTACGAATCTTCTCTTCTATTTCTTTCCGTTTCATCTCTTTAATAAGATCCAACTCCTTCATCTTTTGTAGTTTTTCTTGCTCCTTACGCTCTTTAGTCTCCTTTCGTTTTTCCTTGCGTTTATCATCTGTGCGACGAAGCGACTGCTCAACAGTACGAGGATAACGCTTGATGAAATCCGCGTCGGGCTCTTCAAATCGAAAGTTATACTTGTGTTCAAACTCTGCCTGCTTCTCTAGCTCCTGTTCATCATCTGACAGCGGCGCATTTTCGCCTACAATCTCGTCGTATGTGGGAATTTCAGATGCATTTGCATTTGCATAGCCCTTGTTTAATATATAGTCGCGTAGGAAGCTTTCTCCTTGGGTAAGCTTGCTGCTGCTCCAGTACTGTTTGAGCGGAGCCAATTGCTTTTTTGTACTTGCCTCAATCTCGTCATCTGCTTGTTTTCCAGCCAGCCACTTGGCAAAGTCTGCCTCTTCGGCATCTGTTTGTGCCTTTGTCTTGGTGCGTTTTTTAAAGATTCCACCAAATTCTTCATCTTCCCCATCGTCTTTCTGGTTCATTACATTCCTGAACTCCGCCTTTAGACGTCTCTCCTCCTCCACAGCAGTAGGTGATTGTGCACGCTCATATTGCTCATTAGTCTCCTTTTCATCATCAGAACTCTCAAACTTGCCATTGTGTTCTAATATAACTTTTCTTTCGTAGTCCTTTAACGTAACCGGCTTGGTTTTGCTGGGTTTCTTATTTGGGGAATCCTCATTTTCGTTGCTGTCACTCTCCCCAGATTCCTGTTTTGTAAAAAATGTAGTTTCTTTGTCGTAAATTCGAGGATCTTTGCTTTTTAAGGATGACAATGTTTTGAAAAAGTCTTGATCAAACTTTGCATCCACTTCCTCTTCATCGGACGACTCGCTGTCACTGTCCAGCTCTGACTCTGAGATATCTAGACCACGATCCTTATCTGCAAAACAAATTTATTAAGGATATGTATGTGGGATCATTTAAAAATTGGGCCTACATTTTTGTAGCAACTCCTTTTTCCGCAAAACATTATATGACTTGGCGTAGTCTTGGTTGGTGGATAACTGTAGATCATTCGCATCATCATCCGAGCCATCAAATAAATTATTATTCATTATATATAAATGGTATTCTGTTTAGCGTTATTGGTAATCAAACGGCACGTGTGTTGAGTTCGCGGAATAAAACTAGTTCGAAATTCACAGAATGGAACTTTGGTGAACTCTTGTAGAACTTTGGTAGTTCCGCTTTCTGCCCTGGGTAAAAACTACAACAAAGGGTACTTAATGCAGAGCTGATTAATTATTTAGTAATAAATAGCGAGATTGAATACATTCCAAGAATATGACGGACACAGAGGATACTCAAACCGCTGCTTCAGCTTCAGCTTCCACGACCTCGACAACACCCACCGACAAGGACGCAACAAAAAGTAAGAAAATAAATTATTTGAAAGGCTTGCTATTTACTGAGGTTTGTTTTTATTGCATACAGTTTGTATTCTGCTAAATGCAACTGGCAATGTGCCCATTATAAAGAAACGTACCTGGACCGTGGATCCAAACAAGACCGTCAGCTGGATACAAAAGTTTATACACAAATTCCTTAAACTTGATGCCAACGAACAAATTGTATGCATACCCACAACAAAGCCTTTCGAACATATACATATAATCCCCTTTTCTTTACAGTTTCTATATGTTAACCAAACTTTTGCACCCGCGCCGGATCAGATAATTAAAAACCTGTATGACTGCCATGGCACAAACGGAAAATTGGTTCTGTACTATTGCAAAAATCAGGCGTGGGGCTAAATCGATACGCACCACGCTAATTCTAAGTATTTATTTGTCTAACGTTAATGTTTTATGTTATTAAATTGATATGATTTAACGCTGCTAAAACTTTATTAATTTCACATTTTATTTCCTCCAATTTGAGGCTATTAATTACGTCTATTCAAGGAGCATATTTGTAAACAAATTATTTGAAATCAGCTTAGTCGCCCCGCAGTGCTTCCAGCTCATCGGCAGCTTCTTTGGATACTCTGTGATACTTGGCTACAGTGGGCCGGTAGTAGTAGGCTTGGTAATCATTGCGCTCTGACATCTTACGGCGGATATTCTCTTCGAGTAGGCTGTAAGGAAGTACACATAATGAGTCTTGTTGCATATTGATAGATTCAGCAAGCTTACCGAATTTGCGCCTTCTCATTTTCCTCAAATAAGTTGTGACACGCTTTCTCGTACTCCTGCTGTGGTGAATGCAACATATAGCGCGCAATAAACCGAGAAATGGGGTGCTAAAAACGAAAAACAAGTTAGTAGGTGTAAAATAAAATGATTAATGAAGTTCACCTTCTCATACTCCCAGTGCTTGGGTTCGTAGCCCTCGGGTATTTCAGAGAGCTGCGAGGGTCCAACAAAGATGTTGGAGTAAAGGACCAGAGCTGTGATCGGCAAAATGCCGATCATTACGTAAAAGTGCATTAGATCCTTAAATTTATCCCATTGGAATCGAGATGGTTTGATGGTCATGTGATGGTGTCCATGATCACCGCTCATTTGGCGCAGTTGCTGCTGCAGTGCTAAAATTGGATTCAGTTTAGTGAGCATACTAGTTATGGTTGCGTAATGTGCACTATGTTTACATCTCGTTTTACGAATAACTACAGATTCTTACCATTTCGAGTGGCAGGCGTTAGCAGAATGGCACTATTCTTGGCAAATTGCGCCGCTGGCAGTAGCAAACGGCTCCAACCAACCATTATTTAGCTATTATTCCCCCAAAATAATGTGAGCACTTCGGTAAGTCAAACCAGGGGTAACAAAACTGTTATGATTTGCTTCATCTAAATTTTCGATTGTTTTAGATAAGCACAATCGATTTTACCGATAGCTCTGATCACAAAAAAAACCATTTATAAAAAATGACTGGTAATATACTTTTAAATATGATAAATATTATATATGGATAATATTATATATATATATGGAATAACTTAAAAATTATTCGCACCTTTGTTTCAAACTTAATTCAAATACTTCTTTGTCAGCCCTGCAATAAACGGTAAAACCATCCCTGATTTGGCGCAGAGCTAAACATACAAAGTTTTTCGTCTGAGCACGACATTTATTGCCTTTTCTTCTTGTACTATTTAAAAGATCTTAAAAAGATATAGGTAAATAAATAAAAATGACTGGTGTAAACTATATAATCTTAAGCCTGCTCAAACAATATTGTGAACAGTGCAAATAAATTGAAAACATTTGTTGACTTCCCTTTCCTCCCGTTTGCTGTTGTTGCTGGTGCTGATAAAAGCTCATTGACAATAATAAAGTAAATAATACTAACTGTGTGGTTGTGGTAACACTTATTGCGCAGTTCTTCGGTGATAAAAGATTTTTGCTGTCAACATCTAATTATGTTTCAACTATAAGTTGTTCATAGTGCGGAAAAGGCTGGCTGAAAATTTTTTTTATATACATACATATGTATTTATAACGTATGTGCATATAGTACCTGTCTATTAATTGTACATACACAGAGTGACGCACAAAAAGGTATGGCCTGAGCTCTTAATAAATAATTAAAGACATTGTGAATTGGCATATCCTATAGAAGTGACTTTAAAAATTAATCGCAGTCCAAATTGTTTTTCTTCGGACAGCAATTTCGTTGTCACTCAACAACAACTACATAGTGTGTGTGTGTATGTACATGCAAATACTGTATGTAGTTGGTTTTGGCGGTGGTGGTGGGCGTAGGCGTCTCCGCTGCTTTTCTTTCTACTCCCTTCTCCACTTTGTCTTTGCGTGCAAGTGTTTAGCTTTGGCCTCGGCTTGATTTGACTTGAACTTTACCAATTGCCGTGTGTTGTCAGCAAGCAAGAAATAACCTATTGCCATTCAACGCAAATCAATCGTTGTTCCATGCCTTTGTGTTTGTTGCTTGTTGTTGTTGTTGACGATAAAGTTGAATATGAATCAGCGTTCATCAACATCAGCAGCTAGCAGCAGCTCTTATCAAGAAACCAGCCTGTGAATTGTCAAAGTCTTGCAGCAAACGTGACGTCATCAAAGTAGTAGTTTTGGTTTTTGCACACCCTATTTTGGCTAATGTATTCGCCATGTATTATTTTTCAGCTGTCGTCGTTTTTTAATCACCGAATTTGCAACAACAACTCGACGAACACGTCTCTCTAGGGCAATGGATGCCAATTCACGTTTTCCAGCGCGATTACCAGGTAAGACCCACTGTCTAACAGTTTAACAGGCCGCCATTTTTTTAGTGTAATAGTACATACAAAAATAGAATATGTTTAAAATTTGTTTTGCTTGCCAAAACTTCGAATGCTTTGGCGCTCGCTTAAGATTTAGAAGTTAACTGTAACTGTAACATGTAAAAAGAAAAAAATAACAGTAATTATTGCCTTGCTTTTGACTAACTTCTTAACTCCCCCAAGTTTTGTTGTGCTACTAACCTAAATCGAATATTATGCCTATGTAGGCAGTTAATCACTGTATATAGTATTGTAAATACATAAATAAACTACCCATAAAAGTTAAAATGCATTATCGTAAAATTACTTGAATGTTTTGTACAATTTATGCGGTAGCTGCTATTGTTTGTTATTTAAGCTATATATAGTTTTGTGTGTGTGCGCATTTAATGTGGCTTAGAAAACTCATCCTCTCTCGCTCTATTTCTCCCGTTTTGAAATCTCTGTAAATATATAATTAAATTCGATACCAAACGAACCGTTTATGCCCGATAACTCATTAAATTCTTTCTGATTCATGTTTATTCACTTACTCAATACACAAATCCGAACTAACTTGTTGCGTAAGGCCGTCAAAATACTTAAGTGAAAAGCATTACTTGTAAGATTACATTTTTGAAATTCTCACCACTTCGTAAGAAAACCTAAGAGATTAATAAATTGTTTTTCTCATGCTCAAACAAATACTCATCGCACAATTAAGGGCCCGCCATTAGCTCAATTGTGGGTAACTCTGAGGAGCCGCTGCCCAGTCTATCCGATCTGCATGACTGCGAGCCAAAGCTGGAGTTTGATGATACGGAGCTATTGACCCCAGCGCCACTCGAGAGTAAGCATTATTTGCATATAATGAACGTAACATGACTAAACACTTGATTCATTCACAGAAGATGTTATGGTCGGCGATTTTGTGCTAGCCGATGGTGAGTAAGGAGAAACAACAAGTGGGGAAAACAACAAGACATTGTTAAAACGTTTTAACGCTTTACAGATCCCGAACTTGAAGACGAAGAAACGGTTAATCCCCTAGAGGACGATTTTGAGGATCAGTTGCGCGAGCAGTCAGAAAACTTTCAAGCTCCGAAAAATAAATGCGACTTTCTTGGTACAGATAAGCAGGGACGTCACATTTTTGGCATTTATGCGTCTCGCTTTCCAGAAAAATCGCAACTTGAGGGATTTGTGCGGTAAATTTAAATGCATTGAATATATTTCGTTTTAGCCAATTAAAACCCGTTTACGATTTGCAGCCAAGTTATCAAAGAGATTGAACCCTTTGTAGAGAACGATTATATACTGGTATACTTTCATCAGGGTCTTAAGGAAGATAACAAGCCCTCGGCACAATTTCTCTGGAACTCGTACAAGGAGCTTGATCGCAATTTTCGCAAGAATTTAAAAACATTGTATGTGGTGCATCCGACGTGGTTCATAAAGGTCATCTGGAACTTCTTTAGCCCATTCATCAGCGACAAGTTTCGCAAAAAGCTAGTCTACATTTCCAGCCTCGATGAGCTACGTCAGGCGCTGGGCCTGAACAAGCTCAAGCTGCCCGACACCATTTGTGACTTTGACGATAAACTGAACCCAAGTCGCAGCCGTGTATCGCAGCCAGCAAACCCAAATGGGCGGCCGACGATGCAGTTTGGCGTGACCTTGAAATTCATCGTTATGCACAGTCCATGTCTCAACTCAATACCGCCTATTGTGCGCAAGTGTGTGGACTCATTGTCAATCACGGGCGTCATCGATACGGAGGGCATCTTCAGGCGTTCGGGCAATCATGCTGAGATTATGGCTCTTAAGGAGCGTGTCAATCGTGGCGAGGATGTGGACCTGAGCAGCGTCAATGTGCATGTTATTGCCGGTCTGCTAAAGAGTTTCCTGCGAGATCTCGCCGAACCGTTGCTGACCTTTGAGCTGTACGATGATGTGACAAAGTTCCTAGAGTGGCCCAAGGAGGAACGTTCCAGAAACGTTACCCAGCTGATACGTGAAAAACTGCCCGAAGAAAACTATGAGCTTTTTAAGTACATTGTTGACTTTCTGGTGCGTGTCGTCGACTGTGCGGATCTTAACAAAATGACCTCCTCCAACTTAGCGATTGTCTTCGGTCCCAATTTCTTGTGGTCCGGTCGTACAAACACTTCGTTGGAGGAGATTGCACCGATCAATGCATTTGTTGACTTTGTGCTACAAAATCACAAAGCCATTTATCTGATCGATGTTAATCAGCGCACTGTAAGCGTAGATTAGCGGCACCGCTGACACACACAAACAAGTCCGTTATTTGTAAATTGTTTCATTAAGTGTTAGCCTTAAGCCCGTTTAGGGAGCACAGTGAAAAGCGCAAGCGTTATTTCGTGTATAAAATGTGTTGTAATTTTAAGTTAAAAATATTTATCGTCCCTTCTCTTTTAACCCTGTAACTGTATGTATGCAGTTGATGAATTTACCCTTACTGATTGATTGCACCTATTTTAACTAACTTGTTGCCACCTCCCTTAACCGTTTTTTCTCTATACCCTTGTAATTCTTATTTAACACTCTCAAATCACTAATAGTTAATTTACCAAAGAAAATCTTACGGTGTTTTATAAAACAAGTCGCAGAAACGAAATATTTTATACAATTCGCACATTCCAAACTAAATGTAAGCTGCTGAATTTGCAAAATAGCAAGCACCTGGCAGAGCAATCTGTTGGAATTGTAGAAAATTCACAAAACGTAATAAGTGTAGATTATAAAATTTCCTTATTAGTAATATAAATTTTATATAACAAAACGGTATTGTTAAAAAAAATAAAGTAAATGTTAAACTCTTAAACGCACAACTTATTTGTTTTTGAAATGAATATTACCAATGTGATTTGACCTTTCGCTGCGTCTCGGCGCATTTTTTGTTTATTATTGATACACCAAATCAAAATGAGTCCAAATTGGAATATTAAATATGTAGTTCACGAACGTTTACAAGATTATTGGTTTATGTGTTTAAATATTGATGTTCTTCAGCTTGCGGTTCAGGTCGTTAAATTTCATTATCTTACGCACAAAGAAATCGCCATAACGATGTGAGACTTTTGTGTCGGCAATATGAATCATGTCATCGTCAATATAGAAATCGAGCTGAAATGGAAAAAATATAAATAAGTATGTTTAAAGTTGATTTAAATTAACGATGCACTTACCTCAGAGCCTGACTTGAAGCTGCCCTCGAGGCCACTGGAACCCTTGCTCCACACCAAATTGCGCATCTTGTGCTTAAAGCAGAGTAAACGAATAAGCAGCTTCGAGACATCGTCGTCGCTTGCGTTGGGATCAATAAAGGAGGCCAGTTTGGTCAGTGGCAATGTAGTGTAAAGCTTTAGATATGAGCGGGTGGTGGGTAGGTCCTTCTGCTGGCGTACTTCATCCATAAACACAAGCAGCTGGTGCTCCATAGGATCCTTGACATAGTCTTCCAGGGGTGCATCAGCAACGGGCGGGCACGGGCTTACGAATCGTGGGCATGCAAACACAAAGAACGACTTAAAAACCTCCAAATCGCCGCACTGCATCTTAAACATGGCATCGTGATAGTTCTTCTCGCGCAACACTTGTTGAATTGACTCATCAATGCACTGGGGGTGCAGCACCAAACAAATTGCAAGCAAGTGATACATCTGCTCGGCCTGTTTGTTGATCTGATCGTTCTGATAGGAGCGTGTGCTGTACAGCTGCTTGGTGCGCTGAATGTACAGCAGAATGTCAGAGAAAGTTCGAATGGCATCCGCATAACGGCGCATCATCATGTAGGCGAATCCCACGTAGTAGGAAGTGGATATCTGGCAGGCGGGTATGTGCGAGTAGGCCGATTTCTTGTGAATCTCGATGGGCTCTAGCACCTTAATGGCCTGGTAGTAGTCACCCAGCAAAGAGTGGACGCGCAGAAGACCGACCAGCGAGAAATAGCCAAGCATCTTGTAGAAAGCTAGTTTGCCAAAATCACCAGCTACGGTCTGTGGATCGACGCCCTGCGATATGGCCTCCAGCTGCTTCTTAATGTTCGAGATGTCGACCAGCGAATGCAGCACGTTCAGAATGCACAGAATACTCCAAACATTGCTGTGGTTAACACACAGCTGCTGTATTTCATCCTGGGACTTGTCCGTCAAGCGTGCCCTGTGCAATAGATGATTTGCAATTTATTTTCATTCACTATATCCAAGCTATTTTGTACTCACCGATATTGTGCAAAGTTTTGGAACTGATAAACAAACTCATCAACCAACTCCCACAGCCAAATGTCGGGTAACTCGAGCTGTACGGGGTTTTGAGCCGAAATAATAAGATTAAAGAAGTCGCAGTAGTTAAAGAACGAGTTAATACGTTGGTCCAGCTTGGGACCACCAGGGATGCGGGCATGGATGTGACGATAGTACAGCTCTTTGTATAAGATCAGAAAGACCTTGTCATTGTCCACAATGGCGCCAACCTCCTGCTCCTCGGGCCAGGCACTTTTATCAAAGTGATGGTCGCTAATTTGTGGGAATGTGTTCTCGTACATATTCTGTATATCATAGAGATTTCCCTCCTTGATAGCCTGGCAGAAGTTCATAAGAAAGTACTTGACATTCTCCGGCATGCGGTTAGCGTAGTAGTTACGCTCATACTCCAAATCGAGAGCAGGATCTCCGGTATGCGCATAGTCATCGTAGAAGTCCTGCTGCAATACACAAACAATACTTAAGTTAATATAGTTTTAAGTTTGTTGACGGTAGCGGGGCAGCAAAAGTTGGGTTATGTTTTGTTTGTACCCCGTTGACTTGCAATTTGTGCAAGTGCAGATTATGGTGTTGGCGGCGAGTTTCGATCGCTTACCGTGTTATTAAAGTCATCACCACCGTACATTATTGCTGTTTTACTATCTTTTACTTGACACAAAACCAAATTACTTTGCAACGTCTGACAAACACGCCAACAAATTTTTCTGGCGTAGCAGAAAGGGATCGAAACGTTATGCGAATCACTTTACGTAACGCAAAAAGGAGCACTTAAACGCAATATGCTTCGTACAGTGCTGGAAAATAAAAAGAAATTCTCTCTGCACAAATCGATAACAGAATCGTAAGTCCAAAAGCATACTCGAACATCGATTCTATAAAATAATTGTGAACGAAGCGAGACGTGTGTGTCATCTACTCGCAGCGTTAATTATTTTTTTAATCAAACGACCGAGCTCTGGGTATGTTGGGCAGGGCGCACGCAAGATCATAGAACATAAAGCTCGTGTTTAAAATAAAATTGTGAATACATAAAGAAAATAAGACGTTTATTTGTGTTATTGACTAAAAGTGCTAACGTTGTCGACGCCAGCACCACGGGGTTGACAAAACAACTTGTCCCGCTGGTCTGGAACTGGCTGCCTTTAAAGTGGATTTAACAGTGACATTGTGTGAACATCACAAATAGTTATAAGTATAAATGTGTCTTTAATTATTTGGAGTGATTTGTTTTTTAAAAAAAGCCAAAATGAGGCAACAAAGTTCGTCACAAGCGACGGCAACAATTACCATTTGCTGCTGCTTTTTGCTGCTGTGCAGCAACAGCGTGGGAATCGCATCAGCAGGTAAAAATATGTTTATATTAAGCTTTTAAAGATGTTTAAAGTATTATTAAAAACGATACAATTAGAAATTAGAATGTGAATGAAAATTAAAATTTTTTATAAGCCATGTTTTGGGCGTGTTCACCAAACACTGAAGACTCGTCATTTTTCATTTTTCTTTTTGTTTGTGCTTTGCTTTTAACTCGCTCTTTAATATGTGTGACGATCGTACGCTCTCTACGCTCTTTCGCTCTCCCAAGATACAAAACGCTGCTTACGAACAGCGCTGGCAAAACAAAACCAACAAACAACGCCTTTTTTATATCGTTGCTTATTGGAGCGTTCAAAAAGTCAAATTGGTTGCATTTTCCTGCCGGCATTTTTCCATTGCGGCCATTGTTGCAGCTGCTGCACTGCGCATGCCACAAGAAAAATTCAGCTTCAAATCTTATGATAAGCACGTGTCGGTCAGATCCATATGTCAATGTAAAATCTACATTTTTGTTGGCATTAGCGATTAATTATACGCTGTCCAACAATAAACATTTAAAGTTCATATGCAAACATTTTATGACTAAAAATAAACAATTCCTCACACTCAACAACGCTTTCCAAACGTCTCTAGAGGCGCAGACAGACAAACACTTTGCTAATTTATTTCGATGCTTATATGTATTTATTTCTGGCCGGGCCGGGCCAAGGCAAACATCATCCACACTTCCAGACAGACGGAAATTACTTTTCAATATCGGTCACGTCATATTTATTTCATTGAGAACATTAACCAGATTGTTTTATTGTATATGTTGTGATTTCGTTAAATATGTGTTTGCTGGCAATCATAATAAAAATTTTTGAACTGGTTGAAAATTGCATGTAATGTGGCAATTATATAAAAAGTAAGTCGTTTCGTTTCTTCGATTGAGTCAAGATATACAAAAAAGTAGTTCAGATTTAATGCCTAAGTTCTATTGATTATTTTCTAAAAATGTGCGTGCTTTCAGTTCTTACTTAAAGGGGGTAAATAAGCAGTGCCTGTCACTCAGGTATCCTAACTTGGTGGGTTGGGCAATCTTATAAACAAACATATGTATATGCATGTATGTATGTATGTGTATATCAAGATTGACTCTAGCTAATCTGCAGCAAGGCGCTGTTTTCCCCCATCTCCCCGCTCAAAAGTCAACCTCAAAGTGCACATGAACTCTGTTAGCCTCCTAAGGGTTGGTTTTGTTTTGTTTACACACAGGAACTGCACCCACAAAAGACGACGCCAACTTGGGGGTTGTCGTCTCAGACACACATACACAAACAGACAGGCGGGTAATTGTTGACGCTAGGATTTCCGTGGCCTGTTATCACGCCTGCCGACCTGTCTAAGTGGGCACTTTTCCATTGCAGCGGTCGCACAATGGACACTTTACTGCAATGTCATGGCAACCAAATATTTACACCAAATATATAGAGATAAGGTCGTGCAACAGCGACTTGCAGTGCAATAAATCAATTCAATGTTTACTCTTTCTTGTCCAGCATTGTGGTGTGACCTTATTTATAGATCATAAAACCAAGCACTAAAAAAAGCCGCCAAGGACCCAAATGATAATTGAAATGACGTATTGTGTTGGCCGCTGTCCAAGCGTATTACTTTTCATTTTTGAAAATTTTCAATTATAGTATAGTACATACGACGCCGTCAGTGACAGATACAACTGGGTCAGACATGCAATTTTCATACTCTTACGCAAAAAGTCGAACGAATTGTATTGTGTCTGTTTATCTGATTGTTTGTTTTGGTTTTGCAGATTCCTTTAGCGATTACTTCTCCGACTATGAATGCAATCAGCCATTAATGGAACGAGCTGTCTTAACGGCCACATCATCGTTGACAGAACGTGGCCCGGATAAGGCGCGTTTAAACGGTAAGTACTAATAAAGTAATTTTACATAATTATATATGATTTCAGTTGTCTTCAGTTTTTGTTGATTAGTTTGTATTTATTTGTTTTAACTTGATTAGTTAACGCTATAGTATTTGTTGTCTTTAGTTTATTTAGCCGCTCAATTTTAAAATAAAAGTCCCCCACAATTTACGCTCGTTGACAACTCTACTCGTTGCACAGCGATGCTAACTCGTTCGGGGGTATGTCGTTACTTTGGCTGAATGTCAAATAAGAAGAAGCAGTGCATGAGCAAATTAGTTGATTAAGCAGAAATATGACGAAATGTCTTGTAGTTTAATAAAATAAAACATATTCGCAATCATTTTTGCACCGGCAACCAAATGAACAAACACATCTGCACACGATGGGCGTTCGATTTAAGCACATGGACGCCCACGCTGCCGCAGCTGGCCCATGCTGTCGCCGTCATCCAGGCCGAGGAGAGAACGCGTTTAATGAAGTTTCACTTTATCGATGACTTTCTGTCATCGTTAATTGGCCGCCTATTAATGCGCAAATTTGTGAGCGTGTACAGCGGCGAGCCCTATCATCAAGTGCAATTCGCACGCGACGCACGCGGCAAACCCCATTGGGTGCAAGCACCGGAGCAGGCAGAAAAGAAGAAGCCCGCCCTCAGTTTTAATGTGTCACATCAGGGCAAAATCGTGCTCCTAGCAGGCATCAGGGGTAATAAAGATGATACCGATTTTGGCATTGGTACGGATGTCATGAAAATCGAGCATAACACTGGAAAAGCCCTTCCCGAGTTCTTTCGCCTTATGCAGAACAAATTCTCACATGAGGAATGGACATACATTGGCAGACCACAACATAATGAGCGTGCACAACTCAAGGCATTTATGCGGCACTGGTGCTTGAAGGAGGCCTATGTTAAGGAGCTGGGTGTGGGCATAACTGTTGATCTGCAAAAGATTAGCTTCTCTATGGACACCACACATCCGTTGGAGGAAGCTGCCTCGCCACTCTGTGGCACCACTCTCCGCTGCAGTGGCACACCGATGACCCAGTGGCACTTTGAAGAGCATTTATTATCGCCAAAGTATTGTGCTGCAATCGCATTTCGCAATTGTCTGCCCCACGAGCATGCAAGGTTCGAATTTCTTCCATTTGAGGATCTGATTGAACGTAGCACTGCCGCCGAACAGCCAGATGTGGTTGCCTACTGCGAGGAGGCACTACTCAAGCCACATAAGCGCCATTAACAGGCGTTAACTATACAAAAATTAGCATAGTTTGTGATTTTGAAATAAATGTAACTATATTTTTGATAGC
Source organism: Scaptomyza parva (assembly GCA_035044645.1). Classification (NCBI taxonomy): domain Eukaryota; kingdom Metazoa; phylum Arthropoda; class Insecta; order Diptera; family Drosophilidae; genus Scaptomyza; species Scaptomyza parva. The sequence goes on along the minus strand of JAWNNT010000065.1, from coordinate 8,029,711 downwards.
CCTTTCATTTTTGCCATTAATATTATAATCAGCGCCAGCATTTGATTTGCGTGCCAAACAGCTGTCCACATCCTCATATTTCTGCTCTGCTAAAAATAACAAAATACAAATGAAATGAATGAGACGTAAGCCGGAAATATGCTTAAAAGGCAATAAACCCAAATGTAGGCACTCTTTACAGTTCCCCTGTTGTAATGGGCCCCAGACATGTTCCAGACAACGTTGTTTGTTAAATGTATGCAGAAACGGACGGGGAACGGAACACACTAAAGCCACTAAAGCAAGGGTAGCGACCTGGTCGTTAGGTTCATTGAGTTTGTTTTATTTTTTTGTATATACCCTATGTCCAATTGAATTGTGTAACAAAAGGGTATATGGAATTTGATTGTGGCAAAGAATATACATGTCTTCATGATAAACTTTAAAAAGTTTTATAGACAAAGCGATGGTAATGCGTCTGTTTGTTTTTCTATACCAAACAGTAAATAACGCAATAAGACTTTTATGTAGTAAATCAAATACCAGAGGGTATTTTATCTTCGTCAGTTGAACATAAATATTTTACTACATTCCGTTTTTTTGGTATTCCCGAATTGTTTACCAAAGTTTTATCGATGGTAAACTTTTATGCGGCATTGAAACCCAACTTGAGTGCAATTTTTACTTTATACGAGCATAATCCCAGACGATCGATGCTTATACACTGTTCACACACTCTTTGGTCACGCCGGGCCCATATAAACAAAAGCAGAATCCGGCTGGCTCAATTGTTTATGTTCAGTCCGCCTGCCATGTTCATTTAATGTTAACACCAGCACTTGGGCTCACCCCTGTGGTGCAAACTGCATTCGCGAATTGTGTGTGTTTTAATGGTCGGGGGTTGCGCTCTCACCCTTGCTTTTGTTCGAGGACCTTTAGCTGGTAACGGGTCGGTTCGGGTTCGGGTTCGGACCACTTGCAGCTGTCAAGGGAAATCGCCTTAAATTATAGCCTCTTAATTGGCAACGACGTCCACAGTTTTGTCTGTAGCTAATCGACCCCTCCGCCCTATTTTTGAGTTAACAATTGATTTTGTTTTTATTATTGTTTTTATTTTCATTTATAATTTATAAATTAATTTTTACTGCACCCACAACAAAGCTGGCACGTCCTGGTCAGCCAAGAGTTCGGACTTTGATCAGCGTCTGATTATTGATTTGGGTGTGGTGAAGAATGTTACGCACATTGCGCTGCAAGGACGCCCGCACAGCAATGAATATGTAACAGAGTATACCATTAGCTATGGCATCACCGATCTAGAGTTTGCCGATTATAAAGAGCCCGGCGGCAATATAAAGGTAAGCTCGAAACCACCCGCTTCAAATCATCTCACACTAATCCAATCAATGTGTATGGGTGTTCTTATGGTGGTGGCTGATGGCACAATAACATCAACCCGGATATGCTCTGGACTAAAACCAGCTGCACAAATCTAAAGATTTTTCATTTATATTTAACGTATTATTTGCTTTATGGCTTATGTTTTGTGTATAGTATTTGTATTTATTTGTTTGCATGGCTATAATTTTATGTGGTTGTAGTTTTTATCACACTTTGCTTTCTTTCTAATGCGCTGACTCACTTAATCTTACTTAATGCCTAACCCTTGAATTGCACCCGGTGCAGGTAACGCTGCTTGGACGCCCGTCGAGAATACGTATAATCACTTTCTAACACTCGATTTGGGCGAAGCGCGTATGGTGCGCAAGATCGCCACCATGGGACGCATGCACACCGATGAGTTTGTCACGGAGTACATTGTCCAGTACTCGGATGATGGCGAGTATTGGCGCTCGTATGTAAATCCCACAAGCGAGCCACAGGTAAAAGTGACTAATCCTCATCTAAATGCAAAATAAACTAAACAAAATTTAACTTGACTAAAATTGCAAATTTTTTTTCGCATGGTGCAAGGTTATTTATCTAATTATGATGAAATTATATTAACAGTATGAATCTCTTTGAAAACAGATGTTTAAGGGCAATTCCGATGGCAATTCCATACATTATAATGTCTTCGAGGTGCCCATCATTGCACAGTGGGTGCGCGTTAATCCCACACGCTGGCATGATCGCATCTCCATGCGTGTGGAGCTCTACGGCTGTGAATACAGTGAGTGAAAGAAAAATAATATCCATTTCTTAGTTGTTGAATGTTTTTCATTGTTTTTGCGTAGTTTCGGAGAACCTTTACTTTAATGGCACTGGCCTGGTGCGCTACGATCTGCGTCGTGAACCCATTGCTTCAGCTCAGGAATCGATACGCTTCCGCTTCAAGACGGCATTTGCTAATGGCGTCATGATGTATTCTCGTGGCACTCAAGGTGATTACTATGCTTTGCAGCTGAAGGACAACAAGATGGTGTTGAATCTTGATCTGGGCTCAGGCATTATGACCTCGCTCTCTGTGGGCAGTCTGCTGGATGACAATGTGTGGCATGATGTTGTTATTTCGCGTAATCGACGTGACATCATCTTCTCTGTGGATCGTGTTATTGTGCGTGGACGCATTCAGGGCGAGTTTAGTCGCTTGAATCTTAATCGGGAGCTTTATTTGGGTGGCGTACCAAATGTACAGGAAGGTCTCATTGTGCAGCAAAACTTTTCTGGGTGTTTGGAGAACATTTATATGAATTCGACCAACTTCATAAAGACCATGAAGGATAGTTATGAGCTGGGCGAAGCCTATCTCTATACGAAAGTGAACACCATTTATGCCTGCCCCTCACCGCCAATTTATCCGGTTACGTTTACGACGCGCGGATCTTTTGTGCGATTGAAGGGTTATGAGAATTCGCAGCGTTTGAATGTGTCATTCTACTTCCGTACTTACGAAGAGAGTGGCGTCATGGTGCATCACGACTTCTATTCGGGTGGATACATTAAGGTGTTCCTGGAATTTGGCAAGGTGAAGATCGATCTAAAGGCCAAGGAAAAGCCGAGAATCATTTTGGACAACTATGATGAGCAGTTCAACGATGGCAAATGGCATTCCTTTGTGCTATCCATTGAGCGCAATCGTCTCATTCTCAACATTGATCAGCGGCCCATGACAACGACCAAGAATCTGCAAATAGCCACCGGACGTCAGTACTTCATAGCTGGTGGCAAGGATAAGAATGGTTTTGTTGGTTGCATGCGACTCATATCTGTGGATGGCAATTACAAACTGCCTCAGGACTGGGTACAAGGCGAGGAAGTCTGTTGCGGGGATGAGGTTGTTGTTGATGCCTGCCAAATGATCGATCGCTGCAATCCGAATCCGTGCCAACACAAGGGTGTCTGTCACCAGAACAGCATGGAATTCTTCTGCGATTGCGCACACACAGGCTATGCAGGCGCTGTGTGCCACACATGTAAGTGCCAATAGAAAGTATATTAATCTGTCAGAAACTCATTCGTTTTCTCTTTCTATCTAGCGAACAATCCTTTGTCTTGTCAGGCCCTAAAAAATGTGCAGCATGTGCAGCAGCGCGTTGACTTAAATCTTGATGTGGATGGCAGCGGTCCACTGGAGCCTTTCCCAGTTACATGCGAATTCTACTGTAAGTGTTTTTGTTGCCATATTTTGACACATTAAATCAAATTATATATTATATATAAATAGCTGATGGCCGAGTTATAACCACTCTGAGTCATAGTCAGGAGCACACAACGACTGTTGATGGTTTCCAGGAACCCGGCTCTTTTGAGCAGACCATCATGTATGATGCTAATCAACTGCAGATTGAAGCACTGTTAAATCGCTCACACAGCTGCTGGCAGCGCCTGAGCTACTCCTGTCGTTCATCACGTCTTTTCAACTCACCATGTAAGTATTTTTTTATTAAATATTGCAATTTAAAACTGGTATTCATATTTTTTGTTTTTCACAGCTGAAGTTGGGAACTTCCGACCATTCTCGTGGTGGATTTCGCGCAACAATCAGCCCATGGATTACTGGGCTGGAGCATTGCCTGGTTCGAGGAAGTGTGAGTGCGGTATTCTGGGCAAATGTCATGATCCCACCAAGTGGTGCAACTGCGATTCGAACAGCTTGGAGTGGACCGAAGATGGTGGCGATATTCGTGAAAAGGAACATCTGCCTGTGCGTGCGGTTAAGTTTGGTGATACTGGCACACCGCTAGACGAAAAGCAAGGACGCTACACATTGGGACCTATGCGCTGCGAGGGCGACGATTTGTTCAGCAATGTCGTGACATTCCGCATCGCTGATGCATCTATTAATTTGCCACCTTTCGATATGGGACACTCGGGTGATGTTTATCTGGAGTTCCGCACCACACAAGAAAACGCCGTGCTTTTCCATGCCACTGGTCCCACCGACTATATAAAGCTGAGTATCATTGGCGGTAATAAACTACAGTTCCAATACCAGGCTGGCAGCGGTCCACTTGGCGTCAATGTGGGCACCAGTTACCATCTGAACGACAACAACTGGCACACCGTGAGCGTAGAACGTAACCGCAAAGAGGCGCGTCTCGTCGTTGATGGCTCCATCAAGGCTGAAGTGCGTGAGCCTCCAGGTCCAGTGCGTGCCCTGCATCTGACATCAGACTTGGTTATTGGCGCAACAACCGAATACCGCGATGGATATGTGGGCTGCATACGTGCATTGTTGCTGAATGGCAAAATGGTGGATCTGAAGCAGTATTCAACTCGTGGTATTTATGGAATAAGCACTGGATGTGTGGGCAGATGTGAATCCAGTCCTTGTCTCAACAACGGCACCTGCATTGAACGCTACGATGGCTACAGCTGCGATTGCCGTTGGAGCGCATTCAAGGGACCAATTTGCGCTGATGGTAGGATTATTGGTTTATAACTTGTAAGTTCATTTTATTAATTGCCTGTTTTTGTATGTTTGCAGAGATTGGTGTTAATTTGCGTTCCAGTTCGATTATACGATATGAGTTCGAGGGTTCTTTCCGTTCGACTATTGCAGAGAACATTCGCGTTGGCTTTACAACAACCATTCCCAAGGGATTCCTCCTGGGTTTCTCTTCGAACCTGACTGGCGAATATCTCACCATTCAAATTTCCAATTCAGGTAACTTTAAAAACATTAAATTAAGTCTTTAGTTTATTAATTATTTTCCATTCGTAGGTCATTTGCGCTGCGTCTTTGATTTTGGCTTTGAGCGACAGGAAATTATATTCCCCAAGAAGCATTTCGGTTTAGGTCAATATCATGACGTGCGCTTTATGCGTAAGAATAGCGGTTCGACGGTAGTACTGCATGTTGATAACTACGAGCCCGTTGAGTACAACTTTGATATTAAGGCTTCGGCGGACGCGCAGTTTAACAACATTCAGTACATGTATATTGGCAAAAACACTTCGATGACAGACGGTTTTGTTGGCTGTGTATCTCGTGTGCAGTTTGACGATATTTATCCACTTAAGCTGATGTTCCAACAGAATCCACCCAAAAATGTCCAATCGCTTGGCAGTAAGTTTTGCGTTATTGAAAACTTAGAAACTTTAGTTATAAAAATGTGTTGTAGCTCAATTGACTGAAGACTTTTGCGGCGTTGAGCCCGTGACACATCCGCCCATTGAAATGGAGACCAGGCCACCACCATTGGTGGACGAGGAGAAGCTGCGCAAGGCTTATAATGAAGTGAACTCTGTACTGTTGGCATGTAAGTTTAATGCTTAAACGCAGAAAATAATGATTTGTTATCATTATTATTATTGTGGGTGTTTTCTTTTGCAGTTTTACTTGTCATTCTTTTCCTGCTGCTCTTATTGATGTTCTTCCTGATTGGCCGCTATTTGCACCGCCACAAGGGCGATTACTTGACACACGAGGATCATGGTGCCGATGGTGCTGATGATCCTGATGATGCCGTCCTGCATTCGACCACGGGCCACCAGGTCCGCAAGCGTACAGAGATTTTCATCTAAACAATCAAGTGCAACAATGACAAGAAGACACATAAACTGTTGAAAATCAATCGCCTTAAACAAAAAAAAACCAGCAGCACACACAACTGAGCAACGTCTCAGCCACTAAATATAGAAAAACACAAAATCAAATTAACTAGGAATCGAATATGAAAATATTTCAATGAGATAAATTAAGGCATTTTCTACACTGCCAATTATAATCGCAAGTTTTCTGCTTTTAATTTGGTTAACAATTTGTTGCTGATTACTTACGTTGGCGTATTTGTAACATTTTGATTTTGTTGTTTCATGGCATTATATATTTTAATTTTTTTACTTTGTACTTTAAAACACTCAATAGTCATCAAAGACCGTCCATTTTTGTTTAGTTGACTTTTATACAAACTTTGTTTACCAAAATTAAGTTACCAATTTTATACTTTTAAGTTGATGCGCTCGCTGCAGCGCCTGTCTTTCAACCAGCCAATTACATTTATGTGTTGTATAAGTATTTAAACATACATATACGAATACACACAAAAAACAAAAACCAACAACATTCCATTACATTAAATATGTTTTTCTCTCTCTATATTATTATTAATATGTAAATCATTTTAAATGTCTTCTAATTTACACAAAAAACAAAAGGAAAAAAGTTAATAAGTTTTTGTATGTAAACAAACAGCTAAGTTTTAAACATTTAGTAACGAAATGAAAACGAATTGTATTTTTGGAAAATGCAATTGCATATTTGAAATATACCTTAGCGTATGTATATATGAATAGAAGAACTATATACACTGTGTGTTTACACTGACATAATAAAGATTTTTTCAAAATTCAATAAAATTAATTATATATACAATGAAATCGTTTATGAACTTACCCGCAGACAGTGGAAAACTATGGAAACTACTTAAATTGCCCGTTTTCAGTCTCTTATTGTTTATTTAATATAATGTTGTATACTAAAAATATATATGTGTATGTTTATGTGTATGTAAATGTGTGTCAGTGTGTGTGTGTGAGTGTTTGGGTGTATACATATTTATTGGCTATTCCATTTTTATATTATCTCAAGTATTTGTAACAATATCGTTTAACGCTATTTTTGATTTCTACGGGGTTTGTTTGTTTAAATTTGTAATATTTTTTTGTCAACTACAGTATTGGAATATTTCGGTGTATGTATATAATAATAATAATGCTATATATGTATGTATTATCCAACAACAGTCTAAATCGCATCTAAACGCTAAGATAGAATAACACTGGGTGGGTATATATGTATGTATGTATATATATTGAATACTTGGCAATAATTTGTTGTTGAGGTCGTCACTATTCGTTTCAGTTGTTAACAGTTAACAGTTGTTAATGCTTTGCCAGAGCTTATGCTAATTATTCGTTTCGTTGTATCTAATGTATCTCTACTAATGATAATGGGCTCACTTAAAACCCAACCAGCGTTCGGTTTGATATTCTTTAGTTTGTCTAGAGTTGTGCCTAGTGCAATGGTGTACGATGTATGGGGTATGTATTTGTATATGTCTAGATATGTTTCAACAGGGCATCGGCCAACATTTCTATAAAATGGAAGTCAGCTGTTAAGCCGTATTGATTATGTTTGTTTGTTTGGTTTGTTGATAAGTTGGTAGTATCTTTAAGTTAATACTTTTCGTATGCTTCGATATTGTTTATCCCCAGAAAAAAATCGAACTCAATACAAAGAACTATCACAAATCGTAAATGGCAAAACATAAATTGCACACATACTATAACACATATATATATGTCTATGTATGTACGTTACTACAAGCAGAAGGGCGTGGTTGCGCCCACACACTTACTGGCAAGTGCAGCATATTGTCCACAGTTTAATTCCAACATCGTTCATCCCAACCAGCTTTTCTAGTTATGCACATTGTTATTGGCCAGCATGCGATAACGATTCAACAGCAATACAGCCGCATCCTGTGCAGGCTTTATCTTCCCATGCGCCTCCTCATAGGCGCCAAATAGGATTCGTTCTCACAAAATAGTGCAGAGCACAAAGAGCATCGACACCAAGCACAACATCGCCACAATATCCCGATGCAACTTCCGGTCCCGGTAAAAGGGACGTGTAGAAAAGCTCTCGCTTCGAGCTCGCCGCAACAACCAAATCGGTATGACCAAGTGCAGCAGATCCGGCAGCATGAATCCAATGTCGCGTACAACTTGATGTGCCGCCCCTTCGCCCCGCACCACATTCATAAAGAACTGATCGAAACTTCCAGCCAAAATGTGCAGCAGCGCAATGCCCACAATGCAAAATACCTTTTTGGGCTTGACCACATTTGTGGTGCTGGCTAAATGCATTACGAGCACTGTGGAGAACAGCTCTGTTATCTACAAGAGAAAGTACGGATTAAAAGTTGGGATTAAACTTCAAATGATTAAAAGTTTTGCTGGAAATAGGAATAACAAAATCCACTTTTAAAACTTAAATGAAAACAAAGTTATGTTGAAAAGAATTAAGCCGAAAATAATTAGAAAATAAATAAAAATCTGTTAAGTTTAAGTATTGAAGGTAGTGATTCCATGCTTCCATTGCATTCTTATAATTATTCTGTGCCAAAGCTAAACTTTTCAGTTTTTAGTTAATTATGTTCCATTAATCATTTATACGGTTTCCAGAAAACACTGCAACTGTATCTAGCTTGAGGCAAATGATTGACACCACTAATTGAACTCTATGAAATGAAAAGTCATGACTTAAAGTTGGTTATTTTATTTTCACATTTCTCATTCCAACTTGTTGCCAGTGCAATGAGCAACGAGGCAACGGAACAGCGAGGCAACTGGGATTGGCATTAAGTGCACTTGTTTCGATTGCATGATTGGCAATGCTCATTAAAGTTGGCCAACTATGAAAGTTGCCGTTTTGCGCCCAGTGCTTTGGCACTTCAAAACTTTTCCAGCTTGGCCATTTAACAAATTTGTACACGGCCCAGCTCTGACTTATGGCTTAACAATATACCCAGGAGCCACTACTGGCCGGTGGGCGTTTCCGAGTACCGTAAGTTTTACTAGGAAATCGAATGGATAGAAAGTTGAGCTTAACACGAACAAAACAGAGCGCGCTTATATTGTCCAAGTTTGGAGCATTTGGAATTTTATTTATATTTTTTAACCTGAACTTTACTAATAAATTATGGATAGTTGATGGTCAGACCAGCCACGTGGGTAGACAAATAGTACTTGGACGTGACTTGGTGAAGTGGTTTTTCGTGTGTATATGCTTACCGTGAAGAAAAGTTGATGATTCCATTGATTGTAGTAGTCGTCGTTGTAATAGTTGATGTACGCCCACCATGCATAATAGTGCGAGAAGATGGAGAGGAGAAAGAGCAGGAGCATGGAGTAGCGAACACGCTGTTGCAGGATCAAGGCGATGAGTCGCTTGATGCACTCATAAAGTGCGATTACCGCAAAGACGGTCAATATCCACATCTTGAAGGTATTGGGCGTTGCATTGAAGTACATGTGCTTGTAGGCGGCCACTCCCGATTCGTAGGGGCCCTTGAACACTGTGTCCCAGCAGGAACACGTGCAGAAGTGCCGATCCACGTACCGCGCATAATTCTCCCAAAAGTACCATAATATGACAATGTGAGCCGGTGGTATCAATGCCGGCGCCAAGGAGCCACATGCCGTTGGCAGCCAGGTAACATCGAACATTGCACTTGATAACGCTTCAATATCCCTCTAAGCTTCGTTGTGTGTGAGCTGGTTTGGTGTTGTTGTTGAATGAATGGGTGGGCTTTCTGGTCTTGGCTTGGCTTACTTGCAGTAATCCTCCTTAGTTTCGATTACTTCATACATTACTCGTTCAATCGCTTAAGCTGCAAGCAGACAATGTAAAAGTTTCTCTAATGTAGAACCTAAAATCAACAACTTTTCTGCCATTTGCATTTACCGTAACAAACTGTAGTTACTTTTGCGTTTCGTTAAACTCAATTGACAATAACTCTTCAGATTTATTGAAAATGTTTTCACAAAATTTTTCCGTTTCGGTTTCTGTTTACAATGCAAACATTTGTTCTACTTATGAAAATAAACACACTCAAACACAGACAAACGCTCAAATATTAACAATCAGCAATATTTCGATTGCCATAGCATGGCTATATAGTTATGCGCATATAAATAAACAATCCATTTCGGAAGACAGAGACAGAATGAGAGAGCGAGATTGCGTTTGAGTCCATTTTGGCACTATGCATTACAAATTGCGAGTACTGAGTGTGGGAAACACAGGGCTGGGCCAAAAAGAAAAAAAAACGCAAAAATGAATCAATTATAAATTCATACATTTGTCAGAACGGGCCAGAGATGAGGATACAACCAGAACAACTATATGCAGCTATATTCTGCATTCCACTGCAACCTTCTGGCATGGCTGCCAAAAAACCAAAATGCGCGGTCATTAGTGCATTTGTTGGAAGGGTACAGTGGTGCGGTGCGGTCTGGTCCGGTCCGTTAAAATGGCACCGTCTCGCGTTGCCCGTTTCAAGTGCGGATCGGGGCGTCAGTTTAATTAATGCCGCTGCCGTTATATATCTGTATCTGAATCGGAATTCACAGCTGCCAGTGGAAGGAAACCAAAAAAAAACTGATTTCGATTTGTTGTTGATTTTTTTTTTTAGCTTTTCGGTTTGTTTGTTTCTCTTTCTCGTTTTCAGTTGTTACGCCACAGTTTAATAAAAACAAAAACAAACGCAATGTGCACATCATTGACGTCACAATTGGGCTTCAATGTTTTAAACTTTCTGTCTGTGTGTGTGTGTGTGTGTGTGTTGGAGTGTGTTTAAGTTTATGAATTGCGAGTGAATGCAAAAAGAAATAAATTTGGTATTTCAAAAATTACCCATTCGCATTTTGTCTATGATGAAAAACTCAACATAGCATGAAAGTGAAATCATTTGCAAAAAGAAGGCATTAAAATCTAATTTAAATCAGTTCCCAACAGTTAAATTTGAATCGGCTTCTCGATTTGCATATCCCCTTCTATTAGTATTTTAATCCACTCCAGACCTGAAATCATTCAAACCGCATTTCCACATTAATTCCCAAAATAGTGGTTATGTTCACCGTAATCATCATCATCTACAATGGTTTTCTCAACTCCGATTTGGCACCACAAAAACGTGTCAAAAGTTTCATTCCTTAATGATTTTCTTTTACCAACAACACTCCAAAGACTTGTCAGCTATCACCCTTGAGTGGGTTTCTCTATCGCGTTTTGTTTGCAAAGCCATCAAATTAAACTTTGTGCTACTTACAGTATGCATACACAAAGTCAAATGTCTGGAGACATCAATTCCTTACCCACCCATTCAACCCCTCCGCACCGCTCTCTTTAAATCGCGTGCGGAACAACTGAAATACTTTTAAAGGCTTTGTGCAAACGCAACACCTACTTTAAGCAGCACCAGCCAGCAGCAGCAGCAGAAACAGTAATAATTATAGCAGTGACAGTAAAACCGTCAACAGTCATCGCGCCTTCACTTGACGTGCATTGTGTGGCACCAACAGTAGCAACATCAACAGCGACAGAAACAACAACAACCGGCAAACGCGTCGTATGTGTAATGCGAGGGTAACACTCGGCAAATTGTGGGGTTTATGTTGCCTGTCTGGGCTGTGTTAGTTAGTCAGCCAGTCCTTGCCTGTGCCTGTGACTGTGACTGTGCCTGTGCCCATTGAGCTGTGTGCCTTGCATGCTCATTTGTGTCTCCTTCAATTGTCGTTGTCAGCTGCTGCTGTCGTTGTTGTTGTTGTCGTTCGCTTCAAGTGTAGCAGACGCTTTGTTTCAGTGCCGGCGGCTTGTTGCTATTATTATTGTCGTTGCTCAGTAGCTTTTGGAAGCCATAAAAGTGTTTTTCGTTTTGATACCGCATGTGAGGGCACCATTAAAGTGGATCTCAATATGCAAATATTACGCATACGACGCATGTACCCATGTCTCGGGTTATAACAGATATCATAAGGGAATGCATTGAATAATAATAAGCTTTAGGCACGACAGCCAAAAACGTGCATATGCCAAAAACAACCCTAACAAACTAACATACTCCCACCACACAAACACACAATGCACACACATGTGCATGTATGTGTACAAAGTATCTATATATGTGTGTGTGTAAACGATTGGTTGACGTTTGCACTGAGATAAATCGCTGGTAATAATTTATTGCCATTGCCGTTTTTTACATGACGTTTGTTTGGTCAATATTTATTTTGGCTTTCAGACTCAAACACACAGACTCACCCATACACACAACCACATGAAATGCAACAGCAGCAGCAACAATAACAATCAATAACAAATACTACAATTGGCCCTATCAACTTGACTGTTGTTGACTGCAAATTGCTTTCAGCTGCTTTCGGGAGCGTTGCATCCCCAGTTTAGTTTGCGCACAAGTACAATGAACCAGCCGAGGAGACGCAGTCGTCAACAGCAGCGACGTCGACAGAGCCGGTTAAATGTGTGTAGGACAACAGCAACAGCAACAAAACCACCAGCAGCAGCAACAACACCAGCAGCAACAGCAACATCAGCAACTGGCTACAAAATGCGGGTACATACAAACAGTGAAAAATCGAAAGAAAATTAACTTGCCAAAATACTTAGTTTGAGGCTTAAGGCATATCCACACCCCAAACACACACTTACAGACTCCCACACACACGCATACACTCACACGGCACACGCGGGATTTACCAGCATAATCCTTGAATGGGATGCTGAGACACACACACACACACAAACACACAGACGAATACCAACACACAGACTTCGTTTCATAATGACTTACACTTTATGCTGTATTTGCCGCCGGCTTTGAGTTAAACATTTATAACATTATTATTTATTTTGTGTAATGGTTTTTCATATTTTCACAATTTATTCCTTTGGAAGAAAAAAAAACTAAATTAGTTTTAGTTTAATGCACTTGAAATTGCTGTTTGAAACAAACAACCGCGGGCGCGTCGTGAAAAAGCCGACTGAAATTTTTGTTATGCTGGCCGCCGCCGCCTGCGTGTAAAGTTCTCTGCTCCGATGCTTCGCTAGCGCCAGCGTCGACGCCAACGTAAACGAGGAGACCATCGGCATAGCAAGCACCGTTACCGTCGTCGGCGCCGGCGTCGTTGTCGTTGTCTGGCCAATGATTTGCAATAACAAAATAGTGGGACGCGGCTCTCAGCTGTTGCGACACCCTTGCCATATGGCACTCTCGTGAGCGAGAATACTGGGAATTTAATTTGGTGTTTTTCGCTTGTGATTAGAGGGAAAAGCAAACACACGCAGAGGCTTACTCTCCAATCTAACCGATAAATGTATATGTATGTGTAAGAAAATACTTTGAATATTGGTCTTTTGGGAGCCATACAATAACTATTTTCCTTTTACATATGTATTTGTCTGTGCACCTGTTGAAGCAGCTCCACGGGGAGCCTTTTGTCGATGGCCTTTGACAGTTGCATTTCAAATCTGCCGAAAATTATTTTATGATTTGAGTGAATCCTTAAGAAAATCATTTAAGCTGATTAAAATGGCATACATTCATTTTACACATTTTATTCGTTAAAGAGATTAAAAACATACAAGTACACGTTTATGTTTGTATATGTTAAGTACAATATAAATACAAATTTGTTGGAATCAAGTTAAACATTAAAAAAAAAACTTAAACTGCATTCGCACACAAAACGGTCAGAGTGCATTTTAAATATGTTAATTTGATTCCATTTTCGTTCTCTATATTTTGTTTTTTGTGTTGAATGTGTTTTGATAATCTATGGTTTTGCTGTTGATTTTACGAACAGGTTCTGTAAACATTCCAAGGAGTAGCTCGTTCCTTCTATTGTTCTCTCATTGTATTTCTTACGCCATAAACACATAGACAAGAATTTTATATGTTATATATGAAATGGTATATATCAGTTGAAAACTTTATAAAGATATACATTTTTTTTTTGGTTTCTCATGCTTAAAAAATATAATATTTGGCTTAAAAGTAGCAAGTACATGAAGCTTTAGTAGGACGCCTTTAAGGGTATCTAGACATCGACTAAGCTCTTACCTTGGTTGTACTTTTCGTAATTACAATGGTTTCCAGGTCTCTGTTAGCATATTTTTACTATTGTTCTGTTATTGTTACGGCCTGTTTTACATACACACGGGATATAACAATCATTTTTTGTTTGTTATCCACTGAGACAAACTTATATATACACGAGTTGACATTTATATATATATATATATATATATATGCAGCTACATATAAAGAGATATTTTGTGGTATAAGCATAAAACACTTAAAGAGTATAAATTCGTATAATATTGCCGCTTAAAAATATTTTCATTCATATGTATATATTTTTTCATAGTTTAAATGTTTTTTTTTTTTTTTTTGATTAAGGGTAGTTTTGTTATTGTTTGTTTGTTTGTAGGTACAAGTACTCATTTTGGGCTTGGTTAAGGCCATTTTATTATAGTATAGAGAACATCGATATATCAAAAAAAAAAAACAAACAACTATTTATCTAACAATGAGAGAAATGAATATGATTGAATAACAATAATACATCCAACATGGTTAATGGCAATCTTATGGCAATAGACATAACTTATATACAAATATAGAACTTATCTATTAATTTTTGTTGTTGTCAAACACCAACAATCATTAATAGGCTTACGTCTTAAGACCGTTTCAATTACGTAATTAATTACGTAGAATTTGGACAGCATTCTGATACAAATTAATTTCCAAACATATACACATATTAAGTATACGTATAGGCAACATACACCTTGTGTCCAGCTCAAGGATTTCGGTTGTAGTACGGATTAATGTGACTCTTACATACATATAAGTTGCGATTACGTACCTACAAGATACATTTTCTACATATTTTAGTATCAATGGCGGAGATGCTTTGGTCTTGATACTTAATACTTGGAATTACTATAATTATTACGAGTAGCTGCATTAAAGGTATCAATACACACATATATATTATATTGAGCTTTTGCATAAGTATAAATATGTATAAATGTCTATATATTTTAGCCACAAACATTTGTGTTAAGCTCATTTCACATGTTCTCAATCAATTCGTTGCTATGCCACATGCATCCCATGACAATTTCACGTGAATGTATTGTTGTACTAAACATGTGTGTAAGTGTGTGTGTGTGTGTATATAGGTATCTATGTCTGTACAATATATGTCACTATAAGTTGACTTTAATTGCACACAACAGTGAAGGAACGTAGACAGAGATATATATCTTTCGAAAATAATACAATGGATTGGTTTCTAATTACCTTTTTAATTGGGGCTCTTAATAGAAAGCAATTTCAGTCGCTTTAAAAAATTAAAATGGAAATGTTTATTAAATTTCTGGTCTTGTGGGAAAAGTATTAAAGTGTTGATCGATTAATTTTACTATTATAGGAAGAGTTGAGACTCTTAATAGAAAGCAATTTCAGTCGCTTTAAACAATTAAAACTTCTTGTCATATGGGAAAAGTATAAAAGTGCGACTAATTTTAATATTCCAGGAATATTGAGCAAAAGAAAAGTTCATAAAACTTTATTAAAAGTCACTTCCATGAATTTTGAGCAAATTGAAAATTTTCCCTTTTTTAAGATGTCTTAAGACTTGTAAAATACTTGAAAAAGAGTATATATTTATGTATGTATAATCCTTCTTGTTCATTTCATATCACGATTTGTTTACTTTCTCATTCTCACAGCTTCTTCTTTTCAATATGAGTAGTACAAAAATATTGAATAGCTCTCTTACTCTCCCTTTCTCTCACTTTGTATCTCTGTTTTCTATTTAAGTTACCAAGATATGTTCATATATGGAACAACCAATTGATATGGCCTGTCGCTTAGTCGCTTAGTTGCTTTAAAACTTACTCTGTTCCATAGTAATGCTTGTAGAATTATTGATTTCGGCTTCAATAACGATCTCCTCGTTCTCCTCGGTCTCCTCGGGCACCATCATCAGATTATTGTTCATCGTGTAGGGCTCCGCTCGATTCTCTTCGTTCGACGAGGAACGGAGTCGATGGGTGAAGGAGGAACGCGAACGCGTCATGTAGGAGGAGCGTGTGGTGGAGACACGCCTCAGCACACCACGTCCAGAGAAGAGCATTCGTACCTCCACACGAAATCTGGGATGTGTTGCGGCATACAGATAGGGATCCACGCATGCGGCTGTCTTGCAGAAGAGCGCCGGAATCATTGACCCTAGCGGTGTAATACTTTTCTCCATTCCAAAGACACCCATCATGGCCACAATGGCATAGGGCGACCAGGCAACGAACCACAGTCCGATGATGGCCGCCACTATGAACGTTAGCTTCTGTTCGGTCTTGGCCTTGTCCTTGCTCGACTGTATCCGATTGGCCGTGAAGACCACCTTGAGTATATAGAAATAGGAGTAAACTATACAGGTCAATGGTATGCAGTAGGCGGCCACAAAGAAGAGTGCCATGAATATCCTTGCCGGCGTCTCCTTGTTCAGATAGTCAAAGCTGCAGGTGGTCAGATAACCCTCCGGCACATACACAGACAATCCCACATCCAATGCAGGCATGACAGCAAACAAAAAACTGTAGCACCAGATGAGGAAGATTACAAAGTACGAGCGTAGTCGGGAGTAGCGACGCAAAGGCTGTAAAGGATGCACCACCACATTATAGCGATCCAGAGCAATGGCTGTTAGGGTGCCAATGGCACAGGTGCCGCTTAATCCACCCAAGAAACCATACAGGCGACAAGCTGAAAATTACATCTTATAGAGCTTCATTTGGTTTCTCCCTTCAGCCTGTTGACTCACCTGCATCGCCCAGAGCTGGGCCCTCATTGATGTTATTGTAAATTGCAATCGGGCATTTGATGAGCATCAGAAAATCACAAATGGCCAAATTCATGACCAATATGTTCGCTGGTGTGCGCAAAGACTTACGACTGCTAAACATAATGATGACAAATGCATTGCCAAAACAGCCCACCACAGAAATGAGGCAATAGAGACCGGCCATAATGTAGAAGGTACTAGTATCCGGTGGTTCGAACTGCAGCCAGAAGGGATTTACCTTGGCTATGTAGGTCAAATCATATTTGTCTCGATAGTGTATATAGCCAGGATATGAGCTGCAAACGAAACAAACAAACCAATTTGTGTGGGTTTTTCTTTTTTGACTATTTGTATACCAAAGTTGACATGTGTATTTGCATTTTCTCCCGAACTGTCAGGTTGCAGAAAAGCAAAGGCTTTCGAAGACATTTAAAAGTAACAAAAATTCTTGGTAAATTGGTTTTTCCTTCATCAGTGAGAACATTCTGGTTCATTCGTGTCTGTCTGTCGATGACGGTTCACCTCATTTCCCCCAAATTAAAATCAATAAAAACAATTTTGACTTTTCTCTCTCATATCTATATCGATAAAGTTTTCATTAAGGTAGATAGTAAATTTCAGACTCAACTATAAATAATCTTTTGTTATTGAGCAAAGAGCAAAAAGTTTTCTATTCAAAAATATATGTGTATGTATGCATGTTGGCTATCTTTACATAGACAACCATAACCGTGTTAAGCAGAAGCGCTATTCAACCATTTTTGGGGTCGATTGGGTGTGTGTGTATGGGGCATCATTGATTGAATAAAGGAATTTGGTACGAGACTCACCTGAGATCTGTCTCGCTGTCATTCCCTGTATGTGGATGCTTGTCATGAACTTTGCTTACGTTCGCTGTAGCTGCAGCTGCTGCTGCTGCTGATGATGAGGCAGATGCCACTGCTGTAACGGTTGTGGTGGCTGCTGCAGCAACGAGCGTTGCATTTTCTGCAGCGTCGCGACTACTGCTGCCAAGTACTTCGGATAGGGCACTGGTTAACCACAGGCTACCATCGTTCGCTGTCAATGTTGGCAATGTTGACATGATGGTTTCCATGTTGTTGTTGATGATGTGCTTTTTGGTCGTCTTTTTGTTTACGTAACTGCCACTGACACTGCAGCTACTCCTCCTCTTTTTGTTGTTTGTAGCTGCTTTTGGTTAGGTGGACAACTGACGAAGCTGCTTAAATTTTAGCATGTGCCACGTCGCGTATGCGTGATGCGTTCGCTGTTTGTCCTTGACTTCGGCTTTGTCTTTGTCTCTGTGGTAAAGCTGTATCCGCGTATTGAGATGTTATTAGCTCAATTACCACAATTGACAATGCTGCCCAGTGACCGTACGCTGTCTTTGGCTATCTTCATTTGTTCGCCGCTCTGGTTTTTATATTCCCGTACGACACCAAATTGAGTTTGTTTCAATTAAGTGCATTGGGGTAGAAGAGCACGGCGAACAATCGTGCCGGCAAGCTGCACTGAAACAAGAGAGATAAAGTTGCGGTTACGTTTTAATGAGCATTTCGCTGATTTTATTGACAGCGGTGCTTAGGTCGTGAGGAACTTAAGTTCGAGATCAATACGACTTAAGCGATTATAATCTTTTTTCTGATAACAGTCAAAGCATTCGTTTGGTTTAACTGTCTTTTTCACTTTCCAATCAATACGGCTTAAGAGCTTAGCTTGTTGCCAAAAAAATTCAAGAGCCAAAACCCTTCTAATGGCTTTAAATTGAAGCTCATTAAACTTTTCACTTCGAATGTTTGGTTAGAGCATTCGAATTTGCTGACCCTATGTCAAACTTTTGGCATTTTTTTAGGGGCTTAAATCAACAGACTCTTATTCTAATACTTTATGGTCCAACAAACAAAAAAAAGTTATGAAAAAACCATCATGAATTTATTAACATTGTTTCAATGTGGCTAAAACAAACATAAAGGTTGAGTTGGCTAAAAAACCACACATCAGCATTTTAGTTTTTCTATTTTTATTACTTTTCCCTGTTAAATGTCAAAAAGTTTTGCATGAAAATCAATTCGTAGAATCTAATAAATACAAAATAAATGCAATTTACTTAGAATTTTCTGTAAAATTGATTTTTAAATGTCACACACAGTTATTGCCTGTATGTGAACAATCACAGCTCTTGGAAACGCATGCAAGAAATGTTTATAAATAATTCAAGAGCAAACACCAAAAATTTGTTATTTATTGTTGTGGCATTATCTCATTGGGTTTATGCATCGATAATCTTTCCTGTTTGTAGTCATCCATATTTAAATCGAGAACAACTAAATCAAGCTGTTGTTGTTGTGCATGTGAGATTTGATTGATCTGATTTGTGAAAATCCAATTTAATGCCTTGATTGTGGCATTGTGGCTGGAATATTAAAGTAAGAACGTGTGATAAAAACGAGGGTCATCTCTTGGGACTATTATGCAAATTGTGAACTGAGGCAAGCATTTAATTAGGGCAACTTAATTGCTTATTAAACAGTTTGAAGATGCAGATCGCATCTCGCATTTCTCTTGCGGCAAGTGCTTTTCCAACACAAATATCAACAAAGAAAAACACACAACTCAAACAACTAAGCAGCTCTTAAAGTTAGTGTTTTTTGGCTGTTGGCAGCAGGCAAGACAACTTCTAAGCACCATCGTCGCACCAGTCGCGAAAAAGTTTCTGAAGCAACAGCAAGCGCAAGGAGCAAGAGCAAGAGCAAGGAACAAGAGCAAGGAACAAGAGCAAGGAGGAACAGCCGTAAGGGCTGAATCAACAACTGCAACTACTCAACACCAAAACATTCAAGTCGCTGTGGGCCATTTTCTACAGACGCGTCATCTTATTTCATATTTATTTATAATTTTCTGCTCTGGTCATGAATTCCAGAAGGAAGAGGCCAAGTGAGTTTTGAAAGTTTTCCAGCTACCATTTTGTACTTCAAAGTTACGAGGAATGGTAATGGGACCAGTGTTTTTTGGGTCATATAATTGGCACTAATTGGCCAATGCCAATTTGGCATACTGTCAATGGACCAACATTCCAACTCTTACACTGAATAGCGCATTTTGCATTCCGCATTTTGGGTCGCCATTGTTTTATGTGTGTGTGTGTGTGTGTGTGAATGAAAAGCGCACATAACTTGCAGTGCATTGAAATTGGCTCTCTGATTAAGTGAGATCAAAAGTAATGGGCCAATTAATTATTGTGCGTTATGCCAGGCCAATTGAGATTCCCCAACTAAACAAATCTTTTTGAGTGTTTGTGTGTGTGTGTTTGTATTGATGATACCAATTGACAAATTCTCAGAATTTTATGCATTTAGCACTTCTACACTAAAAGCAAACAAACTTAATAGTCTGAAGGGTCTTAAGTTTTCTACTACTTTTCTTCAAGGGGAACTTAAAGTTTGAAAAACCGTTAACGTGACACCAATTCCAAAATAAATTCGTTGGAAAAGTTTCTCTGCGGGGTTTATGTTTTGTACAATGGCCAATTGTTGCAAGTGCTTGCTAACTTTCTGCATTTGCCTTAAAACGCATCAATAATCTCAAACGCGATTGTTACCAATACACAATTGCTTTCCTTCTAACCGGGGAAGAGAAGGAGGTCACTCAGCTACTGCCATTCAGATAGATAATGTCGTTTTTATACACTTAATAAATGGGTATAATGGTTTTGTGCGAAGGTATGAAACAGTTCCTTCTGTCCTTCTCCGTAAAACCGTAAACCTGTGTTCCGCCAATGTATATATATATTCTTGATCAGCATCAACAGCCGGGTAGATATAACAATTTCCGACTGTCCGTTCGATCTCAGGAACTAAGCTCTCCTTATACCTAGGCAGGACAAGTTTGTTACAAATTTTCGATAATTTTTCAGGTTTACGATATACACATGGAATCGATGACACAAATATCTTGAATTTTGAAAGAGTATCTTCTAGTCGAGCTCACTAAAGCCTTCTTTCTTGTTTTTACTGTATACTGAGATTTACTGTGTAGACTTTTTGAATGGGTTTTTAAATCAGTTTTCTTCGCCAACCAAGCGCCCCATTTCGAATGCCAAGTC
Source organism: Scaptomyza parva (assembly GCA_035044645.1). Classification (NCBI taxonomy): domain Eukaryota; kingdom Metazoa; phylum Arthropoda; class Insecta; order Diptera; family Drosophilidae; genus Scaptomyza; species Scaptomyza parva. The sequence goes on along the minus strand of JAWNNT010000065.1, from coordinate 8,008,740 downwards.
CAATTCTCGTTGAGACTATTGTTAACGCTGTCGTGACACTTCTTGGCCCATTTGCGTTTCACCCAATTTTCAAGAGAGTCCCCTTATACAGTTGCCGATAAAGAAAGTCACATCACGTCTGTCTGGAAAGACAGCATTTGTGCGTCTGTTTGGAGGAACAACAACGGACAAACAGAAGTAGTGGACGCATCAGTTACGAGAGTTCATTTCTTATTTATTGCATTATTCATTTATTGTATTATTTGCATCATCTGGCATCCAAATGTGTTTGAATTAAACAAAAGTATTCGAACCAATAATTGCCGACGCATACAGCTTTCAGCTGCACTCACAATTAAATTACACTGTAGGAAATGGTTTATTTGTCAGCACACTGACTACTCAGAGGGTGAAGGGGGAGGGGATTGAGGCGGGTTGAGTGAGTGAAGATTGTGTCGGTTTTTGCTTTGTGCAACAATTAAGCGACACTCGTAAATCGCATTGCGAAACTTGAACGGAAATTACACAGCTCGCGCCTAAAAGCATGCAACAATTATTATTTCATAAAATTACTTTTTGTGTAAATGACGCTTCACATTCTGCGTGTGGTCTTTTTTATAGTCTCTGGTATTTTTATTTAATTTTCATTTCGTTGAATTGCTGAGCATTTCTTGTTAAAATTAAAATTTTAAAAATGCTGTTAAATGGATCGAATTAAAAGATATTTTTATTGCAACTGACAGTTTCGTTGGGATTAAAAGTTTTTCTGTTTTTTATGTTGCAACTCGACTTTGCATTGGCTTAAATACATTTGACAACAACAAATCAGATTTAAATCAGAGTTATATGACTTTTTCACAGAAATGCAAAAGCTGGATAATTTGTTGGTTATTCTTTTGTGTACATTAACAATAATAATAATAATAACTCAAAAATGTGTCTCTTTGTAATTCTAAAAAGAAATATGTATGTTTTCTGGGGCGGAAATGCTTTGCTGCAAATGGACAAAAACTGCACTGCATTTTTTTGTTAGTTTATTTTTAGCTTTTGGTCATTTTTCTGTAACTTTTCAGTATATGGAAAAAAACACGAGTTTTCACTTTGGCTTTCGTAACTAACAAATTTTTTAGAATTGCTGCCTGAAAAAACACATTTATTAAGCCCTGCAAACTGCCTTTTGCCAGATGCTTCTGATATTTTTTTTAAATCCCATTTTATATCTTGTTAAAGTGGGAAAAGATTCGTTTTGGTATGGTAGTACATGTGCGCAAATGTATTCATAAGTAATTTTACGTTATTTCTGCTCTTTTTTGCTTTTTTCCTTTTTCTAACGAACATGCTGATACTTTTGTATGATTGTGTGTGTATTCTTGTGTGAAGTGAGTTGTGTCGAGCAGCGGCAGCAGCAGCAGCGGCATCATCTAAGGCTCATTCGAAAGGTTGGTCGCGCATGTATTACATGCCACATTTTTGCTGGCTGGCACACACACACACTTGACATCCCCACTAACCTGCCTCACACCCGACTTTGGCGATGGTTTAGTACATACTTATATTGATTTATGCTCGTCGCTAGCCCAGTTTTCATTTCACTATTTTTCACTTATGTACGGCAATTTTTTGCAGTCATCAGCCATCAAGCATGCAGTCAGTCAGTTCCATTCCTCCGATTGGTACTGCTACAGCGGATGCTGGTGCAACGTTAAATGAAATGTTTTTGCAGTACATGCTGCACTTAAACGTGTAAAGCGGCTTCAAGGCTGATGACTGACAGATGGATAGATGGATAGACAAATTTAGTATGCCACCCCCGCCGCCATCAACATCAACAGGCACTCAAAGGCTTAAATGCGGCAGCCCATATTGAGGCGATATCTGCAGACGAGGCATTCAATTTGCATTGCTGCCTTTTTGGCTTTAATAGTTTTAACGCTAGTCCCATGTCCAATGGGGCTTTAAATGTGATACATATGCGGCTGCCATGTACTACTAAAACTAAGTCGCACCTCAAGTGTCATCTTGTTGTTGAGAGAGAGACAAGAAAAAGATTCCAGTTGGTTGGCTAGTGGCCTGAAGGACAAATACTTGAGAACCCACGTGCCATTCCCCTGCCCTCCCTGCATCTCGCACATAGTCAAATCTGCCTCGCGGGTATACGGGCAGGCGAGTCCACTCAATGCAGTTTTGCCTGACAGAAAACGAGAACTTGCTTGCGAATGCTTGGTAACTGTGCAACAAAGCTAGCCATCCACTCAGGTGTGTCATACAAAACAAAGAGAAGATGATGCACCGGACCGGACCGGCCCGGACTCGACCGGCCCGGACTCGACCGGCTTATTATTCTTCTTCTTGTTATTTTTTCTCGGTAAATTCCGGATGTGATTACATTTTCTACACAATTTAAGCAGGTTAGCCAACTAGTTGAAGAAGCACCAGCAAATGTTATCCTATGTAAACTTACGAATTGTGTCAAAGCTTAGAAAATAACGTTTGATGTTACAAAATAAAAAATATATAGTTTTATTTATTTCGTTTTTTTATATCGTAAAACTTTGATTGGCAAAAAAAATTGGGCAAAATAAAGCTGCCCCCAAAGATAGGCAAAGGAAAGAATGTTGCTTGATTGGCAATAAAAAGAAAGATATTTACAACTTATTTCACACATTACAGCGAAGACAAGAAAATTGTGTGTGGAAGGTCAATCCAATCAGCAACGAAATAGTAGAAAAATTTGAACATGATTTAATCACAGATCAATAGTTAAAGGTTCTATGGCAGCAATTTGGTATTCATTTATTTTGCTGCTGTTTTAATTTTCTGCAGAATTTTGTTTTTTATTGTGAAATTCATGAATTGATTACAGCTAGATACTACTCTATAAAATAATATGGAATTCCATTAACATCTATTAGAAAAGTTGATGCAAGTTTTCTTGTTTGGACACTTGAAAAAAGTTGTATTAATTACAATAACTTTGAAAAGTTCACTGCACAAACACTTAACAAACTTATACTACAAGACAATACAGGTTGGTTAAAAATAGTTACTGTGAAATATGGTAAGGTTGTTTTGAGCGCATTTAAATGTACCAAAGTTTTTTGCCCTACGTTGGTTATTATTTTTTCTTATTTTCAGTTTTTAAAACTATTTTACCTGGTTGTCACTTAGTTGCCAGCAGTAGCGTCGCCTGTTGAAGTTTCGCTTTTGGTTTCTTATTTATTGTGTGACCTCAGCCAAATGGAAAAGTTCCTGCAACTTGAACTGTTAGCCAACGGCGCCAACGGGACGTACAATTTCACATGCTGCTTAAGCATGTGCCGAAAAAAATGCAACTGAAATAAGTTTTATAATTTCTTTTCAGAAATTTTATATTTTTTTTTTACTGATTTTTTTGCACGCACTCAGGCTTAACGCGGCGTATACGCAATTTCAATTAAAAATCTTCAGAGTTAAGTCAGATACAGGCACTCGAAGTTCATTTCGCAAATTTGACGTGTTTGTGGCGCCCAAAAATATATGTTAAATGTTCTTTGTGGCACAGACACCTGACACCTTAACACTGACTGACTGAAGGCTCGCGTACGACTGAGCAAAAGGACCCAGATGCCAGCATTTTTATCAATGAAAATTGTTGCGTGGTTGGCAGAGGCATGCAGTCTGCTTGCCATCATCAGCTGCAAAGGCTGTAAGAGATTCACCAAAAGAGAGAGCAAGAATGTTGGCTCTCTGGCAAATTCTACTCTTAAATGGCATTCATTGGTTCTGATAATGCTATGCTGCTACGGTTTCTGTTTTGTGTGTGGGTGAATATGACTGTTACTGTGTCTATGTGCTTATTATTCATCCTGATGCCTTCACATTGTTTCGCAGCGGGCCAAAAAAAGGTGGGTGTGAACCCAACAACAAACTGACTGACATTCTTATCTAACATAAACACTGAAAAACGCAGCAAGACGGTGAAATTTTCCAAGAAGTAGTGTGTGTTGTGTGTTGGAAAAATGTTGTACAAGTTATGTATGTGCCTGTAACTGACAGATGTGTATGATTCTGACATATGTTTATGTGTAAAAGTTGCTGCACTAGACATAATATAACCGCATACATTTTGCGCACTTCCGGCCATTTCTAATTAAAACTTTTATTTGCACAGGACATAAAGCAAATATTTAATGCCAAATGCCTTTATGACAAAAGGTTTTATTCACTCATTAAGTTGTACTTCATGTGAATGAGCTTTCAGTTTGTAAGGGTATATTGAAGTCACTTAAACTCGCACCTAAATTCTTATTTGTTTCGTAGAACTTTTTCATCTTTTTTTTTCATCAAAACTAACGCTTGAGTAATTGCCATGGGATGGCAACATGAACGCTAGTCTCGATGCGGGCCCATTCCACACAGTATGACTACTGCTGGTTTTGAAAAGGACACAGCATAGTTACTATTATATCATTCGAGTTTTTTTCGAGCACCGCATACGTGTCAGCAACAACCGCAACATTAACACGTGGAGTGCAGTAACAAGATTTGATGTGTGGTTTTTCTGGGTAATGTAATTGTTAACTATAAACTTTTGGTAGTTATTTTGTAAACGCGCTTGTTCTGTATGTGTATATATATATTTAAATCGGATTTGGTTTGCATTCACTTTGAATTATTTATTTGTGAACTTTACAACAATCACGTCTATCGGCGGAAAACTCTTATGTTGTTCTGGCTGCTGGCCTGGGCCTGGGCTTCAATTGAGCAAAGCTTGCCGCAATCATTGACTGCACATTAATTAAATACAAATAGGAGGAATGACGAATTGAAACAACGATGATCGACTTTTAGATACTCAGTAATTGGTTTAATGTGTTGACAGCGTTTTGAGACATTATAAAGCGTAAGTTTTCCATAAATCATTCATTAGCTAACTATCTTTCTATCTATGTGTGATATTAAGTATACGTGGTGTGGGTCGTAAACACATATTGAATAGATCAACTTTATGACTTTGTGATTATCATTGTAGTTGATTGTATCTCTAATTGTCATTTCCGAGAAAACTTGAAACAGTTAACCCAACATCAATGCAAGTACTGGCCATTTGCTTTTGTCGTTTACAAAGCTTTGTTGTCAGGGCCCAAAATTAAAAGTCTTCCGACAGAATAACAATTTAACATATATATATGTTTGTATATGGCTTACTGCTAGTTGTGGCTGTAATTCTTTCTTGTTGCTTCTAACGTACCAACTGCAAAGCATAATCTGAGTCTGAGTCTAAAAAGCACTTACTCTTCTCTTGCCTAGCCGTTACCATTAACCGCACAAAGTAATTAGTGGCCTGAGCACAAAACATAAGAACTGTAAAAAAGAAAGAAATCTCAGCTGCTGCCGGTTGCCGGTCCACAAGAAGACACAAGCAGCTAAGTGTAAGTGCTTTTCGGGCTGAGTAAGTCATGAAAAAATATGAAATAGTAAATCTTGAAATTAGGTTGGGCGACAACCAAATAGAGACAGTTGTGAGACTGTTTTGGAAGTTGGCTTATACTAAGGTAAGGTATCTACGCAACCAACTAAGTCAATAAAAGCTTTAAAAAGTAAGTAATAAAAATTTTCCATACTGGCAGCATTCATTTAGTGGATGACTCAATAGCTGACAGTGGCTTAAATGACGTCAATTTGCTGCCACGATTTATTTATTTTTGAAGCTTCTAACCAATTTGAAGTACTTTAAAAGTATACGCCCCATCAGTTTATATTACGAACTTGCAGCTGATGCTTTTATTTATGCTATTTTATATTCGGGTTCAATCTATTGTCCATGCTTATAATGAGCGTGAATTATATATTGATTGGCGCAATGGCGTAGTTTCGGTTTTTAATACCGAAAAGTTTAAACGATGTTTGGAATGCAAAGCAGAGCTTGTTAAATAACGGCAACAATGCAATTAAGTGCATTGTCGGATAGATTACTCAATTGAAAAAGCAAAACAATTAATATGTACATAGTTGGTGTAACATATAATCAGTGTAAAAGTATCTGAGATAAGCGTACACGTTCTCATCAGATTAATCAGTCCACAGAGACAGATTGTTCATATGGAAGTGAAAATATTTACGAACTCGTACTCTATAAGTCAGCCAATCAACTCTTATTTCCAACACGCACACAATTACTCATTCAAAACTGTCAATGCTTAAGTAAACACTTGTCATAGTGATGCTTGAGTTAAGTCACATAACGGTGAAATAAAGCTTGAACATTTTTTTCTTAGCTTAAATAGCTTAAAAGCTCAACTTAACATTTTACAGTAACTAATACGTTTAACCTTCCATTCAAGAAACTGTTACAACCATCCATAGATAAAAACTCCCTGCTAAAAATCACTATTTTGTCCAACACTAGCAAACTTTATTGTTGCTTTTGTTCAGTCAACATATGGGCATGCATGTAGTAGTCAACTGACTAATCATTCAAAAGTGTCTCTGAATTTAATACGCGCCACCAACGGGAACAGCCAACGTCCAATGTCGATTGCGATGGTGATGGCGATGTCGATTCAATAAAGTAGCGAGGGCTCGCTTTAAATTTCGAGTCGGGTGCGAGGTACCAAACAACAACAGCAACAACAGCAACAACGGCAGCAACAATATCCGTCAACTACCTTTGGCAAAGCTGATATATAAGTTTCTATGGCATTCGAGCCCTGACCGCAGTTGTGCGACCGCATTTGGCGGGTGAGCACCGATAGACAAACAGACAGACAGACAGACACATATAGTACTATAGACTCTATCTGACACATTGTCAAAGTGAAAAGAATTTGTATGTCGGTGGTTGTGACTTAAGGGCTTAAGTTGTTACTTTGTTACGCAAAAAAACGTTTTCAAACAACGCCATCAACATCATGTGGCTGCAACAACGTTTTGTGACCGGTGTAATTTTGGCTTTTGGTGAGCAATACTTAAAAGAAAAATAATATATGTATAATGCAAACCAGTTAATACAGGATTATGTAGCCTGGAGATGAAAGTGTACAAAGTGAGACGCGAAAAGCTGTAACAATTTTATGGCTTAACAACGACAAGTTGACAACTAAATTAACTTTGAAGTACATTTATTATTATTTTGTAAAATATTTGAGCAAGCTCAAGCAATTAGTGTCGCTTCTTCTTATTACACAAAAAAAACAAATATCAATTAACATGTAAACTGTTAATTGTTGGCTGTGATAAATTTAATGCTAAACATGTGCGGCAAATAGACTGTTGTAGTTAAAGCTGTTGTGACAAGTAGGAAAGACTTTAAAACAGCTTACAACTATATATAAACTTTACTTTAAATGGACACTTGACATTTAATTTGTTTTCTTTCTACCGTTTTATTAGAGACGAATTATTTCCTTCAATACCCTTCCATTAGCAATGTAATCAACTTAAAATGATTGGCTATTTATCCAATTACGAAATTACAATATGTTGTTTAGGCAACAGCAAAAAGTTTAATTCAATAATGATCTAAATAAACATGAAATAACTATTATTATAATCTAATTTTGCATATTTGAACAATTGAGTATTTTGCTTAGTCAATTTTAAATTTGTCACCTATTGTTGGTTATAATAATTTGTAATTTATGATATTAGCGCGCGCTCGCGTAAATAAGCTAAAATTATTTACCGGAGATAAATTTTAAAAAATAAATAAATCTATTAGCTAATTTGGGGTTTTGCATATAATTGCGCAAGGCTAAAATCAGGTTAACGCTTGGCCAAACAATAACAGTGCTTGTTTACACCCAAAACAGATGTAATGTGTAAAAAAGGGTGTTATGGTTTTGTGGAAATGTATTGTAACCGGAAGAAGTAAGCATTTCTCAGGTATACTCATGATATTCTCAGACGCTATGAGAGCTAGAGATGAAGGTTAAAACTATATCTGTGAAATTTTCATTACAATCGGTTGAGAAACACCTGAGATATGAAAGAGTGAAGATTAATCATTACACATTGATCCAAGCCTTAGGGTATCTATCAGTCGCGCTTACTCTACTTGAGCCTGACTTGTTTTTTGCTTTAGCCTTTGACTTAAAGCTTTTCCCGGGCAGTGCATTTTGCCGTGAAGGCAATGTAAACACTTGGCGCGATAATTAATACTTAATCAATGCTAATTAAACAAATAATTACGCATGATACATGAATAAAGTACTTGCTGGCCAAGGGTTAACTTCGTCCCACCCCATATAATAGACTGGCATGACTGAGATTTATTGTTGGTTTTGTTGAACATATGTAGCTTGGCAAACTAGCAAGTGGTAATTTCCGCATGATATTAATTTCCACTACTGATTCAATAGATAACACCTGAGAATAGTAAATATTGCACCTCAAACTTAATTAATACAAAAATAACATATTAATTGAATGCGGCTAATATTAGATCAAATGAAAATTATTAAGGCAAACACAACGAAACTGTTAATTTCAATGCGCGAAATATTGAGGGCAAATATAGGTTATTTTTAGCCATCGAGCTACCAAAAATAGTTTGCAAAATTAGTTATGCACTTGGCAAAATATTTGCTAGCTGTCTCGATCTCGCCGTCATTCACCTTAACACTGATATCAATATTAGCGAGATTGATCAATCAATTAACAAGTTTTCAGATTGATCGTCATCGGACTAAAAAGTTTATCTACATTATTACAGTTGTGGCGGTTGTTGCTGAACAAGATTTTGGGTATGGTGGACCGATTGGACCAGATCATTGGCGTGACGATTATAAACATTGCAGCGGCAAATATCAGAGTCCGATTAACATAGATTTGTTTAATGTGACAAATAAGGAGTTTCCGGACTTGGAGTATGAAAATTTCCAGGAGGTGCCGAAGAACATTGTGCTTACAAACAATGGTCATACTGTGATGGTCACAATGGAGTTCAAGAAGGGCAAGGAGCCGCGTGTTCGGGGTGGACCATTGGAACGCAAAACGGCCTACCAGTTTGAGCAATTCCATTTCCATTGGGGCGAGAATGATACCATTGGCAGTGAGGATTTGATAAACAATCGCGCCTTTCCCGCTGAGCTTCATATTGTTTTTCGTAGTCTGGATTATCCGGATTTCCATAGTGCATTGGGCAAGGATCATGGTATTGCAGTCCTGGCATTCTTCTTTGTTGTGTCCGAGACGTACAACGCCAATTATGGCGAATTTGTGGAGACCTTAAAGAATATAAGCCATAAGGGCTCGTCTATAAATTTGGTTCAACGGATAACCCTAGAGAAATTTCTCGGACTAAATTTGGTATACTATTTCACTTACATTGGTTCATTGACAACCCCACCATGCTCTGAAGAAGTAGTATGGATTGATTACACTGAACCCATACCCATAAACGAGCATCAGGTGACTACTTAACTCACTTAAGCACCGTAATATATTATTTAATATTAGAACTCTCACTTTATTCACAGTTGAATTTGTTCCGTGAATTGACCGGCAATGATATTCATATTAGGAATAATTTTCGTCCAACTCAACCGCTCAATAATCGCACCGTTTATATGAACGTTTTCACAGGATCGCTCCCGCCCATTGATCCATTGCTTGCAATTCCCTTCGTGGATGCCGACAATGCAGCGGGCAGCATAGTTGGAGGCGGACTAGAACGAATTGTTTGTGCGTTCGGCTTTAGCCTGCTGTTTGCTGTTGCTGCTCAAGCGTTACGATTAAATGCCTTTTAATTGGTTAGCCGTGTGAAGAGAAGGTCCTGACCCAGACTGCAAAGCGAATATTTTTGTGTGTGTGTATTAGTGTGTGTGTGTGTGTATGAGTATGTTCTGGTGTTAAATGCATCGCTTGCAGCTCAACATTTTAATTAAGCCATGTAATTTACCTACCTGTAACCGCTCTGCCATTGTTTGCTCGTTTGTCGCTCGGTTGGTTATGGTGTGCCGTTGCCGGCAATTGAAATTTGGCAGAACAGCTTCGGGACTTGACCCAAAATGGCACACAAACACTTTTCATAAAAAATCACGTCAACAACGTGTGTGTGTGTGACGAGCAGCTATTCATAATTTATGCAGCACATGACTCGAGCACGGTTACTATTTATTTGATTTATTATTCATGCATATACAAATATACACTCTCCCTCTTACACAATTAAGTATAAGCGATTTATGGTACTCATTGAATGCCACTGCACCTTGTGATATACATATATAAACTATTTTCTTGTTATCGTTTATCAATAAATAAATATAAACCAGTGCACCGCTATCTATCAATGACTATCTAACTACTGTAAGCAATTCCAGTAAGTATTAAGAAATCCAATATATATGATAAAAAACGTTACTCAGTGTAAGGGCATTCGGGTAGTTGCTTTGGGGACGCCGAATAAAAACTTGTTGCTCACAAAAACATAAAGTCTTTTATAAAGACTTGCATGATTGATTACATGAACACGACGTGAACTTTGATTGATGACGCAGGAAACAGGATGTGTTGTGAACGCAGCTCAACAAATCACATTGCATTCAGCTGTTTTTGCCCTTTGTAAATGTCGTAACTCGTTGGAAAACTGAATGCCGAAATGTTTATCCGAATTAATTGCTTAGCTTTTAACATCGTTATAAAACTATAAACTTTCAACATTTATGTATAAATAAAATAAATAGTTGTTTTCTATGTATCTGTGTGTGTTAATCTTTAATCAAATAAACGTTGCTTGGATTTGTAACTAATGTAACTAATTTTATTTTGCTTTACTTAGTTTTTACAGGTTTTGTTTTGTTTTTTTTTTTTTTAATAATTTATTTTGTATTATCATTATCATAGAATTGTGTATATGCTTTTGTTTTTGTGTGTGAAATATATATATTATATATATGTAGCATATGCATTTTATAGCTGCATGTGTTTTTTTTTTTTTTGTTTTTTCAATTTGTATATGTATATATAAATATGTATGCCTGGATTTTTCACTTTACAATCTTAACCGATAACTGTGCCAAATGATGTGGCTCATGTTTATTTGTTTTTGTTTGTGTGCTTGGTTTTCAGCTTTTTTTTTTTTTAATATGCTCGCAAAATTCTACATTAAACGCTGTATATATGTATATAATTATATATAAGTTCAATATACTATAATTTAATGTGTATATTCAAAATGTGAAATAAAAAATCGTATTTAAAAATATTTTAATTTTTTTTGTAGTATAATGCACACATTAATGTTAGTGTTTCTTATGTATGTGTGTGTGGTCTGTGTATTTTGTTTGTTCTTACATTTAATATAAATCTTTATTATAATCTTGAAATATCGATTTTTTTATTTTTTATAATGTATGCTTCTCATATTATCAATATATATTGTGTATAAATTACTAATAATATATAAATTAAGCACTCGAAATATTGCAGCTGCTACAAATGCACTAACCGCTTTCCCATATACATAGATATAGTAGGCGGTATGCAATTGGGAGCTTTAAGAAATTTGCTTGCATTGTTGCATTTGCTGAAAACCGCATTGATAATTCACATACATTAATTACTTACTTATATGCTAAGTTTGTTTGTTTTTGTTTCGTTATGCGCTCTTTATACAAATACGTTTTTGTTGCTCTCTTTTGATAATATATATATATATATATTTATAATACTCTAGTTTATAGCAAAAAATAATAAATTAATGAGTAGTAAGTAAGCAAAGCTAGCCAACACAAAAGTAACGGTAGACTAAAAATCAAATTAAGCAGCAAAGCGTACAATCAATTAAAAGTTACAGAGTTCAATTGTGGCTGGAAGTACATTTAATTTTTAAATGACATTTACATACATATATTCCTAGCATATGTCATATGTCAAAATAGTTGCAGGAAGCGACAGTTTAGATATCGAAGAAGCCCTTTTTCTTTGTACAATACATTCAATATATTTAGATATATAGACTGGCCTTGGTTGGTCTGGTCTGGTCTGCAAGAAGCATATGTTGCTATCTTCCAAATGCTCTGAAAATGACAGCATAAAACTCTACCTATGTCAAATACACATACTATACTAAAAATGCTTGTATGTCTGTGTTTGTATTTGTATTTGTTTTGGTTTTGCTCCATTGTATCATCTAATTGCAAGTGTCTAGTTTTTGTTTATATTGAATAGAGCCTTAGTTAGTATTTAGTCATAGGTTATATTAAAGTGGGGCTACAATCAGAAATGTTTTACACATTATACAGTTTGAAAACCTTAAAAATTGTGTGCTAAGTTTTGTTCCATTTGCCTTAATCAATTCTCGTAAGCTTAAACGATAATTAACACGCTTCCCATTTTGTTTAGAATTTTAACACTATACACTATAAAGACGATACTTAAAATATTGCGACCATCATGTTTTCTTAGCTTGTTTGTTTGTTGCGTCTGTGTTACACGTTTATTTTGATTCTATATGCGATTTCTTTGTCCAGAAGTGGGTTACAGCTGCACAGTTTTGATAACCGACGTCGTCTCACTTAACGTAGTTGATTTCTGTGATAAAATTATGCAAATTAATACATTTAAAAAAAACGACTACAAAATGTTATTTTATGTGTTTGGGATGGTATGTGGATGATAAACAAAAATTTACTAACTTTTTACATAAAAACTGGACAAAGCGTTGCACAACTTAAAGTTGCTAGTTTTATATATATAGCCTTGATACACAATATACATATTGGACCGTTGACGTTGTATGTGTGTTTGCTATTGTTGTTTTTGTGGGCTTATTTAAATATACATATATTTATAAGATGAATATTGTTCTTGATGTTGTCTCGTGGTTGTTGTTGAAAAGCAAAATGTAAACGTTTGAACACAAAAATCACACAAAGCATTTTCCTCACGGCCCACGGTACGGCGCCAAGAGTATTTTCTTTGTTCAGTTGCTTGGGATACTACAATTATTGCTGCCTGTCTTATGCACTCGCTAGTCCATTTATCTGGGCCGTTGTCTGTTTTGGGAAAGAGAGAGTGGGCGTGATACAAATGCAAAATACAACACGAAATGATAACAACAAAACAAAAAACAATACAAAAGTCACAAAGTCAAAATACAGATGAGCAACAAATGAGCCAGATTGATGACTGTTTTGATGACTGTTGTTGATGTTTGTTTTGGGTTTGGATTTGCCAGTTTATTTGTGGCCGCCAACTTACCTGAAGTATTGATCATGCAGCGATTGACGTTGAAACTCGGCGGCCTGTAAATACTGTATATATGTAATTAATCAGTTAAGATATTTATTATGGGGATTTGGGAAACCTGTAGTTGATCCGCATACGACATGCGCAGCAAAACGTCCGAGTGCGGCTCCCTAGGTATAAGCATATTTGGACGCGGATATTGGCCAACATTCGCTACATTTGTTGATTGTTAAAAAGGGGAAAAATAAAAGAAAATAGTGTGCAATTTATACACATGTCAATGTTATTTGTTGTTGTCTCAGCACAATGGGTATACAAACTCACGTGGCAGTTGGAAACCGGCCTCCGGTGGTTGCGGCTGTGGATGCAAAGGCAAATGTAAATGAGTATGAGAGTGTGCATGATATTCTCTCGTCAATCGTATCTGAAAATTATTGAATATCGTTGATAGTTTCAAAAGAGCCAGTGCTGCCTGAGGATTATGGAGCTTGCTTGCGCAAAGCGATATTTTGAAAGTGAGTTAAGGTACGAGAAATGCTTTGGTGGAAATTTTGTGGATAATGCGTGTTAGAAATGGCAAACGAACGAGCACCGACTGATATGGCTTAGAAATGGGGTTAGACGCACGTCAACCACTATTGGGAAGACGAGACATTAGAAGGATTATTGTTAGCACACGTGCTTTGGACATGAACAACATGAACATGACGTACATCGCAATATTTTTTGTTGGTTAATAAAGCTGACAAAAGTGGACAAGTGAATTGTGCAGATGTTTTTTTTTTTGAAGTTTGAATTGTTTTTTTTTTCCAAATACGATTGATTTTGTGAATATGAGTTGGAGAGTTTTGAGATCGAGTTTGGTGTACAATGATATAATTGGACATGCAATCGATATACACACCATATGCTCCCCCGGATCCATGCCAACATGATGCGGTGGCGGTATGCCCAAACGCTCGCGTTCCATTTGTGAAATAGCCGGGTTCGCGTAGATCGGAAACTGTGAAGGATGTATGCCACTGCAAAATCGAAAAGAGAAAATAAAATTAATAACGACAGACTCAAAGTTTATGCCAATCAAAATTTACCGCCTGTAGTATTCCATCCAATGCGGATCTATTCGCGATTGACTCGCTGCAGCCGCTTGTGCGTTCTTAATCTCCTCCAATTCTCTGCAATTAGTCAAGGGTTGATGCATGAGTAACGGCCTATAATTTGTACAAGACACAATGGGTTCATTATTTTGTCGAGGAATTGGTAACGGGCAGGCAAAAGAAAGAAGCAAGTTGGACAGTTAAAAAACTAAAGCATTAATTTTGACGTGCGTGTAATGAAGCCAAATTTGCATAAAATGGTTTTTAGGTTAGTTGGCGTAGGATCTCGGATATCAGTATGAATATGTTTATGTGTTCGTGTTAGGTTGTGTGTCAGTGTGTTTATGTGTCTGGGTGCATTGAGATGAGGATTTGGCAGGCTTGTACTAGGTACTGTACCTCTCTCTGCTGTACATTGGGCCCATTGGATGATGATAAGGCATCTCAACAGGACTGAAATCGAAATGGAAATTATTACAATACAAACGCGATAATCAACGAACTATTTCAAACAAATAAAAATCACTAGAACAATGAAACATCAAATCAAAGACATCAACAATAATAAGACTCAACAATATATAGGAATCTCTTTAATGTGTTCGACGCTCACCTGAAGGCGACATGTGGACGCGCATATTCCGACAGTTGACGCAGCGCTGGCGTATCCGCATATGGCGGCTTCAGCTCGGCCTTCATCTTGGCCTGCTGGGCAGCCTGTTGTGCGGCAGCTGCTTGCTGCTGTTGTTGTTGCTGCTGCTGCTGTTGTTGTTGCTAATGAGGGGGTGGAAAGAAATCATTTTAAAATGTCATTTAAAGTTAATCTGATTAGTGTGCTTACCTGTCTTCGCTCGCGCTCCTTCTCGGCCAGTTTGCGGTCACGTTCCTCTCGTTTGCGTGCCAACTTCGAGTCAGTTACGGGCTTGAAGATCAGATCCGTTCGCGTGCACGAATTATAATCTCCACGATCAATGTGACGCACAAAGCTGCAAAATAAACAAATAATAGATTAACATATTGAATAGAAATTATGAAAAAGGCTACTCACATTGCGGACTGGGAGCGATGGCATTCGGTATCGTCGGGTTTCGCCTCGGGACTTGGACCGCGCTGTATGTTGTGTGTGGGGCTGGGTATCTCTGGCTCTGGGTCGGGCTCAATGTCAATGGGCACTACAAGTAAATAACATAACAATTTAGAGTAAGCACCAAGTACTTAAATCTTTCTAGCTTTCGATACTCACATGGCTCTGTCGGATGATGTGAACCACCCATGCCAGCCGAGTTGGCTGAGTGAGCATGCGCCCGCAATGCATCCATGTGGGAGATCGTTGGCTTCATGCCATGCGGCTGCCCATCCTGCGGCGCAAAAGGTGACGAATGCGGCGGTGGTGGATACCCAGGTATATGCGAGCCTGGATAAGCACCAGGCGGCAGTCCTGTCGGTGTACCCGGTCCTCCCATGCCGACACCTACACCTCCTGGACCTTGCGGCGTCTTTGGTGTTGGTGGCTTGTTCTGTGGCGGTCCTCCAGGCTGCTGCTGCTGCTGCTGCTGTTGTTGTTGTTGCTGCTGCTGTTGTTGTTGATGCTGTTGTTGTTGCTGCTGTTGTTGTTGCTGTTGTTGCTGCTGCTGTTGTTGTTGTTGCTGTTGTTGCTGCTGCTGTTGTTGTTGCTGCTGAGGCGTCTTGTGCTGCTGCTGTTGTTGAGCAGCTGCTGCTGCCGCTGCTGCAGCCGCAGCATGTTGATGCTTTTCGGCAGCGACTGCTGCTGCAGCTGCTGCATTCTGCTCATCCTGTCGCGCTTGCGGCGGCGGACCAGGGAGACCGGCGTGGTGAGCAGCCATCACAGCGGCGGGATCGAGGGGCCCGGCTGGAGGCGGTGGCTTCATGTAGGCGGGGAAACCGGGTCCGTAGGGCGCATAGCCATAGGGTGAGTTGAAGGGATTGTGATGATGCGGCGAATAGAAGACCGACGGATGCAGCAGCGGATGCGGATATGGTGACTGGCCGGGATGCACACCAATCTGCGGTATGCCGCCGCCTGGCGCAATCAGTGGCAAGGGCAGCGGCATCTGTGTATGACGTATAACCGGAGGCGAGGCACCTGGTCGCAAGTGAGGAGGTGGCGAGGTACCCAATCCTCGCTGTACCGGCTGCGGTGCATACATCTTGCTGAGCGGACTGGCCATCAGGCCGGAAGCGCTGGACACTGGCGGCGGTGTCATGTGCGGCGACTGTTGGCGCATCAGTGCATGGCGATCTCGTTCGGCAACGGCCGCAGCTGCGGCGGACAATGCGGACGATGAGGGATGATGACTCAGCGGTGATTGAGGCACCGGATGCAGCGGACTCTGCCTGCTAAGGCTGCTCACACTGGAGGCAGGTGAGGCAGCACGATGGGCTGCAGCTGCAGCCGCAGCAGCAGCGGCTGCCGAGGAGTTATTGGGCGTACCGCTATTGCTGTTGCCACCAGGGCCACCAGGTGGAGCGGCACCGCTCGAAAGTTGCACGCTGGGACTGGCGCGACTAAAGGCGGACGATGGCACCGTGCTGGGTGTAGTGGTCAGCGACATGCTCGTAGATATGGCCGCCGAATGTGGAGTCGATGGCGCTGACGAGGCGTGCGGATGTGACAGATGGCTGGGCGGTGTGCGGCGACTAAGCGCCGATTCGGGTAAGCCGAGACCACCAGGACCTGCCAAGAGCGCAATGGGACCGCCACCATGGCTTAAGCCCGCAATTGAATGCGAGAGCAGATGATGGCCAGGATGCGCCAGTGCTGCGTGTGCCGGATGACCGGGTGGCAGATGCGCCAAGTGTGGATGTATGGGCATTGGATGTCCCAGAAGCCCCGCCGGATGCGCAAGTCCCGGCAACGGCGATGTGCGATGCGTATGCGGTGACTGATGTGGTATTGGTCCCGGTCCCTGTCCCGGTCCTCCACTACTCGTTGGCGCCGTCGATGTGTGCGAGGAGGGCGGCTCACGTGATGTAGGCATCTGATCGTGCAGGCTTCGCGGTGGCTGCTGCTGTTGTGCAGGCGATGGTGTCCGCACTGTGCCCGCTGGACCAGGGCCTGGCTGCTGTTGCTGTGTGTGGGCAGGCGCCAGTGGATGTGCATGGCTGTGCGGCGGCGGCGGACCAGGCGCCTGCAACGACATCGGCATAGGAGCGTGCGGATGCATAGATGGCGGCAGGTCGGGATGTCTGTGCAAGGCTTGCAACGATTGCAAATGCGGAAGATGTGGATGCATGTGCGGGTGCATTGGATGCGATGGCGCCATTGTTGACAGCGTTGGTGCACCCAGTGTCGAGAGACCCGATAGCGACGAGGCCACCGATATTTGTGCGTGTGGTCCGCCCGGACCAGGTGGCAGACCATGCTGCAAGCTGGGCGGTCCCTGACCTGGTATGATGCTGCTTAACGGCTGATGCAACGACGTTGGAGGCTGTGGTCCCGGAACGGAACCGGCCCCACTATTCGGGGGCAGTCCGTGGCTGTGCGGGGAGATGAGATTTTGCGGATGCATGCCGGGTGGAAGGCCACCGCCAGCGGGCGAAGGCATGTGTGGCGAGGGATGCGGCGACTGGAACTGCTGTGGCTGTGAGGATGGTGGTTGCGAATTGCTATTGCTATTGCTGCCCTGACTATCCTGGCCAGGCGTGGAGCGTGCCGATGCATCAATGGGACTCTCCGGCGGAGGGCCATACGGCGAGGATTTTATCAGATTCTCACCGCTTGCAGCAGAGACGGGAGGCATCGGATACTTGAGATCCTGCGGCTGTTGCGGACCATATTTGGCGACCAATGGATCACCATACTTGAGCATGAGACCTGTAGGCTCAAACGGTCGACCCAGTGGTGGCGTCTGAACATCATGTTGATAATGCGGTTTGGGCATGGCAATGCCCGGTGGTGGTGTAGCACCCGGTGGCTGCTGATCCAGTGGTGGTCCGGGCCCTTGTCCACCAGGCGCATACTTGTGCGGACCGGGTCCATCCATGGAGGCGCCAATGTTGTGTGGTAGATGGGTAAATCCAGGCTTAACATCGGGTATCTTAAGTGCCTCCTGATAGCCGGGCTTAGGTGGCGCCAATTCCACTGGATACTTGCCCTGTTGTTCGATCATATACTTCATATCGTATTTGCCTACAGCTGCCGCCGCGGCCGCTGCTGCCTGCATCTCCTGACTGTACTTCAATGCGTCCAGCGGTGGTGGCACTGGATACTTCAACTCCTGTGGCGCAAACTTGCCGCTATTGGGCTCAAACTTGACGGCCGCCTCGTTGTACTTCATTTCCATATCACCGGGGTACTTTTGTGGTGGTGCAGTCGGCGCTCCTGGATCACTGTGCAACTGTGGTGGAGGCTGTGGTGGCGCTTGACCCGGCCCAGGACCATACTTCAATTGGCCATCGATTAGATAGCCGGCAGGCGCCTGAGGCGTGGGTCCATGTTGCATATGCTGCAGATGCATTGGCTCAGGTCCAACGCCATCTCCAGCACTGCTGTGATGCATACCAACAGTCAATTGTGAATTTGGCGGTGGCACCGAGTTGATGACTGGCGGTAAATTGCCGCTGGTATTCAACTTTAGATCTTCGTTTTTGATTTCGATTTTGACCTTGAGATCCTGCGGCTCGTTGCTGTTTTGATTGCATGTGGCGTCCATTGAATCCTCCATGGGCTCCTTTTTGATGTAGACAGCCTCCTGCATTGGCCCAGGGCCACTTGAAACTGGTGGCACATTTACCAGCTGCTGTTGTTGTTGCTGCTGCTGTTGAAGCTGCTGCTGGGGAGACGCTTCCTGCTTAATGCTGGCCAGCTTCTTGAGAAGCTCGGGATCACGTGCCGCCGCTGCTGCTGCGGCCGCGGCGGCTGCTACAGCTGCCACCTCATTCTCACACATTTCCATCTTCTCAATGGTCTCTTTGCGATCACGATCGACAGATGCATTCAGTGCCTCCACGGTCGCCACTTTCATGGCAATGGGAGCAACCACAGGCGTAGGAGGTAGGACCTCAGAAGAGCTGGATTCCTTAAGCAGATTATCGACGTGGACGGGCTTGAGGCTAAGTGGCTGAATGTTGGTCGGTGCCTGAATATTAGTCTCCTCGTCCATGTTCTTGATGGTGTCTTTGCTATCTTCGGGGCAGGATGTTTCCGTTTTGATTGATTTCTCATTGAGCTCCGTCTTGGAGTCCGGATCGCCAGAGAGCGTTACAGCACTCTCCTCCTTGCAGTTAATCTCCTTGCTATCCTTGCTGGACAGCTGCTCTGCGGTGCGTCCATCCGTATCTGTTGTATTCGATTCGCCATCGTCGAGAACAGAATCGGGACGACTGTCGGAGTTCATGCTCTCGACTGGGCTGTCCGGACGTTTCCGCTGCTTCTCCTTGATGTTGTCCTCGCTGCTGTTGTTCGTCTGCTCATTGCTGCTGTTGTTGGTCTCCGCTTCGGTGCGTTTCTTCTTGTTGGGGGTGTCCTGTTTGCTGCCCTTGCGTTTGTTGCCCGAAGCCTCGGCCACACTCTTGGTGGGCGTCTTGGGACTCTCGCCAGGAGCGTTTGTAGCAGCGGCGGCGTCCGGTGTATCGGAGCCGCGCTTTGGTCGCTTGCCGTTCGCCACCGCGTTGCTGGTATTGCTCGCTGAGCCCGAGGATTGATCCTTCGAGGAGCTGTTGGCAGTGGCGTTGACAGATGCAGCAGCTGTTGCGGCTGTGGAATTGTTACCACCACCAGCTGCACTGGCGCTGCTGTTGTTGTTGTTGTTGTTCTGTTGTTTATTTCTCGTCCTCATCCTAGAGGGTGATTCATCCCTTTTGTTGGTCAGACTGGAATCACTGTCACACTCGCTGGCGTCGTCCTCGGTTAGAGAACTGTTCTCCTCCTTGGAGACAGCGGGCGATGAGCGACTCGCCGTCTCTGCAGCCGACGCCGCCGCCGTCGCCGTCGTCGCAGCTTGTGGTTCCGGGGTGTCCTCCTTCTTGGGAGGTGTGTTGTTAGCTCGCGTAACACGATTGCGACGCAATGCGCTCTGTCTACGTCGCCGATGCGGGCGATTGTTGTTAGCACCGGGCGTTTTCTTCCACAGATAGTAGAATTCGACGAGTTCCGGTGTATCCTTGTGTGGCAACAGGTCCTTGTGGATCCTGAAGAAATTCTTGCCAAATTGGCGTAGACCCTTGATAAACTTTTTTGTTTCGTCTTCGGTCCACTTCTTATCGATGCCCTTCGAAACGGGGCACTTTACGAGCGCTTGTAGAGCTTTACCTGGATCGTAACCAGAATCGTGTAGCTGTCAAAAGCAAACAGGTTACATATATTAACAGATGATTAAGTAAGTAAGTAATGGGAAGTGGAGTGGCATGCACTTACCACGTCGAGTGCGTTAATTGTTGTGTCGTCGCGACTGGCAGCCAAACAACCGTCTTCTAGTCCGCCATCACACATTCCTTGAAATGCAGCCATGGAGCGTGCCGCACGCAAAAACATTAACAAGTCGCCATCGGCCACAACGCCAGGACTCCATCTTGTTTCCTCTAATTCACGTTCATCAGTTTCCTTGTCAACGGGGAAGCTTGAGATTGGATAATAATCGGGCAGTTTTGCCTTCAGTCACAGGACAAGACAAGACAGAAGAAGTTGCGGTATTAGTTAAAAAAAAAAGATACGGAGCGTACGCCAAGAACATCAACTCTTTCTTTTCTTTTTTGGATTAGTTACGTCACACACACAATACAGAGATACAGATAGAAAGAGAGAGAGAAAGTAAGAAAAACACAACAGACAGACTCAAGACATATTCTACAAACACATCAAAGCCATACAACTCTGCAAAATTTCTACGCGTGTTCGTACATGTAGTTTGTCTGGTGTAAGTCGATATATATATACACATACACGATACGACAATATACAACTTAAGACTAATGCATGAAATGTATGAACAATGCACTGATGTATATGATATATGTGTTTGTTTGTGTGTGTATGTGTTTTCTTTCAAGGAAAAGGGGGATTGGGGGTTGGAAAAGGGATAAGCGCCTGTTTATGAACACCTTCGGTCATGTAAACGATTTGACCGCAAGCACTTCAACAATTGACAAAGGCATGGGTTGAAAAACGGATGACTTTTAGGGTAAGAGGAAGGGATGTTTTAGGTAGGTAGGGGTGGGTATAGGTACTCCTCAACTCATTAGGTACACCAATTATGTACAGTTGATTGTTATATATTGATATCAAGGATCACAGAAAATTGCCAAGGAATTAAATTGCATTAAATGTTTCATAAAACAATTAGGATATTAATATTTATAGTTTGATCAAATAAAGAAAAAAATATACTTGGACAAGCTATTTACATTTAACTGTGACCCTACTAATCAAATAGTTGAGGACATCCAATTCAAAGGAATCTTGTCATGGCGTGAAACTGCACTCAAGTTCTCATTGACTTAATCGGATTCCTGACACTGGTCACCATCAATTCAATTCAATTGGACACTCAATGGTAATTAAGCTTAAGACAGAAACAACAGAAATTCCATCATGATGGCATTGTTATACCAAAGGGGATTTTGGTATGTGACTCATTTGATGGGCAACAATCTGATAACTGGAATTTGACTGTCTTGATTAACTCAACTGAAGAGGAGCGAGAGTATGGGAGTCGGAACAGTAGATAGTTGGAGGGTATTGTGGGTGTTTGGGACTACAATTAGAATTTGCAACATTACGATTACAATACAAAAGAAAAACATTAGTTTTTTCTGCATTTTTTATTTTGTTACCGTGAGCTGAATTTCTGAATTGTGAGAGTTATGTACGTACATAGACATCGTTTACCTGGTGGCCGGGACCCACTCGTATTTCTCCTTGAGTGGAGGCCGCCATCACCCTTTAAAAACACGCTTCCGGTCCAGTGTTAAGCCTTTTTATGCCCGTTATGATATGAAAATTCAACTGCAAAAAAGAAGCGAAGAAGAAATGAAAACGCATCGATTGATTGAAAATGATTAACAACATTCGATTTGAAAACAAACATCAACCCACATTACGCATACAAATAAAGAAAATGACATGCTACATTTCAATAAAAGCAATGAAGTTGTGAAATTGACATGCATAAATAAATAAACCATCAAAATAATGCCATGTAATGTGTTTGTGCGAGTGGCCAGGCCAGCCCAATAGACTATATTATGTGTTTTGGGGATGTTTCATTCCACGGCCCCGCACACTTAATCGTTTGCATATGTTATAATGCAGACACAGTTGATAGACAGACGGGCCAAACAGGGACAGACAGTGGAGAAACAGATTTAGCAGCAGTAGCAGCAGCAACTTCATTCATTCATTCACTCTTTTTTTATTTGTTGTTGTTTACCCTCATTCTTGTTCTTTAGCTGCCTCTTAAGTGTGCGTGCAGCTGTAAACAGATTTTCCGCTTAAGTAACTCGCTGTATAACTGTAACGACGGCACGACGGCAGTCCCCCAGCCAGTTTGGGGGAATTATCATTAAATTTACTTACGAATCAATATCAGTGCCAATACATACACACAAATGCACAATACATACGCACTGGCAGGCAGGCAGGCAGGCAGGCAAGCACACACTTTCGCATGCCGGCGGTTGCGGTTGTGTGGCAACGACACACAAATTATGGCAATTAAAATCAATTAATTAAATGCAGCAACAGCGGCAAAAGCAATGCCACGCAAATATAAAGCATGGCGACTCGGTTCGCCTCGACTTGGCTTTGCCCAGGCGCAAAAATATACACACCAATATATACAAGACTAGTAATATAAAGAACAAAATAAAAAAAAAAGGTGGAAAAAAATTGTTGTCGACAGATTTACACTCAATAAGGCACGACACGCCGACTAAATGACGGACGAGGCGTCGGCCGCGAAACAAAACTATGCCCCGACATGCACAGTGGTTATAAAGCGATTAAAAATAATCATGTTTAGTAACTAACTAACTATGCTTGACTTGTTTGCATTTAAAAACGATTTGTTAAGGAATTATAAAATCAGCTTGTGAAATGAATATTTAATGAGCTGTTTATATTTTCAATGCACTTAATCAGGAAGCTAAAGCAACTCTTGTGATGTTATTCAACCTAAAGAATAACAATACAGAACTGAATACTGTACTCTTTGTTCAAAACATAATTTTTATTTGGAAACTATTTATCTCTTTCATGACCTACAACCATTAAAACTATTTTCCAACCCAACCCAACCCAGCCCGACCACTGTATTATTGAAGGTACTTTATTTTTACAGCCAACTGCATACTTTTAATAATAGTCATCTTGGCAGTGTACTAAACAAAGTCGTTTAGTTTTTTAGTCTCCATTCCACTGTGCAGCGGTCGACTGCGTTTGGGGCCAACACTTATCAGCGACATCAGCAGCAGCAGCAGCAACGGCAACGGCAACAGCAACAGCCACAGCCACAGAGCCAGCACAGCAGAGAGTCATAGTCGTAGTAGTCTTGCAGTCACAACCACATCAACGGCGGGTTAGTTGGCTGGCTGGCTGGCTGACTGGCTTGTTGGTTTGGCTTGGCCTGGGCTGGCCTGGTTGGCTAACTGGCTGACTGAATTGCTTGGCTGCTTGCTTGGTTAGCAACTTTTTTATATGTTGGGAGCGCGAGTGAGAACGCGTAAACGTAAGAGGCGGGCGGGCAGGGCAGGGAAGGCAGCAGGCAAAGTCGTGAGTGGAAAAATTTCATATAAACACTAGAGAGAAGGTGAAGTGAACTCTTCCTGCCACCGCCTGCCGCTTTATCCCTCTATACCTTACGCTCCCGTTTTGGGCGTAGGGCACGCGAGTGGCCCAAGTGGCTGCTGCTGGCGCTTTGGGGAAAAATTGTGTAATAACTGCGAGCAATGTGCTAAGCTGTGTGTGCACACCCCTCATCTACCACCGCGCCCCTACCCGTCTCTCCATCTCCACCATCACTCTTGCGTTCTGCTGCTGACTGTTGTTTGTTGCTTGTGCTGCTGTTGCTGTTGCCGTTGCCGTTGCCGTTGCTGTTCCTGCTGTTGCTTCTGCGGTGGCTGTTATAAAACAAATGTACTACAAAAAGCGCCGTTGTAACGCACAAAAGCCGTAAAATCTAAAAAGGCAAAATGAAAGGCACTGAAAAATGTTTGCCACCACCGAAAATGCGATGGGCAGGCGGCATACTGCCGGGATAGAGTCCTCCCCAGTCACAGTTTACGTGTCTGTGTTTGTATGATTGTGTGTTTGCGTGTGTGTGTGTGTGTGTGTATCTGTGAGTGCATGAGTTTGTATGTATTAATAGCCGTATCATAATGCCCTGTGCTGAGGTTGCGGCACAGCAGCAGCAGCAGCAGCAACAGCAACAGCAACAACAATGGGCAACAGCAGTTCACAGTAAAAGACCACAAATTATGGCAGCAGGCAGGCAGCAACCGTTGATGGGGCGTTGGTTTACTGTTGCTGACGTTGTTGTTGTTGTTGTGATTATTATTGTTGTTGTTGCTCTGTACATCGTCGTGGTTACGTGACTGACTGTTGGCCAGTTTTCGAGTGCTTTTGCAATTTTTTGTATTTTCGGGGTCTTGTGAGTCAGAGCAGCAACCGAATGCGGTTGGATCGAGTGAGTAGTCTATGGTCAGCAGTGGATGGCTGGCTGACTGGCTGCTTGACTGGGGCTTCAATATGTAAGTGAAGAGAAAACGGGTCGGACCTGGTCGTTGTCGTCGTTTTCTACTTTGCTGTGCTGTGCTGTGCTCTGCTATGCCAGTGGTCTGGGCCACAAATATTTAAGGTCAATAACGCTGTCAATTTCAAACGGCGCGTTCCCTCCATTAATGTCAACACGCGCTTTATCAACTTACACAAAAGCACAGACACGCACATGACAAAGATGAGGAGGAGAGAGGGAGAGAGAGAGCTGGATATACAGATTAACAACTCAGTTGTGTCAGGAGAATAGGGGGGGGGGGCTCTGTTTTTTGGGTGGTGGTGGTGGTAGTGCCGCAAATTGTTTTCTAAACAGCCCATAAACATAAAAAGAAACAAAACGAGAAATGTAAATGAAAATAAAACTTAGTTGGCAAGCAACAGAAGCAAAGAGGAAATCCAATAAACAATTTGTATCATGAGTAGCGGAAAATTGTGTGTACGCACGCGGCTAAACGACAACAGCAACAACAACAAAGACCACGACATCGTGTGTGTGTGTGTGTGTGAGCGTAATTTTGAAATGGAAAAGCTGTCGGTTGTCGACAGTCGGTCGGAGTCGACTCGACGGCTGCCGATTGTCGGGTCTCTGTCTCTGGGCGGGCCACACCATTCGTTGCTGTTGTTGTTGCTGCCTCTGTTTGTGCTTGTATTTAGCTTGTTTTTCTCTCTGCAATCATCGCTTGCCAATAAGCTGACTAATTGACTGACAAATAGGCTACAACAACAATAATAATAGCCACAACGAACGTCAGCAGCAGCAGCAACAGCAGCTCGGCGTTAATAAGAGCAGCCAACAGCAGCAGACAACTTAAAATGCCTCCATCATTGCAATGACTGAGGTTGTTGTTGCTGCTGCTGCTGAATGCGCCACACAACTGTACATTAGGGTGGTTATTAACTTGATGTTAATAATCTACCGAGGCTTATACGGGCAACATCAGCAGACAGATTCGAAACTGAATAAGGTCGGGGCAGGTAAATTGGGTCTGACTACGAAAATTGTAGTCAGTATGCCATTATGAGAATGCAAATATAATTATACATGAGTTTTATAAGGCAGCTCCCTCATCATAAATGTAATTAACTTAATATTTTCGGCACATTTTAACTAGTACTTTAAACATTGACAGTGCATTAAATTGATACCAAAATAATTCCACAAAATTCTGCACAAAACCAAATACAAACAATTTAGATTATTCGCTTTAGTAAATTAGCTTTGTCATGGAGCCACACAGATCAAGAGCAACTGGATGAGCAGCTCAATAGCTTTTGGAATGTCTGCACTCTGTCCAGTTAAGTGAGTGTGTGTGTGTATGTGTCTGTGTCAAGTGCGGGAACCCCATTAAATGTTAGTAGGCACATAAACAAGGTGCCCCGAGGCCAAACTCACACATATGTATGTACATGAATACGGTCGGTTTGTACGTTTGTTGTGAAAGCCAAATTTTCACAACAAATCAAAACAGACTCACCAAAAAGTCAAAAAACAAGAAAAAAAAACGAACGGAACGAAACGAAACCAAAACCAAAATACCAAAAAAAAAGCACAGAAGGCGGCAATTTTGTGGACAACACTGGAGCAGCACTCCATTCGCTTGCTGTCCGTATGTCTCTCTCTGTGTGTGTGTGTGTGTGTGCTTAACCCCAAAGCTAAAGCCAAAAACAAAATATAAATAAACAAATAACCAACAAATTTCTCTTTTCTTTTTTTTTTTTTAAGAGGGGCCCACATGGAAATAGATATATGTATGGTATGTACACGATGTGTGTAAAGATTTTCGAGTGCAGCAGGCAGGCAGGCAGCAGCTTATAGTTGTTATTCCCATTACTCAACATCAACAAGAACATTATGCCACATTCCCTTCATTCATGGTCTTCGTTTGCCATCGTCTTTCCTCCGTCCGCCGCCCTCTGTAAAAAAACTTCCATATTCGCCGCTTCTGCTTCACTTCATTCAACCGAACGATTGAGCATCTATTCAGACACTGATGCGGCGCTCCAAAAAGCCAAACCAAAACCAAATAAACGACCCACAACGACTACGAGGCTCTTCGCCTTTGCCCCCCATTTTGCCCAATCCATCTCTTCTTCTGCTCTTCTTCTCTCTGTCTAACCTGTGTGCATCATTTAAAGGGGGGTGCTGCTCTTCAGTTCAGTTCGTTTCGTGTGTAGCCGAACTTTAGTTCGTTGTCGTCGTCGTCGTCGTCGTCGTCGTCATCGTCATCGTCGTCCGTATCGTCGTCGTTTACGTCCCAGTCGTTGTCGTTTATACGATTTGTTGGATTTGCTGCTCATGAAGTTGTTAAACAGATTGTCGGTGTAGATACCTTCATCATTCTCTTCATGTCTGCCTCCTCTTACACACAGCGACGGCGGCAAACCATCCTCACAACATTCACAACCCATCGGAGCGTCAGTCAGGCAGTCATACAGCCAATTTCTCTGCTTTGCTATGCTATCTCTCTCTCTCTTTCGCTCACTCACTCACAGTGTGTGTGTGTGTGTTTGTGTGCGTGTGCTTGTGCGATTAGTTTTATGTAATTTTATCGAGTATTTTAAGGATTTTGCGGCTTATCCGCGCTTCATTTGGAAATTGTTTCGTGTTACTTATGTCGCCCGAAAAACGGAAGGAGGACTGACTGACAAGCGAAGGATAGGGTATACATACACACACACACATACACAGACACAGTCACAGACATAAGGGCATGTAAAAGGAGAACGATTTGGCCTTTCTTAGCTGTTTGTTGTTAGACCTCGTTTAAAGTGTGTTTATGGCAGTGTTGTCATTGTTTGTTGTTGTTGGTGTTCTTGTTGCTCTGAGTGTCAGAGAATTTGTATATTGTATGACTGTCTGGAATATTGTAAATGAGCGCTTTGCATGTGATGAAGTTCGTGCCGTTATTTTTACGTTCTCTCTGTCTCTCTGTCTCTGTCTCTCTACCTATGTTTGTGTGTGTGTCTATCTGTGTTTTTTATATCGTAATCGAATTACACACAATACAAAAAGATTTATGTGAATTCGTTGTTAAATTGTTTTTTCATTTTTTTTTTGGTTTCGTGAAACACGTTTCGCTCCATTATATTCCCATTGGGTTATTGATTTTACACCGATTAACCTGCGCTTAATTATTTGACTTTATATAGATTTAATAGACGTTTTGTATGTTAATTATATTATCGCTAATGGAGTAAATAACACAGTTTGAATGGTTTTATAAACAAACAAACAATAGAATAGAACTGAGTCTTTTGTTAATAACTTTTCAGACTATAACGAACTGTACTTCACCTAGAATTATTATTGATTAATAGATTACTATAATTTCTATACTATATCTAGGCTAAATAGTAATATAATATAATAAGAGATTATATACTAGTCGGTTATACATTACGAAACTGATTGTATTTTCAACATTTTGCCTTATGATCCACATTCGAAATATCATTGACAACTTATACAACATGAAATATGTTCCTATAATTATTATATTCACTCTAATAAAGTATTCTTGATATTTTTGCATTAAGTGTTTCAAAAAATGACCTAATATAGCAGAGGTATACATATTTATGAGTATTTATATATGTATACTATATCAATATCTGTGGGTTGTTTGACGGCACCAATTCTAATCGCTGTCAATAAATCGACACTTGAGTCCAAGTGTCTGGCTTTTTCAATCAGATAAGCGGCAATTATAAATTAAAAGCACAACAAACAGATTAATAAAACGTAAACTTTAACAGCGGCATTATAAATAAGCCAAATGACTAATAATAAAATATGAGAGAGCGCAAGAGAAATCGACATCAAAGGCCGTAAACCCCCTCGCTCTCCATTCCAAATCTCTACCCTTTTAACCAACATCAAGTTTATCATGAACATCATTATTGGGCGGCGCACTGAAGAGGCCTCGTTGCCAGCACAGAAAAACCACATCAGTGGGAGCGTGGGCGTGGTCGTGGGCGCATTCCTGAACAGTTCTTTTTTGTGTTGTTGCTGTTGTTGTCGGGTTTGTGAGTTTCCGCTTGGGGCATTAACGCGTAGCTCTTGAAATTGTTGGCAGTTTTTGTTTGTATTAAATGCATTATTAGCACGTTATTTATTAATTAAACACTTCAGCTTTTATTCCCTCGTAATCAGGTACACACATTCTGTTTTTTCGCACCCCAACCCTCTTTTGAAGCTACACACACAGCCACAGTGAGCTGGGACATGTATGTGTGGAGGTCGCGCTATGAGCGAGATAAGCTGCAAGTTTTACTAATGGAAATGTGCCAGCAGCGAACTTTTATTCCGGCTGCGATAAGCTGCGGCCGCGCATTAAGAAATTTCCATGGAACTAACAATTTCAAATACTTTTGTGTGTTTGGATATCTTTCCGGGAATGTGCAGGCGCGACAGATTAGAGTGTCAGTTAGTTCCTGAGAAACAAAATTATGATCTCCCAGTTAAGAGAGTGTTGAATAACAAATAAAACTTTGATTATGGAACACATGCCTAGAATATTATCAAATAATTTGTTGAATGACTCAACAAACTTTTAATTTAGGTGTCAACAAATTGAGTTTGTTTATTTAAAACTCATTAAGTTAGTTGATTTGTGTGCATTTTAATTATGGGTTAACACTAAATATTATTGACAAGTCGGCAATTAATCAGTGAACAACGCGCAAACTAATTGACAGCTTGTAAATGTTACGCTCTGACAGCTTAAAACTTGAGCACCGGAACGTGAGCAACAACAAGTTTGAAACAAGCTTGAAATCACCGTTGTGAACTGGAATCACAGCTGCATGAACTTGAACTACTGTCACTACACTATAGTAACTGTTTAGCGGTGACATGACCCAAACAGCGACTTTGAATCGTACTTTTCAGATTATTTCAACATGAATGTAAATCAATTTGGATATTGCTGCTTTATTATAAAATTCTATTCAATGACATGTGTGTTTCTGTGTGTGTGTGTGTGTTTGCCACTTGAAGCACTTTACCTAATTAGTTTATGATGCAGTGAGTGAGCCTGGCAATTTGCTTGTCTATCACAGCAGGCAATCTGCTGCCTCTATATACACACACACACACATTTGTATGGGGGTTCAATAGGTTCAGAAGAAATGTGAGAGATTGGTAACGTTCCCCGTGGGCAAAGATGAGAATGATACATGACCCCGCGGCAAATATAATGCGTGTGTGTTTGTTTGTTTGTTAAGGCAACAAATAATTAAATATATATATGTCTAGTTTAACAGCTGTTCGTTGCCGAAAATACTCACCATGAATCCAGTAGAGAGATGTGTGTACGTAGGGCGCGAGAAGTCCTTCCCGAAAGAACGCGTAATTCGGAACTTGAACTCAGACTGGGCGCCTGCTGTGCATGTGGCTCCCAGTTGGCCTGCCGGCTAGGATATATATCCAACTACAACTGATGATGCTGTCCGGTGGCTAAATGTGGCGATGTTTGTTGTTCTTGTGCTCCGGGGATGAGGGATGAAATAGGGGTGGGGTGGGGGCGGCCAGGCAGCCGGAAATGTATATTTTGGTTAATTTGCACTGGCACAGCTGGAAATGAAGCAAAAAGTGACGTAGTAGGTGAGCAACAAGATGACAAGATGGTTAACAAGAACAAAAACATGAAAAAGAAGACTTTTTTTTGAAGTAGCAGATTAACAAAAAAAAAAAAAAATCCTTGGCAAATGACAGAAAAACAGACAGTAGAAACTAACCGAATGTGGAATACTTTAAAAATTGTTGCAACTAAAAGATTTTCTAAATATTGAATATCATTACTTAAGGGTAATCGGATATTGAACAAGTTGACTATATTTGTGTCATATAACGGTTTGTGTGTTAGACTGTATACACTTCTATTTCGTGTTACTTGCAAAAAGAGTATGCAAACAAATATATATGTAAAAAAAAAGGCGCGAGTCACACAAAAACAACAACAGCAACAAAATTTTTGAGACAACGTCAGCGAAAAAGCAACAAAGCAAAAGTTAAAGCGGCAACAACTACAGCAGCAGCAGCAACGGACAAACAGCGGGCGGGCGGGCAGAGGATGGGCAGCGAGCGAGCCAGCAGCTTGTCATGCGGGGGGTGGTCGTTCACAGGGCAACAGCAGCGGCAGCTGCGTTGGTGGTGGGTGACGCTGACGTCGCTGCTACTACTGCTGCGCTTTGTGAATTCTTTTCAGAAAAATTTGTTGAGCCTTTGAATCCTCGTCGTCGTCGTAGTCGTTGTATTGTTCTACCCCAAAAAAGTCCATAATAGAAAACCCCCCCATGCTCAAGCAACTCGTCGTCGTCGTCGTTGTCGTCATCGTCATCGTCGTCTGCGTCTTTTGCCCTCCGCTCGCTTTTCGCTTTGTGTGCAAACACAGTTGCAGCGCCGACGCCAACTAAAAACGAAGTTGACTGCGACGGTGACTGCAGCAGCGACGCTTTGGTACGTTTTTCACTAATAAATTTTAATGATTTCAACGCTGCGCATTACGACGACGTTGACTGCGACAGTGAAATGAAATTAGTGACACACTTAAATAATAATTAATTTTCGCACACTTGTTGTAGTTGTTGTTGCTTACGTTTTAGACTCTTTATACATTTTGTCGTCGTCTTTATTGTTGTTGTTGTTGTGTGTGCAGTGTTCAACTTGTCAGTGGCCAACAATACGTTTTTTAATGCTCTTCTGTTTTGTCTTCTTCTTTTTTGCATACACTTTGCGCACACACACACACACAAATACAAACGCTCGCAATACACATGCAGGAGCACTTACACGCGCATACAAACATACACTCACGTACACACACACACACACTGGCACACTCACACTCACGCACTTCTCTCGCTTGCTTTGCGTTTTTTTTTATTGCTGCGGAGATTTTTGGAAATATATTTTCGCTGACTTCGAAACGCAATTTGTGTAAGCTTTCACACGCGTAGAACAGCGAAACAAGCGCGTAAAAGTTTTGCACTATAATTTTACTAATTGTTATAAGCACAAATGCGTGTTTTTCTAGTTCTTAATGGTACAACAAAATTTCTCCGCGTATAGCAGAAGCCACCATTTTGCGACTCTCGATGAACAACAAGCAATGCAACTCTGGACACGATTGCACATCTGGCAGCACTAACTATTCGATAGTCAACGATAAAATACTAAAAATACAGCACGACGCAAATGCGGGTAACGATGATATGCAAGTGGCAGTCGTGCAATATTGAACTTATCGATACGTAATGCTCGGGCTGGCATTAACGATTTGCCAGTGTCTGGTCACACAGCATTTAGTTTATTCTATTGTTTGGCTTGGTTCGTGTTGTTCGCGCTGCTGCGAATTAAATAACAATTGCAAACTAGCAAAGATACGTCTTTCTGGCAAATTTCTTGTGAGAAACGTACACTATTTATTGACAATCAACGCCTTGCATTTACATTTGACAGCTGCAAAGATGTCGTCAGATTGCGCCAGCGAAGCGGCTGATCACCCACAAGGTAATACAATTTTGTGTGTTTACCTTTCACCATATCCCCGCATCCCTTGCACATTTCCACAAAAAATATGCAGAAAGTTCAGCTGCCGGTCAAAATTAAACAACGTTTGTTTTTAATAGCTGTGACATTTGTATGTGTGGGTGTCGGTGAACGTACGTTTGTATGTGTGTAACAGCAATGTTATGCATTAATCCTCCCGTTCGTTTCCCTCGCGAATTCTTCAGTGGTTGTTGCTGTTGTTGTTGTTGTTATGTATTGTATTTTTTGCACTGAGAAAATCCAAATACAAAATCAAAATATCGACAGTTTGCATATTTCTCACGTTGCTCTTTGTTATTGTTGGCCTTGTCTTGTTGTGCTTTTGACTAATTCCCGCCATATTAAATATGTACAAACACAATAATAATTGTTCATGGTCAAGTTTAAGCCAATTTTGAATATGTCAAGCCTTGCTTGTGTGTGTGTGTGTGTGAAAACTGTCCAATTTAGTTACAAAACCATTCACAATTTCTGGCCGTTTATCAGTTAACGCATTTTGGGGTTCTTATCAATTAGCCAGAAGTTCATAAAGCCCCCTGTAAACACTTAATCAAAATTTTTGCTAAGCAAAAATAAACAAAAAACTTTTTATGACGTCTTAAAGATTGAATAATCCATATGAAAGTATGAACTAGATAAAATCTTTTATTATGTTTAGCTTTGATACTTTTGCTTTTTATTATATCATAAAAACTTAAAAATCTCTAAATAAAGACATTATAAGACTATGAACATTATCTGTATTATAGAAACTTGGCAATAAAGTTTTAAAGCAATTTTTCAATGCATATAAAATTTAAAAAACGATTTGATTTTTCAAAGAATAGGAGATCATATTAAAAATGTTAATAAAAAAAGTATAATTTAGTATTATCCGTCTCTTAATTCAAGCCTGTTTTTCATTCTTAATACTTTCATTAATCATTTTCATTGAATATTTATTAAAACTTTGCATAACAAGTTTTCTAATTTAACTTACGTAAATTTAAGTACACTAATCGTTTTTATCATTAGAATATTCACGATAAGCCAGTAAATTATAAATCTTGTTATTACAAATGCATCTTCTTGCAACAAATAGTAGTCGCAGCCTTATATACCCTTTACTTTTGCTATTGGTAGAAGCTTAAAGGTTTAAAATCGTCACCTGAGATTAGTTTCTACATTTCTATATCGATTATTTATGGCAGTTATAAATTGAAGACCCATAAACTACAACCGCAACAACAATAATAACAATAACAAATGTATTTCTTTTTATACAATTATCAATTAGCTATATCAATTGTGAGAACTCAAGAAGCTACATACAGAAATGAATGTATAAAAATTACACTCAAAGAAAAACCAGACGAAAAACCTTAAAAACTATAAAACATACTTGTTAAACTATGAACATAGTTTGAATATGAATATAAAATATATTTCAAATAAGTATGTTTTACAATGTTTAAGCATATTTATATTTAACAAGCATAGTTGAATTAACCATGAATATGTTTTTCTTTAAGTGTAATTGAGGGGGAAACCCGATAGAGACAATTATCACCTCGATTTATTCCCAAGTGAAATATCACCTCTCCAAATGGGCCGCCCGGGCGCCTGGTTGAGTTTTTAATTAAATTGCACAATGCGCGGCTGTCAACAGATGTTTTATTGTTGTAAAACAAACATACAAATATTTTTGCATACACTCTGAATAGTTGCTTTTGCTGCTGACTATTAATAGTTGTTGGCTCTGTCGCATCATAGAGAGAGAGAGAGAGCGGGATAGAGACAGGAAGTTTTCCCTCCATATGTTTGTGGCATGATACATGTAACTGTAACAACGAAAAACCCTTCGAGGCGAACCCCATTTAAGCGAGGGTGTTGTTTTGATTGATAGATGTCCCCGCGACACCTTGACTATTGTTTTGATTTACACAATGCAAATACATATGTGTGTATGTGTGTGTGTGACATTCGCATTCGTTATGCACTTTTGGACAGTTTAGTCGTTAGTCGTGTGAGCTATGAATTAAGCGACCTTCCATGTTTGGGGGCACATTTATCATTTGAGTTAGGTTTTGATGCGTTTCTGTCGTGTTTCCAAACAGAAAAATGTTCCTATTCTGCCTTCAAATGACATCACAAAAGATGATTGGATGAAAGCACTTATTCTTATGCAATAAATATTAATTTATATATATATTTATGTTTATGTTTGATCAGAACTAAAGGAAAAAAAATTTAAAAATAATCCCTTAACAATTTTCAACTCTTATAGCAAATTTTTATTATTAAAACTTACTTGTTTACATGTTCGATTGTCAATTTAAATCAAATGCAAATAATTCGTGACCAATTGGACATTTTAGTTTTGGACAAGTTTGAGAAAATAATTTAATAAAAACTTTCCCCTCTTCTCGGTGAACAATGAACAACATGTGACTATCCCAAAACAAATATTTTATTCCTCGATGTACGTCAGAGTTTCTGTGTTCTTTATTTTTTTGTTGGTTTGACAACCAAGCGTAACGAGTTGTGAAAATCTAGAACCACTTGGAAAAGTTTTATTTTTTGCTGTTGCAACATCCCACCCCCTCCCTCTTGCTGCCCCCTGAACAGACATCCCAATCCAATTGAAATTTGAATAAATTGTTAAGTGTTAAATTTTGAATAAATGGTTAAATGTCAATCAATTTTGATCGTCCAGACAATCTCTTTGGGAGAGATAATAAAGAATACACTGTTCAAAAGTGAAGTAGATATATTATGTTATTTATGTTAAAGGGAACTTGATCTAAAATTTAGTTTTAATACAGAAAGTAAGAAGAAATTTACAGAAACATCCTTAACTTCCATTCAACTAGTTGCTTGAAAGTATTTTTCTCTGTGTATCGCAAACTAAAAAGTTCTTTTCTCTCATTTATGTTTTGATCTCTGCTGATTGTGGGGAGAGATTCTCGCACAGAGCGTGACTTATTCATTGAAATTTATACATTTGTATATATATGAAAAGAATACAAAACATTGCTCATTTCACGTAATTTCCCTTCCCTCTCCCCGCTCAACACTTGAGTGTCGCTTGTACAAATGACTTAACTGAATGAAGAAGGAGAAGGAGGAGCAGGGAAATCCAGCTGTAATAGCATCTTTTGTTCGATATTGTAATAACATTTATCTGTATACCCTTAACCGTTGACTCGTGTTTAAGCATATTTTGTTGGATTACAGCAAAAATTGTTTTTGCAAACAAAATTAAAAATAATTGTATCTGTTGTTGTTGCAATTTTTGGTGAAAACGCTTTAATTTTACATTACAAAGCAGAAAATTGTTGCTGATTCTAAGAAAAGAATTAATATGCAAATTAAAGTCGCATTTAATACAAATGAATAACAATGTTGACGAACTTTCTTACACGATTAGCGCTTATGTATGCATATAAATCAGATATATGTATATGCTTCTTTATATATGTGACGTTTTAATGGGCGATTGGCCAAAAGAAACAACATTCCTCATTCGGCAAGGGACATAAAAAAATATGAATACATATTGTACATATAGAAAATCAAAATAAATAATAAAATGTTTATAGTACATATAGACGTTGATTATTATGATTATTTGTCGAGAAAATTTAGCTAGAATCAAGTTCAGCTTAATCAATAAGTTCTTCAAATTTCTTTAATTGCTTTTTTCCAAGAAATTTTCTCAATTATTTGTCATTTACTTAACGCCTAAACTATTTAAAGCTCTAAAATGTTGAGACATGTGCTACAATTAGCCGTTTGAAGAACTTTCGCTGGTGGACAACGATTTCTTGGTATTGCAAACAAACAAATACTCTCTATTTATAGCCAACTTTATTTGTTTTTTTGGGGGCCACAATACAGAACTAGTCGCTTTTTCGTCATGATACATATTTACCTTCCATTTCGTTCCGCTACAAATCTATTTGTCTAGCATACAAAACTTGTGAATGGATAAAATCGTAAAAATCGTTGCTAATTTTATGGTACAACAAGTTGATTTTTAGATGGGATGCCAATGATTAGCAGTTTGTAAAGTGGAACTGTTAATTTTGATAGTCATCTCAGGTTGATTTAGGTTTCTGCGACTGCGACTTTGCCGGTTTGCATGTTCGTTTCAATTAAAAATGCCAACCAGTTAAGATTCCTTTCTTACTTTCTGTCTGTATGAATTGTATGAATTCCCCATTCGGTTGTAATCAACGAACGAGAAACGTTTTGAAAATCACAAGCTTTGGCTGGCTCGGGAATTTGAACGTTTTGGTCCCAATTGACCTAATTTTAATGCAATTTAAGCCTCAGCCAAAGCAACCTGAGTAAAAACCAAATACCGTCGGCCTTGGCGCAAGTAAACGAAAAACCGAGAACCGGAAGACTCCGTTGCTCCGTTATACACACACACAGAAACACACTCATACAAACAGTGGACGCGTTTAATTACGCGCTTACACGCAATTTCCTCAGCGCCATAATAATCATCATCATCATCGTCTTTATTGCTGTGGAAGTTTACTTAATTGCCAACCGCACTGGCGACTGTTTGCCCCGCAGTCGTGTGCTTTATATTTTGTTGTGTTTACTTTTACTTTATTTATCTGTGTAGGCTCAACAAAATAAGTCTACGACCCGTTGTCTCACCTGCCGCAATTGATTTAGCCACAATTTCAAATTAATTATGTTTGCCTTTGGCAAATATGTAAATTCTTAAACACTCTCGAACAGCTTAAGCTGCTTTTCAATATTAGAATCTATTACTAATCTTTTTTTCTCTCTCTGCGTTTTCCCTCAGATCATCATGTGCACTTTGATGCTGCCACACTGAAGACTGATGATTTTGGCTCCGATAGCTGTGTGACATATCAAAGATCGGGAGATACGATAGTCGTTAGCCTGGGTTTTCTACAGATCAATCATCGTTATTTGATTGACTTGAATTTGCCAGTGACACTGTTTGGCAACACCGGTGCGCCGGGCACTAAATTTGTGCCGGTGGTAAGTGCCACACCGAATCTGCATTGCCGCATCACGGAATTCACCGGCACCAAGCACGACGAGCATGACTTTTTCGAGATGAAAATCGAATTCTTTGCCTACAAGGAGAAGCTGTTGCGCGAGGAGCTGCACATTGTCAACTCGAACAATGCCAAGGAAGTGTTGCAACTGGTGATTGCGGCACGTGTGCTGGGCAAGGGCAAGGGTACGCCCATGTTGCGCACTGGCATCCATTGCATAGGCGTCGAATGGGATGACGATGAGTCGGAACAATCGGATTTTGCTGGCTTCGATAAGCCCTAGAAACCATATGTATTGGTTTCTTAGTTATGTGCATAGTTATTTGCATAGAATTTAAGTTAAATATTATTCATAATAATGTAATTTTACTTTTATAAACGTGTCAATGTGTAAAACCATGCATGTTACATGTCAATCAAGAGAATGTTTGTTGATTTGTTAAGCTCCATTTAACTTTGTACAAAATGACTTGGACTCATTTGTAATAATACAATGCTCTTGTTGTCTGAATGTCTAAAACACTGGTGTATTGATTGGCATTTGTTTGTATTGTCAATTGCTTGTATTGATTAAAGTATGTTTTGATTTTCATGGCATGTTTCATGCACTTCAATTTCGTATTCTTTACTTGCCTCTGACATGTTATGTACTTATAAAATTCTCTGTTTAAATATTTTTGCTCAAGTTTTTGTGTAGATTTAAATGATAAAAATGCATTCAGATAACAAATCGCAATCATTGTTGTATCTTTCTATATCTCTTTTCATTCGAACTATTTACATATTGTACTTGATTCCGAGTACTTTGCATTTCTCTCACTAAATTGTTATAAAAGAAAATAATGCACCACTAACTATCTTCCACACACAAAGAACAAACAAACACTTTGACCAAAATACTGCAGGCCTTTATATATAGCTTAATATAGTATTTAAATGTGTATTAAAACTAATGCTCAGAACAGAAAATATTTGAAACAATGCTTAAAAAAGTAAAATTCGCAATTGAATTAAATTTATAATCAATTTAAGGTGCTCTACTTTTATATATATACATATATTGTACTATATGCTAAAAATTGGGAATGTTTATTAAATTGTTTAGTGTAAAGAGTTGACAAATTATTAACAACTATTTATGGGCATTTGTTTAACAAATAACAAAATTAAGAAGAGCAATTTAAAAAAAAGTATAATTATATACAATATAAAACCGTTTATTACATTTATTGTACATTTTCATCAAATATATATAAATGTATATAGTAGGCTGACTTATTTGTGGCTGACCAATGAAATGAACTTTCGTTAATAAATATATAAACAAAGTAAAACTTTCTTGTTAACATTCAACTTTTACACTTTTT
Source organism: Scaptomyza parva (assembly GCA_035044645.1). Taxonomy (NCBI): domain Eukaryota; kingdom Metazoa; phylum Arthropoda; class Insecta; order Diptera; family Drosophilidae; genus Scaptomyza; species Scaptomyza parva. The sequence continues at coordinate 7,969,816 of JAWNNT010000065.1, read as the reverse complement.
ACAAATACAAAATATATAATATAGAATATAAAATATAAAATAAGATACAAATGGATTCCGGAAAACAGATAAATGATGGAAATACTGTTTCGAGTCCAAAACGTATGCGCTTTGAGGTTAATCATAAGCTTGTCAATCTTCTGGATCTGCCAATTGGACCACTTTATCTCATTTTATCAAAAGTGAGTCCTGAGAAACAGATTATTCTGCGTCGCGCATCCAAGGCACTGAGAAAGGAGCACTCTCAGTTTATGATGCACAAGTACAGAAGTTATGTTGATTATCTTATGAGAATGGATGCGGACGAAAAAGATCTAGATGTCATAATAGTAAGTTAACTTCATGTTGAGAGAGAAAGTAAAAAAGTCTTAACTGTTTTTTATTACAGGTGCTGAACGAGTCAACAAAATTCTTCATCAATGCTGGATATGATTTGATATTTACGGGAACTATGGTGAGTTCCAAGGATTTGAATCAGCTTGAAATTGGTGGAGCGCCCATTAATGAGGTCCAGATGCATCAGTTTCTATATGAGTTCTACACACATGTCGAGGCGATTCCATCCATTCTCCATTTTAAACAGCGTCGATTGATCCACACAGTGACGCTGCTAAATCTCTTAAGAGTGAGCAATAAATTTAGTTTGAAATTGCTTGAAAAACTGATTTGGTTTATTTACTTAGCAATTTCGGCGATTTCGGATTGTTAGCTCTGATGTTCCATTGCTCCATTGGCAGCTGCACTTGGAGGTGTGTGGCATCTTCTTTGGCATCAGAAGCGATATCACCAAACTGCGCATAAGCGAGGGAGAGAAGCTTATTGACTTCTTGGCCATCATTGCGGAGTTGCTCGTCTTTGACATGTCCTCAGCATCTAGATAGTAATAGAAACGTTTGGCTATAGTTATTGAAATCATACTTATCTATATACTCAACTCAGCAGTCGGTATATTGAGATCGGCAACTGTTTCTATATATACGGCCGAAAGCATGTGACAACCAATATGCGTACTCCTCGGATCAACCTAAAACTGAGAATCCTGGGGCCACCAGCTGTGCGTAATCTGCTAGAGAGCGTGCTCGATGGAAAGCTGAATACAGCCTCGGATATTATTTATCCACTTGTGGCCGAGAGTCAGCTTAATATTCAGTTGGAGTTGAAGACAACAACACACTACGAAGCAATTGGCACGGATCGTATGAAGATCTGCATTGTGCCCACGATATAGTTTTTCCTGAATCTGTATTGTAAAATTTTTTGTGTGTTTTATAATTAAAAATGTTTAACATACAAAAATTTTAATTTATTTTCGTTAATAGCTGCTTGGTTAATTTGATTATTTTATGTCTATTATTTGTTATTATAGATGGCTTAGCCAAATGCAACCTGATTGTATTCTAAAACAGTTTAATTAAGCTCTTCTCATTCAAATATTCCGCCCATTGCATTTCTGAACGTTTCAATTGCAATGAATTCGCCACATTTGCGTTTTGCGGCGAATTCGTTGCGCGTCGCGTTGTATGCAAGCAGCGAGCTTCAGTTTAGACTTATGCCGTTCAGTCTTCATTTGAGATCTTGCCAGACAGTCATAATCGATCCGCTTTCAATCATGCTGACATTCAAGCAAAATACATTGTTGGTTATCTTGGTTAACGTTCTGGCGCTTACCTTTATTTTTGTGGTTTTGCTGCTCATGTAGAATTTTGGGGTAAGGTCATAATATAATTAGAGTATTTATTTACCTGTTATATATAGTTACATATGTACTTATTTCAGACAATGATTGAGCCCAGTTCACACAATATCAATTGCAATTGATTGTGCAATTTGGTTCTATATACTTACATATTTCAGTTATGTGGAACGAACTGTTACGTGTGTAAACACGGCGGGTTCTGAGAAATGCCATCGAATCGCAATAATAAAAACGTTCAATTGAATTAACTTGAGTGTGCTTGGGTGCACTGTTGTACATTTATATATATAGTATATATGCAGGAGAGGAGAAACAGAAAGAAAGCACAAAATAATTGTTTTGAAATTAAAGCACCTTTGTTTACATACATAAATTTATACTACACTGTTGTAGTTTTGTTAATAGAATGGTAAAAACAAATACATATATAACATTATTAACCAAATTTATGATTTTTTGTTTCGTTTGATGATTGAATTTTTCATATCTGCGATTTTTCTCAAATGAATTCAACAATATTTGTACAGAATTTCACCACAAATGACTTGCATTTTCTGCGCGGCATACTCGAAGATCGTAATGAGCTCTGAAAACCGCTCTCTCGCCCTTTTTTGCTAGGGGGTTCCATTGTGTTAGGTATGGGATGATGGGATGAGATATCGAACGCGTTTGAGACCTCTATATCAATTGAATCGTAGACGGGTCAAGTTATCGAACTTAAAATCCAAATCTTAAGTCTCTAGCTGGATCATATATATCATCGTCTGTTGATGCTGATCTATATACTCTATGAACACTATGAAATGTTTCCTTCTCTCATTCATTTATAATATTGCACATAACCATTATACCCATTTTTCTTTAACCATTTCATTGTTTCAGGAAATGCATATAAACAGAGAAGAAGGAAGTGTCGTCGCAACATGAAAAAAACAACAACAACGGACAACAACACTGATTACAATATTGGCAATGGCATTGCCATTGGCGTTATAAATGATAATTAAAATGCATCAATTTATTAAGAGCTGCTGTTGCTGTTGTTGTTGTTGCTTTTGTTGCTTTTGCTGCTGTTTGCTGGTCTGTGCAATAATGAGAGCAATAACGGCCATTTAATAAATATGCTCAATCAATGCACATTGACCTGTAACAACAACAACCAGAGCAACAACGAGAAAAAGAACAATATATAAAACTTTTTTTATGCGCGTTTAAAATATTTGCTTAATTAAAGTAATTACGGTTTCAAATATATCATTTTTGGGCGTCGATCCGTAATTACCATTTGCCATAAATTTAACATTTATTTTAAAATGTTATTAAGCGACTATTACACATACTTACACACACAAGTAAACAAACAAACAAGCAAACACACAAACAAACAATGCAATTATCTAAAGTTAAAGAGAATTTTATGTTTATTTTTTCTCTGGTTTGTGGTTGTGTTCTGTTTTTTTTTTTTTTGCTTTTTTGTTCAACCAAGTTGTGGAACTAAGCGCAGTGGCAGTGGCTTAAATCCTCAAATATGAGCATATAAAAAACAAAAGACAGACAGAGAGAGAGTGAGGTGGGGGTGGGGGACATAAAGGGTATGCAACAACAACAACAACAACGATTACAAATGTGACAAGAGGAATCCAACGCCAAAATGAATAATGTAAATACGCCAAGTGTACAAAGTTTTAATTGTTATCATGTTTTTGTCTGAGCTCTGCTTTTGCAACAGTGTGTCTCTATGTGTGTGCGTATATATGTATTTGTGTGTGTGTATTTGGCATGCACTTATAGCCAAGATGTATCCATTTACGCCTGGCTAAGTTCTACGTTGCGTATACGACACATTCCCCATACGGCTCAAAGCGTATCTCTCCCTTTCTCTCCCTTTCGCTCACTCTGACTATTATGTATGCTTGCCTTTCTCTATGTGTGTGCCTGTGTAAGTGTGTGTGTGGAAGGGCTTTTGTGTGGCATTGCTATATGAGCAAAAAATAAAGCAAACTTTTTCATTTTGCATATGCCTTTAAGCTGCACTTTCGCTTCACTGTCGAATTTCAACTCTGATGAGCTAAGTAAAAAAGCAAAAATCCCTACCCAAAAAAAAGGGAGAAAACATAGAAAAGCCCAGAATGAATGTATTAAATGTGGAATTGCTTTATGTACCAAAGAGCACTCACTACATGTATGCTACTAGCTTAACTTGCCACATGCCACAAAAAATTCACTTTAGTTAGGTAAAAATCTGATCTTTGTGCTGGGTTATTAGTTGAAAGTGATGTATTAGTAACAATTATTGTTAACTTAAAGCAATTAGTCGAAAGAAAAGTGCTCTCTATGCTTTTCCTTTTGTCAGTGTATCATGTTAATTGGTTTAGTTCTCTCTTAAATAACCAAAATGCTTGAAAACATGCACAAAGTCTGCTTTAAAGCAAAATCCGATTTAATATGTTTCACAATTTCAAAACAAGTTTTGCACTATGTGTGTATGAGTATGTGTGTGAAGTCGATTTGCATTGCTTTGCAAACATATTTATTCTGATTTTGATTTATTTTCTTTTTCTTGTTATTGTATTTAAGCTAAAAATCTGACTTTTGCACTGGCTTTCAAGCATTCAAAATGTTGACCAGAAAAAAAAGAATAAGGAGAATATTTTCTATGCATTTGTGGCTGTGACTAACAGTATATACTATTTATTTGGCACAAATTTTAAGTGATTTATGCTTGGCGCAATTGCCTTTACGCTCAGAGTCGACTCTACGCATAAACCACTGAAAACTACATAATCACATACGAGTATTGTGGGTGGATGGGTGGGTGAGTCCAAAGGGTGGTTTAGACATAAAGATAAACTCACACACACACACCCAAACGCACACACATACAGACACAGAACGACAGCAACATGGAGAAACACGCACTTGTTTGTGGTATATGCATATGTATTTATTTGGCAGAACTTTACTTATGCTACATTTTGTTGCACAAAATTCAAGCAATTTTATTTGCCCAAAACTCAAATGCAGCTTCAGCTTCAGCTCCTAACACACACAAGTGTCCAAATGGGCGTCCATGCCACTGGACACTGTGTGCCTCTCTACACAGTTTTGTGGCACTTAGTATATATGGGTTGCCTTTCGGTATGGCTTGGTATAGATTTCTAAACAAATTGTTGGTCCTCAGGATTGGGTTTTAAAGTACTTTAGCTGTTTACACAATGTACACATGTATATATACGTATATGTTTGTGTATGTGTGTCCTTATTTATTTGATAATAATTTTCGAGTTTGTTCTCGTTTTTCCGTACGTCTTGCTTCTTGTTCCCAGTGACAAAAAACAAACTAATTTTGCTTGGGGAATTTTCGGTCAAAACTCTTTTGTCTATATAAATAATGAAAATGTCATAACAAAAATTTGTATGTATGTGTGTGTGTGTGTGTAAGTGTGTGTGGCATGAACAACTCCTTGGTATCTGGCACTTTGTATCTGTGTAACTGCAAGATGTTTATGTAAATGACATTTGCTGCATGCCCCTTGCCCCTTGTCTCCTGCCACCACTCTCCACACAGCTTGCCGCCTGCATGTCGATGTCTTGGCCAGAATTCAACGGAACATCGAGTGCAATATAAATATTTTACATAGATTTAACATAGCTGATTGAAGTCGTGCGCATATGTTAAGCCCACAGCTACGGGGCCACAACATTATATATGTATATATACACTATATACATATATATATAAAGCAAATCATATCAAATCCAATCAATTGCAAAGTGCCTCGCTCCTAGCGTGAACTATGCTAATGCTTCTCACACAGAACATTTGCATTTAGGGTCCCAGCATAAGCTTAATTGGCAGCACTGTGGCAACGTTTAAGGTGCCACAAAGGACACCTACAACACCGCAACAAAAACAAAAACAACAACAACAAAGCAATTAATAGCTAATTTACAGCGTGCCTGTTAAAAACACAAAATATACAAAAAAAACTGTAACCATTATTTATGATTATTTGTTTATGGCTTGCGGGTCTTTCATCATTGTCTACCTGACAGTATTAACACCCTGACCCACACACACACACATACATACACTCCCGCACAAACACATGCAAAGAGAATGGGAAAAAGTCCACCGCCAGCAGCTTTTGTGGGTCTGCAATTTTGTGGTGTTTACCGGGGTTATAAAGTAATCGCCGCTATTTGGGTTTTATGGCACAAACACATGCATACATATGTGAGTGTGTAGAGTTAGGAGAGAGAGCGAGAGAGAGTGATATAAACAACTTCATAATATGTACAATTGTGATTAAACATCAAAAACTATAGAGAAAAAAAGTTTTTTTTGGTAAGAAATATTCTTTAAACAAGATTTCTTATGTGAAATCGATAGAAAATAACCTATTTGAAGGCCAGCTTGCAGCTAAGTTTAACCAGATTCAACATAAAAAAAAGCACAACACACAATAATACTTCCGGAAGACAGCAACAGCTTTTGTTACATAGCTGCAGGGCCAAGCCAAAGCTGCAGTTAAAGCTAAAACCGAGAGCTGAGAGCCAAGAGCTAAAGTAAAAGGGGGTAGGCGTCATTTAGTCTGCGGCTAGATGCACGTACGTTTTACAGGTTTTCCCATTTTCACACAAACACACACACGAACAGAAACATGTTTATTTTGTGTTGTTTTTCGCGGTCTTTTTATTAGTATCATTCTTTTTTTCTTCTTTTTGGCTAACGTTCGCGTTGTTGCGGTCGCAGCACGTCCGTACGTGTTTATGGGGCGCATATCCGCAAATATGCAATCTGACTATAATCTACTTAATGTCTTTTGCCAGCAACAACAACCGTACCAAACAACAACAACAACAACAACCAACAGCAGTCAAAGCACCAAAAACAGGAAAAGCAAGAAATATGCGCATCGAAAATGAAGTAATGCACTTTTTGGGCATTTTGGGCATAGCGCCTACGAGGCGTATGGGGAATGTTCAGTATCTGTGTGTGTGTGTTACTTGAAACGACATGTGGCATGTGCCACGCATTAACGGGAATTAGGCAAAAGTCATTTTGTGAGCACTTTTTGAAAAGTGCGTGTTTATTTTTGTTTCTTCTCTTTTTTGTTGCCTACTTATTTGGGCAGCAACAAGCGTTGCATGCTTTGAACTTGCGTTTTAGCTAATACTTTAAAGAGACAACAATAAAGTGCTGCGGGCAACAAAGCGTAGCTTAAATAAAGACGCTGCAAAATATGTATATATGTGTATGTACATATATTTTGTGCCTGTGTTGAGAGAGAACATTAGATATTGTTTTTGAGTTGCAGACAGACAGCGTTTATTTTTTGTTGTTTTTAGTTTCTGTTTTTTTGTTTTTTAGCTGAGTTGTTTTTATGCTGTGCTGATGCTATTCTGTTCTTGTGTTGTTCATGTTGTGTTGTGCTGTGTCTGGGAAAGACTCGTTGGCTTGTTATTGTTCCTGTTGTTGTTTCGGTTTGTTGATGTTGTTGTTGTTGTTGCTGGCTATCACAATGCGCCTCCAAGTCGAAGTGCGGCTTGCAACAAAAGGCGCCCGCACAAACTGAACAATTGAAACAATAAAACGGCTTTAAGAGTAAAAACTGCAACGAGCACTCTATACACACTGCAAAGGACAGCATGCAGAGGGGGGTGTGGGGTGGGATGGGGGATGGGGATGAGTGGTAAGAAGTAATTATAAAGCTAGATACCATTTAGTTGGCATAAGTGTTGCAATTAAAGTTAGAGTCAGAATTCGTATCGTCATCGGCATCACCAAACATGTAAAACGCAAATCGTTATCGGTTTTTAGAAAATACTTTAATAATCGAAAATACACTTTCGGTGAATTTATCTTTAATATGCTTACGATATCAGAATTGCATTCAGTGTGTAAATATATCAACCCTTCTGTTATCGATATTGATATCGATATCGTTCGCGTTCAGTGCGCATTAAAAAGACTATTGACAGTTGCATCGGTAATATCAATGGGCAACTTATAGTAACCATCGCGTCTCAAGGCACGCTCCTCTTCATCTGACACACCATAGATATCCTCAATGGGTTGCATGATCTCCGACTCATTGGGCAAGATCAGTTTGCGGGCATCCTTGCGGAAGACGGCAACCGCCTTGACCATACTATGATGAGCGCGGGCAAAGTGCTGGACACTGAGACTCTTTCGCTTCGCTGCCAGCTTGCCTTGGATGCGATCCAGGCGTGCCACAAGACGCAACAGTATGTATCTGGCATAACGATCCTTGATCTCGAGCAGAGTCAACTCCTGATCCCGCGGACTCAGGGGACGCGCATAGGCGGCAATGATGAGGCCAACGAATATGATGTTTATCAGCAGAATAATCAGAAGGACGAGCAGCTGAAAGGAGTCCAGGTTGGTGAAGGAGCAGCAGGTTGCACCCAGTTGCTGCCACGACATCAGATCATAGTTGTGCACCTTCCATTCATAGTGCAAATACGCCGTGAGACATGCCAGCAAACAGCTGCACAGAGATATGGAATGATAATGCTGATAGAAAAACTCATTGAAATGAGCGCGCAGGCAACGCAGTAAATGCATATTGTATTCCGCCCCTCCTTCTATGCTCTGGTGCACAATTCCGATGTTATTTTCTGATTTTCTGTACTTTTTGTACTTTTTTTGGTTGCCTAAAAATTTGGAGCGAAAGCTAGCCGAAAATGAGTTTTGTTGTATGACATACTGAGTGAATGTTGTGTTCGTGTTGGGGGTGAAACAACTCGGTTTGACAGTTGGTATAAGTGTTAACTACCCCTGTACGACCAAACATTTCCCCTGCAACCCTGTGGAATGCATTGCGCGCGGTAGCCGCAACATGTCTGTGTTGTGTGGGCACACAACGCTCACAACTGCAACCGCAACTGCAAGAACGCAACCGCAACATTATGATTGCTTAGCGATTTCCCCTCTTCAAACATTGGCCACCAACATTCAACTGTCAAGCTGCAACTTACAAAAGGATAATTTCGCCAATCGCGACAACTTTTGCCACGCGATTTTGAGACGCTGATAAGGCAACCACAAAAAAATATATAAAACAGCGTTTGCCATTTTGCCCGTTTTATCTGCCTCAGACTACCTCTCATTACTGTCGACTGCCTGCCTGTGCAGTTTTTTAGTTTTTTTTTTATATTTTTTATTTTTTTGCATAAACTCTTTGCAAAGTGCATGGAAAACTGCATTTGGTAGACGAGCCCGAAAAACTTGCAGCGGAAATATTCAAAAATGTTGTTGTTGCGCGTGGGTGAAACAGCCTGAAGGCCAGCAATGGAGTGTAGGTGGTTGTGAGAAAGAGACAGGGAATGAGACATACTGACAGTTACTGGGAACTGGTCTGCGGCGCGCTAATAAAAACGTAAAATTTAATGGTTACGGAAGGCACTAAAAAACAGGCTCACCAAAAACGAACTAAAAGTTGCCTGAACGAACGAACACCCAGCCCAAACCCAAACCCAAGCGCAACCCAACCCAACCTCACCCTTAGCCCAACTTACAAGCGAACGCTACGCTACGCTTCGGTCTTGGGCGATAACCAAGCAACGAACCACAACCGCACACACCAAGCATACGAAGAGCAGAAGCAGTGAGGAACGAAGTGAGACTGGGCCCTAGTATAACTGTAACTACGCCAACGCTAGCGTCGCCGTCGACGCAGTGGAGCACCCATCCGTGCACGTCAAACGCAGACAACTTGAAAAATGTAGAGACAGCGTTGCAGTCGCAGTCGCAGTAGTAGTTGAAACACGCCAAAAAATATGCAAAAGTAAAATAAAACAGACGCAATCGGACAGTGGGAATGCACTGGTGGTGTAGCGGTGCAGCGGGGCAGCGGGCACAGACGACAATCGTTCGACATTTGACGTTATAGGTTCCTTTTTTTCTTTTATTTTCTTTTTTGGGTTTTCTGTTGTTTGGCAGCGCATTGCACACAATATTTCCCAGGCTACGTTCGCTTCTTGCACTTTGCGTTGTATCTTTTTTATTATTTATTCTTGCTGCTTTCCTTCCCTTTTTTTTGGTGCACCAGCAGTTGTCCACTTGACAGCAAGCAGCCTACGGCGTTTGTTTTGTTATTTCTGTCGTTTAGCAGATACCCTGTTATATTAACTGATCTTCTGTTATACTGTAGAGATCTGTTATACTATGTCTCAAGAGACATGTTGCATTAGGTGATTACATTAAATATAAGTTTTAAATACACCATTCAACTTTTCCATTAAAGAATTTAGATAAAAATCAGTTTTGTTGGTTTAGTCAATATCCAATTAAATATTGTTGTGAATATTTATTTTTAAAAATACAGACTATTAATAAAAGAATTTTTGCATTTTTTCGTGAATATTTTTGGCAATATTTTCAAATATCTGGCACATTGATTTGTTTTGTATGTTGATTTTGCTGCTGCAGCCAACTAAATTGATTTCATTTAATTTGATAAACTAACTTTTTGTTATACTATGTAGAGATAGTTGTGATAAATGTGAACGTTTTCGTTTTATTTTCCTCAATAAACTCAATATGCCCTTTAAGTATTTTTTTTTGTGCTGGCAATGCCTTTGGGCATATTGAGTTGAAAAGTTAGATTGTCGCAATGTGGCTGACAAAGTTATGTGGCCTCAATGTGTAGAACGTACGAGCGTACAATTCGATGGAGGTGTCTAACAGGCAACAGCTAACCCAATGGACAGCAATTTGTGCCGCTAAACGAACTGACAAAGCGACCAAATGTGTGTGCGCAAAGGAGCGAGCGATGAGCGTAGGAGGCTTTTACTGGGGGCGAGGCGAGGAATGGGGGCGTTTCTGTGCTTGTGTCTGCAGCTGTAATTAGGTTTGTCCGCTTTGTTCGGGGGCGCACTCAAACAAAACGCAACAAACCGGCACAGTTACAACTACAGTTGCATTTACCGTTACACCAGTTACAGTTACCGAATTGCAGAGTCAGCGCCAAAAAACCGAAAAATGTATGCTGCAAATAATTCACAATTGCACTCGCTGCTTTATTGCGTTTACTGGGCCGCTTTCCCCTCTGCCACCGCCTCTATCGCTGCTGCTGCTGCTGCTTTAGTTCAACTGTCGATGCGGAAATGTTTGCCTTGTTTACATCGCAGTGCATAAATTTGCAATTGCACGCACACAAACACACACACACACACATACACATGCACACTAATAAAAGTGCAGCGGTGCGTGCATTAGCTGAAAAGAGAGAGAATGTAGGCGGCGTCGCACAATATATTGATTCAATGGTTGTCCGCCTCTCCAAATTAGTAGAGAGTTTCGGTGGGTGGTGGGGGAATAAAAACAGAAATCTGCATTGGACGGACAACAAATTTTTGTAGCTAACAGCATTTTCAAGTTTTATCGTTTTCGTGTTATCCGTTGCGAATGTGTTTGCCTCTGTGTGCGTGTGTGTGTGAGAGTGTGTGTGTAGCATTTGCGTCCTTGGCCTAGCCCTGTATGTCTGTCTGTCCCCCTGTGCACTCCCTTTGCTTTTTAGTACGCAACCCAACTCAAACCTGCATTGTCTATTTAGCTGGCTGCATACAAAATGCACATAAATTGTCATGTTGCTTCCAACCAACACCAACAAAAGCAAGAGCAACACAAACAACAACAACAACAACTGGCTCCATGGCCATGTGCCGTAGCATATTTATATTGATTTTCGCGCCCCGCACTTACTACAATGATGGTCTGTTCACTGGTTGGAAAGGGGTGTGGGGGTGTGGGTGCTGTCAGTTTGTTGTTATGTACTTTGGCTTTTCAATTTCGGTGCACCCAAAGACTCGTTTCCATTGTATTATTTTCATGTTGTGTTGTTCTTGTTGTTGTTTTTTGCTGCTGCTGCCGCTATTGCCTGTGTTTTGTGGGTGCACAATAAATTGAGCCGAAATTGCATCAGCGAAATTAACAGTTTCGCGTGCGTTAATAGACTTTTGCCAACCGCAGTTGCCGTCTCTATCGCTGCCTCAGTTGCAGTCGCTGTCGCAGTTAGCGTCGTTCCCATTCGATTTAGTGGTGTAGCGTTTGAGAGGGGCACCAGAGGCGGGGTAACCAGAATTTTCGGGACTGTTTGCCTCGTTAGGTTTGTGCGCTTAACATATTCTGATATTACCACTAAACGCAATTTTGGGGATTGCATCTAATCTCTCTGTGGCACGATTTTCGAAACTTATCCAAAAGCAACTATTTGAAATCTAAAAGTTATTTGACTTTATCTTGTTTATGCTGTATTACACAAAAGAAAAGTCAACTACTTGTTTATTTAATGCATTAACCTTTATAACTTTATGCGATTAGTTCAGTCACATTAAAATCTGGAAAATGTTGCTTATAAATTGCTAATATTCCTCTTATTGCCTCATTAAGCAACTTTAACTTGTTTTAGCCAACGCCCCCCCTACCACTGCACTCTTTCAGCTTTCTTTGCCACATTTGCATGGGCAATTAATCTGTGACGGGGGTGGAGGGATAGAGTGTGTGTCGGTGTGACCAAGTTGAAAGTGCAGCAAGTGTATGCGGAACTTGTAGAAATTTTAATGTTGCAAGCATCGTCGTCGTCGTCGTCTAACAATAAGTAAAACCACACTTACTTAGTTCGAGCAGCTGCAGACAAAGCCACCTTAAATATGCAAAATTTTGTAATAATCTCGGAAGTGAAAAGAGAGAGAGAAAGAGAGAGAGATAGAGGGAGCTGAGTGCTGTTTCGGTTGGAGTGCACACGCAATCGGCAACGTGTCGCATTTGTAGTTAGACATAATTGTTAATTACCCGAAACCATTACCACATTAAAGGCCATAAAATGCAACACTAATTGCTTTGCACCAGGACAATGCCACCAAATCTAATATACACCACCCTTCCCCCCCTGCTCCAACCCCTCTCTCCCTCTCTCTCTCTTAACATTTTATGTTTGATTATGCAGCCAATGTGCTCTTTGTTTGTATGTGTGTGTGTGTATGAGTGTGTGAGTTTATGTTTCTTGCTTTCATGTAACGTAATATGCACTGGGCCAACAATATATAGTTTTCACATGGCCAGAAGTCATTGAGTGAGAGGGGGGGATACTGCCATGCCAAGCAAACATTCCCATTCAGAGTTAAACTGAGCGAATGTGTGGCATGTGATTAATATTTCAAAATTACACTAACATGCAAAGTGTCAACTCATTTTGAAGCCAAGCCGTTGCTGGCACTTGCCACTTGGGTAACTGACTGCCACGCCCACATGTAACCACTTGGCACATGCAACAGCGAAAACACAAAGCGCTTACAGTAAAAATTGTTGTAAACGTTTTGCAACAAAGAACTGACGACATTGCCCCATTTATTGTACCGGTGTGTATGTATGTATTTGTATATGTGTGTGTGCAAAAAGGTAGGCGTGAAAATCGTGTCTTAAGTGAAATATTTATTAGCCAACGTTTCAAGTCACGCGGACGCAGCACGCGATTACCACTAATTGAAATTACCAAAAAAAAGAAAAGAAAACAAACAATGAAGAGTCAAAAATGCAGTTTGGCAAAAGTTAAGTTTACAGTAGGCGTAGCATGTTCAATTAAACAATTAAAACGTTTAAACGAACTAAGACATGCACGTTAAGGTAAACAATTAAGATTTATACGGTTTCTTAACGTTGCTAAAGCCCACATGCATGCTTAAGCCCAGTATCAGCAATAATTCAAATACGTTTAATTTTTAAATAGATGGCGCCAACTTTAAATGCGACCAGTTATCGTTGCTTGAAAAATACCAAATGATCGGAAGTACAGAAATAAATCGATTGTCAGGACTTTTTCGCTGTTTTCCAACACTACTTACCGCCTGAATTCAAGTTCAATTTGATTTCCCAACGGACAGGACATTTTCAATAGCAAAATTGACATCTAACAATGGCTCACAGAATGCATACCAACTTCAAAAGGACATTTTATTAAAACTGTTTGCCCTTACCACAATAACACCCCAATTGCCATCTGAATTATTATTTAAAAATAAAACAACACTCAGAAAATTCGTTTTAAACCACATTCAATGTAAATATGTATTTGTTGGTATGGTATATTTTTAGTACAATCATTACAATCAATGTATGTAAGCAAGCTGTCTGCTTAAAGATAACGCTGTTGTTTATTTTATATGTATGTAGTATACATTTCATATAGTATAGTATGATATAAAGTTTTATTTGCGTTGGTTTTCCGAATGCATCCGTAGTTGAGAATAGTAGTTATCGTGAGTAACTGTATATGTATATATATATCGCATAAAGAACATGCCGAAGTTTAGCTAACTTAATTGCATAGAGTATTTAAGATTTAAGGTTTTTGGTTTTCATTCATCAGTGTAAATACATAATTTAAAATAGTTGTTGTTGTATTAAACATTACAGTTTGTTTTTGTTTTTGTGTGTTTGTTTCTTTTTGGTGTGAAGGTTTTAAAACTTAACGGTAGGCATAACACTTAATGATATACATAATAATAAAACATAAGTCTCCATAAATACAATTAAAAGTTGTCGTTTAGGTAAATTGAGTGATTGTTTTTCATTAATTGGGTTTGGTTCAATCTAAATGTTTGTTTGTCTTTCGGGCAATAATGCCATTATATATGTTTTCTCATATTGTATTTCCACTAACAGCACGATTATAATATATGTATGTATATATGAATGCTCCACCGAGGGGTTAAAGTCAACGACGTGTTGGACAAATCTCAATGTCGCATGATTTTGCTTTGCACATTGCGGGGATTATTCAAGCGGGGGATTTTTTCGACATTTTCTGCGTTCGTCCTTACCAAAAATAAAGTATGCACTTGTATATAGATATATATGTATATGTTGTATTCATCTATGTATATATATATGTATATATTATTATTATTATTATTCATTATTTTTTGTATGCTATCAAATTGCTCACAAAATGCATCATCTACCCAAATCCTAAATGCGAGCTACTTTTGTAAAAAATTATACAAACCCCAATGTTGGGGACCTTCCATTCCCCACATATTTCCCTTTGCTCCCTTAGCGCCCATTCAAATTCCAATTTACATACAAAACGCTTGAAAACCGCTTAAAAAATTTCAATAACCAATATTTTGTTTGCCATCTTTTCCTTTTTTGTTTGTTGCAGTTTGCCTTGTTTGTTTGTTGAGCGCTTTGTTTTTTCTTTTTTTGTGAGCTTTTGTTTTGTTTGTTGGTTATTTTTTGTGTATTTTCTTTTTTGTTTCCTTGTGCAAGTTTTCATTGTGCTGAACAAAATTACATGTTCCGGCATTGAGCACAAACGGACCGAGCCTTTGTATTGTCACGAACAAAATCATGCACATTGAATTTTCCATCATCGCCATGGTCGTAGCCGCGACACTTCAATTGCCTGAAAATATGACAAGAAAAAAAAAAGTTTGTATTAAATATTAAGTTAATTTGGGCAAAACTATTAACTTTCAAGGGAATTTCATGTTGACTAACTTAATATAATTTAATTTTATTAAAACTAAAACCTTTTTAAACTCTCAAAGGAATAAACCGCAATTGAACGAAATCTAATAATCCAATTTAATGACCACTCAAAGCTAAAATCAACTTAAAACAGCTCAAAGTAAGTGCTTTAGAAGAGGTTCAAATTAAGTGTGTAAGCAAATCTCGTTATAAATTCTGATTGCATTTCAATAAAAGGATATAAATTGGATCAAATATATATAAAAACAAACTTTGAGCCATTTTAACTGGCAAATGAAAAAGAGAAAAGTTCTTCACCTTGCGACCGCTGTAAAAGCCAGCTCCACGTTGAGACCTGTCTTTGCCGATGTTTCCATAAATGGCACATTGTGCTCACGTCCCAAACGTTCGCCATCCTCGCGCTTCACCTGTCGCTCACTGCTGCTGCAGTCGGCCTTGTTGCCTGTTGTGTGTTAGAGAGAAAAAAAGAGTGAG
Organism: Scaptomyza parva; assembly: GCA_035044645.1. Taxonomy (NCBI): domain Eukaryota; kingdom Metazoa; phylum Arthropoda; class Insecta; order Diptera; family Drosophilidae; genus Scaptomyza; species Scaptomyza parva. The sequence goes on along the minus strand of JAWNNT010000065.1, from coordinate 7,954,127 downwards.
CACATTTGAAAAAAAGCGAATTAAGTTTGCAAAGTTTTCACAGCTAATTCAATTAACTGGACACAACTTTACTGAACTGAACAGAGCTGAACTGAACAGAGCTGAACCGAACAGAACAGAACTGTGTCGTGTGTCGTTTAATAAAATCAACTGAAATTGCCGCCTTGCTTGTTTTTGTTATTTTCAATGAAAACTTACCAATTAAAACGATGACCACATCCTCCTGCGCGTACTCACGTATCTCACCCAGCCAGGCGCGAATATTGTCGTACGTGGTCTTATTGGTCACATCATAGAGCAGCAGCAGCGCTATTCAGTGTCAGTGTCAGCGTCAGCGTTGATACAAAGTTTTTGTGTAAACAAACAAACAACATAAACATAAGCACATACACACACACACAGACACACACATCGTCGTCGTAATAATCAGACAGCTCTCACTCACCGTGGGCATCGCGATAATAGGCGTGCGTAACGCTACGGAAACGCTCCTGTCCGGCGGTGTCCCAGATTTGCAGTTTGACGCGTGTCCCATCGACAACGACCACTTTATTCTGTTCGTATATGTGTGGGTGTTATGTAAAAAGAATTATACACATCGTATATATATATATATATAGTATTTATAGAAATGTGTGGTTGCCATGAAAACGCAATGGTTTCAACGTAAAATGCAATTAATTTATAAAATATGTGTGTGGTTTAGTCTGCATGCCAAAGAGTAGAGAGAGAAAGAGAGGGGAAGAGGGAGAAAGGGTGTTTGTGGAGTTTTCTCATAACCATTTATTAAATACTTTTAGCATTCTTTGCTTACATTGCGTATACGCAACCAAACAAACATGCAAGTAATAAAAACTGCAGACACATCAAAAATACTACCCAAAAACGAAAGGTAAAGAAAAAATGCTTATAAAAGTAATACAATTATAGGTAACACTCAGTAACCACAACAACTTAATGATTCATACAACCCTTGGCCACTCAGACAGTCAGTCAATATACATATAATAAGTATGTAAGTGTGTGTGCGTATGTGTGTATAAGGCATAAACCGTAAGATTTCCAGCCAAGTAAACAAAAAGTCATTGCACTGAGGTAACATTGAATTTGAATTTGATGGGAAACATTCATTTAGTAGATGATATACACACACACACACACACATGTATATAAGGGGAAATGGGCTCAAGATAAATAAAGAGAAATGTTGGCAAAATGAAATACATGCAAACATAGACATATTTGTTGTCTAACAAGGTTGTTGACTGTACTGTATATGTTAAATTGAAGGTTAAAAAGTGGTTTGGAAATGGATGGATGTTTTGACATTCGATTTGAATATGCGCTCAGCTCAATAAATACTGTGCAAACAAAAACAACCAATTAATATTCATTTAAATGTAGAAAAAACAACACATATTTCAATAGAAATTGTTCATGCTTATGCTTTTTTCTATAGAAATGTTTTTTAAATTAAAAAAAATAAACATTTTTTTGCTGTTTCGCCTCGAAGGCAATAAATCCAAGGAGAAGCCTTCAATTGGAAATCACTTGCAAGGTTTTTTAATGCTCGCAAACAAAGAGAGAGAAAGAAAGCGGGAGAGAGAGGGAGGAATGCTGAAACTATGCACTGAAAAGAGCAAGCAAATTGAGAGACGCACGTGTCCATTTAACGAGCTCAACAAGATTACAAAGAAGACAATTCGTCGAGTTGAGTTGTTCGATATAATGGCGAAATACTTGTTGGTTTATTGTCGCTTAATAAATAAATGTGGCCAAAAAGCCGTCGGCAATTTTCACGTTAAATAAAACTTTTACAAGTTAAAACCCGAAAACAAAAGAAACCCGAACAATAATAAGCTTAATAAAACAGAGCAACTTATTACATATATATACGTAGTAAATACACAACAACAACGATATATACACACACACACACTTACACTTACACATATACAAAGATACATAGTAAACCATCAACAAGTCCTTTTCAAGTTCATATGCTTTTTAATAAATAGCCCCCCAAAGAACTTTTACCACAGCAACGTCCAACGACCAACTCTTAGGGCCAAAAAGGTCCTCAAAAATAAATGTGTGTGTTTGTGTGTGTCTGTGTGTGTGAGTGTAGTTCGGGGTTGGTGTTAAGAGAGGGTGTCGGAGCGGTGTGTGTGTTTTGGGGCCTGACTGAACATGAGCTAAGCTGGCGGGAAAAATAATTTCACTAAAGAGAAGCGCCACAGCAGCTGTGGAAAACATGAAAAACCACAGAACAAACAGACAAAGAAATGCACACACAACACACAAACAAAAATACATTAGGTTGAATCAATAAACGACACATAGATACCCTGCACACACATAGCAAATATAACAAACAACAAACATTGAAACATTAAACAGAGTTAACTTATTGGTTATTTTAGGTTTTTATAGGTTTAGATTTTTGTTTATTTTTATAGGTTTATATTGGTTACAGGGTATAACACATAGAAAGAGCGACAACGATTTGAAGAACTTAGATGTAAGGAGGAACAAGAAGTACTCTAACAACACACACACACACACACACTGATAACACACACTGATAGATGATGAAAAACTTGATGTGTAAGTAGGTGAAAATCTTTGTTCACAGCCTTGACAACTGTTGACAGCTTACAGACATTTGAGACAGGGAAACAGGAAAACAGTTAAACAGAGAAAGACACAGACACAGAGAGAGAGAACCGAGGGAGAAAGTAAAAGTAATAGACAGAGTAGAATGAGAGAGAGAAAGAGAGACAGAGACAGAGAGTGATGGAGAGATACACACACTTACACTTACAACAACTAGTTAATATACAACAATAATATAATTAACAACAACAACAAGAAAGAGACACAGAGAGATAGAAAGAGAGAGAGAGACAGCAAACATAAATCGCTTACCCTAAAATCAATGCCAACGGTGCTCAGAAAATAGCTGGGCATATAGCGACCATCGCGAAATCGAATCAAAAGCGATGTTTTGCCCACTCCCGAATCGCCAAGCATTATGACCTGTCGCCCAACAACAACAACAGAAACATAAAGCGACAGTTGTGTATAAAAATGTGTGTGTGTGAGTGTGTGTGTGGTTGTAATGAAGAGAAATATACATTGAATATTATACAGAAATAATTTATGTTTTTTATATATTTTTGTGTGTGTTTGTAGACGCGTAATAATTTATGCAAGCTCATAATGTATAATGTATAATATTAATAAAATAAATATTATGGTATATAGCAGCCGGACTCTGTATATATATATTAGTAGTAGTAGAGTGTCCCTAAGAAAAAAATTATTTTCCCTTCTGTGTTTTTTTCCTCTTGATTTTCCAGTTGTTGACAGCTTAACAAAATTAAATGTTAACCGCTTTGTTGCCATTCTGTCAATTAAAAAGAACTAGCAGAAACGGACAAAGAGAGAAAGAGAAGCCCTTAACAAGTCTACGAATACGATTGTGCTTCTCGGAATCTCTATTCAACAACAGTTGCTGTCTGCTAGATTAAGTGAAGGAATACTTAATTGTAAGCTTAGTTAAGTTTAAGTATACCCTACATTTTGCGACTTTTAATGTTCTCGTATGACTTACAGTTGTTTACAAACGATTTTGTTTGCTCGAGCGTTAAAAAAAGTTTTGAAAATTTACAAAAGAACGCTTGAACCTGATGCTGCATATTTGATAATCCCACAACAACTTTATTACGTATACGACCCTGGGCACAAGTTAAGCATACATTGCCCCTTATACAGGATTAGACAAAATGATTTTTTTCCTCTTCCTCTTTTTTTTTTGCTATTATTTAAATAGGGTTCTGGTACTTAATTAGTGGCATAGAGCACATTGCCCAGACGCAAGCTTAGGCAAAGCTAATTGCGGGTCCCCTGTCCCCCCCTCAGCAAATAGCACAACTAATTTGCGTATTTTAAATTACAAAGCAGCCGCAGACGCAACTTAACCATTCAACGGTAAACACACGCGTCGTATACGCAATGAATAATCTCTAACAAGTTGGCCTGGCTGGCTAACCGGAATTCTTATGCAAATATATGCGACAGACTTTTGTGATTTTATCTTTTCAAACTAAAGTCCCGAAAAAAAACGAAAAACTCTTAAAGGCAACGATTATGACTTTTGATTGCGTTTATATTGCGAACAACTACAAAAAGTTCGTTATGCTGCGTTGAAACAGTTCTGTCATATTTTTATTGCTCGTATTTATTATTTATTACTTTTTTTTTATGTCTGCTGGGAAGGAAGGAAGTCTCAGCAGTCGCAGCGGCAGTAGCAGCCGTGGCATTTGTCATAATTCAAGTGAATGGCGCTAATGAAAAGCATAAAGCACAAAACTGGGGCAACTGGGGCAACTGTGGCAACTGGGCCAACTGGGGTAGCTGGGGATAACCTCCATCTGTTGTCGTTGTCGCTGTCGCTGGTTGTTGGTTGTCGTTCGTTCTTCGACTGAATGAAGGACATCAACACGGTAGGTTAGAATAACTGCGCCATGTTGACAAGTCGACAAAGAAAATTAAAAATGAACTAAGTGCCTTTGAGCTTTTGTTGTTGTTATTTGTTTGTTTTCTGTTTTGTGTTTTCTGTTTTGTGTCTTCTGTTTTTGTTGATCAAGTTGATTCAGTTGTTGCTCTTCTTCTTCGTTGTTGCTGTTTTAATTTCCTTTTGTCGCTCTTTTGCACTTTATTGAGTTTTATGACTTTATTTTTAGGCTGCTTATGCAAATCAAATTGTTAAACAGCTAAACGCGCCAATGCCAAATAAAACTGAGACGGAGACTGTGACTGAGACGGAGACCGAAACAGAGTCGAGAGTCATAAAAAAGTGAGGCAAGGCAAGGCGCACGTTTCAGTTTCTTTGAGTGGGTGCAAAATACACATAAAACACACACACAATACGTAAATCAATTTGTGGCTCAGGTTTATCGTAAAAGAAGATTTTGCTCTGCTTTTGAGCTTTGTTGGGTTTTGTTGCTGGGATTCAAACTGAATATCTCTCTTTAGCCGCTTATAAATGCTTAGAAATATATTGTGTGTCTTTTGTTGTCGCCTTTTCTAATGCAAATCGAAAAGGCGATTTAAGTGTGAGAAATGTTCAGTTTGTTGTAAATTTCAATATCTTGTCAATTTTTCGGTTATATATTTGTTGTGTATTGTATTTGGTGTGTTGTGTGTTTTATGTTTGTGTTTGTGTTGTACCTTGCCCATTATATCAAAATCCTCTTCGTCTTCCATTTGTCCGGGCGTTGTGGATATCATGCGTATCAAGGCGCGTCCAGCATTTTTGCAGAGTGTAGCGCCAGCCCCATCATTGCCAGGTCCATCGCCAGCAGCAGCAGCAGCACCACCACCAGCAGTAGTTAAAACAGCAGGTTCACCACCACCTGCAGCGCCGCCTCCACCTCCACCTCCACCACCACCTCCACCTCCACCTCCACCTGCTCCACCTGAATCCAACAATGGCTGCTGTTCGGCAGCTACTTGAATGCGCATGCTATTCAAAAACCGACTGCTGAAACCATTTCCAATAGTTGACTGCTGCTGCTGTTGTTGCTGCTGCTGCTGCTGCTGCTGCTGCTGCTGTTGTTGTTGATGCTGCTGCAAATGTTCTCGATACAAATGCGTTGGACTCATGTATTCGGGCAGCAATGGCTGCTGTGATATCGATTGCTGTCGCTGATGGACAATGACGCTGGGTCGCCTCTTGGGATAGCCATCATCATCCGAATCATCCGAGGCAATGCCATTGATCTTGTCCAGCGTTTTCACCGGCAACTGGCCAGGAGTAATGTGCTGCCAGGTGGGCTTCACCAGCGATTCGCGACGTGTTGGTGACGCACTGGCATTGCTCACGGCTGTAACTAGCGATGGCTTGCGGCCTGCTCCTCCAGCTCCTCCAGTGCTTGTGCCCGCAATGGAATCGCTGCGATAACGTGTTTGTTGGCGTCGCATCTTTTTAACCGCAACTTTTTACAACTGCTATAAAGCCAAAGAAAATGTAACTGCTGTGCCAAATTGGCTTGATTCGTTATCAAACACGATGGCAACACAAAAATCAATAAACTAACTGTTACACATCATCTCCATTGCCATTGCCATCGCTATCATTGGAATCATCATTATCGTCATATATTGACAGGGCCAACACATAAAACAACCCCCAAAACCTCGAACTCAACTCCATCCCGGAAAACTTCAACTCTCATAACTCTCACAAATCTGGGAAAGAAAAAGTTTGCTTGTGGCGGGTGCGGGGACGGTCGCGGCGGGTGCCATAAAGCAAAAAGCAAAACTTTTGCCCCAAAACTCATTAAAAACCATAAAGTACAGAAAGATACTCTACCTAAACAAGAAGTGAGCCAAAAACAAAAGCAAAAATGCCCAAAAATATGCAAAAAGAATAAAGCAACATTTTCTATATATAGATGATAATATAGCTAAAAATTTAATTAGCTTGCCTTGGCTATATAATTGACTTTGGGCCAGTTTTAGAAACAAATTATAAATTCAAATTCAAATTCACAAAACGAAACTTTAAAAACTTCCATACCCGTAAGGCAACGCACAGGTGCACACAGGTGCAAATTGAATGTAATTGCCTTGCCAACGACAGGGTCGAGATGAGAACGATGAGAACGATGAAAAACGTACAAAAACCAAAACCAAACCGAAACTGAACCGCGTACAGGGTTTGTGTCCCCCGCGGGCCAGAAATGGCTGCCATTGTCGTTGACAACGAAAACACACAAACGAAAGAACAAACCAACCATCCAACCCACACACACACAAACACACACCGGATTTGAGTAGGTTGGCAAAAGAGTAGTTGGATTATAGTAGTAGTGAGGGGCAGGGCGGGGCGGCGACCACGTCGCTAAATCAACAGTTGGCTGGCAAACCGCAAAAGCCAACAAATATAGGTAGCCTCCGAGTGGAACACTGTGGAATTAATAATGAGGAATTGAAAAGGATTCACCCGAATGCCAGCATCAGCATCAGCATTAGCACCAGCAATGCCACCACATGATTAACCTTCACGCATATTAACACACACACATTCACACACACACGCTCAAACACACACACAACGGAGGACACAAAAATGATTTGGGAATTCCACTAACGCGATTTAACAAATGTGTTGCATATGTTCACTGTTCACGCTAACTTAAGTACTGTCTTATGCGGATGTTCCACTTGGCGTTTTCGTCGACAATTCGCCAAGATACAACACTTTTGACTTTACCAGAAATCTTTTTGAAAATGCCTTTGCTTTTGATGTTTGACCATTGGGCTTAAACTTTATCTTGCTTAGACATCTTGTCTATAAGCTATAAATAAGCCTTTTGTTATTGTATTTTTAAATTTTACCACCTAACCTTAAAGCTTATGTCTTACAGCATGAAGTCAAACTTGCTTTTACTTTCTCGTTTTGCTTTCACTTTCTCGTTGTCTGGACAACTGGAAGTATTGCCAAAAAAACAGTTCAACAGTTCTGGCATGCATGCAAAATGTGTATTGTGTACCGAAACCGAAACCCTTCACAAAGAGCACTGAAGACAAACCAAAACCAAGCGAAAATTCACAGAAATCTCAAGCAAAAATAACTGGAAGTGTTTTGGAAGCGCAGGCAATTCACCTTTATGTTTGTGGGTGAGAGCATTTTTCAACGTCTTAAGCGTCGACATTAAAAAACGTTTTATGTGGCAGCCGCCAAGCAAAAAATTTTCCTTTTCCTTTTATTCTCTTTATTTCATTTCGTCTGGAAACGCCTGTCTGGGTAATTTTGTTGAATTGAAAAAGAAGAAGGAACTGCCCGCCCGACTCGAGTCACAGTTGTGTCTTTAAATGAAGTTCATCGCCTGGACTACACGTGCAAAGAATTAAGAATGAGACTTTAAGACCTTAAGCGTTCGTTATGTGATTGGCCACAGTGATAAGCTCAGAGCTCAGGTACGAAAGAAGAAAGAACATCAGAAGTACTGCTATATAATTTGTAAGCGGATATCATTTGAAGCCTGCCGCATAGGACACGTTATTTAAAGTATACATTACAGCAATTAGACATCATGTGTCAGGAATCAAGGTCTAAAAAACAGAGTGAATTTGATATGTGCATATCGAATTGATGTTTATTAAAATGTTGTCGAACCTACTTATTGCTTATTTATTGTCAAATTTCGTTCAGTTCTTGGAAACGAAACATGACATGAAATTTATGCAATGTCAAATTTAAATTGTATTACTTTCAGTTGTATCCCTTTTTGCTTTTGCTTTTAAAGAAAAAGGGCGACCTTCTGCTGTTCTGGTTCCTGCATTTATATATAATCAACTTTGCATTGAAAATCTATTTTTGCTGATAACAAAAGTTTTTAATTGGGTTGTCATCGTGTTTTTTTCTGTGTAAAAATCGAAAGCAGACACTTTTTATTTGCCAAATTGAACTTGGCTTTGCCTTTAAAGCATTGATTGCTCTTGAGTAATTACATCTACACACTGTAGCACACACAAAATCAAATGGACCCTTCGATTACGGTCTATTTAACACACTCATCGCCGCACACCCGCACACACACACACACACACAGAGACACACATTAGCAACAGTACAATAAGGAAGGAAGGCTACGCAGCATCTGCTTCAAATTCAGGTTGTATCTATTAACGTCAAAGGCTACTTACATGAAATGCTGACATAAGGATACACAGTATGGATACCAAACACCCACACCTTGTCAAACACACGTACTGTGGAACAGAAACAGAAACACATTCAATCATGTGCTCAATCACGCAGATAAAATGAAGGCGCAAGGCAAAGGCAAAGGCGAACGGACGCATCTAACATACAATGGCCTCGTGATTGCAGAGGGACAGCTTTAAGGAAACGCACAAATTTCCTTGTTTGGGTGTAGTTGTAGGTGTGTGTGCGAGAGTGTGGGCGTTACTGTGATTTTAACAGGAAATGGGCGAGCCGATTTTGATGTTGACCAGACCAATCCGCCCATTATTGTAAAAACGTTTTTGTATGTCATTTTGCTTTGTCCTGTGCAGCAGGACAGCAGATAAAGAGAGACAGAGAGAGCGAAGGGAAGAGATTGAAAAGTGAAGTAGTGAAAGCCTTTTTAATCGGCTTAAGTTGCATTTCTCAACATCGTCCCAAGGGTAAATTTTGCAACTGACTATGAAATCATGTTGCTGGACAACATTTACCAGGTATGCAACCAGCAGCCAGCAACAAAATTCCTTTTTAATTAAGCCAGCAGTCGTACACAATAGATGTTGTAGCCCCAAACGAAAACATGACTCCTACACAAATTGACCTTCGGACCACACTAAATGCACATGATCACAGAGGCCTTGATGCGCCACCGTATAATTAATACGCAGTTGAGTAAAGCAAAGGCTTCCAGGAAATCCAACAGAAATGGTTTGTCAATGCGCACATACTTGAAATGAGAACTGAGTGGGATTTATATTCATTGTCGTCAATTGAGACCGTGTTTTAATGCTTATAATTGAATGAATAAAAGGATTATCTACGAATACTTAGAACTACTAAGACAATAAAATGTATATGTGTGAGTGCATTTATTAAAAAATCTTTTAAGATTGATATTTAATGAAGAAATATTGAATGTGAAAGTTATTAACCATAAATATCCTTAAGCATAAAAAACATTTCAAATATTTTAATCAAAAATATATTTGTTTATTTAAAGTGATGAACGTTACAGAAACTATAGCTGTTATATTTCATCCGTAGAAAATGAATTTAAAAACTAATTAATCAACTTTCAACCTTTATTAAGCAAAAATCAATTTCAGTATCAGTTTCATATATTTTTAAACTCGCAAAGGGCCTTCACAAAGTACACACACATACACAAATAGATATCGAATGTACATCTACACTCGCACACACACACACACACCTACACACGCACACCCGCACAAAGTAAACCCCTGTGGCAGGGAAGCCACCAAAATAGCTGGAAATCGTTGCAATTTGCACAAAAGTTGAGCGGCTGATGCGAAGCGCTCGAAAGTATGCTATGAAAACCTGCAGCGGTCAATGAGCTACTTGCGATATTGGGTTTATGTGGGTGGCTGTGTGTGTGTGCTGGTGTGTTCAAGTGCTCGAGACATAAAAGGAAGCCTTGCGGAAAACAAAAAAGAACAGTTCAAAGCATTCAGTTTCACTTTCACTTTACGTTTTATGTGAAGAACCAAAAAAATGTTTATTGAAAACTGTGTGCACAATAAACCGAAATTCGAATAGGGATGTTTCTCTGTGTCTGCTTTACTTTTTTCGCTTTGATGATGAATGCGCGCGCGTTTCCAATCGAAGCGCCAGGAGCAGCGCACAAAACTAAACTGAGCACGCAGCGAGTGGCATTAGCAGCAGGAGCAGCAGCAGCAACAGCAGCCGCCGCATTATATATATACATACATATATATATCCCAGCATCCCAGCACAAGGTCCTTCAGTCTATGGCCGAGTCAAGTTCGTGCAGCTTCGGCATTTTTGGCTTTGCCACTACAGCAGCCAGGCAGCGAGGCAGTCAGGCAGCCCTGGCCTAGAAATGCGACCAGCCAATGTCGAGCACGCGCCAAAAGTGTGTCCCAAAAGGCAGCCAGCCAGCCCCACATTACAGTATGAGTGTACGTATATGCGTATACATAAATGTGGAGCAGAGTGGAGCACAGTTGGGCGAATAAAACTGTTGCACTTGAACTTCATTGCCTTGACGGCCATCGTGGCTGGCTGGCTTGTGTGTCGTGTCTCTCATGTCGTGTGGCAGTGTGGCAGTTGAGAGCTGTGAAAGTGAAAGCCGGCAACAGGTTGTGGTTGGTAAATGCCTGCACACAAATATGTGTGTATTTCAAGGGCGCGCGCGTGGTTAATTATAGGGACATTTTTGAAATAAGCAAAAATATTATAAATTCAAATTTCCCTTACAACTGTTGACCTCTTATTGCGATAATGCTCACACCAAAAACGTTAAGCTTAAACTTAATTAAAGCATTTGATTGGTAACAAAAATAATGTTGGTACAATTAAAAAGTAGATCCATCATAATCTCGCCAAATAATCAGCTTATCAATCATGGGTTTTACGATATTTTCTGACATAACTGGAGCGTCATAAATGTTATGAAATCTAAAAGCACAACCCACAACCCACACAATTGACATATACAAAAGGTGATGAGGGTCCTCAAACAAAAATGTGTCGCGTTCACGGGGTTTATTTTTATGGCAACGACAAAACAAAATCAATGCAAATTGTGCCATGGAGATTTGTGCGCGATAAAAATAGACAGCATAAAGTACAGTGAAGTTGCGCCACCCCCAAAAACACACACACATAGAGACTAACAACAATAACAGCGGTTACCACAATATGTTGCCCATTTGACAAAACTCTTGCGGTTGATGCTCAATTACGGTTTCACCAAAAACAGCTCACGCATCCATCCATACGTATAGGCAAATGAATAGGGGCACAGATGTGTATGCAAAACAAAGCCACAAAATGGGATTATGAAATGTATGTATGTAAGTATATGTAGCAATGTCAGTGGAAAGTGAATTTTTGGATTCTTTGGTTTGCTTTGGTTTGGTATGTGAACATGCACAGGTGGGAAAGAGTCAAATGCAGAGTTGCCACACACACACACACAAACACACACACACTTTCTCTCTTTCACTCTCTCTCTATTTCTCTTTCACTTTATCTATTTGTCTGGTATTGACTTACCGTTAAAGCAATGCCAACGGTGGCAGAGAAGGAACCCAATCGAAACTCGCCCGTATTGTATTTGACGAGGAAGGAAGTTTTGCCAACACCCGAGTCGCCCAGCAGGATCGTTTTGTGATTGATGGTATCATCGAAGGGTGGCACTTGTGCGGGTGGCTGTGACTGATACATGTCCACCTCATCGTAGCGATACGAGCGCCAACCATCATCGTAATCGTCCTCGAGTGCATAGTCTGCATTCCCGTATGCATAGAGCTGCATGGCCTCGCGGGACGGACGATAGCCAGGGTATCCGGTGGCCGAGCGTTGCACTGGCGCCATAATGGCATCGTCATGATAATGATGGCTGCTCGTCAGACTCTGTTGGCTGCTGCTGTTGTCGTGATTGGGATGATGATGATGATGGTGTTGGTGCTGCGAAATGGGCGCTGCTGGTGGATTGTAGCAGCCATCGCCAAAGGGACGGCGACGCAGGTCTTCGATGCGGGCCTTTGTTGTTTCTGCATCCTCGAACACATCGTCACTCATGCTGCTGGCATCATCATGCGTTGTTGTTGTGGCCATAGTTGGTTTGTGTCTTCACTAGGTGAGAAGCAAAACTAAGCTGAGCTTTTTGGTTAATGCTAAGTCCTTGCCGTATGTTGTGTGTGCTTTTAGGCGCTCTCACGCGCACTGACTTTCTCTCTCTTTGTGTTTGTTTTGTGCTTTTAGTTTCTCTCGCGCTCACTTTATGACTTTGACATTTGACGACGTTTTGCTTATCCGGTTTATGGCACGTTTTCTGAATGAATTCTGATTTTAGGCCCGTTCTGTGGGGGGCTTGCGGTTTGTTGGCGGTTTGCCACTTAATATTTATATGTGTATATATGTATATGTATGTATATTTGCTCTAAACTTAATATGTAAGCTGCTTAATATTGAAATTCCCTAAACGTATATTCGTTAGTTTCATTTCAATTGAACTCGAATTTGTTGTGTTTTTGTTTTCTTTTTCAATTGGTTTTGGTGTTTTTTGTTGCTTGGTGTTTTGTTTAAAGCCACTAAATAATTGTTAATGTATAAAGTTTAACTAACTAAATATGTTGACTAGTATCGTCTAAGGGTTATTCGCTAATTGGTGCTTTTTGTTTACTAGTTTAATTAAAGTTAATTTTGTATTTAATATTAGATGTTTTTTTTTTTTGCTTGGTGTTTTGGTTAAAGCTTTTTGTTGAATTGGTGTTTTTGGTTTTAAACGGTTTTTCGTTTAAATTTATTTAATAATTTTGTCTCTCTCTCTCTCATACGATTTGCTTATTTGCTTCAGCGAAAATATTGCGTTTGATTCTTGGCGATTTCATATTGGTGTTGTTGTTATTTGGTTGGTTGTTTTCCTTTTTCACTATCACAGCATAAATAATATATAAATATATCGTCAATGGCGTTGGTGTTGGCGTTGACTTTGGCGTCGTCGCCTGCGCCACACTAATTAGGCAGCGACGTTGAGCCCCCGGCCACAGTTCCACATCCACTTCATCCGATGCTGACGTCTTCATTTCCCTTTGTTATCTGTCAAACGAACGAATAACGGCAACAGCATCCAGCGCCCGGGCGCCGCAGCTAGTGCCATTCATCGACCCAATCTATGACGACAAAGCAGCCAGCTATTGACAAGGGCAACAACAACATACTACTATGCCCTGTCGCAGCTCGACATCCTTTTTGGGTCATTGTGTGTTATGCGCCAGGGTGTGTGCGTGCGCGTTCGTATGTGTGCGAGTGTGTGTGTGTGTGTGACTGTCGTAGCGGCCTGTTTTCACATATTTCCAATTTCCGAGCTTTGTAATTCGCACTTTGATTTTTACTTGTTTGTGTATGTATTGTTATGCGTTGCTTTTGTTGGCGTATTGGTATTATCACATTGTTGTTAATTACTTTGTATAAGAAACATTTTGCACGCACGCACACACTTATAGACAATGCAAATTTGATTTATTTTGTCGCACTTGAAACCGAGGAACCGAGTTATGTTTATATAGAAATACCTACAACTGGTCTTAACGCTTTCCAGCACTGTTTGGATGGTATTCAACTTGTGACGATATGGTCACTTTTCACGATACACACCATCCACAATTTGTATGCGATAGTCCGCGGTGGTAGGTCGATAGCATTAATAGAAGGCATTTCTTGCATTTGCTGAAACGGTAACATTGTTTTGCAGCCTGTGTAAATGTCAGTCGCAATTTGTTTTTAAACAGTTTTGTGTTAAAATATAATGCAAATTAACATTAATTAAGCGAATAAAACGTTAGTTTAACGTCCAATCAAGTGTAACAAACATCAAATAAATCGGGATACTAGCAACAGCCTCAAAATTGGTAAAGTGGACGGCAACACAATGGGCAGCTCGGACGATCGCGTCTACGCTGCCGAAAAAATCATCCAGAAGCGCGTTAGAAAGGTACGTTCTAGAAAATAAACAAAAATAGCAATTGCAATGCATGCGAAAAACAAATATGTCTTTGCATATGCATACACAATTACAAGGTCAGATGTCCTTCGGAATATCGAGCACAGTCTTGCTTCGTCCATCTGCTGGCAGCTGCGCTAATGTCTCGTGCCTGCAGCAGCCGCAGTAGCAACCACCATTTGCGCTGCGTTACATGCGTGTGTATTGTGTTTGTTTGGCTGTATGTGTGTGTGCATATTGTAATGTGTGTGTGTGTTGTTTTTGTTTCCTTGCTGCGCTATGTTTCGTTCATCGATGAAAAATCAATTAGCTCGCCTTGTTTTTTGTGTTTGGTACGCGCCAAATGTCTGTATTACCTGATCCTAGATAAAAAGAGTGTCCTGTCAAACACGTCACAACATGCGCACATTTCATAAATGGTTCTTAAGAAAATTTTTAAAAATTAATTTATTCTTAAAAATGTTTTGCTATTTTTATTCTTTGATATTTTTATTTAAAAGAAAGTCAAATTTTACTTACTTACTTAAATATTTGCAGGGTGTTGTGGAGTACCGTGTTAAGTGGAAGGGCTGGAACCAACGCTACAACACTTGGGAGCCAGAGGTTAATATTTTGGATCGTCGTCTAATCGACATCTACGAGCAGAGCAACAAATCCTCCGGCACGCCCTCCAAACGCGCCGCTGCGCTAAAGAAGAAAGAGAAGGAACCTGATCCGGAACCGGAATCCGAAGAGGATGAGTACACATTCACTGGCGATGATGTGCCGGATAGCAATCAGGCAACCACATCGAGTGGAGGCACCACCGGCGATGCCAATGATAAGAAAGATAAGGAAAAGAAACATCATCATCACCACCATCATCATCACCAGCATCAGCAGCTCAATAACAGCAGCAGTAACAACAACCAAAGTATCAAATCGGAACGCTTGAGTAATCGACGTTCCGAATCGCCACTGACTCATCATCATCTTCATCATGATTCAAAGCGATTGCGCATGGAGCACAGCTCCTCATCGAACAGCAGCTCCACACATAATGAGCATTCATTTGTGCCGGAAGCAGACACCAATTCATCCAGTTCAGAGGATCAACCACTAATGGGCACAAAGCGTAAGGCTGAAGTGCTAAAGGAATCGGGCAAAATTGGCGTGACCATCAAAACGTCGCCAGATGGACCCACAACTAAGCCACAACAGCCGACACATGAGCAGCAACAGAATGCAGCTGAATCGGCCACGCAGCCGCACAAGACAGAGCTGCAGAGTGCTGAGCCAGAGGCTGGAGAAGCTACATCAACACCAGCCTTTACCGAGCAGGAGGAGGAAGGTGAATCGTCAACGGTGGCGCCCCCATCCGAGAACAATAACATACCAAAACTAAGTGGCGCCCTGGCATTGAGCCAAAAGCAGCCGTTGACACCGCTTTCGCCACGTGCATTGCCGCCGCGTTTCTGGTTGCCCGCCAAGTGCAACATATCGAATCGTGTTGTCATCACGGATGTCACCGTCAATCTGGAGACGGTCACTATACGCGAGTGCAAAACGGAGCGAGGCTTTTTTCGAGAACGCGACATGAAGGGTGACTCGTCGCCGGTGGCCTAACCCACATTCATTACTCCGAAACCGATTGTAAATAGTTTTCTAAACAAAAAAAAATCCAATGCTAAATGTTGCAAAGCATTTCCTTTTAAGAAATAACTTATTTATTGTATTTATTTTTAGCCTAGAAAGTAGATTGTTGTTTTATTACAATGTTTAAAAAAAAAAGGAGCAGCTGCAGCTGTTGGGCAGCATCGAAAATTGATATCTAACTTATTTATCAATTTATCGATTCTACTCACCGTCTATAGGCGTATAAACATACTCGACGTATGTCATGTAGTTTAGCAGAGTATATAACACTATATATATATATATTTATTTAAACATATGTAATTGTATGTATATTTTTCTATAACAACTTGAATCTGACAAAAAAACCAAAACAAACTCATTTGCGCAAACAAATCCATGCGAAACTGAAGCAATTGCTATTACGCTTGATTATACACATTTACATTATATACATGATTCTACCATACTTATATACAAGTATACATATACATATTTATATATAGTTGATTTTAAGAATGTTACAAATTCTTTAAATTTATTCGCTATTTTTTTATAATCTAGTATAGAGACATATATGTTTTTATTTTGTGACCCCAACGTTGTAAAGATATATATGATTTATTTTAGCGATGACTGAATTTGGAACAAGTACATTAAACAAAAACATCTATGTTGAGAATAGTTATTAGCTAATTATACTCCTACACGTGTATAATTTATTCTTAAATGTTTACTCATAAGATTCATTGTTGGAGATTTGCCGACTTAATGTGCAGTGCACAATCCAAAAAAAAAAAACCTTTGACCTAGATTCAGCACTTTTCCATATTGTTTACAATTCCTTTTTAATTGTTCTGTAAATTTTTTTTATTAATTATACACATATTTTTATGCATATATTTTTTAATAAACAACGCACAGACGAAACTTTGTAAAAAAAAAAAAATCACCAATGATTTCCAACTCGTTTCGAAGCATATTTTTTATGGCAAGTGCGTAGTATTTATTGGCTAGTTTTAGTTGCGGCGATAATTCCATACAAATTAAACAAAAGAGCAAAAACACAAAATCGCCTAAAAACATTTTCAAGATTGTAACTTAATCTAACCTTAATGTTATTGCCAGTATCAAACGGTAATTAAATTAAATAGAAACAATGTAAAGTGTTTTATTATTATAAATATAATTATCTTTTAGAATCTAGATTCGTCGTCTCCATAGGCATATCAAACAAACATAATATCGTTTAGAATATCGAGGATCGTTATCTATAGTATTTAGGCACTTCAAACATCTGGATCTACTTATAAGGGTCTCACTTTGTTAATAAACGAATTGATAAAGTGCGCTACTTTCTCGGGCTCATTGAGATGCACATGATGCGATCCTTCAACTTCATGATACTCAAACAGTGGATTCTGGCGCAGCACTGCTAGCGTCTCGTCGTAGTACATCTTGTTTTCGTAGTATGGTGCCTGCATGGCTTTAATGAACAGATGCGGGGACTTGATGCGTGCCGCCAATTCAAGGTTCATCTCATGGGAGAACATATTGAAATTTGAGGTCTTTAAGCGATTGTCTCTGGCGAAGTAATACTTGTGAGGTTCGTGACTGGAGGGTTTGACGTTACGCTCCAGAAGATATTTACAAGTGTCCAGAGCCACAGATTTGCTGCTGCCCTGATGTAAACGTTCCACCAGTTGATCCCAGTCGTAGGCTGGCGGTTCAGTGCCGCTGCGCAATCGTCGCTCCAGTTTTAAACAACTCTCCATGCGCTCTGCCAACGTATCTGCAATGTTCTTTGGACTACGTACGAGCGGTTTTAGTACATCCAAGCCAACAAACAAATCCACTTTGTCGGGAAACAGTGCGCTGAATACAAAGCCATTCAAGGAGCTCATCGAGTGGGCCAATATAGATACTTTATCCCAGTTGTATTCCTCCATAACACGCAGCACAAGGTGCACATAATCTAAAGAATGATACATAATACCAGCTGGCAGCCAAGAGGAGAGTCCGTGTCCTGGTGCATCGATGCTAAGAAACGATAGATGGTTTGGCAGAAGCGGTGCTAGTGTATCAAAGGTGCCAGCATTGTCCTGCCAACCATGCATGCCCAATATTGGACGTACATGCTTCGGTCCGTACCATTTGCCCGCTATGTGACCCCAGGGAACGGGTATGCTGACTTCATCGAACTGCAACGTGTAAAAGATTGGATAAAGTCAAGGTGAAAGTCAAGTACTGTCTTGTGCTTTTTCCTACGTGTTTTGTTAGCGTCTTCAGCGTATTGGCTGAACTTTGGCCGGAAGCATGTCGCAGGTTTTGTTGTGATACATTCACAATTCGATGCAGGAGACGCAGCGTGCTTGACACTTTCATTGCTATCCCGAATAGTTTGTGTGGGTTTACTCTGAATATCCAGGTGGCACTTTAACGTATAAGTTGCTAATTCATCGTGGTGAAATAAGACATTACATGTTTCCGATTAAAGTTTACAACATTGCACAAACATTTTGCGAAGAGTGAATACTCTACGCATTTATTTACATTTTAGATACAAGCAGTGAATACTTTTGATGCAAATTGAAAAATATTTATTTAAATATAATTGAAGCATCTAAATTTTTATAAGTTCCATTCAAGCAATTGTTTACGTACCTATTATTTTTTAATTGAATTTCAGTTTATTGAATATGCTTCAACGGTTTCAACTGAGTAGCTCTTGCTACTCTTCTGCAGCATAAATGTCTATCGATATTTGCTAGAACAATCGATTCTGTTATAACAATATGATTTAGTTTTTTTAAAGTTTATAAACGTCTTTACAAACATATGTATATTAAAAGATGTTTTTATTTTAGTTGTAAAATATCTATTTTCTCATTGAAAGCACTCATAATCATTTGGCGGGATAAAAGTCCACCTCTAGCAGTCAGTGTCGCTCTCACTCCCAAAGCTTAAAACAGCTGTTTTGTTTATTGTTCTTTAGTTTCGCCACGACAATATTAAATAAAACTTAGATCATAAAGGTATAAAGCATTCTATTCTGAGCTTTTTTTTTTGCATATTTGATGGAAGTGTAAGTGATTTTTTGTGTATAAAAGGTAAATTAAGCCACAGACACCTGTTGACCTTGCACTTTGGATTTAGTTTAATGTGGCATAACTCAATACTGTAGCAAATATCATTTGTTTACTTTGCCTGCATTCTATGCTCTCTCTGCTTAACTAATCGCAATTGTGAGCTAATCTCTAAGTAAAAACGCTGATAAGAAATAGTCAGCGCATTTTTCGCCTTTGGAACTTTGGAATTCAAGTACATTCGTTATTTGGTCTAATTACAGTAAGGAACATGGAGTTCGCGTATAAAGACGACTCAAGCGAGGCCAGTAGTGGTGATGTCAATACCGATACAGTTCACAACCAGCGTTATCGACATGCTGGCGACCTTACTGGCGAATCACCAACGAGAGCAGTAAGTGTGCACTTTGATCTTTGGAATGCATACAGTTTCTCCAGTTTCTAACTTTTGTACCTAATTTGCTTACAGTTCTCGGAAATAACTATTAAAGTGCCTTGGGGTCACATAGCTGGCAAATGGTACGGACCACAAAATGTGCAGCCCATATTGGGTCTGCATGGCTGGCAAGATAATGCGGGTACATATGATTTGCTAGTGCCTTTACTGTCACCTGATGTTGCCTTTCTGTCCGTTGACTTGCCCGGTCATGGTTTATCTTCCCGTCTGCCGGATGGTTGCTATTATAATTCGGTGGATAATCTTTATGTGATAAGGCTTATCATGAAGCAGTACAAATGGGAGAAGGTCTCCCTCGTTGGCCATTCGATGTCTTCGATAATATGTTTTGTGTTTGCCGCTGTTTTTCCCGATAAAGTTGATATGATTATTGCCATCGATGCACTTAAGCCCCATCAGCGTCCCTATCCCGCGGTCATACGCACCATGGAGACTCGCTTGGATGAGTTTTTGCGAGAGGATGAACGCAATCGCAGCAAAAACGAACCGCCCAGCTACACATACGATGAGCTCATTGAACGGGTCTACATGGGCACCTTTAACTCGGTTAATAAGGAGCTCTGCAAGCATATGCTTGCCCGCAACATTCAAAAGTCGGGCAAGTATCCCGACAAATACTTCTTCTGCCGCGATCGTCGCCTGAAATTCTACAACTATGCGATTGGATCACAGGAGCTGTGCGTGGAAATGGCGAATCGCATCACATGTCCCTATCTATTCATTAAGGCAACACAATCGTCGTATTTCGAGGAAAGGAAATACTACGATGAAGTTCTCGATGTGTTAATTAAGAAACCGAATTTTGAATATCTGGTGGCTAATGGATCGCATCATTTGCATATGAACAATCCGGAGGTCATAATTGGCCCGGTCAACAACTTTATACAACGTTTTGGACCAGCTGCCGCTGTAGCTGCTCGCAAAAAAGCCAAGGAAGCTGCTGAAAGCAAGTTATAGAGAGCTTGCAACAAAAACAACAATACTTACAATAACAATGTGAAACATTCAGTATCAACCTGGTTCAAATGGGGCTAATTTATTTTGGTGTATCGATTTCACATCTTTTATTTTCTTTATATACTTAATTGTTGATAATACTGTTAAAGTTTGGCTCTACCTCTGAAATGCACACTGTAAATATACACATACATGCCCATAAGGTTTTTCGGTTTATTGAAGGACACCGTGGAAGTGGAACTGGTTATGGATGCGCTAAGGTCACACACAGGTTCAGTAAATCCTGTTGCATTTGGCTGAGAATTTAATTGTCATGTCTGGTTGGCAGATGGTTTTTATTTTTAGCAAAAGAATGAACATGTAAATATTTCGAATTCATTGCCAAAAATGTTTATGTAATTTAATTAACACATTTATTACCATAGCATAAGCATTTTCTTACCTCTTGTGGTATTTTTATTCATTTATGACACCATATTAATATTGCGTGCGTGCTGCGGCTGGCCGCTTACCAAAGTACCGGCAGTTGTTGACCTACATTTCTGGCCATTGGTAGAATCCGCTGGCAGCAGCAGCAGCAGCAGCAGCAGCAGCAGCAGCGAAAGTGTTAACAACCGGCAAACCAGTTTTGGGTCCCCATGGATGTTGCATCACATTTTAGACTCTTTCTTGGTATTTATGGTTGTTGCTATCTGGTTTTTTATTTCATACACTTTTGGCGGTCAGCTGTCTGTATTTACATTGAAATGACAAATTAAATATGTCTGTCCATAAATGAGGCAACAACAAGAAAGAAGAGCAGAATAAGCGGCAAGAGAAAAAAAGGTGCAAAAGCGTTGGAGTTGTTGGCCCTGCAGCTTCCACATAAGTATGTCTGCATAAATTTCCGCATGATGATGTTGATAAACTTTAAGACATTATTTATATATTTTATATTATCTCATTTTATTTTATACTATTTACCTCGACCGAATATGGTTAATTCCTGTGACCGTTCATTATTATGGCAATGTCTGTTTTGGCACTTTGATTAATGAGCTCACATTAAATTTGATTCAAAACGAAATAAGTGTTTTATGATCGGAAGATATTTAATTAATGAAGCTTCCAAACGAAGCAACCATCAATATGATATAGTGAAAGCGTGCCTAGCCTTGCACTTGTTTATATACACTTACTAGTGTAAATATTAGCATTTCAAATTTCAAATTGATTTGTTTTGTTTTGAGTTGTTTTGTTTTCAGTTTCATCACTCGATTAAAACATCAAGCTTTGGGTTTTGGTTTAATGCACACTGCTTTTGTTTATGAATTATTAAAAAATTATAACGAAACCTTAACTTTAGTTCTGCTGTTGTGGTGGATGTGCTGCAATGTACTCCAAAGCCCTGAGGATGGCCTCTGGAATTGGTGGCGGTGTTGGCAAATGGGCACCGGATGGATGGTAACCATTCTCATCGGCGGTGTAGGTCAAACCGATCTGTTCACCCTCGGGAGATACCCAGGAAACACTGCCGGCCACACCATTCACATTACCACCTTCCTGGGCTTGAATGCCATTGCTGGTCTGGTAGGAATACTGGTAGTTGCCTTCCGCATCGGCTGGATCATTTCGTTCGCTCAGCACTTCAGCGTTCTTGTTAATGTTGTCAGCCTGGACGCAGACCAGCAGAGCGGCAATAAGGCAAAGTGTCTGTAAGGTGAAATGATTAGTTGGTTAATCCTTTGTATCCTTGCTGTGCATGCTCTTCTACTCACAAGCTTGAACATCTTGTCTCAGTTGTTGTTTAATTCACACTGTATGCTTGTCTTTCAAAACCAAATGCTTTATATACTAATGCTCGCAGAGCAACCTGAACTTAAGCATAAGTATATATGTATATGAATGTATCTATGTTTGTTTGTTTGTTTGGATGTATGTAGGCGCAGTTGCCAAAGCTGCTCGTCGTCTTCGTCGACTTTGTTTCTAATCCGATGATGAGCTGCGTTGACGCAGCGTTGTACTAAATAACACTGAGCTTAAAATATATAAGTTCGCATATTGTGAACAAAATATATATTCGGGGCAAAAAATATAAATATATGCATGAAAAACACCAGCACACGAAAAGTGTTTAAAGTTTAAGTTTAAACTTATTCAAAGTGGTTTGCTGATGGATCCACTTCCACAGTTAATCGTCACCCATCATCTGCAGCAGCAGCATTAACAGCTTCACCCCGAACCAAGCTTAATAGTTGTAGTTGTTTTAAATGATAATGACGCATGTGACATTAGACTAAAAATTGAGCAACATTTTTGATGGGAACTTTTACGATGTAGTTGATTGGTTTAACTACTCGAAACCCAAGCAAATACAAAAAGCCGAACTTAAAACCAAAAACTAATTTATCATCACTTTCAATTTCGATTTTGTTGCCCATTCATTGGCTTTTTATTATTTTTGGTCAAACCAGTTTAATTATTTAATTAGGCGGAGAAGAATTCTCCATTCAAATGCGTGCAAGCTCCGAATTTGCATACAAATTTGAGACGGGACAATAAATTAGTGGAGCATAACGTCACATGGAGCGACCCGCCATTTATTATCTGTCATGCGTGGCTCGCACTTTACAGATAGCTAATAAAATGTATAGTATTTATTGTCGTTGCTGAATCGTTGAATCCATTAGCGTGGATGCTGCTCATTTTATCACGTGCACGAGCACAAGCAAAAGACTTAGAACACAAACTTGCTCAAAGCGATCTTGAATCTGGGCAGGCGACTAATTAGAATTGCTAAAATGCCAAACTAATTTGTGTGTGTTCTTCTTGTATTTTTAGATATGTATTTAGATGATAGATAAATAATGCATTCTTCATTTTTTTTCGAATGTTTTGCGAGGGATTTTCCAGACGTTTCAAGGTGTCGTATAAGATGAATTAATACAATTTATAAACATTAAGATGAATGATTCTCGAGGGATGTTCAAGAAATTTTAAGGCGTCTTATAATCTTCGGTTATGTTTATAAACCTTAACACGAATACTTTTTGAACACCCCATTATTATAATTATTCTAGTTTATATCATACTGAATATGCATTAACCTAATTAGTGTGCAAAGCTTTAGACAATTAATGATATAATGATTTCAGTTTTTATATATATTTTCGATTTGTCATGTCGTTTAGTAAGAATTCAATTAATTAGACTTTTTTTAATGCATTTGTTTTTACTAACTGATCAGACATTTCTTCACACAAAGAAGTGTTAATGGTTGCTATAGTTATTTATTTACCTATGTATTGCTATGTTTCCATCTTGTTGGAGGTTGCTATAAACATAAGAGAGCAACTTAACTTGATTATTATTTTCTGAAATGTTTTTAAAATTTTTTCGAATTTGTTAACATACTTTAAGTTGAACCTGTTAAATTAAAATACTATGTTCGCTATGTTAATGAACAACAATTTAATTAAGCTATCACAGTTAAATGTCCCAAGTCATTAATACTTAAAAATGTATATGGTCTGACGAGGATTTTATATAATTATATAAAAAAAAAGCAAATTATAGCATAGGCTTTAAAATGCGCCAATTACTTGACGATATATCATTATCTATATCATTATAATTATTATCTAATTATTTCCTTAAAGTCAAAATATGAAACTTTTAAATACGGTTTTTTTTTTGCCATATTCTATATTGCAAAATATATTTATATAACTGCAATTAAAAATAAATAGATTTCTGTTTGTACTGATAACCCAGTTTAAGGTTTTAACTACCGATTCGAATTAGCTTGAAGAAAAAAAAAACCCCGGCCACAGAAAATTTCACATTTAATTTTACAATGGATCATCATGATCTTCAATTTGGTAGTCGTCTTCTGGCCCAGCTGGAGGCTGCGCGTCCAATATGTGTTTCTGGCGACCTTGCACATCAAAAAAAGAAATAAAAGAAGCACAAGTTTCAACAACTTTTCATGTTAGACAATTCGCGCCAGCTTCCAAGCAACGGGCACGCGCACCTGCCAAACTCCGACTTCAACTCCAACTACATAATTGAACTCCAACTATCAACTACAAGTCAAAGCAGGGCGCCGACGGCGATGACAGTGAAACAAACCAAACCATTGAAAATTTTGGTGTGGGATTTTTTTGTTGTTGTTGTTGCATTTGTTTTCTGGTTTTCGGTATGTTTGTCTGTTTGCCAGTGTGAACATCATCAAACTACACAAATAATATGGGGTTAAGTTAAAAAATAAATAAAAGAAAAAATTAAAAACTGACACCAAATTAAAGCATCGAAATAAATTGCTGGCAAATGACTCATGCAATTTTTGTATTTGTTAAAGGCTTTTGTCTCTCAATATTCGATTATGGTTAACATTGCGCATTGTTGTTGTAAATGTTTCGATTATGATAATACGATTTTTGGCAATTATCGCTGCCGCTCTTCTCCCCATTCAGTCCCCATGCAGTAGTTGTGGTAGTAGTTGGCAATTGCGATGCCATAAAATGCCATTGAAACCCGTTTTTTGCTATAGTCAACCACAGATCCAGATCCATATAAAAGCCACAAAGTTTTGGACCTCAGCAATCAGTTGCAGTTGAAGCATCCTCCTTTAAACATACCAAAACCCATTAAAAATCACACAACATGTTCAAATATGTAAGTGGCCATCATAAGCGAGACCCTCATCTCAAAAGTTTTCACTATTTAACCTTAACACTTTATTGCAGATGATCTGCCTTGCCCTGATTGGCTGCGCCTGCGCCGACAACATCAACAAGGACGCACAGATTCGCAGCTTCCAGAATGATGCATCCGATGCGGAGGGTAATTATCAGTATGCCTATGAGACCAGCAATGGCATTCAAGTCCAGGAGGCTGGCAATCCATCGGGTGTACGTGGTGCCATCGCCTACGTCTCGCCCGAGGGTGAGAAGATCTCGTTGACCTACACCGCTGATGAGGAGGGCTATCATCCCGTTGGTGATCATCTGCCAACACCGCCACCAGTTCCGGCCTATGTGCTTCGCGCCCTCGAATACATTCGCACACATCCGCCAGCACAGAAGGACGATCAATAAGCTGATATTGTGAACGCATCCAATTACCCACTCCAAGTCCATCACTTCATTCGCATTAACCACTTGATATTGTGGCACAGTCATTGTTATATAGAGACATACTTACATACAATCGCATTTCGCAAGTTTTAATTAGTTGTAGTTATCGTTAATAAAGATCGTTCAACGAAATAGCTTCTCAGAGTTTTGCTTAAACCCCATTTAGTTAAAGACAGTGTATTAAATAGTTTAGCCAGTATTATAGTTAGTTTGTACAACAAACAATTTGATTGACAAATTGCTGTAGAAACAACACAAAAGTATTTTAAGGTTACGCATTAAATGAACTGCACTGGGCACAATGATTGACCCATAGACTGAAAGCTATTGCGAGCGGCAATTGCGCGCGTTTAAAACAGCGCACAAGTCGCGTCGCGTCATTCCATTGTGGGCGTGCGACTTTTTTTCTCTCGCAACAAACATTGCTCTTTGTTGTAGTATTCTGATGGAGCTTATTTATTTATTTTTATTTTTTTCACTCACTGACCATTATGGTCAGCTGTCAGATGTACAGATCTACTTTAAACTATTTATATACACATTTAGCTTGGACTTTCTTGGGACAAATAACTAGATACATATATATATACATTCGTGTATGGTTGTGTAGGTTTATGTGTTCCAGAGTGACATGTTTGTTATGGTTGTTGTTGTTGTTGTTGATTGCTTTATATTTACAATTAAACTTTACCTTAGTTGGCATTTGCGGAAATTGTTCAAGGGCGTTCTAAATAGAATGTATATACATATATATATAAAGACACGTTTTTGTCTGGGGCAGCCGTTATCCGATTTTCGTTTAGACCAATTTATGTTGACATTTTACA
Source organism: Scaptomyza parva (assembly GCA_035044645.1). Lineage (NCBI taxonomy): Eukaryota > Metazoa > Arthropoda > Insecta > Diptera > Drosophilidae > Scaptomyza > Scaptomyza parva. The sequence goes on along the minus strand of JAWNNT010000065.1, from coordinate 7,927,817 downwards.
TTTTACAGGCATCTGCTTTTGGCTCTCACGCAAAAGACAAAGACAAGATATTCGCTCTTTATACATTTTTTAGATACTTCCGTTGGAAAACTATCTTAATGGAATCTCATGAAATATTCAAATGTAAAATCAAGCACAGAAAATTTCAGTCAAAGGACAACTCAAAAAGTAAATACTGTTTGAAGTAATCTGATTAAACATGGGAATACAAAGTAAAAACCACTTTCGTTTTATCGTTTTTAATAAATTAATCTTTGTTTTTATTTGAACTAAAAAATGGGGTTTGGTTAATTACAGAAAAAGTCCAATAAGATTTTGCATTTGTTTCGCAATCTTCAATTAAGCGTTTTGTGCAAAATACAATCTTAAATTTAAATTAAATTAAACAAAATTCGCTTCGAGTGCCATATTCGAATGCTTTTGCGCAAGGCAGTGCTGCCAACAGAAAACAACAGTAAATAATTAAAACATACAAAAACACACACACAAATCGACTGGCTTGTTAATTAACTGATTGATTGTTGTTGTTAGTCTTGTGTTCTGTGTTAGTTCTTAATGCTCAGGTACGAGGGCCCCACTTGGCGGACATAAACGCTGCGCTCATTGCTCAGGTATGGCGGACAGCGAACGGTCAGGATGCCATCGGAGGAGAGCTCGGAACGCACATCGTTGGGATAGTAGCCACGGGGCAGGACAAACCGTTTGACAATGTGACGACCCACAAAGCTGTCGCCATCGCGACGTTTCTCGTGTTTGGCCTCGACTATGACAGTGTCGCCTGTGGTCTTGACTGTAATCTCATAGGGCTTGAACTGATGCACATCCACGTTGGCCTCGAAGCCATCCTTGCCGACAATAACGCGACTCAGATCCGGCGCAGATCCAACGCGTGACAGTCGCTTCCAGTAGGGCAGATCCCAGTCGGCGGCCAAATCCCAGTCGCGCCACAAACGACGACGATAATCCCATAAATCCCAATCCGTATTGTTACCCGTTGACGGTACCAGAGCCATCTCAAGTTTTTGTGTGTGTATTGTTTGTTTAATTTTTAATGCGATTTACTTTTTGGCAGGACGCAGCAGTGCGTTGCGAATTTTCACGGTATGAAAAACTTTTTCCGCTTACGTTACGATTCGCCGCGTTTTCTGAACGTCCGCACGCGATTTTTGCGCTGAGCAAATTAAACTCGGCACTGACACAGCTGCCGCCTTATATAGAGAGTCAGCCCAGTGTGCGCCACAAGCTCGGAACGCCGCTTCCAGTGGGCTAAGCCAACTAAGCAATGACAACTGTGACGTATCTCAATTCAGTTCACCGCTCGGCTCAGCTGCTGTTGTTTATCTTGAGAATAATGTGGTGTTGTACTTGCTGCCATAATCTAATATTGATCTTGATGAGGTTGCTGGCTGGTGGCTGGTGGGTTGCTTCACTGTGGGTTGTCATATCATTTCCTTGGGGGGTTGCACCCAACTTGACAAAGCAAACACTTCCGCCAAAACAGACCAACAGTCTGCCAACCTCTTACCCAAAATCAGCTGTTTCAAAACGCATCTTTGCACGTTTTCTTAGGTAAAAATCTTTAAAGATTTCCCCAAAAGTTTATTCTCCCAGAACTAACAGTTTGATTCAGTTTTTTGTTCGAAATTAATTACGCAGCATTTCCGCTGTTATATATATGCATAATATATATATTCAAATACATATGTGTGTCTAGACTGAGCTAAATTAAAAAATTTCTTTGGCGGAAATCCGAATATAAAACATTTTGAATACGTCGCATAATTCTTTTCACTTTTTGACCAAATACGGCATTGACTTTTTATGCGGATTTTCATTTTCAATTAGCAAAAGCAACTGCTACAGATACGACGAAACATATACAAATACAGATACACATAATGTATCTCAACAACATGTTCAATGCTTGGATTGAAACATTTGTCGCTGATACGATTCGTACAAAATGGCAATTTGTATGGGCGACGCTGGCTGCTAAACGGCTTTTCGGCTATTGCCATCGATTTGCACCAAAGATTAGCGACAACAACAACAAGCATCGACATCATCGCGAACATAACATTTATGGGCCTGACCTGAACCCTACTCCCACTCCCACCCTCTCCAACACAACAACAAATGGTGTGGGGTCGAATTTCTGTATGTGTGTGACCCAACCCCGTTTATAATTGTGTTTTATGTTCTTCTTGTTCTTGTTGTTATGCTTGTTTTGCTTATTGCTGCTACTGTTTCTGATGTTCTTGTTGTTGTTGTTCTTGTTGAGAGTTTGATAGTAATTATAATGACAACGGCGACAATTTACATGCCATGCCCTCCAATAAAGTGTTTATATAGAGCATATACTAAAGAATTTGCTATATAGTATATATAAAAAGCATGAGTTCAATGAGTTTGTGATTTAGTCAGACAAGTGACAGCGCCAAACAGATAAATAGGTGCACTTAACATTTCATTGCTTAAATACCAACTTACTTCAAATAAATAATTATTGACGTTAATGAAGAAATGAATACCAATCATTTAAAAGGAAATGGAAAAAAATTCAATTACGATTAAATTATTAAGATTCCATGTCATTCCCCGAACCATGTGCTGCAGTGTAACCGTGAAATGCGCGCTTAAAATTCTCGTTTGGAAATCAATGAAGTGCCGCAGCAGCAATAACAACAACAACCACAACAACAACAACACAAACTAGTGACAATAATGTATTGTAATTATAGCTAAACAATTTTATAAAGCTAAATAGAAAAAAAAAACAACTATTGTATGTAATCGACTAATTTGTTTGATTTTATGGCAAAATCAAATCAAATGCGAAGCAAGCGATCCCAACGAGCAGCAATACCCCAAAGGGTGTGGGCAGCCCCACTTTCTTTGGCAGCCGCTTACACAAGATAGTATCTAGTATTTGCTTTCTATATGGCTGATTTGATGTGATCTGCTGATTTGCATTGCATTGTGGTTGTTGTTGCAATACCCACCCCCACATACACACACAGATGTGCTATATGGCGATTTTAGAGCACGCGCTACAGTTAAAATATTGCATTTGGGTGTGTGTTATGTGGAGGGGTGGCATCTTACATATGTAGATTATACCTGATGAGCAGATGAGTATATTGCCTCCAAATGTTAACAAAGTTTGCTCACCGAAAACGTACTCAATCCAACGGGCAAAGTGCCAGTGGCAACAACATTTACTAAGCATCAGCAGCGGCAACATCTTTGCAATATATTCTCAAACATTAGTTTCATTGCAGTCGCGTTTTTGTAAAGCCGCGCGTGTCATTTACACCTCCTCAAAAATTCATTAATAAATATTGACAAGTGAGGTCTGTGCTAAAATATTATTAGAAATATTAATTGCGTATTAGATATGTTTGTTTGTGACTGTATGTGTGTGGGTGCCCAAGTGTGCCCCCTAATTGCTCAAGCGATTGCCTTAAACGATTTTCGTTTTGTTCAATAAACTGTTTAAAGCAAACTGCATAACGGCAGGCTGCAATAAGTATTCAATTTTATGCAGCAGCCTAAAAGTAGGCTACACAAATGTTCGTTAAAAGCATAGAAAAATAACGTATACACAATTTGGTGGTCGTTATGCGTCTACTTAATGGGATTGCTTAAATAAATTGTGTCAAACTAATTACAACAATTCAATAAACTACACAACAAACAAATGCATTATATGTTGCAGTGCACGACTGCTGAATACTCTGCATTAGCTCGGTGTATATTATCTAAGTGCAATCTTTTATTTTCGAATCCTGTGATTAAATTAAAACAGGTTAACTGAAAGCCAGCTACAAGTTTTTTTGTGTTTATGCTATCATTATTATATATTATTTGATTTACTAATGGAGTATACTAAAAGCTAGTCAATTCTGACGTCTTTTTTGACGCTGAGACCAAATAAAGTCACTGGCAAAGTTTGGACGTACACATAAATTGTGGCCAAGTAGTCGCCAAGGTAGTTCACACACACACACACACAAAGGGAAAACTTGTGTTCTGGTGCAAGCGAACTCGGAAAATAAAATACAAGAAGCGCGTCACAGGCTGCCACAGCCTGCCACAGTCTGCCACTGCCAGTGCCACTGCAATGCGGTGCGATGCCATTTTGCCCCGAAACTCGAAAACTGGTTGCCTTAGCGCGCAACTTAAACGGTAATTGGCCGTGCGAGTGAACACCATCATCTACGTCGCCCTCCCTTTCTCCATTCCCCCTTCCTCCATGCCACCCGCCTTATACTGCATTGAAAATAGTGCAGTAGTGCAGGCCAGAAGAAACCAGCAACAAGAAACCTATAAAAAACGACAGCACGTAAAAAGTTTCAGTTCTGTTTTGGGAAGACAAGTGAAAAAAACAAAAACAACAAAGAAACCCTATATATAAACAAGTTGAGAATGCTTGACTGAAAGTTACTCTATAGTCAGTTTTCACCCTCTTGAAAACATCAATTCACTTTTATATAGTTGCATTGAGCATACCCCATTCACCGTAGTTTTAGGGTATACTGTGTAACAAGAGTAGTACATTTCCTTTCGTCCATGCCGGCGCCGTTGCCACGCCCACATTGTGCTTGCACTTGTTTGCATACGAAAAAGGAAGCCACATTTTATTTATAGGTCCAGTCAACACAGTGAACTACAACGTCTCGATGTTGATGGTGGTGGTGGTGGTCGGGCAGGTGGGGAAGGAAGAGGTGCAACACTTTGACGTTTTGCCGTTCGTTCCATTAGTCTATTTTTGTGTGTGCTGTGTGCTATTGAACCCAATAGCGAGAAGGAGCGAACTGTTGAAATGGAAAGTAAACCAATGGCGCAGGTGGCACAAATGTCCTGTCTGATGGTCTTTGATGCGCATTATGTAGATGGCAGGAGGGGACTGTGCGGGGTTATTTCGCAGCGCCAGTGTCACTGCAGCTCATTTGAAATTCCAAATATATATAAAAAAGGAAGGCAAAATAAAAAGGCGACATTGTATCCTTGGCATGTCCAGGGCCAGGATAGCCGCAGCCAGCAGCGGCACCAGCAGCAGCCCAAGTAAGCTTGGCTCATATGCATGCGAAAGCAGGCGAAAGGACATGCCATTTGGCTGTCGTCCTTTATAGCCCCAAAAGGTCACAATTTTTTTCCAATTTTGTCTTCCGTTACATTTGCACTTGAAATTTTTGAGTTGACGTTGGATATTTTCGCGTGGAAAATTAATGCAAGTGTCAAGTCTTTCGCTTATACCCTGAAGGACATCCGCACAAGTCCTTGTCTACGGCGGGCTCAAGGTGAAATCTGTAAGGTTACAAAGATTCAATACAAACTAGGAAATGACGAACACCGATTTTTGTTACACATTCATTTATTAAAGTTCCAAGTTAAATATGTGTTTTTATGATTAAGTTGATATTTCGTTTGTTCGTTTTTGTTTATTGCTTTATGATATGCTTTGCGTTTCTAAAGTATGTAGTTACGGCATTTGTAGAGTGCTTAGTTTAAGATGATTTTCAAAATAATGCAAATCTATGCAATAATAGCTCTATATTTGATTATGAACGAGTTATTTTGTCATGTTATGGGAGAGAGAGGCAGAGAGAGAAAGAGCTCTTAACTTTATATATCGATTATGATTGACATCAAGTAACATTTAACAGTTAATGTTTATGAATTCAGAAGAGCAATCCCAAACACAAATAACTTTAACTCCAGACTACTCCATAAAATTCTCTTCTGATTAGATCAATCTATAAGATATGCATATGTTATAATCATCATGTTATTCAGTTTTTGATAAAGCTATATGTGTTGTTGTGTGTTTTAAATATATATAGTATATATAGTTATTCATGTACTAAAAGATCCATAGATCGAGCTACATATATATTGTACGAATATGATTTATCATGTTTTATCGTTTTTTGTATATCTAGTTCAAGTGCAAACAGCTACTGTTATGTATTTTCTCTGAGTGTACATATAAAAACCATTATCTTTTTTTGTTTGTTTTGTTTTTTGCTCAATATTTGTATCTGTGTATATATTTTTTTTCATCTTTTTTTAACATTTAGAATACATTTAGAACACGGAAATATTTTACTGGGCTTTCTTGCGTTTCAAACTTTTTGTTTTTTAGTTATTTAGATTTGTTTTTCTTTAACTAGATCGCAAACGAAAATTCACTTTCAATTAGCATCTGCATGTGGCACAAGGTCTACAAATGTCCTTAGCTTAAATCTTGTTGTTGTTGCAACATGTTTCACTTTTCATAGCCTTTCGTAACTGTAGTTTTTGAACCCACTCCAACACTTGCCGACATTGTCGGAAGTTTCTACAAAATTTTGTTAGTTTTTCGCTTTTCTGTGTGCTACAAAAAACTTTTCTTCTTGTTGTTTTTGGTTTTTTTTTACCCCAAAAATAAAAATGGGAAACTTTTCATGTGTGTGTGCGTTTGTGTTGGTGTGTTTTGGTGTGTGTGTGTGTGTGTGTGAGAGCTGCTTTAAGCTGTGTGAGGGTTTTAATGTGCCTTTAATGTTGCCCGTTTTTTATTCAAGTACTTTATGTAAAATATATAGTATATATAATCTATATAAGTATATATAAATAGTATTTCTGTTTTAGGTATCAAAAAATTCGTATAAAAAACGTTTGCTTAACAAATTCTCGTTTTACAATATATATTTGACGGTAAAAATCTCCTGGGTTTCAAAATTGTGTATTTGTCGATTATTATTATTTGTTTAAATATTTAATATTTTGTTGTTCAGAAAATCAATTTCGGTGTGTATTTGTTTTCAAATTCCCCAAAAGAATTCTAAGCTGTTGCACCCTTTTATTTGCTTTTAATTTGGCCATTTTTTCTTAGCTGCAAAACGAAGTGGTAGGAAAATAAAAACTGCGCAGCACGAATGCAAATTTCTTTATGCAAATTCCTGTGAACTGACCAATATTTAATGAAAATTATTTGTGTTTATATTGTGTTTGAGTCGCGTGTGCCACGTTGTTGCCTGCGCTTTACCCCACCAAACAAACACCTCTAATAGGTAATGCGTCCCAGGCGAGTTGCAGGCAGCGATGTGGGCTCAGAGCTTGGCAGCTCGCCGCAACGTTGCAGCCAGCTCCAGGCCTCGCCACAGAGCACACCGACTCGGGCCAACATTCAGAAACAGTTGCTGCGACGCTTGGATACCGATGCCGATGATATTGATACGGATCCCGTGGTTGTTGTTGTTGCTGTTGTGGCAATTGCAGTTGCTGTCCGTGGTGGCAGCAACGCAGCCGCGTTCTATGTTCTCTTCAGCTGCTCAGTGGCTGCCGCACGGCTAGAGGATTTGGAAGATCCACGCGTCTTCTTCACCAGAAAGCAAGTGAGAAACTCAATGGGTGATGGCACCTTCTGCAAACTCTCCTCACTGGAACTGGAACCCGACTGATGACTCTCGGCCCGCACATTGCTGCACTTGCTGCGTCCAGTGCTGCCACCGGGTCCATCCATTTCCAAAGCATGCCGATAATAGTTCTTGCAGCATTTCTTGGACAGATTATACATGCGCACAGTGCGATCAATGTTCTCATCGTCCTCATCCTCGCTGGATTTGAGATTCAAGCCCATGCCACCCACGCCCACATCATGGGAATTGGACTTAACCATGGCCATGTTGGCAGTGTGGGCTTTTTGTTGTTTCTTCTTTAAGAGCTTCTGTTGCTTCTGGTCCTTGTTGTGCTGCTGCAGACTACATTGTTGTGCCTCCTGCTGCTGCAGCTTCTGCTGATCGGCCTCATGCTGTTCCTGTGCCTTCTGCTCCTCATCCTCCTCCTCCTCCACATTGTTTTCGGTGTCATCGTAGAACTTATAGCTGCGATAGCGAGCATGTCTACCCTGCCAATCGGAGCGACCGGTCCAATCTGTGCCCGCTGGCAACGACAATTGTATGGTTGGCGAACGATAATACTGCCGATGCGGATGAAAACCCAAGCCAAAATCATCCATATAGGATTGGGTATGAATGTTGTCCAGCTCGTCGGCAACACTCAGCAAAAAAGGCAATGTCGACATTGTTTCCTTGTAGATTGTGCGTCTTATATTGTGAGAAGTAATTTTTGTATCACGAAAAATAAACTTTTTAAAATTTAAGATAAATTTTCACTAATTAGTGTTTTAGCTTTAAGTCAACGAGTTTTGCGATTCGCACTGTCCTGATTTGTTTTCACTTTTTCATGCGGCCTGGCTTGCCCTGGCTTGGAAAATGTGTAGGTATCTCAATATCTATGCTACGGCTGGGGCACAAACACCATTACACATACACATACACATACATGCATATACACATACAGAAACACAACACAAACTGCACTTGTTTGCTTTTTTGTTGTGACTTTGGGCTGTGCTTTTGCTTTACATTTGCTGCACTCGGCACTCTGAGGCACTGGCTCTTCGCGCTGGCTCCGCTCGCAGGCAACTGCACGGACTCGAAACTCAAACAGAACTGAATATGAAACACGATGCAGTTTCGCCAATGTGCTGCACGAAGTGCGATTATGCTTGCTTCATCATCATCATCATGGGAAACTCCTTCGGCACTCTCTCTCTTTCTCGTGTTTGCTTGCACTCTCTCTCATTCAGTGGCAGTCGGCAGTTGGTCACGCGCTCACGACATTGCTGAAATGCTGCCACGAAGTGCAGCACACAATAACAAAAAAACCCAAATAAAAACAACCCCAAACCCAAAGAACTCACACATGTACACATACGCATACATATGCACATACACACCCACCATACACATACACACGCAGACCGCACAACCAAGCCAATGCAGCTGCTAGATTTTGAGGCTACGTTTGGGTTTTATGTTTTGATTTTGCACGTACTACGCGGCGTATGCGTGTTATTATGGTTTGTACAAATTTGGTGTGTGTGTGGGGGAGGTTTTTGGTTGTATTTTTTGGTTTGCCTTGAATACAGCTGCTGGAAACTTACCGAGCGCGTTTTTCGCGCCTTATTGTCATTAGTTTTATTTTAGCTTTGTGTGTGTGTTCGTCTTTTTGGCCTCCAGCATTGCAGGCTGCTGCTGAGCGTTGTCGTTGTCGTCGTCGTCCCTGGACTGACTGCTTCGAAGGACAACGATTGTGAGGGCGAGTGCGATTGTGATTGTGTGCTGCTGCTGCTGCAGGCAGCATCTGTATGTGTGTGAGAGTGTGTGTGTGATTCTCTAAAATCTTAATGCGCAGTAATTCATTTTATGGAATTATTGTGCAGGTGGCATGTTGCTGACATTAAGTGGTTTTTCGCTTTGGCAAATTCAATTCCACACCGACAATTTATGTCATCAACTGATTAGGCATACTTTGTGGCAGTTTTTGGCAAGCAATTCGAGAACTTACTGGCAAACGTAGTGATTTAAGATTAAGTGTTATTTGCGGTTGAGTGTGAAATGGAAAAAAATTCATCAAATTACATTATGAGTAAGTTTGAGAGTATATACACATTTTTATTATTAATTTTGATAGGGTATTTTGGGAATTAAAATAGATTTTATCTATATAGTTAGTGTTTGCTATTCCCTAAAACATAGGCTTTTATTTGCTCTGGAGAATTTTACTTAACAAGCTCTCAACTAAGTAATTTCATTTTATGTACACGAAGAATAAGTTTTTCTCTCTCACTCCTTCAATCCTCCAGTCGCACTTTCTCTTTTGTTCGTTTTATCATAACCTCCCTATTCAACTCTTTCTTGCTATTCCCTCTTTTTTTCTCCTTCTTTCTTCGTCCTATAATTCCCTCTCTCTCCCCCTCTTTTACTCTCTCTCTCTCTATGTCAACCCTCTGTTAACCTAATCTATTTCCCATGTTTATATATTCAAAATCCATTATTTAAATTGATTACATTAGTGCAGCCCTGAAATTGTTTTTCTTTCGAGCTCAAAGTTCATTCATTTTGTCCAGTCGCTTTCGGGGCAGAGATAAATGAAAATCCAGTGTTTGCCCACAAAGTGTTTACATTATTCATGGTCAACAACTACAACTACAACCATAAATCTGCAATTGGCTTAGTTCAGGAGCAACGAGTACAATCCACTATGAATGTGTATATTTCTGTGTGTGTGTGTGTATGTGGAGAACAGGTCGTTTGGGGTCAAAAACTGCAGTTGCAATAGAGTCAACGGGAACGGGCCTCGGCAATTATGCACAATTGCTTTGCTGCAGGCCACACAAACAAACAGCCACAAAAGAAGGAAATGGAAAAACACATTTACACATGTGTTTGTGTTCGTTTGTGTGTGTTGTGTTTGTATGTGTTTGTTTGTGTGTGTGTGTTTGTGTCTGGCAGTTAGAGACACTTAAGCCTGCGGTGAGCGACAGTCGTTTGTGCCACTTATTGAGAGCAAATAGAGAGAAAGGGACAGACAGACAAACAGGACATGACATGACAGGAAAGAGGAAGGCACATAAATCCCTTAGCACTCTCTTCTTCTATATATGACACAGTTTCAGGGGGGTAAGAGGGGGCTTTTAGGGCTACTCGACTACTCATCAATCCATTGCCTCACTGATGTTCATGTACCTTGGAGTGCCACCCATTACTACTTAGAGACGATGACAGACAGACGATAAGCGGGTTTGGTGGGGTTGGGGGGAAAAGGACAATCACTCGAGCTGATGTGCATACATGTTGTGACTGCCACAGGCTGCTGCCATTGTTCTATGAAGTGGCAGTGGCAGTGGCACACCCTACAAATAAAGACCCACAACAAATATTGCTCATACGAAGAGGAGGAGAAGGAGGAGGAGGAGGAGGGGATGGCCTCATTTGCCTCTTTGCCATTTTGCTTGGGCTGTCGTTTAATCCATTTAAATGCATTTAAAGCTTTATTTGAGTTTGTTAGTCTTGTGTTTGTTTGATTGTATGTATTCTATTTGGTGGCACGCATATGTCAGACAAACTAACGCCCACACACACGCCCGCACACACACATACAGGGGCATGCATGCCTTGAAATATTTATGGGAATTGGCAGCAATTTGCTGCAGTTGCAAGCATAATACAAAATTAGAAATGCATTCCGAATCGCACATAGGCAAACTTATGCCTTAACATGTCCTTGTGCCACTTGGCAAACTGACGAACTCGCTGACGAACTCACTGGCGAACACACTGACTCACTCTCAGACCGACTGACTGACTGGCATTTTGGATCAAATTATCTATAAATTGGAATTGGCCGTCGCATGCCATCGATGATGAGGACTGTATTTGTTGTATGGCGTGCCGCCACCGAGTTGCATTTTGATTGTTTTTTATTATGGCTGCCTTGCAGACAGTTGACATTCGACAGTCGACAGTCGTCTACTGTCGTGTGAAATTTCATACATCATTTTATCAAATGCCAGCGATTTTCATTCGATATTTATTTCGTTTTTTCTTCACTGTATATTCTTTACAGGATTTATAGTGCATGCAATCAATTTGTAAAACACAACAAAACTGTTTCTTTGCCTTCGGTATTTATACGAGATTTGAATTTAATTTTCAGGTCACACAAAAGGGGGACAAACTGTTCGTGTGTGTGTGTCTCTGTCTGCGTGTGTGTTAGCAAGGATGTGCTAGGTTAGGTTTTTCTTGGTAGTCAAGTGGCAAGCGAGGCATAAAAAATGCAATAAATATTTAAATTACGATATCAGCGAGCTGCACGCAAATAAGAAACTGGGTTCAGGGCCCTTAGAAAACTAGGCTAAATGTGGATAAAGCCAGCAAAATAATTAACACAGCACCACCATTCACACAGCGAAGTCAGCTCAAAAGGATTGAAAGTGGGTTGACTGAATATATATGTATATATAGTACTCAGTATGATATATATAATGAGAAGAAACACCTGAAAGTGATAGAATTAATTACATTATAATTGACAGTACTTGGTACTTCTTATGGTCTAAAAACATAAATATTTTTGGCACTTACTGAAAAAATAAATTAGATAAAAAATGTATACAAAAATTTGCATGTTTAACTTGATTTATGTTATAAAATGAGTAAATTTTAATTATTCAAATGCACATGCTTTCAAAGTAAACATATGTATATTTATCTATGTATGTATGTATGTATGGATATTTATGACTAACAAATTTATTACAACTGTAAATTATGCATGAAAATAAATCAAATGTGTGGACAAGTGTAATTGTTGTTGTTGAAGATGTAAGCTTACCTTTCTGTTAAAATGTTTGCTCTGGGGAAGCACAAGATAAGTAATTAGAGTGAAAGGTTTGTGGTTTTCTCAAGGTGAGAAAATGCAGGCTTAGTAAAACTTAGATTCTTCTAGAACTGAAATACCGCAAATCCGATAACGTTTGACAAACTTATGTTTTTACAAACTATTTATTTGCTCATTCATTCATGCAGATTCGCTTTACGGTTCGTGTTTGTCTCTCCTGTTTGTTTATCTATGATTTGCTCCGCATTTTGGCATTAATTTAATATTCAAAGCTTTACAATTTTGCACAATAACTAAGACAACAACAACAACAACAACAAAAAGGCGAAGATTAAGAAGCAGAGCCGCAAACGAAAAGCAATTTATATGTACAACAACAGCAACAACAATTGTAAAATTAACAACAACAACCAAATAAATAGCAACGACAACAACAATCGTGTCAAGTTCAACAAAAGCTTCACCCGCTGCTCATTTGTTGTTATTTTATATATCATATAAATATTCGTGGCACGCACAATACAAAAACACAAACAACAACAACAACACCGCAGCAGAAAACCTGTTAATGCGTTTACTTCTGTTTTTGTTGTTTTTTGGTTTTTTTGACAAAATGCACCCACGCGGCGCTTAAAGAGAGAGCGAGAGAAGGAGAGTGGTCTTAAGAGAGCGAGCTTTAAAAATTGAGTTGGCAGCACCATAAATGGAGTTGCTCTTGTGCTGGTCAAGAAAGAGTTGACCTTCAAAATTATGTTGACAAATAAAAAGGATAAATAAATTTAATTTTTAACAAGTTAAATCTTAAGCTTTGCTTAATCTAATCTCGGGCAACATAAACACAATTTACGAATAAGCCCAAAGAAAAACTTAAATATACATAAAACACTAACAAGGAAAAATTATAGTTGAACTAATTTGCTAATGGGGCACCCATATTTTTTTATAGTCAAATTACACAAAACATCTTGCTCATCGTACAACAACAACAACAACAAGTCGGCAACTCAGCAACTCAACAACTTGCAGCATCATTAAAGACCCGGGACGCGGGTCAACTCTTCAAGCTTCAAGCTGTCAATGTGTCGAGCTCAACTTTACGCTCTCTCACTCTCACGATCTCACGCTCTCTTGCTTAGTTTAGGGCGACTACCTACAAATGCAGACTGATCGCTGGCAGGGCGGGGAGGGTCAAACAAAAAGAGGTGGAAGCTCAAGCTCAGCACAGCTCAGCTGTGCGACGGATGGACGCCGCATTGCTCTGAGCTTGTCTTGAACTTTGGCAGTCGTTTACGGTTGTTCCATGCGGCGCGTTGGCAGCGCGTTAAATACGTTCCACACATTGCAGAGTACACGAAGTTTCCGAAACTTATCGAAAATCCCGGTCATTAATAGTCAAAACAATTCAATTACAAAGTAAAAATTGTATTAGCCACAACGCTCGACCATTTTCCGCCTGGGTTACTCTCTCTCCCTCTAAGTTTTTTCATTCTTTTCGTTTCATTCGCGTGCGCCCGTTAAATAAATGTGCGGCTGATTGTATCGCTGACTTTGGCACGACAAAGCAGCTAGAGCCCAACCCACAACCAAGTGCAAACCGTCCAAACTATCCTGGCAACAGATTAAATCTAAGCTTCGTTACTTCTGCCGCCGTGTGTGAGTTTGTGGTTGTTGGGTTTTGAAACAAATAAAAATGTGCTGCTGTTATCCTGGACTGTCAGTTTGTGGATGAGCCTCAGTGTGTCAAAGTGTTGACCCAATTCAATTGGGCAAAAAACCGAATTGTACAAAATTTAAATTTTAAAGCTTAGAGAAAAAAAGCTTTCACCTAATAAGCGACGAGGCGCAAAAAACTAGTTTATCGGCGCTTTTACTACGACAATACACGAGGCAAAAAATAAAAGACATTATAAATTACAATATTTGTCTTATATGTAGGTAGTACATGTATGTTACACTCACACGCACACACACATCTAAATAGCAGACAACAACAACAATAAAATACCTAAAACCAAACCAAAAACTAACCCAACGCATCGTAGCGCATTCAACAACTTGTTTATTTCAAAACATATATAAGTGGATATATAACAAAAACCTGAAAGCGCTTTTATATATATCTTATAAATAGTGCGCTTTGTTTCGGCACCCAACGCTCGAGACCATCAACAACAACCACAACAAGTAGCAGGCAGCTACAGCTGCTGCTGTTTGTCTTGACGTAGGTCAGGCAACACCGAGAGCCGCCAGCTGAAAACCCAATAAATAAATCACAAACTATGTACTGATTGAGCCGCCGGCAAAATAGTCGTAAAAAACAACAGCTTTAATCCCTCAACCGGCTTATTATTATTATTATCATTACAAAGTTAATAATCAAGTGCAAAATGCTACATTGGTCACTGATTGTCAGCGGCCTGGGCGTTATTGTTGCGATCCTGGGCGCCTACTGCGGCTGGTCACTCTTCCCCACCATGATACACAAAAAAGTTGAACAGGTGAGTCACAAAATAAATCAAAAGATCTTCTTGTTAAGTGTTTGTTGTTAGAATAGAATAGCTATTGATAGTTCTGTTTAGCGTCAATATATTCATTCTCTCTTTGAACAGTTAAAAGTTCTGTGTATCTTAAAGATATTCATATTCATTTGCTAATTGCACACTTAGTACTAACAACACATTTGAGTCAGAGCTTATTAGCAGCTTTACTCTCGAATTTCTCTCATAATAACCGGTCAAAAAGAATATATACTTATTGTGAAGTGATTTGCAACGCATTAAGCTAGTATGTAAATTGATCGAATCTGTTTTTTTAATATTTCTTACGAGCTATTGTCAATACTCATACTCTTTTAAGTCGCGCTTACTCGTTTATTGATTTTTGTTTACTAATATAAACGCGTCAACAAACTAACAAGAATATGTTATAGGCTTTGTTTACTTAGCCGGGTAGAGTCTTTCTGTTTTGTTTAAGCAAAAAGTATGATTAATGTCTACAGTTCTTGGAAAAGAAGGCTTGTCATCTATATGAAAAATTCTTAAGTAATCGTTCTAGTTTAAACATTCTATTAAAAGAACATAATAGATAATCTTTTCATAGCTTAAGCCAACTTATGCTTTGTAAAATTGAAAAACTCTGTCAGCCTTCAACACTTAAAGTAACCAAACTATGCTCATTTAGAATAGTCAAAGTTAAAGCACTTAAAGCCAACTGTTTGTCAGTGTCAAAGCTGACCTTCAAAAGAATACAAATCTATTACACATTACCAGGCAGTCATAACTCATTACACGAGTACTGTAACCCCCATGTGATATGGATGTAAAACACCGTTAAAATTGCTGACCACAACAAGCTACGATAGCATCTACATAGCCGTATTAATATACAAATTATATGCAATTCTGACACATCATATAGTATAGATATAGTTGTTTGATTTAATGACAGATGATTCGATCGCACGCCATGCAATTTGCAATTATTTGAATGTCAATAAATAATTTTAGACAAATGCTTTTGCTATTTGGGTCAAATACACGAATTCTAGGTCTAATCTGATTACTAGTTTTTATATATTTTAGAAGGTTCTCAGGGAATGTCGCTTAACTCTCCTTATATAACTAGGTACTCATTAAATTTATGGCTCAGGCAATTTGATATATACTAATTGCAGAAGGTTTTGTTTGATGTTTCTGTAATGTATTCATCTAAAAGTTCTCAAGGCGTCTCTGACTCATTGCCAGAGAGCTAACTAAGGCTATAACTTGACTTGGCTTGTAGGCACATGATTCAGTTGTTGTTTATTGCAATTAGAATGTGCCGCAGCGATTTTTAATTGCCCTGCCCTGGCCCTGCCCATGATGGTAGCAGTAGCAGTCACATTAATTGGCGTTTTATTTTTAGGGTTGTCAGGCTTTGGAATTTTAACATGCGTATACTTAATGCGAACCTTGCCTGTCAGCGCCCATGGATGAGGTCAACTTCAACTCATGTTGAGTACTTTTATGAGGCATTGTGCCGCCAAGTTCCGTGTGTTTTGTTGCCGCATATCTTTCAGATGCAATCTAGAATGGCTTTAAAACAAGTTCACTTGAGCTTAAGGTTGCAGCTATCAAAATGCGGCGTTGCCTTCAAGTTGAAGGCAATTGAAATGAAAAACATTTCTATTTGTAATTCAAAATGCAAATAATAAAAGCCAATTGAAATTCAAAGCAAACGATGGCCAAAGTGTTATTATTGGGCAATTGGGCCAACAGGCAATGCCAAGCCAATTACATTTGCTTTCAAGTGAAATATGTTTACGGTTGCGCTTAGAAAGTAGCTGCAAATTACATATGTATTACGTATACGCCACGTTGACCCATTGACTGGACACATTCTTTGCCGCTGAACCCACTGAACCCGCTGCTAATCTTTGCGTATGTAAATGAACATCTGAAAAAACCGTTTTTTTTTCTTTAAATTTCAGTCACGTTTTAACGCTAGCTTTGGCTTTGATTTGTTGCTGTTGTTGTTGTAGTTTTTGCGTTGAATAAAATTGTCAAAAATTGGTCAATTTCGCAATAATTATTTTAGTTTGTTTCTTATTATTATTTCGTTTGGCTGCTGACTTAGTTTTGGGCCAGTGTCAATGTGTCTCACCAGTTTGTTGCTGTTTTATTGTCTTCAGCTCTCTTAGGTTGGCAGCTCTTAAGGTTAATCAAACATTTTGTATGCTCTTTTCATACATTTGTCATGTTGATGGCTCGGTCACCGCGACGCCGGGCTTCGTGTACATTGACCTTGAGTTTGGTTTGTGGTTATTTTTATGCTTTTCGAAGATCATTTTTTGACAATTCCTCAATTGTAACATACGTACATATGTAGTAAATATGTATATCAAGTACGTGGCATGGTTTTAGTCGTCAACCTATAAAATTATATTGCTGGTCATGTCTTAGTTTGTGGAGCTTTTATTTTTGCCAATTTTTATTATTGACTTTACGAGGGAATTGTAAATAATTGTAGAGGCTTCTAGTCAAGGCGCTACTGTTTAGTGCTCTGCCATTTAAGTGTTAATTATTTTACAGGGTCAACACTTTGGCCAATTTTTAAGTGCTTGAGAATGCAAAAGGCGCCTTTATTGGCAAAGGGGTGTGAACAAAAGCTCAAAGCTTAAAGTCTCAATATACTCCCTTCATTTACTTACAGAGTATTTCATTCATCATAAATTTGTTTATCTGTTAGAGGTTTTGGCTCATTGCACTTTGTAAACAATAACAAAATCGAATATAAATGCGTCTCAAAAAAATTCGTTAGAAATATATTAATACATTAATTAACAGATTTTATTGCAATTGCTGAAATACTTGCTGTCCGTTTAAAAAATAATAAAGTAAAAGAAGAAAAACGGGTTCATAGTCGTCAGTCAGGCTATGTGTGAGTGACGCTGATGTGATTTTTATGGTCACTAATTCATCATTTTAGTGGCTTAGTCGACAAACCGTGAACAAAACGCATATTAACTTGTTTTAATAGATACCATTTTTATGAAGTGTTGGCATGTTTTAATAATGAAATATTATCCTCTCTATTCCCCTTTAGAGTGTTATCATACAGGATGGTTCGGAGCAATATAAACGTTTTGTGAACCTGCCTCAACCACTGAACTTTAAGGTTTATATATTCAATGTGACGAATCCAGAAATGATACAACATGGTGCCATACCCATTGTAGAGGAAATTGGACCATATGTTTACAAGTAAGTTGAATGGAATTTTTTGTCACAATTCAAATACTAAAACTTTACTTCTTACAGACAATATCGTCAGAAGAAGGTGAAACATTTCTCACGAGATGGTTCCAAGATCACGTACGTACAGAACGTGCGCTTTGATTTTGATGAGGATGCCTCAGCACCCTATACACAAAGTGATCGCATTGTGGCACTCAACATGCACATGAATGTAAGTAAAATGACAAGTTGGATATATTTGTATGAAGCATATCTGATTCATATGACAGTTAATTGAGAAATTTGTGATTGATAATCTTCTGACACATCTTACAGGCCTTTTTGCAAGTATTCGAAAGAGAAATCACTGATATCTTACAGGGTTTTGCAAATAGATTGAACTCGCGATTGAATCGAACGCCCGGTGTACGAGTTTTAAAGCGTCTGATGGACCGCATTCGTGGGAAACGTAAAGTAATTTTATTTACTACTAATTCTATAGAGCCAACAAAAACAATATACATTCATACATATAGGTTTACCAAAAACAATAAGACCTACCTAGCCAAACTTGCATGTGGCTATTTGTGGGCATAGGTCAATGTAATTGTTATTGGCTTTCGGCTTGGTTTCGGTTACAGATTGATTGACTCAACTAATTAAACATTGACCCGAATCGTTTGTAGTATAACCCAATATAAGGTTAAGAGTGACGTACGTATTCTTTTCTATAAGTATGGTTGGTTAATTAATGGCAATTGGTTAACAGATACAATCAAAGCATGCTTTTAACTACTATTGTATTCGGTTATTACTTTGTTCTGTTTTCTTGATGAGCCTACCGATGATGACCAGCTGATAGGAGTAGCTGGCATGGTTTTCATTACTTTTATGGCTATTATTAATTATGATAACACCCCAGACATGCGTAAGGCAATTAAGCTTTTAGTTTGATTTATTTGTGTACTTAATGTTTACACAGCTGAAAGTTATTGGTTTGAGTTAGGTCAGTTTGAGTTCATGCAGATTTAGTTAAGATTTAAGCTGACTAGCTTAAGATCAATGTTTGCCCTAAACTGTTGAAAATCATTAAGTGTTAAACTGTTTTTAGTGTAAAGATTTAACTTAAGCTCTATAAGTAATGTAAACATACTAACTAACCTTGACTGTGAAGCCTCTTTTTCTAAGATTGGTTGGCTTCATAGTCTTTTCCTGTTTGCGGTAACTAATGTGTATAAACCTACAATAATTATAGCGCCCTTTAGCTGGGTTAACGGCATCTTACTCAGCCTTATTGAAGATGTCAAAGTAAGTGGAGTCTTATCTATCTATCTTATAATGCTTGCTGTCTATCCGCTAACAATTCTACTCATTAAACTCAAGTACACATGCAAACATATCACAAATCATATTGATTGGCATGAACCTTGGTCAAAAGAATTCACAATTGTAAATATTTATACATTTTGATAAATTGTGATTGAAATTGAAAAGCTGTCAAGACAGCATCAACAACATTTGACTACTCTACGCATAGTATTTATTTTAAGCAATTAATTACATATATGCCTACTAATATTTTGATCAACGCTTCGCTTAACACAATTTCTAAGGTCACGCCCGGTTTGACCCATTGCCTACGCTCTGCTACCCCCTACTAATGCTTGCTGCCTGGTTGCTGACCCCTAAAATAACAAATTGCTAACTAACTCACTTATAAAACTTTTCCTTGACCGTGTACTCTTTTCAGTCCGTGCTACAAATTGGTGAGAATGATCCGGGTTTGGCTCTGTTGCTGGTGCATCTGAATGCTAATCTCAAAGCGGTTTTCAATGATCCACGCTCCATGTTTGTACAGACCTCGGTGAGAGAGTATCTGTTCGACGGTGTACGCTTCTGCATCAATCCTCAGGGCATTGCCAAGGCCATTTGCAATCAGATCAAGGAGAGTGGCTCGAAGACCATTCGAGAACAGAGCGACGGCAGTTTGGCCTTCTCCTTCTTTGGACATGTAAGTAGTAGTAGGCAGCTAGAGAGAAAACATTCACTCATATCCGTTCATTCTCCCCAATCCTTAGAAAAACGGCTCTGGTCACGATGTCTATGAGGTACATACGGGCAAGGGCGATGCCATGAAGGTGCTGGAGATTCAGAAACTGGACGACTCACATAATCTACAGGTGTGGCTCAATACGAGCGCCGAGGGGGAAGCATCTGCTTGTAATATGATAAATGGCACCGATGCCTCCTCCTATCCACCGTTTCGTCAGCGTGGCGACTCCATGTACATCTTTAGCGCAGACATTTGTCGTTCCGTTCAGCTCTTCTATCAGTCGGATATACAGTATCAAGGAATTCCCGGTTTCCGTTACTCCATTGGCGAGAACTTTATCAATGACATTGGACCCGAGCACGATAACGAATGCTTTTGTGTGGATAAACTTGCAAATGTTATCAAACGCAAAAACGGATGCCTCTATGCGGGTGCACTCGATCTGACCACCTGTTTGGGTGAGTAGAGATATTTTATTTATTCTAATACTATTCTCCCTTCTAGTACTAACTATCCCAAACTTTCCTTAACATTACTCATCCACAAAAAAACCTGTTGCCTTTTTAGTGCTTGTCTAATATTTCAAAGCTTCAATTTAAATAACAAATTCATACGCATTAAAATCTTAAACATGCGTAAACTTCTGTATCAATTTTTCCTACTAGTATTTTATTTTATGAATACGATTTAATTTAATTACCACTAAATTTATGTGTATAAAATGAACATTTGACATGTTTTTGTTTTTGCTTATTTTTGGTTATTTTATTTGTCAAGCTAACGAGTTTTAGGCCCATTAATATGGGCATTTATTAGACTCCCACAACCAGTTAACAAAACGGTTCAATTGGCTATCTCATTATCTAGCCGCGTTTGTCACAGCCAAAATTAAACATTAGATATCAACTTTCATTTTCGACACTAAAATATTATGGATCCCCGCGATTAGAATGTATAATTTTGATTCGTTAGATAATTCTCGAAATTCCGGAAATGCTTAGCATGTTTGCTTCAAGCCACATCGAAGCATTAACGTGTTTGTTTAGCTTTTATACATATTATGTTCAATATGCAAATTCTTTAGAAGTTTGAAGTAGAATCCCCTCAGTGTCTAGTTGCAGAAAATACAAAATGTTTCAAATGGTAATCGGAGGTGCAAAGGCGTACACAGCTCATCAAATTTAAATAATGTGCTCAGAGACAATGGCAATAAAATTTAACAACAACCAAATTCTGTTCAAGCATCTTTAATGCCTGTCTAGTTTGGATGCTTTTTAACAAAATGAACTCGAACTTTTGCGCACGCGCACTCAGACTCAGAACAAATTGCAGTATCAATTGAAATAACTTTGTGTGTGGGATGTGAAATCATTCAGATCTATGCTTAAATACTCTTTATGTGGGGTATATATTATACACAAATTAATTTGTTTTCAACACAGTTTAGCAGCAAGCAAAACATGCAAAAATAAAACGAGTTTGTTAAATACTTTTTTATCTAAATTAGAGCATTATTTTTTTAAGCTGTCATATAAATTAACTGTCGAAACATGATAGCTCCTATATTTATTGTCATTCTCAATAATTGACATGATTTTTTATGCGAATTTATTTAATGGTTATATAATTAAGAGTTAAAATATTATGATGATATAATTCAGCATATTTTGTTAACCAAAGATACATCAATATATCAGTTAGTAGAGTATTTAATCTTCTTCCGTTTCCTTCAACATGATCATGGTTGGTGTTCTATTGTTTTGCGTCGTTTATTGACCCATTCTAATTCTCATTTATTGTTAATTTCTTAATTAACACTTCAGAACCAGCAATTGCAAAATGATAAATCGCGAAGAAGCAGCAACAAGCGAATCGAAGTGTAGAGAAGTCAATTTGTATTGCGCATTTGAAAATAAAAGTGTTGATGGCTGGTTTTGATGGCTTCTGAAGTGAACATCGGCTCATTTATGATCTTCTCAAGTGCCGCTCTACAAATTGAAGCATTAAATTCCATAATAGTTTTTTTACCATCGTATTTATTATTTTATTTGATTTGTTTGGGTGTTTGCTGGCCTCACGTTTCTAACTTGAGATTTAGACTTCATTTTTTTTCGCTTAATTGGCAAAACGTGAGTTAACAGTTTCCATAATGATCAGCAGCAGAAGCAGCATCAGCATTTGAATAAAAGTTGTGCCTCCAAATGAGGAAACCCTCATACAAATTGGTTCAATGTTCATTACTAAATAAATAAACTCAGACAAAACTTCCGTACACAAGAATTTAATTGTGATCAAGAGTTAAATCGTTGCCAAGTCGTGGAACTCAGGTAACTGGCCTACAGATCCATTGAACTTCACTTCATAAAAGACAAAAACAAATTTTAATGCAAACTGGTTGGAGATAATCCTGTTTTTTATATTTTGTCAACAATTTAATACGTGCTGTACTGGTATTTTAATTATAACGAATAATACTTAAAATCTTAATTATTTTCCATTACCCAGATGCACCAGTTATTTTGACGTTGCCTCATATGCTGGGTGCCTCAAATGAGTACAGGAAAATGATACGCGGCCTCAAGCCAGATGCCAAGAAACATCAGACTTTTGTCGATGTGCAATCGGTAAGCCTTGAATCCTTAAATAAACCCAACAAGACGGTTTAGATCTTTATTTTTTTTTATATATAGTTGACTGGTACGCCGCTGCAGGGTGGCAAAAGGGTGCAGTTCAATATGTTTTTGAAGAGCATAAATCGCATAACGATTACGGAGAATCTGACAACCGTGTTGATGCCTGCTCTTTGGGTAGAGGAGGTAAGTTTTCCCCACTCATAGTGAAGTCGATCATACCTTATAGCTGTTGTTTCACAGGGCATACAACTCAATGGAGAGATGGTACAATTCTTCAAGAAGAAATTGATTAATACGCTCAAAACGCTGGATATTGTGCACTGGGCGGCTTTATGCGGCGGCATGGGCGTGGCATTTCTCAGTCTCATCTATTATGTCTATCAAAGGGCAAGACCCGTCAAGGTGCTTGTGAAGTGAAGAGATGGCGGAAGCTTAAAGCATGTTATTGAATGTTGTGTAAATGTGTATTTTATTATTATTATTCTAATCGTTATCTGGATGTAACACTCGGCTCGCATTGTCCACGAATTTTTGTATATAATTTATTGTTTAAATGTGATTTTATTATATTGTGATTTAGCCTGTACTAAACAACAACTATTTTATAACTAAAATGTTGAATTAAAATGTAAATGAAAACGAGTTTTAATTGGTTTTGTTAATGGACTTTTAAGTTCTGGGTAGACTTTATGGCATCTTTCTTAGAATTGTTTATCCAAAAATGTAATTTGTTAGGCAAACTTTTTAACCACAAAAGTTGCCAAGCTGTTAACTTTAATTCACACAGTTAGTTAATTCATTAGCTGTGCCTTGATCCAAGTTCAAGACCACTCACAATGGTCCATGTCGAAGAAATACATAAATTATTCATTTTGTGAATCAATCAATGGCACTAAAAATTATATACTATATGAAATCAACACAAAACCACAAAAAGATAAAAATGTTCATTAAAACTTATGTGCAAAACGGCAAATTAAAATACACTCAGCTTTAAATAGAGTTGCTAAAAAGAAACCAGTAGAAATCTTTAGCATTGCTGCTTTAGCCTGAATGCTGTTTCTCTCCATTCAATGGGACTGACCAAGTCCAATATGCAAACAGATAAAATTAACGAAAAAAAAATAAGAGATCCGCTGAAATGAACAACAAAAGCGCCAAGGTGTTTGATTTGAATGCGATTGAGACACCAGACACACAGTGACTGATGTGATGGGCAGGGAGGGAGGCATAAAGGGGGTTTATTATTGTGACTACTACAACTACTGACTACTGGACCTGTCACTTAGAGTGACAGCCCCAACAACAACAACAACAGCAATTGTCAACTAGGCGTTGTCGCAGGCGTTTTAAAACGCGTCGTTTGTATAACAAAAAATCGCGCACCCGCTCAAATGCGAGCGGGTTCTCGAACCCGTTTTATATTGAAAAAAAAATAACATATCTAAACACTTAAAATGTAGCTGTTCTGTATAATAAATATTGTAAATTAATTTCATTAGCAAATTTTCAGCTAATGGCCCCGAAGACAAAGAGGAACTTTCGAACATTTTAAATGATCTCTTACGGCACTCCCCACTTCTCTTCTCTTTAAAACCTTTCGCTGTGACCTGGCTTCTTCAGCACGTGTCTTGAGCGAGAACCTTTCCCATTCTTAGAGAAATGTTTGGTCAGTAGTTATGCAACAACAACAGCACTGAAATACGCGATGCCCCGCAACCAGTTTGCCATCGCTGTCATCATATACATATGTGTGTAGACATGTGTATACAACATATGTAGATTCAAATTGCTTTGGGTTTGGGGCTCAAGATGAGACCCGATGCCAACTTGCCCGATCAGTCGACAACGAAACGCGCTAAAGCACGCAGTGCCCCTAACATTTAAAACACACAAATAAAAGAAGACGCTACGCGTCGAGTGTGAAATAATATACATATATTTAAAATTCAAATTGAATTTCATTTCGCTTGGTCTTGTTCGGTTCGGCTTTCGGTTTAAAGTGCTCGGGCTAAGGACTGACTCGTCTCCCTCTCTATCTCTCTATCTGTCTCTATCTACATATATAGGGTAACTATATAAAGGCCTCACTGTGCGTTCTACTCTGTCATAGCGTCAGAAGATGTCGTCAGTGTTGTTGCTCTGCCTGTTGCTCCCGTTGCTCCAACTTTGCTCCGCTCGAATCTTTGAGCGTTGCGAATTGGCTGCCCAACTGCAGCAACAGCATGGAATACCAGCAGCTCAGGTGGCCACGTTGGTGTGCATTGCCCAGCATTCGAGTGATTTGAATACGGCTGCTTTTGGTGGTGGCTCTGGACCAGGCGGTGGTTCCCATGGCATCTTCCAGATCAGCGATGTATACTGGTGCTCTCCACCAGGTCAGGGCGCGGGTTGTGGTTTGAGTTGTTCGCGTCTGCGGGATGATGATATTGCGGATGATGTTCAGTGTGTGCGAAAGATTTTTGCGGAGCATGAACGCCTATCGGGTGATGGCTTCAATGCCTGGCAGGCATACAATACATATTGTCGCCAGGATGCCTCTTCCTATGTGGCTGGATGTGGACAAAAGAACAGTGTTTTGCATGCTGCTCCCTCGTATCAAGTGAAGCATCAGCAAAGCTATTACCAACCACAGCAACAAATCTCAGCGAACTATTACCATCAGCAGCCACAAGTGAGTCATCATCAGGTTGTGCAAGGCAAGATCTATAGTCGCTGTGAGCTGGCGCAGGAGTTGTACTACAAGCACAAGCTGCCCATGCAACAGATACCTACCTGGGTATGCATTGCTCAGCATGAGTCCTCCTACAACACTGCCGCAGTGGGTAGTCTGAATGCGGATGGCAGTGCGGATCATGGTCTGTTCCAGATCAGTGATCTCTTCTGGTGCACTCACGACCAACGGGGCGGTAAAGGTTGCCATGCCAGCTGTAATCAATTCCTGGACACGAGCATTGCGGATGATGTGCAGTGCATTAGACGCATTCATCAGGAGCATACACAGATATCGGGAGATGGTTTCACAGCTTGGACAGTGTACAATCGGGATTGTCGCAATCAGCGCTACGAACAGGTGGCTGCCTGCTTCAATAAGCCACCAATCAAGCCCACACATCCCAATGCCATAGGTGGTACTGTGAGCAAGGTCAGCTATGCCTATCCATTTGTAGCACAGCCACAGCTGCCAACGACACCGAATCCCTACTACAGAGCACCTGTCAGCACGCCAAGCAACTATCAAACAGTTGGCTATCAGTCGAATCCTTTCCTGCGTCCACAAGTTCAGCCACATCCCAATATCATTGGTTCACCCATAAAAGCACAATATTTGAGTAGCTCATATGCAAATCCTTTGCTCAGCTTTAAGCAACACACAACACCTAAACAACATCAACAACAGCAACACTATTATTATCAACAACAACAACACCAACACGTACAACACCAACACTATTACACAACACCTCAACGAGCTGGTAAAGTTTATAATCGCTGCGAATTGGCGCAAGAGTTGTATTTCTCACACAAGTTTCCCATGCAGGATATAGCCACTTGGGTGTGCATCGCGGAGCATGAGTCACGTCTGGATACGTCGGCAGTGGGGCGTCTCAATGCGGATGGCAGTGCGGATCATGGCCTCTTTCAGATCAGTGATCTCTACTGGTGCACGCAGGACGGTAGCGAAGGCAAGGGCTGTCACATCAATTGCGATCGGTTGCTAGACTCAGATATCTCGGACGATGTGCAGTGCATCAAGACTATACATGAGGAGCATACGCGCATCTCGGGAGATGGTTTTACTGCCTGGACTGTGTACAATGGTCATTGCAGGGAGCGACGTAGCGCCGAGATTGAAAGTTGCTTTGAGAAGGATGAACTACAGAAGGTACCGGTAAAGCCTGGGAAACCAGTCAAGCCAGCAGCTAATGAGATTGTCAAGAAACCCAAGCCCAAAGGCAAGATCTACAATCGTTGTGAGCTGGCCCAGGAGCTGTACCACAAACATAAGATGCCCATGCGTGAAATACCCACTTGGATATGCATTGCTGAGCATGAATCCTCCTACAACACTGCTGCAGTTGGTCGTCTCAATGCAGATAGTAGTGAGGATCATGGTTTATTTCAGATAAGCGATCTCTTCTGGTGTTCGCATGATGGCAGCTCTAGCAAAGCCTGTCACATTGAGTGCGATCGTTTGCTGGACTCGGATATTTCAGATGATGTTCAGTGCATTCGTACCATACATGAGGAGCACACACGTCTGTCGGGTGATGGCTTCAATGCCTGGACAGTGTACAATGGTCATTGTAGACATCAGAGCTTGGCACAATTGAGTGATTGCTTTGCAGGCAACGAGATTTCTGAAGCACAGGAGCAACCACATCATCCACAAGCCCCAATTAAACAACACCAGCCGGTTCAAAAAATCGCAGCTAATCACGCCTATGGTGCAAATCCCTTTTTGCAACATTTGACAGCTACTCAATCGTCACCGAATGCAATTCAAACAATTAAAACAACAGCGAAACCTCCAGTGACAACTCCAGTTGCTTCCAACAATGTCTTTGCATCAAATCCTTTCTTACAGCATCTGAAACCACAAAAACAACAAATAAAACCTCAGCCACTACTCGCACTCTCCTCCCATATTGCAACCGATGTTCACCCTATAAAGTCGTTTGATAAAACGCCTCCATCAAAACCAGACTATGCCCAAAATCCTTTTCTAAAGCCATTAAATAAAAACTCTGGAAATGTTATTCCAAACACGTCACCTATAAATCACGCTCAGTCCAAACCCGCTTTCAATCCATTCTTAAGCCATTCTAGCAAGCCGAAAACAACTACCACCTTGAAACCAACAGTCACCTCTAAGACTACAAAGTATCCATATATAATCAGCGATAGTTTTCGTCAGGGGATTATTAAACTGACAGCAACGTCATCAGCAACAACACCGTTTAAAGATCTTACAAAATCGACTCTAAGCACAACACTATCCCCAAAAACTTCTCAAATTACTTCAAGACCTACTACAACATACAAAACAACATCCCGTTTTACAACAACACATCGTCCGCTCACAACAACTCGTCCATTGACCACAAGTCGGCCATATACAGCTGTAAAATTAACAACTCGATCGACAACAACACCTCGTCCAATATCAACCACTCGTCGTTTAACGACAACAAAGCAGGCGGCAAATACTCATAGTACATTTTTGAGCAGACAACCAACAACAATAACTACAACACCAACAAAGTCTACAATACGCTCTACAACCCCAAAGGTTACAACGAGAGCCTCAACTAAAACCACAGCTCGTACAACAGCACGTTCAACAACTCGCCCAACAACTCTCCAAACAACCCGTCCAACAACTCGTCCAACAACTCCTCATACAACCCGTCCAACAACACGCCCTACAAATTATTCCACATTTCGACCAACGGTTCGTCCAACAACTCGCACAACAACCCCCATTAGACCACGCGAAAAAATTCGATCGACTACGAATCGCCCCACAACCTTCCAAACAAATCGTCCAACAATACGCCCTACAAGTTATTCAACAATTCGACCAACAACTCCATCAACAACTCGTGTAACAACGCGTCCAACAGCTCGCACAACAACTCGCACGACAACAACGACTCGCCCGACCATTCCCCATCCAACTCGTTCAACAGGACGCTCAACACCATATTCTAAAACTCAACCAACGGTTCGCCCAACAAATCGAACCACAACAACGATTCGCCCAACAAGTCAACCAACAGCTCGTTTTACAACAACTTGGCGTCCATTCACATCAAAGTGGCTGTCAACAACATTCAAAACGATAAACCGTTATCCCACAACAACAGCTCCTTCCAACGTTAGGAAAACTGATCACTTGCCAACAACAACATCCACATACCGAAAAACTGCTGGTAAAAATAGTTCCACAACGCCACGACCATATCTTTTCACCTCGACAAGATCCACAGCAACAACAAAATCGACCACAACAACTCGTCGCCCCTCAACAACAACAGCCAAGAGTGCAACGACTTCAAGCCCATTTGACCATCCATTCTTTGCAAAATTCAAATCATTATTTGATCGGACGCCATCCCCAACTGTAACAAAACCCACCACGGCATCCACATTGTCCAACCAATCAAAATTCACTGCCAGCTTGAACTATGCAAGGTTTCAGGAAAACAGCGCCAAGGTCGCAGCAAAAACAGTTTTTGTCTACGATTTTGGTCACAATCGAACAACGATTCGACCCTATACTACAGCGAAGACAACAACCAAAACATAATATCCACATCTAAAGTGGAACAAGAACTAAGTTTTAAGGTGTAGAGGGAGGGGAACTTGTAAATATTGTGTTTAATACGGCTAGTTTAGTTTGTATAATGACAGAATACTCATTAATTCTTAATCTTAAGATACATAATTATGATTTAGATAATAAAACAAAAATAAAACACACGCAAATCCGTAAAAATTAATTCATTGCGAAGATCGGAGAACGCAGAACAGAGAAGAGCAAACGGAGTGTCAACCAGTCTCAAGAACTGACGACATGTTGAATGCCGCTAACAGTGGTCGCGACACTAAGTGGATGTGTTTTTGATTAATTTCATTAACTTGTTTTTGGTCGTGTGTTAGCCTTGTTAACACACACAGCAACAACAAAATACAAAAGTGGCAAACGTCGAATCGCCCGAAATATAACTTGTTATTTCGCGCCATTTGATGTTTGTGCATTTCAATTTTAATTTTCATTAATCATTGTTCTAAATCAGCAAGATTTTTTACTTTATCAATTTTAGTTCAAGCTTAGTCAATACTGACGTCACTTATTATTTGGAGGCAATCAACAATCGATAACACAAACGGTAGTAGCATTTTGTTCAAGCGCATTTTAAAGCTCGTAGAACCTGGTCACACTGAAGGAAAAACTAATCTGCTTTCGGTGGACGGTTCGTAAACATTCATTTGTTGAAATTCGGCAATAAAAACGTAACGTTTAACGTTCAAAATGCGTTTGAGTGCACCGAGTTCTAATGCAAAACGAATTGAAGTGAGTGCCTTTGTAAAATAAGCCACAAATTCGAAAAACTGCTGCAGCCTGTACCAACCAACACCAACGCCAGCCAGCCAGCCGCCTTCAGATAGCGACGGCCAACAAGCGCCCTACTTGTCAACATTTGTTTGTTTCTTCACGTTCATTTAATCCTATTAAATTCGCATATACTATATTTGTTAATGCTATCGAGTTTTAGGTCAAATCATGATACACAAATGCGTCGGCAGAACGTGAGAGAATTCCATTACAGAGAATGACAAATCTTTTATATGCGTGAAGTCGGCCGGGCGCAAAGTAATAACTCACGTCAAGTTGGCTGCGCGCAACTGTCTACTCACGTGAAGTTGGCTGCATGCAGTTTTTAACAATAATTAGTGAGCTGTACACTCCTTTGGGTTGGCAATGCTTTGCTTGCTAGCGACCTCTAGCGGTTAGAGCAAAAATTTCCAGCGTTGTCTTTTGTCTCGCACTTTTATCGACGTCTATGCCCCTTGCGCGTTTACTGTCGTTTTGCACGCGCATTCGTGAAAATGGCGGCGTTGTCGCTCGGTCGCTGCCAAATTTTTTGTACATCCGAAATAATCAAAATAAAGCGACAATAAATACAGTGCTAAACAATCAGTGTATGCCCGAGGCCGAGCGCGCGCGGGTGTGTGAAAATAATATATTAAAACCTTCTAGATAACTAAAAGAAACATATAACAATAACAGCTAGTGACAAGGAGTGAACGTCGCTGTCGCCAGCGCAGCAGCAGCAGCCGCGTGAATAAGCGAGTGCAAGTGCGAGCGCTTTGCTGCGGCTTTGCCCTGCTCAGCGGAGCACCCTAAAGGCTTTGGCCAAGGTGATTACGAATATAATTATGCTAAATAAGCATCGCATAGTGTCGCTTATCGGCTTTCACCTGCGTTCACACTCCCTCGCAGTCGTCACCGTGTCTTAAAAACATCTGCGGCAATTGCAAGCAAAAAAAAAAAATTTCGAAAAAAAAATATGAAACGTATTCGCGTTTTATGACCCACAGGTATGGCTGTGCCACAGCCCAGGTAGCAGCAGAAAGTGTACCAACAACATAAATTATGTGTAAATATTCCGCTATAAATACTAAAGTGTCAACAAATTTGCATTGCAGTTTGCATCGAACGGCAGCCACGCAGCATGCAAGTTGTAAACAAGGGTCGCATCAGCAACAACACAACACAGCAATAACAACAACAACAACAATATGTCTCAGATGCAAAGTTGATCAAGAAAATAGGCGGTTTAAGAACGTCAAACACAGAGGAGTAACTGAACAGGGTGTTCGCGCGTCCAGTTCCAGTTTTGTCTCTTCCAATCACACGAATCCGCCACCGCCACGCAATGAATAGCAGCCAAACGGCTCCTACGGCCACATCGGCCACAAGCAATCGCATCACCTTCACCACCCAGCAACTGCCCAATGGTACCATCAATATTGGTGGCCCCGGGGGCGGCAATGTTGGGCCAACGATCATCTCTACGGCACAGCTGCCAAATACGACGACGATCAAGACGATCACTGCTGGAATGGGACATGGAGTGCCGGGTCTGTCTCAGGTGCATCATCAGGTTCAGCACCAGCAGCAACAGTCACATCAGCAGCAACACCAACATCCGCATCAAACGCAATCAGTAGGTGCCACCCAAACACAAACCTTAGTTATTAAATCCAATCACCACGCTGTCACCCTACCGGCGGGTCTAGTATCAAGTGCACCAGCAGGAATCGTAACAATGACCAAGACCATCAATCAGGTATCCAACATCAAGCTAAACTCCATCGTACTATTCGTAGCGAGGCGAAGATTGTGCCAAATTTTAGTGCCATCGATTCGCATCTCTCTGCCTGCGTCCACTGGTTACTCCTGTTCTGTTCTTCCACACACTGACACCTCCCCAAAAACCCACTTCACTATCCACACTCTGTTTCCACTGTGTTTCCATTAGATCACGATTAGCGTGTCCTACAAATCTCTAAAATTCATTTAATTCAAGTTGTATAGCTATTAAAGCGAACTCTCGATATAGTGAACTGCTCGATAGTGATTAAAAGCAATTTGATGCGAAATTTGTGAAACTGCGTTAAGTAGACGCTTGTGATCAGTGAAAGCAATTTGTTATTACTTTAATTTGTTCACTGTATTGTGTGTTCACTTTCTATGGATGCTTAGCATCGTTTTATACTTTGCATTCTTCGATTTATTAGAAATCTCTTTCTATTCAAACCCTATTATTTTATTAAATGAAATTTCACTACGATTCCATTTATCCTGCTATGCACTTTATGCTTTTTGTAAAAACCTATTAGTTGTTTTAAGTTTCACTTTTTGATCGAAATGCTTAAAAAAAACGGTCGCTTTTATGTAGTTTATCTTGTAGACGATCTTTAAGTTGGTCAAAAATACGACCTATTTTCATTCCATCGTTTATTTTTTAATTAGAAAATAATATCCATTTGTTTTAAGTATGTATTTTGAAAACACACGTAATTTCCGAGCACATTTGTGATCTGTGAGCTGTGCTGACGTATCAACTGTGACTCCCGAATGGACGTTTTGCGGGAAAACTTTCCTGTTCTGATGCATGTTGTAGTGAAAAAAAAAGAGCTTTATGTTTTCCGCCAAATAGAACTGAGCGATTGAATTAAATAAGATTTGACTAATTATTTGCAATCTTCACAGTCAGGGCAGCCGCTGCTTAATTCCATGCTACCGGCCGGCGTTGTGGTTGGCATGCGTCCGCAGGCGCCGACGCAACAGCAGCCAAAGAATATGCCCGCCAATCCGCTTAGTCGTGTGGTCATCAGCAATTCCCATATGGCTGGCGTTAGGCCACAGAATCCATCGGTAAGTGTGATAAACAAATATATTAAATATACATTTATTAACAAGCAAGTGCGTGCTCTTGAGTTTTGTTGTTGTGGTGGGCTCTTCTTTACTAATCCACAAGGATCCCTAATAAAACAGCACACACATGCACCCCAGAACACACCAACACACACCCAAAACACACACACACACACACATACACCCATACACATACACATGTACATATTTATATATACATGCATTTATCAACGGGTACGCCTTTTGTACTTTGTACTATTTCTCTGTCTATTCTCTCTTTCTCTATTTTAGATTACTTTAGGCACACTTAATACAGGACAAACGCCTGCACTGTTAGTGAAAACGGATAATGGATTTCAGTTGTTGCGCGTGGGCACGGCCTCATCGTCGGGCCCGCCATCGATGACACAGACCATATCTAACACCAGCAACAACAACAATAACAACACCACAACAACAACCACAAATCATCCCATTACCACACAGATACGTCTGCAAACTGTGCCGGCTGCAGCTGTAAGTAGATATCATGGCCAATCGTCATCCCAACAGCAACAACAACAGCAACAGCAGCAACAATCGCAGCTGCAGCAACAACAGCAGCAACAGCATCAAACAACAACACAAGCATCCTCACAAGCTACAACTGCCAGCACTAGCATTGCACTACGCAAAACGATTGTCCGTACATCATCCACAATCCTCCCATCCAGCAATAATAATAATATTAATAACTCCATCACCAACACCACCACCACAACCACTACCAACAACAACAATAAACCCGCTACTAACCTGCAACATCAGCAGCAGCAACAGCAGAAGCTACAGCTACAACTGAAGCACCAGCAACAGGCACAACAGCAACATAAGCAACAGCAGCAGCAACAGGCCTCTGTGAGCGCCAGCAGCGCAGCCGCCGCGGCTGCCGCAGCTGCTGCAGCAAATGTCGCGGCCACAATTAAGATCAAGCAAAACGTAAAAATTAAAGATTAACTCTTGTTTAGAAATGGAAATTCGCATAATATCCAATAATTTTCAATATTTGCTTATCTTATTATATACATATATATATATTCTCTTAATCGCCTCTCTCTTTGTCTGTTTATGCATTTGATCTATATTTTTTTTTTAAAGCTACGCTTCAGTTTCGATTTTGTTTAGACTTTCGACTTGACTGCGAGCAATCGACCAAGTCCGCCCAAGATTTTTTCAATTTTCATTTCCACATATATGTATATGTATGTATAAATATATATATAATTGTACTTTTGCTCAGTTTTGCATGCTGCGTTGTAACTGTCTGTGTATTTGACTTGACGTATCCTTTTCATTTAGTTTTATGCTGCCAAAAAAGACGCGTTGCTGTTCGTTATTTTTAAGAAACCATCAAAACCTCATCCAACTCTATTTTAACATCTAAGCATCTTTATGAACGAGGCTAACGCAAAGGTTATTCGGGCTCCCCAAAGACGTGTGTGTTTGGCAACTTTTCTTTTGCTTTTTTTTTTTTTCATCCTAACTTTTCATTATATTGTAAATCGTGCAACTCATCCACACACACAATCACACACTTACTAATTGGGAGCCCGTTACTTTTAACGCGCCTTTATAAGCATCATTAACTTTATTCTTGTTTGAACTTTTCGCTTATAGCTCCTAATTTGCACTGACTGCACACAGTTTCTTTGCATACATCTGATTTCCTAATCTATAATGTTTGTTTTGACCACAGTCGATGACCAACACCACCGCCTCTAGCAACATCATTGTCAACTCGGTGGCCAGCAGCAACGCTCATAGTTATAGCACCTCTTCACAACCGCCGCATTTGGCGCAACTGCAACAGCAAGCGCCGCATTTGCCGCAGGTAACGCAAATCCAAACGATACCAGCACAAGGGCAACCGCATTCACAGGCAAACCATGTGCAAGTCTCAGCGGCAGCAGCTACTGTGGCGGCGGCGAATGCGAATGCAACAACAACGACGACGGCTGCGCAGGGCAATACCAAAGAAAAGTGTCGCAAGTTTTTAGCCAATTTAATTGAATTGTCGACACGCGAACCGAAGCCGGTGGAGAAAAATGTGCGCACGCTAATTCAGGAGCTTGTCAATGCGAATGTGGAGCCCGAGGAGTTTTGTGATCGCCTGGAGCGTTTGCTCAACGCCAGTCCGCAGCCGTGTCTCATTGGGTTTCTCAAGGTAAGCAGTTCGCGTTGATATCGCTCTCTTTCTATGATTACTAATGGTCGTCTTACAACCTACAGAAAAGTTTGCCACTGCTGCGCCAGGCGCTGTACACTAAGGAGCTGATCATTGAGGGAATAAAACCGCCACCGCAGCATGTGCTGGGTTTGGCTGGACTGCCACAACAGCTGCCAGTAAGTGTTATGAAATATCTCATAAAATGTATCAAAATTTAAATGTTTTCACATTTTATTTGTTGTAGAAAATTCAAGCGCAAATCCGTCCAATTGGTCTAAGCCAGACGACGACTATTGGACAGACGCAAGTGCGAATGATAACACCAAATGCATTGGGTGTGTCTAGGCCGACAATTGGACACACGACGATATCAAAGCAGCCGCCAAACATTCGATTGCCCACGGCGCCGCGTCTAGCGGTACGCGGTCAAATGCCTTCTCTACCAATGTCCGCGCCGGCGGTAAGTTAAAAAAACCACAGAATTTCCTTAAGCAGATATTCATTATTTGTTTATTTTGGTCACATAGAACTTTGTGCAAATTCGCGGTCCGCCCAACGCACAGCTGCAGCGCACGGGATCGGTTCAAATACGTGCTACGACCCGTCCGCCAAACAGTACGCCCACGAACAAAGTCACTGCCGTAAAAGTTGGCCAGACGCAGATCAAGGCCATAACGCCCAGTTTACATCCGCCCTCGCTGGCGGCCATATCATCAAACAGCGGACCACCGCCGACGCCGACGTTATCGGTGCTGTCGACGATAAACTCGGCATCAACAACATCTTTGCCGGTGCCATCGTTGCCCACAGTTCATCTGCCGCCGGAGGCGTTACGTGCACGAGAACAGATGCAGAATTCGCTGCATCACAATAATAACAATCACTTTGAGCCTAAACTAACTGAGATTAGGACACCACAGATGCAGCACATTGAACGCATCAATCCCTCGCTGACGCCCATTTCGGCAAAAACGATGCCGCGCGGTGCGATGCCTATGCCCAACAAATCGGCAAGTAAAAAGAAAAGGGATGCGCTCGATGGCAAGGACGAGAAGGCGAACAGTGGTAGTGGGATGGCAGGTTCGACTGCAGCGGCGGCAGCCAACTCATTTTTCCAACAAAGCTCCATGTCATCGTCAATATATGGCGATGATGATATCAACGATGTGGCCGCCATGGGCGGTGTTAATCTGGCTGAAGAATCGCAGCGCATTCTAGGCTGTACTGAGAACATTGGCACACAGATAAGATCCTGCAAGGACGAGGTGTTTCTCAATATGCCAGCGTTGCAGGCGCGAATACGCACGATAACAGCGGAGCGTGGCCTTGACGAACCTTCACAGGATGTGGCAGTTCTTATATCGCATGCCTGCCAAGAGCGGCTCAAGAACATTGTGGAGAAGTTGGCTGTGATAGCGGAGCACCGCATTGATGTCATCAAAGTGCGTTGTAGCTCCCAATTCTAATAGTAGAATAATCTTTAAATGTAAATTCTGTATCTTAATAGTTGGATCCACGTTATGAGGCCGCGAAAGATGTGCGGGGTCAAATCAAGTTTCTGGAGGAGTTGGACAAGGCTGAGCAGAAGCGACACGAAGAACTGGAGCGAGAGATGCTGCTGCGAGCGGCCAAGTCCAGAACGAGAGTCGAAGATCCCGAACAGGCAAAAATGAAAGCGAGGGTAAATAAAGAACAATTGTTCATATATCTTAAAATCATTTCTTAAACATGTTGCATTCCACATTAGGCAAAAGAAATGCAGCGTGCAGAAATGGAGGAGCTGCGTCAGCGAGATGCTAATTTAACAGCACTGAAGGCAATTGGACCACGGAAAAAACCTAAACTGGATAGCGATGCTGCCAGTGCGGGCGTGGTGAGTATCATTAGCTTACCAGCGACCAATCGATCGCATACTCATCACTCGCATCTGCTCTCCTCCACTAACAGAGTTCCAGTGGCGGTGGCCCGCTAAGCAATACTGGCTCAACAACAACAACGTTAAGGCCGCGCATCAAGCGAGTCAATTTGCGGGATATGCTCTTCTTTATGGAGCAGGAGCGCGAGTTTTGT
Source organism: Scaptomyza parva (assembly GCA_035044645.1). NCBI lineage: Eukaryota > Metazoa > Arthropoda > Insecta > Diptera > Drosophilidae > Scaptomyza > Scaptomyza parva. The sequence goes on along the minus strand of JAWNNT010000065.1, from coordinate 7,890,958 downwards.
CGCAGCACGATGCTGTTCACTAATTACCTCAAGTGATCGCTGCTGGCGCCGCTGTTGTTTACATACACCTACGCATCGATGTATATGGCATTCGCCTCTACTCTTGCTCCTGCTCCAGCTGTCTTTGTTCTATCAGCGCCTAGCAGCTGCGTTTATTAATTTGCAATATTATTTAGCTGTCAAATTTAAACTGCGTCGTCCCTTTGTTGTTTTAGTTAGGCGCCCTATTTAAATAACGTATGCGTAGGAATAACAACTAATTAAAATCTATTATTAAAATCTTATTTACAAATCGTTTTCCAATTTAATAGCCAGCAAACACTTAAACCAAACCAATCCAAAAAACAAAAGAAAAAGTAACCAACATCAACAACAATCAACAAAAAACACACAGTAGCAAAGAATAACACAACAATTCAACGTGCAGTCAGCTAGCGTTTGATTTTGTAATTTTAAACATAATGAATTGCATTAATTGCATTGACGGCCTTATCTAAACGATATAAACATATAAATATTATGATTAAATTGTGTAGCTTAGTTTGTTAAACGAATTCGCGAGTAAATTCTAGGTTTAAGTTAGCGTGCGGAGTTCAAGTAGTGGATCATAACATGGTTTTTAAAACCATCATCGTAAGCAGAAAAGTAACAGAAAAAAATATATTTAAAAAACAAAAACAAAGGAGAGAAATTATCCACATATTATGCATACATTGAACTAGTTGTAGTTGTTTAAAGAAATTGATGTAATTTTAATTAGCTTATGTATAAAACAATTAACAGAAACAGAAACAAAAACCACAAACACAAAAGATAACAAAACAAAATACACATGTAAAAAGTTGAGTATAAGTTTTTTCTATAGTTTAACTAGGTAAACGCAACGTAATTAACAAATTTACGGTAAAGAACTAAAACCCGATCGTAGTTTTTAGGCACTAAATTATGATTTTTCTTTTAGTGACGCGTAATTCAACCAAGTCGATTAATCCAATGCAGATTCAAATGTTCCATCGATTTTTTTATGAACATTTGCACCAGCAACAAAATAGTTAAATTTTTTTACACAAGCATAAAAAGTAAAATTAATAAAAACACAAAATTGTAAAATATATTGAAATAAATTTGACTCTACGCATTACAAATTTTATTTAAACTCTGTGTGTGTTCGATATATAAATTCGCAATATGATCGTGAACAAAATCCGAAATCCATAAAAAGCGCATAGTTTATTAGACATATAACTGAATATATTATACACATCTATAAATATATGCATACATATTATGTTTTACAATTAATAAATAAAACAAAAAACAAAAAAAAACCTATTGTATGTACAATTTAAGTTTAAAATGAGAAAAAGCAAAACAAACAAAACACAAAAAAAAAAGAATAAAACAAAATTCAGAAAAACTACAAAACAACTTTACGAAAATTAATAATTTTTGGTGTTGAGCATGTGTGTAACGGTATCTCAGTTAATTAGCTAGTTAATTCATTAAATTGTATGTAGTTGAATTTAATAATTTTTTTATTGCTATTTTTTATAATCACTTTATTATTATATTAGTTATTATTATTATTATTAACACATAAATAAAACCAAATGTACATTTGGACCCAAATTATTTGCCAATTGTTAGCTGCCAATGTCATTTTAATTTTCAGTTCATAAAGTTAAGCGCGATAAATATGCTAAAAAAAATGCTTTCGTTTACATCTCTCACTATATATATAAATCATTCTATAGTATTTTTGGTTTTGTTTTGCCATTAACTTTATTATTGTTTCGTTCATTATTATCAACATTTGCAATTACGTACTGTGACGGCTAATTAGTTAGTTAGTGTATGTGTCTAGGTGTTTGGTGTTTGACTAAATTCTATGAATTTTAAGCTTAGTTAGTAACTACGCCCCCGATGCGGCGGCGCCCTCTATTTCATCTGCTCTGGCATACTGCAAGTATTCCTTGATATCATAGCCAAACAGATCAAAGTCATATCTGCAAAAAGCAACAAGAACTTAATGATAGCGATTGTTTTCGTTCGCTTTTGATTCACTTACTGATAGTAATCGTATAGCTCCATCATCTCCTGCCTGGTGAGCTGGGAATAGAACTGCTGTTGCAGCTCCTGTGTCTTTCTGCCTCCTTTGCCCATGTTGCGCCACACGGGCGCTATCACACGCTGGAGGCCAGTCTTTTCAATTAGATATAGTTGATCCTCTGCCAGCGATTCGAACTTCAATATCATATCGAATCGTATCAGGCAGGGTGTACAAAACGATGTGGCCGAAACAAAGTGCATGTCTATAAAGTTGCCTCGTTTCACCTGATCCAACAGCCAGTGCACAAACTCGGGAAACGAAGGATATTTTGTATTGCTAGCTCGCGAAATCAGCTTGGGCTGCCAATGATTTAATAAGTTAACAGATCTTTTAGCAGGGCACAAATCAAATCTTACCCTCTTGCGATAGCTGCGTACAATGCTGCGACCAAGTTTGTCGTGAAAGGAATAGGGTAGCGCAAATACGATCTTATCTCTATAAGCGCTTAACAGTCTCTCAAAGGGATTTCTAGCTATGATAAACGTAATTGAATCATTTTGTGCTTCACGCAACTGAAAAAAATAAATAAAAAAAACCGATTAGTATTCTTATATATATTTTTTTATTTGTTCGGTTTTACCTCTTGCAGTGTTACGCGTGGATATCGCTCTCTGGCCAAATTGAGCAGTATCTTTTTGGTCTTAAGCAAATAGTTTGGCGTGTAACCGGCCAGAACATTAAAATTGAACATCCAGGATGAGGAGGCAGCCTTAAAGACATTGCACCTACAATAGACATCCCACATACAGTTAAAAGTTTAACTAGGAACATTCCTTTAGTAGTTCACAGCTGTCTTACCATATAATATGATATTTTTTATTAACCAAGAACTCCCAAGTGTTGGGCGTGTGCCAAGAATCCTGACCTGCAGTAATCATGTTAAAAGCCATCTGACTAACAAATCAGTTAAAAGCTTTCTCTTACCCAACACATCCAGTCCGAACTCCGAGCACTTGTCCTTCAGTCTATTGAGACGCGCCTCCATGCGCTGTGCCCAAGACAGATAGATAGAGAGATTCAAGATAAAACATATATTAAATACTACTTAGCACTAAAAGCACCTACCACAGACATATCCTGCATTTCATCCGTTGAAAGCGTTTGTACCGCATAATCGGGTATGAGGGAGAGTCCTGTTTCATTGTTAATCTGTTTGGAATAGAGTTGCGGGGAAAATGTTGTTAATGTGCCATCAAGCAGGAGCAGGGGAAGAACTGGTAAACAGCACTTAATGACTATTCAAGCAAATTTTTTTCTCTCTGTTCGTTGTTGCTGTCGAAGAAAGAACCCAGATGTTATGCCAAGCCCAAACAACTGCCAATCATATCATTTATTTCGGGGTATGAGGCGAAATGAATTTCAATTCTTGCGCGCATTTTTAATGTACCCATCAAATTGTGTTTGTGTGTGTGTGTGTTTTTGTTTTGTGTTTACATTGTTTGATCATTAACTATGAATGTGTTGTGTATTTGTTAGATATTTACTTTATCAACATAGCGCCACTTATTCTTAGTCTTGCCCGTTGCGACCACAGTTAGCTCCTTGTTTTTGTTTTTGTTCAACAGCAGCACAGGGTAACGAAAGTTTTGTCCCGCTGACAGCGCTTGTGGCTGCCTCTGTTGTTGCTGCTTTGACTGTTGTTGTTGCTGCTGCTGCAGATGCGACTCTTGTTGCTGAAGCTCTTGTGTATTAAAGGCCTAAAAAAGCATTGTTGCATTTATTCTAAGAGTAGTTTAGACAGATGGGTTTTTAGTTGGGTTAACAATGCAAAACATGACACGTGGCGTATGCGTAATATACAAGCGTTTCATATATGATTTATATAAGCTCAGCAATAAGCGGACTTTCCACTGGGAGTCAACAACTGACTCATGCCGCTGGCATGCCAATGTCAAGGTAGCCCCCAATTAAAATCTCTGTCTCGGCGACACCACTGTCAACTGTTATCATTATAAATCTAGATGATTGTTTAGCGGATAGACAAATGTACAGCTCGTGTTATGATACCCCCGAGTTAAAAGCATAAGGGGTGTATATTGTGACAGTGAACAGTGTGATTAGTATATAGCTAAAGACTAGTTTGATTAGAATAAGTTCAAGCTGCACATGCATATCTACAATATAATATGTTTTTATATATTTATTGTTACTATAGTATTATGGTTATGTGATTTTTTGCTAACATAGTCTACTTTTAAGCGCAACTAACTTAAGCATAAGCTATTTTCTTGGGATACAAGGTATCCGGCTAGTTCATCAGAACAACCGATTACAGCATTTCATTTGAAATATATTATTTTCGCATCGAAAGTGGCGCTATGTGCATGACGTGAACTGTGGGTGGTTAATAGTATGTGTACTATGTGTGTTCGTATAATAGGGGAGAGAGATGTTAGATGTGGGCGGTGTATCACTTTAAACAACACTCGGTAGCGTGTGTGTGATTCTCTCTCTGTATGGATGTGTGTGTGTGAAGAGTAGGTGTGTTACGTGTTTTAGACGCTGTGCTTAATTATGGTTATGTGGAGCACAACACGGCGTATGCGTGCTTTTATTTTGTTGTATCTTGTTTTTTTGTGGCATTTGGTTAGCTGCTTAAGCATTAAGTCATTTAAATAATGTAACACACACAAACATTAATTTTTCACATTGATTGCGTTTCTTTTTTTTTCGCATTCTGTTGTTTTCAACCATCGATTTTCCGGCCTCTGACATATCCTGGCCTGGCCTGGGCTGGCCTGGCCTAGTAGTCGGGCTATTTACTCCCCACCAAGGCAATTAAATTGAGCTTAAGCGAAAGTATTGTTCTGCAATGCGATTGGCCTCAAGGTCGCCCACGTTGCACTTGATGGTGGCCAGGGAAACAGAAGGGGGAAAAAGCACAGTGACTTTCGAGTGGGTCGTTTAATAGGGGGCGTGGCATACACATGTATGTGCCACATTCAATTGTACTTTGGCATATGCGAAAAATAAATTCTAACCGCAGCAGATATTGAGCTAATTTCGCATTCATTTGCACATTTTACAATTGTTGTTCGCATCGCTTAAAAGGTGCAACGAGGTGCTAAGAACTTTGATAAATAAACACAAGCGAAGCACGTTCATGTCGAAAATCGAGAATTTGAAATATCAAGCAATTGAGAATTATTGCGTATACATATTACGTATCTAAATATGGCATCTATAAGTGTATCTATAACTGAATCGTAAATATTATGAATTTGTATATTTTGAATGCCCTTCAAAAAGCTAAAAGTGTTATAAAAACTATAAGGCAGATGCTCCATTAATATAAACAAGTTGATTAGGTTATGAAATTATGAATAGTTAGAATTAAAGTTATTTTTGTTTTGGCCAACACAAAGCACTTCTGACGCTTTTGTCGCTTTTGTGTATGCATTAGGTGAAAACAATTAACTCATTGTTTTCTATTGAAATGTTATATATATATATATATATCTGTAGATGTGGGTTGGAGCGGTTAGACCTGCATACTGCGTTTGGTAACGCCCAATCGATATGAGGGCAATTTGCTTGTTGTCAGGGGCAGCCCCAACCGCAAACATTTATACGTTTACTTACTATATATGCACTATATATATATGAATATATGTATATATCTGTACAGATGAATATGTTTGCAGGGCACTTAGAAGCCAAGAACAAGAACTAACAACTACAAAGCTACTTATGTCCTTGGCCAAACACACTCACACAGACAGAGACAGACAAAGCATACCATCTGTGTAATCACAAACACACACACACACACACATATGTATACTTACACTTACCTCGAATCCCTTAATCTTCTGCAGCTGCTCATTCCATACCAGATAGATGAGCGATAGGGGCAGCAAAAGTAGCGATAATGCCGTAAAGATGAGCAAATATCGCCGAACGCGACAATTTGCGTAGCTCTTGTTCAATTTCATTTAAACACAAGGCCAAATGCATAGGAACTGTTTCCTTTCTCTTCTTCTTTTTTTTTTTGGTTTTTTTAGTTTTGCTTGACATTCATCTTAATAATATATATATATATATGTGTATATTGTATTTATTTATTTTTGATATATTTCCCTTTGCTATTTATGTTCACGCGGTACAACATAATCGTGTCTTCTGGTTTTCCTGTTTCTTTCTTTTTGATTTGTTGTTTCACTTTTCTTGGTTTCTTTGCAGCTACGCGGCAAATTTTGCGTGCAGTTGGCGACAGTTTTTGTTGTTGTAGTTGTTGTTGTTGTGTGTTTAGCTATATTTAGTTGATGTGCTATATATATATATGTGTGTGTGTATTGAAGAAAAAGGCGAAATACAGAAATAAACATATAATAGGGTTAAGTACTAAACTCTCATGTAATTTCCTCTCGCAGCATACTGATGAACTACACACATATACTTATACGACTTGTGCAAAAAATTGTGAAAATGAAAATTGTGTCACTGCAACAAATACAGCAACAACAATTGAAATTTGGGTGGGCTCATCTACACTTTCTTTTATATTTGGGGGTTGCTTCACAGCTGCTGTTGCTGCTGCTGCTTCTGCTGCATGGAGTCAAGATGTCAATTATTGATTTTTACGACTTTGTTTAAGTGCGGGAGGGAGTTCGTTTTTGTTGGTTTTGAAGCAGCGGCAGGTGCACAATGCCGTGCCTTGGCTTGGCTTGGATTGCCTTGCCTTGCCTCTTTTAGTGGTCGTTCGCACTGGAGCTTAATTTGTTTATATAGCTAATTCAAGAGCAAATACAAATAACAAATATAATTTAATTGGCGCGAGCGTCTTTGCAATATTCTTTTTAGGCAATGGTCCAAGTTTGGTACGATATTTATATAAAATTCATTCGAATTGGCGCACGACACACGAACACACCTTACACACACACACAAACACACACTTAAATGCAATCACAGGCACGCAAACAAAACAAACGAAACGGCGCACGCGGCGTATACGTAATGCTATCAATTGCTAACGCGACAGTTGTTACTATTTTATTGTTGTTGCCGTTTGCCATTCGATTGTTTGCCAATTGAAAGACGCTCAATCAATATCAATTGAAGCAGCAAACTGTGATTTAGTATGCGAGACTAGCAAAGTAAACCTCTCCATATATTTAACTAAACAGTGCAAAACACTCGGCAATTGCTGGGCGTGCGAAAGTTTAGCACGCTACGAGTCGAGCGACAGGACAGGGTGGCGGGGCAACCAACAAACATAACACACAGCCCGTAGTACACACAGAAAACACAAACCGTTCCGAGCGACGCACATTTCACGAATGAATTCAAATGCAAAATGATCACATGTGCTGGCCACTCTGTATTGGCATCTCTCTGCCTCCCACTTCGGCCCCACTCAGCTCTCTCTGTCTCTCATTCTCTTTCTTTGACTATCCGGACGAATTCGACGATTGTCAGTTTCAGTTTGAAATTGTTTGTTGTTTTTGCGCCGGCGTCGCCACAATGAAGCTCTTGTTGCTGCTGTTCTTTTGAAAAGAGCTCACAAGCATGGGGAAGTAAAGGTGCCGGGGGCAATGGTTCTGAGTCTGTGCTTTTGATTTGTTTATTGGCGAGCAAAGAGCTAAGTTCATTTTTTATACGCTGCCATAGGGCAAACAACATTGTTTATGGCAGAGCATAAGGCAAGGCCGGCAAGAGCATAACACAGACAATCAGTGCGCAGAGAGAATGAGAGCGAAAGAGACCGAAAGAAGAGCCAGGCAATGTTTAGGGTTGCTTAGAAATGCAGAGGGTTGCTTATGAAGTTGACTTGGCAACGAATAATTTACATAATGCCCTTACTTTATTAAATAACAACTTCGATTTGAGTTAATAAACATTGTTTAGTACAACAATTATATAAAAATAGTTTATCCTATATTTGTACTAATTTTGCATTGTTCTGACAACCTTTAACTTCAAATATGACCACAGCATATATAAAGTTATTTAAGAAATTTCACTTGGTGATAATTTGAGGTAAATATTGAATATCTTGGGCTAAATGCGTTTGTGAATCTCATTTTTGTGTCAAACTCAGTACTGTATCAGGGAATGTACATTGCAGTCGAGCTTCTTACGTCCTTCCAATCCCAGCAGCTCCATAATGACCAAACTTTCCAGCACTACGCCGCCCACTTTGCGAACGAGTGCTGTGGCAGCTAACAATGAACCGCCTGTGGCTAAAAGATCATCCACAATGACCACCTTTTGGCCGGGCTGAATGGCTGTGCGTTGCAGCTCAAATGTGTCCTACAAAGAATGATTGATTCAGTAAATACATGTATAGTAAAAGTTTGTTACTCACGGAACCGTATTCCAGTTGATATTCCACGGCGACCAATTCGCCAGCCAGTTTGCCCTTCTTGCGTATGGGGGCACAGCCAATGCCCAGTTCGGTGGCCAGCAGCATGTTGAAGAGGAAGCCACGCGAATCCAGACCCACTATCAGCTCCACATCTGGATAAGCGGTGCGTATGTGCTGCACCAGCAAATCTCGCAAATAAACACATGCTTTGCCATCGGTTAGAGCACCAAATATGTCACTAATAAACAATTTGTGATAAGAGAGCAGAAACATTAATGAGCAATTGATAAGGCGTCTAATGTGTGTCGTAAAAAGTACACATGTTGTTTCAGTATGAAATTTTAGCTTACTGATAAGGCTAACTGACCCACCGGAAAACAATGCCCTTTTTGGGAAAGTCCACGTATTCGCCAATCTTTGACTTGACATATTCCAGTTTATCTGCAGCACTTAGTTCGCTCATATTTCTTTTTTGATTTTTGTATCTTTTTGTTCTTGATAAATGCACGGAACTTACGAATTTTTAAAATGTTTTTTAAGATTAAACAGGTAATACGTGAGCTTCACGTTTTACTTTCTTAGCTACTGACTCTTTATGGTCGTTTTGCAACAGCTGATAAACTTGCTGCCATTCAGCTGTGCAAGCTATCTGCTAGTGGTGAGAACAAGCAGGGTTGCTTTAGCGATAAGCTTTTGTATAAGTTGGCGGCAAGTTTGAACGTTATATATGTGTTTAAAAGCAAAGAATGTTTGAACAAATGAAAAATTGCCGCATTAATGTTTACCTAAACAAACATTCTGATTTTCCCAGGCTATTCTTTATCCAGGAAATTCCTAAACAAAGAAAGGAAATCATGACAATGTGCAGGCATTTGCCAACATCCTGCAGGTAGACGAACAGTCACATGTTTTTCCCTCTCTCAATGCACACACTCTGGCAGAAAAGTGATAATTGGAGAAATTTTAACAATGCTTCCAAGAAACGCATTCAAGCACATTCAGTACTTCTCTACATGGCATTTATCAGAAGTACAAAAAAGATAATTGAAAAGAAATTCAAACAATTTACATTCCATTTATCTGAGGCGCGCCAACTGTCACGATTGCGCACTCTTTTTAACTCTTCTTGCTCTCTTTTTTCTGGATCTCTCTCCGCTCAGATCGTAGGTAAGTTGAGGTGAGAGCGTGATTGTCTCCCATGCCAAGCGGATCTTAAGACCCGCACCTCAGTTCGGTTTTCAGCGCCAAACGTGACGGTTCGTAGCGCTCGATCTTATTTTGTGATCGTTTTTACGTTTTCAAGTCTTGTATTTTTCGCATGGTATTCGCGACTTTTTAAAATTTATGCACAACGCACGCTTTAACAATAGCAACAATAAAAGTTTTAATATCGTCAAAGCAAAACAAGATATATTCAACCGGTTCTTCAGGCTGATACGATTACTTCGAAATAGAATTGTAAGCCCAACAAAAAAGTTGCTCAACTTAAATTTTTAACGGCAAATGTCAGTTAAAGGCGACAGCAAAAATATAAAAAAAAGTTGCATCGCTTTGGTAGTTTTGACATTAAAACAAACCGCAAGAAACCAGCAACAACAAAGTTCATACAAAATCAAAACGTGAAAACCTACAAGAAAATAAAAACAACAACATCAAAAGTAACATTAGTGCAACAATATATTGCAAGCAACATTCACATTTACACAAATAAACACACATTCACACACACACACGTAGAACACCTTTTAGTGACCATGTTGCTCTGAAGACGTGCGTTTCAAAAACTGCAATAACAACAACAACAACAGCAACTGCAGCCAGAACAGCAACAACAACAACAACAGGCACAGCAAAAACCGCGCTAGCAACGTGAAAAACCAGAAAAGAGGCACAATTTTTATTTCTTATTTTTTTTGTTATCGTTCGAAATGAGCCTCTGCGACTGCGCAGTGGCAGCTCACAATATAGGCGCCCTAAATGCGCCCAAATAGGGGCGACGAATTGAGGAATTAGTACATGTCGACTAAGATAGTATTGGGATTGATGGCACAACCTAGTTTTAGATCATAAATCATACTGACATGCATTTGTTTAGCAAAGACTTAATCCTCTCATACGGGATAATCCATTTCTCCTTTCTTAATCTGCATGAAAACCAACCATAGATTATTATTCAAATGCACCTGGAGCCCAAAACCCGTTTGCCCAGAAATGCGCACCTGTTAAAGGTACGAAAAAAAATTGCTGAAGAATCTCGGTGTGAGTTACTATTATGTACATATGTAGGTTTGTTTGTTTGTTTGTCTGGGGCCCACATAGTTGTCGTTGCCGCTGATGTTGTTGTTGTTGTTGCTAGCTTAGTTGTTGTTGCTTATTTGCCAGCTTGCTGGGCCGTTGGAATGCGCGAATGTTTGCGAACATTAAAATCGTGATCTAATAAATACAAGCATAGTGACAGAGGGAAAAGAGAATTTACAGCACTTTCAACTTGGGCTACCCACATCTTCTTGACTTGGCTTGATTGGAACTTAAACAAACAAATTTATGTTTATGATAACTGACCGCAATATTTCAGTTGCGAATAAAAAAGAAATCGTCTGCCTTAAACACATGCAAACACCGATCGAAAGGGGTGAAATGAAGAAGAAAGAAAACAAAACAGACTAAACGAATGAAGCACAAAAAAAAAGTAATAGCATTCTACAACATTTTATAAGGTCTGGCGAAAAAAGTAAAACAGCTCTTTTGAAGACATTTCCGCATTATTCTGAAACGTTTTTTGTTGCTTTTGGTGGTTGTTGTTTGTTGTTGCGGTTCAGTCTTTTGGAACAAGTTTGGTGATGATGCCAGCAACAAAAAAAAAAAAAAAAGAAACAAAAACAGCAACAACAACATTGTGTAGTAACTATGAGGATGTGTTAATCATACGATTGTCTGCCCCTTTTACAAGCTTCTCCAACTTGTTCAGGGTTCCGCTTAGCTGCTCAGTCCAAAAAGAAATTAACCAGAAACCAAAACAGCAAAAACAATAACATGTTAGGAGATTTAATATCACAAGACCAAAACAAACACGGCTCACAATGCGGAACAACGACGCACATAAGTAGCATTAAAGAGCCAGACTTTTCTTTGCTTTAAACACATTAGCCGAGAAAAGCTGTGAAAAGCTGTTAAAAGCTGCCAAGCTAAAGAGCTAAATGCTAAATGTGAAAATGTATTACAAGCGGGTGCCATCAAAGTCAAGAGCTTGTCTATGTCTTGCCTCCCATCGCTGCACCCCCTGCAGCGCCACCCATTTTCCAGTTAGTTTATGCCTAATGTGAAATTTATGTTTTTATGCTGCGTTTGCGGCTCTTTCAAAGTAGAAAGTCCATATGGGCGCTGGTATGGTGCTGTGGTAGCTGACCACTTGCTGCTTGAAGAAAAGAAAGCCGCAAGAGTAAAGCTCAAAAATCAAAGTTGCAGTTGCAATTTACGGTTTACAGTTCTTGCCAACTGTTGCAACACAACACAGTGTTTTGTGCCACGTTTTAGGTACAACATGGTGCGACTTTTTGTCATTACCCAACTGACCTTATTTTATCGCATATGCAAGCACTCACACACACTTACACACACATACGAACATTTACTTATGTAGCTGCTTCTCGATTTGGCATTTCAAGCTTGCGCGCGTTTTGTGCGCGTCTTTTGCCGCGCCAGCATAAAAAAAAAGAAAACCGCTTAGATTGCAATTTTGCAAACATCATTGAAATTCGTTTGGCTGTTGCCGTTGTTATTGGTGTTGAAATCAATGCTGATTTCAGCACGTATATTTATCCAGGTGAAACTTGGTATTTTTTTTTTCATGCTGCCCGCCGGCCGGCAGCAGCAGCAGCAGCAAACACATCAACACATCAGCAACATCAACATCAACAAACAACTCCAACAGCAGCAGCAGCTTTATTGGGCGAACGGATGTAGATTCCACATCTTACCAATCTGGCCATCTCTCACCAGCTAGCCATCTCACCAGCTAGCCAACTCGCCATCTCACCATCTTAGCCATGGCCTTTAATGCTGCGTCATACTAAAACGAGTGCCAGTCAGCTAGCCAGCAATACCAACCAATACCAGTTAGAGTACTCACTGTGCGCCTCAGTGCTTATATGCCTCTTACAGCTTCAAAGTCTCACAATCTCACAGCCTCTATACCGGAGTTGTGGTCACTTTCTTTTCTTTCTTTCTTACATTTCATTTCATTTCATGATCGATGTGAGTACACGAAGAATGCAATGAAGTACAAATGAAATAGCACATACACTGAGCGCAAATATTTGCAAAATACAAAAGAAATAAACAAAGACGTCAGACCATTATAAGCGTGACCTTTAATATTTTCATGGCACACTTTTTTATAAAACTAAAATTCTTCTTTTGCAATAAAGCGCAGCTTAACTGTGCTTTGACCTTTAATCTTCTTGCAAACTGTAGAAAAACAAGGTTTAGTTTATTGACAACAAGTCTTTTGATTTTTAGCCCAACCTTAGATTATAGATTAGATTATATATAAATTATGTTTACTCTTCAAGTCAAACTTATCCAAGTTTTGTACTCAGTGTATGGTATATTGGGTGGCTCTTGTCTAGTCGAGACAGCAACCAGTTGATTAACTATTGCAATTTGCAATTACAGCACCAGAACCTGGTACTTAGACATATACTTATATATGTATATGTGTATATTCACGTTCAGTTTTCATTTAAATTATACGCTGATCGGTCACAGGAAACTATGATTTGTCTGCGGTGTGTCTCGACATGGCCCACTCCATAGACAAAATTGGCCAACAACTGCAGATGCAAGCAGACTCGTTTTGTCAGCCTGTTCGAAGGCGCTACGTGAGTCAGAGTTGGTTAGAAATGCAGACAACGAATTGCACTCAAATTTTCAATTCATTGTTATTATTGGTTTGCTTTTGTATTTTTCTATTTTTTTGGTATTTTGACCAGACGCCTATTGTTAACTCTCGTGGCTCAACTTTCAATGGTTAGGTGCTTAGAGTTGGTCATTATTATGTTTCTATGTTATTGTGCTTGCGTTCTTGAAGTTGTTTCTCCTTGACTTGCTTGCTCTTTCTCTCCCTTTTACTTATTAGCATTATTATGATAATTGATTTTGTTGCTTGTACTTCTTCCACTTTGATTGTGGTGCGTTTTCTTTTTGGACTTAATTGAGTGTCATTTAGTTTTTGTTTTGTTTGGACTTTCATTGTTTGCTTTTATTTAGTTGAATCAACGAGTCGAGTTTTGGGTTTTTGGTTTTTTAGTTTTTCGTTAACAAAGCCAGATACACTTTTTCTTTTCTATCTTGTTTCCGCCCCAAAAAATAAAACAAAAGATAGAAAGACACAAAAAAGAAACACTAAATTACGCATACGCAATGCTGTCGGTGGGATCTTGAGATCGTGACAAGACAATGCATTGAAAACTCACTTGCATTTTTTATTTCAGTCTTTTATTTTAAGGTTTCTTTAATATATTTTTGGAATTTTTTGTTTAAGGTAGCTTCAAAACGAATCAAGCAGAAATTTACCACACTTTCAAAACGAAACGAAACGAAACGGAAAAAAAACATGTTTATTGATAGGCAACCAGCACCAAGCCTGTTGCTCAGTTTGGCATTTGGCCATTCGCAACTTTATGCCATGAATCACAGTTAAAATTAGACAGTCTACAGATTCGAATAGTCTCTCTCTCTTCCGCTTGTAAGGTTATTATAATTTTTTTTTACACTTTTGCATAACTTTTTGTTGTGGTCTTTCTTTTGACATATGGTTTTTCGACTAGCTTATCATTAGCGCCCATAGAATTGGCTATTGGTGAAAATTAAGCAATACCCCTAAAACAATTATCTTTCATATTTACATAAGTCAAAAAGCAATTTGTGAGCGGTTAGCCAAAATATACAGCGTTTAGCTTTCAAAATTGCCCAAATATTTCATTTGATTGAAGTGAAGGGGAAAAATGTTATCAAATCGTTAATAATATGGAAATGTTATGTGAGTGGAAAAACAGAAATAAAAACTACGGAAAAGGTTTCATAACAAAAAAAATGATTTATTTCGTACGATTTTGTGCAAACGCAATTCGTTGACATTGTTTCATATTTAGAGCTCGTCAAATTTCAAGCTCCAAATATTTTTTTCTTTAAGCCCTGAGCTTCTTCCAATAACAAACGAGGTCAGTAAACTAAAATCCGCCCAATTTAATAAGATTACAACCCAAATACAAATATCTACACAAAAGCAAATAGTACAACATGACGAACACAAAATATAACACAACCATTGTTGTTTCTCTTTGCTCTGTTGATTTATTAAACTTTTTTTTCTTACTTATTTGTTATTTAAGCGTGCTTAACGCCTTAACAGCCAACAATAAACAAACACTGACCAAATCGCTGTTGCTGCTGCCACTTCATACCTGAAAAAGACCATAAAAACTCACGCAATGGGCACCAAAATCGAATATGTCGATACGACGCATCTATACGCTTCCAAATATATACGCAACTCCAAAGCAATTGGCGTTCTTTGGGCCATATTCACAATATGCTATGCAATCATTGGCATTGTGGCATTTGTAACACCAGGTGAGTTTGGAATTTTGATTTTAGTTTAATATCTAAAAGTGTTTTACCGGATAAAACTTTTCATTGTCATAACTTGTTCAAAACTTTTGAAGAATATTAGACAAACTAACCAAGAAACCTAAAGACTCTCTGGTTTTCGAAAGCATTGAACTTTCTCATTATCTTAACCTTCTTAGTTCTGGTTAGGCAACTAATTTCATACTAATATGATATTTATGTTAAATTCTATACCTTTTGTGTTCGGTGAACATAACTTAGCCCCCGAGCTACTACAATAAACATATCAACCAATCTTTAAATATCTATCTTAATCTTTGTTTAACCCAATTTGTTTTTTTGCAGAATGGATTGGTGATCCAGATAGCGATAGTGCTGGTCGCTTGGGTCTTTGGCAGCAATGTCAACGCGATGAGATCTTCAACAATTGCCAACGTCAATGGGAAAACATTTTTGCAGTGCCAACGTTTTCATTTCAGGTGCGTTTATATCTTGAAAGAGATTAACAAAAAAATTTCCATTTCAACTTTTAACTGTTTTTTTGTCATTTTTGCAGTTGGCCACATTCTTTATGGTTGCGTCTGTTGGTTTGGCCTTGCTGACCATATTCTTTTTGGTCTGTTTGCTGTTCATGAAGTCGACGCGAGTTTTTCACATTTGTGGCTGGATGCAAATTATATCAGGTGTGTGAAGAAAGACAGACCAGACCAGACGAGACCAGATCAGACCAGACCAGTTAATAATAATTGCCAGTTTCTAGTTACAATTGCTGCTGACTTTGGCGGAAGTTGCATTTGTGTTATATGATATTGAAATTCAAACTTGTTGCATTGAGCACGTTCTCAAGTCTGTTTTGCAATCTTATTACAAAATTCCCAACAATCGAATTCTTTTGCTGTTCAATCAGCATTTGTCACGTATTTCAAAGCATATTTCTTATCAAAATGTTTGTTGTTTTCCAGCTCTTTGTATGATTGTTGCTTGTGCTGCATTTCCCTTTGGCTGGAACTCGGATGATTTCCGGAAGATTTGTGGCCCAGAGGCGAATCGGTTTGAACTGGGTTTATGCAGCATTCGTTGGGCTTATCCATTGGCCATTATTGGCTGTGTGGATGGCGTCGTTTTGGCCACATTGGCGTTTATTTTGGCCACGCGACATGTGCGACTGCAACCGGATCCAATTTATCAAAATTCGCTCTACAAAGGTAAGTTCGAACTCAATTAAGAAAGATAAAAATTGCTTATCGCTTACTCTTTCTGTAGGTGAAATTAATAATGCGTATCTGACAGATGCGATCAGCTTGGCGGGCTCACGCAAATCGAATCCACACCTTACGGGCCTTAATTTGCAGCCCATTTTGCTGGTGGCGCCACCCAATGAGGACAGCATTTCACAGTTTTCGCGCTATCACTGAATACTTTAATGGTTTCCTGCCTCTGATGCAAATTTCAAATTCTTAACGGATAAAACTACAACCAAGCGTAAAGGTGGTTGCATTTGCTAAGCTGAACTCTAACGATTTAAGTCGTGACACAAGCCAACTGTTTTGCTACCTGTACAAAGCTGACATATATGTCATGCAGAGTTTCAGTTGGTACACAAACCTAGCAACTATGCTCGTTCAGTTTTCGTTAAGATTTGAATTTGCTTTTTGGCTGTTACAATTTAAACATTTGTTTTGAATGAAAGTGTGCGAATGCTGGTGTGTGAGTGTATGTGTGTGTTTGTATGTGTGACAGCTCGACTGAATGCTAAGTTTTAACTAATTTAAATATATATAAATATTTTTGTGTATAGCTTGTGCCTAAATTCATATACATATGTGTTTAGTTTGTAAGAAATGAACAACGTTGCCTGTAAATTATATGCCCGTAAATATAAAGAGAACCATAATGTACAGAGAATTATATTGGAACATAAAATGAATGTTTGAATACAACCGCAAGCGTCACCAAACAGCCTCAATTATGCCATCATAATCATCATTATCATCATCATCAAGCTATAAACCATCAAGAGGGTCAGCTACATTTTTTTCTTTCTTTCTCTTTCTGCGCACTTGGACAAACAAAAATCAAATTATGCTCCATATAGCCCCCCCTCCCATTGCCCAACCCCCCTCCGTATACCTTGTGCAACAACAAACAGACGGTGCACATAAAAACCAATAACGGCCAACTTAGCGCCCAATTTGTTTGTCCTATTCTCTCTTATTCTGTGTCTCTCTCTCTCTCTCTCGCTGCTTAACCCACGTCTCAATAACAATTTGGCACATACTTTTCCAATAAAGTATTTACAGAAAACTTTTTCGCCTGCTTTGGCAATTGAAATATATTCCGCGCAAAACGATGAAATCAAATAGAAACCAAAAATAGGAATAAAAATACATACAGTGAGACAGAGACAGGCAGATAGAAAGAAAGAAAGAGAGAGAGACAGATACAGTGCCTGATGTTTCAGTTTGAGTAGTCTGCCAGGCTGGGCACGTTTTAATATTCTTGTATAATTCATAAGCAATTCCATCAACGCTTACAAAAATGCGGCCTAAGTGGCCAAACAGCTGACGCCAAGAGCGCGAAGCTTCCCTCCCTTCCCCTCCCCTCACTCAAATCATGGATTCCCCCCTGTTCGATAGCATTTTATTTACTTCAGCCCCTGCCTCCCCGCCAATACACAAATGTCGCAACATATGGTTGAACGTTTTTGGCCCATTCGAACATGCCAGGCCAACCCTCAAAATGAAGATCTCCTCTCATATCTTTGTGATGTTTTGATGTGCCAATTGTTTTTATTCGATTTGATGGCGAGCTATAAATGAATTTTTAACTTTTCCTGTTCTCCTTGAGGTGGTTGTTGTTGTTGTTGGGGTGGTGGGGTAGGTTGGTGGGTGGCGTTGTTGCAACATATTTTTGTTGGCAAGCTGACGTCGCTTATTAGTTTAGCACTTGGCCAAAAATTTTATGCGTTTCCAAGTGTGAAGATAACACAACTTTTTCATGGCTCATTGATGTGTATGTGTGTGTGTGTGTGTGTATGTGTATGTGTGTGTTTGTGGTTATGTAATTAGAAATGCTGGACATTAGTTGACCTTTGGCATATTACTGTAACGGGCCACGCCCAGTTATTGAATTTCTTGCCACATTTTGTTACATTTTGTTATTTTGTTACAACAAAGTGAAAGGGGGGAGACGGGAATTGAGGGTTGGAAATGAATTGCGCCTTTAAGGTTTTCGTTTAAGTGAAATGTCAGTTGCAGAAATTGAATCGAAAATTGTAAAATTGGTTTTGTATATAAACAATTTTTTTGCCAAATGAAATGAAATGAAAATGCTTTTGTTATAGCTGGCATTCCGCATGCCTTAACCCAGCCCTCCACCCCACTAACCCACATCCCTTCTCCTCTCTGCACCTAAATACCGTTGCTCCTACTGCTGCCTGGCATTTCTTTTTATTTCTTGCTTTGTTTATTTTTTCATTTCTTGACTTTTGAGCACTGAAAAACATCATATTTCTTGCTTGCCTGCCTGCCTGTTTTTTATTTGTTGTGCAAAACAAAAGCATTGCAGGGTTAGCCCCTAGTGGCTGCTCACTCCCCCTCCAATTTACCCCGGTGGCCCACAAGCACTTGTGTACATATAATTTATGGCTCATACGAGTCGTGTGTTTGATGCTGTTGCTGTTGTTTGAGGCCAAAGTCAGCGCAGTTTTGCAGAATTGTGCAAAAGTCAAAACGGCGTCAATCAAAAGTTTCAGCAGAACAAGCACAATGTCTGTATATGAGGGAGGGGTGACTAGCGGATGCCATTTTTGTTCTAACAAAAGTTTATTGAATCTTCGAATTTCATACAGCTACTGCTGTAACAATAAGTTATTGCATACTTTTAGGATGACACAATTATTCTACTTGTATAACACAGATCACAATTTTAATGCATACTTTTAAGCTGAAAATAAATATCTTATTTTCATCGATTTTTAACATCCTATAGAAAAACTTCTGTCAAGCCCTGTTTACCCTACCAAAACAAACCACCAACAAAGGGTACAACAAACGAACTGCCATTCTTTTCTTGGCTCGCACTTAAATTATGTCCGGCATTCTTTTGTGCTTTATGGACTTAGTTCCTGGCACTTCAAGTGCCTGCCTGTGATTTACCGTCTGTAAAAATCGTCGAGAATTTGGTTTTTATGCCAAAAGAAAATATTGTACATTTATTTCATATGTGGAATATACAATTAAGAATTGTATAAACTTCTTGTAATATCCGCTGCCTAGACGATTAGAGTTACAAATTACAATTAAAAAATTAATTTAGAAAACCTAACTAACTAAGTCGAAAACTTAATTAACTATAACTAGAAACGAGCTCGCAATTTTCACATTGTAAAAATGACTAGTGAATTATTTTGTAGCTTTTAACAGATTACAAACTACAATTACACATATATACAAGCTACACAATTAATGGTAAAGGTATTATTTATATATGTTTATGAACTATATAACTAGCAAACCCGATTTGGCATTTGGTTGCAAGATAATGATAATAATGTTTGTGGAAACGCTGCAAAATGAATCATGAAAAAAAATAATATATATGTTGTATTGGAAACCCCTGTAACATCGAAAACTTGGCAGCATTATATGCCACGATTTTGGCCAGAATGTGACTAAACCTATTCAACAATCACACACACACACACAGGCACACATACAATCACTCACACACAGACACTCACAAACATGCAGTTATTACTATGCTTCCTGACTGATTAGCGTACAATCAATGATCGGCTGAACATCATCTCTGTCCAGCTCCGGATCCAAACAGGCAGTCATCGCATGTGGCATAGTTCGCAACAGCACATAGCTATCCCGATGATGCAGCAACAGCTTGTGCTGCTGATGGGCAATGAAGCTGCTGCCACGTCGCAGCGAACGTCTGCCCATCTCGAGTATCTCCAGCGAGGGATCGCGTGCAAACACAAAGTTCTGATAGGCACGCACAAAGCTAAAGATTACGGCCGAGGCGCCGCCCACGATCATCAGATAGGAGCCAATTGGCACCGCATATGGGGCTATAACCGTTGCCAGATACAGCCAGCCCTTTATGGCAGGCGTCAACTCAGAGATGCCCTATGAAATAAATAACAAGAAATTATAAAGATAATATCTGAAGACATTTGTCAAGCTGTAGGTTAACAAACCTCTTCGAGCCACATGACCGGAAATACAAAATCACGAAAATCACGCACGGGATGCACGTCCTTGGCCTGGGTCACCTTCAGATTCAGCTGGATGCGTACCTTACCTTCCAGCGGTACTCCAAGTTTCTAAACAAACACATTTAAGCATTAGAAACAGTCATAAAACTCAGAATTTAATATCTTACCGGTTGTATTTTGAAGTACGTTTCATGTTTCTCTCGCTGTGGCTCTAAGCCCTCGACAGCATCGAGTAGCTCGGGATCCGCATCATAGAAATGTGGATTGGATATGTAAACGGGTGCGCCATACTGACATGGACTGATGTTTTGTAAGCCCCGAACGGCATCATAGTCATTCGTGTCGTAACACTTGTTCTCCGGATTGTGTGCTGAATCTCCGTAGCTGTTATTGGGCAATCGATAGAGATCTGCGGCAAGGCCATCTTTCTCCACACGCTCCACATACTTGAGCGGTATAATGCGGCACAGATCCTTATCGTAGATATGCACCATATCCGCCTTAGTGATGTCCCGCGGCGGAAAGAAGGAACCCTCCGAACCAGCTATGCTCGTGCAAGGTGCCTCATTCCAGTGAGGCAAACTATTCAAGCCATTCAGAGAATCTATGTAGCCAAACTGATCCATTCCCTCGTATCCGGTGTTAATACTCGACACCTCAGTCAGTGTCCCGTTGCGTGCGAGCAGTAAACCCATTTTCTCCATGGGTCTCATATGCTTTGGATAGAATCTATGCGCCAGACTAACTAACGCATCGTCATACCCAAAGACTAACTGATCAGCAGTTACGTTGATAAACGGTGTCAGCTTTGCGGCCGATAAGACTATAGATATTGTTTTAGACAGCAGATAGCCCAGCTTGGGACTCAGACTAGTGAGGGTCTGACAGTGGGGAAAGTAGGTTAGTAATAAGAACATATCAAAATCTTTCTGATAGTTAAACTCACCAGCATTGGGATATTGGGCGTTACTATTGGCGTATTCTTATCAATACTCAGTTCAGGAACAAATTGTAAGATTTTCTTATGCTGATATGACACCGTAAAATTGTTCTCATGGAATCTCACATTCACCTTCTCCATGTCTTCTCTGTAAAGACATAAAGTAAAACAAAAACATTTTGTAATCAGTCGATGTTAATCGTTGTAATTCACTTAAATCGGCACGTGCAACGCGCGGTGTCGAAGACTGTTGGCAGTTGGCCACAAAGTCAGGGACGGTGTTGGTCATAAACCAAAGCAAAAAGTCAGTGCAGAGCCCAACCCAAACTGAATGTCAAGTTCGTTTGTCGCCACTTCAAGAGAAATGTGAACAGAAACGGAATAGCAACAGAAACAACAACAAAAGCAACATAAATAAGATGACAAATGTTTTGGCGTTTTTGTGGCGTTTTACGGGCGGTTTTTTTCAACAGCTACCGTTTGACGCGTTTGTTGTCATTCGATGTCAGCAAAATAAATGTGAGACTGTTTGCTGTTGTTGTTGTTGTTGTTGCTGTCTTCAACTTATCTGTCAATTCATCTTGAAATTGTGAACTGTAGCTTAATTACATTTTAATTTCAATGAACAACAATTAATTGTGAATTAATATGTATTTCATATAGGATCTGTTGATACAAATCTCAATCTTTGTTGTTCTTTTCAACTCGGTAATCCACTAAAAAAATAGAGTTGTAACTTTTTTTGTTGTTGCTTCTGTTAATTTATCATTATTTTCTGTTGTTGTGAGATTAATTGGCGAACGCCTGCTCTTGGCCACGTTATCCTTCAATTGAACTGGTTTAAACGCTGGGCGGTCCCGCAGCTTGTCAAACTAAACATTTTTACAGATACACACACACTCAAACACCATATCATTCATTCATTCATTCACGCTCTCGTTTTTTGATCGCGGGTGATTTGCTTTGTTTTTGTTTTGTGTTTTGTTTGGTTTTTTCCTCCCAACAATTTGATGGCTCAATTAGTGGAAACGGCAGCTCCAGTGGCTCGGTGGCTCGGTGGCTCAGTGGCTTTGTGGTTTTAGCGTTTTGGCGTTTTGGCGCAAATTGTCAGCAGTTTTGTTGGCAAATATTTGTGCAACTTGAAGTTGTTGCAACTTTTCTTATACTCAAACAAATTGTAGTTATTTTTGAGTTAGTTTATTAAGTGTTTAGATTTTTGCATTGTTATGAGTTTCGATAAAAAATCAATATGGATTTGATTAATTGATTGATATATGATCAAGCGCTTGAGCTTTATATATAGAAAATCAAAATCTTTACGTTTTAAGTTTATAATGTTTATAATTATTTTTCGTTTATTTTGCTAAACACAACATTGTTCAAGGAGTATCTATTACGAGAACTCATTTAATCATTTACTTCATTTAATAATTTTGTTTTAAGTTGATTTTCACCAAACGCTTTCTATACGATCAAGTGCTGTGTGTATTCGAACCATAAGAAACACATAATTATGTTAATTGCACTCATTAAAGTTGATTTGAAACACGTATTTCCTAACGAGCCATGACCAAAGAGCATTTTAAAGCTAAGCTTAACAGCTCGAGTAGAGTATTACTTTGTATTTAAAAAGTTTCTATAGAATCAAAAGGCGTAACCACTTTCGCCCCCATAAAATGTAATTAAATGTTAGTTAATGACTTACCTGTAGACAAATGGACCCACCTCCTGCAGCTTGGGTTTCTCGCCACTGAGGAAGCCATCGGGATTGGTTACATTATAGATATAGACCTTGGTTAAGCGTATGACGCCGGGCCTCTGCCAATAATGATAGCTTAATGTATCATTCCACAGCCTTAAATTCTAGATAAAATAAAAAATAATTAGAATCTGTACTTTTTTGCTGGGTGGATGAAGTACCTTCAGTATAAAATAATCCAGCCATGGTATGGATGATAAAACTATGCCTAAGATTAATGTTACTATACCGATTATTATCACAGCTAGTCTATCTGAAAGTAAATGTAAGAACAGTAAATATTATTAGTTACATAAAACAAATAGTCAAACGAAAGTCGCAGAAACATTGATTAAATATTGGTGTGCTAAATTATCAACGAGGTGTTGTTGACAGACAATCTGGAGACACACGTCAAGCTATCCATCGTGATCGTATTTACTTAAGCGATTCCAAACTGGATGCGACTAAAAAGTTGCCTGGAACCCTTCACACCTCCTTGTTTTCTCGCATAAATACGTTTCGCATTAAATAGGAACATAAAATGTGGTTCAGTTGAAGTTTTTTACGGCTGTCACTTTGACATCTTGCTCTTGGCCGACTTATCGGACAGGCGTCAACCGCATATTTAGCTTATCAGTTTAATTGATATGAGCATTTGTGATTGTAAATGATTTTGTGCACTTAGGGTTGTCGATTAGCCCATCTGCCATTACCTTGTTGGCATTTTGTTGCAGTGTGTTGTTGTGGGCGTGGCGGGCGGACAACTGCTTTATATATCTACACTCTATACTCTAAGTACAATGCCAACAAGTTTTCTTTTTCTTTTTTTCTTCGTTCGCGCCCCCCTAAAACAGTCAACGAACTGAATGCACTTCGAGCTGCATACACGCGCTTCACCGGCTACTCCGAAAAAGTGCAAGGCCCAGCGATTTAAACATAAATAATAAATTAATAAACATATATATATTGTTGAATATTGTGCAAAAGTATATATGTAATGGACAGTTTTTTTCGGGTCAATCGCATCAGCGTTTCGATAACGAAACGTACGAAAAATATTTCAAACTTGGCATGGATCATAAATCTAGAAAACAGACAAGCAGATGAGCTATGGGCGCGATAATTACATTGAGTTGAGCATGAAAGCGGCAAAGTTCAAGCGTTTCATTGACCCTGAATATGAAAAAGTCTCAAGTCGCCGAGAAATCTGAAACAGCAACAACAACAACAACATTGATACAGAGAAAGTTACGTAAAATGTCATAAAAATCACAAGCACACAATATTGACATTTTGGCAATGCATAAATACACGAACGTACGTATGTACTATGTACGTGTGTGTGTGTGTATTTTTGGTTTTTTGGGGCAGCTGTCAAATTCAAGGTCAAGGGAGTATACTTAGTCTCGTCTCGTCTCATCAGCGGTACAATCTGATCGCCATTTATTGCCGGTTTACATTTATCGGCTTTTCGGTTTTTTGAGCACTTGGCTTTTGGCTCTTCATCTGATTGCGTTGCGTTATTAGTTGATATCGGTAATTACATATATATATATATATATATATACAGTATACAGTGGTAGCTGCTGCTGCTAACTGAAAACACTTGCATTGGGGGCTTTAAGCTGGCCGACATGGTCAATAAACATTTGGCACACAATTGATACGTCAGCTGTATGCTGTTGACAATAATGCTGAATGTTGTTTAAGTTGTTTTCGAGTATTGCATGATGTTAAGATTTTTTGTTTTTCTGTATACCCTAACCATGAGTCTTTTTGACATGTTGAGTTGTAACCTTTAGCTGCCAACCAAACAGAGCTAAACACAAATCCGACATTAATTCTTTATGCTTATGTTATCCCCGGATCCTACAACTCCTTTCATTCATGGCACTTGGTGTATCTTACTCTGGGCAAACTATCTATGCCAAATGAACTTTTTTGTGGAACTAGATTTAGGTTTTTCCTGTGTGATGTGACAAATTATCGATGAAATCACACTTATGATTCATTGGAGATATATTTATCTAATTTAGATAAATATTTATGAGACATTGATTTTAATATGAATGTATCAGCAATTGGTATTAATAAAATTATTTGTTTGTTCATATTATCAAGCACAGCAAAAATATTTATTTTTCGATATGTTGAAATCTACATAGTGGCATGGGCGTCTTTTGAAGAGGGGCTTATACCGCTTTGAAGTTGAGATTTTCTGATTTTTAACAAGTCCAACTTTAAGCTTTTCATAGAAATACTAAAAGTAATGTCAACAACTAATAAACTTCAAAGTGTTTTAACAAATAAGTGAAAAAAAACCCCTTTTAAAATTAAGCCCCTGGTGACGCATACTTAATGCTGGTGTCATATGTTCATTGTGCTTATAAATTGTAGCTGAGCATGCAATGTTCTCGTTGCATAGTTTTCTGGTTTTTGGTTTCTGGTTTCCATCCGCCGTTGAACAGAGCTTTCGCAATTATGTTTTTGAACTTTGGAAGAGGCAATTGGTAAGACCCAATTTAATGTAAACTTTTGCACTAATGACAATAAATAGTTCTCTATATTTTGATGTATTTTGAGAATTTATTTCCTTATCTTTTTTCGTGTATTTGTTACTTTCGGTTCACAGATTGCTGTTAAAATTAGCGTTAACAATTACAGGCTATAATTTGCAGCTGGCCAGAGCGCGAAACAAATTCAATAGCTGGTGGAATTGTTGCCTTCAACAATGAGACTACAACAACTACAACAACAGAAACAACAATACCAACTAAATATTTGCAACGCCTGCAGCTAAACAATTAAGCTCAGATTTCATTTCAGAACGTGCCTCAAAATGAACAACAACAACAACAGTTACAACAATGAGATGCCGTTTTGAGGCATGATCTGACTGTCAAAGTGTACCGTTGTTGTTTGTATTGTTGTTGCTGTTGTTGTTGCTGTTGCCGTTGTTGTTTAAGAGCATTGTTTAAGCAAATTATTGCAATTCTTGTAGGAAATGGAGATGGCATGGGGAATTACAATGGGAGAGCACTTCCTTGTGCCGCATACGCCTTACAATTGTTGCATTCAGATGCATTCAGATGCTGAACTGAATCTTCCGATTCGAATCAAAACCAATTAGCTTCAACTACACATGTCCGAAACGGCAAACCG
Source organism: Scaptomyza parva (assembly GCA_035044645.1). Taxonomy (NCBI): domain Eukaryota; kingdom Metazoa; phylum Arthropoda; class Insecta; order Diptera; family Drosophilidae; genus Scaptomyza; species Scaptomyza parva. The sequence continues at coordinate 7,864,838 of JAWNNT010000065.1, read as the reverse complement.
GTTAATATGGGCATGGACGTGCCTTCTTGGCAATTTCGACTGTAAAGTTATCGCATATCGACCGACCCTTAATTGAAGCACTTACAACTGATCTCAATGTTGGATAATGGAACGGACACCCTGGAAAGTTTCCCATTTGATTTCGGGAAAGAAGCATGTAAAACGAAATTAAATAGCTGTAAAAATAACGAGGGCACGTTGTGGAAAGTGAAAGGACTGTCTGTCTGTCGGCTTGTCTGCCTGTGGTGTGGAGAAACCCATAAAAGTTGCAATAAAATTACGAAAAAATAAAACAAGAAGCAATTTCGAAATATTACTTAAGAGAATCACATCGAACTTGACATTGACTGTGTTTGAACTTAAGACTGCAAAGCAAACAGCAGTAAAAACAAAAGGGAATGTTGTTAAAGTTAAGCGATTTTAAATAACATATATTTAATGTCGATCAACTTAAATCAAACAGTTGCTTTTGAGTTCATTACGGAAGGAACATAAGTATCGGTTACGGTAAGAATGGTAAGGCGTTGCGGAAATGTACTTTAGAGTATCTTTAATGTTCATTATATATATAATATACCATAAAAAAGACTGCACTAAGCTTCTGTTTTTGGCATCTATCTGTCTTGGAATGTGCATGCCAAAGATTCAATAAACATTTGCCAATGCTTGCTCAAAGCTAACCGATCGAAAGAGAGAGAGAATGCGTCAATCGCTCAATAGGCACGATCTATTGCATTTGGCCTAAATCAACTGAATCAACTGCACATTTGATTATATAATCTCAAGACATAAACTCTCTCACACACACATACGCACACACACACACTCTTATACACTGTGCGACTTGTTTATTGCTAAAGACGCCATGCACCTAACCAGCTGAGACCTCTTCTTGTTGGCAACATTGGAGGTTGCTGCTGCTGCTGCAGTAGCGGTAGCAATAACCGCGCCTATCTCTGTTTGTGCCGCGCACACAAAACTATATGGCAAATACCATGCCCCTGCCCCACCACCATCACCACAACCAGCAAAAAAAAAAAACGGATGCCTCGTTGAGTCCAAGTTAGAATTGGCCAGCAGCAAGTAGCTGCTGTTATATTGCTAACTGCGGCTGCTTAATTGTGTTAATTTGTGTTCACTCTCGTTGAGCGCGCTTGTTTAGTTCATGTCCCATGATCTCTCATGTCCAGAGCTGGCAGCCACTCCACTCCACGCCACGCCACTCGACTCCATCTTAGTTTTTGTGGTCGCTCTCACTCTCGCAGCTTCAGATTTTGGCGTTTACTTCTCTATATCTGTATAGTTTCGGCCACTTGGGGTCTTGTAGTATATTGATTTGGCAACATTTTCATATTTGCTTTTGTATGTACGACGAACTCGAGTGTGTGTACTTGTATTTGTTAGTTGTAGTATTTGGCAGTTAATAGTTGTTGTTGTTGCTGTTGCTGCTGTTGTTGTTGTTGTTGTTGGTGGTGGTGGTTATTGCTGCAGTAGACAACATTGCATTGACCAGTTAAGTACCCGCTTGGACTTTTCAATTGCGAATTTTTGTATTGCCTTTGCTTCACTTCTGTTTAAAATTTTTGTTTTATTTTTTCTGCATGTTTCTTTATGAGTTTTTGGTTTTTGCTTGTCAGCCTGTTTAACATGATATTAGAATTGCTTAAGCACCGTGGTACAAAATCAGTTGATAATGCATTTTGAGCTCTATGTGAAATTAGAAACTGTAATATGAAATACAATCTGACTATTTTTACTTCTGGTTCTTTTGTTGTTAGGGAAACTTCGTTCCGCTTTGTTTGACACGTGACAAATATCAGATATTACGTGAAACCTTCAAATGATTAGAGAGATATAAAAAAAAAAACCCGTATGAAATGCGTAATAATAAGCTAAACAACTTAGCCAGCAATCATCTCATTGAAGCATCCGCAGCATCATAATGTTTACACAGCAATAAAAACTAGATTCGTACTGTATATATATATATATATAAATTCTAGCCAATTTAACTAGCCAATTCATATGGGGGGCAAATCGTTATCAGATCACACGTATGCGAGAAGTATTTAAAAAAAAAAAGACTGTCAAGCCCCAAATAATAATTGGCGACAACTTGTCACTTTGTGAACGTGGCTATAAAGCACACTGAATGCTGTCAAGTGCAAAACGTTTAAAAAAAAAATTGTATTTTGGCCAAACATCAAAGTGGCCAATGACCAGTGGCCAGTGGCGAGAATTTTGTCCAAATGTAAAGGCAATCAAGAAACGTAAATGAAACCGAAACCGAAAGCAAAATCAACAGCGGAGACCGAAAGTAATACGAGTCTGTTTGGCCAAGTTCAGAGAGTACAGAAAACAAACAAGCTCTCTAGAGCAAGAGCAATAGAGAAGCAGAGAAAAACGGCGAGAGTTTCAGGCAGTCAATGTTCTTGGCCATGGTTGTTGTTTGCACACTTGGCTACACTTTGAATCGACTAGTCGACTAGTCTCTAAGCCCGGCTCACTTGGCGTATACGCAATGTCGCACTATTGCACACAGAACGTAATGCAGCGGCTGGCTAAGTGGGGGCAAGTCTCGTGTATCTCTCTCTGTGTGTGTCCGTTTCCTTGATTTCAATCTGACTACTGCTTAGTTGGTTTGCCTGCCTGTTTGCTAGCTTGGTTAGTTAGATGCAGTTATAAATTGTTGTTTTTCATTTTTCAATCTTTTTCTTCTCTGTTTTTTTTTTTTTATTTTCAAGTCTGCATCACTTGATTGCCTTGTTGTTGTTGTTGTTGTTGTTGGTAGTTTTTTTGGCATTTTGTGTTTTTTGGCCAAAGACTTGTTTTGCAGTTTTGAAGTTTTGCAGTTGCAGTTCTTGGATGACCAGTTTAGTTGTTGTTTGTTACTGTGATTTTTATCTATATACTAGTATTAGCCCCCACTAAAGCATAATATAGTTTTTTTTACATGTACAAAGCGGCTCTCAACTTGTTTGGCTTTTATTTTTTGGTAGCAAGTACACAGGTAGAAAAATAAAAACCGCCAACCAATTAGGTAGTTGATATTGACTTTAGGCTGCCTAATTGCGCTTGTGTTGATAAATTGAATAAATATTTTTAACTTGGCTTTAAAATGTAATTGAATAGAATGATAAAGGAAAAATATTCGAAAATATTCCAAAGCACAAAGAAAATAAACAAACAATTTAAATTTGCTTTTGTGATATTAAACTATATAAAATAATAATATTTTTTACCATTTTATTATGAATGTTTCTTCTTTAACTATGCAAAATGTGAAAACTGTAAATAAGATATTTTTAATATGTTTACACTTATTCCATTAAAAAGTATTTTAAATAATCATTTTATTTTACACCTTTTTAAGATATTTCCTCCACATTTTTAATATCTGTGTTTATAACCTCACCTAAAGAGTTCTTAAATAACATATATATAATTTTCAAGTACTTTAATTAATGCCTTGCATATTGTTAATACTTACTATTGCTTATCTTAACGCCATGCGATATTAACATGGACAGTGGCGTTCCTCTGTGTGTTACATGGGGGCGTGAACGCCGTCCCGTACCAGTTGACCCATGTTGTTGTTGTTGTGGTTGTTGCTGTTGTTGTTGCTGCTGCTGTTGTGGTTGTAGCTGCTGCTGCTGCTGTTGTTGTTGTTGTTGTTGTTGTTGTCGACGACGACCACGCCCACAGCTGGCCCAGTCAAGTAGATGATCTCTAGCCGTGCGTCCATATCTCAAATAATGTTTCTCTAAGCCCATAATTCAAGTCTGTGAAATGAGATAAATCGTAGAATCATACTTTAAGTCAAGTGCAATAACTTTGTAATGGTTAGACTTTGTTTTTGTTTTTTTTTTTTGTGTTAAAGTCAACAACATATTTTTTTTCTAGCTGGCAATTAAAATTTAATTAGTCTAATCTCGGTTTTAGTGGGGTCAGCATGAAAAATCAAAACAAAATGTTTTTTAATTACGACAACATGTGTGGGGAGTCCCTCAGTATGGAATAGGAGCAGGGTCAATAAACAATGGCTTAAACTCATTTAGGTATTCAAATCAATTCAAATAAGTTATAAATTTAACATAGAAAGCAGCACGAAAGAATTTCCGTAATAATTCGTGTCATAAATTAATCAGAATAACAACAATTGGTTATGTTTTACATTTTCCCATTTGCATGCATTAAAAAAGAGCTAGACTAAAAGACATCCCATGTATAAACAAAATATTTCCTTGTTGCTAGAAAACTTCGATCAATATAGAGTCGGAAAATAACTTCTAATAACAAGTCTTTCCATATCATACCTTAGTGCAAGTTATAGCACAATAAGAATAAATTATATGTCACTTGTTTGCATCTAAACTGGCGTCTTTACCGTCATCACTTGATTATATATACATAGGCGACAATATATGCAAATAAACTAGTTGGGGCGTTACTGCCAATTGCCAATTGCCAATTGTTGACATCTACCATTAAGTATGTGTGTGTCTGACCGGGTCTACCTTAATTAATTACTAGTTAAGGTCAGGCAGGCATATTGGCACATTGGAATCACGAAATAGTCGCACGTGTTAATAGGATGTCATGACAAGCAAAAAACAAACAAAAAAAAAAAACAAAAGACTCAGGCAACGAACTTGCCGGCATGTCGAGCAAAAAAACAAAATAAAAACTTTCATAATTTATATGCCACGCCGGTCGTATGCAGCAGCAGCAAAAACAGCAACTGCAACAGCAGCGGCAGCAGCCAAGAGTGTCAGCTTAAGTGATCTTCATCTCAATTTCTTTAAGTATGCGAAATGATTCAGCTTTATGCTTGCTTTATGTCTGACATAACATACCATAATTAAATATGAAAAGTTCACTTTTATTTTTAAACTTTTTTGTTACAATTGAGCGATTTTAAAGCTATGAACAAAATGTTGTGTAAAGCCCCAAAAAAAAGTTGTTTTGAACAAAATTATTAAAACACAATTAATGACATTTAGTTTTTTTGTGCCTGACATTTTTAATTGCCTCCAAGACGAAACATTGTCAACTGCTTTGGGCCAAGTTCAAAAGCACTGAATTTGTCTCAGTCCCTCAGTCCCAAGTTGGCTAAAGTTACCAAAAAAACCAGAAAAAAAACAACACTGCTTGACGCGCTTAATGAGCATAAAATAATTAAGGCCAGTTTTAATTTGCCAACATTTGCGCAATGAGGAAATAAGCGAGACGCAAGATGCTTCTTACTAAGGATGTGCCAGGCATAAGGAATGAAACAGGAAGTACAGGAAGAACAAAAAAAAAATTTATATATATAAAGCTAGTTTGGTTAAAGAGTGTTTACTTATCAGCTAAAGAACCTCTACATTTGATTAGCTTGAAGGATACTTCAGCTGCTTTTCAATCCACTTAACTTACTTTTCACTTAAACATGATCATGACCAAATCTCAAGTTTAAAATGAAGTTACTATTCTTCAACTTCTTTTTGCTTAGCTTACTTTTCACTTAAACGTAATCATTCAAATCTCAAGTTTAAGTTGTTTTCCTTTCATTTATTCTTTACGCACATCAAATTTCAAGTGATTATCTTTAGGAACGTGGGAATCTTTAAGCCTTTAATAGTTATGCAGATTCTCAACATCAACAGTTCCATTAATGCAGTTCTAATATAGTCTATCAATATTTTGACTATTTTGACTCCCCAATAAATCAACAAAATCGAATGACAAACACTATTTTCAAGTCAATGACAGCGGGCTATCGGCAGCTGTCTCTTGACTTGACTTATGAAGTGTCAGCTTCAAGACAGTCTATAAAACACATTCTGATAGTTCATAAACGAAACCTCTGAAACTTAAGCTGTCAACTTTGTATCCAAAGTGTACTTCGAGTTGACTCTCTTATGTGCATTTAATGTCAACAGTGTTCCACTCTGCCAACTATCAACTGCACCCCCAATTAGGCAAACATTAACTATAGATATACACTGCAATGCTTTCGCATAAAAAATCACGACTAATAAGCGACGCTAAAGCAAATCCATTAAGAAGTATCCACGATCTCGCCCGGGCCCCTCCTTGGGCGGGTTCTCCAAAAAGTGTAACCGAAACACGTTTTAACAATTTTCTGCTTATTTTCACACATTGACTCCGGCATTTTGGCCGGCTACAACGACGACGACAACGACTTGGTCAACTGGCAGCAGCAGCCAACTCGACTTCTTTTTGGCCCCGTCTCGTGTTTAGTTTTGTTCGCTTTATGCTTCTTTGGCATATTATGTAATAAAATGCAAGTGGCGCGGGCTTGCCATATTTTTTTTTCTTCTGTTTTTCTTATTTCTAAAGAGACACGCCAAGTGAGATAGTGAGAGCGAGAAATAAATGGAAAAAATCAAAAATAGTTGTCCGCACTAACTGTCTAGAAATCATTAAAAAATAGCTCAAACATTTGCGTAAATAAAGAAATTACAACAACAACAATAAAAACAAGAAAACTGCAACGGGCATGAAAAGAAATATTGCAAAATTGCATAAATACAAAATCTATTGACCCAAATACTGTTTTTATACAATTTTTATAACCAGTCGGGCACATATGGCAACAAGCGGTAAGCGGGCACCAAGCAACCAATTCATGTTGCCACACTTGCCACCGTTCCAGCCACAAAACTCCCAGTTCCCAGCACACAGCACACAGCTCGCAGCTCCTAGCTTTGAAGCTTTCTAACATTGCCAACAGCTGATGACGATATTGAGTCTCGCTTTTGGTCAACACAACAGCTCATTGGTAACAGTAACACTTTCGATTGCAGCAGTCAGTGCAGCAATTGCAACAATAACAACAACAACAACACCACCAACAACAAACAGCTAACCAGACAAACCAAACGGGCCATTCCAGCCAGAAAATAAGTAGGTTGCTTGGCCAACAGGCCACTAAGCCGCTAAAGCCAGTAAGCCACTAAACCACTGAGCCACCACTGCTGGCTGCTTGGCATTTGCCAAAAAAAAAAAAAAATCCAAAAATCTTCTTGCCAGCCCGCACCTGTCCATTGTTGTTGTTGTTGCTGTTGTTGGTGTCGTTTGCTAATGCAATCGCTTTGTGTGCATGAGTCAAAAATTGCGCCTGCGCCTGGGACTTCAGCCTTCAGCTTTCCAACGGGGAATATGAGACATAGTCAATCAGTTGGTAAATGTTGGCAAATGTCTTGAAAGTATTTGATTTAAGAAAGTTTGATTTAGGTATTGTTAAAAGTGGTTGGTAACCAAAGAGTTATCCTTTAGATTCTATATATGAACAAGACTTGTGTAAAGGATATTTGCTAGTCGATCTATTTTACTTGTAACACATGAATAATGTAGAGATATTTTTCATTATGTTAAAGTGGCAATTTCCTAAGCGTATGACAAATTCGTTGCTATTTTATTATTACATATCATTTGGAGTTGGAGTTCCCAAAACTCTTACAGTAGCGGCTCATACGCGACCCATTGTTGTTGGTAGCAGTTTGCAGTTTTGTGCACTTGTTTATTATTTTAGTCTTTTTGTGATAAATTTCACACAGCATCCGAGGCGAGAGAGAGACGGCTTGAAACAGTGCGAAGGTCGCGAAACATTTATCTTTCTCTTGTGACAGCTGTTTCAAATCCAGTTTTTCTTTTTTTTTTTGGGTAACTTAACTACTGGCTTTCAGTTGTATTTTTATTTATTTATTTTTGACACACGTCGCCTGCTCTTTATGCATTTTTAATAAATTTTTGAATTAATTTTTTTGTTTATTTTTTTTTTTTTGGTCTCATCCAACTTATTATTTAATGCAGCATATAAAATTTCAATATTTTTTTATAGCCGCTGCGCTTTTAACTGATTATAGAGAGTGAGACTGAGAGAGGTGCAATTGCAGTGGCACTTGAATGGCTTCATAAGCCAATGCCAAGGAATCGCCCACAAAAGGATCTGCAATCGAAGGAGGGGAGGGTAGCATTTCATAATTGGCATTGTTGGAACGCGTTGATTGGCAAATTGTATGCAATTATTGAAACGAAGAGGAGAACGGCTGGCGAGAAAAAGTTTTTCGAAATGTTCGTAATGATTACCAAAAAGTTCGTTCATCTTTTGCACTGTTGACATTGAGACGCCTCAATATTGCGGAAGTTTCCCAAACAGTCAGACAGATAGACCGGCCCAACATAAGTATTTAGCTATAATTGTAGCTTACACATTGCTCGGGGTATTCATTAGGGCGCCTTTCATTTGCTTGGTTAACTTTTACTGCTCCTATCTGTTGCCATGTAAATAGTTTGGCTGTGCTCAATTAACTTAAATTGGCAACACTTGGAGCGCAGCAAATCATTCTTTACTCAATTGTATTAAGTAATTTAACATTCAACTTCAAATTTGTTACATAATTTGCTCAAAAAAAAACTATATACGTATGTACATGTGTGTGTGTGGAACAAAAGACTGAGGCAACGAACTTGACATCCAGCTGTGCCAAAGTTGAAAGGTGGTTGCAAGTGAAGAAGAAGCTGCTGCCAGCTCTGTTGTAGCAGATAATAAAGTAACTAGTTTACGATTTCATTGAAATATAGAAATCACCGCACACACTTATCTAATATTGCAAAATAAGTATAGGTTTCTAGACTTGATATTAAACTACTAACTGTACAGAAAGTAATATTATAGTAATCTATAGAAATGATTAGTGGGCAAGTTGTTGTTGTGGTTGAACGCGCTCACTGTTATCGATCTATAACTAGACGCGATATTAAGTATTACAAACTCATTGACAAAACGTTAGATAATCTTAAATTGATGTTTAAGTTCTCCTAAACATATTTGACATTTAGACAAATCTTTTAGCATTAACTTCTGTTTGGATAAACAACAACATTTTGCTTCCTCTTGCACGCTTCAAGTACTGCAGTTAAACATTTAAATAAATAGATACATCAAATTGAAACTCTTTTTCATGTTTGGCCAAGGGCTCTTAACGCCTTTTCGCAAATTCGTTTAGCTAATTCTTTTTGCTACTTTAGCTGCTAATCAGCCAAAAACATTTTAATGCCTACAGCTTCAACGCCTCATTCGTTTCTTGTTTTCAAGCCAGATGATTTTTAACCTCATATAGTCTTTTTGCCTAGCTAATTCTTCTCTTTCTCTCTCTATCTATCTGGTTATCTCTCGTTACTTATTGTTGCCGTGCCGAATCGTTGAAGCGTGGCCGCTTCATCAGATTATTGGCAAACATTTTTTTTTGTATTTTTTCCAATAGCCAACATTAACAACAACAACAAAAACAACTGTTGCTGATTTTTGATGCCTGTGCGTCTAGTTAGTTTATATGCTTGTATGTTGTAATTTATACGTTTACCGGCCATCTCTTTCTCTTTTTATTTTTCACTCCCTGTCTCTATTTGCCTTTCGGCCATGCGGTTTAGTTTACGAACCATTTTAAGCTTGGACTCACTTGTAACACAATTTTGTTTTTGTTTTCGTTTTGTTATTTTTGCAGTAAATGCTCTAATTACGTTGCAGAATTTTGTATTTTGGATTTGAAGTGTTTAAACTTGGCTCGAAGCTTACGGCCAATAAGTGCGTTATAACAAATCCTTTTTTCGCTTTTGGGTTTTGCTTTATTATTGGGTTTCTTTTTGGTTTGGTTTGTTTATGAATAGTAGGCTGATCGACGCAACGAAGGCCGCCAACGAAGCATGTCCATAAAAACAACATGAGAAACAACAGCAAAAATCATTCCTGACCTAAGTCAAAAAGTTTTTGATTGCCGTTGTTTAAGCTGTCTGCCTTGTCTAACTGTCTGGTCTGTCTGTCTTTCTGTCTCTCCCTGGGGATTGATGGGTTTCTAGTCCCAAATTGTGCGCTTATCAATAGGCAAATCAATTTGCCATTTAAAAGCGTGCCGCATATTATATAAATTTACATTATAAGCATGTTTAAGTTATTAATAAATGAGCCCCAGGCAATGAACAAGCAACAACAGCAACAACATGTGGCAATATGTGCAAAAAAGATATAAGAGTGAATCACAAGCTTATGTCAAATATTTCAATTTAACGGCTAGCAAAAAGAAAAAACCTAAAATAAACCCATCAACAACAACAAAGCGATCACTTTGTCTCTCGTTTGGTTTTTTTTCCCTCTTGGTCAGTTTTGGTGACGTCTATTGCACTTAACTGTTTTTGCAGTTTGTGGTTAATTAAGATGACTTCTGTGGCCGGGCCATGGGCCGCATGGGCCAATTTGTGGGCGTTACTTTGGCTCCCTGCAACGACTCTAGTTGGTAGTTGGGCTTATCGCTGTAAAGCTAAGTGGTCAAAAGTTAACTGACACAAAAACAGAAAACAAAAAAAAAATTTGAAAATTTGCTGTCTGCGGCGCTTTGAAAGTGAAACGGAATGTTGGCATTTATTTTTGTGTGTATGCGTTAAAAACCGTTAAGATTGATGAGCCAAGTTAAACGATAAGTTGGCTTAATTGGTAATATTTTTGCAGTTACGTTTTTAAGGGAGCAGCAATAATACAAATAAATTAATATGAAGCTGACTTTGCAAAACAAATTATATAAAATATGCTTAATTGCATTATATTTTACTTAAATATTGTTTTGACTCGTTTTAATGTTAAGAACTTTGATACAAAAAAAAACTAAAATTAAGTTATTACTAAGTGTTTTCATCATAAGAATCTCGGAAGAATATCGTTAAGATCTAAAAATATTATACAAAAAAAAGTAAACTAAAATTAAGTTAGTGCTAAGTGTTATCTTCATAAGAATCTCGGAAGAATATCAGTATCATATGTGCGTGCAAAATTCTCATAAAATCTTAGTACCATTTTTGATGTTTGTCATTTAAATCAGTGCTGTGGCTGTCGCATTCAATGTCATTGCCAATTCGTGCATTGAACTACAAAAGCCACAACGAGATGACAGCAACAACAACAATAGTTTTGGGCCCAACCTTCAGTTGATTTTGGAACTTTCGACACACCCCAACTGTAAAACTAGCATTTCTTTGCGTTTGCTTCAGTACAAACTTTTCACACTTTTTTTTATTTTGTTGTATAGTTGCGATTGTTTAATTTTTGATTTTTATGTCATTTGCTGAACGCCAACACACAGAGACAGCTAGACAGTCAGACAGTCAGACAGTCAGACTGATTTTATGCCCGGCTTGACATTGACTTACATATTTACCCGTAATTTCTTTTCGTAACTGGGCAAAGGCTATAAAAGAACGGTATACTGTTTTATGGATCACAAAGTTCGCTGTTGAGGGGTCAAAATCAAGCGAGTGGTGTTAAGAAAAAAAACCCAGACAGTCATCATATGTGTTCATATTTTTCACCTTAACATTGACCCGACCTTTGCAAAAATGTAGGTCAAGCGGAGGGCAAGAAAACCTAAATCATTCAAGATACAATGTTAAGTGTTTTGCGGTTGCCAAAAAAATAAAACCCATCAAAAGATTAAAATCCAAGTAGAAATCTGCATATGAGTAAGACTTCAATCTAGTATAATAAGGCCCAAGAAAACAAATTTGCATAGCTTTTAGCAAAAGTCGCATTTAAAAACTAAGACAATTTTGTGAAAAGCTATGTAAACAATGTTACCAAGCAAACTAAAACTAGAGAGAGAGAAAAAAAGGGCATTGCCTTTTTTTAGATTAGACACTTCAATCAAAGTAAATGAATGACAGTTTCAGATTGTATTAATCGGTTGGTCGGAGGTATTTGATTGATATTGTGTTGTAATAATTAGTACTAAATAGTTTTTTGTTAATGCTGCTATTTACTTGAACTTTAACCGCACTTCAAAGTCGATTAAAGAGATAAGTTAATAAAATGCGCAAAATAAATCATCAGTTCCATGTTGATTTTTGACTGATTTGTTTGCCATTATGTAAGCATGATTAGGAATTCACTTAAAGGGCTCGATTGACATAAGGCTCGACAGTCAATAATGTTGAAATTGTGCAATTGCCAATGTAAATGTTACTATTGCGTTGCCATAATTAACTGTGTATAGTATAATATTTAAATATATTTCCAAATCAATTATTGATAAAACACTTTAACAAACACATACACATTACTCATACGCTCTGTTGAGCACACAATTTCAACTTACTTTTCAATTAGAAATTCCTTTTTGCACTGCTGCTAATCCAAAATAAAAAGTATTAAGGGATTTTTGCTAATTAGTTTTGGGGACTAATTTTTGTTTGTTTTTGGGGGTGCTTTTGAGTTTGCCTTTTGAAGTTATCAAATCAGCCGCATGTTCGTGTGATTGGATTTGGATTTTTGTTGTCGAAATATTCGCATATCCTTAAGGTGCAGAATAGTGCCACATAGTGTTGAATGTATACGTTGTGGCGCGTTGCTAGTACAACATGCAATTATTCAAAATTGTCCAAAAAACACCACACAACATAAGATTGAAACCGAAATCGAAATTGAAACTAAAACTGAAACCGAAACCGATACCAAAACCAAAACAGAGAAGCACAAAACGCGATCGCGTACTGCTCCCGAGCATGTGTCGTGTGTCGTTTTAAAGTTGAAGTTGACGCGTCGAAATGAAAAGCTCGCATGAATGGACGAACAGAGTCGCAAGACGTTTTTGTTCAAAACGCAAGACTTAAGTCGCAGTCGTAGATCAGCGGCAGCGACGCCGACTAAGTATCGTTACAGCTGAGCCGAGCAGAAAAACAGCCGACTCGGCTGCTGCTCAGCTGGCACTCTATCTGTGTGTGGTCGTTTATGATCGTGTGTGTGTGTGTGCAAATATCTGCTTTAGTCGGCAAAGCTGCGCTTCTGTGTATGAATTTATCACTTGGCGCAATCCTCGCTGCGACGCGTCGCTGCATTTGTTGATATAAAAATTTGGCAACTTTTGCACTGCTGCGCGCCGCCGCTGCGCTGCGCTCTGCTCTGCATTCTCAGTTATGCATGTGTGTGTGTGTCACAATCCTCACTGCTACTGCATTTTTAATACCAAACAATTTGGCAACCTTTAAGCAGCGCTCTTTTTGCACTGCGCCTGCGTGACGTCGACGTTGCCGTCACCTTCGATGGCTCTCCGCTACGTTCTCAGCGCCTGCGCTGTGGTGAGTTAAGGTATGTTAAGCATGCTGTGTTGAGTTTTCCTTTTGTTGATTTGTACTTGTTGATTTTGTTGTTTAACCTGAGCTGCTAGGGGAATTTTTTGTGTTGTTGTTGTTTGCTGAGTCACATCGGCGCCTATCGCCGGCTTACTTGTGGTTCTAGTTTTTAGTGGCTGTAAACAGATCTTGAAGTTGCTTCCTACATTGTTTACTTAAGGCCATTGTCGTATGGGGTTTTTCTGAAGGATATTCCATGCGACAGTGGAAGTTTACTCATCGATAAGCAAATTTTTTCCTTTTAATTCTTAATTGGTGGTCAACTACGAATAAATATAATAAGAAGGTGAAGTAAACTTTTATGTTCAACACTTTTGAAATCGAATTGCAACAGTTTGTTGTGAAAATTCTATACATTAAACGACGATCAAGAGCAATAAGTGGAAAATTTTTCAAGCTCATACAGAGCGCGCAATAGTTATTATTAACTCGCTCTCGCACTCGAAGTCAAAGTAAACTTTACTACAGGCTAACGATCAAATGCTCGGTCTCGCTCAGTTAACCACTGTCGACCCCTCAAGATGTAGATGTTGTGTGGATGTAGTGTATAGTACTAACTGCTTGAACAAATCTATGAACAGTATTACGCACTTTAGTCTATAATTAACAGCTTTACTTTGTCTATCAACAAGAACCGATAAATAACACAACATCATAACTCACCACAACTAGAAACTACTATAAGGAGAACTGGTCCAATAAACATATTAACATACTTTTTAATGTTAACTGCATTTTACATTGTAACTAATAGCTTTTGTACGCGACTTTTTGCTGCATTCCTAAGAACTTCTTGCTGCATAATTATATAGTAGAAGTGCGACCGTCTGGTAATTGTGTTTAATAATATATTTGTATGTGTTTGTCTTGCAAATATCAATTATAAATTCACATCTTAACGATCTGAAAGGCTAATTTGCATGCCACTGCCGTTATATTGGGAAGATTTACTCAATTCCATACGGTTCCATTACAACGCAACAGAGTTCAAGATTTGATTATCTAAGCACTAAATAAAAAAAAGCGATGAAAAACAACAAAACACAAGCGGAAACAATGCTTTTTGGCCAGTTGCCGACAGTCAAAACAATAATAAACACTTGAAGAACTCTCAACTTAATTTTCATTAAACATTTAAATGCCTAATCAAGCGTTAAGAAGTATTTGTCATGTTTATGTGAGTTCATGTTACAAACGATTCAAGATGAACTCGGAACTCGGAACTAACTTAAAGATCCGTTATGGCAACAAATTGCACAATTATGACTCAAGGTACAAGGATATTGTTGCATTTACACAAAGACCTTAATCTAATAAGCCAATGAAGGTTGCTGACAAGAACGACTTAATTGCCAGTTGTGAAACCAATTTACATAGTTGGACATGTTGTGCACAACAAGCATTGAAATTAAATGTACTATGCTTTAAATTATAATTGCCAATGTGCTTTAAAGAAAAGGTCACAATGCACATTAAAAAATAAACAAACAAAGATATGTCGCTCTGGACAACATAACTAAAAAATAGTTTAAATAAAACTTAACTTAAGTGTCCAACAAACAGAGAAGATAGACTTGGGTAGGGTTTGAGTTTAATGGCTCAACTATGTCTGTCAGCCCGAAAGCACAGACAAGTTCAAGTTTATGTTGCACAAAACGAAACAAACAATGAATAGAAAAATTCGCCTAAATAGGTGATTAGTTAACGGCATGTTTAGTTTAACGACAAGTACACAATTCTTCTTCTTTACAGCAAAGACAAGTATACAATTCTTATTACTTACAAGAAAAAGTCCCCAGAATATATTTTATTAACTTGTTTATGCATATATAGTATGGCTTTATTTTGTTTTGAAGATAAACAAAGTTCCATCGCTTATATGAATTATTATAAAAAGTCTGCTGGTAATTATTTCCATATCAACGCTTTTTATTACACGCCAAGTTAACCAGCGAAAAAGTTTTCCAAGATTTTTGCATTCCAGACACAAACAATATACATATCTAGTATAAGGGCACCAAGAAATATCAAGAAAACAAAAACAATATTAAAATGTTGTCCTTCGTGCCGTAATTGAAAGCAAAACCAAAATTAAGAAATCGACATAAACAGTATTCAACATTTAGCAAACTCCTCAAATTACTTGGATTTCTTCTAAGCCAGCCGTCTGTAAATTATAGCCCAGGTCAACAACAGCAACAGCAACAACAACAACGGCTGTTAACTTGTTGTTGTTTGTCTGCTCTTTGTAAACTCGTTTACGAGCCCATTTACGTTTTTTGAGTAATTGAAATACATGTAAAAATTATTGCACTTCACGCCATACATATTTTGGCAATATTTCTATACAATAATAAGCATATATCATATATGAATATTATATATTTTTTGCTAGGTCATTTCTCATGTGTCGCTTTTGCTTGATTTCCGATTCGCAATGGCAATGAAATGCCATTTGATCTTTCGATCTTTACTGGGTTATGTACCCAGACCTAGTAACTATTATTTGCTCAGTTGATTCAACTCTCTTCAATGTGAAGGATAGTTGAAGATATGTTTTTAGTTTTTTTTGATGATGTTTATGCCTGACATTCTGGCCACACCTTTCAATATATGTGTCACTATCTGTCATCTGTCTGTTTGTGCTTTATGAGAATAATTACGACCTTTGGAAGCTTGAACTATGCAAATTTTTAATCATTTTTATAAATATTATGTGGAAATATTAAAATGTTTTTTGTTATTTTTAAGTAATAGAATATGTAAAACATTTATATCTATTAAATCTGTTAACATTATGCTTGTGATTATGTTAAAAGCATAAGTGAAAAGAAAATTGTTGCATAGTTTTGGGCTGAAATTTAAAGTTATGCAGGCAGACATTAATTATAATAATTGATCAATATATTAAACGTGTTAGCCTACACACATAAGCTAAAAGCGATGTGTTGAACATTAGGTTCGGATATCTTGTTTTTACAACTGCTTGATCAAGTAATCGAAGAAAATAATAAAATCGCAAAGTGGTTATTGCGCCTAGTCGGTCAATTCTTATTGATCGATCTATAAAGCATGTAAACTTATACCTGGGGTATAGTACTCAATTCAATATCTAGTTTTAGTGCAATCTTTTTCCTAAGCCCTGTTTACATATTTTATAATAGAAAATTTCCGCTGTTTGTGTTGACGATTGGCCTGAAATAATTATATAAACAATTATCATAAATACTTTCAGCCTGGAACCATTTACTACTCTGACGTAAACAATAAATATATCTAAATAATTACAATAAACGTAGAAAAATCGCTAACCCTTTGTTGTTTATGCCATTAGTATCAAAAGGAATAAAACTTATTAATAAACGTGTTTCGACTTTGGCTAACTGTATAAAATTATGCACACGTTAAGGGCATAAAACTATAGACACTATCAAGCTGACCTTTTGAGGTTAAGACCGTCATGACCTATCCAACGCCAATGTGGGTCATAAAACGGGGTAAAGTGCGCGTTAACAAAACTTGTTTTATTTATTGCACTTGTTGCCACTCAATCACACATTCAATTGCAACACACACTCACACACACACAGATACTCACCCATTGCCCGTGATTATAATTAACTGTCTCAGCGCTTCCCACATGGCCGTCACTTAATTATGTTTTAATTGTTATTTAATTATTGCATAATATATATATAGTTTACGTTTTTTGCACATTCAACATGCTTTTTATTTATTATAATGTTATATTTTATATATATTTAATACTAGCTACTTTTATTATTATGGCAATATTTGTTTGACATGATCTCACAACATCTCACTTTCAACTGTGGTACTCGAAGCGACTTTCAGTTTAAATTCAGATTTCTTTTTTTCACAAGAATTTCAGCTTAAGTGAATTGTACAGGAGTGAAATGCGGGGAATAAAGTATAAAATTATAAACATCGTAGGCCAAACCGGGAATGCCTATAAGAAGTTAGAAGTGATATTGGAAATTCATTTGAAATAAAATTTTTCTTTATCATCTGGCTTATCAGACTGGATCTAGATTTAAAACTTGTATACCGAATATCTGAAAAGCTTAAGCCATTGCTGCCAATCGGTAGATCAGGTTATATGGAATTAATACAAATAAATACAACAAACACCCAAAAATTCTTTTAAATACCTTTATGGTAGAAATATTCTGTCGAATTCAAATTGCGCTGGAAAAATAACAAAGTGATGCGCCCACAGCCCGCAGAGCGCTCCTGAACTTTATCATATTTAATATGCTTTAATTGAACTATGCGACTGACCCGTTGATGTTCATATGCGTATGTATACACCTATAGGTACTTATGTGTGCGCGTGTTCTTTAAGATATGCTCAGTCGTGCTCTAGATATATGGGAAGTGTTCTGGCTACAGCTGTGCTAAAAGAATGTAGATGATTTTGAATATGATGTCAAATGTGTTTGTGGGAAATTTACCTATTTTCATTGTTGTCGGTTGATGCCATGCAAATCTGTCATATATCCTAAGTAAATAAAAATTATGTTTTGACTCTGAAAATATTTATTATGGAAATGCAACCCTTTCAGCATCATGCTCTCACATTGTAGTTATATCCATCCCGATTTAAATGTCAATCAAATTCACATAAACAAACAAACATTCACAAACAAAAATGAACATTTATGCAAATAGCAAAATATATAATGCAAAAACTTAATTGTGCAATCAAAAATGTTAGGTTTGGGTTTGGCAAACAACGCAGGGAAAAAAAGAACATCAAATGCGCTTTGATGGCTGATAGATGCTGCGAGTCAGGCACGGGGAGAAGGAGGCAGGATAAAAATAAGGATGAACAGGTGAGCAACTCTGCTGCTGCCGCATCAGAAACAGACGCCAAGTGTCCATCAAAAATGCAGCCAATGGACAGCAACTGGATGGAAAATGAGCGCAATCCATTTACCAGATTAATTAAAAATGTATCGCCTCGAGCCGCAGGCTTTCACTCAAAAACTCTGACAGTAATTTAATTAAAAATCATTGAAATTAAATTTCTGTTTCCGATTTTCTTCTAGTTTAGAACTTGATTTTGTGAATTTAAATAAAATAGTTTCTAATAAATATTCATTTCAATTTTTTAATATCCTGTTTTGGCTGCAACACGTGACCAACACGAATTTAATGCTCATTTTCATTACTATTGCTGGAGTTAATCGCATTTCGAACGCAGCTCAATTGGACCATATATGTCTCATAAATATTACTCGCATTTATGACATTTTGTGCCACCCTTTCGCTAATTTCGTTGCGCATCCCTTAAATTCCATTCATACTTTGTATTATTATTATTACTTTCCTTTCTTTCCGCTTTAGTCTTTGCATACTTTATTTGTAGTTGAACGCAATCTGTTACCTAACTAAGCGTTACATTGGAGTGCGGGGAGGTGGGTGTAAGTGCGTCATGTGGCACACACTCCACACTAATAAGCTGCAACAACTTGTTGTGAGCTCATTTCTAATAATAAGTCAAATTGTCAAGCTGAAAAGATAATTATAATAAAGAGTATGCGATTGTGTTAGTGTTAAGGAGATGAATATCAATCAATCAATAAAAAAATATTTATTAATAATGGAAATTGCAGTGAAATTAATATAAAGGGTATAATAAGGTGATGAGATGTTTACAACTCGTGTCTGTCATATAACTTAATTTAGTAGATAATATAATTATTATACGAAATATAATCTTGTGATTGAACTAATCGGCAAAGGTGAGCTCAACCAATACTGCTTCAGCCTGAAACCTAAACACTTAGATCAATACCCAAGAATAGAACTACATTAAGAATAATTATTAAGCAAACAAGTTCTTTATTGATATCTGTTAGTATTTCACACTTATCTTAAGTTATTTGTAAGAATTGAAAAGGCAAATCATAACTATTCCTCTCTCTCTAGAGTCTAGTCGAGGATAAATTCATCAACACTTTCTTAAGGATTTCTAACTAGCTGCCATCATCATCCTCATCTACTCCTCTTGCTCTTCTTCATCTCTCGGGCAATAAATTACTTGATATTTTGACTAATTACCTTGCAGTTCTATTCATTCCATAACTGTGCATCTCATGTGACATTATAAAACAACTACATAAATTTTCCACTTACTTACAGCTCAGCAAGTAGAAGAAAGAAATGAATGGAAGTGAATTTAAACAATGCTATCCAAATGCCCACAGAAAGTCACATAACTCAGGCAACACAAGAAAAAATACACAAAAAAAGGGCCAACAGCAAATGGACGACTGCAAACATAAAAATTAATTAAAGTCTTGCCTCAAGATGAATGCCACCCCTTGGCCCTTGTGTATCTGTGTCTGTGTCCGTGCCTCATGGCAAGTCAAGTAGCGGCAATGTCTTGTTTTTCGCCCAAATTGTTCACACGTTGCGCGACGCGACGCCTTGCAACATCTTGTGGCAATGTATGTACGCCTTAAAGGCTGCAACAAAACCAATGGCAAAGCGACCCGGATTCTTGTTTGTGTGTCCCTTGTTACTGCCACATTTAGCAGCCGCGGCGTCAAGTGATGCGCCTTTTTATTTAACGCCCAGACTTGCCCAAGCATTCAAAAGGTAACAACCCTTAAATAGGGTTGTCCTCTCTCTTGTTCTGTGTGTGTTATTATTGTTGGGTTCTTGTTATTGTTTTGAGCTGTCAAATTTCTGTTGCATGTTGCTGTGATTTCGTGTAATTTTATTAATCACAACAACACATTCATCTCTGCTCGCCTTTAACCTACCTAAATACCCCCCACCCCATCCCACCAGCCCGCACAACCCTTTCGAACAATGCGCATCCCTTACAATTTGTAAACTGTTTTCTTTTGCCTCTGTCATTTAGTTTAGACTAATTATGCAATTTGTATGCAATAAAAATATTAATTGCCATCAACTACCGCACATTAATAATTTCATTAATATTATTATTAAAAATATAAGCAATTCAGTTGTACTCTTTATAGATTTGAGAAGTGTATTATGACTTTTGTGATGAAATGTAAAATATATATTCTTGATCAGCATTGGCAGCAGAGCTAAGTCGTTTATCGATCTCAGTTTCGAAACTTTTGAGCTAAAACTATGTTCTAGGTCTTCTCTTTGTTGCAGTTAGATCATTTGTCAAAATCTGCGAGATCGGACCACTATATCATATAACTGCTTGATCTTAAACATAACAAGTAGCCTTTGTTTCAAGTGTATAGAATATTCGGCATGCCAAAAAACGCTTTCTTATTCATTTTGTTTGTTTTCGTTAAAGCCGCCTGTGTTGTATGAGCTTTGTTTATTTATTTGTTAATGTCTCTCCGGCCTTTCCAGCCTCTCTGTTGCCAATTGTTTGTTGTTGTTGGTCAAGCAGTAGGTGGGAGGTGGTAGGTGGTGACCGGGGTGATAGCCGCATGCAAATTTTCCACTTGGTTTATTCAGCGCCTTCATGCGAACATCAATGCGTTGGCTGCATTACAAAAAAAGAGCCAAAGAGCAAAAAAAAAATATATTTTCATGTATATATTTTATAAAATATACCCTTTCTATGTTATTTCATAGGTCCAGAGGTCCAGCCGCAGCAAAAAATTTTAAATCTATATAAAAAAGTGTTGCAGTTCAATTTTGTGAAACTTTAAGCATATTTTGTAATGTTTAAAGCTCTTTTATTATTATCTTAAAAATGAAAATTTAGTCATTCATGTTTACACTGATTTTCAAGTATGTTTTATTTGCCACTCTGTTGACCACACATTAACATATTGACAACACTTTAAATATTATACAAAACCACTTCGAAAACCACAACAAAAACCACACACACTCACACACCCACAGAGCCTATAAATAAATATTACATTTGCATTGAGCAATATTCATAAATTAAGCAATTAAAATGCGACCATACATATATATTTCATTTTATTTGATTGCAAGCACCTGTTTATTGTCGACTTTTGGCAAAATATTTCTGTAATAAAAATAAAAATTAAATCAAATTAAATTTTCATGGAGTGAAGTCATGAACTTGCCGCAGTTTAGCAGAAAACTTTTACGAAAATAACTGAAAAATAATAAAAAAACAAAAAACAAAAAGGAAAAAGGAAAAACTGGCAAAACTTTATTTCTTTTTTAGCTAGACGTTGGCTGGCAACTAAAAATCGCTTCATTCTAATTACTTCCTTTTGTAAGAAAGAGGGACAGACTTTAAGTAGTGTGAGAGAGAATGAGAGGTCTAAAAGCGCGAGCCGCAAGAAGGACTTCCTGCCAACGTGGCAGGACACGTCTAGTCTAAGTAGTGAGCTCTGCTGCTAAAGCACTGTGGCACATAAAACAATCGTTTCGTAATAAAGATGAAAATTTTATTAAAAGATGTCGGAAACAGATGTCGCCGCCCAACGCCCACCGTCCACCCACCGCCTCCACACTCACACACACTTGCCTGGCACAGCCGTGTACCAAACTCAGAGAGAGGGAGAGGGAAAGAGTGTGAGCGTGGAATCCAACATAGAAACCAGTGAATCCAGAAGCCAACCAACCAACCAACGAACCAACACACACTTTATAATCTTTTATCGCATTTTTTCTACTTGGTTGACACAAAGAGCGTATTTATGCGACTGTTAACGTTATGAAAAGCCCATAATTTGCCAGCCACCCTACTACACTGCGCTACACTACATTACGCTACGCTCCGTACGTATTTGCCATATAATAAAAATAATAAACGTTATGCTGAAAATCGATAGCAAACAGAATTCACATTCATATTGTGGGTGGGCTGTGGAACGGAAGGAGGGTAGGGTGCATCGTGTAGCAGCTGATATCGACAGTTGACTTGGCGGCGGCGGCGCCGCTTGTTGTGAAACTCATGAACTGTTCTGTTCTGTTCTGTTCTGATTTTTTTCCTTTCTATACTTATATGTATATCGTAGTACCCATCGAGTGTCGTGTATAAATGTTTGCGCTTTATTATATTGCCCATCTACGCCCTCAACCAAAAATACACATACATACCATATATGTATGATTCCCCCGCTTCCCACTTGTGTCTGTTACACACCCGCTCGCCGTACATCTTGTGACATTTTACCTTCTCATGTTTTTCGTTTTTTCCTTCTTTTTTTTGGCGACTCTGCGTGCAATCGGCATCCATTGTATGTTGTACTCATACCGATACCGATACATACGACGACGACGACGATACAAGTACACGATAATGATATCCATATAATGATGCGACTGTCAGTTCCATTCTATTGGCATTTCACAAGTTGTTCACGAATCTGTCTCTCTATGTGGTGACTGCCTGCAGCAATGGATTGGCAACTTAACTCGAACCCAACCACCCGAACCACCCACTGGCGGCATCAGTGACAAAGTTGACAATGTCTTTGAACCAGTTAGGAATATAAAGATGTTAACTTAAAATAGATATTAAACAGCAGACTTATTTATATTTGTGTTTGTGGCGAGGGGGAGTCATGTTGGAAACGCGTTAAGATATACAAAAGAATATTCTTCTTTAAAACTCTGTGAATCCCTTTACAACTCATAAAACTAACATTTTGAAATTGTGAACAAGTCCTTACCTATGTCAATTATTATCTAACTAAACCAAAAAATGGCAAATGGTTATTATCTACTTTAACAAAAGGCGTTGCCAAACAAAAGTCCAAAAAAGCTCAAAACAATATTTAAACTAGAGCCACACAAAGCTTAAATGATTTACATATTTCCAATTCAGCAAACGCTTTGCCACCAAATATAATAACGACAACAACAACAACTCAAATATGCAGCGTAAAAAAACAATTAAAAGTTTGTCTTTAACACTTTTCCCGAATATGGGTTGGGGGGAACAGAAGTGGGGAAACAGAATTTGTGTATTGTGACCCCTTTTTGCATTTGTGAAGGAGGAGCTGCTTTGTGGCTGCTGCACATTCCACATTCCACTTATCAAATAATTGTCCTCATATTATGCCAGGGGCAACAAAGACAGCACACCCACACCCACACACACACAGAAACACACAAAAAGTTAAGTATACGCCATGACAACTGGCAAAGTACCAAATTGTGGAAAATTGAAATCATCTGTTCTGCTCCAAAACGGCAATCTCAAAGCCACCCACATAGACAAGCAGAAACCATTTTGGGTGCCAAATAAAAATGTAAGGACACACACACAAGCACACACACACACACACAGAGACTCTAGCACAGAGGGCGCATGGTGGAAATCCTTTGCATAAATGATGATGGCTTGGCATGATGAGAACTTTTAATCATTATTATCACATATTTATACGCTTATATGAGCATGTTTTATGTACTCGCTGGCAGCAGCAGAAGCAGGGCAGCGGCAGAAGCAGGATACGGAGTAATCCTTTTGAAAGCAAAAACCCACAAATGGCAGCGCAAAAAGGCAGGCAAAACAATGCCAGGATAACACACACACACATGCGCTGGCACATACACAACTAAGGTACTTACATATATGACTGTGTGCTTTGTTATCCTTATTCTTATTGTTTGGCTTGGCTCTGAGAGTGCTTCTCGTGCTGTTGTTCATGATGAGTTTCCAATTCGAGTTGAGGCCACGCCTACAAAACATTCACATTGGAAGGGGTGGTGGCTGTGTAGGGTGGGGGGTTCGATGGGGTGAGGCACAAGGACGACCACTTGCACTTTTCGTTTGCCACAAACAAGGGTTGCTTTTGCTCTATGCTTGCTCTCTGCATACCATACATATATGTCTGTTTGTCTGTGTCAGTGTGTGTGCATGTATTGTGCAAATAGAGTGGAGCGCACACATAAAAGTCAAAAGGACAAGCATGGTAAGTTTCTAAGCTTCTCTATATGTATGTATATAAAACTCATCGAGCAGCACGAGAATGCTGTCACTTGGCCAACTCTACGCCATATACAACTTGTTGTTGTTGTTGTTGCTGTTGCTGTTGCTGCTGACTCTCCTTGTTGTAGTAAATAAGTCATCATTGTCGATTGTCGTCATCAACGCGCCGAGGACAACTAATTTGCGGTCATAATAAAAGTTAATCTACTGACTCCTGGCTTTGGCTTGTTTGCCCAAACGCTATGCGATTTGTCGTTGTTGCTGCAACAAATTGTTGTGTGTGGACAGAGAAACAACGATTTGGAGAAAGGATATATTAAGAATTACTTCATGTGGAAATGGAGTTAGGGATTAAGAGTTAAGATTAATAAAAGAACAAGGTTTAGAAATTAAATAAGTTTAACTTTAGTTTTTTTCTTACAACATTTTGAACACATGTTTTTATTTTTTTTTATTGATAAAATACACATTATTATCAATGTATAAGAGGGTTAAAAGGGTATTCAACTATGAATATATAACCCTACTTAAGCCCAATCACAAATCTTAATGCTGTAAATCCACTGTGCGCACAGTGTGCTCTACAACAAAGGGATCAAGCCAAGAGAGCCAAGCAGAAACAGGACAGGAACAACAAAATGGAGGCAAAGGCAAACAACAACATGAGAACAGTTCAAGGCAGGCAACAACGCAACAAAACAAGAAAATTAAATTTTTATTGTTTTCACACAAATAAAATCAAATAAAAGGCATACAACAATAACAGGAACAGAAGACTCTGCTCCAGGACACCATACAAATAAGAGAGAGCTCTCTGTATATAAGGAGGACGTCACGTGCCACACACACACACATACTACTACATACTGCGACTGCGAGCAGCGACTGGGCAGGAGAAACAGACCAACCACCGTAAAGCAACCCCTAAAAATTGTGTGGCAAGCACAGCAGCAGCATCAGCAGTAGCAGCAGCAGTTGCTGCAACAGCAGCCAGACACAGAATGTTGTTGATACTGATGTTTCAGTACGAATCGAGCACTCGACGGTTACGCGGCGCGGCACACAGCATACAGCACTGGCCATCAAAATATAGACACACTTAAGTGAAACACACAAACATCAAAGCAGTTTCGAACGAAACGTCACGTGATGTCGACGGCGTTTCTTGTGGACAGCCTACTGCATGCCCAGCGCGCCCAGAGCTACAGTGAGAGCCAGCTAAAGTCCAGTCTGAGCGAGATGCTCCTGAGTCGTGGCCAGGCCGAGCCTGTGCCAGAGGAGCGCTCCTCCGAGTTGTGCAATTGCAACTGTGGCAAACGTGTTGGCTATAAATGTGATAAGTGTCGTGAGAATCGTGCCGAAAGTGTTGATAGCATTGAGGAAATGGAATTGGACGATGACGACGACGACGAAGATGAGGATGAGATTGTGGCGGATATCGATAGCGTGGAGACGCCACACTTAGATGAAGAGGATCTGGACGATGAGCTGGTGGAGCGTGATGCAATCAAATTGCCCAAAGTGGAGCCCAAAGAGAACAGCAACAGCAACCACAACAACAACAATAACAACAGCACCACCGTCGGCAGCACCACCATACTCAAGGATAACAATAGCAAACCGATACTCAAGTTTAGCGTATCCGCCATCCTGGGTGATACGCGCGAAGGAGTTCGCGTTAGAAACGGTAAGGAGGCGAAATGCCAATAAATGCGGCTTGGCATTTAATTTGCCGTGGCTAATGCCAAACAATAACAAAATCCAAAAATCTAAATACAATTGCAATATGAAAAGCTAAAAGAATAACAAAGAACACCGTTCGTTAGTTATCAAAAAAAAAGCAGTTGATGAACAAAAGGATCTGGCCTCGATTTCGTTGTGCCATAGGGATAAGTTTTTTCTCGCTCGTCCTTTATCTAACCATTTTTATTGTGCTCTTCTTAAGCCCTTGAGGCGTCCTTTTGCAAAACGGCTGTAAAAACACAACCACACCTAATCATGTTTAAATTATTGTAGCTGAGCCTCAACAAATCCGTCGCTAGCCGCCACCAGAACCAAACCAAATGCGTATAAACCAGTTCCGACTGCAGTGTTCCCTTTTCCGTGTTCCGTATATTGCGGCTGCGCGTGCTGCTTAGACAAGGGTTCACTATTCTGTTTTTTACAAATGTTGCCGCACACACAGGCACAAAAAAGGAGGCGTGACTAATTGTCTATCCGTCATTGCAACTGCGTTGCATTTCATCCAATTTTTCTTTGTGAATTGGCAAAATCCAGGTTTATGGGATTGTTCGCTTTTTGATATTATTAATGAGTGGGCAGAATCTTTTTTTATTGTATTTTATCACTATTTTTTTTTTATGTGATTTCCAATGGCAATTTTCTTTGATTTTTTTTGGGGTATTTTCGTCTGGATTAAATGGCAAAAGCGTGGCAATAAATTGCAAGCTCATGCGAATTGTGGTTAGATTATGTTATGGGAAGATCATAACGGACATGTAGAAGGTGTATTAGACATAGATTACAGTGGTAAATGAATGAACAGAATAAACATAACTTGTGTTCTTAGAACTCTTATAGATATACACTTTTTGATTATTGATTGTGGTTGGAGATCAACTCTTTTGGATTTGTAATGTTCTTCGTGTTGATACTAACTGCAAGAAGAACTAAATACAAAACAAATTATCAGACGGAAGATTTTCTTATTAGCTATTAAAGAAAGAAAGACTAGAAGATCATAGTCACATTAAGAAACCCTTTTTGATTAACTGTTGGAAGAAATTCTTATCAACCTTTAAGCGAAACCTATCTTGAATAGTTCTTAAGCTTAACTATCAAAACCTTCATCTTACACATCTTCGTACATCTCCATCTCCTTCAATAAGTTTGTACTTTAAGTACACTGATATCAACCTACAATCATCATTTGCATAACATTCAATCCTACTTTATCCCGATTGCTCATACCCAACAACTACTAACCAGCCCAATAACTAACTAATTGAGTATAAATTGTATTCCACTCAAATTACATTTAGCCTTGCCACAAATTAACTTTTTATGTCACAAAAATCAATTCGCCCAAAAACTTTTTGCCAAACTATAATTTTTGGCATTTTGCTGTGGCACAGATGCAAAACTGTTAAAAAAAAACCCGTTGAAAGCCCAAAAACAAACAATGCGAACAATTATAACTTAATTTGTGCGCTCATTAGGCACACATGTGGCTGCCACACACACACACACGCACACACACATATACAAACAAAAACTTTTGCCACAAGATTTCAGCAAATTAAACGCACACACACATACACAACAAACATCCACACACTCACACAAACACAAAACGAACTAAAGAGGCGTTAATACGTTAATTGTTTCAGTCACTATAATCGAATTAAAATCATATCCTGCAGCGCCTGTCAGTGTATGCGTGTTTGCATGTGTGTATGTGTGTGTGTTAGTGTGTGCAAATGGCGTCTGCTGCTTTACGGTGTTTAATTAGATTTTGGGAATACAGACACAAAGCTCCAAAAATATTTCTCCTGGCTCCTTCCAACTTTTCTGTAAAATCAAAGGCACAAAAGTTTTGTTTTTGCTTTCCGCATGAACTGAAATCGCAAAATGAAGGCGTTGACGGTGTCTGTTCTCAAGGTGTGTGTGTGTGTTCAAACTTTCCAATGTGTCGGCAGAGGGGACAGGGGGTGGAAGTTAGGTGGAAGGGCGCTGCGAGCTGTTTAATTATGCCAGTTTGACACTTCAAAGCAGCATCTGCTTTGGAGCCGGTAAGATTTAAGATATTCACGCAGACTCTCACATATATAATCAGAGCCACACATGAAGGGTTGGCTTCTTGACAAGATATTTGGGGGCTGATTATATAGGCGAGTGTGTGTGTGTTTATGTTTATTTTTGTTTATGGGGTTTGTTTTGAACTTGGCGTTGATAGGCTTAAGACAATGAAAATCTTTCCACAATGCTGTAAGTTTTGTTTAAGATTTTATCTGATCTTTAAATGGATTTTGTGACATTTGTATTGTGTTAAATGGGAATAAATGAAAAAGGAAGAGAAAGGAATAAACAGGTATATGATCTGGATATTATCTTCTCCTTAAGATCTTAACTAACAGCTCATTATACTCCAAAACTGTTTCAAAAAGATTTTTCAACCGTTTTTCATTGTTTCTTTTCATTACAGAGTTTATGCAACCGCAGCATATATGGCCTTATCTACAACAAAACTTTATGCAACATCACACACATCAATATCATCAGCACCATCAGCAACATGCGCAACAGCAGCAACAACAACAGCCGCCTTTACCACCAACGCATCATCATCATCAGCATCATTCACACCATCAGCATTCACACCAGCAACATCATCCGGCATTGGTGGGGCAGGCGCCACTTGGACTATCACACCCACTGCATCATCATGCCCATGCCCATGCACATTTTCCACATCCCGCATTTCTAACGCATCAACAGCAACAGCAGCACCAGCAACACCAACAACAGCAACAGCAGCAACACCACGGCAATAGTTGTCAACCGCAAACCACAGCAACGACGGCCGCATCCTCGTCGTCACCTGGCAGCACAATTAGTGATAGCGACAACAATCACAGCAACAGCAACAGCAATAGCAACTCCAACAACAACAACAACAATACGATTCTTCTTGATGGTCAACCGCATGAAATCGGCATCGACACCAACCCGGAGGATAACAACAATCGAAGATTAACGCAAGAAAAGCTACACCAACAACAACAACAACATCAGCAGCAACAGTTGTTGAGTGGACAAGCAGCAGGAGTAACATCACATCCGACACCACCACCCCCGCCACCACCCATACATCCGGTGATTGCCAAACCCATGCCCAGTCGGCCAACCCCCTTTCTGCCCCACACACTGAATCATCCGCATTTGCATTCACTGCTGGCGCACTGTCGCAATCCCTACATGAGTGGTGAGTGTTCCCCCAGTTCCCCCCCCCCCCCTTCACATTTGTATATGCTTTCAATCTAATGCCCCCGATGCCAATGTAATTACTGTGCAACCAGTTGGGCACCCCATGGCGCTCATTAACAAGTGTTTGCTGACCAAAACCCCCAAAATGCTCTCTGCTCTTGACTAATGCACTTTTTCCCCCTTCCCCACCAAAAATATATTATTGTTGTTGTGTTGCAGTTGGTGCCCAAGTGTTTCCCCTGCCACCGGGTCAAGGTTTCCCCTGGGCGCATTCGACACGTGGCAAGCCACGCAGAGGCATGATGCGGCGTGCCGTCTTCTCAGGTTTGTTCATTGAGTGTGGGGCAAGTGTGTGGCTTAACATCTTGTCCCTTATGATGTAATTGCATTTAAAACTGTTGCTCATTTCATATTATAGACTCGCAGCGAAAGGGGCTGGAGAAGCGTTTCCAGCAACAGAAATATATCAGCAAGCCAGATCGCAAGAAACTGGCTGAAAGACTGGGCCTAAAAGACTCTCAGGTAAGCTATTTATAACAAAATCTATTTGTCCCCAAAATTTCACTTAAATCGCGAATCACCAAATTTAAAATTGACCTCAAAACCATTTTTTCCTAAAAGAAAACTTTCGCTCATAATCTGTGCCATAATCAAAAACGTTGACAAAACAAAAATCAATAAAGTTCACGGAGACGAGCTCATAATAAACTTAATATTATGCTATTATACAAATTTATTTTTAAACCGGGCATAAACAATTTTCAAAAACTTTTCAAATCAGCTTTGATAAGCAACAGCAAACAGCAAACACCAAACAACAACAACAACAATAATAATAAGTGGAATAACAAACAAAGCGACGGCTTATAAAATAAAGCAGCCATAAAGCAGGGCGAAAAATAAAACTCCGCCCTTAAAATCCAACACAAATAACCGAAAAAGCTCTCAGCAATGGCTGCGCACAGCTAAAATGGAAGCCCGTATAAGTATAAACAGGTTGGAACAGGGAGAGAGGAAGGGGCACGAACAGGAATAATAGGTTGGGGGTTGTGGGGTTTGGGCGTGCTTCCTTTAAATGCGCAGTCGCTCGTCTTGCCAGTGTGTGTATACATACATATATATATAGATATATAGAGAAAGAGAGATGTTGGCTTGTTGTTGCCATCGAAATACATATAATGAAATTATAACGAGCTATAAGAAATTCATTTCGGCTTACCCAAAGTAAAGGAGCTTGGCCAACCGGAGTGGAAGGGAGAGTGAATTGGTTTGGCTTTTATTGATTGTACCGCGCCAAATATAATTAAATTAATTCGTTATATTTTTTACATCATTATGCATTTGCGAATTAAGATAGAAACTTTGTTTGAGTTTTTTTTTTGGGTTGCCAAAAATATTTTGTGTTTTATAAATTAAAGAAAAGACTTTAAAAATGTTTTTCACTCAATCAAACATATGAAAAACCTTCATTAATACTTTACAAAACTGAAAAGCTTTACTCACATTATTATTTCTACTTAAATATTCTCGGGGCTACGAAAAAAAGGAAATGACAAAAAATAGTAAATGAAATATGCTTTTGACACATTGAAACAGTGAAACTTTCTCTATTTTTTATATCTTTTGGCATTTGCTTACAAAGATAAAAGTGACTTAAGAAAAAAATATAAGACCTTTGAGTATCTTAACAATTTTTGCTTTTTATTCTCAATCATGTCAAACACATCCATGAATATACTTTACTCAAAATCGTTACACACTTTTTTAAATTTAAATGTTCTCGGGGTTACACATAAAAAATATAAATGACAAAAAATAGTAAATGAAATGATTGTGACAGATTTACACAGTGCACATTTTCACATGACTGCTACTGCTGTTGCTGCCGCCTCTTACTGTTGCAACAAATTTGGCATGACCAATTTGGCCTTGTCAAAATGTAATCGATCACAACTCAATCAATGGGCCAACTGTAACTGTTGTCAGCAAGGCCGGGTGGTGAGCGCTAAGAGAAAGGTGTGTAACAGCCGTCGGTATTCAATGCTGATGCTGATGCTGATGATGATGATGATTTTTCTGACAATCTCATGCCAAATTAGTGCAGCTCTTTTTTATTGTGTTGTTGTGTATGTGCTCTCTGCTTCTGCTGCATATATATCATAAAAATTTCATAATTACGCAATAAGCGTGTCCAGTTGCATTTGTCAGAGAGAACACATGAACATGAATTCATCATCAGCAGCCGAATGTCACGCCCCTTTTTTTTAACACAATCTTCCAATCGATCATATTCATCTTAATGATCATATAATGCAAAACCAGACGACGACGACCCAAGGCAAGTTGCGCGATATAACTATATGTATATATATATACATAGAACTAGTTCGTGATATAATTCGTACGCATTGTTGATCTCGTTCTGATTTATATTTAGTAATTATATTAATTTAAATTGTGTATGATTAATAATTAAATATGCGACACAAGGCAAAAGGGTTGAGATATAGCTATATGTATATATATATAATATATAATATATATATAATTGATAAGTGATATAATTGAACTTGTTCTGATTTCTATTAAGTAATTATATTCATTTAATTGTGTATGATTAATAATTAAATATGCGACACAAGGCAAATTGTGCAATTTAAATATATATAGATATAGGTGGTGATATAATTCGAAGGCATCGTTGAACTCGTTTTGATTTCTATTTAGTAATTCTAATCATTTAAATGTGTATGATAACATATTAAATGTGCTTAACTACTTATCTAGAGTGAATAGATCAATTAATTGTAATAGATCTTGAGCGGCGATCAATAACAAGCGGATTTTTTTATTACAAAATCAAGTTACGTATGAAGAAACTAAAGCCATACTTTACTGATTAGGTAAACAAATTATATTACATATCGTGTAAAAGTATTTATTGTAAATTAGATCAACAATAAATGTTGTAAGGGCGATTTTCGAATTATTTTTTTTATAGAACGCTTAAATAAACTTTATTTTTTCTTAGAATAGTTTAGTTTCTTTTAATGATTTTTAGCATAGAAAGTTTTTAGGATTCTTTAGTTTCAATATACCATGTCCTAGCTTTGAATCAAACTATTATTTTATGATTATTGCCCCACTCCTAAGCCATAAATCTTGGTACAAAACCACACAGCACAGCAGCAGCATTTACTTTTAGAACTAAGTGTACAGAACAGAACAGAATAGAAGGAACTAGAGAAAAAAAATCAAAGCATTCATCAATTGCACTTTGTCAAATGGGAAAATGAAAATGTCGACGGGATGGCGTCAAAAACAAAGCCATAGAAATGTTTTAAAATAAAAAAAAAAACCCAAAAAAAGAAATGAAAAATAAAACACACAAAATGTGCAAAAGTGTCAGAAAAACTCGCAGTCAAATCGCAGCAGTTGGTCTCCCTCTCTCTCTCTTTGGGTCCAAGGGGACATTTGGAATGCCCCAGCTGGACAAAGGACCAAAGTGTTGTATCCTGGCCAGCGGCGATGGCGACACCGGCTCCATTAACGGCTATGCGGCAAAAGCAGCGCAGAAAGGGGGGCAAATTTTTTGTGGTTACGAGTGAGCATATTCACACCCAAGTGACACACACACACTCCCCCTCTCTTACGTGTGTGTGTGTGGTTGTAAAGGGAATGCATTGCAGTGGTTCGTTGTGTGGCGCCTAGTTGTATGCAATATGATTTAAGAGCTTCGACTCGTCCTTTGTGTTCAGCTGCACTTTTTGTGTGTTTGTCCATTTTGTTGTTGTTCATTTGCTGCACACACAAGCACACACACACAATCTCACACAACCATAAATATATATAGGCAGTGCAATGGTGCAATGTGGAGAGTCGCGTGCCTTGCGGTTGACAAACGGTTGCACATTGATGTTGGCAAACCAAACTGCTCACAGGTGATTCATCATTTCGAGTGTTGTTCATTGCAACGTTTATTGCGATTTTAACAAACGCACTCGAAAAACTCGCCAACTTGCCAACTGACCGAGCCCCTTTGCGAAAAAAAAAAACGCGAGTGCGTTTATTGTCGCACGCGATTTATGTATTGTGTGTTAATTGTTGTTGTTGTGTTTTTTTGTTGTTTGCATGCAAGTCACGTGCATCGCCTGAATAAAGCAGAGATCAACTGAATTATGGACTTTTTTCTAGACATTAACAGTTCTCACACAGCTCACGCCAAACACTGCAAGTGACAGTTACCAGCCTCATAATCCGCCAGCTATAAATTTAATTGCCATTAATGACACTTCAAACGCCAAACCACCATGAACTGAAACGTAACACTGAAACGCCGCCGCCAGACACATGCCACATGCCACATGCAGATAGGCGGAAATGAAAACATCTTGAGGGCAAATAAATTCTATAAACTGATTTGCATTTTTAAATCAATGCACACAAAGCCAAAGCTCAAGGAATCGCGGTAAACGAGTTGTTTGGCTCTTTAGCAACCACCACACACACACACACACTTGCACACACACACTCATACTCGCACACACGTGTCAGTGTGTATGTTGTGCGAAGCCGGCAGCAACTTTTTAAGTGTCATGTCCAAAACAAATTCGTCTGTTTTTGATTTGTCGAAAAATGGGGGAATCGACCGGCAAATGGAAAACACAAAAAATAAATATATATATCTATATATCTATATATACATACTGTACAGTGTACACTCAGAGAGTGAAAATTCGGTGTGCTTCAGCATTTTTGGGCACTTTTGGCATTTTGCACGTTATAAATATTTTTATCTTTATTTCAGTTGTCTGTCTCGCTTGCTGACTCTGTGTGTAGGGGTGTGAGGGTGTGTTGGTGTCTGTCTGTGTGTGTGTGTGTGTGTTCGTGGGGTGGTTTTTACAGCAGACATTTGCGGCTTTTCCTCTTTATTTTTTTGTATTTTCATTTGTTTGTCATTTCGATTGTGCTGTTTTTTATTTACTTCAACGGCCAAAACGCTTTAAATCAAGTTGTATGATAAATAATCTGTTAAATACACACAAGGGTTTATGCTTACACACTCTTTATATATATAGGGAGAGAGAGAGACTATCTCCGTTGTTCTTTTCTGTCTGTTTAACTTGTTTTTTATGATGCTTGTTAGCGGCTTAATGGGTTTGCGGTCGTGCAATGAAACACTGCAAATGATTTAAGATGGAATGAATATGCTTTTAGTTTTAAGCTCAAGAAGTTTTAGTGTGAATTGACCTTAACTTAAGTATTCTGGCTTCAATACACACTTTGAAGGCAATCAAAAAGCACTTGAACATCGAGAAAATGTGTTCATAACTCGAATTTCATTTCTCGACTTGTGCAAAAACGATTGAGAAACATTAAAAACCATCATTTGCAGCTTTGGTTACAAAATAAATTCATGACAAATTGCTAAATAAATGCCACAAGCAGTAAGCAACAAGAGAGAGAGAGAGAGAGAGAGAGAAAGTGAAAAAGAGAAGGAGGGTCGGAAGTCGGTGCGGTGTCCTAAAACAATAACCACAGTTAGAACAATGTTTGGCAATGGAGTAACAAATTGTCTGTGTGTGTGTGTGTAACCCAAAACGTTGATGAAATGACTCGAAATGACTTTGGCAAATAGTGGTAGCAGACTATTTAATACGCTATTACGCAGCATATCGAATGACAGAAATAGCTTGACAAAATCACCCCACAGTTAGTGGAGGAACTGCCTCATTAGTTAACATATGTTGCCAGACAGAGAAATCTTTCTCTCTCTTTTGCTCTTTCTTTCTACTCTGAATCAGACTCCATCTCCCACACACACACACACACACAGAGAGAGAACAACAGCTTGTGCTCATTGCCAAAGTCAATTTGCAGCAGCAAAAGGGAGCCGTCACTTGGCCAAAGCCAAAAGCGTATGCCAAAGCAATTTGTAACAACAACAACTGACTGAACAAAACCATTTCCCACCATGCCAAACCCGATTCCTCCTCCCATCTCCCACCTCCCACCTCCCGCCAACCTCACACTTCAACTCCATTTAGGTATCGTCGCCAGCTCGGGTTTATAAAAACTTCAAACAAATGCTCTATGCACGTTATGCAGGCGGCGGCGTGTCAGAAAAATCTGTTACTCTTACTTACTTACCCCGAATGGGGGCTGAAACTGAGTTCAGGATAATGTGTGTCGACGAGTCCTTTTGTGTATAAACGGGGCGATGGAATAATGGAAATCATTTTAACGCTTGATTTGATTACAGAAGTTGCCAAATGAAACTTCAATAAGTATGAGTTAAATGTTTTTATATGATATACTTTTCCATTTAACTTTATTATTTTTGAATACTTAGAAATTTATCAGAATTTTTCGAGCTGTGTAGTTTTGACTTACTATAACTTTCTTCAAAGATGGAGCGATTTTTAAAAGCACACCTCTTTTACCTTAGAAATAATACCACATTCACGATGAAAAGTCGAATTACACTCAAACTATTAAATCAGAAATCTTCATCCCCCAAAAATCATCAGTTTCATGAAAAGTAATGGTAATAAAATGGAAATGCCATATGAATGAACTAGATATATCACTTTTCACTTAAAGCTACAACATTTAACACACTAAAGCGAAATGTAAATCGCTGAAATCTATTACGCATTAGCTCCAATTTATGTTCATTCAAAATATTACAATTATCAGAACACACACACTCGCTAGTAGGTGCATTTTAGTTGTGCATAAATTAAATACATCATTTACCAAAAATGACAATAAAAACAAATTAATGTTATACATTAATAATATGCTAGAAAAGTGACAAGCGCAATATTTGTAAACATGCTAAAAACCGCCGTTCATTTATAAATTTATGTATAAATTGCCACTAATTGAATAATTGTGCGATTTTCCGAGAAAGAGCTCTATTAAATGTCGCTTAAAATTTATAATATTCATATATGTATTCGATTTAATAACAGGGCTTTTGTAAAATGCATGTGTATATTTAGTATTTGGCGCCTTGGCCTGTTAAATTCCAAAAGCCAAACTAAACCTATTAAAAGCTAAAGCAAACATCATAATTTCAAGCTCATTAAACTTGCACCCAAAAGCATAGTACACGGTGTGGGGAGGAATGGGTGGTATGTGGATGGTGTTTGGGTCCAGTTTAAGGTCCACTTTTTGCTCTCGTCTACTGTGGCGCCCACCCGTCGGACGGGGCATACTAAATTGCACGCTTTATAATTAATTTCCATCAGAAACAGAAACGACGACGACGGCGACCAGAACGAAGGCACAGTTGAGGATTCGGGTTCGGGACCATAATCATTAATCTTATCGCCGCCTGAGCTTATTATTTCAATTGCTCTTGCTTTTGCTCTTGGGTTCGTGTCGGTGTGTGTGTGTGTGTGTGTGTAGGGGGAGGGAGGTTGGCTGGAAATTCAATGACCGGAAGTAAGTAAAACAGCAAACTTCCCACACAAAAAAAATAAGAAGAAAAACGCGACACGTGGCCAAAAGAACAGAGAAAGGGAGAAAGAGGAACTGAGGCAAATCTGCGGTTAATCGCTTGTTTAACATGTCAGCACTTTACAGCACTGGTTCAATGTTGTTATAACTGTTGTTTATATATTTATATGCCTGCAGATTATATCGGCTAACGGTGTGTGTGTGTGGGTGGGTGTGGGTGTTTCCTGCTTATTCCATTCCGTTGGCTACAAGTCAATTTTACGCATCAATTTGCTTTTCAAAAAGCTTTAACTAATTACGTGGGCAGTGTTATTGGATTTTGTTGGTTTGAGTCTGAGGTTGCGACAACCCTATAAACTGTTGCAAAATGTTGTTAGGGGCCAAACACCCACACACACACACACCGACACACTCAGAAAAGTGCGAGTGTCCTGCTGTGTTGAGAGACAGAGGCAACTGTAACACAACGGAGGTAAACACCCATTGAATAATAACTCAAAAACAGTCGCTAAAGTTAGGCAAGCAGCAAAGCCAGCAAACAAGTAAGCAAGTCTGGGCCAGGGCTGCCAGCCCAAAATGTCAGGGTGGCTGCAATTTGCTTTTGAGTGTTTGCGTCCTACTTGTGTCTCTTACTGTCCCTGTCAAATGCAGCAAATACATAAACACGCACACAAACAAGCAAACAAGCAAACACACATAGACACACACATACATATAAACACATAAGTAAAGAGCTTACAGCACTTTTGCTGGACCAACTTTTAGTCTGCACAGTGTGCTAAAACTGTGAAGGCAATGTGTCACTTTTTGCTTTAGTAGCAAACAAATTTAAACTCCAAATTATAAATCGATTTGAGTAAAATCGTACCTACACTTTTCATTGCATTTGGTGCCACTGTGCGGCCTCTAATCAATTTGTAACCGTTTTAGCAAATGTCTCTCATTTGCATTTATTATGGATATGCCAGCGTCTGTTGCTGGCATTGCAGTTCAAACTTTTGCCATCCAAAAGCCACGCCCACACACACGACAAACCCACACACTTTCTCCCAACGACCTCTTCCCACCCCACCCCAGCCGTTGTTGCCTTTTGCCACAAAAACTTTTCCAGCTAGAACATTTTTGCCCAAAAAGTTCGGTTTTGACCATGAATTTATCTGCGCCTGTGGTCATGAAAACTTTTCGCAGTGAATTGGTAGAATGGTAGATGGATGGTTGAAGAGGATGGGCAAATGGTGGCCTGTTCCTTGTCAGAGAGAAAAGTGACTACTGCAACGGACAGGCATCCATCCAACAGTTGGACATATTTCAATTAGACCCATTTCATTTTGTATTTGCAGGTAAAAATTTGGTTTCAAAATCGACGCATGAAATGGCGCAACTCCAAGGAACGTGAACTGTTGGCCAATGGTGGCTCACGCGACCAGACGCTGCCCAACAAGAACAACCCAAATCCGGATTTGTCCGATGCCAAATGCGATCGACCACTAACGCCGCTGTCGCCATCACTACTCTCGCCCAGCGGCAGTGCCACACCACCAATAACAACAACAGGGACAGCAGCGGCAGCTGCCAAGGATGAGCCGGGTTTGGTAACGGGAGCGGGAGCAATGACAGCTCTTGCACCCAAATCACCACAATCTGCCAGAAGCAGCAATTCACCGGTGGAGGGAGGTGCAACAACACCCTCGGCTACAATTGGTTATGGCATGCAAATCAGTTCGCCTCCCCCGCTGCTCAACAGCCTGAAGATGGGCGATCAATCAGCCACGCCCACACCAACGACAACGGTCTCCTCGGCTGCCTCCTCGCCGCCGAGTGTGGCCAGTGCCGCTGAGTTTCAGGCCAAGATCAATGCCGAGATGCAGAAGCAACTAGTCGCAGCCGATCTCAAGTTCAAGCTCGAGAGCAGCATTCAGGAGGCGAAGCAGCGTCGCTTTGAGCAACTGCAGCAGCTCCATCATTCGCCACACTTTAGTGCCATGCGTGAGGTAGAGCTGGCTGCAGCAGCAGCTGCTGCACAACTGCATCATCATCACCAGCAGCAGCAGCAACAACACCAGCAACAACACCAGCAGCAACAACAGTCGCCGCCAGGTGGCGCTGAGTTTATGAAGCTGTACTATGATGATTATGATGATTCGAATTCGGATAGCGATGAGGAGATAAGCGTAACGTGATTGCCAGGACGTGATGAGCAAGAATATTTTGTAAATACATACATACATACATATGCATATATGTTTAGCATTTTTAAATTGTACATTTTTGCGTAATTTATCATTATTGTACTTACTTATAAAGCTAATTGATTACTTCATTAATTATTGTACTTAACGTGTGCATATTTTTTCGAATTTAAATTCCAAAAACAAAATAAAGGTCTTTGAACAATTCACACAAAAGATTACTGAAAATAGTGTCAAACTGTAAGTATGGCAAAAATTATGGTTTGTGTCATTGCTAAGCAATGTGATCCGCAAACACAGTGCCGTCTGGAATTAATGTGCCACTGTCATTCTATACACATTAAGCAGTTTAATTGGTTAACGCAAAGAACAGCGTTTATATAAACAAAACTAAAACTCATACTCACATATGTATATATATATATGTATGTTAACATTAAAATTAGTAAAATACTGTCTATGGGTAGCCAGTTAGTTAGATGTGGTATACCTTATGTATACTTTCGAGCTTAAAAACTAAAAATCACTCATTCGACTAAGCTTACACAGTTAATATTGCGACTCGAATTCAACTATAAACTAGAACAACTTTGTACATAGAGGTTCCAGTTACGCCAGGAATATGCTTTCACTCGCCGATTTCTTCCGCATATGAAATCTATTTCGTAACAACCTCATCATCTATGCGTATGGCAAGATTAACATGTCCCTCGGCACTGGTGGCCTCAACTGGTTTCATTGTGACAAACTGCACAGGATTGTCGCACTTTAGTACATCTTCAGAGATGGCAGGATTATCAATGCCTTTGCCTGTAATCTTGAGCACACTGCGTCGCTGCAGTGTATCAATAATGATCGATATAATCCAGCCCAGAAGCACGGTTAACAAACAGCCAATCATGCTAAACCACATGTAACTCAAACGGAAAATTGCCCAAGAACTGTAGAAATAAATGATTGAAAACATAAGTAACTCTAATACAGTGATGGCTTGAATATTGTTACTCACGTAAATCCCTTCTCCTCCGCGGGCTGCAAACTTTCACTGAGCAAATCTTCAATGATGCCCGTCACATTCACATGACAATCGCAATGCTCGACGGATGTGGGAAGCGATGGTGTTTCCACATTGCCTATTTGGCCCACAACGCCTATGAAGATGACCAAAGCCAGCGATAACAGACCACCATAGAAGGCACCCTTGGTATTTGCCTGTTTGCAAGCAATGCCCAAAACAAATAGACCCAAGGTAACTCCTCCAATGAGTCCGTTGAGTGTTAAAGTCGCTTGAAGCACACCACCCAGATGCTCCACAATAAAGACTAGACCAAAGGAGACGAGCCCAAAGCCCAAAGACATCCATTTGGCATAGGTTGCGCCCTTCTCCGGCGAAATCTTAATGTTCATGCCATTAATAAGCAAATCCTCACAGGTGACAGCCGAGAGTGAATTCAAAGCAGAAGCAACAGTGCTGCAAAGAATATTCAAAAGTTAGGAATCACTTTGCTCAACAGATATTGTATTTAAGACCTACCCCAAGCTAGCTGCAAAGATGCCAGCCACAAAGATGCCCGCAATCGTATAAACACTCTCATAGGTATTAATCACATAGTAGGGCAACAGTTGATCCGAGGCTGTAATGCGGCCAACACTCAAAGGATCACAGTCCGCATAGTGATTAAAAACCATCAAGCCCGTATAGAAGTTTAGCAGGAACACAAAAATCAAACCAATAATGGCAAAGCCCAAGGCTATCTTGGCCAACCTTAAGGATTTGAGGGACATACACTTCTGCACTGAAGCCTGATTGGTGCAAAAGAGCGAAGTCCAGTAAAAGAAGCCCCCAATAACCACAGACCAGACAGTATGACGCGTTGTGGGATTGGGATCAAAGCTGTTAAGTGGATATCGAGATTGAAGTAATCATTGAACAAAAGGTTAAAGTAAAACTCACTTAAAGAAGTCCAGGCGACCACGTTCAGCTGCAGTGTGAAAGACCTCAGCAGGACTTCCGCTATAAAAGCAGCCCAGACCAATAATAAGCACCAAGGAAACGGCCAAAACAGCAGCCTAAAAAAGATACAAATTGATTGTTAATCCCCAACTAGTTTCTATCAATGAAACTCACCTGAAATGAATCGGCAATTACACAAGCTTTGATGCCACCCATCGAAGAATAAAAGACACAAACAACATAAATAAGAACAACGGCAATTTTCGTATCCAAGCCCGTTGCCTTGGACAGAGCAATGGCTGGAGCGAGGACAGCAACAGCTGTATAAAAGCACATCTGGAAAAAAAACATAGGGTATAGGCAAACTTATATGCAGTCACTAAATCATCTTCCACTTACCTGTATAACATAAAGCACTGCGCCCAGGATGCGAATCTCCTTGCCAAAACGTATGCCCAGATATTCGTAGCAGCTGGTCAGCTCCATTTTGAAATAGATAGGATAGAAGACCTTGACAGCCACAGGTATGACCAGAACCATGGGTATCACAATCAAGACAAACTGTGTGCCCTGGAAGTACATCTCAGAGGGATTTCCAAGCAGCTCAATGGCCGTAATGAAGCTCGTGGTGAGACTAAGTGTCACCGGAAGTAGACTCATGCCCGAACCCAACAGAAAATCATCCGAAGAACTGCCGCCTGTCTGGAAGAAGCCATAGAAGATGCCAATGCCCAGGGATACAACCAGCATGCCCAGCAATATGACATAATCAACAGCTGAAAAGGTGGCCTTATGTGTCGGTTCGCTGCACTCCTCCAACCCCAGACTCGATTCCAATTGTTGCGCCTTGAAAGCGGACAACAGCAATGTGGCAGCATCATTGAACTGGACGTGCTCCTCGGATGCTGCCGAAGCAGCTGGTGTCTCGCCACGCACAATCAAATACTTTTGCTCAAGTGTTATGGGCTGATGCTGATCCTGCCACTGTTGTTGCGGCTGCTGTTGCGTCTTCAGCGTGTGGGCCGTTATAGAATGTGCCAAAGCGCACAGCGTCAACAGTTTCGAAATGGTGGCAAACATATTGACGAATGTTATTGAATTTATTGTTGGATAGTGTTTGTTTCAGGTATTTGTTAATAGTGTGTGCCCAAGTAGATAATAAAGACTGTAATTAAAAAGCGAAAATATTTTTGAACACTTAGTATAGAGATGGAGAGA
The DNA here is from genome assembly GCA_035044645.1 of Scaptomyza parva. Lineage (NCBI taxonomy): Eukaryota > Metazoa > Arthropoda > Insecta > Diptera > Drosophilidae > Scaptomyza > Scaptomyza parva. Next base: position 7,822,948 of record JAWNNT010000065.1, on the reverse strand, counting down.
TGGTTGAGAAAGTTCAAGGTTCTTAATCGGCGGCAATTACAAAGCTATAGCTGTATATATGGTTGTGTCTTAACTGTAGGCGTCGTTAATCAATTAAGTATCTGCAATTGTATCTGTAAGATACATTCAACTCATATATATAAACATATATATATATATGTATGTGGTCACAACAGCTTTCATGTTCAAGTACAAATATATAGAAATTTCCTTACATAAACAATTTGATTAAAATGATGTGTCCATTAATTGATTATTCTATCAAAAAATTATTATTATTATTATTATTATTGCCACTTTTGGCTCAAAACAAGCAAAACAAAAGAAAAAGTACTTGTTCAAGGACAGAGAAGATTATTTCCTATATTATTTTTTGCAAGAGTCATACCATGCAAAAATATATATATTCAAACATATGTATATGTGGATCCCAAAGCTTCCAATACATTTGCAAAACAAATAGCAGAAGAAGAGATCTTTTCTCTCTTTGGCGCAAGTGAGAAATATGAGCAATACGATTTAAGCGAATTAAACTGGTTCTCAGTGGAAATGCTGGCTTGTTCCGGCTAGCGTCAGTTTTGGCCAGAACTTAACCAGCCTTCAAACACACACACTTTAGACGCAGGCCCTCAGGGCGCATACTTAATGAATTACAAATGATAAGTAATAAACTGACTACACCTTCTTCTCACTCTCTCTTATCATCTTTTTGTGTACCTGCATCGCGCTTTCTCACTCTTTCGCTCTCGCTGCAGCACGCGCAATGTGCCGCCTCAAGAGTCAATTGATATGCACGTATCTCTGGGCAACATTTCGCTTGTTTGCCGCATTGTCTGTCCGTCTGTGTGTTCATTAATAACAATAATAACAATAATAAACGCATTACTTGATAAAAAAATTGGAAAAAATTTAAGAAACACACAAACTGACAAGTTGTACGCAATTCCGTTTTGACACGCTTGAAATTTGCTACTTTGTATATAGAACTTGATCTCGTGTATAATTTACGAGTACTTTCCAGATACAAATCTGATACATATAGATATTACAAAACCTATATTTATATGCACTAGATAGTTTTTGTCAAGCGGTCAAGCAATATTAGCTATCAATTTATTGATCCATTTTAATAGTAAAATTATTCAAAACAAAAAAATTAGCTAATTTATTGACTAGTAATTTTAGTAATTTTCATTTAGTTATGCATTGTTTAAACAAATAAAAAATGCTTACATAAACGTTAAGCTTACAAAGTTTTACTATTTAAGAGTTAACGGTTTTCAAGTTTCAATAATAAAACAAATTGTATAAGTAATTTGAATAGTTTCAAACAATTGTTTAAGTTCTTTTGTTGCTTAACACATCATTTGATTTTTTATCAGCTCTTTTGTAGTAAATTAGCTTTGCATGGCTGTTTATTAAATAACATAGAATTTTCCGCAATAAACACTAATTAGGGTAATTAAGCTTGGATATCATTCATTTATTATGATTTGTTTGTTACGCTAGTTAAGCTTTATATACAAATTGAATTTTAAAGTTAAACATCAGTTATATTTACTTACCTTTAACAAAATGTTTATTAATCCTTGTGGTTCAGTTATCCTTTTTAGTTGGCATTCGTTAAATTTTAACACAAGAACTAACGTAAAAATGTTCTAAATTGTATTTGCAAAATTGTGCCACGATTATTTTTATATTTCATTAAGTTCACTTCAGTTAGTTAATAACTCACAACAAAATATATTATTTTTATTTTTTTTGTAAGCCAAAAAATAAATATTTTCACTTTAAGCACAAGGACTTTTTCAGTTGATGTGTTTAGTTTTGCTTTTTCTACTGAATCCTTTTTTCCACTATTTTATCATGCATTTTATTGGCGTTTCTTATTTCGGTTTTCTCGTTGTTCGAACGTTTTGACAATTTTCAAATGAATGACTGTATCTGGAACCGTTAGGCGTTTTATATGGGGCCCCCGTTAATTCAGCTTCGATGCGATACGCTCAGTTTCTTGGGCAATGAAAGAGCGTATCGCTCGAGCAAAAAACAGTTGTAGTAGGAAAAAGTAAAAAAGAAGAGCGTGAGTATGGCTAACAAATAACGAACGACGAACAGATCGAGATCGCCATCGAGATCGAGATGGAGATAGAGATCGCTAGCAAAATGAGTGCGCGATGGCGATACACAGACAGATGAAACCTGAAGCGAAGAACCTTAATTGATATCTTGAAAGAAATTGATAAAATGCATTTTGTAATTTCTTATACATATTATTTTTTTTAATAACTTCTTGCCTTTTTTAAACATTAAAATTTCTTCAAGTAAACATTTATTGCACAATCGTTCAGTTAGAATTGTTCAAAGAGATTATCACAAGTTTATTGCACTTTAGTATTTATTTACTCATGTCTGTAAATCCCACATAAGTTTTGTCGTAAGTAGAGATGAGCATGGGTTTATACACGACACGTTCCAATCACAAATGGAAGATATTGCAGCCCAACACGGCAATTTGTTGTTTTACCAATCAAAATTGTTGTATTTATTCAATTTTCAAACAAAATTAAAAAAATTTTAATTATTAATAATTATATTTTTGCTTGTTACTTACATTGTAATATAGAAACCGTTAACAATCCATGATTCGACACGACCCAACACGAGAGTCACGACAAGAGCCCGGCCCGTAGGCATGCCCATCATTAATAAAATGTTATCTAAAGCGCAAAAGTGTTTGATTTTTATTAGTGTGGAAAATTTAAGCGGAAACATCTTACTGTAATAACATGGAAGAAGTGGTTAATTGATAAAATGTTCGACAATGTTTACAAATACTCTATCAAGACATGTCGCGCCTTTCAATCAAATACGCCATGGATCAAAGCCGTTTGCGAAAAAGTACTGACGACAATTTCTTCCAAGAGGATAGATAGATAATACCATATCAAATGAACACGCATTCCCCAAAGGCTAATCGGAGGCGCCTTTAACCAATACCAAGACATGCCATTTGCGCACTTTACGTTAAACATAAACAATGTGCGTTCTAAACAAAATACAATACTTTAATTATTGAGCAATGAGCGTTAACTTTTTACTGTGTCGTGACGCCCTTTATGAATTTCAAATGCTTAAGTAACTCAAATAAGTGACATAGGCGAAAAAAAAATACAACAACAAAAAAAGAAAAAGTTGTGAGTCAATTAATATTTGAGCGTCTGTACGATTTTTATCTGTACATACATATATATATATATATATATATATGTGTGATCAGTTAAATTGTTATGGGGACTCACGTCTCTGGTTATGCATATTTGGTGTTTGTCTCATGTTTGGATAACGATAACGAGTTCGATCTGGTACCGATTTACATCAGACATATATACAGACTTGCGTTTCGTGTTAATAGAAAATTATTTGCTTACAATTATTTTTATGGTTCGTTTGCGGTACTCTTGCAAAATGTTTGTGTGAGTGTGAACTGTGAAATTTAATTGGAATGTATTAGAAATGGGAATTGATAGCATTTGTCACACATTTGACGATGTAAAGTTCAAAGTAAAAGTAACAGCACATGAGAACCAATAAATTTCTATTAAAAGTAAAACAATGTTCACGCGAATTGAACTTTTGCGAATTTTTCTTACAATAAATAAAAGGTGCCGCCGCATTCATAAACAAAGATTAATCGAATAGAATGGATTTATGTAGCAAAGGCTGTGCAGTGATATAATTCAACTTGATAAAAAGCTACCAAGTAGTAATAAATACAACAAAACAGATGCATCATTGTAGTTTTAGGGTATAGAGGAATTTTAAGGTGACCTTTAACTTCCTGGTCTTTTCACCCACGAATACCGCAAAAAGAAAGCGTTTAAGTCAATTCTTAATTGTTTCCGTTAATGAAAGTGGGCGTTAAATGTTGCTAAAATTGTCGGTAGCTTAAATTATATCACTTTTTATAGAATGTGCCTCAACTAATAGGAGTGAGTCACTTCACACGTTCATCAGCAGGTAACCATTAATAAATGTAAGCTCGATAGATCGAGCTCTTTTTAAAAATAAATTTTCATAATTTTTAGCTGTTATAAATACAGTTACAATCTTGCTGTCAACATCAACTGAATATTCAAACAAAACGGCGGATTCGATAACATTTGCTATAAACGACATGCTCAAAATGGCATCGCCATAAACAGCATCGATGTTTTTGATACGAAACTATCGATAATATAGTTACAGCACTAACAAAAACAAAACTTCTGAGCTCTGCTACTAAAATAAAAATATTGTAGAAATTAAGTAAAGTTTGTTGTTTTATAAACATAATGAACGCGCCATCAGCCCCAACGGGCATTCAGTGCACCGCAGGTGCAGTGCCCGTACGCAATGAGAAGGGTAAGTTACCATTAAAATCCTCATGTGAGTGAGTTGCTTACTAACAAATCAATTTCTTTGCCTTGCGCCAGGCGAGTTATCCATGCAAAAGGTTAAGGTGCAGCGATATATATCTGGCAAGCGACCTGACTATGCACGCGCCGACTCCAGTTCGGATGACAGTGATGATGATGATTTTGTGGACAGCCGCAAGCGTATTGAACGCCATAAGGCTGAGCGTCACAAAGTGGAGGTATTGCGACGCAAAAGTGGCGATGAAAAGGAAGAAGACCAAGAGGAAGCAGAGGCTGAGGTAGATGATCCTCGTCTAAGGCGATTGCGAGCGCGTCCCGTAGATGTAGAGGATTTGGAACGTGAGCATCGCGAGCGTCACAGGCATATTCATGAACCCGAAATGGTAGAAAGTGCCAGTGAAGATGAGGAACCTCAAGACGCTGAAGCACAAAGACGCATTGAGCGCGCCACCAACAAAATAACCCTGGCGTCCGAATCCGACACAGACTCGGAGCTAAGTGACACAGAATTGGAATCGCGTCGTTTGAAACTGCGTGCGCGTATGTTACAGCAGCAACGTGAAGAAGAAGTCCTGCAAAAAGAGGACGAGAAGCAGTCAGAATCATCGGAGTCAGAGAGCTCCGAGTATGAGGAGGAAACAGAAAGCGAAGAGGAAAACGAGCCACGTCTAAAACCGCTCTTTGTACGTAAAAGAGATCGAGCCACAATACAAGAAAAAGAACGTGAAGCTCAAAAACAAAAACAATTGGAAGCCGAGGCAAAACGAGCTGCCAAGGAACGTAGACGCGCCACATTGCGCATGGTGGAGGAAAGCGTAAAAAAGGACTTGGAGAAAATCAAACCAGAGACAAACGAAGCGTCCATAGACGATGTATGCACGGCTGATGAGAACGACGAAGTGGAGTACGAAGCCTGGAAGTTGCGTGAACTGAAACGCATGAAGCGCGACCGGGAGGAGCGTGACAAGTAAGAAATTGTAATATATTTTTCCTACACATTTCTAAAAATAATTTTATTTGCAGCACTGAACGTGATAAACTGGAAATTGAACGAATGCGCAATCTTACCGAGGAGGAACGAAGACAGGAACTGCGCTCAAATCCAAAAATGGTCACTAACAAAGCAACCAAAGGCAAATATAAATTCCTCCAGAAATACTATCATCGTGGTGCATTCTATCTGGACGAGGAGAACGATGTTCTCAAACGGGACTTTGCACAGGCAACGCTTGAGGATCACTTTGACAAGACTATTCTTCCCAAGGTGATGCAAGTGAAGAATTTCGGACGATGTGGTCGAACCAAGTACACGCATTTAGTTGACCAGGATACCACAAAATTCGATTCACCATGGTACGCGGAAACGTCGAATAATATGAAATTCCACAACGAACGCGCTGGCGGCATGAGGCAACAATTTGACAAGCCAACCGGGTCCAAACGGAAGAAGTTAGAATAGTTAATAATCCAATTTAAACATGAAATAAAAAACAAATAAGATTGTATTCGAGTGTATTAACTGGAGTATATTTTTAAATTAGCTATCGCAGACCCGCATTAAGAAATACTTAAGAAACATTTTACATAGCGAGAAAAACCTGTGCGGTTCCTTAAACTAACATCTTTTACATGATTAATTATACAACATTTTATAGATAAGATATAGGGAGCAATAATAAAAAAATATTCTTACAATTTTCTGGGTTGTTTACAAAATATTTTAAAATCTTTTTACAAATTGTAAACATGACTTTCAATTTAAAATGTAAGTTTGTGCTCATCCAACAATTCTGGACTGAGTTGTAACAAGGCTTGCATAACGCCTTCTGTTTTTATATAGTGTACATTCGTATAGTTTCTCAGCTGGACCCATAATTGTTTTTCTTTTTTACTAGTTACCACAAAGAGACGCACATTGCTTGCTATTGAAGGTGGTCTGTTGCAAACTGTGCCACCAGCGCATTGAATAATGGCTGTTAAATTAAATAAAAAAAATATTTATTAGAAGGAATAAAATATGTCAGTTAGGATTTTATCACCTTTCATTTCCTTTGCATTTGGTTGTATATCATTTCCAAGCATAAAATCTATGCCTTGAAATAAACTGGGCTTTTCAAATATTGATAACGGTTTAAATTTAAAGAGTTTCTCAAAATTGTGATCACCAAATATATGATCGGGTTGAACAGCAATGGAACGCGTTTCCTTCAAGGAGTACAACCAGCGAGAAGACAGTATGGGCTTATTCGATGCAATTGCAACCAAGAACTTGTACGTCCGTTCACCCTTGTCCATAATGAGCGCATCACAGGCAAGTGGATCATTGGCGATTTCAACATTATCTGTGAAGGCAAATCAATTAGAAATAACACTCTTAAGATAATAGATATAGAAACTTACATCTTAGGTAACTCAGTACAGTGTGAAGTTCTGCATTATTGCACATTGTTAGTGATAGCTTTATTTTTTGGCCAGCAGCTTTTATTTTTTTAAGGTAGTCGTTTATATCTGGAAAACACGCATATGAATATTAATTGTATGGACATTAAGTTTATATTCTTACCTTTTAGTTGATCTCGTTTGGGTAAATTTTGCTTACGAGTATCTTCAGCGAAAATTAAATCAAATTAATTTAAAAAGTGCTTAAATCGAGAGGCTTATTAAACTTACTAAGTTTGCGGACATTACCACTGGTCGTCGGCTCCTCTTCTAGTGAAGTTTCGCTGCTATTAATATCTTTGCCTTTTCCAACTTTCTTGCCGCTAGACTTGGTTTTTTCTTTAGCGGCACTGGCCTTACTTGATGAATGAGTAAGTTCTGTTGTCGACAGTAATTGTTTTTTTTTGGCTCGAGCATTAGTCCTAGTCGGCAGCTCCTCTTCTTGTGATGATTCGCTGCTATTTGGTTCCTTGCCTTTTCCAACTTGCTTGCCGCCAGCCTTGGCTCTTTCTTTAGAGGCACTGACCTTATCATTAATCTTACTTGATGAACTAGTAAGTTCTTTTACGGGCAATATTTTGTCCTTTTTGGCTCGAGCATTAACACTAGTCATCGGCTCCTCTTCTTGTGATGCTTCGCTGCTATTTGTTTCCTTGCATTTTCCAACTTGCTTGGTGCCCGCCTTGGCTTTTTCTTTAGGGGCACTGACCTTATCTTTTATTTTACTTTTTAAATTAGTAAGTACTTTTGCGGGCAGTATTTTTTCCTCTTTGGCTTCAGCATTAGCACTAGTCGTCAGCTCCTCTTCTTGTGATATTTCGCTGCTAATTGATTCCATGCCTTTTTTAACCTTCTTGCTTGTACCTTTAGTTTTTTCTTTAGAAACCTTTGTTTTACTATATGGACTTGCTAGTTCTTTTGCGGCCAGTAATTTGTCTTTTTTGGAAGCGTCCTTACGATCTTTCGGATTTTCTGTTTTGTTTGCTTCAGTGATAGTCTCATCCATTTGAGATTTCTTTTTTGTCTTGCGGCTTACTGGTTTCGTTACCTCATCAACTGATGGTTGGTCATCTTTGGCTGTTGATATTTGTTCTATAACTTCACGTACTGTTTTTGATATCTCGGCAACTTGTAGCTGCTCGTTATTGGCTATTGATATTCGTTTTTTAATATTTTTGCTTGCTGGTTGAGGTACTTCGGCCACATGTGGCTGATCATTGGCTTTTGAGGTTTGTTCCTTGGTAACTTTGTTACTGGTTGCAGATTCATTATCGCTTCTGTTGAGATTCTGACGACGAATTAAAACTCTTACTTCTTTAATAGAATCTTCGCTCTGATGTGTTGATCCAGTAATCGGCTCTGGCAATGATTCTGATACCTGTGGTGCTACATTACATACTTTGCGTGGCCTACCACGCTTGGAATGCCCACTGATATTATTCTGACTGGTAGATTGTTCTCTCTTAGAGGTTGTGTTGATATTCTCACTTTCGACTGTTGGCTGAGTAGTTTGGTCCTTCTTCTGTCTTTTCGGAGCTGCAAGAAATAAGAAAGCTTTAATACCTCTTAAAGAATAATAAATCTATTAGAACTAACGTTCTGTTGTTTCAACGTTTGACAGTGAAGAGCGCTTTTTTCGTGTTCTTGTTGATGTTTTAATCTCCGCTGCTTCTTTGTCTTCTTTTGTTGGGTTGGGTTGGGAAGCTTTTTTCGGCGATGTTTTAGATGTTTTATTATTGGTAACTTTCTTAAGGTTAGCGGATTTTTCGTCTTCTGATGAGATAAGTGGCTGAAAATCTTTTTCCCGAGTTTTTGTAGACGTATTAATTTCAGCGACTTCTGGTAAAATGGGAGACTTTGTCCGTGATCTTGTAGCGATATCTTCAGGGGCAGCAGATTTTTCTGTTTCTGGTAGGATAGGTGGGTGGGATTCTTTTTTGCGAGTTCTTTTGGATGTTTTAATATCAGCTTCTTTTGGTAAAGGGGAAGACTCTGTCTGCAATCTTGTAGAGACATCTTCTGGTTCAGCGGCATTTTCTACTTCTGGTAGGATATGTGGGTGAGAATCTTTTTTCCGAGTTTTTGTAGATGTTTTAATTTCAGCGACTTGTTTCGGTGAAGGAGCCGACATTGTTCGCGTTTTTGTAACTACATCTTCAGGCTCAACGGCTCTTTCCACTTCTGGTAGAACAGGTGGCAGAGAATCTTTTTTCAGAATTCTTGTAGATGTTTTAATTTCAACGACTTCTTCTGGTAAAGTGGGCGACTTTGTCTGCGCTCGTGTAGTGACATCTTCTGATAAGGTGGACGACTTTTTTCTCTTTCTGGTAGATGTTTTAATTTCAGCGCCTTCTTCTTCCTCAGGTAAGGTACGTGATGTAACAAGCTGCCTACTGCGTTTATTTTTGCGTGCTATCATAAAAGGTATAATGGTTTAATTGATACATTTAATGGGTTAAAAGCTTACGTGATAATTGTGGCGATGCTGAGAGAGGCGCTGAACGTTTACGACCGCTTTTTGGAGCAGCTTTTTGTGAAGCTTTTTGTTTGCGGTCTGATGTATTTGGGAGTTCCTTCTCTTCGCTTGTCTGTAAAAAGAATAATATTTAAGTTTGTAATAAACAAATTTTGAAAATATTTAAATACCTTGTTTTTGGGAATTGAATCTTCAAAACTAAACTTATTTGGCATCGCATAGTCAGATGGGGTGTTTTCCATGGGAGACAATTGAATGAGTTCTTTAAGCTCTTGATCCAATTCATCTCTCATACTCAAGTTCATGGAAGCAAGACAGTTGTCAACATTGTCACTATCTAGTAATCAGATAAAATATTTAATATATAGATAAATATGTATATTGTGACAAAGTACCTGGATATTCATCGGTTATATTGGTGGGAGGTATAAATAATTGAGTCTCTATCATGTCCTCGATATTATTATGCATTTCAGCTGTGATATTTAAATTGGCATTTGATTTTGGCATCGACTTTTTAGTGGGTCTAATAAAGGGCTGTGTCTCAATAAAGTCCTCCAAGTTGTTTCGAGTTTTTGGCGAAGGAGCATTAAATAGTGATTTGGTGGGATATATTTGCGTTTCAATAAAGTCCTCAATATTATTGAGCAAAATATCTTGAGTTTGATTTTCCTTTGTAATTGGCGGAGGCGAATTCAGAGGTGATCTGCCTGGAAATATTTGCGTTTCAATGAAGTCCTCGTAATTATTATGAACTTGAGCCGTGACACTTAATTTAATGGCACTGCATTCGTTTGATTGCGGCATTGTTGGTTGCGGTCGTGTTAAGTCTTGATTATTATTTTTAGACAGCTCCAAATGCTTTGCATTGACAAATGCCTGCATCAAAAGGAATTCCTGCACGCTATCATCGCTGTCATCAACTTTGGAATGGGCTGAAGTTGTGTTTCGCGTAGAGAACGCCAGCGTTTCATTGATATCTGGCGGGTTACCGTTCTGCTCCCTTGGAGTGGCGTCTGGCGTCTCAATAATGGCAACTACCGGCTGCTTTTCTATGGAAAGCTGCTGGGTGTCATCTTGATTCAATCCAGAGTTGACAGCTACAGGATCATTTGATTTTGATTCGCTGTCATTTGCTACAACATCAAACAATTCAAATATGTCTGGGGTGCAGGGGACATCCTCGGATCGTTGACCAGCAACAGATAGATCTGGTGTTAGGCAGATGTCGGCACACGTAGACACATCATCCGCCTTGGTACTGTTTACGGCAGTGCACTTTGAATTGGATGCAGACCAATTCAAAGCACTCATTTCCAGGTCGGCATCATCAGATTTATCTAAACAGGAAAATTTTTAAACAAGACTATTTAGATACACAAAACGATGTATTTCTTACCATTTGGCTTATTTAACTGTGGTAACTCTCCAAGTCCACCTTCCCCAAGTAGAATAGATGAATCAAAATCATCAATTGCGTCTTCGTCGAACTCATTAAAATCTTGTGTGCATATACGTATTTGAGTGCCCAGCTCTGAAGCATCATCGTCGGTGGCATTGTTTGAAGTTTCATTTTGTTGCATTTGGATTTGACTGTTTGCGTTTAAGAGAACATCTTGAGTTTCGGGAATCAGAAAATCATCGTCCATTGAGGCATTTCGAAACATTGATGGTCGATTAAATTTAACAGGCTGGGTCTCAGGAACCAGTAAAGACCGATTAAAGTTTGGAGCTTGGGTCTCAGGAATAAGAAAACTTTCTCCATTGCCTGTCGTGTTTGTTGAAGGGGGTTCCGTTTCAGGAATGATGAAACTATCTGCTGTTGTGTTTCTCGACTTGTCCTTTTGCTCCTCGTCAAATCCACTTGTATCGTATGCCTGCAACAAAATGCGTGACTTTAATTGTTGCACGTATTTGTTAACTGATAATATTACCGTCTCGTTATCCAAATGGTTTACATCGTTAAAGTGCAACTTTGCAGACAAATCTCCAAAGCGCAAATCTACCACGCCATTAATGGCATCTGTGACGTTAATGCATTTTACTTCATTTCCAGTATCCAGACCATTCACAAAAACTTTGCCTGCCACAGCTGATAACCGCACAACCCCGTCAGCAGTAAGAGCAATTGTGGCATGTGCCAGCTCGATGGACTTTAGATGGCAATAGGCAAATAAAGGACTTTTCAAAAGGATAAACAATAAAAAGCATAAGCTTCATTACCTTATCGTCACTGTGAAACTCTAATCCTAATCTGCGTCCGATTCGATATATAATATCCGGTTCCAGTGGAACCGCGGATTTGTTGTTGTCATCAATCCTTAAGGCCACCTTCATCATAATGCACAATAATTACAAAAATACAAACTAAAATGGCGCGAATGCGAAAACCATTTATCTCTTGTTTAAGGTGTGCTGACTTTCGAATTCTTAAAGATATTGACAGCGTACAGCAACATTTAACAATTTGAACAACAACCGTTAAATATACAATGCAAACGCAACAAAAAAAATAAACAAATCAAGATTTACAAATCCAAAAATAAAGAATAAATTGCCGGAATGCCAGTGTGACCGGTCGGACGGATAATAAGAACGACAAAAAATAAAGGCTGCCAGACTATTTGATGCTTTAACTGTAATTGCTACTGTTATGTAAATAACATTTTATGTACTTTGACAGGGACGTCAGTCGTGACAAAAACAAAAAATTTAGAATCAGAAAATAGAAAACAAGTTAGTCTAAATAACTTTTTCCATGTGCAAATTCGATTTGTAACAACTAAAACCAGAAAATGTCTGCAAGAATGCTTAAGAAGATGCAGGGTGGCTCAGACATCCTAGCACCACCACCAGATGATGAGCTAGACAATGACCATTTAACTGACAATGACGAATTAGACACGGTTAGAGGAAAATCGCATTTAAATCCATTTGATTTGGTAAGTATAGACACACATACGTGTTCGATTATCTTATGATTGTTGACGTCAACGATGTGTGGTTGCAGCTCAATCAGCAGAGTCTCTCCGAGAGCGAATTCAAAGAGGACGACAACGAAACGGAGCATCCATCGGCAGCTATTCAATCAAATACCGCTGCAAAAAAGAAGAAGAAGAAGCGTAAGAAGAAGGTCAAATCCCACGGCAATCATATCAGTAGCGAAGACAATGAACGCCAGGATAAATATTTTGCAAGGGTTGATCCACTCTTAGGCAAAGTGTACGATGCTGTCCCAAAACAGTTGGAGAAACCCACATCTGCAGCAGCAGTGCAGAATTTGTTGACGGTAGAACTAAAACACTTGAATCAACAAAACGAGATGCGACGCACTTTTGGCAAGCGAGTTGTCAGAGTTGAGTATGTATCTAGCAACTTTCATAGCTCTTATAAAATAATAATACTTTGTTAAACTTTAGAAACAAACGTGGTCGCCAGAAGCCAACACTGAAATCCACCTACATGGTAACTGCCAAGGAGTCATGGCCGCCATTGACCAAGAATATTATTACGATGAAGTTGTTGCCAACACCCGACACTCCTGGCACCTCCACCAGCCCCAAAATACAAATAAACGACGAAGAGAGTGTCCAATGGTTTACCTTTCAACATAGTCAATACTATCAAGGAGTGCAACATATGTTTCTATCTGCCCTGGAGCGCATCGATTCCGAGTTCTTAATAACGTTGATTAAACGATGTCCGTATCATGTCGATTCGCTGGTGCAGCTGAGCGAAGTTTGCAAGATGACCGAGGACTTTGCGCTTGCATCGGAACTTATCGAACGTGCACTGCTTCTGCTGGAATCCTCGCTACACATCAACTTCAGCCTGACGTCCGGCAACTCACGTTTGGATTATCGACGTCAGGAGAATCGAGCTTTTTTCATTGTGCTCTTTAAGCATGCACAATATTTAGAGGAGCGTGCCTGTTGCCGCACCGCATTTGAGATCTCTAAACTGCTGCTGAGTCTGCAGCCGGATATTGATCCGTTGGCAATGATTCTTGTCGTTGATTATTATGCTCTACGCAGCAAGCAATTTGAGTGGCTAGTGGGTTTCTATGAGTTCTACAATCCCACTCGCAATCTTGCCCAGCTACCTAATATGGCATACTCTTATGCGCTGGCACTCTACACCCTGCACGGCAGCTGTGATCGTGCCAATGAGGCTCTACAATATGCGTTGCTCATGTTTCCGGGCGTGCTGCGTCCTTTGCTGGATGAAATGTCTGTGCAAACGGATAAGCGTGTGTTGGGTTCATCATATTTCTTTGCCGATGTATCGGGCAAGTGAGTTATCTATCAAAGCTTATATTATCAACATGTTCGTCCAATCTAATCTCTCACTGTTTACATTACAGTCAATCGCCTGCGCTTAATCAACTTGTTTGCTTGTATGTGTGCCGTGCTAAAGTTGTGTGGCGTCAGAACGGTGTTCTCACATGGCTGGAAAGTAATGTTAACATTGTACTTGATCGCATTGACAACAAGGACCCAATTATCAATGACTACAAAGAGAAACGTTCACTTCGCTATGGAGGCACACCGCCGCGTCCTATTTTGCGGCATGTCATCCTCTCCGACTACAAGGAGAAGGTGCCATTGGCCGTGTTTGTTTCAAAAGAGAAACAGGCCATCATGACATACGATCCGCTGCCACCTACCGACAGTGTAAATTGCTATCAGCGGTAGGTTGATAACAATGCCTGCAACTGAATTTTAAAGGATTTCGATTGATAATTTTTAAATGTTTACAGTAAATCATCTTCAAGCAGCAGCCCAACAACAAATACCAACAACTCTGTTTCCATGTTTTTCCAATCGCTATTACCATCATTCAATCTGAATGTTGCGGCCGGTCAGCAGCAACAAGGAGCGGCCGCACTTGAGGCTGGTGAAGCAGCGCCCGCTCCAGTAGGCTTAGGATTCCCACGCGAAGCCAACGCGCAGGGCGAAGCAGAAGGTTAAATTTGAATTCGATTGGTGTTTTTTTTGTTATTTTTATTTTTTTTTTCCATGCCAATAAGAATTGTTTTGGATCTAAAATATCTTTGTTCATTTACTTTTTTAGAAGCTGGTCTCCAGCAATCGTTAACCCTGATGATGGATGCTATGCGCGATTTTCTGACAAACTTTCGCCTTGCCGAACATTTGCGCTCACCGGATAATGCCGCTGCTCAATCGAGTAGCAGCAACAACGACGAAGAGGAAGGATCCAGCGACTATGTCGATTAAATTAGTCAAAGTCAATTAATATGACTATTATATTGTACCCCACAGCCACTTAAAGACAAAGCATTCACAAATTTGATCTGTCAATACGAAATGGATCGCTTATTATGCCTAATCATGTTTTCTAAAAACACATTGCTTTTTGTTCAGCTCAATCGGAGCTGTTAAAAATATTGGAATATTAGCTCATTTTTAAAATAAACGTGTTTTCAAAAATATTGCATAATAAAATTCCTTGTCAAAAGCTTTAGATCAAAAAATGAGAGTACTTTTAATGTGTTGCTAATTGGGAAATGATTGAGGACTCGAGTATATGTCACCTTGAGCTTTAAGAATGTTTTATTGATTTAATGAATGCCTTTTTCAGTTACGCTTATCAATATAACAAACAGATTTCTCATCAATATTAGTTTTCATCAATTTCTCTTTTTTACGTATAAACCTTTTGCAGTTATTGCAATATATAAATATTACTATGACAAGTACAATTTCATTTATAATTGTTTTAAGAGCGGGATTCAATGGAGCGCAGTTTGGTTTGTGTATAATAATGTATGTGTTGTGGTTGTTTTGTGGTGTGTTTAATTGGCGTTTGTGGTTTGGTAGGTCCTAAAAAGTTACACATATACAATTATATAATCTTGTAGAAGTAATGCACCTTATAAAAAGTTTAACTGGCAGACATTGTTGTTTAAAGATCTTTTTAGCTTAATTCAAAATTAGGATCACACAAGAAATAAACGTTTGGCCGAATATGATTTACGCGTATTGCTGATATACAAAACCTTTTTAGACAACTTTAGAGCTTAACACATAGAAATTAACGGCTAAGCAATACTATAGCGTGGAATACGTGATCGCATATAGAATATAAAAACGAAAATAATAAGTAATACATAATAACAGCGCAGCAATCGGCAGCAGCAGCCACGCACATTAAAACGATTATGATTATGTCATGGTACCAAAGACGGGATTGTGACGGCAAATGCTGGGTCCGTACTCCTCATAGGCAGCCTTTGTGTGGCACACCTGATAAAACTCGGGCTGCAAAATAAATTAAAATTACATTTATTAAGTATAATTGTTGATTTTATCAATTAATGCTTACCGTTGAGGCCAACATGCTGCCTCCAAACCAGACGGCATAGCGCTGCATATGGTGCGTAATCACCTGTACATCAATTGGTTTTGGCTGTCAAGAAACACAGAAAGACAACTATAAGAATGTGACACATTTTAGACTCAAATCTCTGGTATATTTACCTTAATACGTCCCTCAGATAAGTTCTCGCTAATACGCAAGCGTGTGTCTACAGATCGTTTAATGTCGCGTTGTAAGCGTCTGCCAAAGTCCTTGAACATGGTGGAGCCACCGCTCAGCACAATATTGTTGTATAGCGGACGTCTCACATCAATGGGGCAGTTTTGTATGACATTATCAACAATTTCAGAGAGCGGTATGGTAAAATCTGGGTTGGAGAACTCAGGATGGAAAAAAATTTCCGGTCCCAGAAAACGCTCATATCCGACATCTACACTGAATGGCTGTTTTGTGACGGTATTCATGCCCGTATAATTGCGTATCCATTTGCTTGGCTCTGAATCATACTTGGCAAACTCTTTGGCAATGTCTGGACATATGTAGCAATGCTTCTCCTTAATAGCTTTGGCAGTCTCGAGGCTCTGTTCTGGCGGTATGCCCACCTCTCGTTCACGCAATAAACTTTGAATAAACGACGTAATGTTGCGACCGGCAATCGGTATATGCTTAATGCATGAACCAATCACGTAACCCTCGGCCTAATGGAGATTGCATTGTGGAGAATGGAAGAGTGATAAGATAAACGGTCAAAGCATAACAATAGTATTGTACTTCTTACCACTGGAATAACATGCGTCACACCGTCACCGCTGTCTACCACAATGCCTGTTAGTGTGCGCTCCTCCGCGGATCTAGATGCCCAACTGGCAGCTAAAGCCAGCACGGCCTGTACCGCAATGTAAAGACCAGGAACATTAAACGTCTCGAACATTATTTCAGCGGTGTATTCACGATTTTCGGGCGTATTGAGTGGCGGCTCAGTAAGCAGAAAGTAGTGATCCTCCGGCTCGGCGCGTAAATACTTGAAAACGCATTGCTCCAAAAATCGCTCCATCAGATCCCAGTCCTCGACTAGGCCATGACGTACAGGGTACTATCAATTTTAAACAATATAAACATTATATTTTCCAATTGGAAATTTTTAAATCTTTGCCTTCAGCATAAATCAGCTGTTTTCGCATCATTAATCAGAATGATAAAGTGCTTACGCATTAAAGAGGCATTACCATCTAGTTCTAACTTACTTTAATGGAGTAGCCCGTGGCATCAAACGCCTCGTCGCCGATAAAAAAGTCCAGATCCTCGATACCTTTTGTGACGCGTCGCGTATTGGTGTCACCAACGCGTGCCGACTCCTTGATAGCAATAGCCGAAGGTATTATGAATTGTGGCTCCTTGTTGCCAGCATAACCCAGTTTCGAGTAGCTTTTAAGGTAAACATAGGAGTAAACATAAGCGATAAATGCAAGCTCCTTCTAACACTGTCAGAGGATTTACCCTCTGTAGACTTTGGGCAGCAACTACTAACTACCACACACGAAACTTACCCGGTGCCCACATCGATTACGCATGCCGGTAGCCTGCCTGCCATGTTGACTAACGATTAGCTTAATATTGCTATTTAACTGGATAAATTACACTTTAGGCTGCAGCTTGTCACCACTTTAAATTCGTTTGCCTTACTGATAAACACCAAATTTTATAAATTTTCAACCACACCTCCTCCAGCGACGATGTGTCATTTAGAAAAACTTCGCTCTTTGTCACTCACACACACACATTAACAACATCTACTGAACAGCGTTGCATTAGCTGCCAACGTTTTGCAGCACAGGCCAAATTAATCAAGCTTATCGATATCGATAACAAATATCACGCTTCGTTCGGACTTGCAAATTTCGGCAGTGTGTGTGTTTGGCTGCGGCAGCCTTTTTCCACGTTTTTCCTATTGTGTAAAGTTTTTGCAATTGGCCTTACCAGTACGCCATTTGTATCGATACCTTAGCTAAACTCGAGCGAATTGCGGGTGCTTAGTGGGTGCTTCTTTGTTTGTGCAGCAATCACAGCAATACCGGCGAATAAGTCTATACCACCTACTCGAAAATGAAGGCACAAAAATTGACGGAACTGTTGCGCGCAACCATTGATCAAAATCCGGAGCAAAGGAAAGCCGCCGAGGATGAACTAGCACAAGTAAGTGCTCAGCTTATAAAAACCAACACGACACGACCTGCACACTTACCCCCCTAGTTAAGCTGTTCGGCAAAGCAAGATGAAAACCATGTGCTTTTTTAATTGTTCGCTTTAACCTCCCTCCCTGCCTATCAGCTCTTTATGTATGAGTGCAAAGTATCTTTGTGTGTGTCTGTGTGCTATGCGGGCGTGCTAGTATCAATAAGAAATTAATATTGGCCGAAATAAAAACAGTAGGCACAGCCTTTTTGACGTTCCCAATAAATTTTACTCTAGCCCACAACTTGGCCCAAATGCCTATCAAGTTGTGCGGCAACAAGTAATACAGATGGAATAACGCGCGCTTACAAATGCACCGAACAAATCCACATATGTGTTTGTGTGTGTGTACGGCACAGTGGTTTTAAAATTATAAATATTCTATGAAATTGTCAAAAACAGTGGGCTTCTTTGATAATTATGTGAAAAGCAAGAAAGTAATATATTGATTTAAAGATGGTATATACACGTTTTTAGTTGGTAAATCTTAAATTTATTGGATCGCTTTTGTATAAATAAAAAATACCGAGAAAACTCAATAATAGAAAAACATATACATCCCATGAGGATTGTGTTTTTATTAACAATAATTAACGTTTCTTGAAAATCATAATAAACATTGATTCAATTAGACAACATTAATGCACTACTGTTAAAGAGGCTCTTATTTTTGTGGCTGAGTCAGCTTCTAACGATTTCCATGCCCCTCCTTGTTCAATCGGTTAATTAACTTTATCAGCATATATTACAAACTACTGCCACAGCCAAAGCACACACTACGAAGCTTCTTTAATGGGTGAACGCATGCCATTTAAATATACATTTGTATATATGTATATAAAAAATGTGCTTTGAATTTTAAGTGTTACGGATTGAAGGGAGCCTCGTGGCTGGTTCTACATGTGTTGCTATTGTTTTATCAATATATGATTTTTTTTTTGCATTGGCAAAGACTGAATCGAATTACTCATACATCGCGTTATGCGGCAGCTGTATAAACAAATCAATAGCCGGAAAATCTATTTACAAATATTCTCTCACGTTCTATTGCTTAGATACACAAAATCATTGGCTTTGTGCCGACCATACTGCAAATCGTCATGCAAACGACGGTGGAGCAGCCGGTTAGGCAAGCTGGTGCTGTCTATCTGAAGAATCTGATCAATAGCAGCTGGTCGGATCATGAAACTAAGCCGGGTGATCCCATACCATTCTCCATCCACGAACAGGATCGCGCCATGATCCGCGGCGCTATTGTGGATGCTATTGTTCATGCCCCAGAGCTTATCAGGTAAGCTGCGCAATACCACTTGTCAATCGTAATTATTGTAATGCCCTTTTCCACAGAGTTCAGCTCTCTGTCTGCGTGAATCATATCATCAAGAGCGATTTTCCCGGTCGATGGCCTCAAGTTGTGGATAATATAAGCATCTACTTGCAAAATCCAGATCAGAATGGCTGGAACGGTGCATTGGTGGTCATGTATCAGCTGGTCAAGACCTATGAATACAAACGATTTGAAGAGCGGGCGCCACTGAACGAGGCAATGAATTTGCTGTTGCCAATGATTTATCAACTGATGATATCGCTACTTAACAATTATTCGCCAGATTCGGCGAGATTGCAAAAACCAATACTCAAGATTTACTATGCACTAACGCAGTACAGTTTGCCACTCGATCTCATCACCAAAGAGATCTTCTCGCAGTGGATGGAAATCTGCCGCCGCATTGCGGATCTTGAAGTGCCCGATTGCTCGTATCTGGATGACGATGAGCGCACCGAATTCCCCCAATGGAAAGCTAAGAAATGGGCGCTGCACATTATGGTGCGCATGTTCGAGCGGTAAGATAAGAAATTTTCTTAAACTTTTCTTAAAAAATCAATCAATATACATTTTTATTGCAGCTATGGCAGTCCCAGCAGTGTGGTCAGCGAAAAGTATCAAAAATTCGCTGAATGGTATCTTCCCACCTTTAGCTCAGGCGTCTTAGAGGTTCTGCTCAAAATTCTAGATCAATATCGAAGTGGTAGCTATGTATCACCACGTGTCCTTACGGATGTGCTGAACTATTTAAAGATTGCGTAAGTTTTATATGTATAAGATTTGGTAGGTAGAATTATGTTGCAACTCACACTGTTAACACAACAGTACAAAGTAAGAGTACCATGGATTTGTTAAAGACACATGTTTGTATTTTCAGTGTGAGCCATGCATACACCTGGAAGCTCATCAAACCACACATGGTTGCTGTTATTCAGGATGTCATATTTCCTATCATGTCGTTTACCGATTCGGATCAGGAGCTATGGGAAAGCGATCCCTATGAGTACATTCGCCTAAAGTTTGGTAAGCACTGACAAACATACATATTTGTATGTTATTGAAAACTAACTTAATCATCTTAATTAATAGATATCTTTGAGGATTATGCTACGCCCGTGCCGGCTGCGCAATCGCTGTTGCATTCCGTCTGCAAAAAACGCAAGGGCATTTTGCCCAAGGCGATGGCCACCATTATGCAAATAATTACCTCACCCAATGCGGACAATAAGCAAAAAGATGGTGCCCTCCACATGATTGGTACATTGGCGGATGTTCTACTAAAGAAGGCCCTGTATCGTGACCAGGTAGAGTCTATGCTGACTACCTATGTGTTTCCGGAATTCGTGAATCCTGCCGGTCATATGCGTGCGCGTGCCTGTTGGGTATTGCACTATTTCTGCGATGTCCAAATCAAGAATCCTCAGGTTCTGGCTGAAACGATGCGATTGACCACCAACGCCTTGCTAAAGGATACGGAGCTGCCCGTTAAGGTGGAGGCCGCAATTGGTCTGCAAATGTTCCTAACATCTCAGGATGAGGCACCGCAATACGTGGAGGCACAAATTAAAGAGATTACCAGAGAGCTATTGTTTATCATACGCGAAACCGAAAATGAAGACTTGACAAATGTCATGCAAAAGATTGTCTGCACATTTACGGAGCAACTGCTGCCGGTTGCAACGGAAATTTGTCAGCATTTGGCAACGACCTTCAGCCAAGTGCTCGAATCTGAAGAGGGCTCTGATGAGAAGGCCATCACGGCCATGGGACTTCTGAATACGATAGAAACGTTGCTCAGTGTTATGGAAGAACATCCAGAAGTGCTGCTCAATTTGCATCCAATAGTGATTAACGTAGTGGGTCATATATTCCAGCACAACATTACCGGTAAGTTCTCAACTAGCAATCAATCAAGTTTGTGATTAAATATTGACTGTTTCACAGATTTCTATGAGGAAACCTTCTCGCTGGTCTACGATTTGACGTCCAAATCAATTTCAGCTGAAATGTGGCAAATGCTGGAATTAATCTATCAGGTCTTTAAGAAGGATGGTGTCGATTACTTCATTGACATTATGCCAGCGCTGCATAATTATGTAACCGTTGATACGCCAGCCTTCCTTTCCAATCCGAACCGTCTTTTGGCCATACTGGACATGTGCAAAACTGTAAGCTCGAACTGCTCGAATTGAGCTTATGCCATTTACAATCTTATTTGTTTTGTAGATGCTTACTGGCAGTCCTGGTGAAGATCCCGAATGTCATGCTGCCAAATTAATGGAGGTTATTATACTGCAGTGTAAGGGACAAATTGATTCGGTCATACATATGTTTGTGGAGCTAGCTCTGTCGCGTCTGACGCGTGAGGTGCAATCTTCAGAGCTGCGCACCATGTGCCTTCAAGTGGTAATTGCAGCACTCTATTACAATCCACTACTGCTGCTCTCCATTTTGGACAAGATGTCGCAACCAAACAACGAACCAATTAGCTCGCATTTCATTAAACAATGGCTGCATGATACAGACTGTTTCCTAGGGTAAATTGAAGCAAAATGAAGTATCAATTGTAAACTAATCCATATAATTTTACAGTATTCATGATCGCAAGCTGTGTGTGCTGGGTCTGTGTACTCTTATCTCGCTGGGCGATGCTAAGCCACAGGTGCTGAGTGAGGTGGCTGGCAAGATTGTGCCATCATTGATATTACTTTTCGATGGTCTCAAGCGTGCCTACGAATCACGTGCACAGGAGGAGGAAGAGGAAGAAGACGAGGAGGATGGCGATGATTGTGAAGGTAAAACCTCAATAAAAAACTTGTTATGTTACTTGTTACTAAATCAAAATATGTTAATCACACAGAGGCTCTGTCGAGCGATGAAGATGAGATGGACGAGATGGCGCCCAACTATTTGGATAAGTTGGCTGACTTCAGCAAAACGAAAGGCGCTGCGGCCGGATTTGAAGTAAAAGCCGAAATTAAGGATGATGATGAGGATTCGGACGACGATGCGGAGGAGTCAGTTGGTGATCTGAACGAAACTGGTCTTGAAACATTCACTACGCCCATTGACGAGGAGGAGAACGAAAGCGCTATCGATGAATATTGGACATTTAAGGAAGTTATTACTGGTAATATGACCATACAATACGTGCAACAATTGCAATGTTTCTTATTGAAATTGTTTTTTTTAGCACTTTCGGCACAAGATCAGGCCTGGTACTCGCTGCTCACTTCGAATCTGACGCCCGAACAGGCCAAAGCGCTACAGGATGTGGTTGTAACTGCTGACCAACGAAAGGCAGCCAAGGAATCGAAACTGATTGAGAAACAGGGTGGTTTCGCATTCCCCCAAACAACCGTGCCCACATCATTTAAGTTTGGATCTTAATTGACTGTGCGACTCAGACTTAGTACGATTATTTTTGACTTCATTGTTTCTCATGTTCTTTCCATAACGAAAAACGCAAAAGGAAAAAAACTAGTGGCACTTGACACGATAGCTGTCAAGGCAATCTCTAGATTCTTGTACACATTGTGTACACAATTACACATACACGTGTTGCATGCATCGGTTCAGCGATCGGTGAATTATGGTGATCGCTTTATATTTATTGTAGATTTATATTTTAAAATTTCTATTTTGGCAACTCCATGCCAACTAAATTATAATAACTTAAGTTTGAAAAACCAATTGTATATCATTGTATGTAACTAAGAAACGAAAAGAGAAAAACAAAAACTACTTAGCCGTCATCTCATGCAATGAGATTAAGCCCAGCTAAGCAAAAAACAGACACACTCCAACGTAAAATGGTCAGAGAATGAGAATTCAATGTAGAGCATTTCACTTACATTGTCTTTACCCACACATACACACACGTATATAACATAATAGATGGAGCGATATTTTTGAAAAAATAAAAACATTTTTAACGTTTGAATTAAACTCTGCAATTTTGAATACTATCTTTGCGCATTGGCCATAGTTCGAAGCTCTTTTTTTCTGGCAAGCTGTTGTTTTCAGTGCTGTGTGCTGGCACGGGGTGAAACACATGTTGACTTTAATGATCATTAATAATGTGGAGGTGCACCGATAACAGAACAATCAGCTTGTTGCCATTCGCGAGAAATTTCAGCAAATGCCGCATTTGTTTATATCCATGAAACAAATTTAAATAGGCCAGAAAATGAAAATTGCTATTGAAGGCTGCGCTCACGGCGAACTGGAGCGCATATACGATACCATAGAAGGCATCGAAAAAGAGCGCAACATAAAGATTGACCTTCTTCTGTGTTGCGGTGACTTTCAATCGACGCGCAATGTTACGGATTTACAAACAATGGCCGTTCCACGGAAGTACCTGGACATGTGCTCCTTTTACAAGTAGGTAGTTTAATTTTTCGGTGGCACCTAATCTTATTCGACAATTTTGTAGATACTACAGTGGTGAACTCGTTGCGCCCATTCTTACAATTTTTATTGGCGGTAATCACGAAGCCTCCAACTATCTGCAGGAGCTGCCTTACGGTGGCTGGGTAGCACCGAATATCTACTACCTTGGCTATGCTGGCGTTGTCACAGTAAATGGCATTCGTATTGCGGGTATCAGTGGAATTTATAAAGGACATGACTTTTTGCGCGGACACCACGAATTTCCACCGTATTCTGACAAAACATGTCGCAGTGTGTACCACGTTCGTCAACTGGAAGTGTTTCGTATAAGGCAACTCTCCGGCAAAGTTGATATATTTATGTCGCACGATTGGCCAAGGGGTATACAAGAATATGGCAACAAAGCCCAACTGCTACGGCTCAAGCCTCACTTCAAAGTAGACGTAGAAAGCGGTCAGCTGGGCAGTCGTCCACTTGAGGAGCTATTGAAAGCCGTGCAACCCACATATTGGTTTGCAGCACATTTACATTGCAAATTTGCTGCTCTAGTGCCGCATCCGCATGATCGAAATCCAAAATCCCTGGATGCCGATGATTCAAGTAGCAGTAGCAGCGAGAGCGATAGTGAAAATGAACAAAAGGAGCCAGAGCGTCCAGTGCCAGCAACGCCAATACCGGTCACCAAATTTCTTGCACTAGACAAATGCTTACCCAAGCGACGATTTCTACAGGTGCTGGACATGCCCAGCAGTGAGAGTGCAGATGGAAAAACTATACTGGAATACGACGCCGAATGGCTTTCGATTTTGCGCACCACAAATCATCTGATTTCGGTTAAGGATAACAACTACTACTTGCCTGGCAAGAAGGCTGGCAGCATTGAGGAGCGTTCAGATTTTACACCCACTGCTGAGGAACTCTCCTACATATGCAGTAAATTCGAAAACCTTAAAATACCCGAAAACTTTGCACGGACTGTCCCAGCATTCAAACCCGAGGAAGAACACAACTACAAGCAATTGCACGTTGAGCCACCAAATGCCCAACTAAATCCACAGTGCAATGAGTTTTGTTCTATTTTAGGCATAGATGATCCACTTTGCTTAGCCATGTTGGCTAATGGAAAGGATTTGCCTCAAACTGCTAAAATACTGGAAAGCACTGTGGATGTCAACCCAACACAGGAGAGCTCCATGGAGCAAGCTATTGATGAAGAAGAGTGTTCTTCGTTTACTGAGCCCCTGACGACACCGAGTAAACGTAAATTAAGTTTGTTGCTGCCAGCGCCAGCAGCAACATCAGCAGCATCAGAGCCGGACAAAAATGTAATTGACCTGCCAGATGAAGTGGAAGAGGAACTCGATACACTTGCTGATGTTCCAAATGACACAAAACCGGAAGCGAATACTGAAAATACATTAAATGATGCTAGTCCAAATATCAAAAAGCTCAAGAGACGAAATCAAAGCATATATCAAGCTGAAGATAATGACGATTAGAATTAACGATATGTGTATCTATAAGCCACAATAATCGTCCGTAAATTCGTTTTCTTAAGGATAACTGCACTTTTCTAGCTATAATTTGCCATCACCAGTGAAATCTTCATTGTACTTGAACAAATAAAAAAAGAGGCAATTTTATTTAAATAACACAGAAAATGCTTGATGCTGCCACGTTTAAATCGCAGCGAATGATGTTTTTTTGAGTGGAAATAAATAAGAATAACATTTACATTTTATAGACACTATTCACTCTACTTCGGCGGCATTGGCGTCATAGGCTTCGGCGGCGCAGAGAAACCCGCATTGCAGCACAGTGTCTGGCGTAGGAGCCAAATCACAATAATAACTAGATGGCGAGGGGATGCAATGCAGCTGCAGCTGATCTCCATCGGACTTGGGACGATAGAAGCGGCAACGGCGTGGACCATATATCGGCATATTGGCATCGTAGGGTGGACTAAGTATATCGAAAAAAGCAGCAATGCCATTTCCGGCCTCTGTTATCTGATGAAAGTTTCGCTTGCGTGGCGTAAGCAATGCGCTCGATGTGTCTGGTGTCACATTGCATGGGTCCTCGGCGGTAACCTTGATCACTGTGGGATTCTGATCATACTGAAGTGGCTCGCTGGCGAGCAATTTCTGGGAGTAACTCTGTACGTGTAACTTTCCCCAGATGCAGCGTAGTAGGCCATACATCATGGGATGATCGTGTAGAGGAATGGAATTGTTGCCACGTACAATAAATAGGCTCATGGAAAAGCGTTCATCCTCGAAGATGTGCATGTAGCTGCAAGGAGCTTCTGCGGCGCTTGTGTCGGCATCACGAAACAGCTCCTCCTTGATGTGTAGATCGCGATATGTTAGCTCATCAGTGAGCTTCTTTAAATGTTGAAGATTGGCATTGAAGCTGGCAAGATTGGCTCGATCGAATGTTTTGAAAGCCTGGCGCAGCACGCTCATAAAATGTGAAGTCATTGCCAAAATCTGGCGATTAACTAGTTAAGCGTTATCGGTAATGCACCGGGCACAGCCACGAACACTTGTGTTGACGTCAGGCGTACTTTTAATGGCTTATGAACAGGAGGCTTCGATAATTGACCTGCAAATAATTTGCGGCCAACAAAAATTATAGATAAACAAAACGACAGCTGTTATACAGTGTTGGAAAACATAAATGGTTCGTGTCACAAAAGGGAGCAGGCAAAAGTTTTAAATTGTTTTGAATACGTTTTAAATACCTTTTAAGTTGTTTGCCGTTTGAATTACAAAAGTATGCACTAACAAAACATATATATTTATGTACTTCATGTATATCATATATATTTAAGCAAAGTTATCAACTTAACTTTTTATTATTTTTTTATTCAAGTCAAGTCATTGACTTTTAACATACTATTTAATCGTTATTTATAAGCAACAAACAATGGTTTAAAAGCCCCTTTCCTTAGACTGGGTGGCGTGCGTCAGTATCCAGGACTTGTAGTCACGTTTTTTCATTGACATTTGCTTATGGCGCGGATGCGTTGGACAGATGACATAACCACGTTCCTGGCGCACTACAATGTAGCAATCCTTGCAGCGACGCTTTAGGCGGCCCTTCACCTTAAATCCGGCCACCTGCTGCACGAGTGCATTAAATGGCGCTAGAAGGGAGGCTGCATTAGTTGTAGGTATCAATTGCTGCCCAATTGTACTGTGAGCCGGTATGGTTGCTGTAACAGCTGTGGGACGTATTAGCACATGGAATCCACGTGTGGCGGTGATGCCATTCCATAGACGCACGCCGTTTTGTAGAAATTTACTAGTAAAGGACATCTGAAAAGACCTTTTTTATTAATATTTTGTAACAATTATACAAACACACACTTTTTAATACATTGAGGTTGCCACTTGTCTATAAATTATTTGCTGCCTGCGTTGCCAACCACTTTTACAGCTGTTGGCTGGAAACGACTTTAAATTAATTTTTAATTAAATATACGCATTGCTTTACCCTGAATAAAACCAGATCTTTTTTTTTATTTCATTTGTGAGAATTTTATTGAGCGTGTATATAAAAGTAATTCAAAATTAATCAATGTTGATGACTTCGACGCCACTTGTTTCTGAAACTGGCTCCTCAAGTCTTGTTCGTTTGCGTTTAGTAGGGCCTGAAGCTTCCTCATCCGAAGAGTCGAGTATTTCGGTTATCTCCTCATCATCCGATAATGTGCTGGGCTTTCGCTTAGTTGCAGATTTTTGTGGACTCTCTACGGATAGTTTATCTGCTGCCGCACTAACTACTTCCACGACGTCGTCGTCGTCCTCTTCAACGACGAGACAATCGTCATCATCGTCGTCGTCTTTTACTTCGGTGGGTCGGCTGCGTTTTGATGTTGATGGACCATCATCACTTAAAACACTTTCACCATTAGCGGCACGTTTGCGGGAGCTGGGCTCTGGAACGACCTCCTCTGGTATCTTTGCCTCCTCCTTGGGCTGCAACTGGCTTTGGTCGGCAATAACCTCAAACAGAACATCCTCGCGGTCAGCATCAAAATGCGCAATGATGATGCTCAGCTCATAGTTTTGGAAGAAGTCGTCACACTTGAGTATAACGCCATCAACAATGTTCATTTCACTGAGCAACTTTTCTTCATTGCATTCCGTTTCGCCCTCCTCCGACGAAATGAGAATGGAGCCGGTGGACTCCACAGTCACATCTGGATTGACCATGTTCAAAGTTTTGATAAGAACCTCATCGCGGAATGCCTTTATTTGAACGCGCTTGGTATCGATGCGCAACGTTATAGCCGGGTCACTGGCGCACACATAACAATTCGGATTGGGAGCCGGAAAGAATGTATCTGACACCAGCATCTGGTTGCGTCCGTTAAGACGCAATCGTGCGTAGACGGCCTTGCATTGCTCCCACTTGGCCTGAAGCACATTGAAAGCGCGCATTACCGAAACACCAGCAGTAATCGCGTTGGTGGTGGCAATAGCTGGAATAATATTGCCAGCCATTGATTTAATCTCGAAACGAGACTTGCGCTCAATGTCAAAGATGTGGGAACGCACATTAGCACAAGCAGCCACAAAGTCCATCGCTGGCTGATCATCCTTGTCCCATACCAAAGTATCATTTTCCAGTTTCAGAAAAGAAGCGCTCAGCTCCTTAAGCGAATTGGCAAACACATGGGCACACTCCTCCACAGTCCAAACCTTGTGATGCTGCCGCGCCAACTCTTGGGCATCGGAGCTGGCACCGTTTGTCACCAGCGTGTCCCATTGCACCGGCACCGGTGCTTTGCGCGATTTCCAGAGATTTGACATGCGCAGTAAGTAATTGATGTCCTCGTTGAAAAACTTGTTAAACAATTTGTCTGCATCGTAATTGCAATCCTTGGCCCATTGTCGGGTATTGATGCGGATCACGGTGCCATTCGAGTTGGTAGACTCCTTTTCCTTATCTATATCCTCTTCAGGAGCGTCCCCAGCAGCACCTACATCTTTAACATCTGCTGCGGCTTCCTTGGCTTCCGGATCAGCTGCATCAGGAGAAATATCCTCATCCTCAACAGATTCACCAAATAGCTGACTGTACATTTTGAATTATGAAAATATTTTTATAGTTATAGACGAGAAAAAACAAATATACTTACTTAAACAGATGTTTGGCCCAGACAATGCAATGTATGGGCTCAGAGGGCGTGTTTCGAATGGTGCAACCGGGAAAGGTGCGCTGCTTTTCCTTCGGAGTGCATTCATAGCACTGGGTTAAGCCGCGCTTAATCAGCTCCACCTGTCCATTGTAACCGGCAGTGCCGCTCTCAATCAGAGGGACATCTGCATTCAAGCACATGCGATTCACATGGTTGCGAGCAGCACGGTTGTCCAAAGCGCTGAGCACCACATCGAACTTTTTGAAGAAGTTAACTCCATAGTCAGTGCTGTAAATGCGAAACCAAAATAAGCTAGATATACATTACAGTTTAACCGTTTACTTACGATGTAACGCTATCGTGGTATGCAGTTATTTTTGCATCAGGATTAAAGCTGAGGGCGCTTTCACGAGCGACGCGCGCTTTTGATTTGCCGACATGCTCCCGATGGAAGAGGAACTGCCTATTGAGATTGCTCAAGTCAATGGTATCTAAGTCGATCTGTGAGGTTTAAAAATAAATATTTTTCCTGGAACTTGTCATTAAACTTACGATTTCGATTTCCGTAAAGCCGCTAAGTACAAGATTTTTAAGCACCTCGCAGCCAATGCCACCAGCACCCACAACCAAAACCTTCGATTTTTTAACCAATTCTTGCAATGTTGCTGGCAAGACGCCGTCAATTGCTGCAGCCATGATTTACCTTTTATTTAATTACTTTCCACTGAATAAAATAAATTAAACAATTCGCAAATGACGCCGGCAGTCACATACACACATCAACACTTGCTTTTGCAAAAAAAAGGTGCTGTACAACGTGGAACTCTATCGAGCACAAATAGCTATCTAAATATTTTTTTTATCGATATAGCTGTTCATACATTATCATATTTCAAACATTTCTATATTCGGTCACACTGCATCAATTATTTGTAGTTGTAACTCGTGTGTGTGTTGTGTGCTAGAGGAAAAACGGACGTTTCATTTTTAAGTGCTTGTCTGTGCAGCACGACAACTGCGCGTCAACTGCAATTTTGTAAACACTCAAACACTTGATCCAACTAATAATTAGTGAAACTATTATCATGGCAGATGTGCGACGCAGAAAGCAAGCTGAAAACGAGGCAGATGAAGCTGAAGCCGCTGCAGCTGCCAACAGCGCAGCTGATTCTTCAGATCATGTAAGTTTCTCTGGCCAATTACTGTAAATACTAAATGCAATGATTGCTGGATTGCTTGGTGCATTTGTTGCTTCGGCTTCGAAATTTACATTATTCATCGAAGCGCAAAAAAAAAGAAATGAATTTTATGTATACCAACACAACAAGATATCCACTACATATGTACGTGCATATGTATCTTTAGCTGTGTGCAGTGTTTTTGTTATTCTCTGACGCACAAGCAGGTGGTAAAAGAGCGCCATCCACTCAGAGAGAGAGAGTATGTGCGAAAGACAGAGAGAGAAAGGGCGCAAGCAGAGAAAAACCAATAACAAATGTTTCTGCATACACAAATCCTACATCGGCATAGACATAAAACACACACACATTCACCTGTACATACACATATTTATTTGACAACAACCAAGACCCCGGTGTGTTGCAAACAAATCCAATTAAGTGACCCATTACGAAAG
The DNA here is from genome assembly GCA_035044645.1 of Scaptomyza parva. NCBI lineage: Eukaryota > Metazoa > Arthropoda > Insecta > Diptera > Drosophilidae > Scaptomyza > Scaptomyza parva. The sequence goes on along the minus strand of JAWNNT010000065.1, from coordinate 7,792,540 downwards.
GTATCCACAACAACCACCAACCACCCCACTATGATATACATATACATCTGGTGTATAACCTTAGCAGCGTGCTTTTTTTAATGCTTCCTCTTTTAAGACGCGCTTGTTTGTCTATGATAATGATAACAAGTCCCTTTCACTACAGTCTTATCAGAGAACCGCCAAAATTTTACCGACCAAACCTAACAACACGCCACCCCAAACAACCAACCACAAGCAAACAAAGTGGCAGACGTGTCGTTAAACTTGGATAAATTAGTTTCGTATCTCACCGATTATAATGCTTGCCGTATGGCAGCAGACGGTATTGGACTTTGATTTTGCGCATATAGTAATGTTTCTATATGTTGCTTTAACGATTGAGTGGCAATTTGTTTCTATTTACAGGTCGATTCAGAGGAGGAGAAAATACCCGAGGAGAGATTCGTTGAGGAGCTGGCAAAGAATTTACCGCAAGGCACTGACAAAACGCCAGAAATATTGGATTCGGCTCTGAAGGATTTACCCGATCGGTATGTGCAAATATATACAAATATATGTAAGCATGTACACATTCGTATTTGAGTATCTACATACTTTAAAGTAATAGCGAGATTCCAAAAATATTCCAAGATGTGTGTTCCGCAAATAAAACCAAATTACACTATGCAACAAAATTGTTACTTCTCAGAAATAAATATTATTGAGATCTAACTAATATAGCTAATATTATTATTATTCTAGATAAAGTTATTTCATGAAAAACCCTCAAATGTTTTTGTTTAATGATCATTATAAAATGTATCCATTTGTTTGTCGCATAGTGTAATTTATTTATTTATTTATATTTTTATTTTTTGTTTATTTGTGCTTGTATGCATTGTATGTCAAACGTTATTTTACAGATGGAAGAACTGGGTCATTCGCGGCATTTTCACATGGATTATGATTTGTGGATTTGCATTAATAATCTACGGCGGTCCATTGGCCTTGATGATTACGGTATGTAAGCGTAAAGAGGGAGACGCTGTGACATACTACTATTAACCACTTATCTTACATTTTTACAGACGCTGCTTGTTCAGGTGAAGTGCTTCCAGGAGATTATCTCAATTGGTTACCAAGTGTATCGCATACATGGTCTGCCCTGGTTTCGCAGTCTGTCCTGGTATTTCTTGCTTACGTCCAATTATTTCTTCTATGGCGAAAATCTAGTTGACTACTTTGGCGTCGTTATTAATCGTGTGGTAAATGTTTACACAGTCCTTATGTCGTTAAGTGTGCAACTAATCTTGTTCTACTTTTCGTTGTTGTGCAGGAATACCTGAAGTTTTTGGTCACCTATCATCGCTTCCTATCGTTCGCGTTATATATCGTGGGCTTTGTATGGTTTGTGCTATCGCTGGTGAAGAAATACTATATCAAGCAGTTTAGCCTATTTGCCTGGACGCACGTCTCGCTGCTAATTGTCGTCACCCAAAGCTATCTAATTATACAGAATATTTTCGAGGGGCTAATTTGGTTTATAGTGCCCGTTTCGATGATTGTGTGCAATGATGTCATGGCATATGTATTTGGTTTCTTCTTTGGACGCACACCCCTCATCAAGTTGAGCCCCAAGAAAACCTGGGAGGGCTTTATCGGTGGTGGTTTTGCTACTGTTCTCTTTGGCATACTATTCTCATATTTTCTGTGCAATTACCAATATTTTATCTGCCCCATACAATACTCAGAGGAACTAGGTCGTATGACAATGTCCTGTGTGCCAAGCTATCTGTTTACGCCACAGGAGTATAGCCTGAAATTGGTAAGAAGACGCACACATAAGCATATAGAAACATAACCATAAACAAATAGGGCTTCCCTAATGACTATTGATTTGTATACTAAACATTTGTAATTTTAGTTTGGCATTGGCAAATCTTTAAACATTTATCCATTCGTCTGGCACTCGATTTCGCTGAGTCTGTTCAGCTCAATAATTGGACCCTTCGGTGGCTTCTTTGCTTCAGGTTTTAAGCGCGCATTTAAAATTAAGGTAAGTGATTTGCATGCTCTTCGTGCTTAGCTTTATTTAAATATACGTCTTGTTCGCTTAGGACTTTGGTGACATGATCCCTGGACATGGAGGTATTATGGATCGCTTCGACTGTCAGTTCTTGATGGCCACCTTTGTCAACGTTTATATCTCGAGCTTCATTAGAACTCCGTCACCGTCAAAGCTCTTGACGCAGGTTAGTTTAGCTCTTGAGTCGTCTTTTATATAAACTGATTAAATGATATGATTTGTTTACTTTGCAGATCTATAATTTAAAACCAGATCAACAATACCAAATCTATCAGTCGTTAAAGGATTCACTTGGCGATGCGCTTAACTAAAATTATAGACAGCAATAACAACAAATGTTTGCTTTAATCCTACGTTTTATATATATATACAAACATATATATTCATTATAAAAGAAATGGAGATATACATACATATATATTTATATCTGTAAAAGAACGTATAGCACTACTCGGTTGCTATTAAGTCCCCAAATATGATTCACATGAATCAAACACTATACAAATAGTTTTTAATTTTTGAGCATAATTTTTTGTTATGTTTTTAGTTATTAGTTTAGAGTTTCGTTGTTATTACAATTTTAAGTTATTTCAGTTATGACTTTTATTATAATTATTAATTTTACGATAATGGCATTATATAGTGCAATTGCAATCCGTTAACCGGTGATTTGTTGTTAAGCGATTCCATTAATTTTACTAAACATACGATTGCATTATGAGATTGACCTTTAACCTAATCGAATTAAACTCCTGAAAATTGCAATTTAAACAGCAAGCGAAAAGCCAAGCTGCATAAGCAAGTTAAACAATCCTATGAATTTAATGTTTTAATGTCTCTGTATGTGAATTTACAAAAACATATACAAACGTATAAAAATATTTAGTAACTATATACATATGTGTACTAATTTACTTACTACTAGTTAATTAAAAGAGCTACACGCCTCTGAGCCGTGATTAGTCATGCCAGAGAGGCACGCCTAGTTTAGATTGTGAATTGCTCTCTAGTAAATACTTTCTTAAATTAAAGCACTTTAGTTTTTTAACTAAACCAATATACGTACGATCAAGTATGGTTAAGACTTAAATTCTTTTTATGTCTAGTGCAATATGAATAATAGTACAATATTTTGGTTTTTAATTTGCACTTTTTCACAATGAATCTTTATTTATTTTTGCTTAATATACTTGACTTATTTTCATATATATACATAAATATCATTTAAAAGAAAAAATTCCGTTGACTCATTTAATTCAATTTCGAGTCGAGTAAAACTGTTTTAGAAATAAGCCAAGTCTTTATCGATGTTAAAAAAGATTAAAATTAAAATAAAAAAAGAATATAAAATTTATTATTGTAACACATCAATGAATAACGAAAAAACCTTAAAAATCGCTCTTGAGTGAAACTCAAAAAAACCTGAATAATCTTTGCATATATACAGCATTGTTTGGCACTTTTCGGTGAATTCTATACATATTTTAAGTACATGCGGGTAATCTTAATCTAAAATCTCATTTGTTTGAGTTTCAATCAAGAGCAATTTGTTACGTCTAAAGATCATGAATAGTCTTTGGTTTTACTAGCATCTTGCTGATCAGAGATTCATTTAAATCAAGAACATCGCTGCGCTTTAGATCAAAGTAGACATTGCGATTGCGCGCATCGTCTAGCAAATGACGCCATAGTTGTACAGACTGGTGCAAAATCAGAAATTGTTAGTGATAGCACAAAGTTCATAATTGTATAAAACTTACCTTTAAATCATCAAAATTGCCACAGATGACAAGGCAGCGTTGTGGTCTTGTAATGGCTACATTAAGTCTCTGATAGTTAATCAGAAAGCCGACGCCGCGTGTTCGTGCATTCGATAAGATGACAACATCTCGCTCTTGGCCCTGAAACGCATCCACAGTTTGCGGCATAATTTTCATGTGGCGGGGTATGACCTGATTGAGGGCGTTGCAGTGATTGCTATAAGGCGTTATTAGGCCATATCTAAAGCGCTCAGCGGGCATGTGCTTGTCCATCTCGACAAGAAGCTTGCCCACAAAATGTGCCTCTTCATCGTTGCTGATGCTGCGATTGTTAGCATCGTTGGTGTCCTGCGTATAACTCAAATTGATGACACAGTATGGAATGAATGGTGATACTAATTGCTTCGTGTAATCGGCATTAACCAATTGATTGTCGTAGAAATAGCTATTTGGCCATCTACAAATATCTGGATGCATGCGATACTGCATGGTTAATTTAAACATCTTGGTATGCACAAAAGGATTACACTTATTGTTAACCATCTGATTTTCCAAATTGCGCTGTATGCGATCAAACATTGACTTTCCTAGACCAAAGTTAATTGCTCTTTGGGACAGCACTGTAGCGGGCAGTTGATGTGTATCGCCAACCAGGACAAGACTGCGTATACCAAAGCGCAATGGCAACAGCGTCCAGGGCTCTGTGCACTGTGTTGCCTCGTCAATGATACAGGCGTCAAAGTAGTCTATATACGAGGCCAACTTCACACAGCTGGAGAGTGTGGTGCATACGATGTTAGCGCGCTGCACGTACATCATGGAGTATTCATGCTCTTCGCGTAGCGTCAGCGGTGGATCAAGTTGCTCGGTTACTAGCCGCAATTCTCGTTCCTTGCTATTTAAAAACGTATGCTGCATGTGATTCATTTGTCCAGAAAATGTCTTAAGTTCAGCTATTTCTGATTTCAGCCTAACTTGCCGGTTTGTAAGATTTAAAATATTTTCGGCAGTAAGACGTTTGCGCTTCTCGTCGCGCTTCTTACTTAGATAATGGTTAAGCGCCATATCACGCACACTCGGATCCGTTTTGTCAAACTTGCCAAAGCGCAGCACCTCAAACTGATTACTGCTCATGGCGTTGCGTGCACGCTTTAGATACAGCGTTATATTATCAACAGCAGTATTGCTTGGTGCACATATAAGGATCTTGCGATCAAGTATTGGGTGACATGAACCATACATGCACTGCAAAGTTAAATTCGAGATGACCAACGATTTGCCAGTGCCCGGTGGACCCTGTATTAGCGTTATGCTGGGTGTCGAGTCATCTACAATACGTAACCAAGTGAGTTTGCAAATATCAGTTTGATTGTCGTTCATCTTTTGGTATCCTCTATATTTGTTTGTTGAAACCAATTTGTTGTCAAAGGACATGACAGCTTCGTTTGGCTGCAAAATGCGTTGGGCAAGTGGCGAGCGGCTCATTAAATAGATAGCATTGAATGCACCCATTTCTACGCGTATATTATCCACCACGGGGCGCACAGTTAAAGTTTTAATACCGTTAAACATCTCTAGTGTAATGTCCTTTTGCTGCAAAATTTCAAAGCATAGCTCATAATTGTCAGCTGTAAGAAGGTACAAATTATACAAAAGAGTCTCAAAAATCAAAATAACCAATTCTTACTAGATATCCGTGTTGGAATGCGTGGCATAGATGCAAATGACTTTTTTAGAGTTTTGCCACTATATATAGTAAAGAGGTCAAATTTTAACCTGCGATTGTCTACAAATTTCAGAAAAGTGTTGAGAAAATTTATTGATTGTGGATAATGATAATAATAAACTTGCTTACATGTAGTGGTCAGCATAAAGCGAGGACGATTTCTGTTGTTGTCTAGGGACACGCTCTTTAAATGGACCTCAAATGTATCTATGGATTGTTCATAGGCGATTTCAATGGAAGTGAGTAGCTCCATTTTCATCAGTGGTATGATGATACTAGATAAATTTATATCAATGTAAACAAATGAAAGTACATTAGAGACAACAGTTTACTTACTCTCTATATCGTTTAATGCTTTTAAAGTCTTCCGGAATGGGTTCTAGAACTTCAGAAGCGGCCACTGCATCGGCAGATCGCAGATTTAGCCACTGATTGGCCCAGCTAAGAATGTTGCCCATTATTAAATCGCTTAAATTTTGTAATTTACCCTGGGCTTGTGCCCATTCACGACGCTCTTTATATGTGCTCAGCGATAGCTTTTGTGTGTCCTTCTTAAATCCCACTTTCATTTTGCCAATCCGTTCGATGTATATAATTTGGACGTTATCGTTAAAACGAACATGTCGACTTTTCTTGGCACGCTTATCAACCTTTTGGCCAAATTCGAAATCGCGGTCCATCTGTGCAAAAGTAACGCGATTGCAGGTTCTTTGGTTGCGCGCCTTTTGTGCTTCCTTGCGCTCCGGCAGTCGACTGTAATGGGTCGGAGGACTTTTCACCATGTCGGCGGCATTAAGCTGCTGTGAGAATGAGTCTATGGTGACACGACGCATGGGCAGCTGTGCAGGGGTTTTAGCCAACTTGGACTTTTTTGAAGTTGGTGGTAATATCTCTTTTGCAAGAAATTCTCCACGATTGCAACTGCCCAAGGTGGGCACGCCAGTCTGCTTACGTTTGTGCTCAGCATTGGAATCGGTATTGACGACTGGCTTTGGTTTTTCGGCAAGCTTTTTTAATTCCTCGCGACGCTTCTCCTTGATTTGCTTACACTCCACTTTCTTGTCCTTTGGTTTTTGGAACCACTTCTTCCTCATTTGATCTTGATAATCTGCTGAGCGTTGTCGATCTAGTATATCATTTTTGTGGCTATTTGCGCTGCTCACAGCAGCTGCTGAGCGTTGTCGTTCTAGTATATCATTTTTGTGGTTATTTGCGCTGCTCACAGCAGAAACGCCGCGATGTTTACCACGTCCGCTGGGTAAATGTGGGGCTGTAATGATCTGTGGTCCATGCAGATTCTCATTGGTATTTGAAGTTGAAGGCTCGGAATCATCGTGTGATATGCTGGGGCGTTCCATATAAACAGACATAGATCTGAGCATACGTGGTCTCATTGGTCTCGTTATAGCTGTGTCGGGCTTTGGTACACGCATTTCATTAACTGGTTTTTCTGGAAGTTGTTTATTTATGTCTAATGTTGTGGGTGCTTTCGATTTCAAGGGACGTTCCATATAAGAAGATATGGATCTGTTTTGCAAGCGTGGACTAACTCTCTTAGTGGGTGTAGTGGACACGGATGTCTCATTTGCACGGAGATTCGTTTGTTTTTCTTTTGTACTTTCTTGAGGTTTTGAAAATTTGGAACTGCTTTGTAAGCGCGGAGGCAAATACTCAGTAGGTGAAGTAAATTCGGGCGCCGATGTCTTTTCTGACCGCAGCGTTTTTGGTTTGTCTAAGTTTTCTGTTGTACTTTCTGGTGGAGTTGTTGGTGATGAGGTCGAGGGTCTTTCCATATAACAAGATTTGGATCTGTTTCGCAAGCGCGAATTGGTTTTTTTAGAAGGTGAAGCATGTTTGGGTTCCGATTTTTTTTCAGCATTCTTCTCATTTTCTTTCTTGGGATGTTTTGTGAAACTTTCTGTAGGTTTTGTTGATGCAGACGCGAGACTTTCTATATAAGAAGATTTGGTTCTATTTTGCAAGCGAGAACTACGCTTCTTTGGAGTTGAATCTGCTGGCAAGTCTTTGTCTTTCTTTTTATCGTCAGTTGATATTTTTGATGGTGTCAAGGCACGGTCCAGATAAGAAGATTCCGATCTGCTCTTCTTAGCGGACGTTTCTGGCTCAATTTCATTTGATTGTACAGTGCGTTTCAACCTATTCTTGTGTGTTGTAGCATTACTTTCAGCTTCCTGTTGGACTTGCGATATATCAGCTGACTTAAGAGGGACATCGAGTAGCATGGATTTCTGCGGTGTTGTCTTGATAGCTAAAAGAGAAGCCAAGTTACATCGTTTTGAATGCACGAAAGGGTTATACTACTTACCTGAGCAAGTGGCTTCAGATTCATCTTCGCTAGAGCTGCTTTCAATGCGCATTCTTTTGGATCTTTTTTTCATAAAAAAAGGCAACTCTGATAAGTTGCCTTCATTAAGCAATGGCTGATCATTTTCATTGTCATCATCCTGGTCATCTACATCTAGTGGATAAACTTGCGACAGCAGTTTTGATGACCAACCGGCCACTTTGCTGTAGAGCTCATCGTCATCGTCCTCAATTACAATTATTTCATCCTCATCGATTTGTGTGGCTATTTCCGTTTTAACCCATGTTGTTTGTTGTAGAAAATCTTGATCGTCCTGGTTTTCTAGCTCCTCTTCGCTTTGATCGCTGACGTCCGCCATTTCGTCTTTCATCTCCTTCAACACGGATTGCGACAAAGCAAAGTTCTCATCGTAGTCTGGTAGGTCAATAATATCACCATCACGTATTTTTGCGCAAGTTGTGGAAATATTTTTAGTATTTAGCTCTTTGTAAACATATGGATTAACTTGAAAAACAGTTTCAAGAAACTCTTGATCGGGCTCGCCAAATATGTTTTCAATTTCTCTGCTTGCCTGCGATAGATGTTCTTGTTTAACTTCAGCGATCTTGGGCAAGTGTATTCCGCTTTTGTCTGCATTTATGGTTGCATTATTATTCTTATTAGCTGCTATTGCAACATTGTTGTTGTCCTCAGCTTCCTTCTTTTTAGCATCATCGGGATTGTTGTCCTCCACTTCTTCGTGTTTAACATCATCAATGTTAACCTCACCAATCTTAGGTGCCATCGGCCGTTCTTCCTCGTCATCGGATATAAGGACAATATCTTCATCCTTATAAGCCATAAATTTTAGTTTAAATATGGCATAGGTTGGGGGCACCTTATTGCCAGGTGTAACGTCAACGCCAAGACTGATTATATCCCCATCTTTAAGTATTTTGTTCTCACTGCCTGTAAGCCTGCGTGTATTTACAAACACGCCATTTGGTGAACTCTGTTGATGGGCATAAGAATTCCACTCAAAACATGAATTCTCAAGTTTTTTTGTATTAATATGTGTTATAACTTACCAACTGTTCTAGGCTAACTACATTCTGTTGGTTTACAAAGAACTTGGCGTGATGTCGAGACAGAAACTGGTAACCGCTTAGGCTCAACTTGCATTCCGAGTGTCTTCCCACTAAATTTTCGCCTGAATGCAAATTGAGCCTTTTCGTGGAGCATATATGCTGCAGGTACCAGTAACCATTACGCGTGTCCATTGCAGAACTGCATTAAGCTATACCGGATGCACAGTAGATGGATTAAGCACTAGTTGACTGCGAAATAAAATTGATCCGCTAAACATAGTTAAAAACTGTAAGTATTAGTGTGACCAAGCTCTTTAAAAACAGGAATTTTTGGTACCAACTTGCATTTAGAGGAACCAAATTTGAAAATAATTGAACCAAACTATTTCGATGCTTGTTTGTTTTTGTTCACTTCTTATTATTATAGCAAATAAATTGCAAATATACACAAAAGCAAGCAAATAAACTTAGCAAGTGCATAAGTGATTGGCAAGTGCACTCGCGTAGGTGGCAGCACTATCAGCTGTGTTGCATATTTTGGCGCGTTGCATTTGATAAGTGTATTAAAAATATAATGTCGGGAAAACAAAGCAGAGTTCAAGATTTAAAACCAGAACATAATAACAATGCAAAACGCATTTGTATTGAGCGTACAAGTGATAGCAGCACCATACAAATGAGCGAGAGCATATTTTGGCCGGACAACGATGCCAGTTTTTTTTCCCATGCTAAACTGGAGGATTTATTTAGTGGACAGGATGCTGTTGTCTCCGCACCATTTACTAGTCAAATCAGCAATAAATTTCAACAGAGCGAGTCTGATGATAGTCTTTTTGGTGAGATATCGCTTCCGAGCACTGATGAAGAACCACCAAAAGTTGAAATTGTCCAGACCAATCAAAATGTGCAAAGTTTTAAGGAGATTGATCTACAGGATCTGAGCATAGCCGAAATGGAGAATATTTTTAATGGTGCCGATGATTACAGCGATCCAGTTGCACAAAACACACAACTCTTTATGGATGCAATGGTCTTTAAGATGCCCAAGTCGCCAGACAGAACTCAAATGCTGGCTACACAAACTAAAGAAGAATCTATGTCAATTTCCAATTCAATGTCATTTATATCCAAGTCCATACTAGATGGCATTGTGCTAGGCACCCAATATGAGACATATGAGGCTCTTAAAAATCGGTCCATGCTTCAGGCACAGCATGAGCTGTCCGCTCTTGATCAACTGGACTGGCAGACGCAGGCGTTTGTCGAATTTGAAATCGTTAAGGAGCCGCATATTGATAGTTTTCCCAGTAAAGGCAATTTCTATGGCCTGCCCGATAGAGTAAAGAATTTAATATTTGAACACAAAGGCATAAAAAGTTTATATGGTAATAATTTAAATATCAAGCAGCTGGCTTCTGCTAATAATAATAATTGAAAATTTCTTTTGTAGAGTGGCAGGACGAGTGTCTTAATCTGCCTGCGATACGAAAGCGTAAGAACCTCATTTATGCACTGCCCACCAGCGGAGGCAAAACATTAGTTGCCGAAATCTTAATGTTGCGAGAATTGCTCTGTCGTGAACGCAATGTACTCTTTATATTGCCTTATGTGTCCATTGTGCAGGAGAAGGTCAGTGCCATGTCGCCTTTTGCCATTGCGATGGACTTTATTGTGGATGAGTATACGGCGGGTAAGGGAAAATGTCCGCCTCAGCCACAACGGAAGCGACGAAGCCTGTTTATCGCTTCAATTGAAAAGGGCGCCGTGCTTATGGACAGTCTAATTGATGCAGAAAGACCACACGAGATTGGTATGGTTGTTGTCGATGAACTTCATTTGATTGGCGAACGCGGACGTGGCGCCACACTTGAGGCATTCCTGACCAAGGTCATGTTTCTAAATGGTACTGAATTTTATATATAATACACTCTTTGTATGTATTAAAAAATGTATCTGTCTTCCAGCCAACATTCAAATTGTAGGAATGAGTGCCACCATTGGAAACCTTAATGAAATATCGGCTTTTCTTAATGCAGATGTCTATACGCGTGGCTTTCGCCCAGTAGAGCTCAAAGAGTACATCAAATGTGGCAATGATTTGTTAGAAATCCATGCAGCTGGTCAAACACTCGATGAGATTTTTGTGCCACATCGCACCGTCAGCTACAATGTGAGTCTACCTAGCCTTATGGTTAAACTAGGACTAAAATAATTTACTTCATTACAGTACAGCGCCGCTGTGGAACGTGCCGATCCTGATCATTTGGCTGGTTTAATAAGCGAATGCGCACCAGAGCATTGTTGTCTTGTTTTCTGTCCCACGCGCAAGAACTGTGAGAATGTAGCGTTGCTGCTCAGCCGCATTGTTCCCAAACAAAAGTTCTTTGAGCATCGTCAAAGCGAAAAAGCCGATCTAATGAAAGCCCTAGATCAAATGTGTGGCATACTGAGTCCTGTGCTGGCTAAAACCTTACCGTACGGCATTGCCTATCATCATTCCGGTCTGACCACGGACGAGCGCAAGTACATTGAGACCGCGTATCGCTTTGGCGTCATCACTGTCATATGCTGCACTTCCACACTGGCCGCTGGCGTTAATCTACCTGCCAAGCGTGTAATTATTCGTGCGCCTTATGTTGGCCAGGACTTTATGACTTTGTGCAAGTACAAGCAAATGGTTGGGCGTGCTGGACGCGCTGGCCTAGGTGAAGCGGGCGAGAGTATACTTATTACGCAAAGCAAGGATAATTTGCAAGTGGGCCAAATGCTATTCTCCCCCATGGACAAGGCACTGAGCTCACTGGATCAGCTGGAAGCTGTTGGCTTGCAGTCTCTAATACTTAGTGTTATTGGCTTAAATCTAGCCGATTGTCGGCGCGATCTGAATCGTTTGGTTAACAGCACACTGTTAGCTGTCCAAGCGGGTGCTTTGGAGGTTGCTGTTGATGAGCTCGTGCTGCGCATTCTACGTGACATGTTTAAAAACAAGGTGCTGCAGCTAATCGAAAGTGCGCCAAAGAGCAAACCAAATAGTTCGGATATAATGACCACACAAGATATTAACCCAAGCAATCGTAGTGGTGCCGATCGACGTCTGTTAATTAGTCAATCGACGCGCTTTCAACTGACCAGCATTGGACGTGCCGCCTTCAAAGCAGGCATTGATTATAAACGAGCCTTTGCCATACACAAGGAGCTGCAACAGGCACAGCAGCAACTCATCCTTACCAGCTATGTACATCTGCTTTATTTGCTTGTCTGCTTCAATTCCAATGAACGTGGCGATGAGCTCTTTCCAGCCGATGCCAGCATCCTCTTTCGGGAATACACATTGCTACCCAACCAGACACAGGCACTGTTCAAGCAGTTGGGTTTTACGGAGGCCCATGCCGCCCGTCTGGCCAAGACGCAGTCGGTGCAAGGTCCACTTGCACTGCAGCTGAATCGTTTGTACAAGGTGCTCATCTTAGCTGATGTGTTGGCACTGCTACCACTGCCAAGTGTCGCCAGCAAATATAATATTGAGCGGGGCACGCTACAACAGCTGATTAGTCAGTGCACAGCGGCGGCCAGTGCCATTGTCCGTCTGTGCGATCAAATGGATGAGTTCTGGTGCTACAAGCCTCTATTTGAACGCATTAATCATAAAATGGATCGGTGTGGCACCTTGGAGCTAGAGCCATTGTTGGAGCTGCCAGCTGTTAAGATTGTAAGTAGTTGACATTAACTAAACTAAATTAACTCATTAACATTATTTTTTATTTTCGATTTTAGAATCGCGCCAAGCAGCTTTTTGCTGCAGGCTTCAGAACCATTGAGGATGTGGCCAAAACGCGTCCCATGGAGTTGGTCAAAGCTGTTGAATTTATGCCACTCAAAGTGGCCACTGAAATGATATCGGCAGCCAAGGTTTGACCAAAACATATTTAGGCGCATTCCGCAAATCTTTAAAAAACTGTGTTTTTCTTGTAGATCATTTTAATGAAAAAGTTGGATCATTTGGAGGAAGAAACAGAGGCGCTTAAAAGCTGCCTGGGCAAAACTGCTGCGCAATCGGTCTGAATGTAAGTTTAAATAAAAAACATTGTTTCCAATTTGTTTTTAGTTGTTTTTGTATTATATTATTAATTTTGTTTAAGCACTCGACTTGAGTCTAGAATACAGCTTAAATATTACGCGCACACAAAATGTTTGCATACTATATATTTAAATTAAATTGTTTTTTGTTTTTGATTGATTGATTTTAAATTTTTCATTTTGTTATTTGTGAACCGCATTGATGTAGTATTTAGCTAAGTGCAGCGGCTATTGATTGATTGCTTTTGTTTTTTTCTCTTTCTTTTTCTTATTCTTTTTGTTGTTCTTGTTGGTTGTTTGTGTTCTACATAACAATTAGCAGACAAAACTTGAAAAGTTACTTTTTGTCTCGGCTACTATCACGATAATTGAGTATTATACAATGTATATATTTATATATATATCATTAATTTTTGCGTTTTGTTGTTTTCCTGTTTTATGTTTAAAGTTAAGCGCAAAGTGAATTTCTGATAAATTTTGTCAGCTTAAACTTGAACTAAAGGAAAAAAAACAATAATTATAAACTATAATATGTTTATCAAAAAAGGGATAGTTTGGAAAAGCAGTTGCAGCCTGGGCATCTGTAAGGTCATCTAATTGTGGTTTTTGTTTTGGAAAAGTATTATATATATACAGCTGAAGAAACTGAAAGAAAGAAAGATGAATGAGACGAAGATATTTGAGTTAGGCTATTGTTATGGTTTACCTTGGTTTTATACAGACTTGTAAGCGCGACTAATATGCAAGGTCATCATAGAAATGCTGGGCAAGTCGCGTGCCCATTTGTTGATTACTGCCGCTCACGCCACCTCCGCCTCCGGCAGTGTATTCGTGTCGATGTGAACGCGCGCTCTGCGCCGGGACAATCGCTCGCCGGCGTAGATCTGTCGATGAGAAATAGGAATCACTATGATAGTTCACTGGCGATTGTTGTGACTGTGACTGTGACGGTGACTGTGACTGCGAAGCGGATGCAATGGATGCTGATGATGAAGGCGAATGATTCTGATTCTGATAATGCTGATAGCTATTGCTATTGTGTCCAGCAAATGGATTGGCTGGTGGAGCGACATACGCACTGGCATAAGGACGACTCTGATAATTGGAATGCTGTTGTGGTTGCTGGTGATGCTGTTGATGATGCAATTGCTGCTGCTGCAGATGTAGATGTGGATGATGCAGTGGCGTAAGCGGTTTAAGCGTGGGATCGAGCGCATCGTTTAGCGTCACATCGTAGTCGTTCTCATAGAGTTCGTCCAGATTGAGCTTCACTGGTTGCGGTGGCTCTGTGGGACGCCTTGGGGTCACTGGCAGCGGGCTGCGTGGCGGCAATGTGGTGCGCACTGGATTTGGTGATGGTGCCGGCGGCGGCGGCAGCTTAACGCCATCGTCATCGTCAACATCATCAGCATCGTCGGCGTTACTTTCATCACTATTGCTGCCTCGCAGCAACGGCGCTCCATGCTCCAGCAGGCGCACGCCCGATATGGTTGAGCCCATGTCGATGGGCGTGCTGTCTGTGGTGCGTGTTGCCTCGCTACTCAGCTGCGGCCTCACTGCCACGCCCACGGGTTGCAGGCCACGTGGCAAATAGGGGCTACCGCCACGCGATGGCAAAAATGGACGTTTCACCACACGTACCGATGCGGTTCGCTGTGGCTTAACCGGTGCGGCCGGTGCCAGTGGTTCATCTACATCTACTGGCTCCTCTTCCGGCGCTGCAGGCTCTTGTGCTATGGCGGGCGCCTGGGTTGTTGTTGTTGTCTTTGTGGCGGCCAAAGCAGCAGCCGCACGTTGACGATTGGCCAGCGCCAGTTTCTGATTGCGTCGTGCTGGACTTATGCCCGTTAGGGTATTGGTTTTTGTGCGTCCGGGTTGTACACGTTCAACTGGCTCTTCACTGACGGGCTGCTCCTCCAACTCCTCTTCCTCATCGGCTTCCTGTACTATGGGCTGGCGAGGACGTGGCGCCGGCTTGCGTCCTGCTGCCGCTGCTGGTGCTGCCACTGGAGCTGCTTTGTTGCGCAAACGTTGTGTTTTCACTGGCACTTTGGGCTCCTCCTCGTAGTCCGCATCGTCGACGAAATCTACATCGGCGGCGGGCGCCGGTGTACGTGCTCTGCTGGTCAACGGACGCTTTCGGCGTGGTGTCTCCTCATAATAGTCATGATCCTCGGCCAGGGTCTTCTTTTCTATAACTGACTTGCGTAGCGAAGAGCGTGTTGGCTTTTGCTCCTTGGGTGCTGCAGTGCGTCGACGTGCTGCGCTGCGGGCTGGTTGTATTGGCTGCTCATAGTCATCTTCATGCTGATCGCGATCTTCATAGTAATCATCTTCCTCGGCAGCTCGCTCAGCGGCAGGGTTCTTTTGCACGGGATAGGAGAACTTCTTCTTCTCATTGATGGGCACGGGACGTGCAATGCGGGGAGGTGCACGTGGTCGGGCATAGACGGATGCAGCTGCCGCCTTCGGAGTAACAAACTCGGCTAGAGGCTTTGGGGTTGTCTTCACTTTCTGTGGGGTTTGCTCCTCGGCTGCTTCCTCCTGATCCAGACCGTAGGGCTTCTCATACTCATCCAGTTCGTCTAGGACGGCAGTGGTGGAGGGTGTGGTACGCTTCTCATTGCTGCGTCGCCTTCCCGCCACACGTCGTGGCTCGTCAACGTCTCCGCCCCGTTCCTCATTGAAGCTGCGTCGCTCCTCTACGCGTCCCGGTTTACGGCCCGCTCCTTTACCACGTCCACCCAAAGCTGCCGCTGTAGGTTTGCCGCGACGTGCTCCTGGACGCATTCTTCTATCATCGTAATCGTCGTCAATTAATTCATCTTCATCCCTATAACGATTCTGATTGCGTCGTGGCGATGGCTTCGCCTTCTCATCGTACTCATCATCATAATCCAGTTGTGGCTTGCGGGGACGTGGACGTAGCTTGCGACGTGGTAAACGCTCCTCATAGTACTCATCCTCGAGATCATCATCATAGTAGTAATCATCTACGGGCCGGCGACTGTAGGGTCGATGATAGGGACGCTGTTGACGGCGTCGGGGCGGTACTGGTGGTGCGGGTGGTGCTTGCGTTGTAGTTGTACTTGTCGACGATGTCGTCGTTGCCATATACAAAGCATCGTTTCTATTAAAGAAGAAAGTAGGTATCTTAGTTGAGTTGAATTGTTCTTTAAATGTGCAACACTTACCTGTTCCAATACTTTTGGGAACCCTCGCAATCCACATCGGATGCAAAGTGACAGATGAACGTCTTCTGATCGAAGGCCGTGAAATTGGCACACAGAAAATCGTGTCTTATGCCATAAACGCAATGATGATAGATCTACAAGTGTTTAAATATTCATTAGTACTATATACGTAAAACCTATTTGAAAATATACCCTAAAAGGTGTGAAGAGCATCTGTTTAACGTCTTTTTGGCAGGCACATACAAAATTTCAATTTGAGGTCAAGATCGACATGCAGACAAGTTTTTTTTTCCATTATATATATTTTTTATGGTTTTTTGTTTTGGCTTCGCTTTTGGGCACGTAAGCCACAACACAGTGGCGAAAAAAAAGAGAAATTACTGGATGTGAATTACGTGGTAGCTGTTCAACTTGACCAATGGAATGACGCCCCTTTTCCCCTCCCACCAAAGTCAGCTATCCCATGCCCCGTTGCGCACAAGGTCAACAAACACACACCTAAGGGGCAACAACATGTATATAATTTGCCCTAGTTTAAGGGATCCTCCCCTTTTGAGATAAACTTTTGTATTTTCATAGGGTCATATTAGGTTTTTTGGTATACTAAAGACTCACTTGACATTTGTACTCTATGGATGCATAGAAGCCATCGTGGAGACCCTCGCACTTAAAATGAATCTCATCCATGGGTGGCACAGTAGATAAAAAGGGATACGTTGAGAGATTGAAGCTGTATTGTGATAGAAGTTTAGGGCTAATACCAAGATATTAGATATTTTTAAGCTTACCCTCTCAGCTCTCGTGGCAAATTTGGATCCCAGATATAATCAATTTGTGGTATGCCCGTCAATTTTGAGTTTTTCGACAGGGTTGTATTGTCGGATGACTTAAAGTTGTCAAAGGGAAAAAATAAAGTTAAATTAGAAAATGTACAAGAATTCATATATCAAGATCGCTTTTCCTTACCTTACTCTCCTCAGCCTCACCCGTTGATTGTGGCACCTCATCATCATCATCATGTTTTTCTGTGTCCGTTTCTGGATTAGGTGTTGTTGTGCTAGTTGTTGTTGTTGTTGTATAGGCGGGTGTTTTGGCAATGGAAACCTTTTTAAAGGGCAACGCGGCATCCGCGGAGCCAACCAGGCCCAGTAACAGCACTATAAGTAAAGAGTAAAGAGTAGGGAATAAATATTAATGAAACTAAAATGTAATGCAAAAACTGCATCAGGTTTTTGGTGTTTGTGTGTGTGCGGTGTGTTTAATTGCATAATCGAAGCAGTTTGTAGCGCCCGACTTGCAATCGTATCACAGACATTATATCACACAACACCAACAGCAGAAACGGTTTTTTCTTTTTCTTATTTATGTGTATTGCCGCATAATCCAGTTCGGGACAAGTGCAAAAGCATTGGATTAAGTTATTGCAATTGCAGTGCCGATGAATAACCCAAACCTTTCCCTTGAGGCATTCAAACTCACCTGTCGCTGTAATGAGCAGCCAGCGTTTGGCTCTTTTCATTGTGGTAGACACTTCAGTTGCTGTCTTGTATGTATATTTCCTTCTTGAAAAGACAATAAGCAAATCAAATGATAACATTATTATGTAAATTTCACAAAAAACAAATACCACAAAAAATGTTGTAACAAACTTGAGAATTTGCTAATAAATAAAAACACACCCCAAAGACGCAACGCACTTGAAACAAAAAAGATTTATGTTATGTTTTTTTTTTGTTTTTTTGTGCCGCTAGTAAAAAAGTCACTGAACGCTAACAAGAAATGTGTCTTGGCCTGGTCTGGTGCGGTCTGTTGAGTTCTTCACTTGCTTAACATTTTCGGCACGCACCAAGTATTTTTTTGGAGCTACACCTAACTGCTTTGATTGATTAACGTTACTTTGGCACTTGGCCAATGATTCATTGAATCAGTTGAAAAGAAAGAAGAGAAATGCAGTGATTAGTGTAACTAGTTTTGGCTATAGAAAGTGTTCTAGACATAGATTTGGTTGTAATTTTTGAAAGCTATAAATATCGCTAAAATTTTGTTAAGGTAAAAGTGAAAATGATTTTTTTTAAATGAATATACTAAAGTGGATGTGTTTAAAAGGAAATGACCTTAAAAACCGAGTCACAAATTACACTAAAGTAGTTTTTTTTCGAAGAAAGTTAGAAATAGAAATATTATTAAAGTAGTTTCAGAAAAACGATATTATTCGTCACATCAACATAAAACCCTTTTATCTTAATTTAATGATACAGCTAAACTTTCTTTATAAATAGCTTATTTTTTCTAACAACATTAAATTTGGCAATAAAATACAAATGACCATAAATTGTAGCTTTTTTACAATACATTATAAATAACCCGATAATGTTACTAAAAAAAAGTGCTGTTAACGTCGTTGTCATGCTTTTGTGTTAGCTGCAACTACTATACAGGCTTTTGTACAATTTCCGTTGAATTTCCGTTTGAAATTTTAAAGACTGGCTGGATTCAAGTAAAGTATAATAATTGCATAATTAGCCGCTCGCCTTCAATGTCACTTACGTAAAGCGCAGCGAAAGGGCAACAAAAATACAACAACAACAACAACACCATTATAGTATATAGACAGACATGCTGTCTGCAATGCATAACTATATCAAATTGAACAGTTTCAACAATAGATTACAATTACAATGCGGGCAACACTTTCATTTTCCAATGCGTTTTAATTGGCGCTGCAAATAATATCAAACGCAAAACGCAAAACTCAAAACCACAAAAGCAAAAATCATATACATAAAAAAAAAACGGCGTCAGCTGCCATAAAAAAGTAAATGCTTTAATTATTTATATTGGTATCATTTAAACATACAGTAAGCTTAGGTATTGGCGTGGCTTGGCAAAAGATTCCAAACTGCCAAACACCTGCAGTTTGATTTATTGCAAAACAAACCCAAACAGAGAGAGTGAGGGAGAGAGAGAGAAAAGCTTTAACTAAGTGAAGCATTTAAAGTTAAGTCGATTCACAATGAAAGAGTAAAAAGATTCATTGGGGCATTGTAATTCGGCAGCTTGCCATTGTTTATTGATAAAGTGCAGATCGATCAGATAATCGTATTTTATTATGCATTGTTTATTTGATTTCCTTGAATTGGTTAATCCATTCGTATTATAACGGAGCGTATGCGCAATTCGTTGCTTGAAATGTCAGATGATGGTACGCGCCGTCAATTGAACGTCAAAGTCGTCGTCACTTCGATTTTTACGTTTTGCCAAAGAGGAAGCTTCAATTGAATTGAATTTTGGGCTTCAAGCTTTTCAGCCTTTCATTTATTCATGGCACAGTTTTCTGACTTTTTTGTCTGCATTTTGTATGATGAAGGCGTTTCGTTTCGTCTGTTTGTTGGGTGCTTTACTGATGTGACAGAGTTCAAAGATACGCCGTTCACACCCCGATCCACAAACACAAATGTGTGTCGCGCATATTAAGTAGTTTTGTTTATGTTGTGCGGTTAGCTTGTGCGTTAATCTTGCTAAATCTCAAATCTCAAACTGTTTGTGTTTTTGTGTGTTTGTGCAGTTTTTGACATTTTGAGCTTGGCTTAAGTTAAATACATGACAAAATATGATAATAGTTTGGTTAATAGACTTGCAGCTGCAACCGGTTCTATTCAATAGCATCAAATGTCAAAGGGTTCTCAACACGCATTCAATTTTATAAACGTTTTAAGCGTTTCATCATAATTGACATACAAAAATCGCATATGAATGCAAATGAATGCAAGCAGTGCAATTGAAAGCAAGCAGTTCAAAGAGTTCTGGTTAATGTCCTGTACTTAACATATGCAAGAATGTTAACCCAAGAGTACAGTTCTGTTAAGAGTTAGGAGTTCTGTTAACATTTGAAATACTGTTAAAATACCAAACTTTTAGTTATTCTACACAAGAGATGAAATATTAATGATATATTCCCACCTCTCCATTTCTCAATTTGTATAAAATCTCCAAATGCTTAATACCATAAATCTTCCATATATGCTAAGAGTACTACAGGTGCCTATACTTGTTTGTCTTTTGTATCCATTTATTTTAAATATCTAAAGGTCAAATCATAGTATCTTATGTTTTGTTTTTGGTATATTTGATATATGGTTAACACTAAACAAGCCTAATTTATGGTTTAGCATTTTAATAAATTGTTTCCCTTATATTGGTGCATTTTGCATTATCATAAACAAAGCGACCACACAATAACCATGTATATTAATATTATTGCTTTTCGCTTTAACAATATAATATAATATAAGCATCTAATTTTTTACGGCCCACCATTATATACACAGACAGACACAGAGGGAGACAGACAGAGATGAGCTCGCTGACTTAATGTCTCGAAGTTTCGATATTGTTGTTGTTGTTAAAGTGCTTGCCGCCTTAGCCAAGTTCAAATTCAAGGCTAAGCAGCACGACTTACAAACACACGAATACCGGTAAATTGTTGTTGTTGTTGTTGATATTGTTACTGTCTTTGTTTTTACGTTAAACAATTATTGATGATGGGCAAACGTGTCACAGTCACTGTTCACAGTCACAGTTCGACTCTACTCATCATCCACATAGTCATAAATTTAGTATAATTGGTGAACAGATAAAACTATTTGACAAATTTATATAGCGCAGGAAGTTTGTTTTAAGTGAGAATCGCTTTAATATCAGTTAATATGCAAGATTTTAATAGTTTTTCTTTAGTTTTATTAACGCAAGTGCCTTGAAATTGTGCAAATTTGTAGACAAAACTCAAATTTGTTTGCATTTTCACATAATTTAACCGTCAAATCGTCGTTTGGTTGTCCGTGTGTGGGCTTTGTTTTTTTATGAATACATTTCAATTTTGGCAAATGACGTTTGCTAATTAGTCTCAGACAATAAGCAGCAGCAACAGCATTTGTTGTCTAGAATCAGATATAAAGATATGAAGATAGCAGGCAGCTTAAGGTCACACACTGCAGAGAGACACACTCAAAAAGATCTCTCTAGGCACAATGCACATTTAGAATAATGTTTTGGAAAAACGTTTAATTTGATTTTTGCATGCATTATTCATCATCATAGAAAAACAAGTAAAGAAGCTTGATTGAGCATGCCGAATATTACATACTCCTAAACAAAACCCTCAAGTGTTTTTCATAGCAATATCTTAAAGGAGCTATGGTATGGTGGTTACTTCTCGCTGATTTTGGCAAATTATTTAACTACAACAAAAAAGAAAAAGTTTCAGCTCGGTAGGTTAAAACCTGCATAGAAACAGACGAACATGGCAATATCAACTCAGCTCGGGATACAGATCAGTTCTGTATATAATTTATGACCGAACAATAATAATACACTTTTCATTTGTATAAGCAAGTTATAAAGCTCTAGCCGAGAAAGCTCGATTAAGAGATACCCTGCCCTCATCGTATGCGAAATATCATTAAAGACTAAATTTCTTCGATATTTCTCAATTGATTTCTTAAATTTTCATTATTTCTACACTTACTAAAACAGTTATCAAGTTTTTTCAATTTAAGAATAAAACGCTAACGAAAACAGAAATACTTCTCGATTATTTAAAAAAACCTTATTTCGAAATCATAAGTTATGCCTAAATCGATTCTGCTATTTTCTTGTCAACACAAGAATTGTTGATCAAGAAAACTTTACATTATGGTTTCGGAGATGATTTATTCTCTGTATGTTACATACTTTTACATAAAACAAGTATACCCTTTGTTTTATCAATTTCAAGGCATGTC
Source organism: Scaptomyza parva (assembly GCA_035044645.1). Classification (NCBI taxonomy): domain Eukaryota; kingdom Metazoa; phylum Arthropoda; class Insecta; order Diptera; family Drosophilidae; genus Scaptomyza; species Scaptomyza parva. The sequence continues at coordinate 7,770,563 of JAWNNT010000065.1, read as the reverse complement.
AGGGTATATAAAGCGGTCGCATCTAGACTAATCACATGGCAAACGCAGTTTAAGATGATTCCAACTCTCGATTTCATTTACATTTCTAATGTAGTCGCTTTTTGTAGTTTTTCTTTTTTTTTGATGTGTGTGAAATGTGTCGCCGTTGCAACGACGTCAGCAACAGGTTAGGCCAGATAGTTTTTCATTTTTTTCTGACTTGATAATATTTGAATTTTTTGAACCGGTTGCTGCTTCTCCTATGTGTGATCTTCAGTTAGTTGCCGGTTCCAAGTCTTTGTCTGCTGCGTTGTCACTAAAAATTAGCATCTCTGGGGCACAGTCGTTCAAAAACTTTGACTTTTCTTTCTTTATTTTTATTTGTATTTTTTTTTGTAGCTCTTTCAAGGTCGCCTTTTACGTTTGTTGTATCGAATTTCTGTTGAATTTTGTGGTGCAGTTTTTTATTGTTTTTATTTCTATCGTTTTTTGTTTCGTTTAGCATGTTATTATACAATATATATGTGGTGTGGGCTTTTCGGCTAATTGCCCTTTGTAGTGCTATTTGTCAGTCGCTGAGTTGCTTTTGTGCAGATTTCAGAGATTATCTATCCAATTATTAAAGTGCTTTAGCTGTCAATTTGTTTGCGCGGAGTCGGTTTCTTTTCGTTAGCTGTGTTTAGCGTGGGAGTAGATCGAATTACAAGTTCAATTAGCACTTGAGGCAGACTCAAATATTTATCTTTTTGCCTATTAAGTCATAATGTTTGGCATAATGAATAGGATTGAACCTTGAATTTATGTCTAGAACTGACCTCAAAAGCTCGTAGCGTGACTTAACTTTATTTTACGTTTTACTTAAGAATAATTTCTGTTCTGAGCTATTAATTTGATTAGTTTTTGTTGGCATTCGTCATCAGAATGAACTTGATATTAATCTGAGTCTCAAATTTTAATTTGAAAATATTTATTTTTAACCTTAGCGTGACCAAAACTTATTTAATGCAAATTCTTGTTAGGAGTTTTTTTTTTTATACAAGATTTTTTGACTTAAAAATTATTACAAATCTTTGGTTGCAATGGCAAAAACTTAATATTTCTATTTCTCCCTTATCAATCTCTATTCTACTAAAGATTTTTCCTTGCAAATAAAACGTTTTAATTGGTATTTTAAAAAGCTTTTAATGCTCGTTACTTGGCATCTTTGAACAGCTTTGAATGCCTTTTTCTGATGCATCGCTTGAGTGGCAAGTGAAAACGAAGTTTCCTTTTGCGAAAATCGTTTTCAGTTTCAATTTGTTGTTTTTGCTTTTTACTTTTTTTTTTACTATTTTGTGTTAATCGGCGATTCCGGTTGCAATTTATTTGCCGTGGAATATGCAAAAAGAGAGCATCTATCTATCGGGCGCATCACTGTGAGAAATCTCTTTTCATTTTCACACGCATTAAAAGTTAGTTCAAAAGGTGTTGCACAGTAATTAAGCAACCAAAAATTTCGTTTATATTTATTTTAACTGTGCTAAAATCTCAAAGAAAACACCAAATAAAAAATATAACATAAGTAGCCAAAAGTGTTTTTTTGAAGCAGCAGCAACAAAAAGATACTTATTATACTAACATTGCAGATGAATGAAAGTAAAATTTCAAAACTCTTCTTGTTGTTGTTGTTGTTGGCGGTGGTGTTGGCTTGATGATGAAAGTAAAATCGGCGCAGTTTTTTATATTTTTTTTATTTTTGTTTGGGCAAAAGATGCGCAAACCAAAAAAAGAAAAAAAAACAGATACATAGATACAGAGAGAGATACAAAGCCAGACAATTATGTATAAACAAATTATGGCAATTGTTTGTGCTTTTAGCAAGTAATGCCCCTCCAGGCAGTAACAAAACAACAACTTTATAAGTATGTGTCTATGTGTGTGTGTGTGTATGTGTGTACATGGCAAATAATTAGCAACGCTTGAGATAATTTTGCACAGAGTTTTGCCAAGAGATTTGGCCCTGAGATTTTTGTTTGAAGAGGCTGTTTGGCAAAAGTTTTTGAAAATGAAAACGAAAACGAAAAGAAAAACAAACACGGCTTACCTTAAAAGCAACTGCTAATTTTTTTTTGGTTTTGATTTTCGAAATAATCCACAAATGTTTAACGATATTTTTGTTTTTAATAATATATATATATTAAAGCTTAAAATGCAATAACAAAAGTAAAGATTTATGCCACAAACTGCACACACAAACACACGCAATAGGCAGTAAGAGAGATAAAGAGAGAGAGAGAGGGAGAGACTTGCATATAAGGCAAAATGTATGTTCGTATGTGTGTGTGTATTGCAGTTTATTGCATAGTGTGCGTGCACTTGTAAATAATTTTATAGATGTTTTTTTTTATTGAGTATTTTTTTTCAACTTGATTTTTTTCAATTTCTGATATGACAAACACACGCGTTTCATTATAGTATTTTAATACTGTTTTTTCGCAGAAATATAATGCAGAAAAACCTTTAAGTAAAACCTCTTAGCTGGTATTACGACACTTGGCCATTAGTTTTTCACACCAATACAGCTGCAGTTGCGCATTTAACACTTTTTTTCAGATGCGTTTTTTTTTTTTTGTTTTTGACAAGCAAAATTAACATTAAAATAAACAATTTGCATGCAAAAAACATTTATTGTTTTGGCCACACACACACACACAGATATACATATAAATTTTATATAATTTTATTTTTACAACACAATGAATAAACACACGCACACACACAAAGAAACACTTGTGCGAACGAAGCGCATGCGCTGAATAATATTTCGTTGTTAATAATACTGCCACGCCCACTTACTTTTGCCAACCTGTCTTGGCTGCCGTTCACCTGGCTGACCGTTTGCAGACTGAAATTGCAGATTGTTGGCCAACTTTGTGTTGGCATAAAAATCGTCTTTTGTGGTAAGACGACGATACGAAACGAAACGAATCAAATCGAAGCTTTTGATTTTTTTGTTGTTGTTTTTGTAGCTTCGCTAATTTGGTTTTCCAGTCGCATGTTGTTGTCTTTGGAACTGGTTTCTTGCCGCTTCGGCGCAGCGGCTTTGCGCATGCGTTCAAGAGCTTAACTGAGAGAGCGCCCCGACTGAGAGAGAGAGAGAACGAGAGAGCACAAGCAGCTGAGCTTGAAGCTTTTCTTTCGTTTGGCAAATTTTTCTTGTTTTGTTTTTATTTTTGTTACAGTTTTTCCTCTGTCAACATTCTGCTATAGTTTTTGTTTTTGCTTTTGATTTTGTCTTTTATTATGTTTTTTTTTTGTTTTTGGTTTTGCTTTTGCTTGTGTTTAGCTTCGCTTGTTTCTATCTGTATAAGCAACTCAACAGGTTTGCTGATTAAGATTTTAGTTTAGTCTTTTTTTTGCCTTCGATTTATTTATTGAATTTGTTGCAAAATTTATTAAGAAATTAATTGAAATACAAGTTAGTTAGCCTATGCTTAAACATATCTTATGAATATGCATTAATTATTTATTTTGCGATAAATTAACATTTTTATTGTTGTAATTTTGTAGGACACTCTTTAAGTATTTTTTTTTCATCATTTACAATTGCTTTTATTTAAAATTAATAATTTCCGCATTAATTTTATTATTATATATATATATTTTGACTGATCTATTAACGTATTAGACAATTGATATTCATGTGCATTATAATTAGTTTTGTATATTTACCGTTTTGATTTGTGCACTGACCGCAATGACATAATAACAATAACAACAACAACAATAGCAACAGCAACAACAATCATCATAAAAGCGTTAAGCATTTCAATTAATGAACCAACAACGTAGGCCAAAACCATCTGCTATTAGTCGCACACACACTCGCAAACACACTCGCACACACACACACACATATTGAGGAAACAACCGTAACACACACACACACACAACAATAAGCAATGGACGGCTGTCCAAAGACATATAAATTGCTTAAACGGCTCATGAATTATTGCGCATACGCCGCATGGTGCGGCAGAGCACAATTAAATTTTAGTTAGGCAAAACTACACACTCACACACACGCGCACACACATACACATATTAAATGACTAAATCTAAAATTGACTGAATGCAAAATAATTTGAAGCATTTCAAGCTGCCTCATAATGAAATCAATCAGCGGTCACTAAACAACTGCTCCCCATTTGAGTAGTTGTTGTTGTTGTTGCGCTAACTGCGGATTATGGCATATTTCTTTCAAACGACTTGAAGTTGTGTTTGTCTGTGTGCGTCTATGTCTATGTGTGTGTGTGTATCTGTCTGTCTGTGTGTTCATTACGTCACAGATAGCTAAAGTACTTGGAGTGTTGTTGCACTGCATCTAGCTGCGGCGCATGTGAAAGTTGAATTTGGTTTTTTTTTGTGTGTTTTGTTGTTGTTGTTGTGTGTGTCTCTGTATTCAAATTGGAGCAGCAACACACACACACACACATAAATCGTCGAGTGTTTATCTCTTTATACACACATATATATCACCTACTCATATATATATACAATTGTTTCCCCCTTTTAAGCTCTCTTTTATCTTTCTTTGTGTGCTGTTATGTTGAGAACGGGAGCAATGTGTCGTTTCTGTATGTGTGTGTGTGTGTGTGGGTTGCCTAGTTGAACCGGTATATGCCACACATATTAACCAATGTTGCAGTTTTCAATCTTATAGTACATGTTGTAACTGTTTAACAGCTCTCGAACTGGCCGACAGTTTAGCCAGCTGTTTATTTGCCAGCTGCCTTTTTATGCGCTCCGATAAACAAACCAAAATGGATAACGTTTTTTTTTTTTGACACTTAAGAAAAATTGCATATCCCATTTGGATATGATAGCACAATTAATAGTATTTAAATGAAGTTAACAAATTTTATGTCTCGTTTAAGAAAAGTTGATGAAAAATTACTAATGACTTACAGATTTATGCCTTAAAGAGGGGTTAAAATCGATCATTAAATATATTTCCGGAAAATTGTTATACAATTTCTTAAGCATTTTCACACAGACCTTTGAGAGTGAGCTTAAAGAGTTTATGACTCGTTGAAGGCAAGTTGTTAAAAAGACTAAGGGTAACTACTTTATGCTTTAACGAGAGGTTAAAATCAGTCAATAAAAGACTAAGGACTAACTAATTTATGCTTTAACGAGAGGTTAAGATCAGTCATTAAATATATTTCCGGAAAATTGGCAGACAGTTTCTTATGAATGAGTTTGAACATTTGAATATTAAACGTCTTAACTTGTTTTTAATCATATTTTTGAGTAAATTTTTAGTTAATCTCTTGAGTTTTGCAAGTCAAATTTTATTTATTGTCGGCAGCTTTTTAATCAACACAAAATTGTTGATTATAGTTTGAAAATTAACAAGTCAATTAATAAAAAATATAAGCAGCTTAAGCTGAAAAGGTCATTAAAAGAAGTTCTGAGAATCGGAATAAAAACTCCTTCTTACCGTTACATTTGTGCTAAATACCAATTTCCAAAGTGAAGTGTAAAATCAAAACACTCAAAAACCCCACCCATAAAAAACTGTTTGTTTAAGGTTTGACTCATTTGTTAAGGTATCAAAAAGAACAAAATGCATGCAGCAAATTGTTATTGTTGTTGTTGTTGTCTTTTATTATCATTGTTATTGTTTGCAAACGGAAAAGTCGTTCAACTCGTTTATGGGGTTGCATGTGTCGTATACGTAATTACATGAAGAAAAAAAAAAGAATGTGTTTGTTGTTGTTTGTGGTTTGCTTTTGTGTTTTGTTTACTTATGACAACTGGTTGGGGTTTTTACATTCTCTTGTACAGGCCTTGGAAGTTTTTTTTCTTTATTTTTAAAAACGAAACGAATTGCAATTCCGCAATATATACATATATTCGAATTCAACTTCGAATTCGTGTTTGAGTTCGTGTTCGAGTTCGTGTGTTTTTTTTTTTTGCCTTGATTGACCTTGCGTCATAAAAAGGAGTCTGATCTGTTTCTTTCATATGATCAAGAAGTTCAACACAAACCGAAACACTTTATTCAACGTATGATTGGAGGCCGGTCGCTCTTCGGCCGCCACTTGGGCATCCAGTTCAGCTTCCAGTTCGGCCCCATAGCGCACTATATACCATTCGGCTATGAAGTAAATGACCAGTGTAATAAGTGCAAATTTCACATAGATCTTGAATATGCAAACAATATTCAGGCACAGCTGATGCAGCAGTTCCATGGGATCCATGTTGTTATAAGTTGGCAAACGTTGCGTATGCGTAATGCAAATAAGTTAGCAAAAAAATAGGCAAAAATCAAGCGTGTTTTTTTGGTACTCTTTTGCTTTAGGGCAGCAAAAGCAAAGATTGCGATTTGTTGAAATGAGGTCGCTGGAGGCGATGTTTTTTTTTTCTTTTTCTTTCAAGTTGCTTTGACGTCGCTTATGCAATTGTTGCGGTCTTTGTTGTTGTTGTTGTTGATGTTGTTGTTGGTGGTGTTTTATGTATCGATTGTGTGGAACAGCAGCTTAGTGTAGCGTTAAAGATGCACATTTCGCTTTTGTGCCTGACGGATGCCTTATGTCTATTTAGTTGTTGTTGTTGTTTCTTGTTGTTTGTTGTTGTTGTTTATAGTGCTGATGATCCCGAGTGTGCTTCCAGTTTTCAGTGTTTCAGTGATTGGCGTTCGGCATCTCTCACGTTGTCATTTGATCATTATGCGCACACCTTAATTATGTTAATTTTATAAACATATATCAATATATATATATAGATATATAGTTGTTGCTATTGCATTTTAAAGTTTTGCTTTTATTTGCGCGCGCTGTAAAAGTTTAAAAAAGAAAAGAGAGAGAAAAAGAAAACAAAACAAATGAGAAGCACGAACAAAAAAAAACCAAAAATAGCGCATTTTAATTTGATTGAAAATTAATTTGTTTCCAGTCTCGTTCGCTCCATTATAGATGAAGATAAATGATTTAGTAATAAACAGCACCATAAATAACGGCGTCCAATAAACAAATTGGATTGCGAAAAACAAATTCAAAATCCAAAAATGCCTAAGTTTGTTTATTAACGACACGAAACTGGAGCAAACAGAGAGGGTGTCAAATTCCTTGAGGCAGGTTTTTATATGGTAAATGATATGTCGAAAACAAATTTGTTAATATGTGCGTGAAAGGGAAAGAAAGAAATTGATTAGGTTGTTTAGCTAGTTCAGTTTTGGCTGGGCCTTAAGGTGATAAGCGTTAAAACCGTTAAGTAAGATTGAAAAAAAACTTTAAGAGTGTTTTTTTTACACTAATATCTAAGGAAAAAATGGGACATCCTCATAACTTATAACAGTTTTTGAGCAAAAGACAGCAAATTTTGTGTGAAGATAGCTAGTAACATACCACTAAAAGCTGCATCAAAGTTTTGGCTGGCATGCCCATCGCTACCGCTCCCGTACCTACACCCCCTCAGCAGACCCTCGAACACCCGCTCTTATACTTATTCTCAGAGTATTCCACTGCAGCTTAAGTCTGACTGCAACGTTTCCACTTGCTTCTACATATCTTTTTCTTTATAAACTGCTAAGATTAATGAACAACTTACTCTTGTTATCTATCTCTTTGGCTCTCTGTATACTTATATCTATTTTTAGCACACTTCAGACAGTTTCAACTTATACACATACTTAAACACTTATCCATGACCTTGACAAAGACCTTCTCTTAGCCTAGACCAACTGTTATACATACAAATATAAAGAAAAAATCCCCTCTTCAACGACACCACTGGCTCTTTGGCCAAGTTGGACATATTAAGTTGAGTTGAGAGACTTGCAAAAAAACAACTCTACTCGATTGCATCTTCCAATACACTTGACAAAGACGCTTTACGTAAATCCGTTTAACCTTCCGATTTGTATATTCAACATGACAGCGACTCCTCTACCCCCCGTTTCTCCCCCTCCGTCAAGCAATTGATAAATGCAGCAATTATTTAAAGCACACAAATCAACTATAGTTTGAATGAGCGGAGCCGTCTCTATGGTCCGCAGCAGCAGCACCAGCAGTCTTCCTCTCCGGCTGCGGGTTTCGTAAAAAGCCAAACAAAGTATATTACATTAATTTTAAGATGTACACGCAGTGAAAAAACCCGCAGTTGTTGCAATTTACAAAAAACGAGAAGATGCAGCAAGTCGCAGATGAAACCAGTATCCAAATGGACAAAAGTGGATTGCCTTCAATTGACTCTAAGGAGGAGAGGAAGGAAGAGTGAGGTTGGTTGGTGGTTGGTCGTTGGTGGATGGTGCGTCTGCTACCAAAACGTATTCTTCCTGACGTTGCACAAAATGTAAATGTTGAAGTTGAACTGTCGCACAGACAAAGACCTACCCCCCTCCCGCCTCCACCTCACCACCCCAAAACTGTCAAGTTGTCAACAAGGCAAAAGGCAAACCAAACTAGACACTGCTAGACTCGGCTAAGTGATTCAAGATGCGCAACTAGAAGAGGTTTTTTGTAGAATTGTAGACTTGTAGATTCGCAAGAGACGCAGTTTTCATGACTTGCTTGGAGTCTGCCATACTCATCTATATATATATATATACTATATGTATTGCGTACCGGTTTCTGTGACAGCTAAACCCTCTGACATTCTCACCTTACACAGTTTTGGTTTACTTTTTAGTATGAAAAGTGTTAACAAAATGGGCTAAAATAAATATAGAAATAGTTACTCACACACCCCGCTACATAATCGCTTAACTTGTTTGCATAAAGTTGCTTGTAAATACATTTAAAGTATTTATAATTTATTTCCTTTTTAGCTTGCCACATGACATTTGCGTCACAGTGTCAATTATTTAGTTGCATATTAATTGGACAAACCGTAACGACAACATTAAACATTCGTATTTTTTATTTGAGTAATTTGCACTTATATAATTTAATTTCTTGTTATATGCTGTTGGCATGGCTACTACTTGACTGCTTGGCTACTTGACTACTTGACGGTAACCCATTAAAAATGTGGGTGACCAGCAAGTGAATAAATGCCGGGCCAACAAAAAATAACAAGTCGAAAACAAGTCCAAAAAAACAATAAGTCCGACACGCATGGCACACAATGCCAACATTTAAGTAGATGCGACCATTAGATACATATCGGTTCGGTCTGTCTGGGCTTGTTTGGTATCTCTCTCTCTCTATGGGGGATTAGGGTAAGGTAGTCTATGGAACTGGTTGACACGTATTTTTACTCGCTAATTGTACAAATTGTGTCACTTGGCATGGTTAATGAACAACAACAAAAACAATATGACACTTGACTTATAATTAGGTATAGACCTAAGGTTTGAGTACCCGTTTTTTATCGTATATAACCGGTATTTATTGGGTTTGTGTTGCCTAATTTCCGTGTTGTTACTGATTGGTTCGAAAGTCTATCAAAACTAGTAAGTTAATCACTTTTAGTTGTTGAATCTAATGAAAACTCTTTATTCTATAGTAAATGTTTTCTATTGCTTTGTTCCCAAAACTTTATTTCTCTGTCTGCGTGTCCAATAAAGCACCGCTTACCAATGAAACAAACCCAGCCAAACAATGCTTCCAGTTGGTCACAAACATAAAACCTTTATAAACCTCTTTTAATCGCATAATTATATGTTTTAAGTGCTTTGTAAACGCTTGTTTAAATCTCTTATCTGATATTTACCTTATTGTTATCTATTCGTGCACATTTTTGCTGTGAAGTAAACAAAAAAAAAACACTCACAAAATATCAGCAGCAAACTTTGACAATTGGAAACTGGAAGTGCAATAAATTCCAATGAAAGCTTTTGAGCAAGCCATATGATCAGCAGCTGATCTGCAAAGCAGAGCTTTAACAGAAAGAGATGACTATATGCTGTAGCTAAAAGTTGTGCTAATAAAAAAGTGTGAGTTTCATAGCAGGCAGCTCATAGCCGCAAACATTAGTACTCGCAGCCTAAAAGTATGCAACGAAAAATGCAACATATTTTATATAAATTTTATTTGATTAATTTCGTTTTAGGTACATAAATGGATTGGACAAAAAAATACATATTTACAAATTATAGGATTTGGGAAAACGTGCCAACTGTTGTGTGGGAGTTTATAACAAAATGGGGTAAGCGGCATTTTATTTATTTAGTCAACAACTACAAAGCTTTTTTCTGAGGTTTGTTTTATTTATTGGTTTTTACACAGTAATTGTGAATATTTGAATTCATTCAATGGCCTCAATTATTTCATATTCTTCATCCAAAGAATGATCATAATCGATGTTATATTTATTTTTTATTTTACTCTTATAATCCTTGAGCTCATCATCGTTCTCAAATTTATTCAAATTGTAACGCTGAGTGCCACGATGTTTACTGTTGTAGTTGTTGTTGTTGTTACTGTGATTGTTGCTGCTGCTGTTATTGCTGCTGGATTGATGTTGTTGCTGGTGTTGTGTGCTTGAGGTGCGATCTCTATGTCTAGTAGTGGGCATATTGCCTATTCTATAACGATTTTTATTACTATTATTTCTACTGCTCTGCTTATTGCTACTGCTACTATTTTGTCTACTATATTGATATTCGCTATTTTTACTAGAATTATATTGTTGGTGTTGCTGTTGCTGCTGCTGCTTCTGTTGCTGTTGCTGTGATGATGAGTATGACGATTGAGATGGATTGCTTGTGTATCTCACGCTGCCTCTAAAACTATTTTTGGTCATTTTATTGTAGTTGATTGTTGCGGTGCTATCTACGATCCTGTTGTGCTTGTTGCTGTTATCTATATTGTTGTTGCTGCTGCTGCTGATGTTGCTTTTGTTGTTTTGTTGTTGCTGTTGAAATTGTCGCTGTCTGCCGCCACGTTGTTGTTGATTCACTTTCCCAATCTTATTATACTCATCATCAGCCTTATATCATACCTCATTCTGTTGCTGCTGGCTGTTCCGTTCCGGTATGCGATATAGTTCATCATTGTTTTGGTACAGTTGCTCCGAACTGGCACAGTTCACATTTGACCACCAGTCACAGACGCGTACAGCTTGATTGAAGACAGTGCCATTGGGGCAAAGGAATGAGTATTGATGGCCCGAGTGCAAGCACCAATGCCAGACCTTTGAAGAATGTATAATGATTATAAGGATTAGAGATTTTTTAGTGTATTTAGGTTTTAACTCTAACCTAAACTGGGCTTCGAGTATTATTATCGAGTGATAAGTTTATCTAACTGATTAGAAATATTTTGTTAAAAGTATGTTTTGCATAGGAAAAAGTTGTAATTACTATAAAATATGGCAAAACTAGTTTGTTTAAGGAAAAAATCTGGAAAATCACATCTTTAAAGTATGATGAAAATAAGGTTAGATTTGTTAGTTTCTACTATGTATACCAATTAAATGAGAGGACATTTACTTATCATTGAAAAACTGATCAGTTCTTTACTTGTAATGAAATAAAGTGTTCAAATCTGTAGTTATTCAAATTCTTCTTCTTTACACAACTTTCTTCTTACCTGACATCTGGTCTCTGTATCCGCATAGTAACCTGGCTGACGTCCTTGACAATTGAAGGCCAAACCCTTGGGCACAGCATCATAGGCCGGATAATCCTCTCCAGCAATATAGCCATCGATTTGCTGCAATGTGAGTGTAAACGAGAAAATGAGATGCGACTTTAGTTTTTGTTGGTTGGTATGGTATTGGTGGAAAAATATGCTATGGGAATGTGAATTATCTCATCGAGTGCAGTGACTGCAGTGACCTTCGTTGCAGTTGTTTTTGGCCCAATGATTGCTTAAGCAGGGCGCACATTTAAATCACGGCAAAACAACAGCAAAATGATTTCTAAACAATAACAAATTACGAGCTCGAGACAAAAACAATTGCCACACAAAAATGTTACTACACGAGCAAAAACACGAAAAAAAAAAACCAACTAAAAAATTTGAAATGCAAATATGCATTAACCGAAAAATCTGTCGAAAAAGTCAGCACTAAAAAGGTTTTGACTAGAGATCAACAAAAGAATCAGTGAGTGTTGAAAACATATGCAATTGCGGCTGCCTTTGTGTTAGTTTCTGTATGTGTGTGTGTGACAATAAAAGCACTCTTCAAAAAACAACAGAGAACTGTCAATCTCATGCGTATGAAACCATGAAATGCCGACACCAGCAACAATGCGTGGCAAAGTGGCAAGCACAACACACACACACACATGTGTAAGTATGACCTGACATTCCCATCATATAGACATTATTCGACATCAGCATGTTGCTTTTGTGCACTTTTGTTCTTTTGTTTCAATTCGTTCATAATTCATAACTAATTCCATTGCAAAAACACATAAAAAAAAAAACAAAAAATGTTGCCATAGCTTTTTTTTCTTTTCTTGTGTCTCTTCTCCTCTGCGACTTCAACACACACACACACACACAGATGTTGCATGTGATTGGTCTATCTTTCATCTATCTTGATCTTGCCTCAATTCCAAATCTAAATACAATTTTATTCATTGTTGTTGTTGTTATGGTTGAATTAGTTCAGTTTTCCATGTGAAGTGTGAAGAATCTTTGAAAACTTTTCATTATATTTTTATATTTTGTAATAATATATTTATAATAATCATATCCAATTGCTTCTATGAATGATTAATGGTTTAAGTTAACTTAATAAAGACAGCTTTTAAGCCAAGTGCGTGCTTAAGAAGATATTTAATATATTTGAAACTCTTAACAAGTTGTATTTGCCAATTTAAAATATCTTCAACATCTTTTTAATGTCATTTCATGCCATGTCTGTGATTTGATAACTTCTGCTTGCTGCTCATTCAACAAACGCCTTCCATAACTAACTACTTCTCTGGCCTTACCAAAAACACAATTGAAGAGCTATTGCCTGGTTTCTTGGTTTTGGTTTTGGTTTTTTTTATTACCACTGCCATTTCCTGCAGCACGCTAATAACTTTCATGAGGTCTTAACATTTTCCAAAATGCAGTCAGCCAACAATAAAGAGACCCAAATGCGCCAGTAACCCACAGTTGCAAAGTACCGCCCTCAATATCTTCACCACCCCCTCTCTAACCGCCCCGCCACACACAACACTCATCCCGCTTAAAGTACTTGGAACTGTTTAAATACCAGACGACGACGAAGACGAAGTAGACAACAACAAAAACAGAGAGCAGCAATTTTCCTTTCTTTTATGTTGCTTTTGTTAGTTGCTCTTGTTTGTTGCTGTTGTTGTTATTGTTGTTGCTGTTGCTTAGAGCAGGGCACCAAGGCTAATTGATAAAAGACAACAACAACAATAACAAATGGAAGAGGCAGCAAAAAAAGTGCAAACGATGACGACACCTTAAGACTTAAATGGAAAAAAATGGGCATTGGGGATTTTCGAGGGAGTTGTAAGAGCTCTTTCGATACATGCATGTGTGTGTGTGTTTGCGAGTGTGTGTGTGGTTAGTTGGTGTGGCGTCGCAAGACGTGAGAAGATGTCTAACACTTTGCCAGACAGGCCGACGTCGCCGTCGTAGTCGTCGTCGTTGTTGTTTTTGTCGTTGCACTTGCAAAATCGCATGCAGCCATGTCGTCGTCTCTATTTTTGGTCCAGTTTTTCTTACAGTTTTGTGGCAACAATTGCATTGTTGTTGTTGCTGTTGTTATTGCTATTGCTGCTGCAACTTTGCGTGGGAGTTTGTTGCTAGTGTTGTTGTTGTTGTTGTGTATTCGATCGCTATCAGGACAGGAGACAAATGGTGTGCGCAATCTTTTACTTTTTTGAATGAGTATAGAAATTATCTAAGATGACACTTTTTTTGGGTTGTAGTTATTGTTGGTTTGGTACCACTGTGCCTAGTGTGTTGTGCATGTCTGTTCTACACAGCTAATGAAGTGATCAAATATTTTTTACGTAACGTTGTAAAACTTTTTCAATTTTATTCCCAGGCTTATAAAGTTTTATAAGCAGCGGGGCGAACAAAAAAAAAAAAAAATATTCAACGATAAACTCGAAGATAATTGACAAAGACCAATAAATAGACAAATCGAATGAAAAGGGTCGACTTGCCCCCCTGCCTTCGCGCCCCCTTCTTACTTACCCCATTGACACAGTTCCCTGCCAGCAGCATGGCAAACACGACAACAACAGCAACAAAAGCAATGGACTTGCAGGAGGCCAAAAAGTTGCTGGCGGAGGAGGAGCTGTTGTTGTTGTTGCTGTTGCTGAAGTTGTTGCTGCTGCTGCTGGCTGCCAGATGAAGATGCTGCTGTCTGCTATGTTGTTGTTGCTGTTGTTGTGGTGATTTGTTCGCTGTTGTTGCGGCTGCCATGATGTCTGTTATTTTTTGGGTTTTTTTTATACGCGGCGTATACGTAATTTAAATGTGATTTTGTGTGTTTGTCGTTGTTGTAGTTGTTGTTGTTGCTATCTAAAATACAAAATCGAAAAACGGAGAGAAGAAAAAAAAAGAATACAAAGACGAGCTAAGCTTAAGTGCTATTAGATGTTATATACAACATACAACTTTAAGTGTATGTTGCTTTTAGAAAGGAAGCTGCAATTGGAAAAATTGCATTCGATTCATGCAGAAGCAGAAGCAAAAGCTGGTAATGCCTTCTTTAATGGTTTAGTCTTTTTCAGCCATATAATTAGATTTCATTTTTATATTTTTATTATTTTGCTGAATGGAATGCAATTTTATGGTTTTGCCTAAAAATGGTAATGGGCCTTTTTGTGGCTTGCGGTCGCCTTTTTGTTTTTGTTTTTGTTGGCCTGGCCAGGAGCTGATGCTCAAGCTGTTTCTGCTGTTGTTGTTGTTGTTGTTCGTTCACACACAACATTCACTTCTTTGCCACTTGACGTTGGTTTTATGATTATTTCTTTTTTGTATACATCTTTTTTATTGCTTTTTGATTACGTTTAATGGCGTTGTCTTGGGCGAGTGGGTGATAATTTAATTGAAGCCTCATTTGGCCATAATCAAAGTTACTCAATGAAGTGATTTTATGTAATATTTGGCAATTTATAGGAAGGAATACAAATTGATAAACATAAATTGAGGGACTATATACTAAAGACTATATTAGATAATGTTTAATTATAACTGAATGTTGATTCGAAAATGTCCTTTTGAAGAATCTTCAGAGAATAGTTTTTCTCAATCTTATTGTTCTTTAACTTTTTCAAAATGATTTTTTCTTTATTTTTGTTTCAACCGGTCTAGAATTTAGATCATATATTCCTTTAGAGTTGTTTTACGTCAGCAAGATGAATTTATTTTATTAATTTAGGTCAACTTGAACTATTTATTGAAAAATGTAAAATCCTTTGAAATACGCAAAAGTTTTTATAAATTCTTGTTGAAGATTTAATATTTGTGCCTTTAGTACAAAAATGTTTCTTTTAAAGATTTAATTCATTATTAATATCTCAAAACTGCTAAGAAAAGCCACAACACTTAAAACCGCACACACTTGAATTACTCTTGAAATGATGTTTGTTGAGACGATTATGTGTATATTTTTTGTGGACGTACGTTTTTGGGTCGCGAGATCTGCGAGAGCTGTGTGTGCTGCACGTGTTGCCGCGTTTGGAGTTGATGCAAAAGTTAGAAAAAATTTCGCATCAATTTTAGTTTTATACTCAAGAGCAGGTCGACCGAGGCAGCATTAAATGGTGAGGAATGGGAGAGCGGAGGCGGGGGGCCAATAGATGAGCGAGCGAACGCTCCAAACGAACACAGCATAAATGCACAGAGTCATCGTCGAGTCAGGCAGCCACCAACGCCACCAATTGCCAAAGAGCAAACTCATCGTCGTCATCGTCGTCGTCGCATTGTTGTTGTTGTTGGCGAGCGGCAGCCGAAACTTAAACTAAATCATCGTGCAATTGGCGCTCAAATTCTCTGTCTCTGGCATCGCTCTCTTGGTTGGTTGTTTGTTTGTTGTACGAGGAGGTAGTTGGAGGTCTGCTCTATGCTCTTAAGCTAAATAGTTGGCAGCCGTTGTTGTTGTTGTTGTGGAAGATGCCGCAGCATCATAGCTCACTGCAGCAGCAGCAACATCATCATCATTGTTGTTGTTGCTGTTGGTGGTGGGGCTTTGTTTTGTTTACGGCTTTTGTTTGTTTATGTTTTTTGCACATACACACATTTTTTTTGTTGTGTTGTGTGTGTCGCAAAACAACAATCGAAAGAAATACCAAAAATTAGTGCAAATTTTTGTTTAGCCATTGATGAAAACAACAAATAGCTTGAGCAACCAGCATGTAAGGCTGTAACAGTGTTTAAATTGCGACTCAATAACAAAATGATTGCAATTAGCGAAGCTTTACGGTGATAACAGCAAAAGACTTAGGCAACAAACTTGGCGAGCTCTGCTTGATTATTGAAAGTATTCATAAGGAAATTGAAAGTTTATAAAGCTTAGATGTTAAATTGATTATAAGTATGAGTTTCATGAGAAGATAAGTATAGGATTCGTAACAAAGCGAAAGAAAGAACGAAAGACTTAGGCAACAAACTTGATTAGTTCTGCTTGATTATTAACTGAAAGTTGCGAAGTATGTATAAAGAAATTGAGAGTTAATAGATTGATTATAAGTACAACTTTGATGGAAAGGAAATGATGAAATTCCAAGCAAAACGTTTAACAGAACAAAAGACTTAGGCAACAAACTTGGTAAAGCAAGTTAGACTTTCTTTTAAAGGGTTTGAAAAAATAACTTTAAATAGAGTTTAAAGCATTCTAATGCAACCAAAGTCACATTATAACAATCATTCCTTATATATATTATACAAATCTATATAAAAATATATATGATTTTTAACTTTTATGGATTGTAAATACTTCAGTTAATATTTAAATGATAATTTCATAGATTTTTCCACCAAGCCAAATAACTACAGTTTATAAATTGTCTGTCCCGGATACCGTTTAATACCGTTAAGCGGTTTAATTACGCAAATCCCTAAGAGGTACAAGCAAAAAGAAAAAATACCCACGCCGCACATTAATTTCCATTATAAATTACCATAAATTAAACTAATTAAAATCAAATGCGGTAATAAATTTTACCACAGACATTCGCTCTAGAATTGATGCTGCTGCCGTTACTGCTGCTGCTGTTGCTGCCGTTCACTTTCAAAAAGATGTGCAGTGGTGTCAATCCGGTTGGAGCCAAGGAATATAATATGTATATATGTATATATATCTATCGACGGCCAGCATAGACTTTTTTTCAGATGGCTTTCAATGCGCTTCAATTGTAGCGCGGTGCATGCAGAGACGAATCTTTGGGACGCTGCTGCTGAGACCAACAAGCTGAGAGACTCGCAAAGACTCATTCTGGTTCACCTTCGAGAAAAGCATTACAAGCCAGCAACAACAACAAATACTAATAATAACAACAACAACTTGAGACGTTTGGCAACTGCAACTGCTGCTATTTTGGCTTAGTTTTGCAGTTATTTTATTTATGTCTGTGAGAAATTCCCTTAATCAGCGCAAGTCATTGCAATTGCAACTGTAACTGCAACACTGCCACTGCATTTGTGGCAAGCAACGAACAAGTCTCTCTAAATAGATTTTTTTTAGATTGAATGACTAAAAATGGCAGCAGGTTTTCCAGTTTTCCAGCTTTGATTTCATATTATTGCTATCATTATCATTAGGCGTTGGTGCCATTTGGTCATTTCATAATGGGACCTAAACAAACAGAAGTTAAACTAAACTAAACTCAACTAAACTCAAAATGTTTTTTTGGTGATGTGCAATTAATATTGCTTTAGACTCTCCTCCAATGACTTGTGGCCATATTTTATTAGATTTTTTTAACACTTGATTCACACGCTGCCGCCGATTATATTTGGTCTCTTGTTGTTATTGTGGGGAACTGTTGAAAATTGACTAGGGCTTTAACCTTGAAGGGGGCACAAATACACACACTTACACTCACATACAACATGTGCCATCATCTTGAACGTCCGGATAGGTTTTGTTTTTTCGCCGTTAACCTTGACTTTTAGCCATGCAACATCAACGACAACAACAACAACAGTCGCAGCAGCAGCAGCAGCGGCTTCTTTAAAATTGGTTTAAAGACGTGACGAAAACAATGATAAAGTAATTATATACACACACACACACATACTTATACTATATAGTTTATGTTTTGTTGTGTGTTGCATTGTCGTTGTTGACACTTGTTTGTTGTTGTTGTTATTGTTACTGCCCCAAATGATTCTGCTGTCAACTTTATGGAACATTAGCGATTTTTAAATGGTTTTTTGTTTTGTGTGTGTTAAGCTTTGTCGGTTTCGGTTTAGGTGCTAATGAGCAACAAAAGTCGCTTATTATTTTCTTTTAAGTTTATAATTTATTAAATCAAAGTTGCGTAATGTATTTTTAATATATGCCTGGCAGTCACAGAAGAAGAGTTCTTGTGACAAACTCATTTATCAAATTTTGTGTGTGAGATTTTTAGCAGCAGGAAGTTTTTTTTCTTGTCTTTGTGTGATACAACTTAATATAGATTGAAGTTGACTCATTCGCTTTGTAAAGTTAAGTACGTTTCACTTAGATCAAGTTTCTGCTCATTGGTGATGTAATCATTCTGATTCCAAAGTTTCTTCCGCTGATGCAATCTCAGCCATCGTTTCTCTTTGCCAAAAAACCTAAGCCATATCATTAATTCATTTGGAAACAACAAGAAACTCCTTAAACAAACAAAAGTCGCTTCCCTCCCCCAAACAGAGCGCAACTTGATAAACGCATTTTGGTTTTAAGTTCTTATTGTTCTGGTTTTTCTGCCTTTTTTCTGTCCATTTTTGGTTGCTCCTTTCAATGAGTTTGGGTTTGAGTTTGGTTTGTTTTTTGGGCATTGCACAAATACAATGGCCGCAGCAGCTGCAGTTAGTTAGTTGATTATTGTGCAAATAAAAGTTCTAATGATGATTTCGGCAATGCAATGCACAATGCAATTATGCAAAAGCAACAACCACAACCGCAAAAAGAGGAAGGTAATTAAAGGTAGGAAGAAGTCGAAAAAAAAAACTTGGCAACTAGAATAAAACGAGGAATTTATAATTATCGTGGCAATCGTGCAATCAACACACACAATGAATATGCTAAATAGTAGTAGAGAACATCCTATGGACAGACTCGCAACAAGAGGCACATGCCGCACACATCCGCTCCAGCAACAACAACAACAACTAGCTATCATCAACATCATCATGATGATCATCTTCATCTTCTGGTTGTAGTAGCTTGATTTGCGCAATGCGGCAAGCCCCAAAAACCGAAACCGAAATCAAAGCAAATATCATACATCATCGCAAAGGTTTCCTAATTATATCGGATCGCTAGCGCCCCCCATTCTCCATCTCCCTCGCACACTCTTTCACTCATTCAAATTGTAGCAAATTGTCGAAGTTTTGTAATCAAACTCGAATCACTCGTTTATTGTTTTTTTCTTTGTTCGCTTCTTCTTCTCTTTGCGGCCCAGCAATTTCACACACGCTGACTTTTTCGCCCAGTTTTGGCCCCTTAAAAAAAACTTTTGTTGCTGCCCCTTCTTCTTGCTGCTTCTTCTTGAAATTGAGCACACTCTTTTTTTGATTGCCTTGAGCCAAAGTTGTTTTTTTTTTCCACCCAAATCGAATTGAAATCAAAGTGTTTTCTTTTTTTGCCAAATAATTTTGTCACATTTGTTTGCGCCATTTGCTGAGAGGATAAAGCGAAAGTGTTGACATATGCTGATGGGGGATGGGTAAAGGGGTAAGCGGGGGGAAAACACTTTAGACCCTTTGGTAATTCATTTGTTTGATTGATTTACAGTTTGCCACAATTGTAGTCATTAGTCCAAGTGACTTTTCAATTATGTCAAGCTTTTAAATTGGGGGAATTTTTTTTTTGTATTTTTGCAACATTTAGAGTATTGCATTGGCGGATTAAAGTATAGAGTTGTCAAGGCTTGAAAACGCTTGATTAGCAAAGTGCATTGCGTAAAGCAATATTATGAAATTGAAACGCTTAGCTTGGTGGGAAAGAAAGATATTCTAATAGTTTAGCCTTAATGGTTGGGAACTTGGGAAAGGTTGTAAAAATAGAATAAATAATAAGTTGCCTTAGAATATTTAGTTCTTCAATAAAGTATTTTCACTTTAGTTCTTCAAAGTTTTTTGGTATACCTTTTAAAAAACCATCGCCATAAGCATTAATAAAACATAATTGTAATTATTAACAAATTTGTCAATATTTCCAAAATTGTTAAAAGCCAAAACATAAATAATGAACTCGGCAGAAAAAAATCAAAACCAAAAATGCCATAAGAATTTATTGAACAACATTTGATGAATGCCATGATGATGGACAGCTGTGACAACAACAAATAACAACAACAACAAAGTAACAACAATGGATCTCTTGTTGATGATTAAAAATCGTTGGCAGCGAAGTCATCAAAGATTGTTAGAAGGCCAACAGAAAAAAATAAAGAAGTACAATTGAAGGGAGCTTCGACTACCAACAAAAAGAAACACTCAAAATGCAACAAATGGCGCACACAAAAAAGTGGAAGGCGCATCGTAATATAGTTGGACAAGTACAAATGATAATCATGACGCGTTAGCGCAGACGATGATAGACAAACGCTTTCGGCGAAATTTAACACAAAATGCCAGCAACAGAAAACCGCAAAAAGCCGAAAAATATCGAAAAACAGAAAATAAAATAAAATGATTATAGCACAAATTGAGACTGGCGAAATATTGAAAATGCCAGCTGAAGAATCGGATAACCAGTTAAACAGCAAGAGGGCAAGGGGTTAGGGGCTGCTAATAGAAACTATAACGAGGCGCTAACAGGGTCAAAACAACAGCGACGAGTTGGCTGACAAGCAAAAAAAAAAAGAACCGTTGGCCAGCTTTTTGAGAGTTTTTGCCACTCAATAAATTTGTGTTGTTTTTCGGTGACAAAATAAGCGGGACAATGATGCAGCGGCAGCTGTTACTGCAACACATGTTGCACTTGCTACAAAATATTCAGCATACGCCATGTGGCGCACATACTGAGTTAGGACAAGCTGCCACATTCAAGCTAAGAACATTTGTCAAGGGGTATAACCACTATGCTATGAGGTTTGTATAAGAACCCATTTAGCGTTTCTGATACGTTTCTGATCTTTAATTGATTTTACAGCCATTTACTAGTTTTTAGGCATAAAGACAATTCTTAAACCTAAAATGCCAATGTTATGTATCTTTCATACCCTTTTTTGCCTAATGTTTCTGGTTGCTATTTGTTAGTGTATTTCACATTCGACTTGTTCAAATAAAACTCTGCTTTCCAGTTTATCTTGTTGTTGCCCACATTTAAATCGAATTCGAAATCGTTGTATCGAACACAACAAAATTGTGGCAAGGTCAGCGACTGACCAGCCAAATGTTTCTTTTATAGATGATGCCTCAGAATCTAAGCATTTGTAATTGGGTTTGTAATGAATGGATTACTGGCATTACATTAACAAGACCTTACAAAGGCAGTCCCAGCCATAAGTCAAACGCTTCAACGAGCAGCTATAGCTAAATATTTATTTCGTGTGAATCGTTGTTTGGGAATCATCAAGATAGACAGAAAGACAGCGAGACAGAAAGACAGCGAGACAGTGAGACAGTGAGACAGAGAGACAGATGGTGTCAGCTTCCCGAGGTGGAATGGAGTATGACCTTTGCTATGGACTTGGACGCCTCCCAATCACGAATGCTGATCGAAGATGACACCTTCAGTTATTCATTATTGTATTATGTTGTTGCTTTGCATGACTCAGCCTGGCGAATGTTGCAACATTTTGTTGTTGTTTTTGTTGTTGCCTGAATGCGTTTGTTTTGGTCATAAGCGACTTTCGGCTTCAATTTGCCATTTTTTTTGTGCTGTTTGCTTAGTGTTATTTCTTTTTATTGATCTGCCATTTGTCTACTTATGATTATTTCACCTTTTGTGTGCCTTAGTGTCAGCTACTCACATTTTTTGGCAATGCCATTCGGCTTTTGTTTATTGTTTTTTATTGCCGTGGGATAATTAGCGCAAAAATCGTGTTTTTCACCTTTAAGCCATCTAGCTGAAGATTTGTTAAGCTACAAGGTTGAAATATTTGCTACTTCCTTACTATAAAGCAAAGTTCACAAATTTGTTATCTCTCTATATTTGGTCCTTGAATATAAGAGATGATGGGGATATTCGTTTTTTGTTATGTTTATCGCTTAGCAGTGTAGAATAACATGTTTTATGGCTTGCTTCAATTTTCAGCTATAAAAGTCCAAGTTTCGTGCTTGCTATAAAATTTGCTTGTTGCTTGTCAAATTTGAGTTTGGTTTGAAACTTCGCTAAGCGCAAAAGGGCAGAAAGCTTTCGTTTAAGTCTTAGTTCACATTTTAAACAATTTGTATGCGCAAAAAATGTATGGTATTTAGCAATTTGAAGAGTAAATGATAAAAAATAATGTTTTTTCTTTGATGGAAATAGTATAAAACCGTTTTGGATTGTCCTTCTGCCAGGCTGTCCGTTTGTTCCCATGCGAAAAAGTTTCTCAGTTTTGCACTTATCACGGTGACACTTTAATCAATGTCTTCTTTATTGTTTCTGTTAGATTATTTATCTAAATCAGAGAACGATATCAGACCACTATATCATATAACTGCCATACAAATGCAATATGTTCAACAAGGTTTTATTAGTTGTTTTGAGAGCCCATAACATTCGACCTGCCTTAAATAGTGTAATAATAGAAAACAAAATAAATTGATTTCCGCAAAAGGAGATTATAATTCTTCAGTTGCAATGATTGTTTAAAGTTTCGTTGACAATAGATATCACATAAACAGCTCAACTCCTTTTCCTTTGTTTTATTTTCACACATTTCTCAACATTCTTGTCATGCTTTTGCACATTTGAATACTTCAAGGAATTCATATACATACATATACATATATATATGTATATAAATATATTTGCAAACAAGACGCGCACTTAACAAAAAGCCAAAGAGCAATTGTCATTTGACCTGAGAGCATTCAAATTGTTCCCCCATCCCAACAACAACAAGAAGTTAAAAGGAAACCGGACAAACTGAAGAGATCAAGGGTCGCACAAGCTGCTTACGTTTCAATTGCAATAAATTCACAGTGCAACAATATGCAAACATACATCTCTCCCTCCCCCTCTCTCTCTCTTTCTCTCTACTAAATATAATATATGTGTTTCTTTCTCTCTTTTTTTTTGCTGTTTGACACCACTTGAGAAAAAGTTTTGTATATTTTTTGTTGTGTGATGACGTGACGACATCTGGCCTTTTTGGACTTTTGTGATGATATCTGAAATGAAATGAAAAATTCACAGCTGTCGATATTTGATAAGCAAACAGAACAAATAAATAATAAATTTGACTAAAACGTTTCAAGCTCTTTATGCTGCAGCAACAGGCTATTAGGACCAACTCGGACTTGGTCAACTTGCCCCAGAAACTAACGCGTTATCCACTTGCAACCAGTTTGCCTTGCCGCCTGTTAAATGGTCTGTGTAATTGCATTTGACACCATTGCGGCGTTCTGTTAGCTTTTCGCTGGTTAGCGGGTAATTCTCATTTCCAATCAGTAGTGCTAACACAGAGAAAAAAAGCTTATTTTAAAGTGAGAATTAGTTGAGTTAAATATTTTATGAGTTTTGTGGTTTTTTATAGTTGAATTAGTTGGGTTAAACAATTTTTGAATGGAAAATGTTATTTAGTTTATCAACAACTAAACAAATTAAGCAAAAATTAACTAAAAAAAAAGTAGCTTTATATACAGTTAGCACTTTTTTCTTTGTGGTTTTTTGATATTTTAATTAGTTTATTTAGGGTTAAACTTAAAACTTTCCCCAAACACTTTCAACTTATATCATATAATATATTCATAACCAAATGAATGAAGCCAAACTTGACTTGAGAAAAGTATCTTTATCTATCCATAATGAGCAATCTTTTCGACTTATTCTCAAGCACACACACTCTGATATTGCAATCAGGCAACAATTGCGAAGGCCCAATATTAATTGCCAACTTTTGCTGTGCACTTTGTTGGGTTTTTATCTGCCACTGATTTGTGGCATTTGAGGTTGCGGCTGTCAATTATGCCACAATCGAGGCGAGCATAATGCCAGCTTATGTTCTTCAATATAGATTGTCAGCATAGCATATCGGGTTGCTATATATACTGATATATTATCCAAATTAGCAATTTAGCGAAAAAGAGGGTGAAAAAAAGCGCAAAACCGTGCAAAAATATGCGTGCAAATGTCATTTTCAATTGCAATCAATAAACTCTTTGAATGATGCCACTAAATAATGTTGACTGTCGTCAGCCAAGCAGACAGAAAGTGAGTTAGACACACTGCATTGTTGCATAAACCAAAACGCTAACCCAACCCCAAACGCAAACCCAACCCCCAAAACATACGCTTCGATTTTGGCCAATGTCACATTTTGCATGATTTTGCTGACAGAAAGTTTGCTGACTGTTGACATGTGAATATGCCCGAGGGGGCGGAAAGAAGGGGTGTGTGTGTGTGTTTGGGGCTTGCTAAACTTGATTGCCGTTTAAATTACGAAATCATGCATGTCAGTGACAGTCTACTAGACTAGACAGAGACACGCAAACGGGGACGGAGAGAGAGAGAGAGGGAGATTGCTAGTGAGAAGCTTTGATTTTCAAAATTATCGTGCATTTGTGTTTTGTAATTAGACCCGACCCGACGCGCTCCTCTCAAAAATACCTACAAAACAGCTGTTGTTGTTCAGCTTAATGAGGCAATACTTAGAACACTAGCCACTGAAAAGAGAGAGAGAGACGGGAAGAGTGAGAGGTAGTCGAAAAATGGCAAATTGTAAAATGATCCCCACAAAAACAACTCAAGTGCGTGCCGCCTGGCAAAGTACTAGTTGCTTTTGTCTGAGCGTTTTTGAGTTTTTGTGTCTGCTAACTGTGAAATATAATCGCTCAAAATGGTTGCGGTGATTACTTGCCACACGTTCACACACACCCATACACATACACACCTGTTTGTTGCTTTGCCTTTTACAGATTTGTCAAATTTGTGCAAATTTATAATTTTCTATTGAGCTAAGCAGCTTATAAACAAAATACTTTGATTGCTATACTTTTGAATAAAGATTTATTTAGAAATTGAAGTAAAAATGTTTTTCTAGAAACAAATTATGACCAAGAAGATTTTTCTTTGAGATTTCCAATTAACAAATAATAACGCTTTAGCTTTTTTAAAGTTCAATTTATATTTTTTTTTATTTCCTATGATAATTGTTATACCATTTAAATGGCCAAGAAGAACTATTTGTCAACTTTGAATAAGCCAAGCCACAAATGTCAAGCTCAGACAACATTTTCATTTAGCATTACATAACTCATTCGATATCTAAACAAGAGAATTTTATAAAATTACTTTCACTTTCTCTCCCTCTCTCTCTCTCTCTCTCTCTCTCTCTCTCTCTCCCTCTCTCTCTCACATACACTCTTTATGTAGTTGTGTGTGTGTTTATTTGCGTTCTGTCTGCTCTACTTAGAGTTGTTAGTGTGGTTGAGAGCCGCTTAAACGTTTTGTGAAGCGTAGCAATTTGATGGATTTTATTAGTTTTCAATCGTGCAACGGACAGTGGCAAACTGGGCAATGTGTATGTGTGTATGGGTGTGTGTGTGTTTGTGGCAATGTGCAAATTGACATATGAGCTGACACATTTCGGGTTCGCCCCCCATTTTTGGGGGTGCAAACTTCAATTGATTTGTTTGTGTGTGTGAGTGTGTGTGAAATTGCTGGCTAGCTGGTTGAGTCCTTGTGTTATTCCTGGTTATCATCTCTCTCTGTGAGTGTGTGTGTATCAAGCACCACATATATAAACACACACACAATTGCACACACACAACAGTTGGAGTTGTATAAAAAACAACCAACAACCCAAAAGTGGACAGCAGCAACAACAACAATGCACCAAGAGCAACAGCAACAGCAACAGCAACAGCAGCACATGTAATGCTACTTTTCACAAGGACATACAAACTTACACACAATCACAGACACACACACACACACACTGTGACACAACCACACACATATATCGAGTGTGGCATTCACAGTGTCGATGATGATGATGATGCGTCAATGCATGCAAATTTTGCTTGCCACAAATAAGTTGGCAAAGTGGTTTTCGGGTTGGTTTGGTTTTTCGGGTTTTTTGGGTTTTTCTGCTTGTTGCTGTCCATTGCTGTCCATTGTTGTTGTTTTTGTTGTTGTGGTTGTTGACTGTGCTTAATTCAGCTCAATAGCTGTGATTTGCATAATATGGCAACGCCATGCAACAATTTCCTGTTGCCCCTTCACACACACACACACAGAAAAAAAACTATGTATGGAAAAACAACACAACTTATTATTTCGTGTTGCAGTTGCAAAAATACCGAAAAAAGTAAATATCAGCCAATTGGCAACTCTTCTTCTATTTCCGCTTGCTGTTGTTGTTTTTGTTGTGTTGCTTTTTTTTTGGTTTGGTTTTGGCCACTCAATCAAACAAACATTTCATTATATTTTGCAGGCAGCAACCAGACCAAAACTAAACCAATATTTTGTCAGTCAGTCAGTAGAATCGACAACCAAGTGGACAATGCCCCTTCCCCTCCCCTCCACCCTCCTGGTTCTTCTGGTTATTCCATTGACAAGGTCAATATGCAAGCTCTTAGTTAATAGGATTTTGCCAACGATTGTTGTTGTTGTTATAGTTGTTGCCGGTCTGTTTGTTTATGTTTAGCCAATATACAGTTTTATAGAAAGCGGAAATTGGGTGCTCAGCTTTCAATCTCTTTCTATGTGTGTGTGTGTGTGTGTGTTGGCAATGCTGATCATAATTTTTGCATTTCATTGCGGTAAATCAAGTGATTGTCAAGCAGTTGCTACGCAATTGAGTTAAACAAGTCAATAAATTAAATTAAATAATTAATATCACAGCAAGGAGCAGCAAGAAGCAGCAGAAGCATCTGCAGCAGTGTTGCATCATGTAAATTTCAATTTCAATTCACTAGCAGTTTGCCTTGCCTTGTGGCTAACAAAATATGTTGCATACAGGCATAAACAGGCGTCGCCATCAAATTAGTGACATGACACACTGTACTATGGGTAATTTAACAACATTTTGTGGTAGAAATTAATAACTGGGTTCATTCAAAGTTAAGTTTTCGTTTTAGTAAGATAAAGCAATTTACATTACAAATCGGTGACAACACAATCACAATCTACATTATAATTAAACATAAATAAAGTACAAACCACACTGATTAAAAGCCATTTTAATGATTTTTGCATATACTGCATTAATTAATGTTGTTTTTCAGTTTTATTTGCCTTAAATCTTTAATTATGTTTTAAGCATTTGCATAGCTGTAAAAACAGCTGTTATAAACAGCATGTAACTTAACAGTGGTAGCCTCTGTTAAGATTACTGGTATGTAACTTTAAAGATCGGTCTTTTTGCCACGTAAAGCCGTCAACATAACGTTATTAAGTCGACATTTGAATAATGAGTTTTGGCCACAAAAACTAGTCAAATAACCCATAGTGCACTGTCTCTCTCTCTCTCTCTCTATCTATCACTGTGTGTTTGTTAGTGTTAGCCATGTTATGGTAATTTTATGCATTTGCTTGTTATACTACAGCAATGCGGTACACCCCCGCCCCCCCCCCCCTCTTAGCCTGCTCCTGCTGACTTAATTGACAAGTGTGTTTTAGTGGGTGTGGCAGCATGTGACAAGACAACCCAAAATGGCAAAATGCTTGACATTAAGTTATTTGTTGCTTAGACAAAGCCAAAGTAACTCTAACTGTGCAACTCAAGTGGCAACAGCCATAACTAAAGAGTGTACGGCTCTCAAGTGTGTGTGTGTGTGCGTGTGTGTGTGGCAAAAGGCCTGCAAACATAATTTCCTATTGACATACATTGCGGCCTTTTCAAAGCGCAACTGTAAACTGAATTGAGTTCTGTTCCATAATTAGATAATTCTCTGTGTGGATGGGTTTGTCTATAATGTTGAAGAGCTGCAACATATTGAAAGGGGAAAGGAACAAACAGAAATCTTTCAGTTCACTACTAACTCCAGACATAATCTATGATCCATCACTCACACATTTATATCAAGCGAGAAGTGAAGTTTGTTAACTAGGCCAACTAATCAAAGAGCCATTTGCAGCAGGCATGGTTTTTGGGGGTCAAATAAGATTTCGTAAAAGCAATTGCAAAGCGAGAGACAGAGCAACAGGCATTTAACCGATTTTAGTTGCTGCCGCATGACCCAACAACATTTTGATGCAGGGGCAAGCAACCAAAGTGACCCAAACTAAAATCCCAGTCAGTTCTATTAGGCCTAATCAGAGCTAATTCTGCTGCCACAAATACACACACACACACTCCAATACACAGGGAATAGCTTATATGGTTGAGAGAGGCAACGGTGTGTGGCTATGTGGCAAGTGTGGCAGCGAAACAAGTAGACGCAATCATAAAATCTAGTGAACTCTGCAGCAGCAGCTAACCAAGTTTGCATTTACCCCCCAAAATACACGGGGGTCAGCAAATCTTTGCTGATGACAAATGTAGCAAATGCTTTTGGCAATTGCAGTTGCCAGTAGCAGTCGTTGGGGCAGCATCTGTTGCAACAGCAGCAGAAGTAGTGACAAAAATTGGTCACTTATTCTTATTGAAATGCATTGCCAAGCAAAATGAAGATACCTTTGCACGCAACAGTGTTGTCCATTTAGCCTTTTTTAGCTGGGTATAAGGGTATATTAAGTTGTTTACTATATCGAGACACGACTGTAGTTGATTCTCTTTGCATTTAAGATATATTTATTTAGTTTTTTACTCGTGAAACTCTTCTACCCTCCTCATCTTAGCTTTTTTTGTCTTCAAGCTCTTGGCCATAGTTGACAGCACTGACTTTCCAAAGTACAACTCATAAATGCAGCCCCCAAAGGCTGGGGATGGCGGATGGGGCAACTATGCATTCTGTACGGAAACCCCAACTCAAACTTAACTGAAGACTCGACTCGACTCGGCTGCAGTGGTCGCTTTTGGACATGCGTAATTAGGTTTGTTGTTGCCACTAAATATGCGTGTCAAGTTCTAAATGCACACATGCTGTGCATGCCTGCCTCCTCCCATTTGGTATGTTTGTATGTGTGTGTGTATGTGGCTAATAACTGCATGGCCAGTTGGCAAAATGTTAATGTCTAATGTCTGTGCGGTCGTCTTGTTGCGAGCCAGAGAGAGCATTGCATAAATCATAATTGAAACCTCATTTCCGTTGCAGGCACATTTCACACGCTGACAAGGGCGGCGACGAGGGCGAGGGCGTGGTCGTGGGCAAAGGGGGCGGGCCACATCTAACCTAGCAAACCAGCAAGCACATAATTTGGGTTTACTTTAATAATAATAAACTGTCATCATCAATGCTAACAATTGACAACTGCTGTTGCTTCTGTTGCTGTGGCTGCTGCAGAATGTGCAATTTGACCAGTTTTTGTGGCATTCAATTCCAACTCAAGAACTAAGAAAGATATTTTGATTTGGTTTTTGGCAGTTGAGTTTTTCTAGAATCAAAAGAAATGGTTTTTTTTATCAACTAGGACATGACGAATGTAACATTTTTGTTTTCCAACATATTAAGGTAAAACCATTGATTCCATTTATAATACTAAGTTCGTGGACCAAACTTTCCAACAATATGACTCAGGAGTCACAGATCATTGATGGTCAGTGTGAGTGACCTCTGGTGGGCAGATCTCTAGCGATTAAAGGTCAATGACCGTTAGGGGGGTGAAATGAGGCCCGTTTTGGGTATAGTGAATTCACTACCCATACTCTGTGTGGAGAAATATGACTTTAGAGGTGGTAAAATCACTACCCAAACTCTGGGTGGTGAAATAGGGGCCACGTTTTAGAGGTGGTGAATCGACTGCATGAGTAGTCATATCACCAACTTTAAAACAGGCCCTTTTTCCCTATCTGTGTGTGATAACGTGTTGGGAATTACAATGAGGCTGCAAAGTGTTTGCTGCTGCTTGTTGTTGCTAGTTTGCTAGCAAAGCAAATGCAATTATTTGCATACTTTCAGGCAAACGATGTGAAGTGAAACTCCCCTCCTCCCTTCAGTCAGAAAGTAGCACAAGCAGCTGCAGAGCAGAGTTGGTAGAAAGTGGAAGAAAGTGTTTCAGTGCTCCTCATTCAAAGTTGTATTTAATGAGTTTGGCAGGCATTTTGTCACACAGGCAGGCAACAAGCAACAAACAGACAGCTGCTAACAGACAGTCGCTATTCAAGCACTCAAAGCACTCACACACACACACAAACACATACCAACACTCGGATAAGCAAGTAGAAGCATTTAGCTGTTGTACTTGTTGCTGGGTTTTTTAAATTGAATGATGTCGTCGTCGTATGAAAGAAGTTGACAACATTTTCGACAAAATGAAAGTAGGCAACAGTTTTCTTCTTTTTTTCTGTTGCTATATTGTCACATTTGTTGCTCACTTGCTGCGTCAAGCAAAGTGCTGATTAAACAACAACAACAATAACAACAGCTGCAACTCCTGCTCTCTCTCCCTCTCACACACTCTTTTAAACTATCCTTTCCAGTAAGAGCGCATCTTGCAGTTTGCTCTCTGTGTTTCGATTTCAATGCATTCCGTTAAGTTAAGAGAGCGACTGGCATCAACTTTGGCTCTCTTTTGTTCAACTTGCAGTCAATTAAAATGCTCTTTGCTTCAACTTGCAACTTGTGTTCAAACTCTGACCCTTGACAACATAAATTTCATTGTCTGTGTGTGTGAAACTTTTCTGCTTTTTTGTTTTTGTTGCTGTGTGAGAACAGAACAAGCAACAAGAAATGTCCACATCGAATTAGTTAATTGCATAAAGCAGCGGCGGCAGCGAGCGCAGATAAAACAGTCTGTTGTTGTTGTTGTTTGTCTGACAAAGTACAGTACGAATGCGTCTACTAAAAAACAAAAGTCTTCCCATAAACAATGCCAATGAGGCGAATGTAAAGAGTAGAGGGGGAGGTAGGGTGATAAGGTTGTAGGTAAAAGTTACTTGCAGTTGGTAACTTTACTGTTGTTCAAGTTTAAGTAAATGACCAATCATTATGCTCTTCCAGCAGGGTATCAGCACTATGTAATGAGCTTTGCGCTTCTTCTTCTTTTTAAAAGTTCTAACTTCCTCCATTCATGTTTGTACACCCTTATCTTAGGTTAGTGTTGTTAATCTTCGGCTTGGCGAATGACAAGTTTTGCCAACTTGTTTTATTTGTTTGTTTTTTTATGCTCGCACTTTGGCAACGCGCTCCATTGCAGCAGTTTAAATGAGTTGAAATTTATGTACTATACCGCAAGGAGCGCGGGGGAGAGCGGGAAAGGAAGAATACTCCGCAGGACAAACATGTTGCACCTATGTAATGTATGTATGTGAACTGTATGTAACTGCCAACAACAAACAGCAAATAGTAGCAAAGAGCAAACAGCAAACAGCTAAGAGCTAACAATTCGCAAGCAACTTGTTATTGTCAGTCAGAATCGTTAGAATGTGCGCATTGTTCGTATGTCATTATTGTCGTCGCCGCTGCCTGAAGTTGGCCAACTGACTGGCTGGTTGGTTGGCTAACTGGCCAACTGGCTGGGCTGTAAGCACACCGGAAATGTTCCGGCGATTGGCTGGCAACGACATTCCATTACACTGCCAATGGCGCCAATTGTGTAAAATCAGCGTAGAGATGGTGTTAATTGGAGGGGGGGATTGCGCAAACAGTTGGGGTGTGCGTGTGTGTGTGTGTGTGCTAATCACTTGCAGTAAACTGTATTGCGAGATATCAATGTGAAGTGGAGTTAAATACACTAATTGGCTACAAGGTACTCATTGTGCTCATTGTTATTTTTAGTGTTCCGCTTAGGACTCGTTAAGCAACTTGGCAATTGGGTGTGTAATGAAGTTAAGTTTAAGTTAAGCTTAAGTTAAAGTAGTATAATATTGTTAATAGATAAGTAAACTCTACTGTAAAAAGTGTTTTGGGTGTGGGGAAATGTTAAATTTAGGTTTTTCAACAAGTTTTCATTACGATTTTTTCATACTTAAGATATTTTTAATGTCTTAACATGTTGTTTTTGCAATCTCTGATAACTCTTTGAGATCATCTCTAAAATTTTTTATCATAATAACATTCTGTTTATAAAATTTATATATTTAAAATCTCTTATCATCAAAAAGTTCTAAGCGCTATAAATTCACGTTTACCATTTGATTTTTTTCATTAAACAACTTAAGAACAACACCCTTTGGCTTAAAATAATCAAAATATTTTTGTAAACAAAGTTTTTTATTTTTTTTTTTTATTATTATATTCAATTGGTCAATCAGTCGAATTTGCGTTTGCAGCCGGTCGCTTGCTGTTCGCATAATTTCTAACGAAAATATTATTAAATTATTTTGTGCGCTCATTCAGTCAAATTGTATTTTCCATGTCCCTGCATCCGCAAGCCAATTTTTCCGGTTATTTTTCCAAATTAATATCGTAAACACACACATTGCAACAAAATAATCAACAAACACATCAAAAACAAAAAAAAAATGTAAGATAGCTCTAGTCGAGTAAGCTTGACTAAAAGATACCCTTAACCCTTGACCATACAGACGAATACTCGGTCGGGCTGACAGACATACGTGCACTACCGGACAAATTCTTCATGGTTTCATATCTCCGGTGTTTTTTAACGGATTTTAATAAAAACTTCACAGATGTTTAATGTTTTGTTAATAGTTTTAATCCCCATTTTCAAGTTTTCGAAATGCAAGATTTTTTTATTATCGATAACATGTGTATATCGTAAACCTTAAAAGCTATCGAAAATTTGAAACAAACTTGTCATGCCTAGGGATTAGAAGTGCTTATATCCAAAATCTGGATCTCTGGCTTTTGTAGTTCCTGAGATCGATGCGTTTATACATACAGACAAACAGACAGACGGAAAGACAGGCAGACAGACGGACATGGCTATATCAACTTTGCTGTTGATGCTGATCAAGAATATATATACATTATGGGGTCGGAGAAGCTTCCTTCTGCCTGTTACATACTTTTGCACAAAACCATTATACCCTTCTTTACCCATTTCATGGGTTATAAAAATATTAAAAAATCAACTAACTTAAAAAATGAAAAGAAATAACAGAAAACCCAATTGGTTTGCGAGCAGCAAATCAGTGAAGCGTCGAAAACAATTTGAAAAATACGCACAATGAATAAAAGCGTGATAGCAAAAAACAAAAAAAAAAACGAGAAGAAAAGAAAGTGAAACAAATAATAATATAATGAAGCAAAAAATGGAAAAAAAATATATGCATGCATATATGAAGAATTAAATGCGGGAAAAAAAGAAATGAAATGAAAATGATAAAATTAACTCAAATAGAAACAGCGCATAAATCATATGTGGCATGACATGTGTGAAATTACTTAATTAAATTAATTTTTCGATGACGCACACACAACGTGCAACACAGACAACAACAGCAACAGACACAAATGTGGTGATTGAAAAAAACAAAAAGAAAAAAACTTAACAATGCTGACAAATGTGCTTAATTTATGACATGTCATTGCCTGAGCGATTGCGTTAACTAATTAAACAGAGAACGGCCCAATTAATGGCCAATGAAAAAAACTATTCAAATAGAAAAAACTAAGAAAACAAGTTGAATATATTTAAAGCTCTTAACATAAAAAAACACACAAAAACTAATTAATTCCAAGCAAAACAGAAAACATAAAAAATGTGGCGTCAATTTATTGTGTTGCCTACTTTTTGGGGTAGCAAGTTTTTATAACGCATACGCCGTGTTGACTGTGCAATGTTGCTGTTGTCTAAGCAACCTGCCTGCCGCCTGCCACCGCCTGCCTGCCCCCTTGTGGCAAGCATGTCACAATGCTGCTGCAGCAGCAGAACAGCAATAGCAACAACAAAACACTTAAATCAAAATGATAAAGTTGCATACTTGAGCAGAGTTATGCGATGGGGGCGATGGGGTGGGCGGACACGGAGTCGTGTCAAGGATGTGAAGTTGCAGCAGGGAGGGTGTGGTTGTGCGGGGGTGTGTAAGGAAAGATGAGCTGAAGCTGAGAGGCAGAACAGAGAGCAAAACGCGGCAAATAAATATGAAAACATTTTTTTGTTTTGCTATGTTTTGTTTTTTGCTCGTTGCGGTTGCATGTAGTTGTTGTTGTTGTTGTCGTTGTTGTTGCAGCGTGCCTCAACGAGCGTGCAAAATAATATGCCAACAACAATGGCAGCTCAAACAACACAAACAACGCGCAGCTTCAGCAGCAACAGCGAAGTTGAAAGCAAAAATAATAATGGCTAGACCCCGTTGTATTGTTGTGTTGTGTTGTGTTCTGTTGCAACAACAGCAACAACCTTGTTGCATGCCACATGTAAAACGCAATGCCAACAACAATAACAACAACAATAGTAACATCTAGCTACAATTTGATGCCAACCAGACACCGCACTAAAAGATACTCGCTGTTCCAGCTATTTTCATTTTGTTGTTACTTCATTTTTCTCAGTTTTTCTCTTTTTTTCTAGCTGCCTATTCGTCTGTCTATCTAACTGTCCCTCTTTCTGTCTGACTGTCTGTCAATCTGTCCGGTCTCTGGTTCTGTCTATTCCTGCACATAGTTTTCTTGCTTCAACCCACAACTGGTTAAACTATGTGCTTGAAATTCATTTTCTCTTTTTTTCGTTTATATATTTTTTGCATTTCGTTAAACTTTCTAAAGTTGCTAATCAAATTTACTGTGTTAAGAGCAAAATGTTACGAGAGGAAGCTCGCTTTTTTTATAATATGTTGTAAAATATGTTTTTCTCTAGTGCAAAACTTTTGAAATTAAAAAAAGTTATACAATTTGCTCTTATTATAAAGGAATTTTAATCAAATTAACTTCGTGCATAATAAGTAAAAGGGTATTTAATAATGTACCTTTTCTTGTTGTTTTTTTGTTGTTGTATGTTTCTGACGGATCCATTAAATCTGCATAGCGTTGCTTACATTTCCATTTTCATCATTCAGCAATAGACAATTTCTAATGTATTCCAATCACAATTTTCGGTTTTTTGGTTTTTTTTCCACATTTTTCAACCCATTTTGCTTAAAAAATGTTTTGTTGACAGTTTGCCAGAAAGCAGAAACCAGCTAGAAATGCACCTCCAAGCTCTCAACACATACCCCACCCCTCCCCCCATCCCTTACGCACACACACTTGTGTTTTGTTGTTGTTGTTGTTGATGCTACAGTTGTCGCAACTCTTTACAGTTTGTTGTTTCTATTGTTGTCATAACTGTTTTTGTTTATGCTGCATATTTTCGTTTATATTTTTTTTTTACTTTTTAAAGTTTTTGTTTTTGTGTAGAAAGCTTTCATATGCGTGTATGTGTGTATATAGTACCGTTATGTTATTGTTACTGTTGTTGCTGCTACATAAATATCAACGTGACATTTAGACACTCGACGACCCAAGCCACACACATCCACACACACACACATCTCACAAACTCTCTTGTCCGCCTGCACTGCACTGAACTGCTGCAACATCATGAAATGGTCATATGAGAGAACTAAAATGGGCACAGTCTCTACGTATGTAGAACTACCTTTTTGACCTAACTCTTCTTTACTCCTTTACCCTCTCCATCTATCCCTCTCTCACTCTCTCTGTGAAAACTTATTGTCACTTTGTCCAATGATCTATGACAGTTAGCCAAAAGGCAAAAAGACTTTTTGAGTGTTTTTGAATATGAGAATGAAAAAATGTTGGATTTGTAGCACGCATCGTGTTAAACAAAGTGAGAATACAAAGAAATAAATTGTAAAAGATTGAATTTTTGTTATACTTCTTAAGCAGTTTCAATGTAAGCTCATTCTCATCTTTTACTTTTGCTCAAAACAAAAGCCTTTTCCTTTGAAAACTACAACAAACTATTTCTCAATATGCACAAACATAATCTTTGCCATTTGCTAGCTTAAAGCCTTAAACATTTTTACTTTGTATGCCGCAAAGATGGTTGGCATACAGTTTATACATACATAAGTAACTCGACTTTGGCTTTTTGTTCAAACTTACTTAAGCGACCTTCACTTAAAAACTCTTGAAAAACTCTTACATACTATGCGTATATACATATATTTCCCTTATGAATAGCAAGCTCTTTGCAGCCATCACTGCTATCATAAGGAGAGAGCATACACACACAAACAAATACAAACACACACACACACTTACACTAACATACACACACACACTGTCTAACAGTCAGGCCGTCATACGGTGCGTATGATAAAATTCGTTGGCTCGTTGCGCATACGTTACGGTGTACGCCACGCTTGCACGGCGCTTATCTGCCCGAACTTTTCGAGCGCTCTCAAGTGCACTTAACTAAAACTGAGCGTTGCTTAAAACAACAACAACTACAATAACAAAAACAACAACTAAAGTGTGCGGCATTTTATTAAAGTTGTGTTTGCGGAATTGCAGCAACTTCAAATGCATTTAAGCGTCTGAAGTTGCACACACACACAGACACACACACACACACTAACAGACAATAATACTACTACTACTACTAGAACGACTATCAAACAAAACTTTATGTCAAAGCAAAAAGCAACAAGAAAAAGTGTCATCATGACCAACAACAACAACAAGAACAATTTGCACACATGAGTTATTGCATTGTCCCAGAGTCGTCCTCGTCTCCGTCGCCCTCGTCCTCGTCGTCCTCGTCGTCGTTGTCGTCTTCACTGTCGTCCTTTTTGTTGCTGTTGTGGCTGACGGCCTTATTCAGATGCTGCTTCTTGCTGGCATACTGATCCTTGCCTGCTGCTGCTCGCTGCAGTTGTCGCGACAGACGGATTTAGTGGCGCTTAGCACACACACACACACACACACACATTCACACATACAAAGCGGAGCAAAAAGTGCAAAAAGCAAGAAATACAAACGCCCAAACTGCCAAATACTCTACGCTTCTGTCCCCTGCCCCCTAAGTTGTGTTTAGCCTTCAAAAAGTGCGGACACACATTGACTGTGCTCGAGCTTTGTCCCCCGCACCTCGCCCCCCGCCATCCACTTTACAAGTCTTTGTCTCGCGTTATTTGTTAGCACTTCAAAAGGATTTTAATCAAAGTTTTCAAGTGGCACACTTTCTTCCACTTCCCCTCCTCTTCTCTCTCTTTCTCTTTCTTTCTCTTGAAGTTTTTTTGGTTTATCTATGTCTGTGTTCTCTGCTCTTTGGCAAAGATTTATATGCCATCGCTCACTGTGATTTAATTATCTTTTGTGTTTTTTATTTTCTTTTTGTTTTTTAAGCTACGCATAAAATTTATGCGAGTTGTTGAAATAGATTTGGAGAATGAAGGCGGTTTATTGTCCATTATCGTGGCTTAAGCTACGACTGCAATACGATTGCATTGCACTCGTTCGAGTTAAAACTTTCAATTGATTTAATTAAATGCAACAGCAGCAACAAAAGCCGCAAAAAACTACTCACGAACTCGAAATATTCATTTTAACGCCACATTTTTCCAACTTTTCACTTTCAACATTTTCACATTTTCACTTTGGCTGCGGTTGACACTATGTTCCAGCACAACTATCAGTCCCCTGCACTTTTCTCTCTGTGCCCCTGTTCCCCTCACGCCCTGCTGTTACTGCTGGTCAGAGTCGTTTGTGTCCTGTGGCCACTTGTGGCACTTAACAATTTTGGCAGCTTCTCGTTTTCAAGTTGTCTCGTCGCTGCCATATTTTTTGATGACACCACGTGCCCTCTCCATCTCCACCTCCCTTGTGCCCTTTTACCCCTTTGGCTTTGATTGACTGACTGCGTGTTTGTGACACAAGCCAAGTGCTTAGGCCGCTGTCAAAGCGCCAGCCGAATGGATATGAGTACTTAGCTCACTCGTCATCGTCTGTAGAAAAAACTTGGTGCTTGGAGCTACTAGCTAGTTGTAGATGTACTATATTAGCAGTAGTAGAAGTAGAAGTAGTAGTAAAAGGGTCACAAGTGCTTGTCATTGAGATATGCCGAAAGGTGGCTTTTAACGTTGATGGCAGCTCACAAAAATATTGTGAAAGCCCTTTTTTATATGTGAATTTTAACAGGGCTGCAGCGAAGTTGTTTAGTAGATATTCAATTTTCCCCTTTCCATCAAATAGAAACTTCCATTTCATAGTCTATAAAAAGAAAACATTCACATTGTTGTTCATTCATTCATTCATTAACAAAAACAGTTAAGCTTAACAACATTGCCACCTAGTTGAAGAAACAATATTATTCATAATCCGCTTTGCATAGCTCGTGTGTTTTTTTAGCTGCGCCTTCTATGCACAAAAATATCGCAACTATTTCCAGCCCTGCACACACTCACACACACACAAAAATAACGCTTGAAAGGAAAACTTTTCATAATTGTCAACACACATTTTTTTGTTTGCGTCCATTTGAAATGCAGGCACAAATACCAACAGGCCAAAAAAAATACCAAAAGGCACGACCATTAAAGGGGAATTTATGTTCGTGCCTAAAAGTATGCAATGCTTTTTTGATCGCATTGCAAATTATCACACTAATTGTTGTTGTTGTTGTACAGTTTATTTTGATTCATTCAAAAAAGGAATATGCATGAAATTTTGTCAATGCAAATTAACCAAAGTCAAAAACTGCTAAAAGGCATAAAAGCCAAGCAAAAACCTTTTAGTCTATACAACAAAATGACTGAGTATTAGTGTGTCAGTGTGTGTGTGTATGTATGGGAAATAAGGTTCAAGCGTAAACGTAATTAAAATAGCTGAATATACGAATCAATAAACAAATTGATTATGCAAATTTACTGTTTATTTGCATGCCAGTTGGCATTGTTCATGTGTATCGAGTACAATTTATCTCTATATAATGTTGTTATACGCGAATGCCTGTGTATGTGTACGTGTGTGTGTGTGTGTTTGTTAGGCATTAATCGCTTTTGTTGCAGTTGCCAAATTGTTTGCTTGCTTTATTTTAGCAAAATTTATATGCATTTAATGCTCAATCGGAGCGGAAATAAAAACTTTACTGTATTTAGTGGTTGATTTTTTTGTTCTGCTGCTGCTGCAATCCTTTTATGAAGGGACTGGAAAAATCAACTGTAAAAACCGGAAACGGAAAGCAACTGTTTTCCACAAGCAAGCACCAAAGGGGCGGAAGAGAGAAAAAGTAGAGTATTGACTGTTTTTTTTTTCATAATTGAGTTATTTTTGTTATTTATAAAGCGCGCCATGATTGCAATAATGAAGTGTGCCAGTGTGTGTGTGAGGGTGTGCGAGTGTGTGTGTGTGTGTCTGTGTTGGTAACAAAATGTGTTTTTAATTAAACATGAGCGACAATATTCAAATAACAATACATAAAACGAACAACAAATAAACAACAAATGATAATCAAATTAGCGTAAAAATGAACCAAATTGAATGACCATTTTAGTCCCATCGTTGTTATGCAATTGATAAAGATAAATTACAGTATAGATTGATTGTTTCAAGTACGGACACACACACACAAATACACACACAATAGCTGATAGTTAATGCAATAGCAAAAGCAATATCCTTCATTTAATTATGCACATTGAGACAAATTGTGTGACATGCCATCTGATTACAATGCCAGAGCATTATAATGCAAATGGCATAGAATTGATAATGTTTTCATATATAACAATTTGTGAACCGAAAAACTAAATAGAATAGTTTATATCGAATTGATTGATAGATATTTGTTGTTATGAAACAATGAATTAAACAAAAAGCTGATTAAAGTAAAGTAAATTCTCGATTTCAACATAAAAAATAGATTCGATTAACTGTTTTATTTGCTTCCCATGGATTTTGATGCCTTTTTTCCAACCTTCTGTTACTGCATTCAGTTTTAAGCTAGGTTTCCTTGTACTACCTTGCTACCTGTCTATCTCTTTGGTTGACTTGCAAATCGCTTAAATTGTCTGTGGAAAGTCAAAACGAAGACTTGTCTTGTCTCTCTCGCTCACTCTTTCTCTGTCTTTTTCTTTCTCGGTCTCGGTCTGCGTGTGCCACATTGGCATAAGCTGTATCCCTGTTGCACATTGCGCTTCCTTCCGCCAGCTCTGTTGTGCCTGTAGCAGCCAAGATGTCAAGATCTCGTCGACTTATATATATGTGTGTATAAGTGTGTGTGTGTGTGGGAAGCCAAGCCACTGTCTTCCTTTTCCTCCGGCTGTGCATCTGATGCACTACGGCAAATTGTTGCATCCGTTTTCTTTTTTAGCTGTTAAGGGTAAGGGATTGAGAGGATTGTAGTAGAGAGCTTAAGCAGCCACCTTTTGCCTTTACATTTGCATGTTGCGTTGTTTCTGTTGTTGTTGTTGTTGTTGCTGTTCTCGAGCAGTTCCTGCAATGGTTGTTTCCTGTTTTCAGCACACACACCTCTCCCTACACACACATACACGCACAATGGTAGCCGCTTTCGGTGTGTTTGTTTCTCTTTCCTTTTCGCAAATTGGCTTTAATTCATTTGCCGCAATTACTGGCGGCAGGCGTAAGTGAAGCAACATTTGGTCAACAGGCGTGCCATCCTCATTATCATGCATGTCAAACCAGAGGCAAAAACGTACCAAAAAACCACTCAAACCATCGCTCACTTCTTATACCAACATCATTTTTCACATTGCGCCAATGTATTTTGCATTTGCATGCCTTCAAGGCAAGGAGATTCAGTTTGAGCTGGCAACCCATTTCCATATTAATGAGACTCCCTCATTCCCGGCCTCATTGTCCATCGTTTTAAGCGCATTAACTCACACACTTTACTTGTTGTTGCTGTTCTTTTTGTTGTTGCTTTTGTTGTTGCATGCATCAAAGTTTGGCGAGTGCTTCGAGTGCTCTCGTCTTCCCGTGCTAAGGTCAACGCTGATCAATGTCAATCGGCGCACGTATCCAGCAACAGACATAGTCAACCTTCCTCATCATCAGCAACGCCCGCCGGTTTCCTAGCAACTAGCAACTATGGCTCCCTAAGGCCATCTTCATCGCATACCATTAACGAGCTAACGATAAACAGAAGCCAGCTACAACAACAACAACAGAAATAGTAATGGGTGAACATTGAGAAATTGTATAGATTAGAGATGGTACAGGAACTCTTACTCATACTCTTTCTGATTATCTCAAGATATTGAGATTTAATCATTAACACTTTTGAGGTATTTTCTTGCCAAATCTTATGCTAAACTACACTTTATTCACCACTTGGGTACAAACTCGCCAGTAACTCATTGGGAACAGTGAAAATGTCAACTGCAACAAGCAGTTTTCAGAGTGTTCGTGTCTTTATAACGGGAATTGGTAAACTAGTAGCAACTGGTATACGGTATGGTATAGTATCCGGAACTAGTGTCCTCGCAGTTCTCGTTAGTTTCAGAACAGAAACGATGCTTTGCTGCACATTTTTGGTTGTTGCCTCGTTGCGCGCCATTTTCAATTTACTGACGCTGTCATGGCCGGAAGACAAATGTATGTATATGTACATATTTGTATGTGTGTGTGTATGTTAGTGTGTGTGTGTGTGTTTGCTGGCATGTTGTGATTGCGGACTGTTGCTTCACTTGAGTGGCGCCAAGTCGCTGAACTGCCTCTCCCCCTCGCCCATCCCCCCGCACTCAGTATGCTAAGGGGGGGAGCACAGGACCCGGACCCGGACACGGACACGGACACGGAAACAAACCCACATTGAGCCCATGTTGGCAATGTACAGGGTGCTTGCCTCTAGTATTTTTCTTGTACCCCGCTCCCCCTTTCAAACTGTATTTTTTATTTCATGTTTCTCGCTC
Organism: Scaptomyza parva; assembly: GCA_035044645.1. Taxonomy (NCBI): domain Eukaryota; kingdom Metazoa; phylum Arthropoda; class Insecta; order Diptera; family Drosophilidae; genus Scaptomyza; species Scaptomyza parva. The sequence continues at coordinate 7,728,550 of JAWNNT010000065.1, read as the reverse complement.
TTTCTCTCTCTCTCTCTCTAGCTTTCTTTCGGTCTGCTGTGTTACATTGCGCTCGGCTGTTGTAATTGTTGCTAAAGCAGCAACAGCAGCAGCAACAGAAATTGCAGAAACTGTAATAACAAAATGGCCCCCGGAGTTGTTCCTGTGCCACACACACACACACGCACACACACAGCTGAAGTTGGCGGAGTCGTTTGGTTGGGAAGTGTGCGCATGTAACATATTTCCAGCTTGACTTATTTTGACTTTGTATGTTTCCCCACCCCCATTTTGTAGTCAGAGTCAGAGTCAGGCTTTAAGTAACCCACACACACACTCGCACACACACACACACGCACACTCACTCGCCCACTTTATTGTAGTTTGCTGATGAAAGTTTATTCAACACAAAATGTGCAATGAGAGAGAATGTGTGCGGCGTGGTTGCCTGTCTGTCTGTGTGTGTGTGTGGCAAAGGGGGCGGAGGTGGGGGCGTGGTTGCACTAACGTTGCACACCGATTTCCTGTTGCATTTCCGTGCAACAAAAATTACGTGTGTTGTATTTGTGTGTGTGTGTGTGAGCGAGAGCTACTCCGTTGCAGCGTAATAAAATTAAATCGAAATTTGGGGCACTTTTAACGGAAATTTGAAATTAACCTGCAAAATAGATTTTCAACAGTTGCTTCCTCAAAATTGATTTAAACGAAATTTATTGAGTTTACGTAACAAAATCTATGGCAACATTTTCTTGCTGCACTTTCGTTGTTGTTGCTGTTGTTTCTGTTGTTGTTGTTTGCGAACATTGAAAGTGTTTATTGAGGGAATTTAATAAAGCTGAACACTTGAAAGTAGAATGAAATGCTCGAGAGAGAGAGGGTGAAAGAGAAGAGGGGAAACATGTGAAACGCATGAAACCTTGACTAAGAAATACCCTGAACTAGTTTTTAGTAAAAGCTCAATTAGATTTCTCTTCAAGCTTTGAATAACCTTAACCTTTTACTCATTTACGTCTAGTTTTATTACGTATACGCCTCAGTCAATCTGGTATTTAGTCAAAGTTAAACTTTGCTTTTCATTTAAAGGATTTGCGTATTAAAAAAAACAAATAAAAACCAAAGCACAAAGTACTTGAGCTCAAAATAGCTGAAATACTTTTTCACTACTTAAATAAAGCGACTTCTATAAATCAAGCGACTTTGACATATATATATAGTACATTTCGGTATATTGCCATTGCTGCTATTTTTTATTTTTTTGTGACTTTCTTTCATTAACAATTGATGCAATTTACTTAAGCTTTTTCAATGGCGCATTGCTTGAGTTTCGTTTTCAATTGCGCTTGCTGCAAAGGAAACCTTTTTGAGTTGTGTTTTGTGTCGCTTGGCAATTGGGTCAGGCAGCTGTCGTATATGGAGTAGATGAGGGGGGGAGGGGGCGGGTAGGAGTAGGGGTAGGGGGTTGAGTAAGTGCTGCTTGCACTTTGTTTAACTGTTGACATTGTGATGAAATTTCATCTTCTTTATTTTTATTTTTTTGATTTTTGCTTTGGACCAATTTTTGAATGCTCCAGAAATCAATTTCAATAGCAGCCAACCCAACAATGAAAATAAGCAGAAACGAGACAGAGATAGAGAGTGAGAGAGAGAGGGCAACCATTTAAATGTTCTATATAGAACTTATGTGACGTTCGCCCTGTCTCGCTCTCTCTCTCTTTCGCACACAGACTCATGCCACCTTAGTGCGGTTACCTATTGTCTTTTTTAGTGAACAATGGCAGGTGTCATGCAGCTCGAAAGAACTCCCCCCCCCCCACTACTCTCCCCCCACCTTTCGTGGCATGGCGCACGTTGTGTGAGGGATCCCTTTGTGCATTTTACGCGGAATTACACAGCATAAGCAGATGCCACTGTATGCCATTGTCAACACCCCCGCCCCCTTGAAACCGCTTTCTCTCCCTCACTTAACCGCAGTCCCAGTCCACCCAGTCGCACCATGCGGCAAACGCCAGCAGGCGACTTGTCTGCTTTGTTGTGCCCACGTAGCGAGTGGAGCGCACCTTGCTGCAACTCATTGTGGCCAAAAGGCAAACACAACAGCAACAGCAATGGCAAAGGCAAAGGCAACGGCAACAGCAATGGCAACCAATTGCCGGCAACAGTCCCCCCACTCTTCGCTTTGTATTCTCTCTCTCTCTCTCTCCGTCTCCCCCGCCGCGCTTACCAACAGCTGATTTAAGTTGCACAAAAACGTAAACAACGAGCAAAATGGGTAGCAAAATGGGTAGGCAACTAAGAAAATGCATTGCACAAAAGTAACTCATAATTAAGGCGAACCAAACCAAACCAAGTCGAGCCAAGCCATAGCTGAAACAGGAGCAGGAGCAGACTATGCCAAGATAAGGGTGGGGGTGGAGGTGGAGGTAGAGAGGTTTTCTTCTTCTTGTGTTCATATGGCAAATGCCAGCAGTATTGTTGCCTACTTTTTGGCTATGCTACTAAGTAGTTCGCATCAGTGATGTCCAGTCCGTTCCGCAAGCAGTTCCAACTTAATGAACTAGTTCTAGTTGAAATCTTTTCAAATTCGTTTCAATTCGTTAAAGGTTTTAGTGCTGTCTAATTGTTTGGTCAAGTTTCAAAAGTCTTTTAACATATTCCAACTTTTTGGAGATAGTTTAGTTCCGCAAACAGCTTTTTATACACTTTAGTTTCATTTTGTTGTTAAACCTTTGATTTTCTTAGGTTCAGTTTGCTTTTGTATAGTTCCGCATATCGTATTCTATACCTTTTGTTCCAAGATGTTGCTAAACCTTCACTTAAGACTTCACTTTGCAGTAGACAAAATGTTAATCTTAAATATCGCCTCAAACAATTCCGATAGCTATTTTTAAATGCAAATGGTTCATGGAACTTGTTATTCTTGCATCCCTTAGCTCATCTTTGGCCCCTAAGTAGAGCTCATAGTCGTTGCCATAGCCATCGCCATAGCCATAGCCATAGTCGTAGTTGTAGTTGTATATATTTTTGATATGCTTCAGCAAACACCTGCAACGTCTCAACAACAATGAGAAATATTGTTAAGTAAACTGCACACAAAAGGAGTGCACAGAAACGTTGTTGATGGTGAAGGGGGGGGCTGACGGGGCGAAGTTGTATGTGTGCAGTCAGTTTTTGGTGCATTAGCGGCAAGTGCGTTGCACCCCCTTCCAATCCCCCTTCCATCCATCCAACCCCCTTTTCCAGCAAGCACTAAAGGTGCACTCTTTATTGTTTATGTTTGGCTTTAGGTTTGGCATTGTTGTGTCTGTGTGTTTGTGTGTGTTAGTGTGTTTGCTGGTATGTGTGTGTGTGTTTGTATTGGTGTGTTGTGTTGTTGTTAATGCATTGCCTTGGCCAGGAACATGCAATCTGCATTTGCGACGAGCCAGAGTCAGAGCACAATCCACAGCCTGATTCCTCATATTCCCCCCCTTGTCTCATCCACATCATCCGCTTTAGCCTTAACTTGTTTTTTGGCAGTTCAACATTTTCATGAAAGCTGCAAATCATGGCCAACGTTTTTCTTTTATTGCTTGCGCGCCTTGATATATGAAAATTACAAAATTAATATTAATAATGTGAGTCAGGCCATGAACCGTGAGCCATGTATGTGTTTTTCATGTTGGCATCCATGGCGTATGCACAATATTTCCATTAGGAAGATACGCTTGGAAGGCGTCGCAATCGTTTGTCAATTTGGACAACCACATAAATCACTTGGATGAGGCAATGAGTCGCCTTAAACCCAATTAACCCATTAGGACGAGATGCACAACTGCACATCTCACTCTTCTTGTTCTTCTGTGCACTCTTCGAATGCAATTAAAAACGATGCAACCAAGGCGAATGGCAAATGCGCCTCAGAGAAGATGAAGAAGAAGACGAAGAAGACATTGCCATCTACTTACATTTAATTTTTTTTATGTTTTTATATGTGTGTACACCAAGAAGATGAAGATGAAGACGAGGAAAGTACTAGGAGTAGGAGTAGGAAGAATAAGTGGAAAGAAGATGCAGCAGAAAGTAATAACTGCGCATTGCCATTATTTATGTTTATGTCCGCACTACATCATCTTCAAATGTCCAGAGAACATCGTCGTCCCACTCCACCTCCACCTCCCCTTGTTGGGCCATAAAAAACAAGTGCCGGCGGACAAGTTGTGTGCAGTTGTTGTTCTCGCTGTTGTTGTTGTTGTTGTTGTTGCATCACAAAATGTCTAGAGCTTGTGTGGGTGTCTTTTTGGGTTGGTTTTGGAGTTTGTCTGCTGTTGCTGCTGCTGCTGCATTGGCGACGTTTAACAGCCGCAGTTTGAGTGCCGTTGAACTAATTTCCGCTAGCTAAAATGGTATGGATGCACCATATACAGAGGCAGCCGTTGCCGTTGCCGTTACTTTAGACTGTTTCTCAGTGACTTGGTCTTGGTCGTGGCTCTGGCTCTGACTCTGCCATTTCTATGGCACTCGCATTTGTCATTGAAGCGCTCGCTAATTTGACATAAATTTTAAATGCTCCAAGGCAGAATGCGGTAAGCCAAAGGCAGAATGCCTAAGATCCTGACATCTTTCTCTCTCTTTCTCTGCTCTGACGATGAGTAATTCAACATGGATGCAAGTGGATATCATTAATGGCAAAACGTTTCCTAAATGGCTTTGAAATGTACACAAATTAGTTGTATCTTAAACAAATTGAAATGTATTCCTTTAAAAAGCTTTCAAATCATTTTGTTTTCTATTCGATTCCTTTAACATTTCAACACTTCACTTGATAATTGCTGAGTTATTATATTTATAAATATTTCCAAGAGAAAAACCTTTTAAAAATATTTACATTATTTAAAGTTTTATTTTTGTATGTTATCACAGATGAAAAAATAAACTTGTGCACCCAAAATCAATAAAGTTTCTTTTGCCAAGCCAATAAAATAGCACAACTGACACAACTTTTAACACCTTAAGTGACCAACTTGCACTTACTAATCCCCGCCTACCTCTCGTCCTTACTGGGTCGCCCACAAAAACTTTTGCTAGACAAATTTTCTTTCTTGCTGCAAACGAAACACAAAAATCAACTTAAGAAATGCATAAAAATACATGACTTCAAAATAGATAAAAATGTATAGCACAGTTAAAGAAGAAGAAGAAAAAAAAACATCTCTTGAGAATACTAAACGAAACTGGGCAATCGTTAAGGCTTTTGTTGAATGTCTGCGGGGATAGTGGATAGGGGAGTGGGGATGTGTAGTGGTAGTGAAGTGAATTGAAGTGTAGTGGGGCGTTGTGCCGTTGACTCTTGTTAGTCTTTGACTTTGACAGTTTCTTTTTCGTTGTCGGTCGTTGGTCAACTTTATAATATTTATTTTTATTATTTCTTTTCTTTGCAGCATGTCGTAATAGTTAACTATTATTGTTGTCAAATTGGCATAAGCGCACACAACAAAAAAACCAATGGAAATATATCAGCGCATGTATGGAAAAAGTCACGGCTGGTCAGGTATGTCAAATTAGTTCGCCATTAGCCCTTTTAACAAAAAACGGACGGACAGACAGACGGACGATGTGATTAGCGTTACTGTTATTTGTATACCCCCACCACCCTTCGCCTTCATTCTTTTGTATACAGCATTACACGTGTGCGTCGCATTCAAGGGCGTTCACTAGAAAGACAGAGAGAGAGAGAAGAAAAAAACTACCGTTAGTTGAGTTCGTTGCCATAGCTAATGCTGTGTGTGCGAATTTTTATATCACTCGTTTAACATTAGGGAACAAAATTTTACAGTTATTGTTTGTTTTTTTTTTTTTGCTTGCGCTTTAATCTCACAAGTCACGCACTGATTTTGCAATTTGCATGCAGCGACCGCTAGATGGCGCCACAACCAATGCTACGTGTCTATTGCTCGTCGAACAATCAATATTTGACTTTTTTTCTCCTCCCCCCCCTCTGCAGTTTGAGAAATTCTACGCAAACATAAATTTCAGCATTTGATTGAAAATTTTTGCGTGCAGTTATTGCCTTAATGTATTATTGCTCCATGTCGTAAGCGCAACATTTTCCCTACCTATCTCTCTATATATAGTAGCATAAGCTACATATCTCTAGTACTTGACTGTTGCTATGGTTATTTGGTATTTGCTTTCAATATTGATATGGCATAGATAGCAAAAGCATTTGCAAATTAAAAATGCTTACTTTCCATTTTCCCCAAATGCTAAAATTCGAAAATTCGCAAAATTAATGCACTTTCGCTTTGGCAGTCTGATTTGCATGTAAACAGATATTCCTAACTGTAAAAAGCTAACGTATGCAGTAAAGAGAATAAAAAGCTTAATGCAGTGGCGTACAGCGAAAAAAGGGGGATTGAGTTTTAGAGAACAAGTTGGAATTCCTATTTGGTTGACTAAAGTTTGTATATATTTCTGGGAACTAATTGATTTTCTGCATTGTTCTATAAACTTTCATTACAAATCCTTCCTTCCTTACTTCCTTCCTTCCTTTTGACTAACCTTTAAGCGACCCCTTTTGTTACCTGTCACTGTCTCAATGCATTGATATCGATAACATTCACTGGCCCAACCAACACACACATACACACACACGTACATATTAAACGCCTTAAATGCATGCACACATACTCGCCCACACACATGTATAGAGCGAAAGATACTTGTATGCATACATTCATTGCACAAAGCCCCGAACAACTTTTTCATGCTCCATTGTGTTATAAATATTCATAAAAGCGCGCAACTTTTTTTTCTCTCATTTCCCCTTTTTTTTCGTTCTTTTCCCCCTTTTGTGGATGCACGCCCCGCCCACAAGTAAAGCCTTGATTTCTTGCATTTCGCTTTGTTGCTATACTATTGTATACATATATATAGATATATATGTACCTTTGCCAATATGCCACGCCCCCCAGTTTGCCCCCTAGTGGAACGCCTTGCTGCATTTGCTGTAACCACAAACTATGCTTCTAATGCCGCGCTGGCATAAATTTAAAGCAGCAGCTGCGGTTTTTCACTGCTCTCTATACTCTATATAGTATTCTCGCTCGATATATTTGCTGGAGTAGGTTGAGGAAGAGGAAGAGAGGGGGGGACCAACAGAGGGTGAATGTTTACATGCCACACTGACACCAACAACAACAACAAAACTAACCGGGTCTCGGGGCTTTAAACCAAAGTATTTTATGCTGCTAATTGATTTTTCAAACCCAAACGTTGTTGTTGTTTTAGTAGCATTGTTGCTGCGCTTCGCTTTTGTTTGGCGTTCAATTAACGGGAATTTGCATTTTATCTATAAATATATGTATACACTCGCACACACACACTCGCACACAGTCGTACAGAGCTGCTTACACTAAGCCAACCGCATTGCGCACATTCTTAAAGTTAGAATCAAAACACAGCAAAAATATATTCTTTATAAGCTGACAAGCTTATGCATATTTGCCATCGACGAGTGCTTAATAAATAGTCTCCAAGTCTTTAAACACTGTATTTAACTACTAATGTTAACATAAGTTTTGTGTTTTGTTTTATTACAACACTTAACAGCACTTGGCTTTGATCTTTGAGATCATTCGAGTATGGCAAACAATTCGACGCACAAATCAAATTTAACAACAGTAAATAATATTCTATATATTAAAGACATCGACATGGACAAGGCTAAAGCGTTAACCTCCATTTAAATGCCCTTGAAAGATTCTTGTTAAAAACTTTCCATAGTCTTCTTTGGCTTTTGTAAAACCAGAAACTGAAAGCAAACCTAATTTTAATCATGTTTTTGTGTAAATGTAAAAAACAGAAAAAAACTAGATTTTTTGGTCTATATTTGCTCAAAACATAAACATTATCAATATTTATTTTTAGCTGTTTACATTGTTATCATCTATCTATCTAATTATGTATATTTTATGTTAATTGCCCATAAAATTCCACAAGGTGTAAAAACTATTAATATTCTGCTTATTAACAGTCCACTTAACAGAGCTATGTTAAAACACCGCCCATAATGTTAAGTAAGCGGAAATCTGATAACGTTGAGATCGAGTCTGGTCGAGACTTGAAGAAGCATTTATGTTGGGCTGACCACATTTATATTAAAAGTTATATATCTGGTTAATAACCATTATTATTAAGGCGGGCAGCATCATAAAACTTGATGATGAACCACACGACAACTACATAATGTATAATGCTTTTTGTCGACCACAAGACACAGACACATACACAGAGACAAGGCGCGCAATTGCATGTTGTGGCAACAGGTTTCAAGGTCAGTGTTGACCACAGCCTAAAATTAACATTGAAACTGCAGTCAGTCCGTCAGTTACAAGTTACAACAAAACCGGTTACAGAACGATGTATTGTCGCCTCTTCTTCTTCTTCTTGAGTTTGGCAATCTTTTTTTTTTGAAAAAAAACAGACAAAAAGAAAAACAATGCAATGACATTGAAAAGACATTGTAAATGCAGGCGATAAAAACCAAACACATTAAAAAAACAACAAGCAAAAAAGAAAAAAAAACAACAGAAGTAAATAAATGTAAGCCACAGAGTTTCGAATGTTGTATACGTTGCATGTGCAATTTGTGTGACAACAACAACAACAACGACGGAAACCTCAAACACTGACAACACACAGATTACGTATACGCAACGTCTGCCAATGTCCATATCAATAGTCAATGTTTGCCGGGCTGTTTGCTATTGCTTCTTCTGCTTCTTCTTGCTTCACTTCCGTTGCACAGCGTTAAAGATATTGACGATGTGTTTTTGTTGTTTGTGTTGTTGTTGTTTTTATCACTCTCCCTCTCTTTACTTTGTTGTCGCCGTTTAATGCTTTTATTTTCAACTTCTTTTTTCCCAACGCCGCATTACGTCACTTTCGCTGTAGTTTGCGGCTTAAGATCCCCCCTGGCACCCCCCGCCGCCCCGCTCGCATCTTCTTTACTTTGCTTTACATCTTTTTGTTGTTGTTTTTGCTTTCGTTGCTGCTGCTGCTGCTGTCGTTGTTTGTACTTGCTATTTGTTGGTACAAACAAGCGAATTGCAATAAAAAACAAGTGAAAAAAAAAAATACTCTCCGCACTTTAATTTATGGTCGCGCTGGCTTGGTTTGGTTTGGCTTCCCAAGCGAACTCTCTTTGGGATCTGAGACACACTTTTCGGGTTCGCGTTTGTTTGTCCTCGTTTTCGTATGTGTGTGTGTGTGTGTGTTTGGGTCTGTTTGTTTGTTTGTTTGCCTCCTCGCATAATTTATACGCAACTGTGTTTTTGGTTCAAGTTCATCAGTTGATATCAGATATCTCTTCCACTGTGCAATTTACATGCGTACCCCAAATACAAATTCAAGGTTTTACGACAAACCCCAAATAAAACCGTTTTAAGTTAAGCTTAGTCGATTTATTAGCTAGAAATCTTCATCAGATTCGCTTGCATCTAACTTTTCTTCTTCTTTTAACTGCTGCTCGGTTTCATTTGCCTTCTTGGTCAGCTTTATTTTGCAGTTTAGTAGTTTGGTTACCTCCTCGTAGACCTGAATCAGTTCGAACTGGGCAAAGTAACGGCCATCCTTAATGCTCATAGGAAAGTATTTGAGATCAATATATGCATTCTCCAAATAGTAGAAGCCCGGCATCAAGGGACAGGACATAAGGAATGTTGTTGGCAATACCGTTTCGCCCCCATAATCATCTAGGGTCATGTTACGCAACGAATCGAGTGTTTTGCAGAAATCCAAGTTCTTAAACTTGAGCATATCATAGGTATTTGGTCCACCCGGCACATCGTCCAGCCTACGCGCAAAGATGTGCATCAGCAGTTTGCCCGGAAAGTGCTCCGAAACAGTCAGATTGAAGTTGAGAAACTCCGCGCTCACCATTTTATAGCTAATGAAGATTTCATTGGGCACAAACGACTTTGAATAGAACTCATCAATCTGCACATTCAGCTGAATAATAGAAATCAATAACATTTAGAGAGAGAGATATTCTTAAGTTACGCACAACTTACTGCCAAAACATGAACTGCAATTCCAACTAAAGACAGTGCACGATATGGAAACACACTCGTTGCCATCGTGTAGTTTGAGTAAACTGCGGTTTATGGCTTTCATTTTGGGAGTTTGCACAAAAGCACACTTGTGTTTAAACTTCAGTTTAGTCACGCCACGTCGCCTGACCTAATGGATTTGTTTGCCAAGCACGTTGGTTCGTTCGCCTCGTACTCTTTATGTACACATTTATTGAATTTTGTTGGCCACCCCGATTACCCCATAAGATTCTTATCAAACACACTCATTTGTATTTTGAAATGGACGGTAAGTACCTATATGTATATATACGGCGTGATTTGTTTCGATTTAACAGGTAAATAGTTGGTATAGTATAGTATAGTATTAGTATATTTGGTCAGAGTGTTCTGTAGGGTATTGGGTTAAGAGTCAGGCCTATAGTAACATAGCTGATCATAGATGTAGTCATAGTTGTAATCATAATTGTAATCAATTTTATGTGGTTATCATTTATGATGGCATTATTTGCTGTCAAATGTGTAATAATCGTTTGTTACGCACTTTTTTACATACCCAAAAAACTTCCCCGAAACACATTTGCGAAAACCTACTAACAATCTGCGAACTTGTCAACATTAAGCAAAGCAAATAAAGCAGATTGCCATCTTATTGCTTACACACATTACCAGACGTTTCAAACGGTTTCAAGCCTTTTTGTGGCGTCATGATATACGCGAGCTAATTGAAATGCCCATGGGCACAAAACGAGTTGGCAACAACAATAAAAGCGTTAAGCGGCGGTACTCACAGACAAGCCGACGCGTCTTATGACGTTTTTGATTTGATTTCATCTCAAATACCTCAAAATTATTTTGTCTAATCATTCAAACGAGATGCAAAACTTTTGTTTTTGTTACTTCAAACTTCATTTTGACATCATTTGCATAAATACTTGTGTTGGGCTATCAACAAACGAACGCACACAATATATCTTTATGTTAAATATTCCCATATTTAAGCTCTGCTCTGCTTTGCTTCTTAAAAGCGCTTAGTCATGTTGCTCATGTATGCTAATCGATTGCTCTTTAAAGATCTGCATTCGTTTCCGCTGCTCAAATTGCACTACATTTGACAAAGCCGAAAGATATGTGTAGAATGTTTATAGTATGTAAATGTGAAGTGACTTTGACTTTGACTGCTGCTGATGCTGTTAACAAATCCCAAATAGAAATAAAATCAAATCAAATGTTGACCTTTATTATGTTTCTTGGCCAACGCCCAGCAAAACCATTTTAGTCGTTTTATTCTTGCTTTGGTTGCGATTTCGATTTCTGCCTTTGTTTTCATTTTAATCATGATGTTGGCTTGGATCTTGAAGCTTGATGATAGGCCATTAGATGTGCTAAATGTTTATGTTTTATATTTTATGTCACCTTGCTAAGTGATTGTTTTTGGGTTAAATGTTCTGTGAATCTATGTTTTATTCAAAACTAACAGTTGTCTTTGGCATATCTGAAATATCTAAGTGAGAAAGGTCAGTTTTGAGTGCTAAAGTGTTTAGTCATGCTTACTCGTTATAAAATTTAATAGCGAGCTTAAAACTGATCAGTAATTAGATCAATATTGCCTTAATATAGTCACAGCTCAAGTTACATAAGCAAATCGTATAAACTTCCTCGATTTGAAGCGTTATAAAATCTCTCATTCATTATTAACATATCAAATATGTATGCATTTTTCATTTCCTCAAACAATAATAAATATTGTCCTTAAGTCAACATTTTACGCTATGAAGTTTGACCAATTTCTGAATGAGATTTTGTTTGGGAATTGACATAACCTTCAGTCATTTACTATGTAAATCTCCACTTAGCTAGAAGATTATTTGAACAGTAGCTGAAAGATGACAAAAAAACCTAAGAAAAAACGACTTCTTCAGTGGCAGAAACGGCCAGCTCTTAACTGCTGACCGTTCGAACCAATGTAAATAGTTGTTGGTGCAGTTAATATATATGTATAAGTCTGTATATATTATTTGCACAGCAGGGCCCAGAGACGACTATCTGCACGTTCAAGCAATTTGCAATTTTAGTCAGTGTTCGCCTTTAGGTTCGTTTCTTGTTGTTGTTGGCTGTTTTTTGGCTGGACAGCAGAAGACTCGTTTATTTACGCACCTTTGTTTATGTATCGCCAAAACCAAAAAAAAAAACTGGCAATGTAATTTTGTGCAGTTTACATATGACATTATCATTGCTCGATGGCTGGATAGTTGGTTCCCTCTTGGGTATAAAAGACACCAGAGTTGTGGACATTAAGTGCAGTCAATTTTTGGATTAACCAGCTGAACAACATTCAACCCAATCACAGAATGAAGTACTTTATTTTGGTAAGAAACAAATATTGTGCTCAAGGACTTTTTTTTGCTCAAGGTGCTTTTAACATATTGCAGACCCTTTGCGTTTGCCTTTTGGCTGTGGCTCTGGTGGCAGCTGTTCCTGTTGATGAGACGCTTCAGGGTGACAACATTTATGGTCCGTCCGATGATGATGTTCACAATCCTTACGATCCTCAAGCCATATTCAAGCTGAAGAAACTGAAGAAGTTGCTGCTCGGTTAAATGACACAAGGCTGTCAAGAATACAAACAAAACCCGTTGACTCTAGTCTATGTACAAACTACTACACACAAACCAATACAAACACACAAACACACACACGCACAATAGCAACTTAACCTATCTGTCTGGGCTAATATTAATATATGTACAAATCAAAAAGCATTTACATCTTATTCGTAAACGTTACTAAATAAATATAATTCTCATTAAACTAAACACACCCATTGTCGTAAAAATTCATGTTTATGATTGGATTTAGAATTCTGTTAACAAGGTGTTAATATACATAAATGTATATGTGTTGTTTTTGGCTAGAGTTCTAGATTCGCATAAGAATTAGTTTGAATGTGTGAAAAACAACATAGTCTTCGGAACATTGTGAAGTACTTTATCTTCATTTCTTATAGACAGTGTACAACAATACAATATGTTTAGGTTTAAGATAACTCATTTCAAAATGATCTTGAGATGAACCTTTCATAAACCTTAAAATAACTCGTTTCTGTTTTTTGCTCTTTTTTATATTTTCCAGTCCAAATTCCATAAGTCTGTAACAAACATTCCTCCAAGACATCATAACCTTCATAACTTCAACAAGTTTCATTACTTCCCTGCCCAAAATTTACAAATTCCACTTTGACTTCTTTCACTTCTTTGCCCAAAACTCAACTAAAAACAAAAGACTTTGGGCACAAACTTGAACACAACTTTTTTTTGGGAGAGCAACAAAAAAAACATGTAATAAATTGTTTTAAAAATTTTTTGTTTTATTTTAATAAAGTTTCTTAATAACTAGGCACAAAACATATGCTAAAAGTCCATAGATAAATGTTAAACAGAAATTAACCCAGCAACAGCAGCTTCTTCAGGAGCTTCAGTTTGAGCAGGAAAGATTGATCATCGCTGGCGCTAATGGGCTCATTGCCAGGACCCTCCAAGCCCTCGGGGATGGATTCCTCGACGGGCACAGCACTGGTCACCATGAAGCACACGGCCAGGCACAAGACAACGGTCTGTAAATAGTTTAAAACATATAATCCAAAGTTAGTTGAATGTTATCCAAATGTTGTCTAATGCCAAGATGAACGCACCAAAAGCAAGAATTTCATGTTGATTGAAGTTTGTGGTAGGGTCCTTTCTGGGCAGAGCACTAAGAGTGTTGAGATATTGATGAACTCGCGTTTCGCGTTGGCAGGTTTGTACTGAACATAATACCCCAACTAGTCCAACTATTTATATGTCTGTGAGCAGTTCAAAGAGCGCGAGCTCGTCTTTCATTGAGAGATTGAAACAACACCGCGTCACAATGGAAGCTCTAAAATTTCGTGTATCTTCGACAATAAATGTTGTTTGGACTATTAAATGTGATTTTAGTGTACCACGCAAAGGCATATGTGTGGAAAAACACCAACAACAATATATAGCGCAAACCAAACTATTTTTTATTTTATCTATGCTTCTTTTTTTTGTAAAGGCCGCTTTTGGTTTTTTTTGTTAGAGGTGTTGTTATTGTTATTGGACCCATTGTTGGGCGAGTTTGGATGGCAAATTGCTATATATTGACTGACAACTCGCTTTTGGTTTTTGCTAATATATGTCTCCTTGGTTCTGAGTTCTATTTGGTTTGTCCATTAAGCGTTTAACGCCAGGCGGCCCCTTGTTCCCCCGCACTCTTGCTTAATGCTTATTAGCGGTTTTTTATAACCTCATCGCACATCACTAAATGTGCAAGTTCGGCGGTTTTCTTCGAAATTATAGTTATATTATTTCAACTGATTAGCTAAAACATAAACGGATACGGTTATTTTGGGTTTGGCAACTTAAAGAAGTGTTTGCCAATGACAAATAATTTGTGTGTAAAATTCCTTCAAGGTCGTAGACTTGCCGTTCTAAAATGAATTTCACAAGTTGAAGTTGTTGTAGTGCTAATTTGTTTACGCCAGCATTAGAAATTTTGCAAAATCACTTCACAAATAGTCAAACAAGTGTGGTATAGCAAATTTAAATTTAAATTTAAACCGTAACTTCAGCGGCGCTTTGGTATATTTTAGGACATTTCTGTTAACATAATGACCAAGGCAAAATAACTGAAAATAACATTCGCGCTTAACAGACTGGCAACGCCAAGTGATGCTAACGCGATAAAATACCTAACCACTGCCATCTCTACCGCGTATTAAACAATAAGCAAAAAAGATTAAAAAAATTATTCGAGAAAAAACACTTTACCAAATCAAGTCAAAATTTCAAAAAAAACTCAAAATTAACATAATCAGTAAAATTTTTCGGCAACAGGAAAGAAAGTCAAATTTGGAAGTATGACTGGTTCGTTCAGTGTGAAGCTAAAATCGAAAAAAGGTCAATTCATTGTAAATGACCTGAACGAGAACACAACGTTAGCTGAATTGAAAACGCGGATAGCCCAAGCAACGGATATAAGGGAGCCACAGTTGCATGTGCTAGTCGGTTATCCCCCACGACCGCTCGATCTCACTGAGCAGCAGCAGCGAAATCTGCGGTCCGTTGGCATCAACAGTGGCGAGACACTGATTGTTGAGGAGAAGGCTGCGACAAGCACTGCTGCTGCTCCTCCTCCTGCCACTGCCTCAACCATGGAGGATGACGAGGCGCTGGCGCGTCGTCTGCAGGCGGAGGAGGACGCGGAGCAACTGCGTCAGGTGGTAACAACCGCTAGCAATCCTGAACTGAGTGCCGGCAGCAGCAGCAGCAATAGCTTGGAAAGCGCTCCATTGCCTGCGTTAGCGGAAACGGGCCCAAATGGCGATTTTAATGGAATACTGTTGAAAAAGGTAGTGCCAGCGGATAACTCGTGCCTATTCACAAGCATACGTTTTGTGCTCAACGGCAAGGTGGACAACGAGGGCAGTGAAATGATGCGTCATATTATTGCCACAGAGGTGGCTGCCGATCCGCAAGCATACAATGACGCTGTGCTGGGCAAATCGAATGCAGAGTACTGTGCCTGGATACAGAAGGCCGACTCGTGGGGCGGTGCCATCGAGGTGTCCATATTGTCCAATTACTATGGCATCGAGATCGATGTGGTTGATATACAAAATGCCATAATTAATCGCTTCGGTGAGGACAAGAATTACGGTTTGCGTGTTTTCCTGCTGTTCGATGGCATTCACTATGATCCGCTATACATGGAGACCTCCCAAAGCGCCGCACCAGCCACAATTTTTCCCGTTGAAGAGCTGGGCGTCTATGAACAGGCTGAACAACTGGCCAACGAGGCAAAGTCCTCCCGTCAATTCACCAATGTCGACAAGTTTAATCTTCGCTGCTTACAGTGTGATCTGTTGCTAGTGGGTCAGGTACAGGCCCAGCAGCATGCCAAAGCCACGGGTCATGCGAATTTCGGAGAGATTTAATACGTGCTTATCTTTGGTACCATCTACATTTTGGCTTTTATTATGTTTGCCTATTACATACTCACCACATAGAAAGAGCGCGAAAAGAACACAGCTAGAGCCAACTACTTACCTACTTACTTTCAAATTGTTTAGAAAAATGTATACATCTTCTGTGGTTAATTTATTTAATTATTTTTTTATACACCCCAAGCCACTATCATTTGATTTTTGGAGTACAATAAAGTTCCATTCATTAAACTAGCAGAACAAAACAAAAAATGCACTAATCAGGTTTATGAAGCCCATGGCGGTGTCATGGCAGCTGGATTTTGTAGATAGGACATAACGACAGCACTTACGCTCAACATAAAGGAAGACAAAACCTAAAATATTCAAATTATGTTATCTAGGGCAACCATTTGATATAGTCATTAACTTACCTGTTTCGCATCGTCGCTAGCGCGCGAGCTGGAAAAGCTAATGCAAGAGCAGTAGAGCGCAAACCAGGCGCACCATTTGAGCTGTTTAACAGAATGACATTGTTAATATAATATATCATTATGAGAGGCGCTGCTTACCTTCATCATCAGACCGCACATGGAGAAAATCATGCCCAATATATTCATATAGTCCGGCATCATGTCCTCGTTAGCGCCGCCACTTTGTCCTTGATTCTTAGGCGCCTTGTAGCGAATTATTTTCTCCTTGCGGCGTGGATCTACGTTGAAACTCATTTTATATATTTTAATTTAGCTCTTTATTAAAGAAGGTGAAAAAAACTAATTTTCTTGTCTAGTGCAAGGGGAATGTTGACGTTGCCACTTTGATGGAAATCAGCTGCAAGTCATTCAGAGAAATGTAACGCACTGTGAATGGCAATGCTTCTTCGTTTATGCTCTACTTTATGTTCAGCGGCATGCACATTTGAAAATTCGTTAAATTACATAAAAATTAAAGAAAATTGCAAAAGACAATAATGGCGCTGCGTTTTTTCAGCACAGCGTTGATGCCGCACATACGTGGCATGCAACACTATATACCAAGGCACACACTTTACTTAAATCGAATACTTGGTCTTCAAACAGACTTTTCGCAAGTGCGATGGCACCAAAGTCGCCTCCTACACGTGCGTACAACAGATCAGGAAGCCGGTCTACAAACAAAACGTGAGTCCAACAGGAATGCAAACCCTTTTACAGATAGAGATCTGGATGAGCAGACAACAGAAGCGCCCAGGCCGCATAAACATAACAAGTTTCAAAACACTGAAAGGGTTCCAAAAAGTGAAAAAGTAAAACCAAAAAAGGAAACGATATCCGACTTTGGTGATCCGGACACCTTTGGTGATGCCAAGTTCAGTGACACACAAGTGCAAGACCCAGGCGACATAGAAGAGGAGGAGTTCATCAGCAGAACGACACGACACGCGAAGAAACTGCGCACCAAGGAGTATGCGAACTTAATCAAGGATCATTTGAATGCTCGTCGCATCAATGATGCCATTGCCGTTATGGAGGTGCGCATGCTGCGCGAGGATCGTGTTAAACCAGATAACTACATTTACAATTTGTTAATCAGCGGGTGCGCAAAAGCCGGCTATACACGAAAAGCATTTACACTATACACCAAGATGCGTCAACGTGGTCTAAAGGTAACCGGCGGCACCTACACCTCCCTCTTCAATGCTTGCGCCAATGCGCCTACACATCAGGACGGACTGGGAAAGGCGCGACAGCTGCGAGAGAATATGTTAGAAAAGGGCTATGAGCCGAATGTGAAAAACTACAATGCTATGATAAAGGCTTATGGCCGCTGTGGCGACATTGATACAGCCTACATGTTGGCCGACGAGATGATGGATCGTCAGCTACCAATGGGTGCAGAGAGTTTCAACTTCCTGCTTCAAGCCTGTGCCAGCGATGAGAATCAAGGATTTCGACATGCTCTTTTGACCTGGCACAAAATGCTGCAACGGGGAATAGCTCCCGACTTTTACAGTTTCAATGCCATGCTACGTTGCGTGCGGGATTGCAGCTTTGGTAATTTGGAGGATATGCAACAGGTGCTGCAACAGATTGCTCCCAATACGGTATCAGACAAACAACAGCAGCTTGAAGCTCATGCAACATCCACTGATAGCTTAACCACTGTAAATACTTCTGATAAGCTGGAGCTGACTACTACGCCCACCGAGCAACTAGAACTGCCCAATCTGCTGCTCCCACGCCCACAGCTAGGCAGTTTGGTTGCATTGACTGAAGTGACACGTGCCCATGAACGTTTCCTTTTGCTGGGCGGCATCACCGGTTACCTGGAGCTAATGAAGGTGCACAAAGTGACGCCAAACATTGAGTGCTTCACTACCATGCTGGAAGTTATACCACCGACCAATGCCGCGGAGAAGCAACTGTTAAGCTTTGTGCGCAAAATTGGCCTCAAAGCGGACATTGATTTCTTCAACATACTCATCAAGAAGCGTTCGATGCGCTTCGATTATGAGAGTGCACGCGAGGTGCTTTCAATGATACGCACAGCAGGCCTCCAGCCAGATATTGTGACATATGGTGTATTGGCGCTGGGCTGTCGCACTCAGGAGCAGGCACGAGAGCTGTTGCAGCAGATGCAGGCAGCGGGAATACGCATGAATATGCCCATTTTGGGAGCCATGTTGCGTCAGGGCTGTGCACAGAAGTCCTTTGCGTACATCAGCGAAATCATGCAACTGAGTCTGGAGGAAAACATCAAACCAAATGAATCTTTCCTACGGCATTTACACAACTATCACAGAGGTTGTGCCAGAGCCATCGATGCTAGGGTAAGTATATAGTTATACTTAGTTCCTCGTGCTATGCGGTTACTACCTGTTGCCCCATTTTAGCATCCTTCAACCAAAACTGAAGCCTTCAAGAAGGGACACTCGAAATTCTGTGATAAATATCGCCTTTTTTATGCGGAGCACGGTCTAACCGGCTTGAAGCTGGAAGATGCCGTTGCAAAGGTGAAACAAAGTCCTTATGCACAGTACAAGGATTCGCCAGTAACTGGCAAAGAGCCAGAGAAACACGAACAAGTAAAACGTAAAACAAAAATGCGAAAATATATAAAAAAGATCAAAATAGATGAGCTGCAGGACGATCCACAGCCAACGGAGCCAGTGAAAAGAATAGAATAGTCATTAAATGTAAGTTAAACAATTGTTTATTAAAGTATTTGTTTATTATATATAGTTATATTATTAACCAATCATGGTGCGTTTGCGTCCACGAGCGCGAACTTCCTCGAACTTGGCCACGACGGCTTCCTCGTCCTTGCCGCACGATTTCCGATATGCCGAGAGAATGTGCTCAAATAGATAGGGTTGTTCACTGTGTGTGCTTAGGAGCGCCCGTTCTAAAACGTACAAATCAACGCCTTTGTCCTCCGTTGCCTGGTTATAGTGGCTCAGGCCGAAATCTATAAAGATGACATCGTACCCATTGGATGAATTTGTAGTCGGATTGATTAGAATATTTGATGTAGTTAGGTCGCCGTGGATTATGTTATTTGCATGCATTTTGCCAATGATTCCACCAATATGTGTGCATAGCTTCTCCAGCGCCAGCTTTGCCTGCTCCTCTCCCGATTCGGTGACTGTTTTCTGTATAAATTGTTTTGCTGTTTGGGCGTTGCCAAAGTACTCCATATACAGTTTGTGTGTGTTAAGATCAGAATGTAGGATCTTTGGCGCGAGAATCCCAGCAGCAAGACAACGTCCAGCTGCCTTAACCTCAGCCTTCATTCGCTGCCGTGTTATTTGTGTGTCCAACTCCGGATGGCGATATTTCTTGATGAATCGTTCTTTTATCAAACATGGTTCACCCTTAAATTCACCTAGGTAAAGGCGCCCTTCAGCGCCTTGTTTTAGTATTTCTACTGTCATATTCAAACAAAAAATTAACAAAAATGCCGGAAAATGCAAATGCGAGTTCTTCCAACAGTTCTACTTGTCATTCGCATGTTTCTAAGCCATTCGCATGACAACGCCAACAGCTGACGCACAAACAGATGTCTTTGTTGTGATATTTTTATGCACAAATTTGCTAGCTTTAATAGTGATTCATCTTTTTATCAATTTGGACGTTCGAAATTAAAAATATTATAAAATGTTCAACAATATATTTGGGAAAAAACCCACCGTTAAGGAACAGCAACGAGAAAATGATAAAAGTTTGCGCAAGGCGACCCGTGACATAGAGCGCGAACGACGGAAAATGGAGGAGGAGGAAAAAAAACTGGAGGCTGAGATCAGACGCAATGCAGCCGCTGGCAACAATGATGCCTGCCGAATTTTGGCCAAACAACTGGTGGAGATACGCAAACAGAAATCACGCAGCTATGCTGCCGCGGGCAAAATACAATCCATTGGCTACCAGAACAAGAATATGGGAGCAAACATTGCATTAGGCGAGGCAATGGGTACCACGGCCAAGACGATGGCCAGCATGAATAAGGTGATGCGCCCAGAAGCGATAGCTGGTACTGTTCGTGACTTCCAACAGGCAAATATGCGGATGGAGATGACAGATGAAATGATCAACGATACATTAGACGACATGCTAACTGAGTCCGGCGATGAGGAGGAGTCCAATGATGTTGTCAACAAGGTGCTCGATGAAATTGGCATTGAAATCTCAGGCAAAATGTCCAGTATACCAGCCACAGGCTCTGGCGAATTCGAGACTGCCGGCAAACGCACCGAAAAGGACATTGCTGATCAGTTGGCCAAATTGCGATCATCCTAGTTAAACTAATACAAAATTCAATCTGTGCTTAATTCCTCCTACAATTATATTTTGAATCTTTTTAAAGCACTTCTGTTATTCATAGGCCATAAGATAAACATATAAGAAATAACTAACATCACACTTAAAGGCGTACCTTTAGGCTTATAAATACAATTAATAATCAATCAATCTTTGACGATTTCTACAATTTTAAAGCACATTTTTAGGATGAACAAAGAAATGTAGAAAAGATTTAATATGCAAAAAATACCAAACACCACTTACAGACGAGCAGTCATGCCGCCAGCGGCGACAATAGACTCGCCTGTTATATAGCCAGCATCTTCGGATACCAGGAAAGACACAATGCCAGCCATTTCCTCACTAGTGCCCAGACGACCCAATGGAATCTTGCTGAGTGCCGCTTCATTAGCAGCCTCATTCTCGTATAGCGCTTTGGAGAACTTGGTGCGAATGACGCCGGGTGCCAGGCAATTAACGCGAATGCCTTCCGGTGCCAAATCCTTGGCCGCTGCCTTGGTCAAACCAATCAGTGCTGTCTTGCTCACAGAGTAGGCGCCCAGCAACTTTGGGTTAATACGAATATAGATAAGAGAGGGTTGGCATAGCTACATCATACCTATACACTTACCTCGAAGGCATCGTAGCCCGCAATAGAGGAGACAAATACAATGCTGGAACCCTTCTCCTGTCGCAGATAAGGCAGCGCCTCCTTGGCCAACAAGTATGAACTCTTCACATTCACATCGAAAATCTTGTCCCACACCTTCTCATCGCACTCGAGCACGCCGCCCACAGCCGGATTGGTGGCAGCATTGCTGACCAATATATTAAGTTTACCATACTTGCTAATGGTCTGCTCGAAGAGCTGCTTACGATCCTCTGCCTCGCTCACATGGCACTTCAGACCATGCACATTCAGATTCAGTTTGCGCAGCTCGGCCAGCGCATTATCCACATTTTTCTGTTTGCGACTGCTGATGACAACGGCGGCGCCATCCTCTGCCAAACGCTTGGCAATCGCAAAGCCAATGCTACAAATTTACGCATACAAATTACATTTTTTTGTTAAAGGAAATAAGTTCAATTGGATCGCACCCATCTGTGGAGGCGGTAACTACTGCAACTTTTCCTGCTAAACGCTTCATGCTGTTGACGTTCGAACTTTGACTGGCACTGCCGCTGGACAAACGTTTGTGGCAAAGATTATGGTTAACAATGCTGCTACTAGTGTTGTTTGTGTTATGTTGATTAGAAATTTTAATCGGTGTTGTAGTTTGCGAGAAACTTTGGACTTTGCCACCAGCTAAACCGGCTGCAGCTATTGTGTTAAGCTTTGGCGTGTTATTTATCAACTGTTTACTAAGATGCAACATATTTAGGCCGTCTTTTGTCTTAAATTTGAATTGACTTAGTTTGCAATTGATTTTCCCCGCGTCTGTTGTTCAAGTTATCTGATTTAGCTATTCCTGTACTTCCAATTGGAAGATTTGTTTACCTCTTCTTCTTATTGACATTCACCGGGAAGCTAAAAGCTTTTTAAAGCGCCACTTTTTAAAGTTTCAGCTACAGCAACGAACACACATACAGACGGACAGAAAGACGGATAGACAGACAGACGGACAAGGCTATATCGACTCGGCTGTTGATGCTGATCAAGAATATATACACTTTATGAGGTCGGAGAAGCTTCTTTCTGCCTGTTACATACTTTTGCACAGAACCATTATACTCTTTTTTACCCATTCCATGGGTTAAGGGTATAAAATACGTACGGTACGGCTAAGGTTAGTGAAGGCAGAGGTTCAGTCGGCACTAACTAACTTTTCAATAAGAAAAAATAGATTTCTTTGTAACAGTCGCCTTGCAAAATTACCACCGCTTTGTGCGTTTACCACAATTTGTTGATAAGACCTGTTGAAATGGAAAACTAACTCAAACGCTTAAGTAAACATAACGCTTAAAATAAGATCGCGATGTCGTAACACGATAAACAAAGATAAATATGAAAAAAATATAATAATAATACAAACAAGTAGCAACCGCTATGCTAGAAGGGAATAAGAATTTCAACAAGTAGCAGAACAAATCATTTCCCGAAATACAAAGAACAACAACCGCAAATGTTTATTCTCAACCGAAAGTGCAAATTAATATTTAGCTGGAGCGGCTTTTGTTGCTTGTATCATCATTACTCTTACGACTCCACTTTCGGCAGTTAGTCGTTTCGTGTCGTTTCAAGCGTGCAAGCCGCGTTTTTTCGTCGAGCTCTACAGTAAATCGGCGGCACGCGGTTAACGGTTTTCCGACATTCGTAATCGTCGCAAAGCATGTGATATAGAAAAAAATAGTTACTCTGCCATTATTCTCAAGAACTCTCAAGATTTGGGAGATGAGCAGCCAGACTACGGATATTGAGCCACCTGCGCTTCAGCCAAAGGACTTCAAGGCACCCGTTTTTCAGGATAACAAACTAGTGCTCTACTTTCATCCCTACAACTTCTACTCGCAAAAAGTAAATCATGTGATTTTTGAAAAGTGCACACAAATTGTGCGATCAAAATTGCTGGCGGCGCTAAATTACAAAATTAGTCGCAGTAATTGTCATTATTTTTCAATGTTATTTACATAATTAGAGTTTCAACTAATATTTCACTATTTCAAGTGCAATCGTGCCTGACGTAGGCGTATGAATAATATCTAATGCGTTCCCAACAACAAGTAGCTAGTAATTAGTCAAGATTTTTTCTCGTTTTTTGACAGCATCAAACAAATTGTATTA
The DNA here is from genome assembly GCA_035044645.1 of Scaptomyza parva. Lineage (NCBI taxonomy): Eukaryota > Metazoa > Arthropoda > Insecta > Diptera > Drosophilidae > Scaptomyza > Scaptomyza parva. The sequence goes on along the minus strand of JAWNNT010000065.1, from coordinate 7,704,961 downwards.
TTTAACTGTTTGCTTTGATGCAGGGTGTTAATGAAGCATATTAAACAACACTTAGATATGGGTTGGGTGATAAATAAATAAAACCGAAGAAAATTATAAATAACAATGAGGAAGTATTATTGATTGTAGATTATTCACAATTTAAAATATTTAAATTTATTTTCAGGTTTTGTTGGTGCTTTATGAGAAGAATATCCCCTTTACACCCTATATAGTCGATCTGTGCAATGGCGAACAGTATTCCAGTTGGTTCCTCAATCTGAATCCTAAAGGCGACGTTCCCGTTCTTCAAGATGGTCCATTTATCATACCCAACTCTCCGCACATTATCAACTATGTGGAAAATAAGTTTCGCGGAGGTAAAAATTTACATAATTTAATATTTATAAAGTTTTTAAACAGCTTTGCCTTTATAGATCAGCATCCGCTGCTGAAGCCATATACACCCGACTCATTGGAATATGATCAGATGATGACTTTCGAAGTGGCCCTAAAACGTCTGCCCATAGGAGCTCTCAGCTTGGGCTCGTTTCTCCATGATGACCTCAAACTGGTGCCCAAAGCACCCTTTATTGGGCCCGTGCGACAATCCTGCCTGAGTAAGTGCAAAAATTCTTCTAATATATATATATTACTCATTCTGCTCTATAGAGAACAATGATAAGGCGATGGATTTGTTGCGTCACTCTGTGGATGACGTTGACTCCACAAATAGTGCTTTGAAGCATAAGTTAGAAATCCAACAGCGTCGTAGAGATTTAGTAACCTCGCGCATAGATTTCCAACGTGTTCTTGATGCTGTGCGCAATGTTTTGCTTTATGTTGAACAGGAGCTGTCCAAGCAAACGCCACGTAAAGAGTGGCTGACCGGCGATGAAGTCACACTGGCTGACGTCAGCCTAGGTCTGCTGTTGCAGCGGCTTTATCAGCTAGGCTTCGAGAACTATTACTGGAGCTATGGCAAGTTGCCGCTGGTGGAGGGCTATTTTCTGCGGTTCAAGCAACGTGGCTCGTACACCAAACTTATGCCGAGCAGCAATTTCGAGATACTGAAGGAGATGTGGAGTATGACGCCGTCCAATTATAAGCTGGGAGCTACAGCTGGTTTCTTGGGTATGGCCATGTTTGCAGCTTTTGCGCATAAGTAGTTGGTCTTGAAGATTCTGTTAACAATAATTTTATTGTTATTGTTAAAGTTGGGCACATATAAACACAAACAAAAGAACGCTTAAAACTACATGGTAACAATGCATATTGTGGATAGATGGAGAATGAGAGAGAGCAAGAGAGCGAACGCGGAGCGATTAGTCGATTTCCCTGTGATTGACCGAGCCTCAAGCAGCTGATATCATTGATTATAATATCGTACAAAATCGTTTGGCATTAAGTCCTTGTTGGTACAAAAGTTATTTGCTAGCCACTACCGTCTTAAAAATTGATTCGCCTATCCTTAAAATTCAATTCCTGTTTAACTGTTGTTTGCTGGGTTGGTTAACAAAGCCATTGGGTTTAGCTTTCCATGGCCGCCTGCTGCTGTTCACGTCGCAGCTGCTCCGCCTGTAGTAAACTGGCTGCGGAGCTGGCTGCCTTCGGATTGGTGAACAACGGCATGCCCATGAAAGTGGGCATCTGCGGCTGCTGCGGTGTCTGAGCTCCCATTTTGCCACTTCCATTGTTATTCGATGCCTGGCTGGCAGCAGATGGTGCGCATGTGTGTAAATGCCGCTTAAATATTCCACCGGTCTCGCGTTGATAGAAGAATGTGCCGTTGCCGGGTGCATCAGGTAACAGGCCATTCGTTGGATACCAAAAGCGATAGGTAAAGTACCATGTTAGGATGGCAATAATACCGCTGACGACCTTCTCAATCATGCGATGATAGTACAACATGGTGCCAACCAACATGATGTCCCAGAGCAGCTGTAGCGCTGCCATGCCAATAAACAAGGTGCGAATGATGGGCGTCAGACGCGTATAAAGAAATTGTAGACTTCGCACTTGTTCATCGTTAAGGTAGCGAAGAGGATTACTGCCCGTCTTCTCCGAAACGCTGCGATTGTGTAGCTCATTGCGTAGATGCTCCTTAATTGTCTCCCACTTGATAATGGGACGTGCCTCCTCAATCAGCACCAGACTCGAGTGAATTAGTATGAACGCATGGCCAGAGATGTCAAATCCATGCCACAGATGGCCCGCCTTCAAACAGCTGGACTTGCTCTGGTAGCCTGCAATTCAAGGATTGGTTAGAAACAAACCTATTAAATATTAAGGCTTTGTCTTACCCTTTGTAGTGCAGCGACCATACGAGGTTTCCACAATATTGAACAGTTTCGTCCAAAAGAACCAAAAGAATGTGGCTATCACAATGCGTGGGAAGTGATGTCTTAGCATGCGTTTCATATCTCCACAGCTGATCGTGTAGGCGGATAGCACCAAAAATGGTACTGCAAACAACAGTGTCCAACCCCAGCCGACCTTGACGAAGTACAGATTGAACAGATTGTCGGAGCGGGCAAAGTATGTCTTGGGAAATGGCAAGAAGTCGCCTATTAGCGAAATGATGAACAAACTGCCCAAATAGAGCGCCACCTTCAAATCAGTATTGAAAAATATCGTCTTTTTACACAGATGCATGACACCCATGACGAGAATCTCTCGGATACTGGTAGGCGCAGCTGTAGGACGTGTTCCACGGGCTTCAGATCTAGTTACATCGGGTCCACCTGGTCTAAAGTTCATATTGGAGCCACTGCTGCTTGGTGAGTTTTGTCCAAGATTTGGACGCAACGGACGTCGTTTTGACATAGCTATAAAATTCTGTTTCTGTTTGCTACGTTGTAATTTTTAGAGCTTACACTTTGTTATTGTGTTTTTTACTACGTCGTCTTATTATTGCCGTTTTTGGTTATGGTAAAAGGTTCGTAAAAAGTGAAAGCGGAAGCAAATCAAGTGATGTCAAAGTTCAAATTCCATTATTCACTAGAACACAGAATTTGGTTGCACCGAAAAGTAGATGTATTTATATTATTTTAATTGATATTTAAAGAATTTTTCACTTAGTACACGATAAATTTTCGTTGTTCTTGTAGTCTTCTTTTTCTAGGCTTATTTTAATCACAATATGCAGCTGTTGCTTCAGCCATAAAATTTAACATATGAATGCGTTAACATGTGAATGCTAGCGCACGCATGAGAATAGCAACTGTGATCAGCTGTTCGCCATACATTCTGATCTGATTCTGTTGTTTAATTACCGGCTCAGCTGAATGCTCGTCGCTCTCGCATGTAATTAAGAACCCAATTAAATTGGCATGTACAACTCGGCCAAACAGCTTCAGCGTGTGCTTACGGCACGCGAGATACGCAAAACATTTATAGACTATTTTACAGTCAATCATGAGCATAAATTCGTGCGTTCCAGTCCGGTAGTGCCGTTCTGCGATCCCACCGTCGCCTTTGTAAATGCGGGCATGAATCAGGTGAATACCGGCTGAACTTACTTGATTATTCTATTGTACACTAATCAGTCTCTTTGCTTTAGTTTAAATCCGTTTTCTTGGGCACAGCACAAGCACCGCACAAACGTGTTGCAAATTCGCAGAAATGTGTGCGAGTTGGTGGCAAGCACAACGATTTGTCTGTGGTCGGTCAGGATGGTTACCATCACACGTTTTTTGAAATGCTGGGAAACTGGTCGTTTGGCGATTACTTCAAGGTAGGTGAAGAGGCGGTTGAAGCTATGGTATCACTCTCATGTATTCCCTATAGCGGGAAGCTTGTGCAATGGCCCTGGAACTGCTACGTGGTCCTTACAACATTGATCCATCGCGTTTGTATGTCACGTATTTTGCCGGTGATAAGCTGCTTGGTATTCCAGCCGATATGGAGTGCTTTGAGATATGGCGCAGCTTGGGGTAAACAGTTTTTGGTTACATAATGACTTAAGATCATTCAATACATTTTTGCATTACAGTTTTCCCGCTGCACGCATCTTGCCGTTTGGCTGTAAGGATAACTTTTGGGAAATGGGCGCTACAGGTCCTTGTGGACCATGCACTGAAATACATATAGATCACAGACCTGGCTCTGATGCGGGTAGCGTTGAGCAGCGTGCCAAGCTGGTCAATGCAGGCCGTTCAGATCTCACCGAGCTCTGGAATTTAGTGTTTATACAGTACAACCGGTTGGTTTCACTTAACTGTTGCAACTAGTAAAATTATATTTTATTTGCGTTTCTGCGTTTTTTCATATTTATAGCAATGCAGATGGCAGCATAACACCGCTGCCCGCTAAACATGTGGACACTGGCATGGGCTTTGAACGTTTAACTGCACTGCTTCAAAACAAATCCTCCAATTACGATACGGATCTCTTTACGCCCCTCTTCGATGGCATACATAGTGTAAGTACTTGATATAACAAGTGAAGTGCATCAACTTATTCAACGTATTTGTGTCTCGTAGCTTTCCAAAGCACCTGTGTACGCCGGCAGCTTTCCTGATGCTCAGAATTCTGCTATGTTGGATACAAGCTATAGAATACTTGCAGATCATGCGCGCATGATAACTGCTTGCCTCGCCGATGGCATGTTGCCGGATCAGAAGTGAGCTTGAGTTTAACTTTAATACATTCATTTGCTAATCTTCACTTCACACAGTCAAAAGTTACGTCGTGTATTGAGAAGGGCGCTGAGCATCTCGGAACAAGTATTTGCCCATGAAAAGCTGCTCTCACAGCTGGTTCCTATTGTTGTAGAGACGCTAGGCGACGCCTATCCAGAGATGTCGAGCAAGCAACAAGCAGTCATTGAGCTAATTGCACACGAGCAAGAAGTGTATAAGAATCTGCGCGAGAGCTCCTCGAAAGCGTTTGCTGAGGTTCTGACAGAGTTTCCCAAGTTGGACGATATTGATCTGATGGAGTGTCCGGGTTTTGTGCCTGCCTATCGCGAATTTCAGGTACAACGCTCCAATTTCGCCAACAACACCATACCAGGCGACTTTCTGTACAAGCTGACGGACACATATGGCCTCACCGAAGATAGCTTCCTTAAGCTGGCCGAGCTGGAGAACATGAACTGTGATTTGGAGCGTTATCGCGCCGAATTGGCTCTGGCCAAGGTTAGAAATAGGGGACCGCAACGTAGCAGTGGCAAATTCGATCGTGCCCTGCAGCAGCGTATCGCAGAGACCCAAGCACAGCTGACCAAGCGACTGGATCCCACTGACAATAGTCACAAGTATATTTATAGCTATGATGCACAAAATGAATCATATTCAATTCCCACGCTTAAAAGCCGCGTCTTGGGCATGCTACAAAACGATGCAGAAGTTTCGCGCACGATAGGCAGTCGCATGGGCGAATCTAGGGACACACTATCCATCGTAACAGCTGCCAGCAACTTCTACTACGAATCCGGTGGTCAGCAATCTGATGTGGGCAAGCTGCTGGTGCACAACAAACTGAAGCCAGAGCAGCTTCACCAGTTAGATGTAGTGTGTGTGAAGTATCTAAATGATTGCGTGGTGCATGTTTGTCGTCTAAATACACCCAGCGATGACTTCGAACTAGTCGTGGGAGATGCAGTTCAGCTTGAAGTGGATGCGAAACAGCGACAACTGAACACTTGCCATCACACAGGTAAGTGTTACATCTTATTAAGAAATACAACTTGATAAAGTTCTCTTTCCATTCTGAAGCCACCCACTTATTGAATGCTGCCATACGATCTCTGTTCAATAAGGTGACATATCAGGTTTCCAGCTCAGTTACCAGCGAACAGTGTAAACTGGAACTGGGTCTCTTGGGCAAACGCATAAACAAAACCGATATACAGCATATTGAAGATCTGATCAAGTAAGTTTCACAGTACTCGGTAATTATAAAAAACTAATTAAGTTTACTTATGTAACAGTCAAGCCATCTGCGCTGCTACGCCCGTCCAAGTTCAGCAGCTGAGCGCCGCGGATGTGCTGCAGCAAAATGATATAACGATGGTGCCTGGTGAAGTGTATCCGGAACAGGGATTGCGACTGATTAATGTCCAATGTCCAGAGCTGAATCTTAGCTCCAAGGAGCTGTGCTGCGGCACGCATGTTACCAACACGAAGGAGCTGTCCTGCTTCTGTATTATTAATCTCAAGCAAACGAATCGAGCGCGCTTTGCCTTCACTGCTGTGGCTGGACAGGCTGCAGAAAATGTAAGAGTCTATAACTAATTAATAGGAAGTATAGGATTTTCATTTCTGTTCTTTATTATAGGTTTTAAAGACAGCTGCTTTGCTGCGTCATCGTGTGGAAATGCTGGAACAACAGTTTCAAGCTGACAAAATAACAAACGCCACAGAAAATGAGCTTCAAACTATACGCCACAATATGCTGCATTCGGACATCAAGCTGCCTTATGCATTTAAGTTGGATACGTTTAATCGCATCAACGATATGCTACGCAGACTCAAGGAAACATCTCGTACAACACTTAAGTAAGTATTGTTATTTTTAAACCTTTGCCAGCAACTTAATTGTACCATTTGCAGAGAATTTGTGGAGGTGGAAATGCGAAATGTATTACTTGAAAAGCCGCTGGACACACATCCCTACATTCTGCACTATATCACAGTTTCAGCTTTGGTGGAAGAGATACCCTTGCAGCGTGCCACAAAACTGTGCACTGATCGTCCTATTTTGGTTGTTAGCATGTGTGATAACATTGTTAAGGCACGCTGTTGTGTGCCACAGGTAAGGGATTCACGACAATAAGATTGACTTAAGTTTAAATTTCTATTTTCACTCTGCAGGACTGCATCAGTGAAAAGTTTAATGCCTCACTTTGGCTGCAATCTTTTGCAAAAACATTTGGTGGTCAGCTTGCTGCACCCAAGGGTCAAGATGTAGCGGTCGTGTGCAACATGAAAGGTCGCAAGGTGAACAACCAGTTTGAGGAACAATTGGAGCACGCAATGTGTAAAGCTCAGGCTTATGCCAAGCTCCACTTGAAGTTCTAATATTGATAATCAAAAGCGCAGTATAAGGTTTGGTATTTCGAGCGAGTATTTAATGGAGATTATTAAATGTACATAATGGATGTTAATCACTGTCGCTTAATACCACTAAATCATGTTGCGAGTGCACCAAACTGGACTCCATTAACTGCTCAAAGGCATCGGCAGTGTCAACACTTTGATTGAAGAAGTAACTAACATTTGCCGCTGATTTTGCTGGCGGCGTTTCTTTCGCTTCTTTTGGAGTACCCAGTCGATGCTGCAGCTTAAAACGTTCCACAGGAGTTCTGGCCAAATGTGGCAACTTATTTATCGCGCCCTTGACCAATAGATCAAAACTGTCGTCCAGTGAGTAGCGTTTGCTAAGCGGCACGCATTCAGCTTGCATTGAGATATCGCGACGCTTTTGTACCAGCACATCGGCGTCGTCAATAAGTTGGCTTGTATGTTCCTTATGTATACTAAGCTGTGCCAGTTGAATGCTCAAATCCGCTGACAACGCCTCGTAATGAAGCATATGCCCGGCGTGCTTGGTCACAGCAGGCTGTGCTTGCGGATTGGAAACGATACCATTGATAATGTCGGACATATCAAACTCACCATCGCTCTCCAAATCAGAGGGCAAACACTTGTTAATAGGCGTGGAGCATTGATTGACTATCTGACGAGCTGGCAGCTTGACTGGTGTGTTTTCTTTTTGCTTCAGGAATTGTTGCATTGTTTTCTGTCCCTGCTTTGGTAAGTCGTTTAGTGCTTTCTTTTTACCACGTTTGGGTTTGATGACGATCTCTGACGCTGCAGCAGCCAAATCCGTAAGGTTGTCAAGTGCACTAAGAGGTGCTCCGGTGGTGTTCTTCTTTTTCCGCGTAGCTGTTTTCTTCGGCGGTTTCTCTTTTGATTTGAGAAAGGCAGCAACCATATCTGGATATGCAGTCTGCAACATTTCCAGTGGCTCTATTGTATAGTAGAGTTCCTCCACACCTTTTGGGTGCTCCAGCTCGAATTCGGCAATTTGATCATGAGGTAAGAGTCCCTTTAAGCAACCTCGGGAGTCTTCCCAAAGTATCTCTAAGCTAGGTACTCCCTTAACAGTGCGCTTCTTAATGATCTCCTTGGGCTCCACAAGGCACGTGTCCTGGTTGGACTGCTGCACCTGCCAGCGCGTCACAATGGGAAAGAATTTTTGAAAGCAATAAATTTCTGGCCACTGCAAGAGATGCCCAACTTGTTTGATGAATTTAACGATATTCGGCTGCCGCCAGCCGAGCTTCAAATTAGGCAGAGTAGGTGGATCAGTGAGGAACTCCGATATAACCTCTTCATTGGGAAAGTTAACATCCGCAAGTGCTTTTTTGCGCAGCGTCAACTCCGCCTTAATTGACAGTCGTTGTTCTCTATAAGAAAATAGTTATGAAAGCAGCTCAAGATGTACAATACGGTTGTTTCCTCACTTCCACAGGCTCTCATCGCAGCCGCGATGTGTTCGACAAACTCCACAACCGCTCTTGGTATGGCTTTGGGTGCGTCCAATGTGGCCACAGTTGCTGCAAATAGATTTATCGTCAACTCGCAACTCAAATGCGCTGTACTTGCCCGTCTCAAAGCGCCAATTGCGCAATCTTAAAAAGCTATGAGTTACATTTTGGGTATGATAGGAAATTAATCATGTTTACCTGTCTAGTATTTCCGATTCCTTGTATTTGTTAAATAGCTTGAGTACACCATCTTTTCCAATACCTCCAATGCCATCTGGACAATAATCGCAGCCACAAAGCAACGCCATAACAATGACTTTATGCTGTCCAAAATCCATGTGTTTACAAATCTCTTGCATATCATAAATATCCACAGCACCGCCGGCTGCAGCTTGAGTTCCCTGCGTGGAGACCGAAAAGTTGCGATATACGCGTATCGCACCATATGCAAAGCAGTCGGAATCCTGACTTATAACACCATCTACCAACTTTAATGTAAATTAATTATGTATGTAGTCATCCGAGAGAGAAATGTGCACTCACGCCATGCTTGTTGAGAAAGGCACAATAGGCCTCGGCCTCTCCTGGTCCCTGGACGCATTGTATGCCCATGGACAACAAAAGATTTTCACACTGTTTGAGGACATGATTGAAACGAGAACGTCCTTTGTCGCTTTTAGAAGCTGCTTGTGTTTGTGCCGGTGCGTCAGTACCCTTATCCTTAGGTCGCACACCACGAAACTGCAGCTCATTACGTTTGGCTATGACTTGACTTTTGAGCTTGGGTGCCACTCCTTCGAGTACAAACACTGGCGTGATTTGCTCCCAAATAAGATAACAGGTACGAAAGAAAAGGTTTCTATCGAGAAAATATGTATGTTAGAAATCATGAACAAAAGGCAATACCATTACTTACTTTAAATGATGGCGCGGATGCACAAAATAATCCACAACATTAAGACTTTCGCACACCCAACCAGCCAGATCAATGGCAAGCTTCTTGCCACGTAATTCACATAATGGCTTGCGCTGAGCGTGTGGGGTTAAAACCGTCCACAGTTCCTTGACGCCCATTTGTTAAAAGCACATAAGCAATTTCAGCGCGTTAAATTTAAAAGTACAAGCAAACAGCATTTTTGCCATTCTCAGCGAAAGCATACACTTGACGGGCAACAATTTGGCATTCACAGCGTAGGCATTTGTTTTGACAGCTGCACGTTGTGCGTTTGACTGTCAGTCTTCCCTTCTTCTTTGTGTTCGACATTTGACGTGTCAGAGAAAATCAAAACTTAACTCGCTGTTAATTCGCATGTTGTGTTTCGCAAACAGGGCAACAAAATTAAAACGCACGCCGCTGCAACACAGTTAACGTACACACACAAAACGCCAAAATGGTTTTAGCAGATCTAGGACGGAAAATTACTACGGCGCTGCACTCGCTCAGCAAAGCCACAGTAATCAATGAAGAAGCCCTTAGTGCAATGCTCAAAGAGATATGCGCAGCCCTGCTGGAGGCCGATGTAAACATACGACAGGTGAAGCAGCTGCGCGAGAACGTGCGTGCTGTGATCGACTTTGATGAGATGGCCGGTGGACTGAATAAGCGCCGTATGATACAGTCCGCCGTGTTCAAGGAGCTGATTAAATTAGTGGATCCTGGAGTAAAACCCTATCAGCCCATCAAGGGCAAAGCAAACGTAATCATGTTTGTGGGCCTGCAGGGCTCCGGCAAGACAACAACATGTACGAAATTGGCCTATCACTACCAAAAGCGCAACTGGAAGTCGTGTCTCGTTTGCGCGGATACTTTCCGTGCTGGTGCTTACGATCAGGTTAAGCAGAACGCGACTAAGGCACGCATTCCATTTTACGGCAGTTACACAGAGATTGATCCTGTGGTCATCGCACAAGAGGGTGTGGACATGTTTAAGCGCGAAGGATTTGAAATGATCATTGTCGACACATCGGGCAGGCACAAGCAGGAGGAGTCTCTCTTCGAGGAAATGTTGGCAGTCTCAAATGCCGTCAGCCCAGATAATATCATTTTCGTGATGGATGCCACCATTGGACAAGCTTGCGAGGCTCAGGCCAAGGCCTTCAAGGAGAAAGTCGACATTGGTTCCGTTATTATCACAAAATTGGACGGCCACGCCAAGGGAGGCGGTGCACTTTCTGCTGTGGCAGCTACACAGTCGCCCATTATCTTCATTGGCACTGGTGAACATATCGATGACCTCGAGCCATTCAAAACAAAGCCGTTCGTGAGCAAGCTTCTGGGCATGGGAGATATTGAGGGACTTATAGACAAGGTAAGTTGGACACTGAAGCTTTTTATTGTTGATGGCTAACGAAGCAATTTGTTTGGGCAGGTCAATGAGCTGAAATTGGATGGTAATGAGGAGCTGCTGGAGAAGATTAAGCATGGCCATTTCACTATACGAGACATGTATGAACAGTTCCAGAACATCATGAAAATGGGACCCTTCTCACAGATTATGAACATGATACCCGGTTTCTCGCAGGACTTCATGACCAAGGGTGGCGAACAGGAATCAATGGCGCGCATCAAGCGCATGATGACCATGATGGACAGTATGTCCGACAGTGAGCTGGACAACCGCGATGGCGCCAAACTATTCAGTAAGCAGCCCACCCGATGCATCCGAGTGGCACATGGTGCCGGAGTCATTGAACGCGAGGTCAAAGAGCTGATTGCACACTACACAAAGTTCGCGGCGGTCGTGAAGAAAATGGGCGGTGTTAAAGGCCTGTTCAAGCAAGGAGATATGACGAAAAATGTAAATCCCACACAAATGGCCAAGCTCAATCAGCAGATGGCCAAGATGATTGATCCGCGCATGCTGCAGCAAATGGGTGGAGTTGGTGGACTACAGAATATGATGCGACAACTGCAACAGGGCGCTGCGGGTGGCCTCGGTGGACTGGGGAACCTGATGGGCGGATTTGGCGGCAAGTGAGGCCGTTCTCGTATATGTAAAGATTTTTGTATGATTTTGTTTTAAATAGTTCGGTTTTTAGCATTAATTTGTTAACGGTTTGCAAGCGCGACAATTATCCCTCGTTTCTAAGGCGATTTCCTCTTGTTTAACCAAAATCAATTATAATTCGTGGCAAAAGTGGTTAACAGTGAAACGAAATCTATGTAAAACAGTTAACAATAACAGTTAGCGGTCTTGAGTTTTTGTACGGTTTGGCGCATGATGGCCAATTCATTTTTTTATTGTTTAAAGGCAGTTTTCTGTAAACGAACAATTAAAATAGCATGCATAAGAGTCCGTATGGAAATGAAATAAATATAAAGTAAATAGAATATCAAAAAGATATTTTTCTAATTGGATTCATCATTGTGTGGTGGCGCCATCTGTCAGAGTTGCTACTAAATTAAATGGTGCTGCCAGACTGCGATAATAAGAAGATGCTGATGAATTCAAGCGAATGGCAAAAGTTGGCGCGGCTTGCAGTTAGTGAAATGGTGAAAACTTAATGCGCATTTAAATATTTAAATGTAAAAAGAAATGCACTTGTGCATCTAATCAGTGTGTGAAAAGTGATTTTTTTTTATAAGTGAAATACATTTGCACACCTCATTATAAGAGTATATTAAGCAAATTACAATTGTGCACTTGTGAAATTGTATCGGCACAATTACTTACTGTAAATGCCGCCTTAAGCACCGCCGCGTCGCATCGTCACACATACAACTACAACAAAACACAACAAACGAACAGGTGCTCAGAAACTAGCAGAAGCTAGCAGAAGCATCGCAGCAAAAATGGAACACAAAACGAAATAACGGTAAGCAAGTGAACCAACAAGCCAACAAGCACAAAAAGTGTGCGCGTGTATGTGAGGCTGTTGTTGTTTTTATCGCTTTGTCATTATAAAGGGGAGCCGGCGCTCGCACAGACACAGGCACACGCATGTCGAAATGACTGCGTACAGCAATAGTGTTGTCAAATCTAGCTTTAAAAAAGCTAAACTTATGTATTTGAAAAAATAATTGCTACTTTCATTAGTTAAGATTCGGCAAAACTATGGTAGTAATGTTGACGTGCAATTTAGGTGATTTTTTGTTTATTGACCTGAAAACTTACCCGCGCTAGAACCAAATAAAAGCTAAATTGGCAGCACAGTACGGCGGCCGGTTTTGGGTCTATGTCAACATACACACATTTGCACATACAAACATACAATATACACATACAGAAGTATGAGTGCACTGAAGCTGCCTTTTTGGGGGAGTGAGAGCTTTCTCGGCGGGTCTCACAGCATCCCTTGCGCTTTATGCCGGGAGGGATGTGTAACCCACAAACACACACACACACATATACACTTGCACAGTTGATTACATGTTAGAGACACCCTCTCATTACAATAACTATGAAAATGCGATTGCTGCCATAAAAATGTCTATTAAGCTGTCAAGTTTTGACACTCATAAAACCATCAAACAAGTCAAACGAACAGGTTCGCAGCAAAAGTTGCACGCTGAACTGCTGTCAACATTTTTCGGTTCATCCTTGCGGTTTTATGTACGCACACATACACACAAACCCACACACACACACACATACACATATATACGTATGTGTATAAGGTTGTTTTGTAGGCTTTCATATTTTGCTCCCGTTGAGCATTTTAGGGGGAGTTGCCGCCTGCTGTGGAAGTGGTCCAGCCAAAAAAGGCTGGGAGCAATGGGGATATATCCGTTGTGGCCGTCAACGCACGCTCCATGGACCTTAATTGTTGTGTTGTGGCTGTGGATGTGTAGCAACAACAACCCCCAAAAAACCGGTTTTCAGCCAAGTATTGATCCAAAAACTGTAGGAACTCCCTCGTTCAAATCTAGAAACAGAACCGTGACCCAAATTTAAAAGTAAAACTCATGTTAGCTTTGTTTTCTTACAGAAAATCAATTTGTCTTTTATTGATTCAGAAAAAGTTTCAGTGTCTTTTTTTTTTTTTGTTTATTTTTGGTTTTTTGTTTTTTTTTTGTTTTGATGACAGCATTTTTGCTCTTTAGTGTTGTTAAAGAGACATTTTACTTTGTATGTTCTTCATGTTTCATTTTATTTCATTCATCTTTCTTTTCTTTTAAATCTTTTGCTATTTTCTGTTTAATGCTTTGCTGCTCTGCGCCGCTCTTTGCCGCTTCTTTTCAATGATTCTTCAATTCTGCATTCTTCATTTTTTGTTTTTTCTTGTTTTTTTTTGTTTACTTACAATTAGATTTAATTTTTTTTCAACTAGTCTTACTTTTCTTAAGCGAAATAAGCACAAAAGCTGCAAAATGTTTTGCTTAAACTATTTTCTTTTTTTTTGTTTTTCATGTAATCATTTTTTTTGTTTTTCTTTCTTTAACTTTATCTCCTTAGCTCCAATTCTTTTTTAATGTATGATTTTTTGCATTAAAGTTGAGCGCACAAAAAGTACGCATATAAATTTGAAAGTTTTTAGCAAAGTTGTTGCATTCATTTTTATGTTTCTTCTCTCTTCTTCTTTTCTTTGTTATTATTATTATTTTCTGTTTTTTGTTTTTTTCGGTTAGCTTTTTTTTTTACTAGTTTTAAATACAATTCTCGCCCATATGCATATAAAAAATGCTTAAAAGCGTCACATTGATGCAAAAAATAATACCTTAAAAAATACACAGAGATTCGAAAGGGTTTTTGTTTTTTCGTTTTTATAATATATATATTTTTTTTTTTTTGGTTTTTTTTGCGTTTTTTTGGAGAGTTACAAAGAGAGATATAGTTTTGCCAGTTGAACGCGTCTAAGCGGCGTTTCACGTTTATCGTTTACAAGAAAAATGAATAAAGTTCTTTAAAAGACTTTGATTTAAAACTTAAAAATAGCAACAAGCGAAATTTACATTTACTTTTTTTGCGCCCGGCTGACCGCTGATCATTGTGTTTAAGAGTTTTTCATATTTTTCTTAAAACAGTTTTTTGTTTTTTTTTTTCTCTAGCTTATTTATGTGATTTTTGGGTTTCTTTGTTTTCTTCTAAGTTTAATTAGCTGCCTCTTTGTGCTGGCTTTTTTTTTTTCATTTACTTTTTCGTTTACTTACTTAGCTACTTTTACGATTTTGTCGTCGTTTTTTTGCTTTTTTGTTTCTTCATTACTTAATTTTTTTGTTTTAGGGTTTTTTTAAATTTAATGAGCTTGTTTCTTGACCTTTCACTACGTTCGCTACACCTGCAACTACATATGTATGTATGTATGTTGTTGTTGTTCTTGTTGTTGTTGTTTTTGCCTAACGTGCTGCACTTTATTAGATCTCCATTTTAACCTTTCACTTGGGTTTTCTTTTGTTGTTTTTTGGTTTTGTGTCGTGTTTTTTCTTTTTATTTTTCTTTGTTTTGTTTTTTTTTCAAAAAAGTTTCAAAAAAATATATATATATTCATCATTTCCTTAAATTGGCTTAATTAAAAAATGTTTTTCTCATTTATGCTTTTCTCTTCACTTCCACTAAGCTTTGCCCTTTATTTGTTGTTGTTGTTCTTTTTCTGTTTTTTCGGTTTTTTGTTTAAAACACAATTCAATTAATTTAAAATTTGTTATTGGAAACTATTTGGTGTAAAGATGAGTTTGTTTTTTAATTAAGCTTACTCTCAAATTTAAATATATATGTATGGTATATATAGCAAAAACATTTAACTACTACGAAAATCACACACGAATCGAGAAAACATATATCTATATATATATATAGAAGCAAATAAACCAAAGTATGCAAATTATGCTAAGACTCAAATAAAAAACAAACATTTACTTGTTTTTTTTTTATGATTTTTTTTTTGTAGGTTTTTTATTCAAAGTTTTTTTATTGTTGTTGTGGTTTAGTTTTTCAATTTTACGCACTAGACATTTTGCTTTTAAAAATTACTTCCAACTTCTTCAACATCATTACATCAATATTCTTCAATATTTTCATTTCTCAAACTCGTTTGATGTTGCTGTTGTTGTTGTTGCTCTTTGCTCTTTTTATGTTTTTTTTTTTTGTAATAAGACAAGTAATAAATTAACTACTTAAAATTAGTTAAAAAACTAAAGTAAAACGCATTAAATTAAAACAAAATACAGATATGCAAAAAACAAACAAGTTTTTAAGTTTGGTTTTTCGCAAAGTAGTTTTTCCTTTTTTCTTTCTTTTTTTTTTCTTTTTGTCAAAAATGTATCAATAATAATAATAGAAAAAAAAACCCTTCTGCTTGCAGCACAGCAGAACTCTTAATCAATCAATCAATCAAACAATCATAATTGCATAATCAATCACTGCAGCTTGCTTGATCTCATCGTTCCGTCCGACTTCTGTGTATATGCTAGACTATTCCAAATTAAAACTAATCCAAACTTGACGACTTGTCGTTTACCAACACTGCGCGTATGCGACGCTCTTTCTTTCGGTCTCTATCTCTTTCCTCTTTCTCTCGCTAACTACACAAAAACTACAAATTTCTACCATTCTTCGTTCTTCGTTCTTCGTTCTTAGTCGTCATCGTTCTTTGTTTTGCTTTTTATCTCTCTAGTTAAACGCTTTCACGCGTTGGCTACTAATTAAAAAATCATATGTCCTACATCAAACTACACTTCATTCTACGGCTTCTTCTTCGCGGTTTTTATATTCATTCCTTAATCAACGCAACGTGTTTTTCGTGTCAAATCTATACTTAGGTCTGCTAAATCTTAAACTCTAATGCTTTTTGATCTTATTTACTAGGTTGTTGTTTTTGTTGTTGTCTCTCCTACATCTAGTCCTACTTCATCATCTTTATACTCATCTACAACATGTGTTTTGTTTTTCTTATTACTTTTTGGGGTGGTTTTTAGTCTGCCCCATTTCTTGTTTTTTGGCTTAAAACTAATGTTACTAAACTCTTTTGCAGCTACGTTTAAATTTCTTCTCATTTCTGCTCATTTTCTCTACTTCTGTTTTGCAACTTCTTTCTTTCAACTATAAATAACTTAGAGTTTAATGTTGTTGTTTTGTTTTTTTTTGCCTAAAAATATAGCGCAAAAAAAGGTTGCTTAAGTTTGCTAACAAAACGAATTTTCAAGTACCAAAAACAACACATATAGTTAAATCATAAATATATATATATTTATCAAAAAAAAAAAAGATAGGAAAGAGAAAATTAAAAATTGCACTTTGTGTTAATGATACTGCTATATAGAAGAGGGGGGAGAGTATAAAAGGAGCCAAGGAGGAATGGGCTATGAAAAAAATGTTGTCTTGTTGTATTTGTGATTTCTTTTCAGGTGTTTTTCTTTTCTTTTGTTTTGGTTTTTAGTTTATTTATGCAGAGGCGTCTTCTCGTGTTTCATTTTGTTTCTTCTTTCTATTAAAAAATATCAATTTGTATACAAAAATTTGCTTGGAATGTTTTTTATTTTTTTCACTGATGTTCTTTCAACTTGGTTATTTCTTTAACTTTCTGACGCTTGCCAAGATTCGTTTTTCTCAGTGTGTGTGTGTGCGTTTATGTCTCTCTGTGTGTGTGTGTGTGTATGTTTGAGGTTTTTGTCAATCCTGCTTGAATTCATTTCTTTTATATGTTATTGTATCAATTTCCCTTTTTTTTTGGTGTTCAGTCTAAAGCAAATTACATAAAAAACGAGATTACAATAATAAAAACCATATATGATAGTTGTTATATATATATTTTTATATATATATATAGATTTGATAAGAAAACATTCACTGCACTCATTTGTTTTTGTTTTGTTTTGGTTTTAGGCTTAGGAAGACTTTTGGCGTTGTGTTTTCATTTTGTATTTGTATATATGCATATGTATAGAGATTATATATAGATTGTAACTCTGACAAATCTATATATGATCGCAAATCGGTTAACATACATACATATATGAAAATCAAAGACTTTGCTCAGGAATGTTTATTTGTGTGTGTGTGTGTGTATGTCTGTGTGTGTATCAAGTGTGTGTGTGAGTGCCTCTCGCTATCCCTCTCTTACATTGTCCGCCTTTCTCTGAGATTCTCATAGCCACAACTTCGCAAACTCACTTTAAATGTTTTATCTATCAATATTCCATTTAGTAAAATCACAAATACAATGTATGTGTGTGTGTGTGTGTGAGTTTTGTTTTTGTTTTTTTGTCAAAGAAAAGATAAACGCTAAACGACTTCAATTTCAATTCAAACATCGACTTTCTTTGTTTAAGACTTACAATTAGAGACTAAAGAAATCATCGCTGCTGCATTTTGTTTGTTTGTTTTTATCTATTGTTTTCTTATTGCTACTTTATTAAACATAGTTTTTTTTATTTATCATTATTATTTCATTATATACTTGTTTTGTTTTTTAACATTAATTTGCTTTCATTTCTGCTACTGCTCTGTGCCTTGACTTTCTTTAATTCTCAACTGTTTTGTTGTTGTGTTGTTGTTGTTTTTGAATCCAATTCTTCGATTAAATATTTTTAAAAAAACATTCCACATAGAAACTCACATTTTTCCACAATGCTCTAAACTACATGCTAAAATTTTTCATGTCCTAACTTCTTGCCATTTGCCATCCGATCATTGCCATCCTCTCTTTTATAAAGTTTCTTCCCGTTTATGCCTCATTGTTTGTTGTTGCCGTCTTGCACTTTCCATTTCTATCCCCCTTCTCCGTTCTCGATTCTTTGCTAAACTCAGCTAGACAGTTTTTTCTTTCTTTTCCGTTTCGCAGACAAAAAATACGCTATGCTATTTTCTCTTATTCGCTTAGACCATTTATATATATATATATATATATATACTAAATATGTTAGTTTTTTTAGTTGCTAGAAAAAAACACACACAGTTAAACGTAAAAAACTGTAGACAGCTACAAAAAATCCATTAAATCGACTGATGAGCACAAAAATATGCTAAAAACTAGTACAAGATTTCATTTATTCTTTGTTTTTTTTTTTATATGTTTTTTTCTCTTATTACTTTTCAACATTGTTGTCTCTTGTTGTTGTTTTTGTTTTTTATTAATGATCATCATCATTGTTTTTATCTTGTTATTTTTTCCGTTTTCATCGGTTTTTATTAAAACTACTAAATTTGCTGCTTACTGCACTTTTTTTTTTGCTAGTACTTAAAACTAGTTTTTCTTTTACTTAATTTTCATGTTTTCATTTGTTTTTTATTTTATTTTCCGATCTTACTTCCAGTTAAGTTTTACAAATTAAATAGCAAACCAATTTGAAATGTGTGAAACGCGTTTGCAAATAATAATAATTAAGAAAGTCTCAATCAAAGTCACAATTCTCTTTCTTTCTTTATACAATTTGGTGACGAAAAACAAACAAAAACAATGTCATCTATTTGAGAGTTGCTCTCTTTGCCTTTTGTGCTTGCATTTAGCTCGGCTCTCATTTAAAAATTGCACATCTTTATGACAGAAAAACAAAACAAAGAAATCTATACGAGATACAAACATTGTTTTCGTTTCTATTTTTGTGTTTTCTTTCTTATATAGAGACGACAGACAATCAAAAATAAATTAATTCGCTTCGTTTTTCCTTTTCTTTTCTTTCTTTCTTTTTATTATTTCATAATCTTTCTTATGGTTTTTTTTCTGTTTTTGTTGTTTGTAAAACATCAATTTGTTTATTTTAACATACATTGCACACATTTTACGTTTTTTTGTTTTGTTTTATTTTTGGGTTCTTCGGATCATTTTTCGTTTTGCTCTTGTTGTTGTTCTTGCTTTTGATTTCTCAAAACAAAATCGCAATTAATCGCGAAATTTGTTGTTGATTTTCTTGTTTTTTTTTATTTTGTTCTTAAAAATTAATATGCGCAAATTAATTTTTTTTTTTTCTGTTTTTAACCTACACAAGAATTCGCTTGAGGATTTTTGTTTTACTTTTATTTTTCTTATATAAATCTACTTAACTAGAAAAATTTGCGTTTGTTTTTTTCTTCTTCTTTTCATGTTTTTTCTTTATGCAAATTGTGTTGTGTTCTGTGTTGTTGTTGTTGCTTCAAGTGTTTTTCTTTTTTCTATGTGTCTCTGTGTTTCGAACTTTTTCTTCTTTCCCTTGTGTGTGTTTTTGAAAATGTTGTTGTCCCCCCGTTCTCTTCGTTCTATGAAAATTCCGAACCCTTCGAGTTTTTTTTTTTTGTTTTTTCCTACTACACTACCTTTTCTCATTCTCATTCACATTCTCATTCTGATTTGCTGGTTGTTGTTGTTTAAGCATTTTATTTAGTGTATAACTAATTTCTATTATTTAAGTTTAGTCTTTGCTTTTCTTCACTTTTTAACGCTCTCCTCCTCCTCTCTTCTTCCTTACTTAACTCCGTTTGCAATCGGTCTTACAATTTATTTTATTTCATTTTGCTGTTTTTCTTTTATACATTGAACTCCCTTTTTAAACCTTTTCGCTTTCATTTCGTTTTTATTTTTTTTTTTAAACAATATTTTTTTTTTTTTTTTGTATAGGGAACAGCAATTTTTTTTATTTTTTTTTTTGACTCAAATCAAACTGCTTCCGATCTCTCCTGATGTTGTTTGTTGTTGTTGTTGTTGTGTTATCCACAGCCTGTGATGCTGCTTCAGTTGTTGTTGTTGTTGTGTAGATATTTTTGTTGCTGTTGTTGTTGTTGTTGTTAATCCAGCGCTGTGAAGGCTTCCATCGTTAGCCTTCCGTTGCGTCCATTACGTTAGTACTCAAATTGGGTACTCAAAATTATTATATCTATAATGGTAGAGAAATCTATTAGCTCAAAAATAGTAAACACTTTGTTTAGGATTAGTTTTATGGTGGGGGTAGAGTAAAGGGTAAGCTTTCTTAATAGGAATTTTATGGTTGGGATTCATGCAGGGTTTGGGTTTGTTAAATGTTTATACGTAATATGAGTGATATTTACCTAGTATGTGTTACCAGTGTTTAGGCTGCTTAGTAACTATACTAAGTATACACGAAAAAGAGCGTATGTTGTTGTAATTAGTTGTAGTTGTTGTTGTAGTAGTAGTTGGTCGCAGCAGGTTATCAAAAAAAGAGGAGAAGAAAGTAAAAAGAATCGCATTTAGTTATGGAAAGTCGTTTTTCGTTTCGTTTCGTTTCAAAGTCATGAACAGATTTTTGTAAGCAAACAGGCAAGCAACAACAAGCAGCACACAAAACGAGAAGAATGAAGAGAACTGTGTGTGTGTGTGTATAGAAAGAAGCATGTGTGTTTGTGTGTGTATGTGTCGATGTGTTTGTGTGTGTGTGTGTAAATAATGATGATGTTTGAGATCGTGACAAAAAACAAAACAAAAATCGAAAGAAACAAAAACTAATGCAAAATATATTGCGAAATGATATGGAGGCGAGTGAGTTTTTAGGGAAAAAGTGTTTGTTGGTTTGGGGTGGGGTGGGGGAGAGGGATAAGCTTGAAGCGCGCACACAGCACATGCAGAGCAGTGTTGAAAAACGTTTAAGCAGAGCAACAGCCGGTTACAAAAAAGCAGATGAATGAGAGTGTTTAGAACTCTTGTCAGTGGGACGAACGAGTGGAGGAAGAGAGCGCAGCATGAAGAAGCGCTCAGAATATCAGACGGAAAAGACAGTGAGATTTTAAGACAGAAAAGAAGAGAGAGAAGATATCTTGTGTGTGAGAGAGAGACAGAGATTGAGATTGAGAGAGAGAGAGAGAGACATCACTCACCTCGCGAAGAGACCTATTTGGGAGCGGCTTGATGTGGATACTGTGTGTATGCCTCGTCGGGTGATGCAGCTGTGCTAGCCTGTTCGGAATCTGTCATTGGCATTGTTGGTATAATAGTTGGTGGTGGTGCATAATATGGATAAGTTGGACTAATATACTGTAACGATGGAGAAAAATTCTATAAAGGAACCGAAAAGAGAAACGGAAAAAACAATGGAATAAAAGAACAGATATAGAATACAAATTATATACATCATCATCAACATCAACATCAAACATCATCATCATTTGCGTAAAAGTTTCAATTGCAAGAAAAACCGCAAATACACACCAAACACAAACATTCAATTTAACTATAACTTTGGAGACCGAATAACAAAGCTGAACTTTAACTTCAATCAAATTTCTACATCTATTCAAAATTCTGTTCATACATTGAATTCGCTCGAATGATAACTCTAATCTATATATATATATATATTTCATTCGAGCCAATCACTTAAGAGTTGAAAAACTATCTGACATTTTCTCCATACGATAATTGTTCAGCTCTCTGATATATGTAGAAAGGATTCATAAGATTATAGTTATAGTATATTTGCTTAGGACTTACAGAGTTGCCAATTTGTAGGGTGGCCAATTGTGGCATCATTGTTCCATATGGCACAGCCGTATCACCACTGACCATCATTGAGATGCCGCGTGGTTGCACCTGATTAACAGCCTCCGGTTTGTACGAGGTGACACCCAATTGGGGAGCGGCTGCCATTTGCATATACTGCAGGGCAGAGGAGGAATACTGATAAATGTTGGGCATACATTCTTTACACATTGAATGGGAATGCACTCATGGACTCACCTGATCATCTACCTGAGTGATCGGCTGTGTCATCATATAGCCGGGTATCCATTGTGAACCAGCAACCGGATAACCACCCACCTGGGGTGCACCAAAACGTGAATACGGCACACCGATCGGAGTGCCAACATTGACACTGACACCATTCTGTTGCATGCTCGGATCATAGGTGACGGGTATACCCTCGGCGGAAACATCGCGCCACGCACGCGCATTCGGATCGGGCGTCTTGAAGAGATTCTTCTTTTTGGGACCGCCATCGGCGAATTTGACCAATAGCGGATCTTTGGCACCCGGTATAACATTACCGTTAAACATTTGTATGATTTGTTCGCACTTTTCACGACTCTCCATGCGTGCAAAGCCAACGCCTAGAGCGGGGACAGGACAGGGATTAGTCAGATTAGTGATTACTTGTCATGCATGATTAGTCTACTTACCCTTTGAGTTCATTTGCTGATCACGCAATATTCTGGTGGATACAACTTGTCCATATTTCGCTAGCATTGCCTCCAGATCGGTCTCTTTGAAGTGTGGTGGCAAATTTGCTATATACAAATTTGTGGGATCCTGTTCCTGTTGCTGTGTAGTCGTTGGATGCATAGGACAGCAGGCGTGTATGTGTTGTTGTTGTTGTTGTTGTTGTTGTTGTTGACGGTGTTGTTGTTGGTGGTTGTTGTTGGTTTGAAGGATCAATCGAATCAGATTTAGTTTGTTTGCAAAAAAGATTTGCACACGCACACACACACATACACACAGAAAAAGTTGGAACATACACAAACAAAAGCAGTTTTTATTGGCACAAGCGCAATGTTTTATGTACGTATATATGTATGTATGTATGCATGTATGTGTGTGAATGAGAAGTGTAGGTGTGTATGAATATGTTGTAAGTGCGACAAAGACGACGCGTTTCAGAAAGAGAGAGAGAGAGAGAGAGAGGAGGAAAGAAAATTAAAACGTAGAAATTTTGTCATTAGTAAAATTATTTCTTTAGCACAATAACAGAATTTAGTGTTTTATTTGTATACTGGCTCTGTAAGTGTGTGTGTGTTTGTGTGTGTTGAGTGAGTGTTAGTGTGTGTGTGTGTGGGTGTGTGTGTTAAGTGTGCCTGACTTAATGTTTATGTAGCATGTTTTACAGAAAAATGTTGTATCTTGAATGTTGAAAATGTTGTGTTGTTGCGTTTTGAAATGCCTCAAGACAAGACCTAAAACTTAGTTTAATAAAAAATACCTAAAACACAAAAGTAGTGAAGAAATATATCTTTCACTAACAGACCTAAGACAATGAAAAAAGAGTATATATACACAAGTTGAAATGTTGCAATTAGTGTGTTTTTGGATGTCGATGTTTTGGGTGTTTTGCCTAGTAATGCACTTAATTAAGTTAAATACCTGATTACTTATGTATGTCTTAGTATTTATGTAAGTTCTTTATACTTAGAGTTTAGTTTGTTTTTGGTATTTTTTTTTGTTTTTTTGTTTTATATCTTAGTTTTTGGCCGGCGCAGGTTTGTAGCATTTTGCGTACTCAAACAACAAACTTGGTAGGTTGATTATATGGCTGGCTATAACTTCCAAATACGATATACGATTACAGTTTATACAGTTTTTTGGTTTCCAGAGAGATACATGTTATAAAGATTATATAGAGTTTATATATATGAAGATTTTATATGAGCATCAATTTCTAACAATATATATATATTTTATCTAAGATATTACGTTTACCGTTACGTTACGTTACGTTAGGTTAAAAACTTCTTTGAATGAGCTCCGAAAATACCATTACGATTCTATATAATTTGGTTTTTGGATATGTTTACAAGTATCTAGACTTTTCTTCTGTTTACTATACTGATGAAATTGGTTTATATAAAGCTACTTGACTTTATTAAAATGTGTGGTTTGTGTGTGGACAAAGTTGGTCTAAGTTTATATACTCTATTTGTTGACTTTAAGTAAACTACTTAAATCAAAATATGTTTAATGATTTTTACAACTTTTGTGGGAAGTAATTGGATGTGTATACAAATGTTCTTGAATTTTTTCAGAAAACTGTTTTGAGAACACAATTTTAGACAGTTTTCTTCTCTTTATCGGTTTTTGTTCCATGTCTTTCAAGTTTTTGTAATTCTATATATGTTTAGGAAGTACTAAGTACTAAATTACAAGGACTATATATAATATACGATTTAGGCGCAAATCTTATAGCATAACTACGAGTTTATATCCTTAAAAAAAAGTTAATTTGAATACGAAATTAATCTATTTAATCAGGTCGAACTGTTTTTCTCTTGAGATAAGCACTAATAAATCAATGAATCAAGAACTAGTAAAGAAAAAAAAGGGTAAAATAATATTTCTTTTGGGGATTTCTTACATTTTTAAGACTGCAAAGGTATTAATCTGTATATCTTTCTATCTTGTTCTAAGTATAAGGTTTACGAGTTGTTTTCACTTTAAAAATGATTTCTAGTATTTAAAATACGTAATATACTTATTATGTTACACTAATTAAATACCTATTGACTCTAAAAAGATAAAAGAATTTTGGTTGAAAAAACGTATGAAAAAAAAAACTATAAATTTACCAACAAATCCGCTAAATTATAACTAAAGGTCATTATTTTCAATTATTTTTTATGTTTTTTGTCAAAAGTATTAAAACGTTTTTATATTTTTTTGCTAAAGGAGATTAAAGAGACAGATTAACTTTTTTTCTGTGATTTTTTTTCAATAACTACTTTATCAAATGGGAAGAGAAAAAGAGCGACAAATAATCAAATTGAAAATTAATGTATGACAATAATAATAAATGCATTTGCTTTCAATTATTAATAAATGTACAATAAAAATTGAATGCATAAATACGCATTTTTAATTGGTAATTTCTGCGGCTAGAACCGAATGGAAAATGAGCGTACGTTTTATATATATTTTTGTTTTAAATGTATTCTACGAGTTTTTACATTACCAAAAATTTCATTTCATATTTTTCGATTGTTCAATTTTCAATTAAAAAGCTACGCTAATTATATAATAATGATTACGGAAATCGACTATAAATATGTATATATATATATATTGATGTTTGTTGGACTATATAATTTTTGTGTTTGTGTGTGGATAAAATTAAGTATTTGTAGGGATCGTAGTATATATATATGACTATATACGATATACACGTAAAGTTTAACAAACACTACAAACTAGAGGAAATTGGCGCTAAAGGTTGTATTTTTTGGGGGGTTTTGTTTTTGGGTTGAGAGGCTTGCAATAAAAATAGAAATAAAAATGAAAAAAACAAAAAAAAAAAGAAGAGAGAATTTATTGTCGTAGAAAGTTTAGACAGCATCGCGAATCAATATAAATTCGTTAGAAATTCCAAAAATCCAGCTGCCACGAAACTTGGCAGCTTGACAAAACTGAACACACATATATACAAATGTGCAAAGTTTGTGAAATGGAAATGGAAATGCAAAAGGAACGCCGCGCACAGAGAGAGATAAAGGATATAAAGAAAAAAAAGCTTCTTCTAGCATTTGCAGCTCTGGCGAAATGCTTCAGAGAGCACAAACAGAACACACAGAACAACAGCGTGGGCTGATGTTGACCTTTAAGGGTACAATAGCATTTGCTTGCAACACTGTAGCGGCGGCGCGTGGAATGGATGCATGGAATGTGCAAAAAAGTAAGTTCTAGATTGAATTTACATAGATTTTAATTTCTGTATTTTAAAGAGTAAACTTTCTAGTTTTGAAAGGAAAATAAATATGAATATAAATATAACAATACAAATAATCCTAATCACATTTAGAGTAAAAATGTTTCTAAAAACAAACTTAAAAACAAAAGCAAGGCACACATAGAAAACGAATTTGAATGATAGGGGTTATGGGGTTTTGTGGTTTGGGGTTTGAGGTACGGGAGAGAGATTACGGATTATACGAGGTTAGTGGTGGATTACAAATAGTTGGGGGGTTTGGGGTGGTTGGGGTGGTTGGGGTGGTTTGGGTAGGTGGATAGTTTGCGGTGTGAGGGGTGAGTATTACTTGCATGCAAACAAACGTACAATGGCCGGCCTATGAAGCACCCAGATACCCACTTTGGCCATCTGAGCTTGAACGCCCTTCGCCTGCAGTCCCTTGACGGCGCCCTCAGCATAGCCTGGCTGCTCGAAATCGACGAAGCCGTAACCTGTAAGAAACATATTTTGTTTTTGTTTTGTTTTTTTTGTTTTTGCGTTTTTTTTTCGTTCGTTCGTTGCGTGTGTGTTGAAAAAAGTTTTACAGGGGGGGAGGTGGAATTTTTTTTTAATTGCATGTTAAAATATATATAAATATATATATAATTGTACAGATAGAGAAGTTAATTATTTTATTTATTTTTGCACACACATTTAGAAAGTTGGATTTTTTTTTTTTTTTTTTTGCACGTGCAAAGTTAAGATTTGGGAATTTCATAATAATAAAAAAAACAAATTCAATCAAAACAAAAACAAAATACATATTCAAATCGAAGAAGAGAGAGAGGTGAAAAGAAAGAGAAAATGGTTTAAATTAAATTAATAATATGTTGACAAATATTTAAACTAAAATTCATAACACATCACAAGGGACAAAAAGTTACTTAAAAAAAATTAGTAAAAAAATAATACAAAAAAAAAATTTTAATAAAAAAAATATTAATAAAAAAAATTGATTGTGAGAAGAGGTTAAGCCTTTCACATACGCACAACACACACACACAGACAGATTTTATTACAGCTCGTTACGTTTATGTTTTGACACAGTTTATATATATATTTATAAAGAGTAGAGTAGAGTAGGGCATTATCATTAGCAGTAGTTATAGAGATATATAGATTGATTATTTGGATATATATTTATTAGGGTTAGTTAGAGTGCAGTATTAGAGAAGTGAATGCATGGATGATACGATCGCGAAATGAGAATTATACAAAATTATAGAACTCAAATCTTTAATTAATCAAAATGAAAAAGCCGAAGAAGTTGAAAATCGATATATTTCTTGCAGCTGCCAATCGTTAATCGATAAGTATACATCAAAAAATACACAAAAGTCACAAATAACGAGAACGAGCAATAAGAAATCAAAAATAATTATAAAATATTAATAAATATGCCAAATTAAATATTTTTCAAAGTATTGGGCATATTTATTAAATAAAAAATAAATAAAGAAGAAAACTAAAGCTTGAAGGAAAAATAATTAATATATAATAAATTTGTTTTCTTTTTTTTTTTTTTTTTTTGATTTGTTTTTGATTACATAAACACATACTAATAATACATATACAAAAAACACACATAAATAAAATAATGATGAGAATGGTGAAGAAAAAAATACCTTTACATTTGTTTGTTGTTTTATCTAAAATAGCCTTGGTTGATATAATTGTTCCGTATCTGTAAGGGAGAGAGAGAGAGAGCAAAAACGAAAAGAAAAAGGACAAAAACAGTGAATTAGTGAGGCAAATAAACATGTATTTACACTGACTTTTGCATGTCAGTTTAAGTTCAGTTCAGTTTGTGTGTTCTTTTGTATTGTGTTTGGCATAAGAGTTTAACTCTTGTTTACAAATACACAGTATATATATATATATATATCCGTCTGTCTGACTGTCTGACTGTCTAACTGCCTTTCTGTCTGACATAAGCTGTGTGTATGCGTGTGTGAGTTGTTTGTTTTTTTCTGGTTTGGGTTTTGTTATTGTCAAAAAAACACGTCAAAAGTCAACCTTCAGGGTTATAATATTCGGGTGTGTATAATAGTTTTGCCGAAAGGGCATAAATATACACAATACAATGGACGCAATGGGCAATTAAATAGTCATTAAAATGCAATATTAATGCTCCCTGACGCGCTGAAAAGTAGGCAACGAATTTTGGTTTCGCTAACCAAAAAACTGCTCATTTTGATTGTACGAGTGAGGGGGGAGGATGGCAGAGGGAGCCGAGTGTTTTGCCCAGACTGAAATTAAATCGATATCAGCATAGTTACAGACATCGATAACAAACACTAACACACGCATATACAAACACCCTCCCTCATACATACCTACTTATACACAATATAGTACTATAATCGTTTATATGTAGTTATAATAACATTAAAGCTGCCCCCGCCGGTCAAATAAGCCGCTTATTTTGATTGCCTCGCAGCAGTACAACGAAAATATTAATAATAAAAATAATGCATAATAATAAAAGGGTGGGCTTAGGCGTCCCACGCAACAACAACCAACTACGACATGGCATCAAAAAGAAAAAAAAAAAAACGACGCAAATTAACCTTCAATTTAATTACTTGACTTATTAAGCGAGTGCGACGCGGTCGGTTTCGCCTTATACCCCGTCTAAGACTGGACTGGACTCATAATATATATATATATATATATATATAAGCTCCACTCCGTTTGGCTCTTGGCTTTCACATCCCTTGCCCCGTTTGCCCTATACAATTTAGTATTTTTTTATGTGCGTGGCGCTCGGCTTCGGCGTCTAATTGTTTTATATACAATTTTATGCAGGCAACATTGCGTATGCGCAATATATCACATAATAATAATAATAATAATTTCGAAATGTTTTTCGTGTACTTAAAGTTGTTGGTATTTTTTGTTTGGTATTTTTAGTTTCTCGTGACCATTGGCTAAGCTAAAAGCGTGCGTTCTAATTAGTAAATATTTGTTTAGTTTTGCAGCCAACTTGTTTTCTGGGTGCTTTTCTTTTTTTGGGGGTTGCTTACACCCCGCCCCAAAACCGGATAAGAGTTAGTGTAGTGGGGAGAACGAAGTGTATTGAATTGTGTACAGCCAGGCTTTTTGTTAAAAATCAACGAAGCGGAATGAGCTAAAGCTAAGCCAGCTCATTAGCAGAAACACAAAACAGAAAGTGAGAGAGAAACACTTTGAAACATTTTCGACACATGGGGCCCCTCTAACAAAACTAGGGGTAAGCAAAAATACATTTTATTTTTATTTTTTAGTTTCAAAGTAAACATTTTAAATGTCAATCGATAATTTTTTGGATAATGCTCAAAGCATTTTTATTTATATAAACTAGTTGAATCAGACGATTGTCAATGTTGCTAATGAAGTATTTTGGAAAGGAAGCTGTAAAGTCAAGCTTTAACAGAGTTTAGTCTGATGTGAATTATCAGAGGATTCTAGAGAATTTGGCTAGAGAGAGTAACAGAATATTCTGCTACACACTGATGTGAGTTATTCCAGCGAATTCGGTTAGAGAAAGTAACAGAATAATCTACATATAAAATAGAAAATGATGTGCCTCATGAGAAGGTTGATTACAAACTAAACATGAACTTAAAAAGTGTGACAAATGTCTTGTCTTTGTCTTATTATTCATTCATATTCTTAACTTAATTATAAATACGCTCTTTTGCATTATGTCAGCATCAATGTTTATTACTCTCATAATGGATACAGTTTCATCAAGGTCAGTCCCGTCTATCAATCGACTGTCATTTCAGTTATATTTATGTATAAAATTGTTATAAGAAAAACTATTAAAAACAAATACTTACTGTGCACACATATTGATAAGATCCTTGTCAGTGGTGCCCTGCTGCAGTCCACGTATGTAGAGATTTGTCTTTGACAACTGCTCGCCGCCCTGTTGATTTTGATTCTGTGCCGTACCGTTGGGACCCATGGTGGGGTTTGTGTTTGTTGTATTGCTCAGACTGGTGCTCAATGTGCCGCTCTGAGAGCCCGTGTTCGATGAGCTGCTCGAGTTTGTGTTACTCGGTGAAGCTGCAGTTGGCACACGTTGGCCGTACTACATATATCACAGAAAAGAAAGAAAGAAAAATCAAAGTTAAAGCAATTCACACACACAGAGTTATTCGAAGCGCATTAGATTGATAAATGACAACAAAAACTATTCATAATATGCATTGCACGCAAATATGCTGAAGCCCCTTTGAATGAATATCACTGCTTGTTTGAGTGGGTAGAAGTGTGTGTCTTAGTATGTGTGTGTGTGTGAATGTGTGTTAGTGTGTATGTATGTGTGTGTGTGTATCTCTCTGTCGTTCTCTTTATGAAGAGTGTGATAAAGTATTTTTATTGAAATTCCATACGAAGTTATTGAATGGCTCAGAGCTCAAACTGAATGCCACACACACACAAAAACACACTCAGACACACACACATAAACTATATAGAGATGTATGTATGTGTAAGTTTAGTGCAGTTGTTTATGAGCGTCAAGAATAGAAAGAGACAGCGATGGCGCCTCAGAGAGAGAGAGAGACTGAAAGACCGTAGGAGAATGGCATGTGGACGACAGCTATGATGATGGCGTTTTTCACTTAAAATGCCACACACAACATTGCAGTTGCAGGTGTCTCTATATATGTATGTATGTGTGTGAGTGTGTGTGTAGGTATAACAAATGCTGCAGGACATTTTGGCAGCATCGCAAGTCAGGCAGGCGTTGAAAATCTATAAAATTTGTATGCAACAAACAAAAGGCCAAAAAGCACACACACACTCATACACACACTCATACACACACATGTGCAATTGATACACTCTTATTTTCTGGCATTTTTGGAAATTTGCCAAAAAAAAAAAAAAAACGAAAAACAACAAAAATATGCCAGCAGCAGAATACAAATATTTATTACAGCCCCAAAAAAAAAAGGGGGGAAAAAAATTTGTAGAAGCCAAAAATGTTGCCTAAAAAGTTAAGCTGCCCCAAAAGTAGTGGGAAAAAAACGCTAGCCAAAAAACTGCTATAAATATATTGTGGGCCTCTCTAAGCACAGGTAGCAAAAACCGTTTGAGTGATTGCAAATAGAATTCGCTTTTGGGCGCAAAACCTTTTTCATACATCGTATTCGAGTAATTTAAAGTGTTTTTCTGGCAATGTTTCTAATTGTTTTTAAAGATCAATAGATATGGCGTAGTCGATAGCGCTATTATGTGTGTGTGTGTGTGTGTGTGGCACATAGAGGATTTTATCTTGTCATGTATGCTGTCATGTTGGCCTGCCACAATTTGTGGCAACAATTGCTGCAACGGCAGCAGCAGCATTGACCACAGCGATAAGCATAACAAATACAGCCGTTTGTTGTTTTTTTTTTCGCATTTGAGACTCAACCGCATAACAAAAACTCAAAAAAAATATTCAATTAAAATCATTTCATGTTTTAAGTTAATTTTTATTATTATTTGAGCTGTTTTTCAGTATTTTCATTGTGGTTATGGTTTTTAATGCTTATCAACTTATTTTGTGTGTATGAGTTTTAAGTGTTCTCGGCATGAGAAAAGAGCAATTAGAATGAGCCAAAAAAAAAAGGGGCGTAACCTGGCAACGCCCATTTGTTGCTAAGCATAAGCTTGTGTATACATTAAGCCAAACCTTGTTCTTATTAAATTCATAAAAGTAATAAGCTAAGAATTTGTATTAATATTTATTTGATTATTTTTTGTGTATATGTAGCTTTTGGCTTAGCTTTTTTAGTTAGAGATTTGATTGGCACTCAACTTGATTCTTGAATATTGTTGCAAAGATTCTTTTTGGCTGCCTTTTTATCAAGTGTTTAACTGGCATTCAAATTGATATTCGACAAAACGTGTGTTAAACAGAGATAGAGACAGAAAGTTGCTTTATCAGCATGTGGAAAGCATCAAAAAGGAAGTGTGGAGGGGGAAGAAAGGAAAGGGCGTGTTTCATGTCCGCCTACATATGCTTAATATTATTTCCTTCTTTATTTTTACTTCCTTTATACTTTTTTTTCTGTTTTCTTTATATTATTTTTTTTTGACAATTTTTCACAGCGTGTTTTGTTGTTGTTTGAGCGACGAAATGTAACAAGAGCAAATATTGCGAATGCTGATAAAATATTTGAAACAAGATGAAGGAACAAGAAAGAGATAGAGAGATGCTGTGACGAGACGAGACGAGAGTTCAAGTGCGAGTTCATTTCTTTTCCTTTCCTCAAAAGCTTTGTTATCTTTCATTTGGGCCCCAGCATAAGTACTTTTACATACACACACACACAGAGAAGAAGAAGAAGAAACTCAAAGAGACTCTGAGTTACATTTAGTCGTAGAGAAAATTATTATTTTTTTTTGGGCCTGCTTCTTCTGACTGTCGTCGTCGCCGTCGTCGTTGTCGTTTCGTAATTAAATAATAAATTCAACTGAAAAATTTCTTCATATACGCTGTGTTGACTCTGCTCAAGCGTAATGACGACGACGACGACGACGACGATGACTATTTGCATACATATATATGAACTGGGAGGTACACTCATACTCATACGCCCCGTATGCCAATGAACTGAAACGCTGCTTTGCCTTTTTTTGTTATTTTTGTTCGTTCGCGTTCGCTGTCTGATAATGAAATTATATCGTTCGCATAATTTAATGCGCACAGCAACAGCAACAAACAAAACCAGCGGCAAATGGCATTTAAACTACAAACTGTATGAGCGAGAGATATACAAATACATACAAACATATCCAAAAAATACAGACATATCTATCTATACATGCCTACATGTATGTCATATTCCAAAACAAAAATGGGCAAGCGTCGTGCTGGCTGCCGTTTTATAAATTTCTTCATTCTTCTTTTTGTTATTTGCAAAATTGCGTCATTTGCAAAATATTTCAAGACGCCAACAACAACAACAGCAATAACAATATCAATATTCATTCAAACTCTTTACACTCTTTCTTTTAGTTTTCTTTCGTATAGTCGTTTCTAGCTTTCTATCTTTCTACCTAACATCTTTATCTGTTTATCTGTATCTGTATTTGTATCTGTATCTGTATCTTTTTTCCCGTGCGTGGCAAAGACAACACGTGTGCGACGCACAAGACTTTTAGTTAGACTTTTTTCTTTCAAGTTTTGTTTTCTCTAGTTTTATATAATTTAAGTTTACTTTATGTCTTTAGTTTCTCATTTATTTTCTTATAGTCATAGTTTGAGCTTAATACATTAACCTTTTGCTATTATTTATGTGACTTTCCATTTGTTTACTCAACATTTCTTCACAAAGAGAAAGAAAGAAAGAGAAGAGACAATACCACGATGATAAAAATACAATTTAATGGCATAAAAGCTAAACATTTTGATTGCCTCCCATCTCCATAAACGCTGCTCATAATCATGTTGCTAATGATCATAATGATGATCATAATGCCTGCTGTTGATGATGATATGGCAAACGGATGCCAATCACGCAACAACAACAAAAAAAGGCAGCTAACTAGCGAATATTAAGCAAAAAAAATGAATGGCAAAGACAGTTAGCACAATAAACATGTTTAACAAGTCAAGAACTTAGCGGAATTAGTTTAGTTTATGACAAACATATGGTAAGTTGAAAAGACGAAGATTGCATACAAGTTATGGTTAATAGTTTTTTGTGGCAAGAAAGTTTATAGAAAAACTTAGCAGAAGAGCTTAATCTGCCTTCAAGCCTATCTATAGAAAAACTTAATAGAAGAACTTAATCTGCCTTCAAGCCTATCTATAACTCAACCCTTTTTAACTTAAATATCAATCTGAAAACGAGCCTATTTATAACTCAACTTTATACCGTAAACCGTTCTCAATTGAAGCTTTTTATTTAATCTGTTAATGCATTTCGTACAAATCAAATATATATCTAAACTCAAGTGTTTTCCTCGATTATTTTTCATCTTTCCTTCTTCTGTTTGTTGTTGTTTTCTTTATGTATTTGGTCAATATCTTTGAAATGGACGTCTGTCCCGGTTTCGAGTCACGTGCCAAAAACGAAAGAGAACAACCCGAGAAACATATACAAATGGGTCTTGTTATTTGATTTATGATGTCGGCGACATGAGCGCCATATAATTCATTTAAAGAGTTGCTCTCGCGTTGATGTCTTCACTCCGACTACGATCTTTCCTTCTGGAAAGGAGAGAAGTCTTTGGCTAATAAATCAAAAAGAAACAAAGTCGCATTGCACTTGTGCTAAAACGTACATATATACACGACATGTATATAGATTGCCATAAATCCACTCAATCACGATTAGCGACAGTTATTATATGTCCCAAGCACTTGCTGGCGAAATGTCAACCCGTTGCCTCAACTCAACACGGCTTGGCTCGGCTTTTGCTCTGGGTTGGGATTTGTCTTATATGTAGTTAAATATATATATATATATATATATACGACTTGGGTTGTGGGTGGTTCTTGTTCTTAATGTTAGCTTTAGGGCTAAGCAAATCTCTTGATGACTGCCAAAGTCATCAAATCAAGAAGCAGTCAAGCTAAATCCGGCACGCTTCGTCTTCTTTCCGACTGATTGCGATTCACCAGAAGAAAAAAGGGGGTGTGGGGGGGCATAAAAAATGCTGCTCACGTGACTTCTATAAATTAAATGTGCGTATGTGTCTGGCGGGGGTGGAGGACGGTGGGAGGGTAAGGGGGACTAAGTATCTGGTATCTGACTGGCACGCAGCCGATAGATAGATAGATAGATGATTTTGGAAGGAAACCTTTTTTGCAGCAGTCATCAGCAGGGCCAGAAGAGATACCGATAGGAACAAAAATTCTACCTACAGTCCCCCCCGTTACCTTCCCCTCCACGTGGCAGTTGCCATTGGCAAAACACATAATTGACGCAAGTCATGTGCAAAAGGGGAGTGGGGGGGGTTGGTGTAAACCTCCCTCGCACACACACAAAAAAAAAACGAGAAGAGAGAAAAATAATTCAAATGCCTGTGCCGTGGAACGCGTATTTCGGATTATCAGCCCATGACGTGGCAGGTGGCAAGCTGAGAAGTGGCAGCAGTGCCTGCCGGGGTGGAGGAAACCCCGCTTGAAGGTTGCTGCAGAGAGCGGGGAAGGGGAAATGTGTAATTTTTCAACATTTTTTTGCCGTTCAACATAATCCGCGCCGCACACTCACACACACACACCCACACACACACACACACGCACACAAATCCAAATTTGACTCTCAAATCTAGCGTGTCAGCAATCGATAAAAAATAAAACCATAAGCTCTCATTAATTATAAAGGTTTTTTTTTTGTGCTTTCCGAAATAAATATCAATATTTCTAATCGTTTCATTGGGTCAAAACGGCTTATTAACTTTTGTATTAACCCAAAAGTGTTAAAAAAGAGTTCAACGAAAATCGCAGGAAATTATATTTTATTATACAGATATGTGTATACAAATGCAACAACAACATAATATATATATCAGCTATATATATTTTAAGATTTGAACAAAGCAGAGTTCATTGAACTGGACCTTGAATTGTTTTTGCTCTTTTTGGCATTTTATTGTTGTGTTTATCTTTATAACAAAAATACTAAAAATATACCAACAAAAAATAAAGGGTATTATAAATTTAATATAAAATGTGTAAGGCATACGAAAAAGTTTAACCCAACTAGTTTTGTAGATATTAAAGAGTCTTAATAAAGTTTTAGTTTTTTTTGGTAAACCTTCAAAACATTTAATTGAGAAAGGGTATTCGAAGTTCGTCTTCAAAGTAGACTTTCATTTTTTATTATATTTTTGGAAATTTTCACAAATGAAATGATTGATAAGCATTTTTTTTTTGTGGGGTTTATAAATCTGATAGCTTATCGCCGTGAGTTCAATGGAATTATATGTTCTTTTCCCAGAACACAAAAAAAACCGCTTAAGCTGTAAGAGGGGCAGGGGCGGCAGGGGGGTTATGTTGTGGGGTATGGCTTCTGTTTTGTGGGGAGTTCCCTAACAAAAAAAAGCTGATTACTTATAAAAAATTCGCTGTCTGAAGTTTTATCCAAGTCTTTTCACATACAATACAATACTTACAATAATTTTCAGATTTATTTTCTTATAATACATTTACCCATTACTTGTAACTGGTAGAATATAGCTTACCTGCAAAGATACAAAATAGAGAAAGAAGCATATTTAGTTTAAATTAAATTAAGATTTAAATATTTTTATTAAAAAATACTTTACTTAATAAAAAAAATGAAGAATTTTAATGAAATTATGTTGCAAAATTGTCTCAACATTCCATTGCGCTACTTTCACTCACAAACAATTAAAAATACTCGCTGCATATTTGAGTTGTATATATATATATTTTTTTTGTTTGGTATTTTTTTGTTTGTGTTGTTTTGTATCATTTTAATTGTGCCAAATTCCAAATATTCATAAAGCTATTTTTAACGCAATTGTGTAGAGAAAAAAATTGTAACAAAAAAATGAAGAAAAAAATCTCGCCGCTATTTTAAATCGAGCAGAAAATAATTTAAAATTACTTTTTTAGGTTTTTTGCATAAATTCTTTTCTATTCTAATTTAATATGAATACAATTTTTTCTGATAAAATTGTTTTAATGCTTGATTTATGTTGGGGGACCGTCGGGGCAGAGGTTAAACCATTAAACATTGCTATTCAAATATTATTTTAGATTTATTATTGACAGATTTACTTTATTTCTGCATAATTAAACAAAGAAACTTTTTTTTCCTGATGTTTATTGTGAAAAAATTTTTTTAGTTTTTTTTTTTTTTAATACTAAATGTGCATAAATAAACAAAACAAATGATAATATTTACACAAATATATAAATAACAATAGCAATAGCCAGTGGCAGAAAAAAAAACATTCTTTCTAATCCCTGGCACATTTGGCAACCCTGGTCACGCCTTCAGCAACAACATTTGCATAATTTATGAGCCGCAAATACGCAAACAAAAAAAAAAAAAAAGAGTTTGTGCCAAATCATAAAGAGTTTTAGCATTATAGTTATCTAGACCACAAACAACGAAATAAAAAACCTTTAATCAGGAGAAAAAAAAGGTTCTTGATTGCATTTGCGCTTTTGTGGGGTTTTTGTTTGTTTTCGCGTTGGGGTTAGAGAATTTTGATTGGTTTGGGTTTGCTAAAGTCCTAAAACAAACTCGAAAACTTTGCTTTTCCTTCTCTATAAACCTTAAATTGGCACAATAAATAAGATTCTATAATTGAGAAGAACTGCAAAAGAAGAAAAACTCTCTATTTTAACATGATTACTAACTATTATTATTGTTATCAGCATAATAATGTTAAAGAATGTCACAATCAAGAAAGACCCCATTGTTGGCCCCACACACACACACACATACACACGTATATGAAAGAAACCACATGCCAGACTTTCTTTACACTTTACCTTCTCTCCCTCTCCCGCCCCCCGCCACGACAAGTTGAATAAACGTGTAAACAGCAATAAGAATCTGAGATGGAAAAGCAAAGTCTGCTTCTGGTTAAAGAACAGAGAAAAGGGAGGGGCGGTGGGGGGCAATGTGTGTAACCCTTGGCTGGCATTTAAAACGAAGACGATGTAAAAAAACGACAGCAGTTTAAATTTTATGCCAACTGCAGATGCAAAAGATACATTGTACAGATACAAGATACAAGATACAAACAACACGGCGGAAGCAAAGCAACTGTTACTTGCTAAGTACTTGAACTTGTTGTTGTTGTGGCATACGCAAATATGTGGGATGTTTAAATACTCTATACAAAATGCAATGAGGCATTGTGAAAGGGCGAGAGGAGAGAAGGGGGAGCGGGGGGGGGGGGATGATGCCACTTGGCGTCAGTCGCAACAACAATAAAATGCAATAATTTTTATTGAATTAAAGACGATAACTCAATTGAGTGGGCGAACCTCAAAGTTCTACTCAAGAGAGAAAGAAAGAAAGAGATAGAGAGGGGGAGAAAGAAAGAGAGAGAGGTAATCAAAAGAAAAAACACTCTGATAAAATGGTTGATGAGTCAAGAAGGAGAGTAATAAGTACAAAGGAAATGGGCAAGACGATGGCGACGACTCAAGCAGATATTGAACCCTGACAAAGTGAGAGTGGAAGGAGAAAGAAAAACCGTGGAGGGGAACGGATAGAGGGGGCAACGGTTATTGGCAAGAGACAGGCAACTTCGTGTCTGACCATGACAAGGTTGATTGACTTTGTGGATGCCTCCGGGGAGCAGCAACAGCATTTTGTATAGAGTAGCTACTCAACTTGAAGTTGAATGAAATTAGATACATAAATACTAAATATACAGTTAGCCTTTAGCGATTGTTAAGTGAATAAAGTGCGTCATCGATAAATATTGCTAAACATCTTTCTTATCAAACTTTATCAGACAAGCAATGCACTTGAAGTTGAATGAAGTTAAGAGATATGAAATTAGATACATTAAGGTGCAGTTAACCTTTATCGATTGTGCGTCATCGATAAATATTGCTAAGCATCATTGTTATCAAACTTTATCAGACAAGCAATGCACTTGAAGTTGAATGAAGTTAAGAGCCATGAAAGTAAATACTAAACATACAGTTAAACGTTATCGATTGTTAAGTGAATAAAGTGCATCATCGATAAATATCACTAAATATTGCTTAATGTGTTATCGAACTTTATCAGACAAGCAATAAACTTGAAGTTGAATGAAGTTTAGAGCCATGAAAGTAGATACACAAATACTAAATATACACTTAAGCTTTATCGATTGTTAAGTGAATAAAGTGCGTAATCGATAAATATCGCTAAATATTGCTTAATGTGTTATCAAACTTTATCAGAGAAGCAATGAACTTAAAGTTGAATGAAATAAAGAACAATGAAATTAGATCCATAAACCACTATCGATTGTGTGTCATCGATAAATATCGCAAACTTTATCAGAAAAGCAATGAACTTGAAGTTCAATGAAGTTAAGAGATATGAAATTAGATACTTTAAGGTACAGTTAACCTTTATCGATTGTGCGTCATCGATAAATATCGCTAGTTATTCTTATCAAACTTTATCAGACAAGCAATTTATCTGTGATTTGTGTTTGCACTATTTTATAAAGATAGCAAAACGCACACACACAATTGTGATAAACTAAAGTTACAATGAGAAAGCTTTCTGCAATATTGTGTTGTTAACTGTTTGTTGTTGTTGTTTGTGGTAGTGAAAACACTAAAAACATTTTAGTGCGATTAGTTTGAGAATGGAAAACAATGAACCAGAGAGGTTAGAGTAGATTAAAGATGAGACAGCTCGCTCCTAACTAACTGCGAAAACCCCTCCGTCAATAAATGAAGGTAACAGGTTGAGAGCGAATGAGTGTAAACTTCATATGTCTTTCATCTATTAATTGAATGAATGTTGAGAGAGTGGAAATAGAGTGAAA
The DNA here is from genome assembly GCA_035044645.1 of Scaptomyza parva. Taxonomy (NCBI): domain Eukaryota; kingdom Metazoa; phylum Arthropoda; class Insecta; order Diptera; family Drosophilidae; genus Scaptomyza; species Scaptomyza parva. Next base: position 7,665,722 of record JAWNNT010000065.1, on the reverse strand, counting down.
AGTGAAGATGCAACAACAACAACAAACCAACTAAAACCGAGCAAATGCACGTAAATAAGATTTTAATTGAAGCTTTTAGCTGGAAATGGAATATTAATAGCAAAACTGCAGCTAAGCTGAGCTGATGAGATGACAAACTGACGAATCGATAATATGCCATAAGCAATAAACGGATAAACCAAAAGGGGGGGTAGAGAAACGAGAGTTAACCCCTTAAGAGTTTAACTGGGGAACTGTCGATTGAGATAGAGCAAAGGTCAAAACATCATCCGTTTATAGTTCCGATAGATTGCGCTTTTGGCATTTTGTGCAGTTTTACATTTTTGTTTTCCATTTTTAACTATTTTAATACCCAGTTGATAAGTTGGATTAATTAGCTAAAGAGCGAATGCACAAATGGCTAAGGGAAATGGGGAAAAGGGCAGAAACACTCTTCTTCTTTGCATAAGAGATAGTACCTTGGGCCAGGGCTAACGAACGGAACGGAACGATATCGAAATCCCTGTCTCTGATGGCCAACATAATTGAGCCTGTCCAATTAACAAGTTGTTGCGTCTTGCCCCCCGTCGCTGCCCTATCTATAAAAGGTTATGCGAATGATTGGCAGCCAATTAGCTAAATGATAGTGTATATGTCTCTCTGTGTGTGTGTGTGTGTATATATATAGAACTTTGACAAATTGATATATATATACAGTTAGCTGGTAAAAAGCAAGTGTAATGTTGTTTTAATAGACTATGGGCATGGGTAAACGAAATGTTTCTGATAATTTGATTTCATATCTAATCGAAGCAATCAGTAACTATTTTTAATCGAAGCAGCTGATATAACATAATATATATATATTAGAACTTTCTCAAATGTTATTTGATAATAATGAAAATTATGTTTTCCCTTATGTAATTCGAAGATCTTCAACTTTAGCTTATTGAACACCTTTTGGCAAAAGCAATAAGTAAAACATAATCAAGAAATTGAAATGCATACACGATTTATATATATGTATATATGATATATAATGATGATATATATGCGATTTGGTTTAACGTTTCATATTGAAATTCGTTACGCTCTGACCCACACAGAATGATGATTATGATATATGGCATTCGAGTTCTAGTAGAGGGTGCTGCTTATTATAGGGAAACGTACATATACATATACACTATACATACATAAAGATATATGTATGTATACGTTTTATTATATATGATGATAATATATGGCGCGTGATATTTAACAACGCTGCCCCATTAGCAATGACCACTAATCACTGCAACACAACAACAACAACAACAACAACAAAAGCAACAACAACAATAATAATAATATTTCTGCACTGTGCTAAAATAATTTATGTGACAACGTGTGCAAAAAAAAAAAATACTTCGAGAGAGAAAAAAAGAAAACGAAGAACCACAAAGAGTCGAGCTAATAGGGAAGGGAAGGTGAAGGGGGAGGGGGGACGAGGTGTTAGTGGTGGTGTGAGCTGAGTTCAAGAACTGAAAAGCCAGTTGCAAATAAATCAAATAAAGCTGCAGAACGTGATCGGAAATCGCGTCATGCTGGAAACTAACTAAAAAAAAAACACAAATGTTGTGTTGGGCAGCGGGGAGGGTAGGGAAGAAGAGAAAACGACAAGGTGTTGGGCATAATGCTGTTAGCTGAATTTGACTTAACAACCTGTTTTGACAATTAAACATTTCCAATAATTGAATAAAGGTCAGGTGGCGGGAACAAGCAAACAAAAAAAGTTTTGCATTTAACAAAATTGATTTGGGTATCTAAAAAGATATATATATATATATATGTTTCTTCATTCTTTAGCTACTCCTCAATCAATGTTGCCATTCTTTATGTTTTCTGAATAATGAATGGTGGATGGGATGCGATGCGATGAGACTGAGACTGAGACTGGAATGAATGAATCGTGAATGCGTGAGTGCAGAGCGGAAGTAACACTTAACTCAAAAGCATGTTGAGAGAGCAGCACATGGAAGCATGTAAGCATATGGATGGATGGGAGAGGGGGTAGATGAGCACTCAACACACACACCCGCACCCGCACACACACACACACACACACACTACATGGTGTGTTCTGGTGCTGCTGCTTTGTGCTTTGGCAAAGTGACAAAGACAACACGTTTTTGTGCACAAACAACAAAGGCAGACAGGCAGCAAACAACAACAGCAACAACAACATAAAGTTACAGTAGACTCTTAAACACAATATGTATGTATGTGTGTGTGTGTGTGTTCTGCCCCCCTCTTCCCCCCGTCACACACCCAAAGTGGTATGAAAATGCGGGTATTTAAATTTAATTTGCAAGCTGACAAAAAAGAAAGCAAACGCTTTTCTTGACACATACCATATGAGTGAGTGTCTGTCTGTGTGTGTGCGTGTGTGTGTGCGTGTGCGCGTGTGTGTGTGACAGGAAGTAGCACCACCACCCGAACGACACACCTTCACTCTCTCACATCACATCTTCTTCTCTTCGCTAGCTAAGTTATTTGAAAGCAAGTCAAGTCAAGCACAAAACCAAAAACTGAAATGCTGCTGGCGTTCTAAGTGGTTTTCTTGGCCAGCCGCAACGCCCCAGGGGTGAGGATGGGGGAGGGAGGGTGATGGGGGTGGAGTAGTAGAAAAGTTACAAAACACACATCTATAGACTTTTGTATTAAAACGTGTGTGTAAAACGTGTGTGCGTAAAAGTGTGTGTGTGTTTGTGTCTTTCGAGTGTGTCAATGTCTAAAAGTTGCTTTTGTTGTACATAGTTGTTTTTGTTTTAACTCTTGCTACGGCTGGCGAGTGCAACATATTGGCATTAGCACCAACAACACAACAAGAGTTCCAACAACAACAACAACATTTGTCAGGTGGTTTGCCCCAAAGCTTTAAAAGCTTCAACAATTTTAATTGAATTGTTAACCAAAAAGCATACACAAAATCCCGTTGATTCGAGTCGAAGGGTTGTTGCACAAACCGAACCGGTTCAAATGAGATGAGCAATATGATGGGGGTTAGGAGGGGGGTTAAAAACCGACACCGAAAAACTGTCAGTTCGAAGCAACCCGAAAATTGTCAAACAAAAGATGAAAGCGATTGACACAAAAACCATTTCGAAAATTGTGTTTAATAATAATGTAAATTACTAATTGATCGAATTAAAGAGAAAGAAAAAAATAAATAGGAAATTTTCATTGGTTTTTCATCACTCTGAAGTGAAAAAGAGTATTTAACTAGCTTAATTGCATTGCCAAAAAACGATTTCTAAACTTTTTTCAAGCAAACTTTAATGTAACTTTTATGCAGAAGGTACAAAATATTGTTAAAAAAAACATTTACACAAACATTTCTTTAGTTTATAGCTTGAATTTTTCACTGCTCCAAAAATATATGAAAGCTAAACATGTTTGAAACAAGTTTAGATTAGCTTAACTAAGTGCTTATGTAATATACTCTAATTAATACTACTTAAAAATGCATAAAAAGGTATTTTAACACTAAAACACTTAATCACTTTTCATTAACACTTGTTTTAACTCGATTATATCAAGTTTCCCGCACATTTGCATTTTTCATTTATTTTTGTTTGAAAATTCTGAAAATTCTGAAAATGCGGTAAACTTTTTTAACATCATAAACATTTTTTCACAGTTAAACTCAGTTGGGGATAATGCATGATTTCATGTGAATCAAAAGCACATTTCCATCGAAAAAATACTGCTTCCATTGAATTCTATACAAATGTTCTCGCAAACAAGCTTCAACAAAACAGAGAGAGATTTAAAGTAGATTATGGCTAAATGTATTTAGTTTTAATTGTTTAATGCGCATTCGCATTTGTTGCTTTGACAATTGTGTGCCATCTGTGTTGTGTGCAATGAGTGCAACTCAATCAGTTAGTTAATGAAGTTAATAAAAATTCAAATGAAAACTTCACAACAACAACAAGCACAACAACAACAACAAACAAGAACATGCAAAGAGTCATTAAAACAATTAGCTTTAAAATGTGCACTCTGTTGTGCAGCTGTGCTGCAAAGCCGAACACAAAAAACAACTGCTGCAAAAACTGCGGCTAATAGCTTCAAATGGTCGTAACAGCCAATAGCAGCAGCAGCAATAACAACAAAAACCAAACTTTAGGGGGGGAAAGTACAGAAATTGTTATATTTTTTTTTTCTACTTTTATCACTCATACGCCATGAGGGCGCCGTTAGGGCAGAAAACAGCAGCAAAGTGAGGGGGCGGGGGAAAAGGTTTTGCAAAACAAAACGCCTACATTAATTGCAATGCAACAACAAGAATAACAAGAACAACAACAATTGAAGCCGCAAAATGGTGTAATCTAAGCTCACTTTCTCTCTTGCTCTCCTTCTCTCTCTCTTTTGCTCTCTCTCTTTCTCTCTCGATGTGTAATCAAAAATGAGTCATTTGAAAATGCAGGCAAAACAAATTAAAAATGACACAAAAACAAACACAAAACACCATCAAATTGACCTTTAGTTTTTTTTATATTTTATGCGTCTCCCCCAAAAAAAAAAAGACACAAAAAAAAAGTTTCACAATCTTTTTACGATCTGCGCGACGCGAAAAGAACAAAAGTTTTTTGGTCAAAGTGCACTAAGAAAAAAAAATGTGCCATAAAAGCCACCTGCAAGCAAAAGCAAAAGCAAAGCAAACAACAATGGACAAAAAACCAGACAAAAGTCATGTGGCATGTGGCACTGAATGAATGAATCATAAAACAAAGCAAAAAGATGGCAAACTAGAACTTAAAACGAACATTTGATATTATTTTATTTTTATCTTTGAATATAGGATTCCCCGTTATTCATATAAACAGAAACCAGTTCAACAAATAGCTGACATCATCATCATTATATCATAAGCTGATGACAACTTGCATATAGAAAACATATATATATATAAAACACCTTATGTTTCTATCGATTAATAGTTGCACATTGTAATGCCTTACTGTTGAATCATCATCCAAAACACTATTCTCTCTTAATTCTACGACGCCTTGTCAGCTGATCTCAAATGCGAATGCGATCGGATTGCCGGTATACCTGATGATTATAAGCGTCAAAAAATTGGATTTGTTTTCAGTTCAAGAATGACTAAGCACAACAACAACACTTATAAAGTGAGAGAGCGACGGGGGGAGAGAAAAAAGCAGTTGACATAATTTCTCTTGTTCTTTCTAGTACTACTGATAAGAAAAATGCTCTAGAAAAAGTCAGCCGAGTGTGTTTTATGGGGAAATTTGTAGCACTATTTTATCGTATATATACTTCAAGTGTTGTTGTTGTTTGTTGTTTTTGGTCGAACGAACGTGACGGTAGCCACAAGTTTTGTATGTGTGTGTGTTTGTTGATAAGAATGTGTGTGTGTGTGTTTTTTAGTTCAGAGAATTCTGGGAATTCACAAATATTATTTTATATTGTTTCGTGTGTTTGCACTTTTCAGTGCAATTTGCAGTAACACTTGTCGGGTATATATTATATATATCTGGACATTGGTTTTTTTTTAGTAGATTTACTTTTATAATAGGTATTAGAGAGTAGAGGAAATTGATATAACACTTATGTGTCCGTTATTTCCAAGAAATTGTAACTTTTATCTTTATACATTTATAAGATAAGAGTGAACGTGTCATTTTTAGGCAATGACTACTGTAGAGAAAACCTTTTTTGATGCTCTTCAAATAGTTTCAGTGTTTGAAACACTTTTCTTTCAAATGTTTGACTTGAATTTGATATTTTAACTAATGTGCCTCTTTCAAAAAAATATTATATTACCAACTTTTGGCAAATCGCATTATAAACAATGTTTAAATGTTGTTTAAAGAAAGCTTATATGTCTCTCAAATCCACATTTAGCTGGAAATTTATGCTTTGACAATGTTTTTCCCACTCAAACTAATGACATTTATTTAGGATCTGTCTGTAGAATCTTTATTACGTTTTACCTTTTCATTTCTTTTTTTTTGTGTGCGAGAAGGAGAAAATTGTGTTTTTTTTTGTGTTTGATGATGATGATTTTCAACAATTTTCCAGCCTTCTCGCTCGTGTTGTGTTTTTTTGGATTTGCATTTTTAAGCACGTACGTGAAATAACAACAACAACAACAAGAACAAAGCGTTAAGCAACCCCCAAATGCAAAAAAAAAGAGCAGAGTGCGAGGAACAGGAGAAACGTTGCAGGTTGTGTGTGGGGAGCAGAGAGCGGGGATGGGGAGTTAGGGTCAACTTTAGCTAACAAATTGCTGTGTTGTGTATTTTTTTTTTTTGTTTTTTTGCCCCTCATATCCTGGCCAAAAAGTCAGTTCAGGAAGTTGTCGACGCCGCGCGATAAGTGCAATTCAGCTCAAAGAACGAAAGAAGAGAAGAGAAAAGTGGGAATAAAAGGGAATATGTAAATCAAAAATTGGCAAATAAAACCATAAAAGCGTTGGCCAGGACAACAACAACAACCACTCAACTGAAAGCCAAAAGCGTTAAACAGATGAAACACTACTCAAGAAGAAGAAGAACGAGAAGAAGAAGAAGCAGCAGCACAAACAAGCAATCTATTTATTCGTCTTTTTTTCTTTTCTTTTTCATTTTTTGCACGTTTTTTGTGTATTTTTACAACTTTTACTTTGTTACCCAAAAATAAAACAAAGGCACCCTTAGGGGATGTTTGTAGTTGTTGTTGTTGCTGTTGTTGTTGTTGTTGTTGCCGTTGTTGCTTTTGTTGTTGTTGCTTTTTTTTGGTATTGCTGCTGCTATTATTTGCCCAGGCAGGTTAACGATGTCTGTTTAGGTGAGACAAGTGTAAGGAGAGTGGCGGTGGTGGGGGTGGGGTTGGGGTTGGGGTAGAACGAAAGAGAGACACACACACACACCGCAACGAAGGGCAATTGTGAGAGAGAGGAGCGAAAGAGAGAAAGAGATAGGTATATAATAGCAATCAGAAGCAACTACAAAACTCGAAGAGGGTGCAATGACTGCAACTTTGACAGTGTCCGTGTGTACGATTGTATGTATGTGTGTGTGTAAAGGAGAAAGTTTCATTCAAGCTTCGACCCACCACCCCCTTCAGCACACACCATCACACACACCAGCACTCCATAGCAATTTGAGCCAAGGGGTTGTGAACGAACAAGCTCAGCAAAAAAAAACGAAAGAAAGAAAGAAAAGATATACAATGTATACAAAAGTACTAAAAAAGAACAAAGTGAAGAAAACTTGTTTAAGAAAGGGTGGAGGGAGGGGGTGGGGAAATTACGTGACACCCACGAAAAAACGCGTCAAATACATTGCCCTCTCTCACACACAGAGAAAAGGGTTTAACCTTGGCAGTGAAGCGATGGGCGGCGATGGGGTGTTGGGGGGGGGGGGGGGAAGTGTAGGCTAATCAATTGCTTGACTCGCGACAAGGGGGAAGCGTAAGGGGAGGGGGTTCGTGTTTGTTGCACTCTTTTATGCATGGCACTTAAATCAAGTCCAAGGCTGACTAATCGCCTCAAACAAATCAACTACAATAAAAAATGAAGAGCATGATAAGGCAAAAACAAAACAACTGTAAAACAAACACAACTCAAAAAAAATAAACGAACAACACTGAAGAAAAAAAAAGAAAATTAACAAGATAACTAAAATTTATGTATGTGAGAATGTTTCTAGATTAAAACTGAGTCTGCAATTTAATTTTTTTTTTGGTTTTTTTTTTTTTTTTTTTTGTTTTGTTTTGTTTGTTAATTGTACTAACCTCCAAAGTGCTGAGCTGATTAACCCACTGGTAAGCCTAGAAACAAAATGCAAATTGTACAGACATATCAGACATGTGTGAGAGAGACAGAGAGGGAGAGAGAGAGAGAGAGAAAGACATGTAGTAGTTGTAGTAGTTCATGAAGATTAACAGACACATTAATACAAAAAAAAACTCGTTGTATATGCAAAATACTGCATACGTGACAATAGGAATGTATTGCTACAATTATAAAATAGAATAAAAACAATTATGCCAAAATAGAGTTGCCAACATGACATACTCATATACACAGCCTGCCTGTCAAACCATCAGCTGATTAACCAACACTCTCAAATTTCCAATTGGAAGCTGTACAAAATATGCCGCTATAAAATTGTCAGAGTTAACGCATGTGTGTGTGTGTCGTTTGCCATTTCTTGTTCTTTCTCTCGCTCTCACTCGGCGCTATGTCGCATTCTTGACGCTTGGCATTTGAGCAAAAAACTAACTTAACTAAACTAGCTGTTAATAAGAAGAAGAAGAAAACCGACCGACAAGAATGAGAAATTTTTGCAAGCATTTGCACACATAGACAAAAGCTGACGGCTGTGGCTCATTTAATTTTTCACACATCACAACAAGAACAGAACAGAACAGAACAACAACAACAAAAGGCACGGGGTAATAAATTGTATTTAAACGAAATTCGGCAAAAATATTTTGCTTTGCTTTTTTTTTTGTTTTTGTTGTTTGTGGCAGACATTGAACTTTATTATGGCCGCTTTTTTCAGCGAATTTCTGTGTGTGGGCGCAAAGCGAAAGAGCGTAGCGGAAAACAACAACAAAAAGATAGCAATAAAATAAAACAGACAATTGAGAGCGACACACGCACACACTTATAACGAGGAGGAGGAGGAGGAGGAGGTGAGGTGGAGCAGAAGGTGGATAGTCAACGAACCAGCAACATAAATATAGTTGGGTTCTATATATTTTTTAGAGTATTATTAATTGTTCCCATTATTTTAGAACGAGTAGGTGGGAAAATATTGCTGGTCTTATTAAAATGATGCCCTTTGGGCAATTTCTTTTATTTACTTTGTTTTCTGTTTGACAGCTGCTGCCGCTTCTGGTGTTCTGCTGGTGGAGAACGACGTTGAAGACAACGACGACGACGTTGGTGGCGTTTGCTTTTTGCCGCTGCTTCTTTACTTTTCTATTTGCACACACACAATACACATTCGCATGAGGATACGCACACAGCTGCACAAAGCTTTCTGCTGTTTACAAACTTTTGCGACGTTTTCAAGTGCGCCTCGAGACGTAAGCGGCAACGACGACGTAAACTGAGCGAGAGAGAGTGAAAGAGAGCGCGCGAGATTGCGGTTTCGTTGTCGGAGCGGCAACGTAAGCTTTAACTATTTTTCTTGACTTTGCTTCTTTGCTTTTTTATATTTTTATTTTATTTTTTTTTCCTTCTTTTTTTTTGTTTGTGGTGTGTATAAAAATATGTATGTATGTTATTTTTGCTTACTTTTGCACACTGCTCCGGCCGCTTTTTGCAAAAACGCTTTAATAACTTTCTATTGCTATTTTTATATTTTTTTTAATGCTGTTTCACACACACATATACCACATCAATATATATTCACATACATACATATATACAATGACAGACAGCGGCAAACTACTACGCCGATGACAACGACGACGACGAAGGCAATGTAAAGGAAACAATGAAAAAACCGCACATACGATAATATTTCACTACCTTATTGTTATAATTTTATAATTTGTGCAGCAATTTTTAAATAGTCTCTGCTTTCCTGCTGCTGTTGATTTTTGATTTGATTTTGTTTTTGTTGTTCCTGTTGTCGTTGTTGTTGGTGTTGTCAATGATGAGGATGATGACGAGACGACGTCAGCTTTAAGTTAAGCACACGCAATTCACGCACACATAAGCACACATGCACAGAGGCTGACGGCTGACAGAGAGCGGCAGGCGAATAGAAACGAGAAAAAGTATGCACAAACACAGTTAGCTAGCTAGAGTTGTGTTGTTTTGTGGTTGCTGCTGTCGGCGCGTACACGTAGCAAAATTTTGCAATCTTTGAACAAACAGTATGAACAAACGAACGAACGAACAAACAGTGACAGTGTCCAGCACAGCTGATTTTAATTTTGTTTGAATTTCTTCTTTTTTTTTAAACCACGCGCACAACGAACTAGCCACGGCAAAAATTAAAATGAAACTGAATTGCAAAGACAACCAACGGCAAACACAGTCCAGAAACCGGTGGAGAGCACAGAGCATGCGCAGTGTTTAGTCAAAAAAGAGCACAAGAGAGCGATAGTTAGGTAGAGCGAGAGAGAGAGGGAGGGAGAGAGCGCGTGCCAGCTTCTTCAAGTGCGAGTGAGTGCGTCTCATATGAATGAATGGGCGGCTTTCTGGCCGCACTGACAGCAGCAATAGCAAGAGCGTGAGCGGCTGAATAGAAAAAAAAATGTAATAGAAAAGCGCCGGTATGCAGCGATGTGTCTCTGGCGCAAAACGGAACTATAGCACAACGTTATTCGGTGCTCACGGCTGGTAGCGGTGCTCTTTCTAACCCCCACTGCTTTTAACAACAAACTCTGCCACCGGAAAAAAGCAATTGTGGCGGGGGTGTTTTTAGCTTGACGCTGAGAGCGCCACCAAGAGAATGGCAGACACGCAGTCAGACTGACTGACAGACAGACAGAAAAAGAAGGAGAGCGTGTGAGTGTAACAGAAAGTGTGAGAGAGAGGGAGAAGCTACGTTGACGTCAACGACGTCGCTGTCGTCTGACTCAACCGCAGCGCCACCACCCAGATTCGCACAGTGGAGCAGAAATCGAGCATATTGTGGCAATTATTACTTCATTCATCAATTTATCAGCCGTTCGCTTTTGGCACTTTTCGTTTGCTGTTCGCGTGTAAAACGACGTTAATTGCCAACGGCGTCGTCGTCGTCGTCGTAGTCAGCGCTGGCTGGCGTCACTTTTGTCATGATTTTAGCCAGCGGCCCTCTCTCCCTCTTCACTTGTACACTATTCGCCACTAAAAAAAAAAAAAAAAACCAAAACAAGTGGTTTTTTGGCATTTGGCGAGCGCGTGAGAAACAAACTTCAAAAGCTCGGCGCGGCGTCAGCCCACCGACAACGTCAACGGCGGCAGCGACGTTGTGTCGTCGTCGTCGTCGTTTGCTTATGTTCCCCATTACATTTTTGGCATTTCAGCTGTCAGCTGGCGCTTCGTTTGACGCTGACGGCAACGGCAACGTCGACGCTAACGTTGACGTCGTTGCGGGACTTGACCGTTTTCTGTGATGACTTTTCAAGCCAATTTTCGTGTGAATGTGATTTTTTTGTTATGTTTTTTTTCCTACGTTGTTGTATGCTTGCCGCTCGTAAACATAAATCATCTATTAAATATATTGGGTTATTTAATCGCCATTTTTAAAGACTATTGACTCGGGAAAATAGTTGCAGGCATTATAATCATTAAACTGGAATTTATTACTATGAGTAACTTCAAAGTGCCCATAAAGATAAGCAAAATATAAAAATTTGTTGGCAGTGTGGCCAAATATATCAACACGAAAATTCAACATTTTGACAGTTGATGTGAGAGCGAATATACCTGACAAGAACTGTCACATTAATTGACTATGAAGAAGTTCTTGATCTGACACTTAAAATGTGATTTTAGAGTTGCCAACAAAAATTAGAACGAAATATTAAATATACACAAGACAAAAAAAAAACCTTTTTCAATATAAAAAACACGTCACGACATGCAAAAACAAAACAAAAACAAATTTCTGAGCTAAGAGAAAAACCCGTTTTTCTTGCGAATTCTATTTGATATTCCCATAAATCACATGCGACAGACAGTTTGGCTTTTAAACTGTTTACCTTCGCTTAAGTGATTGATGTTTACTAAAAAATAGACAATAAGATGGCATTTCAAAACAATTGGGATTGCGGGGAGTTACCCCAATGTTAAGTTGTTTGATAATTGAAATGTGCAAAAAAAAAACTAGATATTGAGGTTAAAAATGTACTCTGTCTGCACTTAAGAATGTCCCATACAAAACAAATACAAATTTGTTAATGTAGCCAATTTGCTCTCTCTTCTTTTGCTTTTTTTTTGCTTTTTTTTGACTAGCAGCGATAAGGAAATAACACAAAAATGCCGTTATCAATGATAAACAGCTTTTTTCGGCTTCGTTGTGGGATATGGGAATTGGGGGTTAAAAAAAAGAAAAAAACGAGAGAGAAAACTTTGACGTCGCCCACGAAATTGCAAAAGGCAAATCAGTAAAATTTGATAAAGATAATACAAATGATATACAAATATAAATAAAAAAAGGGACCAACAAAATACATACTACAAAAAGCAATTTTCAATGGGAAATAACAACTTTATTTGGCTTGGCAAAAACCAAAAAAAAAAATATCACTTGATAAAAATGACAACAACAACAAATGACAAATTCCATACGCAAGAATAATCACATGTGTGGGATCAAGAGAGAGTGTGCGAGGGGGGAGGAAACGAAACAACAATGCGAAAGCAAAAGCAACGATAATAGCAAAACAAACGACCAACTGACTGATTGACAGTGTAGACAAACGTGGGCGAGCCGCAGGGGTGCGGTGCGGGTGCGGGTGCGGGTGAGGGCGCGACAAAGCGGGAATTTTCAATTGAAAACGAATGCGTATAAATGCGCCCATATGGAAAATACACCAATCAAGGGATGAGGCCTCTTTCTCTCTCTCATCTCCCTCTCTCTCTCTTCCCACTCTCTGCTCCTGCTACTGCTGCTGCAGAAAATTGCTGGCAACGTCACAAAATGCTTATCGGCCGCCTTTCATTGCTTGCAATTTTTATGCTGGTGCTGTCGCAGTCGCAGTCGTCGTCGTAGTCGGCGTTAGCGTCACAAGGGTGTGAATGCGTTAAAATGATCAGGCATAACTGTAAACGCCACCCTGCTTTGGCTTTGGTTTTGTTTGCTTAGCTGCTGGTAGCAGCGACGCCAGCGACGTCAAAGTCAGCGCAGCATCTTTGAATGCTGTTTCTATAACTGTAACGCAAAGTCGACTGTTGCTTCGCACTCTTGAAGACGACGCACACAGTTGGAATGTGATATTTGTCCAACTTTAACTTTTTTGCTTCACCTACACACACGCATACTTCGACAGTTACATTAAATACAGTGGTAACTCAAATAGTAACATTTGCGACAATTTCATTTGATATTTGTTCAGCTTCAAGAGCAATGTTAAGAAACTTATTAAAGTTCTTTGAAATTAATCATGAATCATTCAGTTTTTCAATTATTTATCAATTTGAATCACTTCCGCAATCAAAGCGTTTCAATTAGTTTGCAATCACTGTACTCTAACTGTATTATAACATGCCATTTGTTCTTCTCTTGTTCTTGTTCTCGCTCTCGCTTCGTTTTTATCTCATGTGCATAACTTTTGTTCATTTCGCCCCATTTCATTTCGTTTACAGGTTGTCAAGAAATTAAATGCTCGTTATTAGTTTTTTTTTTTTTCTTTCCCTTTGCACTGTTCTGTGCTCTGCTCTGCTCTCCTCATCATCATTGTCGTTGTCGTTGCTATTCCTTATCATCTGAAAAGCACTCACACTCAGCCGCGCTCTCTTTCTCTCTCTCTCTCTCCTTTGGCGACGCTAACAGCGCAGCCAGCAGCAGCACGTCTAACTGGTAAATGCTTTGACGACTCATCAATTTGTGCGGCTTCTATGCCAAAAGGCGACTAACGTTGACCATTTGCTGGCTTAACGCGTGCTCTCATATCGTATCCCTATCTCGCTCTGGTCGACTCTTTATCCAATGTTCCCTAATCTGGCAATATATGTACCCGCTGCTTGCTTGCTGCTTGCACGACCCGCAGCAGCCCACATAACGGCATATACACATACCAATGCAAACGCAGTCGTATAAGCAAACATTTATTGCATGTTGCTTTGTCAATCGTCAATTGTTGTTGTTGTTGTTGTTATTGGCGATGTCGGCACGACGACAAAATTATCGCAAAAAGGGAAAATAAATATAAATGTGTATCCAAATAAATGAGTAAACATATGTGTGTGCGTGCGTGTGTTTGTGTGACTGTGCGTGTGTGTATTGTATAAATAAGCGATTTTTATTGGAGTTGAGAGAGATAAAACGGTTAATGACAAACACATTTGTGCAACGTTTTTATGTTTTGTTATGATTTTTGTGTGTTCTGTGTTTGTTGTTGTTGTCTTTATTATACATATTTTCTATCATTGCCTTTTGCTTTTGATATTTGTGGGTCATCGCGACGTCAACGTCAACGTCAAAGTCAACGTCAATGTGCAATGTAGTAAAAGAAAAAGGGGCGTAGATCAATATAAAGAAGAGGAATAGAACGAACGAATCATTAAATCATCATTCAAAGCCATTTTGATACGATAAAACATTTACACATAGATTTACTATAACATAAATGTAATAATTTCATGTTAGATGTTCAATAATCGGTATTATTGGATTACCTTTTGCTCTTATCTTTGCTTGATGTTTTTTGCTTTTATTGCAAAATCAGCTTCAATTGATATTATCACAGAAAAACATTCATCGTTAAGCTTCAACGTACATGTTTAGTATCAGAATGAGCTCATTGTATTAGCGGAAAGTCATCGCGTTGCTATATAAACTTTCAGATACCCTGTAAGTTGACTTAACTATTGTGTTTCCCTAGTTAATCTCTCTGTTTCGAAACACAAAATACACCTTTTGGCTATGCAAAACGAAACTAATGGCTAATGCTTTCACCTGACGTCAACGTTTAACATTTGCATTAAGTGCAAAGCCAGCAAAAAGCAGCAATTGGCTAAAAATAAACACAAAACACATGCAAACATATGGAAAAGTCGTTATCAGAGTCAGAAACCCCAGGCAAGGAAATGGGGAAAACGTACAAGAAACAGACACAACAAGCCACACACACACAAACACACACATGATATGGAAATCAGTGGAGTTGTTTATCGAAACGATGTTTTAGGTCACACACACACACACACATATATATATATATACATGAAAATATCTAAATATTTATCGGAGTGTATATAATAACACTAAATATAGTTGTATTTTGGAGGCGTTTATGTTTTTTTTTTTTGGTTGCTTATCGATTTTTTGGGACAACACAAAATGATGTTAATTTCTGATTTTGTTTTTGGGTAGAATTATGTTAGGGTATTTTTGGTATTAGGCATGTTTTTTCCGTATATCAGCTTTGCGATAAGGTAGAATGAATGGACAGGAAATCAGAATGAAGGCCAGCTTAATTTTGTTAACGTTAGTTAGTATTTTTTAAGGGGTGTTGCTAATGAAGATAAGCTACAAAGGAAATGCAGTTTTGGGTTTGGGTTTTTCTAGGGAAATGGTTAAAAATGGTGAGGAACGAAAGATAAGTAAGATTTAATCGGAATAACTGATATACAGTTCTTAAGTTGTATCGAGTTATAGACAATAATGCCTTTACACTTCTCTGAACATTAGTTACCTTTGGGAAAAAGGTTAAAAATGGGGAGATACGAAAGATAAGTAAGATAGAATCGAAAGAACTGTATACACAGATCTTAAGTTTAGTAGAGTTATAGACAATAATGCCTTTACACTTCTCTAAACATTAGTTAACCTTGGGAAAAAGGTTAAAAATGGGGAGGTACGAAAGATAAGTAAGATTTAATCGAAATAACCGTATATACAGTTCTTAAGTTTCGTCGAGTTTTAGACAATACTTCCCTTATTATAAGTTAACCCTGGGAAAAAGGTTAAAAATGGGGAGGTACGAAAGATAAGTAAGATTTAATCGAAATAACTGATATAAAGTTCTTAAGTTGTGTCGAGTTATAGATAATACTTCCCTTAATATAAGTTAACCTTGGGAAAAAATAATCTGCGAATTAACTAATTAAACTTTATTCATTTATAAAAAGATTTTCTAGCATAATAAACTCATTAAAAAGAAAGTGGAAAAATTAAAAATGAAAAAAACTAAACTAATTTTCCGGCTAAAGCGCCTTGCGGCACACAGTTTCACAGGAAAAAAGAAAAACAGAAAATGTGCCAAAGGAATTTTACAAATGTGAGCAAAGAAGAAAAAAAAAAACAAGTACCAAGAAAAAATATGTACAGAAAAATGTCAGTTGTGGCACAGTTCTTGGGGGCGGGGGGTGCAAGGGGGCGTAGTAGTAGTAGTAGGTGTGGCGGAAACTGCCTGTTGGCTAGAAATAAGCGAAATTGCATTAAGTGCAGTCGTTTCACCAAGCAGGGAGGGGGTAGAGGGGGCGCTTTGGCATCCAGTTGTGCTGTCACCTTGAGACAGTTGCCTGGCTTATTCACCAGGAATTCCTCTCCAAGGTTATGTCCAAGATGGAATTAGTTTAGTTACAGTGCGACATTTAAGACACTTAACTTGTAATTTGTAAAGGGTGGGGAGGGGGGTGAGAAAGAGAGGGAGAATGGCATGTTATCTGTGCATCTTGTTTGAAGCACGGAGAAACCATTTTGCTTATCAAGGCTTTTCACTTAAGCTAAGACAATTTAAGTGTTAATATCAACACACGATTATAACGGGATTGTGTGGTATGCGTGTGTGTGTGTGCGTGCGTGTGTGTGTGTGCGTTTGTGTCCATTTTAATGATATCATAAGCATGGAAAACATGGCCCATTAATGGATATCAAACATAATGAAACAAACCAACAACAACAACAACAAAGACAACTGTGAATGATATGCAGACAGGGAGACATTTTCAGACATGTCCTGTTCTTGGCTTAACTTAAATTAGGCCTACACACACACACACACTCACACACTCACACACACACACCCACACACCCACACACACACTATTGATTCGCCTGCGCATAAACTTTCATTATAATCATAAAATATATATGTCTATATATATATATATATATATATCATTTTAATACGTTTAAATGACAAGTCAAAAAATTGATAGAGCTGCTTTTATAATAGAGACAGAGAGAGAGAGAGAGAGAGGGGAGAGCAGGGGTCCAAAAAAAGGAGGGGTAAATTGTGTGCAGGCATAAAACTGATATCTTAATGAGTGTGTGTGTGGGTGTGTGTGTTAGTGATATGAATATGAACATGAATCTGGCATGTGGACTTAAGTGTGGGCGTAAAACATTTAATCAAAAGCACTTTTTTTTTAATGCAAACACACATATTTCCAGATAAAAATGCTTAAATGAATGTTTTTCTTAATGAAAACTAGAAAAATGTTAAGTGAAAATGTTATGGTTATAGCGAAGGTTTTGTTCATAATCATTGTAAGCGAAGTAGTCTCTTCTTAGATAGATATGAAATCCCAGCCTAATTCATTAAAGCTTTATAGTTGAAGTTCTGTTAGAAATTGTCTTTTATGTTCACATAAAGTTCGAAGAAGAAATTTTTTGTAAAACTATTGTAGAATCTTACATTTTCAATCATCAACTGTATACCAATTTTCCGAAAAAATCCTTACTGATGAAAAGATATAATATAAATGCCTTAGTCATCAGAGCTTTAAAGTTGAAGTTTTGTTAGAAATTGTCTTTTATGCTAAAAGAAAGTTTGAAGAAGGAATTTTGTGTAGAACTATTGTAGAAAGTTTCATTTTCAATCAGCAACTGTATACCAATTTTCCGAAAAAATCTTTACTTTTAAGTTGAAGTTTTGATAGAAATTGTCTTTTATGCTAAAAGAAAGTATTAAGCAGGAATTTTGTGTAAAACTATTGTAGAAAAATTAATTTTCAATCATCAACTGTTTCCGAATTTTCCGAAAAATTCTTTATATTTTATGTAACTATTTCATTAACGTTTTTCTCCTTTCTCTTTTGAGTTAAAAGCCTATATTTAGCATTATTTCAATATCCATCTGTTCATATATTCCATACATATACATAAAACTTTCGATTTCCTTCCATACCATACTCCTCCTCATACTTTTTATTCTCCCTTTTCTAACCACATTTCAATGAAAGTTGACAGCTTTACACACTCTATTAATAGAAAAATGGCAACAAAAAAATGTTACCCTAAAGATATTTAACATTTTGACCAACATATTTCTATTTCTAACACTACTCAATTTACAATTCCCCGATCCCCCGACCCCGAGCATAGATGAAAAAAAATAGAACCACAAGAAATGTAAAAAGAGAAGCCGAAAAAGTTCGAAATCGAATCCATTAAATTTAGTTCAGCTGTGCAGCAGCCAGAAGCTCATTAAAACTGAGTTCTGGGATGAGCCAAGACTCATAAATCATTTCAGTTTCAGTTTTGTGTGCTGCATTTTCATAAATTTAATGAACATTAAGTGTCGGTGTGTTGTATATATGTGTATGTGTGTGTGTGTGTGTGAAGAAGACAGGGAGGGGGACAGGGGCGAGGGTAGCGGCGCTAACAGAAGCTGTCGAGAAGCGAAACCAATACGTGGTCATCAGTCAGCTCGTAATTCAATGTAAACCGATACGAATTCACACACATACACTCATGGGAAGTAGGTCTGGTGTGTGTTTGTGTGTGTGTGAGATTGGGTTGGGGTCTCAACATTTCACACATGCCATGCCGGACAGAGTTTTGGTTGACAGCAAATCTGAATTTGATCAGAGCGCAAACATTAAAAGCGCAATTTAAAAAGCCACTGCTAACGACAACAACAACAACAAAAACAACAACAAAAACAACAACAACAACAATAGCTGCAACAACAAAAAAGTGATTTATGAACGCCCCCCAAACATGACATGTACCCCCGCAACGCCGCTACCCCATCTGCTCTAACTAATTTTGACTGGCTAAAATTACAGGCAAAAAAACAAAAAACGATTTTGATAAATAAAACAAGTAAGAAAGAGACGAAGTTGAATTGATTCTAGCAGATAAAATAATATATATACTATTTTGGTTAAGTATATATAATTCTATCTTGATACAGCTTCAGTTAATATCATTAAGTCAAGGTTATGTATTTTAAAAGTATTTAGAAATTTTTTCAAAAGACAAAATTTTACTTTCTACGTAAATCTATGTAAAATAACTTAATCATTGATCATGAATATATATATCTATATATCAAAGTGTTACACAATCCATAACTAGCAGATAAAATAATAAATATCTATTGGTTATAATCTTTTCCTAAAAAACTTCACTTAATATCATTTAGTCAAGCCAGACTTTTTGAAATATATTTACAAACTTTTTGCATAGACAAAATTTTTCTTTCTATAGAAATCTAAAGTATTTCGATTATTGATCATGAATATATATGAATATATCAATATGTTACACAATCCATAACTAAATCATTATAACCCACCAATAAAACGAACTAACAAGAAGTGCAGGAAATGAGCAAAAAGTTGATTACGTGGCGTATGAGCAATATGTTAGTATGCGTTCGCTTAGTCATGCTGGGGGTGCTGTGGAAAGGGGAGCAAAGTGGGGACAATGAGGGTTTTTTTTTTGTTAAATATTGACATTAGTTCTTGCTGCTGCTACAAAACTTTTCTAATTTCTAAACACGCTTCAAAGTGTCAAACGAACAAAGCAAAAAAAAAATCAGAAAAAAAAAATCAAAAAAGGTGAAAAATCCAAATTAAAAACAAAAAAAAAATTGTCAGAGCAACGCGTAAATTGGCAAAGTACGCGACAATCAGCGGGCGATGAGTCAGGTGAGGTGAAAAGCTTAGACCGGGAGGGAGAGGGGCAAGAGGAAAGGTGAGGGTATGAAGGGTGTTTGGTTGCAGCAATGACAGCCCTTTTGTTTGTTTGGCTTTTGACTAACCGGGACGCCACTTAATGGCAGTTTTACACACCGCGTCCTTCTCGACATTTCGGGTTAAGCCCCATAACTCTGCCTCTCCCTCTGCGTCTCCCTCTCTCTGTCTCACTTCACGACTTGTTAAAAGTGTCAATTCTCGCTTTACGACGCGTGGTCGTCGCTCCCCCCGAAAAAAAATGTGTATAGATGGTGTGTTGGAGAGGGGGCGTGGCTAAGAGACAAGTGGCTGCTGCTCTGTTTGTTTATGCTCACATGGCTGGGGCAAGGGGGGAAGGGGGGCAAAAAGGCTGACAACAAGTCGCTGAAAGGCGGCGGCGAGGCTAGGTACCAAAAACGAAAACGAGAAAAAAAAAATCCAAACGAGGACGAGAAAACAAGAATGCCGCTTCAGGGAGTCGACAAAAAGGGTTTGGTGTCATTTCGGGGGGGGGGGGGGGGGTTTTCCCATGTCCACGTTTGTTGTTGTTGTCGGCTGTGTGACAACGTCAAGGGGGGGCGGCGTCGGGGCTTATTGTGTTACACTCTGAGCTGAGAGAGAGAGGAGAGAAGGAAGCTTGGAAGCTTCGAAGCTGTCAGCTACTTTTTAGTCCTCTGACAAAATTGCCAATTAAAACGTGCCACAAGCTTGGGGCGTGCAACACACAGCACAGGCATCAGAGCCTGTTATGTTCCATGTTTTTTTCTCGATTTTTTCGCTTTTTCGTTTTTTAGTTAACTTTGAGCCGATTAAGAGGCAGGCAAACAAAGCAATGCGGCATGCTACGCGTCCGCCTTTATTGCAGACGCTTCATACTTCAGCTAATAGTTGTGCCCCCTTTTGTGTGCCATGCCCCTTAAAAACAGAGAGAGCGGTCTCCCCTTTAATAATTAAGCACAAAATTGCAGCGTTTCATGTACCAATTTTCTCATTTTCTCCCATCTTCTTCTCGTGTTTGTTTACTTCATTTTGTGTTGTTAATTCTTTTGGCTTCTGATTAAAGGCTTACAAATTTTGTGTGTGGAAGTTCGATGTTGCCACTGCCACTGTTGCTGCCACTGCTGCTGTTGCTACTGTGTGTGGCAGCTTCTTCTGCTTGAGTTTTTGGGGTTAAGTTGTAATCCTGGCAAGCCAAGCAAAGCCGAGTTTCGTTTGAGCCTTAACCCATAAACTTACCCAGCAAGAAAGTTTTGTTTTTGTCTTCGTCAATATAATATTGATAGTTCAAACTTACCTGTAAGTAAAAGAAAAGAAATTTTTATAAGAAAAATTGTTTAAAAATAGTTTGAGACTTCTTTATTAAGAGTTAAAAATTCTTTAACCCCTTGATAACCGATTTATTTCATCATGAAACATAAGAAAAATAACATTTTATTGAGAAAAGAAGTAAAACAAGTAAGAAGACTCTAGTCGAGTAAGCTCGACTAGAAGATACCCTTAACCCTTGACCAAACAGACGGACAGATGGTCGGGCTAACAGACATACACATATGGCTGTGTAGTTCTGTACCAATACTTGATGGTTTCATATCATCGGTGTTTCTCAACCGATTTTAATGAAACTTTTACAAAAGTTCATTATTTTGCTTATAGTTTCAATCCTCATTTTCAGTTTTTTAAAATTCAAGATTTTTTTGTTATCGATTACATGTGTATATCGGAAACGAAAAGAGCTATCGATAATTTAAAACAAACTTGTTCTGCCTAGGGCTTAGGCGAACTTATGTCCCAAATTTGAAGTCTCTAGCTCCTACAGTCTCTGAGATCGACGCGTTCATACATACAGACAGACGGACGGACGGACGGACAGACGGACGGACGGACGGACAGACAGACGGACATGGCTAAATCGACTCGGCTGTTGATGCTGATCAAGAATATATATACTTTATGAGGTCGGAGAAGCTTCCTTCTGCCTGTTACATACTTTTGCACAAAACCATTATACCCTTTTTTACCCATTTCATGGGTTAAGGGTATAAAAAGGAAAAATTCTGATGACGACTCTGAATTGTCATCTGTAACTTAGCTTATTCATATCGCTGACGAGCCTAAGTCGTCAATTGTGCCCCCAAAGTGTTAAGTAACATGAAAACACTCACAATTTAAAGCAAAAATATATTTTTATTGTATGAACCAATTTATGAATCTTTTCTTCGCTTTGGTTCATCATTTCCGATGACGAGTCAGATTCGTCATCTTGGGTTCTACATATCCCTGACGAATCTCACTTGTCAATTGTGCCCCCAAAGGGTTAGGAAACATGAAAACTCTCACAATTTCAAGATAAAACACATTTTTATTTCAATGTCTCTTATTACCAATTCATGAATCTTTTCTTCACTTTGGGGCATCAAGTTTACCCCAAAACCAACCTAAGAAACATATCACAATATGTTTCATCTATCAATCGCAAATATATATATATATAAATGTATCTATGTATATATCGTATTTTTTCGTATAATAATTGACAAGCTGCCAACGTTGGCAACACCTTAAGAGTGTGAGAGAGTGAAAAAAAAATCACATTTTCATCTGCTTTCGTTTTTGGGCCTCATTTGTTTTGGTCAACATTAAAAAAAATAACAATTTGTCAAACAAATAACCAAAAAAAAAAATCGGGCATAAAACAATGAAGAAAGGAAAGAAGCAGCAGAAGAAGATGAAAGAAAGAAACAAAAGCCAAATCTCAGTTTGAGAATTTGAAGAGGATGATGCTCCAGTTTTTATTTGGCACATGACACAAAGTAGGGAAAAACTTTGGAAAGCAACGGTTTAAGGGAGGAATCTATCTATCTATATCTATCTATAGAGAGTAAGAGAGAAATGCAAATATTGATTGATGTTCTTCGTTTTGTTGGGTATGCTTCTGATGACGACGAAGACGAAGAACTAAGATTGATGATTGATAGTGTCGCATAAATATTAACAATTCATGACGCACAATCCGGTCAAACAAATCGCAGAGACTGGAGTGTGAAGTGTGTGGCATGGTTCTAAGGCTAGAGAAAACGTGCAAAAAGTTGACAAGTTGCCGAGAAACAAGAAAAGGAGAAGAAAAGATACGACAACGGCGAATACGAAAACGAATACGAATCTCAGGCGAAAAGTCATAGAATATTAATGAAGAACCGTCGTCCAGACTTTTGTGCGTAAAACACAATTGTAAGCCGGCGACCTTCTTTTCACACCACGAACACGCACACATACACAAACACACACACACACACAGTCTATGAATAAAAGGTGTTGAATGCAACCTACAATACAAAAGCGAATCGCCAACAACAGTCGCTGGACACGCATCAACAAAACTGACTAACAGACACGCAATGCATTCCACGACGACGACAACAATGAAAATGACGCAAATGGCAGAACTTCGAGCTCGAGAGAGAGACTCGTTGAGAATTGTGGGTTGAGAATTTGAAGAATGCCGCTTTGCATTCATTGGAGAGCTTTGTTTGATTTTTAAATGTATTCTGTTTGTGGTGCAGGAGCAAGAAGGATGGGAAAAGGGAGAGAGAAGTTAGTTGTTGAATAGTGTTAAATGCAGTACAAAACTTAGACTTAAAGAAAGGTTTTTTGATTTTTATTCAGTTTGTGAAGAAAGAAAGCATAATCTCGCAGCAAGAAATATTCATTTGGAAGGCAATTAACTCTTGACTAGGGAGAGACTAGGTCATCGTAATGAAGAGACTAGGTCTCTGATATGAATAGCCAAAGTTACCCATGACGAGTCTGATTCGTCTAGGACATAAAATGTGTTAAGGAAGTCAAAAAAGTCTGGACTCGGAACAAATTTCCGTTGAAAGCTATTTAACCCTTGACGAAGGAGACTGGTCATCGATATGACTAATCAAGGTTACCAATGACGAGTCTGATTCGTCTCGGACGCTTAATGTGTTAAGAAACAACAAATAAATCGGGACTCGAAACTAATTTTCATTTGAAATAAGTTTAACCTTTTGGATACATTTGCCTAGAGAGACTCCACATCGATATGGATAAAAAAACTTCCCGATGACGAGTGTGACTCGTCTCGAACGCTTAAATAATCAAATAAATAGCTACTTCAGAGGGTTTAGCAGTGTTTTATGAGTTAGAGTGGATAACAAAGGCCTAAAACTAATAACTAAACTGTTTTCACAATGAGTTCTCAAATTTCTTAAACACACTTTACAGTAAAGTAAATTTCAAATACCCTTTGAAAAAAACACGAAAAAAAGAAATGCTCATAATAACTGTAACTGGGTAAGAGTACTTCGCCCATATATAGACACAATTGGGTGTTGCAAGTAAAGTTATTTTTTTCATTTTTCAAAAAACCAAAACGAAATGAAAGAAAAGAGGGAAAATTTTCGTTTGCTGTTGGATGAGTTTGTTACTGTGTTGTTGTTGTTGTCGCTGGTGCTGGTTTCTGCATTTCAGTCACGTTTGACATTCATATTTGTTTTGAAATTACGAGCGTGTTTTTGTTGTTTCTGCTGCTGCTGCTGCTGGCTGTTGCAGTGCCACAGAAAAAGGAGGCAAGTGGCAGGCAGTCAGTCGAGGCAAGGCAGGAAGTGTGAAAACAAAAAACAGAACGCGTGGATGAGCTGCAATGCCAATGAGGGATGAGTGTGGGCGTGTATATGATAGGAAGGGCGGGGGCGGAAGCGAGGAAGGCGAATGCGTTTCGTTGCGTGCAACATGGGTATTATATCGGCTTGTCGCTGTTGTTGTTGTTGTTTTTGTCGACGAGCAGTTTCTCGTTTAACTTTGTTGACACTTCGTTTGATGAAGTGTGTTCCCAGCTCAACTTGCTTGAACTCGATTTTCTATGTTTGTTTTTTTTTCGTACAAATTTTCATCTTGTTTTTTTTTTTTTTTCCTGATACTGCTGCGGGAAATGTCATAATTGAATATGTCTGCATCTTCGTTTCGGTCTCTTGAGTGTAAGTGTGTGTGTGTGTGTGTGAGAGAGAGAGAGAGAGAAGACAGAGTTTTATGCATCCGACGTTTTGAATTTCTATCGCCTGGGCCAAAGTGCAAAGCACCAACTCGATTGGGACATTTGCCAGCGTTTCTCGTTTTTCCAAAACGCATTAAGGAAAATTGAATACGAACCGACACTTGATTGAGAGTTGGAAGGAGAGAGAGAGAGATGGAGAGAGAGTGTGTGAACAGTCGAGGGAATTGTTGACAGTTGATTGTGAGCTATATATAACGACACAGAGAACGAGAGATCCAGAGAGCTTCATATACGCATGCATACAGCTCAATAACATTCATAAAGTGTGAAGTACGCAAATGAAGAAGATGCTTTTGCCGTTGCAGACACAAACAACACACTTATCCTAGCCTTTCCACACACACACACACACATCTGCACACACATGTGCAAATTTCATTAAAAATTCTTACATCCGTTTCGTATAGTTTTATAACTTCATAAGTTTGTCAACAGTAAAGTGATTTTCCAGAGCGTCGTTTTGTGTATTTTCGATTAAAAACAAGCAAGGGAATTTATTGAGAATATTTTCATGTTTATCCCATGTAGAAAGCGTAAAAGTATGTTATTAAGTTTTGTAATTGATAAAGTAATATTAAATAACTTTCATAACTTATATTGTTGTTTCAACTCAAAGCTGTTAAAGTATTTAAACAAGTTTTGCCTTAAACGAAAACTTTAATATTATTTATTTCCGACGTTTTTAAGGTTTTTCCTTAACCCTTAACCCATGAAATGTGTAAAAACGGCTATAATGAAAGCTTCTCAGACCTCAAAAAGTATATACATTTTTTATCAGCATCACTAGCACAGTTGATCTCGGGAACTACGAAAGCTAGAGACTCCAGATTTTGTATATATCTCTGTATAATCTCATTATCCCTAGACAGTACAAGTTTGTTTCAAATTATCGATAACTTGTTAGGTTCACAATATACACTTGTAATCGATAACAAAAAAATCTTGAATCTCAATAATATAAGAATGTGAATTGAAAACATTTACAAAATCATGAAAATCTGTATAATTTGGATTAAAATCGGTAAAGAAACATCGGAGATATGAAACCATAAAGCATTGGTCCGGTAGTTCAGGTATGTCAGGTATGTCTGTTGGGCCGACCGTCTGTTCGTCTGTTCGTCTGTCCGTCTGTATGGTCTAAGGTTAAGGGTACTTGCTAGCCAAACCTACTATACTAGAGCCTTCTAGCTTGATTTATTTTGAAGCCGATAAAGCATTTAAACAAGTTTTGCCTTCAACGAAAACCTTAATATTATTTAATCCCAACGAACTTTAAGGTTTTCCCTTACACATATTTAGTAAACATCAAATGCACATTAATCGAGCGAATTGTAATTTAGGGCTTAACAAGAAATATATGTGTTTTCATTTCCGTTTGCTTACTTAACTATGGTATAGCACAAATTGCAAAGTTTTCAGCTTGCCAACACCTTTTGCCAAGAAAGGAAGGAAAATCCCTTTTCGCCCAAAATCCACACTTGCTTCAACTTCAACACACTCAATTCTACAATTCCAAGTAAAACGAGCGCCAAACATTTAATTTCAATTTGGCCCAAAACGCAACAGCCATAAAAAAAAAAAAACAAAAAAAAAACATTCAAAGGGCAGCGCAAGATGGCAAATGGGAATTTTGTGGCGCTGGCAAAACTTGCACTTTATGCATTAATTCAAAAATCGTGTTTCAGAGAGCTGGCGAAAACCGCACCAAATGAAAACCAGACTAAGACACCTTCCGTCCCCCCCTCTCACTACCCCCCTCTCTTCACATGTGTGTGTGTTGCCAAGCAAGTGAATGCCAAAAGTTTCTGGGGATAAGAAAAAAAACAAAAGCAAGAAAGAAACGTAACAAAACCATCATACGATTGCATGCGAGTAAGAACTTAAAGCCCCTCAGGCGAGTGTATGCTGCACCTGCCCCAAAAACTGTGGAAGTTGTAGTATCAGAGGCGCAACAATGCGTGTTTTTTTGGGGGGGGGGGGGGGGGGGGGAAGAACTTACAAAACAGCCCTCGGGGCGTGCCCAAAAAAAAACTTGGCAGCGTGCAACTTGAGCCAAGAACAAAATAAAACAACAAGAAAAAAAAAACTTTTATATACGCAGTTAATATTATGTGCGAAAATATTTACGCCGAATTAAAAGAGAGACAGATAGTGTAAGAAAGAAAGAGACAGAGAGAGAGAGAGAGAGATAGAGAGAGAGAACTAAGAAAGTTCGTAAGGCATATGGTAAAACTCTCTGTGGCACGTATGCAGTGCACGCGACGCAATTATCCTGCAGGAATTTCTTAATTTTTCTTATACCTAAAAATAGTAAGAAAGAAAAAAACAGAAAAGAAAAGAACAGAAAAGAAGAATATAGAGAGTTTTGGCGTCCAGAAAACAGGAAAAGAGAGTTGGCAATAGAGCTGCTGCTGTTGCCTGTTACTCCTCAGGACGACGACGACGACGTGTCAGCAGTTTTTTTTTTTTGTTGTAAATACCATTAAGTTCTCGCGTACGTGCCAAATGGCTGTTTAATTATGGCCAAAAGAAACTCAAATAGAGTATAAGCGACCGGGAAACAGGTACAAAGAGTGACTTCAAAAAAAGAAAAGGACTAAAAAAATGTTTGAAGTTGTTTTTTTTTTGTGACACTCTGCTTATAAAAGTAGTTTTAGCTAATAAAACATTCAGGAAAAAGATCAAAAATCATAATTTTATTGTTATCGATAAAATGTGAATATCGATAAAGGAAAGCCATATCGATGAGAAGGAAAAAAGAGCTCAACTTTTGTTGTTTTGCTTACGGAGAAGAACAGACGAAGCTTATTTTTTAATTTATATGATTTTTAGGTTTATCGGTTATCGATTAATATCGTTAAAATGTTCGAAGCTCTTTTTGTGAATCTTAAAAGTAGTTTTTGCTAAAAAAACATTAAGGAAAATTATGAAAAATAATAATTTTGCTTATAGAGAAGGAGAGATAGAAGCTTATGCATGAATATATGGCTTCTATGGTTATCGGTTATCGATTAAAATCGTTACAATGGGAAAACATCGTTAAGATGAAATAAAATTAGTTTCAGTAAGATTTCGCATAAACTCTTATCATTTTTAAGAAGTTTGGCATAATCAAAATTAAAAAAAAAAGATATATATAAAATTAGAGAGGAAAAGTTATAAAAAAATATAAAAAAATACTTTAGAGTAAACCAAAAAAATTTGCGCTTGGCTGCATTTTAATAAGACAGAAAAAGAAAGAGAGAGAGAGTGAGAAGGGGAAGGAGAACGGCGCAAAAGGAAAAGAAATGTGAAACGTGTGAGTTATTAGACTGAAAGTTAATGAAGCAATCGCTGACTGGAGATGCAACATAAATGGAGTGCGGGGGCGGGGGCGGCAGGGGTTAGAGAATGTTAAAGGGGTTAGAGAGGAGAGACAGCGGTGCTACTGCAGTTTGCTCAGAGAGAGTCGAGACAGCATAAGCGGAAAGTTGGCAAACATATTTAAGCTTTTGGCTTTAGTTTTTTCCACTGACTTTGACTTCTTTTTTTTTTTCGTATACCAGAAGAAGGCAGGAAGTTTGTTTGAAAAGTTGATTGGAACGTTAAGTAGAAAAAAATTGGTGAAAAAAAATGTTCGAAAAAATGTTTCTGCAAAATTTACACGAGTTTAATACAAGTATAATTATTATTATTATTATTATTATTATTATTTTTGTGTTGGGAAAGTTTTGCAAACTTCTTGATATAAATATATTTTCGAGTATGTTCTTGCTTAACTTTTTAAAATGTTGCTTTGCATAAATTTCTATTTTTCACAATGCATTTTCGTCGCTTTTCCTCGAGTTTTCTTTCTTTTCATGACCCTAAGGGAAAACTCTTTCAACTTTGATGCTGCTGCTGCTTGCTGCTGCTTCTTCTTGCTGCTGCAAGTGTTAGCTAAAACTTTAACATTTATTTGTTATTTTCACACTTGCCACATCTTATTATACAAGCTAAACCCCAAACCCTCTATACCCCTGTGTGTTTAGGGTCTCTGACCGTGTGCATTTACGTATAATAAAAAAAACTTTTTTGCCGCATTCTGCTGCACAGAGAGAGAGGGAGGAGGAGGGGGGAGAGAATGCTGGCAAAAGTGTGCAACTTTCAACTATTACCAACAATTATTTTGTCTAGTTAACTGTTTGGCAAGGAGTTGAAGTGCGGCTTCGTTTGGCACCTCATCAGGCAGGCACAGAGAAAGAGAAAGAGAGAGAAAGGAAGAGAGAAAGAGACAGGGGAGAGTTCTGTTTCCCCTGACACGCCCACACAGAATATGCAATTTGCGTAAACATTTATAACGCACTCCAAAAAACTGTTGCAAAAGTTGCATGCAACTCTTGCTCTTACCTTTTTTTTGTTTTTGTGACAGACAGACACTCTGCATAATTTTATGATGACAATTAATTTCAGTAGTTTTCGGAGTTTTGGGCGACAAACAAGTAGCAGAAGCAGCCGTACCCAAACCCCCTCACCCCCACCCTACGTTGTGTGTGTGTGTTGCAAATTGCGCAAAATGTCTTAATCATTTGCGGAAATGCTTGCAAATTACTTGAAAAGAGCAGAGCAGAGGCAGGGGCAGAGCAGAGGCAGAGGCAGAGCGAGTTGTGCACTTGAAAGTTAACACGCCCACGCCCTTACCCGCTCCCTTGTTGCCACCCCCCCACTCCCTACTGGTGGTAGCAGCTTGCAACAATGGCAACTAGTTGTGGTTGCAACACAGCAGCAGCTAGGGATCTAGCTCCTTGGGGTTTTTGTGGCAAGGAGTTTTTTTTTTCTCTTCTTGAGTTTAGAGCAACCCTCCTCCTGTAACCCACCACCACCCCTCTTAAAAAGTAACTTTGGTCGTTTCATAAACTGCCTGCCTATGTTTAACCCACTACCACTACCCTCCCCACCCCTACCCATTCACCCCTTACCCTTACCCCCTAATCTTCGTTTTATCTTTGTTCGCGGCTGTCGTATTTGCATTTTTAGCTCGGGCCCCGCCCATTTTATGTGCCCATCATTGCCACGCCCACACGCAGTTTGTCGCGTTGACGCAACTGCCTCCTCCTCCTGCCTCCCCGCCCCACTCTTTTATCGTTCAATGCTCATTATTTGCATTGTTGTTGTTATTGTTATCGTTGTTGTTGCCCCAAAAGTATTTGCAACTATTTGCAAAGTAATTTCACAAGTTTTGTTGTTCGATTCTCAAGCAAAAGTTTTTCCCAACCCAACAGAAGCTAGGGAAGTGGAAGGGAGGTGGTGGGGGTGTTCGTGTTCATGTTTAGCTGTGGGCCTTTTTTTCGGTATATATATATATATATATATATATATATTTGTATTTTACTTTTGGTTTTTGTGCTCTTCCGCTTTGCAATCGTTATTGTTATTGTATTTGCCGCCGCTCGCCGCTCGCCCCCCGCGTTGCAAATATTTGAAGTTTTTGCTTTCTGCGGTTTCAGTTTTGACTGCTGTTTGCTTTTTTTTTTCTTCTGCTTCTTCTTCTTCTGTTATTTAGATTGGATAAGACTGCAGTTTGTGGGTTTCTCTCACTCTCTCTGGTTTCTTGGAATGGCCAAAGGGAGAATTTCATTTCATTTCATTTTCATTTCTTTTTCTTTTCTTTTAATTTTAATGTGGCCTTGAGAAGGTTCTGAGAAGAAGCTTTGTTTCTTGGAAAATGTCATAACAAAAGCAGAAATGGAAAATAAAAAGAGATTGACAAAGGGAGTGTGGGAGTGGAGGGTAGATAAAGGGGGGTACTGAGAGAGGGGGGTACTGAAAGAGTTTACTATGTAAATCCTGTACCTTAAGTTGAGAGCTGTTTTTTGAGCTTAATGCAAAATTCTAAGCAAATCATCATCTACTAAGGTAGGGATTAACTTAACAAGCTTTGCTTTTTAGTTTATTCTGTTTTAGTTTAAGAACTTTCTGGTGTTAAAGAGAGTGCAAAGAGATTATTAGAAAGGTATTTAGGTAATAGTTATTAGTTGCTTTAAAAACCAAACCTGTAAAAGGTTTTTTGGAGGTTTTTTGTTGAAGTTTTTCATTAGAAGATTTATTTTTTATAGAAAGTAAAAAGGTTCTAGTCGAGTAAGCATTTCTACGCATTTCATGGGTTAAGGGTATAACAAGTTAAAATTTTTAACTATACCAAAAAAAAAATCCTTTCACTTAAAGCTTTTACTATTTAACTAAGTCATCTTTATAGCTGTAATAATTGTGATAATATTTAATAAAATTGATTTTATTACACAAAGGAAAAAGAGACCAAAGAAAGCGAGATATATTTAATGTGCAGCGCCTAAAAATAAATAACTCAATTATATCGAGAGCAAAAACCTTTTTAATGATGTTGCCACTTATCCTATATTTAACTGCGGAAATAGAAAGCCCAGCCGCTAAGTATAATAACTACAAAGCCAACTAACAATACACACACAGAGACACATACATGAGTGAGGGGTAGGGGTAGAGAGAGGCTTCAATGTCAAGCAGCTGGTGCCCCGAAAGCGTAGGCGTTGTCGTCACAAACAAAAAATGCTGCGTGGCATACAGATAGAGAAACAGAAACAGAGAAAGAGAAGCACATACGTTTACACACAGCATATGGCCAGTCTTAGGGGTCTTGTAGCTTTAAATTACTTATACACATACACACATATTCGCACACACACCATACACACATATATCACAGATCAAGAGTGAAAGCTGAAAAGAGGACAGAGGAGAAGAAGGCCGATGTAAAAATGAAAAATAAATAACAATCACACAAAAATCAATATTGACAAGGATGACAGAGGCAGAGGGGCAGGCAGCAGCAGGTGCCAACAACAACAATAATAAATAAATACAGAAAACAAACATTCATCCATCCATTCCATACAGGAATGAAAGCTTGGAACTAAAGCCAATGCCATATGTTGCCAGGCAAAAAAAAAAAAAAAAAAACAGAACAAGATAAAAAGTTTACTTACAGTTGTTGTTGTTGTAGTTGTTTTTGTTGTTGTTGCAGTTGTTGTTGTTGCTGTTGTTGTAGTTGTTGTTGTCATATATATATTTATGGTAAAGTTTTTTAATCAAGTGTCAAAGCGAACGCGAATTTCGATAACAACGAAAAAAAAAACATTTGTTATACTTTGTTTATTTTTGTTGTTGTTGTTGTTGTTTTTCTAAATGTCAATCACATTGTTGTTGCCTGTTTTGTGGCCAGTTTTATAATGACAAGTTTATTTGTTTTGTTGCAAACAGCTGTTGCGCGCACACACATACACATACATACACATATACACACGTATACACTCTGTAAAGTTAAGCGAAGTTTGGTTGAAGGAATTTTTTTTTCTAGGTGCTGCTCACGCACATTATGCTTCGTTCGGTGTCAGATTCGAACTGAAAGCTCTCGGCAACTCTCGACAACGACACCAGAAGCAGCAGAAGCAGAAGCAGAGGCAGCCATCGCGCCATGCCACATAAAGGACAAAACGCGCAACAGCAGGCAAGGCAGGCAGGCAAGGCAGAGGCAGCTGCTGCCACAGAGTGTCGATGATTGAAAGCCGGTAACAAGAAAAAAAAACAGGAAAAAAGCAAAAAACTGCAGCTGTAAAAGTGGTTGGGGCGGGGTGGAGGTGGGTGGTGGAGTGTGTATGGAAAGTCAACAACAAGCTGATTTTCAACTGGACGGGCCAAAGCCCCCCCAACTCACCCCTCAACCTGTTGAGCAACAAGTCGAGCAGCAGCTTTCGTTCTCTCTCTCTCGCTCTCGCTCACACTCTCTCTGTTTCTCTTTCTCTCTTTGCTTTCGCCATTTGCTGTATGTGTGTGTGTCGTTGCCAATGTCATTGAAAAGGACTTTGTGCTGTCCCCCAATGCGAGCATGAATGAACACGCACTGCGCACACACATACACACACATACAAACACACACATATATACACATCTACACCTAGCTACACATATACAGGGTGGTCTACTTTTGTTAAAGTCCCTCTTGCTTATGCAGCAATGAAGCTAAGCAGCTGTCGCCATATCAACTATTTTTTTTTTTAGGGTGACCAAAGTTTTTTTTTTTTTGTTTTTTTGCATTTTTTGTTTTTTGGCTGGACCGGATATGCCGCTGACACTCAATTAATAAAAATGTTCAACATTCTTTTCATTCTCTTTTTCGTTTTTTCATTATTCAATTCGGTGTGTGCGTGTGTGTGTGTGGGCGTCAAATGCGTCATCGATGCTGTGTACGAGTGTGTATGTGTGTGTGTGCCGTTTATGTGTGCGTGTCCCCTAATTAACATGAAGAGGCGTGCAAAAACTCTACGGCTTTTATATATTTCTTTTTTCCACGGTTTTTTTCTGTTTTTTTTTTTTAATGTCGCTTTTTGATGAGTTTTTGCTGTGCGCATGTTTTTAAGGAAATTGTGTCTGTGTGTGTGGGTTTTTATGATATGAAATTATGCTTAAAGTCAGGTGAGACAGAGAGAGGGAGGAGGAAAGAAGAGAGGAAGTCAGTTGGTAATTGCAAAAGTTGCAGCAGAAAAAAGAAGTTTAATCCAAACTAAATGTTTGCTTAATGAGATTTTAAATGATATTCAAACAGATCTAAACACTTTTATAGTTTGAAACTTAATACAATAAATCATTTAAGCTAACTATCTAAGATAGACCCGAGAGAACTATTATCATATATATATATTGATGTAATATTCGGACACACAAAAACTCACCAAAAACTCTTCAAAAAAACATTTTGCAAACACATTTGTCACAACACATTTATATTTAATTATAATCTTTCAATGCAAAAACAAGAAAAACACCAAAAAAATACCACAAAAATACTCGTAAAACAAAATCATTTTGAGTTTACTTCTCACTACATCGCCCCCCCCACCTCCCCAGGCAGTCATTATCATTAGCTGCGTATTCCCAAAACATATGCCAAAATAATACAATAAAAGGCAATCAGCAACAGCTGCGACACATTAACACACACACCACACACACACACATAAACCCTCACACACACAGTGAGCGAGTCCAATCCGAAAGTCAAAGCAAAAATGCAAAATTCATTTGTGTTTTTTTCTGGGTGGCGGGTTTGAGGGAGGATGAGGTTAAATGAGCAAAATCAAATTTTATCTCGGGTGACCGCAAGAAATGTACCACTGTGCATGAGTAGTGGGTGGTTACTGTGTATGTGTGTGTGTTGGTGTGTGTGTTAGCCACAATTCACAAGTTTGAGCGGCGGCGGCGCTCTTGTCAAATAAAGTTCTCTTAACATAGTCATAGTGAAATGCCTCATGAGAAGTCTGAGCAGCCGCCAGCGGCAATGACATTTTTGTCGCCACCACCAAAAGAAACACTAAACAAAAACCGAACACAAAACATGAGGCAGGCAACGAACGAAACGAATTTTAGCTGCGAGCAAAGAGTTTTGCTCGTTTTGTTGGCTGCTGCCAGGGCTAAGAATTCACTTCCGGTTGGGCGAGTTGTTTGGGGCCCCGAAGCGATGCGATGCGAAGCGTAGCGCGTCGCTATTTCCTAAATGTCAAGGATACAACAACAACAATAATAACGAATGCAAACAGTCAGCGCTTGGCGACAAGGACAGCAATATGTAGCAGCAGTTGTGGCAGCAACAGCCGTAGCAGCAACGGCAGCAGCGACGCCATTGAATTCTGTAATTAATTATAGTGTAGCATACATTGCGGCGCTGCCGAATACAAAATGGCTGCATTGCTAACGATTAAGAAACGAGTGTGATGCGGGGGAGCGGGAGAGCGGGGGGTGTAACAGCAAACAAGCCATGCATCACAGCATCACATGAACACATTTAAAAGTAGCTCTTCTCATTTTCTCTCTTTCTGTTTATGCGCTTAAGGACACTTTTTGGCAAACGAAATTAAAGCGACAACAAAAAATGTAAATTAAGTCTGGGTTAACTTAAAAAAAAGCTGGAAATAAATTAATTATAGTATATACTTAGTTTAAACATGATTGCGAAACAGTTTATCAAGAAATATGGTTTATTACTAAAAGATGTTGTTGAAATCCGAATTTCTTTTTAACTAACATAATTTTTAGCTAATAAATTTTCCAATACTTCAAATAATATTATACTTTTTGTAAGCGTTTTCAAACAAGACTCTTCTTTCTTTTCAAAATCAACGACGAAATAGTTTCTGCCATTCAAACTAAACAACCTTAGGCAATGAGCGTGATTATTTTTGTAATTATTAAGAAGTTAATTGTTCAATACTTTATTGAACACTATTCTTTTTATTAACATTTTCATGGCAATCAAAATAGTAAGAAAACAAATTATCCAACAACATATTTAACATCTTCAAAATTAACCGAAATTATGAAAATTTATATATATATATATTAGGTATATTTTTCCATACCTGATTTAATACTATTAATTTTACTAACATTTTCATGACATTCAAAAAGTTTAGAGAAAAAATTAAAATCTATTAAAAATCAAAAATTAATCAAAAACTTTTCCATCACCTTCAAAATCAATGAATAAAGTCTAATAAAATATTTCAATATTTCCTGCCCATCTCAAACTAAATAACTTAAAGCAATTAGCGTGATTATATTTGGAGTATTTTTCACCCGAATATAATCTATAATCTCGTAATCGCAATCGAAAATATTCATTGGGGTCGAGCGCTTTTTGACGTCAGCCGTCGACACTTGGAGAAATGTTCTCAATTTACATATAAGCAATGAGGGTAAAAAAAAAATGTAAATAAGGAAGAGGAAACGCACAATATACGAAACGTAGCATGGCGTGGCGTGGCGCCAAACACAGCCATCAATCAAACGGGGGCAAAAAACACCCGTAAACACCCAAAAGAATGAAATAACCCCAAAAAATAAAACAGACAGCATAAGAAATGAATGCAAATAAACAGGAAAATGAGACGAGAAAAAAAAATAAATAAAGGGTAGACAATACGAAAAAAAAAAACCGAAAAGCGCGCAACGCGACGAAAAGCGAAACGCTTGACAATTCGCGTCACAATTTTACCAGTTAAAAGAGAAAAGGGGTGAAGAGAAGAGAAGGGTTGGCTAGAAAAATTAAATTAAAAACGTTTAGCATTCGTGTTGCATACTTTTCGGCTGTTCGCTGCCTTTGGTGCAAAAATGATGAAAGCCCCCCGAAAAATGAGCTGAAAGCCTGTGCCAAAAAAGAGCTTAAACCGAGCCCAGAACCTTGTCAATGGGAGATGCTGCTCCAAAAATTGTTGCTGCTGTTGCTGCTGAGTTGGCATTTAAAAGCGACCGACAATGGGGCGTTTTGTGGCAAGTCTGATATGAGATGAGTCTCTGTATGAGTGTGTGCGTTTGTGTGTGTGTGTGTGTGTGGGCGTTTTTGTCGCTTGTTGCACGCAGGTCTGCTGGCGCACAGTTTTGCGGTTAGTGTTTGTGTCACGCTGTGTGTGTGTGTGTGTTGGTGTTGGTGTGTTCGGGGAAACATGTGGCACTGTCAGCAGCAACAACAGCATCAACAACAACAACAGAAACAACAACAACGATGAAAACAACTCCCAAAGTTATGTGTATGTCGGAGTATATTGTTCCTTTGTCTCGTTGCGTTTCATTTGGTTCGTTAAGCGTCTTTGCCTCTACTCAAATTGTGGCAAAGTTAAGTAAAAAATCTGACAGGCGGTTCGCAAATGTGACGCTCATTAAGGCAACAGCCGCCAGGAGCAAGAACAGACAGACACACACACACACACTCGCACATACACACACTAATACACTCATGTGCTTAAGTTGTCACAGCAAAGCACAAAACTCGTAACTGAAAACAGTTGGTGCCGTGGACCACCCGCAACTTGGTACCACCAGTCGCCAGCCCAAACTCCACCCACCACCCCCTCTGCTTTGCTACCAAAATCGCAGCAGCGTAGTAGTCACAAGCCGTGCTTTGAGTTAATTGAATTCGGCGTAGTTTAAGTTATACGGCAAAGTCATAAACTTGCACATATGCGTAAAACTCGCAACAACTCTCTTACTCTCATATATGGCCACATCATACATATATACATATATATACACACATATATTTATACTGTTATTTATGTAGTAACAGCACGAACGTATACAGAGAAACTCTCTGGCGCGACTTAGTGTGGAAGGCTTTTAGTGCCGGCGTTTTTGGGGTTTTTGCTTCCTTGCCTTGCATCAAAAACTCGTGCCGCGGCACTTAAAGTGCTTTATTATTTGCGCAACGACCAGAAACTTGAGCATGTCAGTGTAAGGAGAAGAAAACAGCCATTACTTATGGTTATAATATTATATGTATACGGAAATGTATATATGGTATATATATAAAGCGCAATTGGTTCTATCTCTAATGCCAAAACAAACACAACTATGTTTCATTTATGATTTTTTTTCATCAATTTTACATCTAATTTTTCTTTTAAGTTGATAATTTTTTAAGCTGAAATTTATTTTTAACGCTTTGATTTCATAACTTTTCTCAAAAATAATACTTTTTTGCAGCCCTTGTAATAACTTTATATACATTTCCAGGAACTAAACTAATGCATTGATATATATTGGTATGATTTTTTTATCAAATTTTTATAAATTTTTTCTTT
Source organism: Scaptomyza parva (assembly GCA_035044645.1). NCBI lineage: Eukaryota > Metazoa > Arthropoda > Insecta > Diptera > Drosophilidae > Scaptomyza > Scaptomyza parva. Next base: position 7,628,467 of record JAWNNT010000065.1, on the reverse strand, counting down.
AAAGTTGAAAGTTTACAATCTGAATCAGTTGAAGCTCTTCGATCAAAACTTTTCCCAAAAATAATACTTTTTCGCTACCCTGGTAAGATGTTTTATATGCACTTCCAAGAAACTAAACTAATGCCTTGATATAGAAAGATAGACAGTTATGATTTTTATCAAATTTTAATAAATTTTTCTTTAAAGTTGAAAGTTTATAAGCTGAAATTCAGATTTAACGCTTCAATATAACAACTTTCCCCAAAAATAATACTTTTTTGCAGCCTTGGTATGATGGTTTAATGCACTTCCAAGACCCGAAACTAGTTTTGAAGCGTTTGTAAATAAAAATTGTTCTCTGTCATCAGCTGAATGCTATGCAACTTGAAACCATCATAAAGTCAACTGTTGACAGCTTTTGATATAGTGCAAAATGCAACAACGGCGGAAGCAAAAGCAAAAAGAAAAGAAGCATGAAAAACAAAGGGCGACTTTTGTGTGAGGGTCGAAGGAAATATATATATATATACGCTCGTCTGTAAGTGTAATATGACTTATGTACATGGTATTAATGTGTTGTATACTCTCTCTTTTCTTCAAGTGCGTGTTTGTTTAGTACACTACTTATAAGTGGCAGCACTTCGCGTACAACAGCAACAACAAACCCACAACAACAACAACCGAACAACGGGAACAGCAACAAGAACAAGAACGAGAACGGCAACAAAATAGGGAGTCATCTTCGTGTGGCTGCCACAACTTAATACCACTTTAAATTACTTTCATTTCCGTTTTTGTTATTCCAAGCGCGTCGACAGTGCTGGCTGCCACATTGCTGCTGCTGTTGTTTGTTGTTGTTGTTGCCACCACAGTAGTGGCAGTTCGTCTTCCACTTTCCGCACCCTGCCCCTTCTCGTTGTTGTTGCCCTGTTTCAGTTTCATTTCGAGTTTTGAAGCATTGCTTATTCTTAATTAAGTTGCGCGCCACAGAAAATACTGTTGCAAGTATTTCCCATTTTTTTTTTTTCGTTTTAGCCTTCGCAAAAAAAGTTGCCACAACAAAAGAAACAACAACAACAAGAAGAATAACTTGCGCCTCGACTTTTTCATCTGGCGTTGAACCTTACACTTGACATGTCTGGTGAGGTGCGTGACACAAGCTGCCAGCCGCTGCCGCTGCTGCCTACAACAGTTTTGCTCCCCAAAAAAGTATGCTTCTGCAAAATTCATAACTGTAAAAATAATCAAGGCTAGTCAGAGGGAAGGGGGGTGGGTGTTCTGATGGTCGTTGTTTTATGTTGATTAGCTGGCTTAACTTAAGACTCTTTGCCGTTTTGTCAGCAACGCTTAGTGAAAAAAACACGTTAAGACTCTCGCTCGACGTCTCGGCTTGGCGTTTGTTAATTAAATTATAAAATTAAATTCTTAATTAAATTACAAGTCAATATCTTTTTAATGGCTGTCTAAGAACTAACACCAAAAACCCAAGCCCAACACTCTAACCCCCCAACCCCCCAACCCACCCATCACATCATTCTCATCTCTTAATTTAGGTCTAAGAGCAAAATTTTGTTCTCTCTTAAAGTTTTGTAGCTGGCAGCTGCGCATTAACGTATAGACACACACACACACACACAGTGACACCAGTGTTGTACAACAACAAAAAATATATATATTTGAGTTTAACATGCCGGCAATTAATTTGTTGCAGCTGATGATGATGAAATTCAATTAGGCAGCGCCATAAAAAAATACTTTACAAAATACCATAAAATATTGCAAAATAAAATGAAATTTAATGATACGTTTGGGGTTTTTATCTTGGCAAAAAAATTGACAGATTGCATTTAAAATCCGCTTACAACACTGGTTGCTGTGCGGCGCATTTGTTGGTCAGCCAATTAAAAATGTACAAGGAAAAGGCCAAACACACAAACACACACATACAATAAGCTTGTAAACAGGAAAAGTTGAGGACGGAAATGGAGCTGAAGCTGAAGCGAAGCTCAAGGAACGCAGTCCAAGTTCCGAGAACTAAGAGCAGCAGGCAGCAACAAAGTTAGTTGGGCTTTTCAAAAAGAAATATATATAATAAAATATATATGTGTCAACTGGCGGCTCGCATTGTGGTCAGTTTGTTCAGGCTGCATCGTTATAAATAGCTTTAAAATGCCGCAGGGAATTTTTTTGTTGGTTGTTATACTATTTTCCTATTGGACTTTGGTGCAACTTTCAAATGACGAGAGATGTAATTGAAAACTTTGTGTAAAAAATGCTATTTGCTTTCCAGTTTGCCCATAAGCACAAGAAGAAGTTGATGACAGATATATAGAAACATATTTATATATGTAAGGAAATTGTTACTTTAACAAGTTTGGGTTGCAAGTTTTTAGTTCTTTTTTTAAAAGGTTTTTGCCTTAGCTATAGATTTGGTAGAAAATTGTCAGCTGTAAATCAAAGCTTTATGTTAAGATTGACTGAGTTAAAGTTGTTAAAGATACTGTCTTTTGATTATGGTTTCGGTTTTTAAAAGATAATCTTACCCCATGTTCATATAAATCAAGGTTTTGTTTGCTTGAACTTACCTGAAATGAAAAAGAGAAAGAATATATTTGACTTAATATTTTAGGGAAAAAGATTATAAATTATAATGAAAGAATGATACTTGATTTGGATATATCACGAAAAAATGATTTTTTCGTATATTTACATTAGAAACATAATCAACAGAGCTAAACAGCTTGCCCTAAAAAGTATGCTATACAAATTGTACAAAAATGCAATCTGCTTGACTCGTTGCTTAACATTTGACACTCAGTGTAAATAGCTTCATCAGACTTGCGACAAATTCGATTAGTTTGCTTGCTAGCTGTGTTTGCCATTCTTGACAATGACCAAAATGCTCCAAATTGGGGAATGCAGCTGTTTGCAACTCGACTACAAATAGTTAATCGCTGTCTGGGTGGGGCGGGCGGGCGGTGAACGGTCGAGCTCATCGCAATCAGCTGCAATTGAAACTTCATTAGGCGACGGCGACGGCCACTGAAGCATTTCACAGTAGCTAATCAAATTAGGTATTGCATACTGTATATAGTCTAGCTATATAGTAATTTGCACAATTGAAGATCAAGTTTCAAGTGGTGCAATCAACGGCAACAGCAGCAGCTGCTGCCGGAGGAGGAACAGCGCAGAAAGCTTAAGATGCTTTTATGTAAATGCAAAAGTGAGCAAAAGGAATGTCAATTGTGGGTCTCGACTATATCATTTATTAAACGAAATAATTTCATGTAAATGCAAACACTAAGCCCACTGCTAATCACCTACAGAGAGAGAGAGGGATCTAAAATACAGTTGCAAATTGCAACCAGATACATTCCATTTTGGCAATTGCATTTCGAATTGGGGTCTCTCTCTCTCCTCTCTCTGCTGTTTGTTTGTGTTTTTGGGCAGACGTTTAGTTTGATTTATGCATGATGCATTCGTTACTAACGCACACGCACATTTTGGGATAAGTGCTGTAAAGAAGGCCAACAGAGAGAGAGAGATGGGGAGACGGGGGAGAGGCGTGGTAAGCCATCGCAATGCAACAATTAAATTGCCAACTGAATGTTTATTGATTTATGTCTGTGTAATGCACATTAATGCAACGACCTCCAAATGTGATCTGCCTGCAGCAGAGAAAATACATATTTCAGAATGTTTATTCCGAGTATTCCGAGTTGAGGGCGGGGGGAGTGGGGAATAAAATGGCCTCGAGTGGAATAAATGGCATATAATCGTACATACATCTATATAATCAGCTTATAAATTTACCAAAATTATTTTAATAACTATAAATTTGCACAAGCGAACACTCACACAAACACACACATACACACATAGATACACACGCATATTTATGAATTTATACCAAATTGCTAACGGGCTGCATTTGCAACAATACAACAACAACAACAACTAAGAGTAAGCAGCATTTAATGTGGAATGTGCCACTTGACGTATGCTTAATTACAAAAATCGTTTTTGTTGTCTGTCTAAATAAAACAAATTGTTTATTTAAATAAAACTAACATGTTAAATCAAAAGTGGCAAATTGCTGATTACATTTTTATTTCATTAACATGATTATTGTAAAATAATTTAAGCGCTTGTCAAAAATACTTTACATGTTTTACATGAAAAGTTATTGTTGTGGTTTGGTTTTTTTTTATCATTTGCATTCAATATCAAGTATACGTAAAGGTAAAAGATAGCAGTTGCCCAAATACTTTAGGATTTACATGAAAAGTTATTGTGTTGTGGCATTTTTTCATGTTCAGCATTCAATATCAAGTATACGCATGAAAAGTTATTGTGTTGTGGCAGCATTCTATATCAAGTATACGCATATCACTCAATAAAAATGTTTTTGTTTATCTTTTTTCATATTTTTCTCACACAATTCATATTCAAATGTAACATTTTTAAGATACAGCTGCAATTTTATGATAAATATTATTTTTTTGACTATTTACAAACAATTAAAATATATATTGCATTGGTTTTGTTATTGGTTGCGAGTTGTTTTATCAATTTTGTGGCTATAATATTATTATTAGTTTAGTGCATTTTAAATTTGGTTTGTAAACGAGATTTTTGCTGCATTTATATTTTGACACAATGTTGTAATAAATTGTTGCAACAAAACTTTTTGCCGTCTGCAGCAGCAACAGCAGCAACAGCAGCAACAACAACACAAAGTGCCCCCAGGGAGCAACGTCCAAACGCACCGCACACTCTGCACTCTGTGTGTGTGTGTGGTTCTGTTTCTGACAGAGGACAGCCGCACTCTGCGGTGTACATGTGTCAGTGTTGGTGGTGTATGTGTGTGTCTGTGTGTGAGTGTGTGTGTAAAATCAAAACTTTTTACCCGCATGACTGTTGTAAAATGTTAAATGTTAAAATTGTGGCGCAGGCAGGCAGAGGCACCGTGGTCAAAGGGTTTAATATGTTATGTGTTAATATCATTTACATATTTTAACACATGAAAGAAAAACTGTCTTATAATTCCCAAGTTGTTCAAGCGAAAACAATCTTACACTAGGGACTGTCTGTTGCTTTAACTTTCCCTTCAATTTGAAGTTGAAGACGAATTCTTATTGATGGCCTTCTCCTCAATTATGCACATAAATTCTAATACACCTTTTTGCCACACTGTGGCACCCACCCAACTCTCTCACACACACACACTCACACATTTTGGGAATATACAACAAACTAAAACTGAAACTAAACAACAACTTTTGGGGGCATATTCTGCCATGGCATGGCATGGCCGTGTAGACTCTCGACTCGACTGACAAAACCAACTAACCGACAAATGAACACACCAAACCAAGTCGTCGTCTGACAATGCTCCATAAAATGTTCTGTGAGAGCGTGCCCTTTAGGTCATCTCCAGCCGTTTCCCATACCCATTTACCCCGACCCCCACCCATCCAACACCCACCACTTTGGAGCACAAACTAAGCAGATTTGCGTTTGCCGCGTCGCATGAATAATTTGCCAAATTAATAAATAATCACGGATTTTCTGGTTTGTTAGCTTAACGGTTTGCATCTCTCTCTCTCTATCCCCCCTTACCTCATCTCGTCCCCACTTCCTGTGTGCGTTTCCTCTCCACCCCCAAGCCTGGGTTGCCTAACGCGTTTTGTGTAGAGTTCCCAGTTGGAAAGTAAATTGTTTAGTGGAAACTCACCGAAAATTGAGTTCCGCTGGGGAAAACTGGTGACCAGTCACGCATATAGTTTTGGCACATCTAATGGATTGTTTGCCATTTACCATTAGGCACCGCCCCGCCCCGCCACACGCCCCTCTCTAACTGTCTATTTGTCTCTTGGTCGCTGTGTAAAAAATGTGATTTACATGCGCGAACGAGATTTGCATTTGTAATGTTTGCCACAAAATTAAAACGCATTCACACATAAATGACCAGTAAATTTGTCAGCAATGTTATAAAAATTAAGTAAATTTACATTTTTTATTTATTTTTCAGACTCAGAACCAAGTTGAACTCAACTCTAATTGGTTGTACACTTCATTCATTCATTCATTCGATGGTCTTCAATTAAAATGGCAATTAAGAAATTTTGCAACTTCCCAAACATTAATTTCTGCACACAAAAAAGAAAGAGAAGGAGCAACAAAATGGCTGTCACACATACACACACATACATTCATAGTTTACCATACTGTCTGTCATATTAACGGAAATTAATTTCAGTTTTTCTCCATTCGTTTTTTTTTGCTTCCTTTTAATTCTCCATTACTCTCATATTTTGTACATATATGAAAAGTATATTTGTTTTTTTTTTCTTTTCTTTCTTTTTTTTTTGCTACAACAATGCGGCAATTTTTATAATTTTCACTCTCTTTGCCACACACACAGCTGCTGTTCATTTCCTTTTGAATGCACAAAATGTGCCATGCTATATGAAAATTGCTGGCAAAAGCCAAAAGAAAATGGGGAAAAAAAGAAATGTGAGTAAAACAAAAAGAAGCAAAACTGACGAGCGGCGGCGGCAAACTCTGAATGCACATTCAATGCAATGCGTCCATCCGTTCGTTCGTTAGGTCCGTCCATCAATTCCATGCTTCACTGTGCTCTCTCGTGCATTGTATTGAATGCATCGTAGTCATATGCATGACTGACTGACTGACTGACTAAGCGAACAAATGAATGAATGAACAAGTGGAAAAGGAGGGGGGTTGGCAACAAGGAAATGAGTATCTGACTGCAGTTTAATGCTGCGTATGATGAATTTCAGTTCACATCCAAATTAATATGTTTCATAACGAAAAAGATTGCTTCAAAGATTGATTCTTCAAGCTTTTGACTCTCTTTTGATTTGATTCAGTTGAAGTTTTTTCTTACTCAACGTCTTAAACTCCTTCAATTCCTAAACATTTTCTCCTAAATTGACAATTTTTGCTACACTTCAACTTGAATACTGACTTTCATATATATATTTGAGTTCTGTCAATGCTGCCTGTTTGGTATCAGGCAATATTACAGATGTGAATTTCAGTTCAGTTCACATCCAAATTAATATGTTTCATAGCCAGAATGTAAGATTGTCAGAACAAAAAGAGATTGGTTGAAAGATTGATTTTGAAGAACTTTTACTCACTTTTCACTTGATTTAGTTGAAGTTTTTCTTACTCAACAACTTAAACATAATAAAATACCTTCAATTACTAAACATATTAGATAATTTTTGCTACATTTCAACATTTCATTTATATTTAACACATGAAAAACTGTCTTATGACTCTCAAGTTGTTCAAGCAAACATTTTTTTTTGCTTGTCTTTGTCTTTAACTTTCCATTAAATTTGAAGCCAGACAAAAATAGACTGATTCAAAGATTGATTCTTCAAGCTTTTGACTTGATTCAGTTGAAGTTTTTCTTACTTAACAACTTAAACATTAACAAAACACCTTCAATTACTAAACATTTTCTGCTAAATTGACAACTTTTCCAACATTTCAACTTTAATGCTGACTTTCATATCTATATATGTTTGGTTTTTTTGTCGATGCTGCCTGATTGGTTTGAGGCATTATTAAAGAAGGCCAAAAACAGGCATGCGCCGCCTGTCAAAGCCAAAACAATTTTCACTGATTACGCGATGTTGTGTGTTGTGTGTTGTTGGGGTTGAGTTGAGGGTGTTGAAGGTGGGTTCATGTGTCTATCCTGTCATAACACTTGACGAGTGAGCTGCTTTTGCCATCATTCATTTTATATGAGAGCGCTGTTGTGTTGTGTAGGGGAGTGTTGTATTCTGTGTAGCGGAGAGTTGTTGTTGTTGTTGCTGGTTTGGGTCGTGTGTTCATGTCGAGAAATGCAAATTGCAGGCAATCAATGACCACACAACAACAACAGCAACAGCAACAATGAGCAATGAGAACACACACACACATAGATAGAGATACTATACACACACACACACACACACACACATACCAACTCCCTCTGCTTAGCTGAGGGCATTGCCAATTGCATATGTCAGCTCGTTTGTTCTTTCGTTCGTTCGTCCCTAAACTGCAGCATTTGCCTCTATCTATATGCATATACATATGTATACGGGGGCTCTGCCTCTGCACGAACGACTCGTGTTTGTGGATATTTGAGAGTCCTAACCGGCCTACCCCCCTTTCTCCCCCTTACCGTGCAGACCAGACGATTGTCTAGCGCTCATTTACTTGAGCTCATAACACCTGCATCGTTCTGGGTTTAGCTAACTAGTATTAAGCCCATATATAGGTGTTGAGCCAATGGGTATTTTGTGCCTGATTTATGCCTCGGGTGCGTTCAATTGTTTGTTAGTGACCCCCCGCCTCTCCCTCCCACTCTCTACCGAGACAGGACGCACTCACTCGAGTTGTCAGGCAATTAAAGCACCGTGTCAGCTTCAGTTGCAGTTTTGGCTTTGCGTTTAAATTACAAATAATTAATGTTGTTCACCATTATACCAAATTCTATACAGACCCCAACAGTAGGAAATTTCTCTTGTGTGGCGAGAGATAGAGAGATGCAACGAGATGGAAAGAGATGCCTCTTACTTAATTAGTCGCCTTGTTGTTCGAAACCAGAACCAGAATGCCTTTGTCATTTGGTTCACTCTCGATTTGAGATTCGTACTTGAACTGGTCTTCGGTATCTTCGTTTATGTGCGAGGTTTTCGTGTCGGTTTTGTAGAGTAGTTTTTGGTTAGTCACTGTGGTTAGTTTAGTCCTATGTGGCCTATTTTAAGCTGTTGCAGATTATGTGTGTATGTGTGTGTTTATGTGCAAAGGTGAAAGGTTATACTTAAGACTTAAGGCAAAGTGAATTGCATTTCAAAAGCAATTAAAACTTCTTCCCTTCCTCCCCCTTCTGTATCGGATTGCAAGGTCAGTTTGGCATTAATCTTACTTGTCTCTCGTAAATTTTGGACTACAGTTTATTTATGAATTTACCAACAAATTGCCATAAAATATTTAAGTATGGAGTAGGAGTTGATTGCTAATGTTCCACCCCCGACCCCGTTTAAGACCTCTCTCTGTCTCTCTTTTTCTCTGTCTCTCATGGCCTTTCATTCTTGTCTCAAGTTGAAGCGCAGAAACTTTGGCAGACAACATAGAACTTGACCAGCAGCTGTGAGCTCTGTACAAGGAGAAAAGATTCCAAATTTAACAATGGGGAACAAAAAGCGCAAGGGAAAATTTAAAAGGTAACAACAACAACAAGGAGAAGAAGCAGAAGTTACAACAAAACTTCGGTACAAGCTGCAGCAACTTAAGCTGTAAAAACTTTTGTAATAACTCTTGTGCGGCTGGTTTGGAAAATCTGCGCGCATCCATAAAAAAAATTGTTGTTGAAACTTCTTTTTTTTCTTTTGTTCTTTCTTTCTTTTTGATGTTGTTGCTTTTGCTGTTGTTGTTGCGATATAAGAGCAAAATTAACGCAACGCATCGACATTCAAGGGTGAACTCCAACTCCAAACTTCAACTTGAAGAGTTAGTGCTAACAGAACCAACCGGAGTCGTGTGTCCAAGCTGGCTGCAGTCAGGAAGAACCGAAAGGAAAGGGTGCGAAAACCGCGTAATAATAAAATATGATACGAAAACCTTGTAAAAGCGCCTTTCAGACAATTTATAACAGCAGCAGCAGCAACAGCAGCAACACCACAAAACAGCACTTGGATCAACTCAACAACAGCAACAACTAACAGAACTGATTGGGTTTGAGGAGAAGCAGTATGAAGGGAGAGAGGAAATGATGGTTTGGCAGCTTGGTTGGGTTTTGCACTGCAGAAGCAGGAGCAGCAACATGGACGGACGCTACAAGTATTCGATTAAAAATAAAAGGCAAATAAATGCTGTAAATATTGGATTTCGCTGGATTTCGTTTCGTTTCGCCCACACGCCTCCGCCCACGCCCACACCCGCACAAAGAGTGGGCGTCCTTCTGGTTGGCGCACATTGGGCAAACATTTGATTGAAAATGAAAATTGTTGTAAATATTAGATGATGTTTGCAAGAAAACAGTGCAAATACTTTTTTGCGTGGGTCTAAAAATGTCTTTGATGAGTTGGGAAAACTTTTTAATACAAAAAAAATTTATATAAAAAGAGTTAAACAATTTTTTCTGAAAAGTTATTATGTGAATTTATGAGTTAAACAAAGAGTTTTAGATAAAAAAAATAGAAAAAATTATTTGAGAAGTTTTGCCTTTTTTTTCTGAAGATTTCTGGTTTTCTGGAAGATATTGTTTGAATCAAAAACAGAAAAACAATAATCAAATATTACTGATTATATTTGATATTTTCTTGCATAACAAAAATGTATTAACAAGATTATATTTGGTTCCAGTGTGCAATGTGTAGATTTGTTCACCACGCGAATGCGTTGCAATCAAATTTATTGCGCTTCGAAATGCTGCCAACAACAAAAACAATAAAACAAAAAAGATGTGGAACAACAACAACAGCAGAAGCAGCAACAGCAGCAGCAGAATCGACATCAGTAGCAGGCAACAAAAAAAAAAGAGAAACCGGAAGCAACGCAGCAACAGGAAGGCACCAAAGTGGATAATATTACAATCCAATGCAGCGCTGCCTGAGCCTCGCTGCTGCTGCTGGACCCTATTGCCTGATATGCCTGGTACGCCCTTTGGCTAAGCATTTGACTGCAACAGCAACCGGAGCAGGGAGGCAGGAAGAGATGAGGGCGGCAGGAAGATGAGAGCGGCGATTCAGGAGGTTTTTGAGGACGGATGTGTTACCAACCCGCAGCTGTGTGGTGATGGCAGCAGCAGCATTTTTTTTTATATATATATACATTTTTTTTCTCCTTTTTTTTTGTACTTTATTGAAATATGAGAGCGCCGGGGCGAATGCGCTGGCTGTCAGCTGCCTTTCGCTCTTAATGTTTTTCTGCTGCTGTTGTTTTTGTTGTTGTTGTTGCAACTGTGGGGCAAATGTCAAGTGTCAGGGCGAGCGAGCAGCAAATTGCGTGGATTGGGCTTAAGTTCGCTGGATGCTTGAGAGAGTGTGGTGGGTGGGTGGAAGGAGGGGGGCGGGTTAAGCAAAGGGGTCGAGCAAGCCGCCAAAATGTCATAATGCGCATCCTTTTGATGGCCAACTTGATGTCACTTGCAGTTGCCCCTTACATTAACTAGCACCAGCAGCAGCAGCATCTGCTGCAGTCGTAATTTTTGGTTGGGGGGGTCGGTTTTTGGGGTTTGGGTCGCAGTTTAAGGCCGCATGTTTTTGGTCAGTTGTATTTAAGCCACTGTAGTACGCTGCACGAATGCCCAGACAAACAACAACAACAGCACTGTGCAATGTTGCGTATACGTGTTGTTGTACCTTTTAGTCACAGCGATTGTTGTTGTTGTTGCTGCTATTGTTGTTGCTATTGTTGTTGTTATTGCTTGTTTGCATTGTGCTGTTGAACACTTTGTCACTTTTGTTTTTACGCTTTCGCTTTATTGAGTTAATCGCTTTATGTGCCCCATGTTGGAGCAGGACTCGTGGCAGCAACCAACAGCAACAGCATCAGATATATATATATATATCGCTCTCGATGTTGGGGGGGGGGGGGGGCAGGAAGCATTGTCGATTGGCATTTGGGTTATTTGCTATTCGACCATGTTTGCCTTTCTGCACTTTCAGTCAGCTCAACACTTTTAATTAATCTGCATCAGATAGTTAACCCTACACCGCCCCACCAACTACCAATAACATCGCTCCTCTCTGCCCCTCACTTCACTTTCTCTTTACCTCTTTTTACTGCTCTTAATCGCTGCTGGTTTGTTGTTTTTTCTGTTTTTGTGTTTTTCTGTTTTTTTTCGTCGTCATCCAAACAAAGTTTAATGTGTTTTAATTGATTGCGTCATTATGCGGCCTTGTTTGTACATTCCACATTTTATTGTGGGCGCTACTCCCCTCCCTCACCACTCTAGCTCCCCTCTCCACACACACCTTTTTGGGCACTCTATGCGTGTGTGTAGAGTGTACAGTACAGCTGGTATATATTTTGATTGAGCGCACGCTTGTTGATTTATGTGCAGCAGTTTGGCAATTTATGTGCGGTTGTCGTTTGTTGGGCAGCAAAAAAAAATATTAAATAAATAAAGGGGGAGAGAGAGGACGCCATATAAATATGGATTAAAACTGTGTAGTACAGTTAAAAACAAGTGTTTTTGATTTTACTTAACATATTAAAGTTGTATATTAAATTGCGCTGAAAAGTATGCTATGGAATTTGTCTAAGTTTACTTTTGAGCAGAAAGTTAATGCAAAGATTAATCATAAAGTACAGAACTAAGCATTCACCTTTGACTAAGTAAAATTAGTTTAACTATATCTAACATCTATTCAATTTGGTATACGCCTTTCACAATTTGCTCGCTCTTGAGGCTCTCTGGTTGCAAATGTTGCATTATCTGCAATATACATTTGCATAACACTCATACGCCCCATGAGCATTAAGTCAGTCAAGTCACAAAGACAAAGCAGACCGAGAGATAGACAACGAGAGAATGGGTTGGAAATTGAAGCAAGTTATAAGCTGAATATGTAAATAATATTTCAACAATAATTGCTTTTGAAACTCAAGTGCCAGAGCCAAGTGTCCGTCTCCTCCCGCAACCAACCCCTTCTCTCTAACAGTTTGTGCACTTAGCACACAATTTTCTTGGCCGTCGTCGCAACGAACAAAAGGAAAATGGTTTTGCTGCTGCTGGTAAAAATAATTAAAATTTAAAACGGAATAAATGCACAAGAATAACATTTACATTTATGCGTTTTCCAAGCTATTTTACTTTTCAGTCGTTGCTTAGCAAATAAATTCAAATTCAACAAGTTGACTTGAGTTGAGTTGGGGGAGTTGGGTGCATTCACTCGAGAGAATAGAAAACGTATTTAAAATTAAACTAATGCTTATGGTTATTGCAGAACTATGGCGAACCCAAATGTCACTGCACATTGAATTGCAATGAGGCAACTCTTGTCTACAATTGAAGACTGAAATGACAACTGAAATGTCAAGACAGTAGTTATCCGGACGAAGAAGAAACACGGGCAAGGGACGGGGGGCTGAAGCGGGAGGAGTTCAACAACTTGAGACGGCAGGATGATGATGATTATCTGTTATATGTCCAAGGCGACCGCAATTGAAAAGCAACTACAAAGTCACCCAGAAGTGCAACCAAGAGGAAGAAGCAAATTGAGAAGGGTAAAGGATGAGGATGTTGCCTGCCTTCAAGCAATTGGATTTGCATTGAGTTGAGAGTTTTGTTCACATGCTGATATGAATGCTAAACCAGAGAGAGAGAAGACTGTGCTACATAGATAGCTACAGCTACAGTTTAATATTAATATTAGTCTTTGATAATAGTATAGGGAGAGCGGGGGAGAGAACTTCATGTCAGTCACTCTGAGCAGCATGGCAATGGGGATTTGTCGAGCGCCAAATTGCATCGCCAAGATAACGGAAATGGCATTAAAGCTCTCAGCAGCAAAAGCAATTGAAACGTTATTAACAATTGACTTCATTTTGAGTACTATATGAATGAAGACGTCAAATGCCTGAAAATGAAACTTTTCTATGTTGAAAAGTTCTTACTTATTTTAATCATATTTAAGTTCCTGGAATTGCTCTACTCAAAAGCAGCTCAGAACTGCCAATTAGTCAAGCATCTTTCACCTTTTTAAATGACAACAAACTACAGACAACGAGAAATGCAATCAACGCGTCCTTGACAAACAAATTTGCCATCCACTTTTAAGGCTTTACCAAAGAGAAGGGACACAAAACGACAGAGTCGACAGAGACGAGAAGAGAGCACTTCAAGCTACAGAAAAGCCAATTATAATTAAAACAAATTCCATTTTGCCTTATCAGCGGCGGGTTATCAAGCGCGATAGCAGCCCAGCCCAAGGGAGAAATTGTCACAGAGACACAGACACAGGGGCGGACAGGCAATGAAAAGGGAAGAGAAGGACGGAGGCAGTGAACAGAACATGTACTTATACTTGTACGAAAAAAACACACAAAAAATGTATATTTTCTAGTTGCTGCAGGGCTACGTACTAACGACACTCAAATCAAATGCGATAATCTATGGCCCGAGGGCGACACTGGGACAGGACAGAACAGAACAGGACAGGACGTAAGGTTGGCAGAAAACTCTGCTGCGACATAAAACAAAAAACCACAGAACAACAAAAAGAAAACAAGACGAAAAAAAACTACAAAAAAAAACCGAAAGTAGAAAAAAGAGAAATAAGTAGCCGCACTTTATATTTATGAGAAGCATTCGCATGCAGCTTTAATGGCCAAGTGGCTGGTCAACTGAACGACATAAAAAAATAAAGCGAAGCAAATACACAAAAAAAAACCAACAAAAAAGGGGAAAGAGTAAGTCTGTTAACAAAGAGTGGGCAATGGCTAGAAGATACCCTGTAAGAAGGTTTCAAAGTAAAGTTAAGGAAAATAGTTTCCCTATCAGTTTCTAGATTTCCAAAAAGAAAATAGTAAGAAGGAGTTAAGTAATGAACGATTTTCATTCTTAGCTTCTAGGAAACTTCCGAGTTTAAAGATATTTCTGTGAATAGAACTAACTTTCTGCAATGCTTCAGAGTTCTTAACCATTTTTTACAACCCTTTCCTTTGTTTCTCTATTAATCTTTACAGGGTATAAATAAACAAGAAGAAAAACAAGAAAGAAAGAGCGACAAGTAATGGAAAAATGAGTGACCCAACCAACAGCCAACAACAACAAGGTACAGAGGTCGCAGGGGTAGGTGGGGTGCGAACGGTTTGTGACGCCCACAAAAATACATTTCCCTTGGATTATTTAACTACTATTGATGGCGACGACGACGAGTAAAGGATATTGTAAGGGGCGCAACACAAAGGACAAGAAGCGTCGTTCCTCAATGAATGAATGCATGGAGAAAGAAGAAACGAAACGAAGCAAACGAGACGGAGAGAAAACAGAAAATAAAACGCACAAAACGGCGCTCGCGGGTGTAAAGAAAGGCGATGGAAAAGGGGCGGGGGAACCGAACGGGATAGGTTTTAAGGCAATGTCTCGAACCGCAAAAGCCACGAAAACCAATGCAAAGGCATCGACAATCGGCTGAGTAAGTTGAACCAGAACATGAACAAGAAGAAGCATCAAAGCTTTACTTACCTGAGGGCAAAAAAAAAAACAAAAATAAAGCGAGTTGGAAGAAATGAAAGGAAAGAAACAAGCTCGAAAGAAAGCGTAGGCTCGATGTTCGGTTATTTATTTGCTCGTTTATTTTCAGCACTTTTCGGCGCATTTATTAGAAGTTGTTGCCCTAAGCATGGAACAACAACAACTTGAAAAAGAAGAAGCGGCAAACAGCAGCTGGGACTCGCATAGTTTAGGGAGGTGGCAACGAAAATTGCTTTAAGTGGAGTAGGGAGATTGCCTGGGTGGTTGGAGGGGGGGTGGGTTGTAATGGCAACAAAATGCTTAAGCAAGAAGAAAAAAATATGAAGACACAGTATTATATATAAATATAGAAAAAATTTATATAAGGTTAGACACGCACTTAAAGTAAATGGGAGAACAAAAAAAAAAGAAAACAAAAAAAGAAAAAAAACTGCTAAAAGCAGCTTCAAAATGTCGACATCAGCGCCATCTAGTGTTAGCAATTTGAACTGTCTGACATGTCAGTGGCAGGCGATATTTTTATGCGTTCGACGTGGAAAGAGCGAATTGAAAATCATTTGTAAATCAAATTTGAAAACCAGATAAAAGGATGCACATAACGAGAGAGATGGGAGATGGGAGCTAGACGAGAAGTCAGGCTGCTTTTAACTGATGAGGAGGAGAGGAGATGGAAACACGAGAGCTGTTGAAATGGAGTCCTTTCTCTAAAGGGGCGGGGAGGGGACGGGGGTTGAGTTGAATTTGTTGCTGGTGGCAACGTGAAATTTGTCAAATTCAGCGAACATCATTCGTCATGACTTTAGCTGCCATGCGCTGATTCCGATTCAATTGGGTTTTCACTCTCCTGAAAAGTTCAGGAATATATATTTTCTCCCCCTGCCCCAACTCTTCGCCCGCACTTTTTGGGTGGTTTTTTGTGTGCTGGGATTATTGGCAGGCAGGCAGGCAGCGGCGAACTTGCCGAGCGACTGACATTGGGGCTTTGTCCGGATAAGCAGTGCAGAATGTTCCCTTGTGGATGATAGGATGACGATGACGATGACGACGCCGATGATGATGATATTGCTGTGGTCTTTGGTCCGGATGGAGGAGAGAGATAGAGGAACGAGAGCTTAGCTTGACTCTCGACTGTCATTCACGAACTTCTTAATTGTTTGTTATTAATGATGGCATTGTCGTCGTCGCCGTCGCCGTCGTCGTCGTCGTTGTCATTTTGTTGTTGTTTTCTCTGTTTATTTTTGGTTTGACTGTCAAATTGAAAATGACAAAACTCTGAATGGCCAGACACAGTTGGCGGCGGCGTCGGCTTCTCCGTTAAGCCTTGAGGCTGACTTTGATGAATGCCGTAGCAACAACAAAACTAATTGATTGCCCGACCGCTACCCTTGCCCCCGCACCCCCTCCCACTCCCCCCTGCTACCTTAAGCTAGCCACAATCCCCATTCATTGTGTGCCTGCCCCTGATACGCACTAAAAGCAATCGCTGCAAATTAATACAAGCACTTTTCACGCCAATCAGAATGCCCACAGTCCGAACTACAGATAAACTAAGTTAAGAATCACAGACAGAGTAGCGAGGGGGAGAGCGAGGGAAAGTGCGTGCTGTAAATAAATTGCAGCTAAAGCAATTTTCAATAAATGACAGCACTTGTCTTAATACTCTATAGAAGAAAGAAAAAAAACCCGCGCTCACTTGACAATCAATAAGCTTGATGATAAGGGTAGTTCGGGTAAGTCTCGTCTATTATTCCAGTTAATAGAGGTAGTTTCGATTTTGTTTTTTTCTTTCTTTCTTTGCTTTTTTCGAAGTGTAAAACGCTTGAAAACCATTTGGCTTTTTGATGGGCGCACATAAATTTGCGATTATGCCGGCCCATTACATAACGAAGAGCCCTTGACTTGCCTCATCAATGTAATGGGGCAAAATTTTACTAGCATTTCTCAAGAACATTTATTTCTCTAGCCTTGGAATTGTGTTTTATATCTTTTGAGTGTAAATATTTGCTTATGCGCTTAAGAGTTGTTATTTGACTTTGGTTAGTTTTGCATAAAGAAGAGGGACTTAAGCATGAAGAATTTCTATAAGGAAAAGTTAACACACAAGGTTTCCTATTAGCAGATATGTTAAGTAACAGAATAGTTTTAAAGGTAAAAGGTCTTTAGAGTTAATTAAACTTGGTATAAAGTTGATATAATTACTTAATAAAGGTAATTCAGTATTCAAAAAATAAACTGAATCAGGAGGAATTTCAATAGGGAAAGTTAACAGAAGTTAACAAAAAAGGTTTCCTATTAGCAGATATGTTAACTAACAGAATAGTAAGGGTTAAGTTTCCTTTAGACTAATTAACTAAATTTTGAGGGCGGAGACAATAATCATTGTAGAGAACTGTTATCTAAAAGTTGTAAGCATGATGAATTGCAACAGGAAAAAGTTAAGAGAAGAAGTTTCCCATTAACAAATGTTAAATAACAGAATAGTATATGTAAAATGTCTATAAAGTTAATATGACTTAGTATAAAAAATAATAGTTAGTATTAAGATGAAATAATTACTTATAAAGGCTAATTCTGTATTAAAACAATCAACTGAAGCATGAAGAAATTCTATCGGGAAAAAGTTAACAGAAGTGTTTTCCCATTAACAGATGATAACTAACATAATACTCTATGTGAAGTGTCTGTTAAGTTAATTAAGCTTGTTATAAAGGTGATAAGTTTATTTATTAAGGATAATTCTGTATTGAAACAATCAACTGAAGCCTTTTAACTATTTCCTATCATTAATCAAATACCTTTAATTACTTTTAGTATTGTTAAAAGCACACAAAACATATGCAAAGCTTACTCTCAACTAATTCATTCTCATAATGTCACATGTTAGAAGAAGAGTAGAAGATAGGAGAAAGGTACACTACTGTCAGTGTGGTACTCACCGTGGTTGTGGCCGGTGTGGTGGCCGTGTGCGGCGTATAGGCGGCATATGCCGGTTGTGGCAACGGTGCTGTATAGCGATAGGCCTGCTGGGCGACCGCAGCGGCAGCAGCGGCAGCTGCTGGGGCATAGCCCTGTGGTGTCCAGCTGGTTGCACCACGATATGGGGCGCCCGCTGCCAGAGCGGCGCCAGCAGCAGCAGCAGCTGGACTGGTCATGGCCGGTGGACGCTGTGGGATGGCGCCTTTCAAAGCAACGGCTGAAGCGGTCAACGGTGCGCCCGGGAAAGCGCTGCGCTGTGTTGGCTGTGCGGCGGCGGCGGCGGCGGCTGCTGCGACGCTAGCGGCACTGGACGAGCCCTGCAACAAACAAAGAACAGACATAGAGAAACGGGTGAGATTTGTTGAGAGTACAGAGTGGAGGAGAGTGTGCAGTGTGTGTAGAGGATTTGTGCATGGCATAAATAATGTTGCAGTGGCAAACGCATGGATTTTGGTTTTGTTGTTGTCATAAATAGAAACCGCAGCAGCAGCAGCAGCTGTGTCTAACGGTTGGTTGGTTTGGCACAGGCTTTGCTTACCGCTAGCATAAAACCGCCATGACATCCGCCATGACACAAACACGCACACCAACACACACACACACACTTACACACACACATTCACACACAGTTACAGTCGGTAGATAGAATATTGTGTTTTATTGAGTGCCAGTTGCGCCATTTCGTCACAACAAAAACAACGGCAATGGCGAATGTGTAAACAACAAAAGCGTGCCCCATAAATAAATTGTTGCAGCAAAAAGAAGTGTGTGTTGGTGTATGTGTGTGTGGGCGTGGCAGATGCAACAGTACTTCTGTGTCCTTGCTGCCAGCCAGCCTGCCTTGTCGCGCTTCCTGTGTGTGCTCCAGTTTTGCATTGCAAATGCATATTTTTTTAAGCCCTTTTTTTCTTTCTTTTCTGTTTTTCTTTTCTGTTTTTCAGTTAGCTGCAGGTTATAAACACACAAAAATAACTGCAGTTAACCATTTTTTTCTCTTCGCTCTGCTCTATATGTATATCAAGTGATATATTTGTATGCACTGAACTGTACACACACACACACACATACATACACAGTTTACAAGGTGAATAATTTCATGTATGTGAATTTTGCATTTCTTTTTTTTTGGTTTTTTGCTTTTAGCTAACCACAGTTCAAAAATTTTTTAAATAAAGCAAAGCAAAAACAAAACTAAAAAAGAAAGAGAAAACCGGAAACAACAAAACGCCATTTTGTTTGGTTGATTGGCTCAACGGATGCGAGTCATTCTTCTGCTTGCTGCTTGCAACTGCAACGGCAACGGCAACTTGCATCGCGTGTTTTCATTTGATTTCTACGGCAAAGTTGCAAAACTGCGAAACGAAATACAAAATATGGCCAATGTTTGAATTTGGTTTTGTGTTGCGTTTTCCCCAAATACACACACACACACTCATACACACACACACACACATACACAACCTTTTCACAACCTTTTTTCAGTTAATTTTTGGCGTGCATGCAATTTGTATGCGGTTTTCGTTGACGCAGAACAGAGTGTGCGGCGGGGGGTTCGGTCGGGCGGCCTGTCGTGTAATTTGGCAGCCAAATGACAGGAAAAAAAAAGAATAAAATGCAAAAGACATAAAGAACGGTACGGCAATGCTTTTCAATTGCTGCAATGTGCTGCGCAATTTGTGGCAGTCATAAGTCAAGTTCCACATAAAAATGCAACTTTAAGCTGTAGTTTGCATGGCAAATACATATATGTATCGGAGATAATCGAAACAGATAACAATATATAAAATTAATGTGAAATTAAGCATACGACATGTTGGCAAACACACTTTTATAGTTGAAAAAAGTTTTAATCAATAACACTTTCTACATAAATTTAAATGTTACGCATACGATATGTTGTACCAAAAAAGTTGGAAGAGGGAAGTTTGTTAAACTTTTAAAGCATTTTGAGATTAGATTAAAAACAAAAAAAAAAACATTTTTCTCTGCTAAAACACTATCTGCCCCAATCCTTTGCCCTCCACTCTGAAACTTTTATTAATTCTATTCGATTTTTTTTTCTAATTTTTACTACGTAAACTTAATTTTTAAGCACTTTGCTAAAGTTTCATGCTAAAAATCTACTTACAACATAAAAAAATAAAAAGAGAATGCCACAGGATATACTTAACTGTGTAACCTGTAACAGTTTAAGCCTTATTATACACATACATACATATACCTAAGGAAGTTTTACGGTAATGCGCATATTCCCTCCCCCCAAACCAACCCAACCCTTAGCAAAAACTCAACCCAAACTCTCATCAATTGCTTCAATTTTTCGGTTTTGGCCATAAAAACGAACAGGCAAACACATTTTAAGTGCACAAATGCAATAAATTTAAGCCGCTAAATTAGACACGTTTGGCACATTGTAAGGATGGCTGGGCTGGTCTGGGCTGGGCTGACTAGCTGCCTGGCATAAGGCATATACATAAATATATATATATATAAGTTTATGTATATATATATATATATAGTATGTATTTACTGGTATACAATTGCTATCGTTCGTTTGGGGCGGCGGTGGCGGTGGCGGGGCGAGTCTTGGCAAAAATAATCATAAAGGTAATTATTTTATCGTTCGCTGAAATTCGCTTAATTTCAACGTCGACTGAAAATGCAAAAAAAAAAAACCCCAAACCAGAAAACAGTCAACGACTAATGGAAAATATGAGGCTCAAACGCCTAGTCAAAGGAACGTGACACAGAGTGAGAGAGAGGGGTTGGGTGGGGAAGTGTGGGTGGCGGGCTGCTACTGTGTGGCACGAAGCGGCAGCAGCGACAGCGGCAAATGGGGGAAAAGGCAGAAGAATGAGGACGTGATTAATTATCAAATTGGGAGCCATTATCGCGTGCACTTCGGTTTTTGGAGGGTGTTATAAACTTTGTGGCGCACGCACACACACACACACACACACACACACACACACACACACACACACACACACAAACACATATAGACATAGACAGCTGGCAAAAAGAAACAAGAAGAAGCTTCATTTTATTTTTGGTAATTTTCGTCGCGTTTTGAACATTTTGTTGACGCTTTTGTTCTATTCTATTACGAAAATTTTTGGTTTTTCGCCATTTTTATGCAAAGAGCGTTTGCCGTTTGCCACGCCCTACAAGAGGTGGGTGGGTGTGATGATAGTCGAGGCCGGTTTCAGTGTGTTTGCTCTGGAAAAGCTTCCTCTTTCCGTCTGTCTGTCGCTCTGTCTGGCAAAGGCAAACAGAGGCGAACCAACGAACCAACCAGCGCACCGATATCAAGCGCAAAATATTAATGATAATAATTTATTACAAACTGACAGGTAGACAGGGGCGAGAGCAGGCGGGGGCATTACCAAAAGGCAGTCACGACATTGGCAGAAAGTAGGAATGGAGTAAGGAGTTGGGGAATGAGAGAGGTGTCGCTGTCACGCCTTACTCATGGGGCAAACTGATAAACGTTTTGTGATTAGCGTTGCCAATGTTCTTATTGTTGTTGTTCCCATTTTTTGTTGTTGTTGTAGTTGTTGTTATTGCTGCTGCTGCTGCTGGGTCGACAGCCATTGTCATTTTTATTGTCATTTTTGCAAAATTTATGCGCAAAATTTCGAGTTCGGTTTTATTTTATTTTTTAAAGTACGTGAGCTTGGATAATTGTTTGGTTGTGTAGAGAAAAAGACAGAAAGAGAGAGCGCGATAGTGATAGAGCGAGAAAGAGAGAGTATTTGCGTGTGTTTGCATAAGTCAGAAAGCCATCTGAGTCTGCCAACACATACATATGTACATATACATATATATTGAATATATTATATTCCCACTTTTTAGAACGCTGTGCGAAATTTTAAAGTTTTAATTTAGTAATATTTTGTGGAAGTTTTTATATTTTTTAATTGAAATTTTTAGTTAAAATTTTGAATTTAAGTTGGGAGAAACTTTTTACATTCATTTTATTTGTATAGATTTTTTTTATTTTTTATAGCTCTTAGCAAAATTTAATCACAACAAGTAAGAAAGATTTAGTCGAATAAGCTCGACAAGAAGACTCTCTTTACCCTTGACCATAGAGACTTAATGACTTCATATCTCCAGTGTTTCTTAACCGATTTTAATAATATATAATATATATATAATATAATAATGTTCATAGTTTTGTTAATCCCCATTATCAAGTTTAAGAAATTCAAGATTTTTTTGTTATCGATTACATGTGTATATCGAAAAGTTATCAGGTTTAAGATAATCGATAACAAGAAAATCTTGAATTTTGTAAATTTTAAAATGTGTATTTAAAACATTTACAAGAAAATGAAAATCTTAGAAATTTTTATTAAAATCGGATTAGAAACATCGGAGATATGAAGCCTGTCCGTCTGTATGATCAAGGGTTAAGGATTAAGGGTATCTTCTAGCCTTCTAACTTGTTTCTTCTACGAAAAGGCCACACAAGTCCCTCCGGCTTCATGCAAATGCTGTCATTCTTTAAATTTGTAAGGCAAAAATTTCATTTTACTTAATGCAAAACTAGTTGAAAATAAAACCTTAACAAATACACTTCTGCAAGTGACTCTCACTTGGCAATGCAAAGACAAAAACACCAAAAAGGATAAAAACACAAGAGCAGTGCTAAAGTAGAATGCATAATATTTGCATTTAGCTTAAGAAAATGTCTGCACACACACACACACACACCTATACACACATATATATAGTATAGTATATATACATTGGCAGGCTGTCTTTGCATAATTCATATTTTCCAACCACTTATTGTTTAAACTAAATAAAGCAAAAAACTTTTTCCATAATTAAAAGCGACGGCAAAGGCGCTGAATGTCGCCTGGGGAAAGCAAAAGGGTGCTTGGCTGCTGCCCCAAGGGGTGTGGCAGGTAGGTGTGGGGTGTGGGGTATGCCCAGCGGAAAAGGCGCAAGAGCGGAAACAAAAGAAAATTTTCCCTTTTTTCTCTCATGCAACACCCTGCAAAGTGCAAAGTGTGCATGCAGAAGGGGCGTGGCGGTACGGGGGAGGGGGAATATAATAAAGTTGTGCAACAACAAAAGAAAAAGTCTTCCGTTTTGAATTGTGTAAAGTAACTTTGGGTTTTTTTTCCATAACTTTGAAGTGTATTTTACTTTAAAGTTTTATTTGCCTAAAATATAATATATTTTTTATACAGGGTATCTTCACGTTGACTTCACTTTTTCTTATTGTAGTTAGTGCCTTTGCCTATTTGAATTCTATGCGGTAAATTAAATTTTGTATTGTCCTCGCATTTGGGCATGAAAATTCACGAATGAAAATGCGCCGCATCATATTAATGGTTGTGTGAGGCGGGAGGCGAGGGCGGTAGGCGTGGCAAAACAAAAGCGCGACAGGAGGTGTGGCTAAAAATTAAAATGAGCGAGCGCCACAATACACAAAGCAAAAATGAAAAATAAAAGAGGAAAAACCAAAAAAAAAAAAAATCCCTTTTTATCCTTGTTTTTGTTTTTTCATGCAAATGCATGGGATGACTTTGTGTGTGTGTGTGTGTGGGTGCATTGCATATGCAACTTTTTCAGCCTATTTTGCATATTTTCTCTGCATTTTTTCTATAGAGACCTTTTATGTGCCAAGCCCAAGCCCAGGGCCCAACGGGCAGAAAGGGAAAGCGCGAGATTTCTTTTTTCTCTCTCAATTATTATATTTTCATTTTGAGTTTTGCACTACTAGCACGATATATATATATATATATATATATATATATATTTTTTGTTTTGTTCATCCACTCTGTTTCAATATGAATATGCATATGAATAGTTTTTTTTTCGCTGTTGTTTTATATTTTTATTTTTTCTGAATGTCTGAGCATTTGTTTATATACATTTTTGTAGTCTTATATTATTTTGGTATTTTGGTTATTTTGGAAGTTTACTCTGATTATTAACAGGGAGCTTTTTTTTGGTGTGGTTTTAAGTAATTGGTCTGGGAAAATAAAGAATTTTGATTATTTAATCTGTATTTCTTAACTTTTACCATTCAATTCATATCATTCAAAGAAAATTTCCTAAGAAACCTATTTGATCTTAAAGCTCTTCCCTTTAAGCAGAACTCTCAACTCCATTAGCATCACATTTCATGTGTACATTTTTTGGTTCGTACGTTCAAAATGAACTCTCAGCATTCCAATGTGCAATTCCACATAATTCATTTCACAAATTCTGTGCAAAATGTGGCAATAAAAAAAGGTGTTTTATACCAGCGGCAGGCGTATTTGATATCTTCTATATTTGAAGCGAACTTGAAATGTCTATAAAAAGGGCTTAAAATGTCTAACAAAATATCCATTATGCAAAGATAAAACGGACAACAAAAATACGGCCTCCAGATTGCTTTTCGCTTTTGCCATTTTCCCCCGAAAAACGAAAAACTGGCCAATTCATCTCCAAAAGTGCGTTTTATTTTATGGGCACGTCGTCTTAGTCAAGTCAAGTCGAGACTCAAACCAAGTGAGGCATAAAAGTGGATGCTTTCCGGGCAGCCTAAAACCCTATCACAAAACATCCTACACACACACACACACACACACACACATACACCTTGGCCAGAAAACAAGGACAATCTGCGTGCCGTCAACGACGCGTGCAAGTTTTATGTTTCCATCATAAACGATAATATATAACTGGGAAGTACAACATTAAACAGAGCCCATGGAAAGAACAAACAAACTCATGCGGAGCCAAAAACCCAACTGAATACCTCAAAAAGAAGAAGCTAACTGGGCTGAGGGGAGAGGGGTTTGGGTGGGTGGTGCACCCGTCTGTGCAATAATCAATTTAAAATTTTGCACGCCCCGCCCCGCCTTGACAGCACAGAACATTCAACAAATTTTCATTAAATGTAACAGCTAAAAAAAACCAACAGCAACAACAACAAAAAAAATAGCTATACAACAAAACGTTGCAAGAGTGAAATCCAATAAAATGAACGAGTTGAAAATGTCGTAGACGTAGCCGTGTGTGAGGCAAAGGAGTGGTGGGGCGTGGCATGGCTTAGCGTCAGTCGTTTTCGTTGTGATTTGAAGATATTTTTCTCTCTGTTTGTTGCCAACAACACACAACAATTGCAGACGGCGTTGACACAAGAAAAAAGAAAAAAAAAAACCGGCGAAAAGAAGCAGAAAGAACAACATAAAAAATGACATTTACGACAAAATTACATTCCCCGAAAAGCAAACGAATCGGTTTGAATGCTTGTTTAGGGGTTAAGTTTGGAATTGAACTTGGTAACGGGTTGGGGTCTTTAAGCTTTTAACGCTTTTTTTCTTATACCCATGAAATGTGTTAAAAAGAGAGTATAATGGTTTTGTGCAAAAGTATGTGACAGGCAGAAGGAAGACGACTCCGACCGCATAAAGTATACATATTCTAGATTAGCATCAACAGCCGAGTCGATGAAGCCATGTCTGTCTGTCTGTCTGCCTGTCTGTATGTATGAACGCGTCGATCTCAGGAACTAAAAAAGCTAGAGACTCAAGATTTTGAAAATTTGCCCTCCTACTGTTCGATAACTTTTCTGGTTTCCAATTTAATCGGATGAATAATTTAATCGATAGCAGAAAAACCTTGATTTTCCAAAATTAAAGAATGGAGATTGAAACTATTAACAAAATAATGAAAATCTGTGAAGTTTATATTCAAATCGGTTAAGAAACACAGGATATATGATGTCATGAAGCATTTGTCTGGTAGTGCAGGTATGTCTGTCAGCCCAACTGTTTGTCCGTCTGTATGGTCAAGGGTTAAGGGTATCTACTCGTCGAGCATACTCGACTATAGCTTTCTTACTTGTTTTTTTTTTGGCAGTCAAGACTGAAATGATTTCAGTGGCGTTTAAGAATAAACTGAATGAACAGCTGTTTCGTTATTTATGTGAGGCCTTTATATGAGAAATCAACTTAAAATCCCACTTAACTTAAATCGTTTACTAATAAATATAAATAGAAACAGAAAATAATACTTAACTTAATCGTTTTCTAAGAAATAATAATTGAAAGAAAATGTATTAAGTATTTTAAACTCTAATATGATATTGTTTCTTAAGCTTATTTACAGCTTCATTTGCATTCGCGTAACCCTGGCATTTTCAAATAATTTTCAACTTTTTTTCGCGCTTTTCTCTGCGTTTCTTCCCGCTTTTCCCTCCTTCCCCTCCACCGTTTTTGTTGGCTTCACTTGACTGTTATTTATGCCACGTATTTATTTTTAGGCACACCATAAAATTACATTTCCGCGCAAACTACAAAATTGCAGTTCGTATTTTATTTAATATATATTTTTTTTTGTTTCGTTTCCCATTCGCCTTTAGCCTTGTTGGCGCGGGCCAACTTTTTGTGTTGGGTGGAGCTACAACTGGAAAATTATTTTGTTAATAAATTCAAATGCAGCTGCTAAGTGCAGCAGCAGTTTTTGGATAGTAAGATAGAGATGAAGCGAGAGAGAGAGACGGGGTGAGAGTGAGAATATATGTCGGCAGCTGGCCAAAAGCACGACTCATTTAAGCCATCATTTAAGCTCGTTTCCTGTGGCAGTCACGTGCGCATCATAAATTCAACGCTCGACAAAAATTACAATTTTAGTTTTAATGAAAATTGTGCAATGCGCGCATAATAATTGTAATTGTGTAAATGTAAATGTATATGTTGAGCTTTTCGCTTTCGCTTTTCGCATCACGCTTCACGCTTTTGTCCCTTTAGGCAGCATTTTACTGTATTTACTGCCACTCATTTATTGAATTTTTAATGCGTTTCATTGTGCAATTCACAATATATATTCAGTTTATATGCAGTTTTCTGCATTTACCCAAAAATGTATGCTATGAATTTTTATTATCCACACACACACACACACAATAATTAAACTCAATGACAAACCATTATTGGAACATTATATTTAATGAAACGCAAACATAGTTTCCCAAAATCTAATTAAAGTACTTTTAATGGACTTTATTTGAAAGCGGGAAAAAAAGAGAACTAACTGATTACAACTTTAGCATATCTTGTGCTATGATGTTTTGCCAGGGTATGAGAAATCCAACCAAGAAAAAAAAACCAATTATTCGTCAAGTCAAGACACAATACTCGTTCTTCTTCTTCTTCGTTTTCTTTTCTTTCTTTCTATTACTGTTATCTTTTTAGGGGTATGTTGTTGTGCGTGTTTTGCGTTCGCATTCCGGAAAGAAGCTTGAAGCGGGGGCGGCGTCGACCATGCTTAAATTAAAATCTTTAAGCGGCTTTATGGTAACAAGGCGCCCATTTTGTGTTTGGCCATGTAATCCCATGCAAGGCAATAAATCTTTGTGTGTGTTTGGCCAGAGAGAGAGAGCAAAACGGAAACCAGCTGCAGCTTTTCTTTAGCCATTTTTCGTACAGTTTTCCATACTTTTTTTGCGTTTTTGTTTTGTTGGCCTTTTGTTCAACTGAAGGCAGCACCAGCGGCAACAACAGCAACAGCTCAACATTCAAACCGCAGACGTTGGCGGTCCACAAATTGTTGCAGTGCAACACTGTGTTGAGCCTCCCACACAACCATGAGAGTGTGAGCGAGAAAGAGATAGTATACAAGGCGCTACAATACAAAAACGCAAAATTTAATTATAATTTCTGGTTTGCTTTTGCACGCTTTTCAATTGCGTTTTCCATCTTTTCAGGCGTTTTTTTTCTTCATCTTCTTCTTCTGCCGAGAATGAATGAATATTTATGGTATTGCTGCTGGTGCTGCTGCTGCTGCTGTTCTTCCGCCTCTGTCTTTCTAAATATCTATTCCATAACTCCTCTGGCAACTGTTGCCTAGCAATGTACCCAGACATTGACTAGTCAAGTGTCTATTGCTTCAGGATAGAGAAAACCTTAAGTCATTTACATTTTAAGTTTGATTTCAAATTAAAAGATGATTTGTGGTCGAGGCAATAACTGGAGAGAATAAAGTAGAAAAGAAGTTATGCCTTAAGGTTTGACTGAATTCAGAAATCTGTCTCCAGGAGCAAAATCTTTAATGTAGCCTATCGAAAAAAAAACACTTAACTCAATGAAGTTCATTAAAAAAAAGATAAAAAATTCCAAGTATTTTATTAAGAACCTTGCACAAGTATTGGATTACAAATTATTCTTAGAAACAGTCCCAAAGTGTTTTGCTCATTCTTAAACGTTTTCAAACAATGCTACACTTCAATAATGTCAACACACTTGATTCCAAGAACCATGTTCTTGTGTTTTTTTTTTTTGTGTGAAATTTGATAAGTTAAAATAAATTTTTAAGAATACGAATCACGTTCAACGCGGCTGTTGTAAAACCGTCTAAACAAATGGTTTTCCGCCAAATGTCAACATACATGTATACGAAATAAAGGCGCAAGCAAACAAAAGGTTAACAACAACAACAACAACTTATCAGCGAATTTGATACTGTTACGATTATTGTGATTATGATTATGATTATGATATGGTAAGGTAAAGGAGTCAAATTTCCTACGCTATGCTAAGCAAAGACTTCCTTCATCATTGTCCTTTTTTTAACCTGTTTTTTTTTTATAGTTCTGAGGCCTCTTAATGTCGCCTGCGTACCTTCTTACGGTCTGATAAACCTCAAAAAGAAGTTGCCAAAGAAAGAAAAGCTTCACCGAAAAAAAGGGGTTAAAAAATGGCATTTCAATTGCCGTGGGGCGGGGAGAAGGGAGACTTGCGGCTTCAAATGTTGTTGACGGCATCGTTAGCGTGTAATTAAAAAGCATAAAACCAGATTGAGAAGTGTGTAGAAATATAATTTTTTTTCTTTGCTTTTCTTTTCTTTCTTTCTAGCTTGAGTTTTTTACGTCTTTCACACCATGTCATAGTTGGATTTGTGTGTTGTGTGTGTGTTTTTTTTTTTTTTTGTTTTTGAGCGTCAGAGGCAAATGTTGTATTTTAATTAAAAATAATCGAGTTTTTGGCAGCGCAAATTGCAACAAAATGAGTTGACAAAAAAACATTGCATGCAAGGCCAACAACAAATACTACTAGTATGTGAGATAAAACTTCAGAGTGTGTGTATGCCGCCATTTTGTTCATTTTGTAAGACATGTGGCTGCTACGTGTTGGTATCTGAGTGTGTGTGTGTGTCTGAAGTAAAGCCAAACAAAATGAAAATGTCACTGCATATAAAGGCAGGAAAAGCGTACGTGACTCGCATTGCCGGAAATTAAGCGGTGTCCCAACACGTCCAATCATCTTCACACACACACACACACATACAGTGTCACAAAAACTTGGTGGCAGGAACAGGATTGCACAGAGCTGGTGTGTGTTGTTGCCTGGAGGACAGACGACAATTGCAGCCGCAAAATGTCGCTTGTTTGTCAATAACAATGAAAATACGACAAAATTGTAAAAGATGGTGAAGAAGCAAGGAATTTTTGGGTGTTAATAAAAACGTAGCATACTTTCAAGCGCAACAGAATTTAACAACAAAACAATTCGTATAATTATGCTCATTTACAGAGTATTTGTTTTGTATTCTGTTTAAGTTGGTTTTGTTGTTTGTTGCCAGTAGCAATTAGCTAACTCTTCGCCCTCCAGCTTCACACATAATGTCACAAATCAAATGGTTTGCTGCACTCTATCACCAAATTGATTGTAATTGCAAAGCTCATCAAAGCTCAGTCGAATACAAATTGAAATGTAAACGGGGCCAGCAGCAATGAGATGTTGCTGTTGCTGGCCTTTTAATACTATTTGTAAACATGTATCGCTTGGAACATGGAACATACGCACATACGGCCGGGCCTGGCAATATAGCCGTCGTCGTCGTCGGGGCATTGGCATTTTAAGTTTGCCAGACAATTGGCACACCAGACCAGACCCGAGACCAGAGACCAGACTAAACAAATGTATGTATGTGGCAAATATATAAACAAAAACAAGTCGTTGCGCGAATGAAATGTGAAACTTGCAATAGCAAAATAACACTTAAACAGCGAGACGTTGTAATGATAGATAGAGTATAGTATATCTCAAGTACACACACAAACAAAAAGATAATGCATAAGAAAACTGTATTTAAATGGCAAAAGCACTTTAACGAAACCATAAATCATATTATTCAAGCGTGTACTGTGTGCTGTCCCTTTTGTTAATTTCCAAATATTTACATATTATGTACACCAACACACACACACACATACATACACAGACAGGCATACAGGCACACTTTGAGTTACAATAGCCAGTCAAGCATAAATGAAAATTTAAATCGTCTGCCACAGAAATTTGCTTGCCAAGCATTGAAGCAGGTTAAAGCAGGTTATGAAAAAGAAAGAGGGGGAGTGGGAGAGAGTGAGAGAGCGAGAACGAGCATATGAGTTAAATTTGTACACAGGAAAATACAATTTTTTATGTTGCCTTTTCTTTGAGCCGTAATAAAATGTGGGCAATTATTTAGGCTTTTAACATGTCAGCCACGTGGCGCACGCAACGCAAATCGGAAACGGATACAGAAAGAGACACACACACACACACATGCACAAACACACACATATGGAGCAAATATCTATTTGTGTTGTTGTTGTCCATTTGTACGAATTGAATTTTGATTTGGGTTGCCATTAAAGCGAATTGCCATACAAAATGAAAGACATATTTTGTCTTGAATGCTTTTCCATTCACTCTCTGGAAATAAGTTTTGCCCACTTCAAGCGTTCAAACGTTTAAGGCTACATATGTTTGAAAGAGAGAGGGTGGGGTGGAGTTGGGTAAAAGGTTAACCATTTATGTCTGATTGGTAACTCAAGACTTTTAATGAGTTTTATGAAAAAAAACCTTGAAACCACTTTTGAGTTCGGGTTTAAGCGCATTTATTTTTAAATCAAAAAGTGAAAATATCAAATTGACAGTTGATATTTAAGGGCTATTTCCAAGAAGAAACTCGCACACACTTTAGATTAGATTTATATTTATTTTTGGTTGTAGGTAGAGACATTAATTATGCCACGGGGATATAAAAACCAATTTTGGGGGCGGTTTGCTGTTTGATCAAGTCAATCAACGCAGTCTTGATTGCTGAACTCGAAACTTGAACTAATTTGCTAAATTTAACAAAACGCGGTCGACGCTACCAAAAATACACACACACCAACACACACACACACACCAACACACATATAGCCCGCAGCTGTTTGTGTTGCCAATGGAGGTATGAGTTCCCGAAGTTAATTACAATAATGAAGCTAATTTCGTTGTACGTTAGAAGGCAAAAAGGAAAACCACAAATTAGTGCAAGAATTACGAAAAGACATTATACAGAGACTCCACAATGCGACAGTAGAATAGGGGTGGTGCGGTGGGGGGACAACAACTTATCTCAATATATATAAGACGCATTTTTCAACGTTTTCTGTTTTTTGTCACAGCAGCAACAACAACAACAACAAGCAAAGGTATCTCTATGGTTGCCTGGGTTTTCTCTCACATTTTATTTTCGCATTTTTGTTTTTTTTTGTGGTATTTTTTACCGGGTCACTCTAAAAATACTTTTGGTTTCTTATTTCTGTCTCTTTTTGTGCATAATTTATAGTCAAAGTGCCGACCTTTTTCTCCACCCAACCCACACCCCCACTACCCCCGCTAACCCCGCTATCTCACCCGCTACTCTCCACAATCTTTGCGTCATTTTCACTTTGTATTTAATTAAGAGTGCGTGTGGAGAGCGCGCGCTTTGGAGTTTTCTGTTTCTGCAGTTTCAAGTTTTGAGTTTGAGTTAATGCCACAGCTACGCCCAACTTAAGTGTCTGCCGCAAAAGGGGGAGTGGTAAGTGGCAAGTGGCAACGGGGGGGGACTAGCTAGTGAGAGTTTGCCAAAGTTATTAACTGCCACTAATTACACATTTCGCCTTAACGGAATGGCGGAATGGCTACGCATTTATATTCTCAACCATGGCAGTTACTTTTTCATTTTAATATTCACGTTTATATATATATGTATATACGGATACGGATAAATCGCTAGATCCAGCACAAATGCAATACCAGAAACATGAATCCTTCATAATAAACTGCTGCTCTGCTCAGGCTCTGCTCTGCGCTCTGCTCGTTGTTGCTGCCATAAAAATGCTGGTAATTATTGCTACGGCAATTTTTTCTACTTCTTCTTCTTGCTGGCGCTTGCTTGGCTCTTGTCTTAATTACAGTGGATTATAAATATTAAAAAAAAGAAAGAGAAAGAGAAAAAAAAGCGGAAGTCGTTGCCAGTAATCAGACATCGGAGTGGTTGGCATTTGTTAAAAAATGGATAAATGGCTGCTTAATGAGCAAAGAAAGGGTTGCAAATAGAGAAGGAGGAGAAGGAGGTTGTGGCAGGAAACAGGTGGCAGATGGATCACATACATATACACGAATTGGCTTAAAAAACAAGACAAAAGCGAAACAGATTGAGTGTAAGCAAAAGCGGAGATAAACAGTTGTGGTTGGTGGGGAAGCAAAAGCTTATTGCAGTTAATTAAAATTGACTGTGGCTTAAAATAGATGAAATCTGGGACAATTTTTAACAATGAGTGAAGAGATTAATAGATCAAAACTTATTTTGATTAACAAAAAAACCAAAAACATGGAAAAAAATATATAATTTTAGAACAGATTTCTCTTCAGCTGTTACTTATTGCCAATGTGCGGCTTAAAATAGATGAAATCTGGGACAATTTTTAACAATGAGTGAAGAGATTAATAGATCAAAACTTATTTTGATTAACAAAAAAAAACCAAAAACATGAAAAAAATATATAAAATTTAATAGATTTCTCTTCAGCTGTTACTTATTGCCAATGTGCAAAAATTCGTTTAACCCAAAATAGTATGTCAAACAAAAATTTAATAAAATCAAAACAAACAACATTTTTTGATAAGCACATCAACTTTTGGTGCAGCTGCTGTCGAAATCTGAGAGTCACGTCAAGGAAATTTCCTTCCCAAAACAAAAAAAAACACAAAAAAAGAATCAAAAACATTTTTGTTGTTTTTTTTTAGTTAAAGTCATGTATAAAACACTTTCCATTCTTCCACGTTTCATGTTCCATTTCAAAAACACTTACAACACACACATTTTCAACATATGGCAACGTCACGCTTACATCAAAATCTCATGTTGCCAAACACAATCCGCCTTCCGCCCTCGCATCCCCCACCCTGTTTTTTGTTAACAACAAGCTAAACACTCAAGAGCAGCCGGTACGCAATTGAGTGCTAGAAATTGTAAGCCATCTCAATGAAAATAAAATAAATAAGGTAACAAGAAACTGAAAAAGCTAAAACACAAACTATAAAACTAAAGTTGAAAAGAGAAAAAATAGAAAATTATGTCATGAAATAATCTACGTATACGTATTGAATTCTATGCATCGTTCTTTGCTTGATTAAACATAAAATAGGTTATGGTAAAGGTAGTAAGAGGCAGACACTTGACCAGCTAGCCTGGCATTTGTGGTAGAGTCCTTTAAGTCCCCTGGCTTATGTCTTGCTGCACTGGCAACACCAGCTGCCATCTACTGCCTTAACACCCCCCCCTTCACTCCACCCCCTTCACAACTCCACCGCACAACTCAAGCCGAACATGACAAGCTGCGACCAACAACAACAGCAACAACAACAACAACTTGTGAACTCAACTTTGACATTTCTGCATGTAACTCAAACAGCCGTCGCTGCTGCCGCCCCCCCTCGACACACACACACACACTTCAAAATGCCTAACAAAAGACATCCGGGCGCGTAAAGCAGGCCGCGCGCGTAGGCGTCGTCATCGTCGTTGTCGAGGTGTGGGGGCGTGTCCAACTTCCATACAACTTGTTTGCCGCAAAATGATTTATGACAATGCGTTGAAAGTTTTCAAACTGCTGCCGCTGCTGGCTAGCTGTCAATGCCAGCCACGCCCACTAACACAAACACCAACACACACAAGCACAAACACACACAAATCACACCCATTCACACAAACACACACACACTCAGCTCAACTGAACTCAACTCGAGTATTGACAGCGTCTATTAAAGACAGCGAACGTACTTATCTGATTTTCAATTTAGCAGCTGCATTTTGCTACAGAGAGAGAATTGTTTAAAGTGTATGAAAAAAAGTGGAGAGATAAAATGGAAAGCCAAGTGTACAAGGCGACACAGTGCCAATAAGTTGTCAGGCCAAAAGCGACGTTGCACATACATGTCCTGGCCAAAACAGGACACGACAGCTGCAATGGCAGCGGCAATGGAAGCAGCGTAAAACATCTTTAGGCCACTTACACGTACAACAAGAATTGCCAATCTTCAGCTGCGACGGCGACTGCCTCAAACACACACACACACAAACACACATTATTCAAGATGCAAGCAGCGTCAGCTCCACAGGAAATGCGCCCAAGTTACTACTATGTGGCGTGGGCGGGGTGGAGGGAGGCGTGGCTGAGCACGTCTCTCATATAGACGGTGTTGCTGCTGTTGCACGTTGACGTTAATGTCCGCAAATGTTACCCGGGCTGTCAAAAGACCCAGACGTTGTCCACCCCCCCGCCACCCCTAAATTGTATGTGTATATACTCATGTGTAAACAGCATACACCTGGATACACCCGGTACGTCCTGGCACACCTCCCCCTTACACCCCATTACATATCCATTGTCGTATTTGTCTTATGAACTGTCAAACTGACATTCATTGACGCTTGACATGTAATAAACGAAACGAAATGAAATGAAATGAAACGAAACGAAATGAAACGCAATGAAACAAAACGAAATAAAAATGAAAATGCAGAAGAATCCAGAGAAAACGAACGAGGGCAAAAAAAAGCGAAACAAGCAATGTAATTTTTTGCCCTATTCCACCCAACCCCAACCCACCGTAAATGATAATATTTCAAAGAGTCTTACGCAAATATACATAAATGATTGCGTTTTTATGCGTTAAGAGGGGAGACGGTGATTTGGGGCGTGCGATGTTGATCAAATTTCAACTGTTAAAATGAAACGAAATAAGCCCTGGCATTATATTTAACCACAAAATGGAAAACAAAATGGTTGACCCGCGGCATTGGCGTTGATTGAGAATGTCAAATTGGTTTAAGACCTGCCAAGGCCCAAAAATAGATTTAGCCTCAAATTGAAGGTGTCTCTAGGTATGGTTTTGGGGTGGCGCTTTGTGGGGTGGCTCAAAAAGTCAAATATTAAAGCAGAAAGTAAATAGATATTGAAATATTTGTGAAGAAGTTAATCGAAGGCAACTCTAAACATTAAATTGATATAAATTATTATAAACATTTTGTTTTTTCTAGCAACTTTTGTAACCAATTTAACAATTCGAAATGCCAAGACAAGAAAAGGCAATCAAGAATCGAGAAATAACATTGCAACCGCATTAAACACAAAATCATTATGGGCATTTGTGCAATGTCCACAGAGAGAGAGCGCAGAGTAGAAACAACATCAGGTGATGGTTTCTGGCCACCAGAAAGCAAACCTGAACAGAAACACAGCAAACACAAAACCGAAACTCGCTCGAATTGGAGAGAGAGAGAGATTTTCAGATGGCAAAATTGTACAATGCAAACATAATGAGTTCGGGGAAATGCAAATAATTCGCAATGGAAATCATTATTGAGCACTGAAGCAGACAGACAGACACGCTGGGAAGCAGGCCAGGCACCAAGAGGGGGGATGTGGACTTTGGCGCGGGGTGGTTGGTGGAAAGGTGGAACGGCACTATAAGAACTAACGTGAATTTCATGGGCAAAGCACTAAATGGAAGTGCATTTGTGCTGTGCAGCAGCAGCAGCAGCAACATGAGAAAAATAGCCAAAAAAAAAATAAAAAAGAAGAAGAAGAAACAAAATTCAACAGCATTTGCCATGGGGAATAAGCCTGGGAACGAAAAGAAGCACAAAAAGCAAATGGCAAAACTCTGATGGCCAGTTTGGCATGGGGCATGAAGCACTTGAAGCTTATAGACTAAGAATTCACACACACACATAAACACACTCAGGCACACACAGATACACACACATCTATACACACAAGTTGCCAACGCCTTGTCGTGGGCGATAATCGTTAAGCGATTTCATTTCATTCCATTTCGTGTTTTTGCCGCTGTTAAATGAAGTGTTTAAAATTTACGATTTTCTGCAAATTTATTGCACAATGCTAAATCAGGCAAAGCTGGACGGCTAAAATGGGCTACAACCCGAACAGAAGAAGCAGCAAAAGCAGCAGCAAATAAATTGAAAGTAAAAATAAGAAAAAAAAAATAAAAATAAATAAAAAAAAGAGAGAATAAAAATAAAGTCGAAAATGGCTTTGATGGCAGTTTGGGGAATCAATCTGTACATGTGACTTTGAGAGTGCTCTTCTCTCTATCTCTCGTGTATGGCAGCTGATTGGATGACACGAAATAAAATCCTAACATACACCAACACACACACACACACAAAGAAACACTCACAAAATTGTTGTTAATACTGCACATTGCATGAATGTCGTCGCCGTCGCCACCGACGCCGCAACGTTGTCCGTTCCACTGACTAAGCCAATTACTGTGGCTAGAAGCCAAAAACAAAAGGACAATAAAGCGTCAGCTCGTAAATGACAAGAGAGATTGCGGGGGTGAAGGGATGATCCTTTGTACAAAGGGGAGGGGGGGCAGCACCAACGAAAATCTGCAAAGCAGCTTAGCTAAGCACTGTTGCCAGCCATTGACAGCACGTTACGTATACGCAATGTTTGGCTTCGTTTTCAATAAACCGCAAAAATCAACAACGAAAACGAAACGGAAACAGCCAAAATCTTTTTGCATACTTTTGTGCGCAACTGAAGTGACAACAACAACAAGAACAACCACTAAAACAACAACTACAACGAGAACGAGAACGAGACGAAGTGAGCTCAACCACAACGGCACTTGATGAGCTTTCCAATTACATTTAACTGTTGTCTGTTGTATTATCTCTTGGCCATCTTGGCTGTTAACTGTTAGTTGGCACTCTGTGTATGCCACTGTTGCGCTAAGAAATTAACTTGCCTTGTCATAAAAGCAACCCCCCAAAACACCAACAACAAAGTTTGTTTTGGGCATAAAAATTATCATAAGTTTGCCATGCGTATGCCGGTAAATGAAATTTCTTGTGTTGTGTTCTCTGATTCAGCGCAATTTGCGTAATGAAAACAAGTGCCAGAAAACTGGGGAAAACTGAACTGAAACCACTTCGGATAGAGCTAAGAGAAACTTGATGATTGGGCAGCACTCAGGTGCTTACATAGATGGTCGAGCGGGCGGGCGGGCGCAGCTGGTGCTGCAGGTGCAATTCATAGGTCCCAAATGGCTGACAAATCATTTAAACGACAGCTGCTTAAAGAAAATTCAGGCCAAAAACGTGTTAGAAGGTGGATAATGTTTAACGAGCTAAAACAGATATTCAAGTTTTCTAAGGAAAAAGAAACATTAATAATATCACGATTTCCGGCATTTTTGTTCAGTTTTAACTAAGTGTCATTAAAGAGATTCTCATTATCTTCAATTCAAAAAAACCTTAAAGTTTAGATCTAGAACGTTCTTCGTCTCTAGTTCAAAGTAGGCGTATACAAAAGTTAAAATCATTTCAGTTAGTTGCGAGAAAAGCTATTGAACGTGCGTGTAAATTATTTGTTAGTGCATTTAAAAGTAAAAATTATTAAGTAATTTTCTTAAGATGTTAGGTGACGACTGCGCCTATATAATGCTAGACTGCCCTCCACCATGCCCTCCACCACCTCCTCCTCCTCCTTGTCCTGAGAAGACAGAAGA
Source organism: Scaptomyza parva (assembly GCA_035044645.1). Taxonomy (NCBI): domain Eukaryota; kingdom Metazoa; phylum Arthropoda; class Insecta; order Diptera; family Drosophilidae; genus Scaptomyza; species Scaptomyza parva. Next base: position 7,590,421 of record JAWNNT010000065.1, on the reverse strand, counting down.
AAAGCCGAAAAAAGAGCCCACGTAAGTAAAAGATGGAACGATTGAACGATTGGTATTAACATTTCGTTTATCTTTAGTTTCTCGAAATCGGTTGGTTATTATGACCGTGATCCATGCTGTGTCGAGAATTGTCGGATCTTTGGCGCTCACGATGAACCCTACATACGTCCCTTTGACGAATGCAAGAAAAAAACTCGCCCGACTTATGACAAATCTTTGGGCAATCCACTGGGCACAGTGCTTGGCACAACGCAGACAAAAGGAAATGTTTCAAATGGCGAAGCGATTAAGTTCGCTGGCTATTTGAAAGCATTTGCCACAACATATTTTACAAGACGCACCGAATGGACATCGGCTTTGGTTGATCAGATTGTGGCCGAGGGTCAGTTATTGTATAGTGACTCGGAGGGAATGGAACCACCGAATAAAAATTTATACCCTGAGATCTATGATGAGAATGAACAGTCTGTGACAAGACACTTTAAGCTCAATGACCTGGAGTTTGCCCTCGAGCTGGATGCACCCTTTGAACTCTATGGCGTTGAGAGTATTATTCAACGTTTGAGACGCATTATGACAACTTACTTTCAACAATACAAGCAAGGTGTGTTCTGGACACCGAATTGGTATCTTCTCATTTGGAGGGATAAGGGAGTTTGGTTGGTCTTAGACTTGAATGGAAGGGATCCGAAAGAGTTTAAGCCCAGAGAGGATGGCGGTTTTCCCATATTGTTCGCTATGCGCTCATTGGATAATGTCATACATTTAATCCGAGAGACAAGCAATCTGGAAAAGGAGTCAAGGTTCACGTTGCGGGACATACTGGTCGTTCGATTGGTTACACCGGACGGTAAGAGTCAGGAACGTGAATTTGGACCACGTATGAGCCAGTTTGAAGTCATTGCTTCGGATTATGGTTATATCAAGTCCAATCTGCATTTGACACTCAATCCCAAGGATGCGTTGCGTAATCGTAGTGCTTTGCCAGTGGCTGTGGCAACAGCTGTTGCCTCGAAGATCGATCATCCGGCCACATGGGATATAAAGACCTATGATAAGGTCCTGTGCTATGGTGTCAATATGTGTAAAAACTGTTGGGAACCATGCACTGATTTGAAGCAACCCATGGATTTGGATACTTTTCCCCGGCAAATACGTATTGGTCAATATGTTTCTGAAGTGCTGTTGACTCCGAATGTCTTTGAGGGTTGGTGGAAATGTGTGCCCATGTACAAGTTCAATGATTTTCACTTGATGCTGGAAGAGGCACTGGCAGGGAATGACTATATCATCTTTCAGATCAACAATCAAATGTATTCGCTGTGGAAAAAGGGTGATTTCTACTATCTAATGGATCCATATCGGCATCATATTGTTGGACGCATTCTGGAAGAGGGCGATGACCCGAAAAGTGCATCGGTTCGTATCTTCGGGAATATGGATCGTTTGTTGAGTGTGTTCCATCAAATCTTGCTCGAATCGAATCGTTCAGCTATTTTCCACATACACACACTGCGTATACGCAGCATTACAGAATGTCCAGCGGGTACGGCACCCATGCTCTTGCCACCGGATCAAGATCCTGATGTTGTTTCGCTGAATGAAAACATTATCTTCGAAGAGAACTATGACAAGTGTATGGAAGAGCTGGGTGAGATTAGTGATTACGAGGAGGATCTGGCTTCCGATATCGAACCCATCGAGGAGCTTAGCACATCCGAAGAGCCAGGCGGTGAGGAGGAAGGCGAAGCGGCTGGGCCAGCCGAGGGTGGCGAAGATGATGATGAGGACGAGGATTAAGTGCAATTATTTACTGATTTTCGTATCAACAAAATTTATGTTCATTTATTTTAACAACTTTTACTTTTATTCAATTGCCAGCTGCTTTATTATATAACTTGATTAATTGACCGAATCTAAAGTGGGGATTACGTAAGTTATTAGAGATTGGCAATTAACTTCGATTTGATAGCCGCATGCCACATGTGTGTGTGTCTGAAGTGTGTTTTATTGTATGCCAAAGGTGAATTTGAATGAATCTTCTCTTGCTTATTGCAAAATTATCACTAACAAAACGACAGCTTACATTACTCTTCATCCCCCGCCCGCCCCCTACACGCTTCCTGCTTACCTCAAAGCGCTTTCCCAGTCAACCTAGTCGTCAACCGGTTCGCTAAGTGTATGTCTTATTGTTGTTGTTGTTGTTGTTGCTGCTGCTGCTGGTGTAGTAGCGTTTTTTCTTCACGTTGTTAACAAGCGAAAAACACAGTGAAGAAGAAGCAGAAGTAGAAGAAGGAGAAAAACACATTTTGAATTAAATGTCACGTTGTCGTGTTAGTTCGCTTGTTCAGCATCAAGTGAAGGCGACTAAAATAGTACTACTGCTCCTTGACAGTAGAAGAAGGAAGAAGACTCTATATATGATAGTGCCACAACATAACAGCGCGTTAGAATGTGATACAAGGGGCGCGCGAGGAGACGAAGTGTGTTGCAGGAAGGGGCAGACAAGCGTTGTTGTTGTTGTTGTTGTTGTTGTTGTTGTTGTTGGCATAAGTGTTCTTCTCTGCAGACTCAAGTCCACGCCTCGTTCATGTATGTCATTAAAAAGAGAAAGAAAAAATAGCACGAAGCACAAATAACTATTACTACAAAAACGCAAAGATACCCTGTAAAAAGTGAAGTTTCGATGATCTTAGTTAGAACTGAGTTACTTTATTCAAGAATTTATACCTTAAGCAATTGTTACCCAAATAGTTGCTTGTTTGATCATTAAGATCACATGGTAATAAGTTAGGTTAAGGTTTGAGAATCCTTATAAATATGATGAGTACAAAAAAACTTTATTCTCTTCAGATAATAGTTATATGTTCACATATTACGTGACAAATTTATAATACCCTTGTTGCAACACAAGAAAAAATTAAAGAAGAAAAAAGAAAAAGAAAAAAAAAAAAAGGAATTTTCGTTGTTAGTTGTTGCCTGGTTTTGCCCTTTTGCCTGGGGCAGGCTCGCTGTCTGGCTAGTGCTGTCAAAGTGCAGGTTGCATGCCACAGCAGCCACTTTATGCACAACACTCACACTCGCACACACACACACTCACATACACGCATCTGTCAGTCAGTCACTTAAATGGAAGGCATCTTCTTTTGCCTAGCAGCTTTCACCTGGCCAGCAACGTTATTTGCATCGTTTGCCAAGCATCGTTTTCATTGTTGCCTGTTTGTTGCTTGATGTTTGTTGTTGTTGGGTTTTCTGCATTTTTCACCGCCCTGAACAACAATAACAATAACAAGGGCACACAAGTGGCACGCCTCCTTCGGTTGTTCAACATGTAGCATGCGAGCATCATCTTGCAACGCATTTTTTTTTCTTTTTTCATTTTGGGTTTTTTTCTTTCTTGTTTTTACAAGTGACATTTTTACAAAAGTCGACAGCGCGAAATTAATGGAAATTTAAAAATTGCATTTTTCGACATGAACAAATGTGCCAGAAAGTGTGTGTGTCTGAGTGTGGTGTGTGTGTGTGTTTGGCAAGTGTAAGCTGTGACAATGTGGTTCGTGTTGGTTGTTGCCTTGCTCTAAGATAATAGAGACGACAACTTTTTGGACAAGGCTAAAGACATGACATGAAACACGACAGACAGACAGAAAGACGCGACACGTTTTTAAATCGTTTTCGCCAAGTTTATTTTTTTTTTATCTCTTTTTTTTGTATTTTATGTCTGTATAATGTCTTAAGATATGTGTTTTAAGACTTAGTTTGGTTTAAGCTTAGATGAAATATCAAATTTACATGTCATATTAAAACATTAATGAAAATTATTGAAAAGTATGAAAAGATTTGATGATTTCAAAGACAGACTTAAGACTTTTACTTCATTTGAATACTATTAGCTTAAAAGGTTAACTAACTAAATAAATTTACTTTCACAACACACAAGAAAAGTAAAAGCTTAACAAAAAACCATCTTTTTAATCGTCTATCAATGACAAATAAGTGATATAATAATATTCCTCTCAAACAATTCAATTGAGTAATAAAATACTAGAACTATAATTTTATGCAATACTCGATTACAAAAGAGATTACAAACACCCTTACCCAGACACACACTCTATATCACACACACTTAAAACCTTTGTTAAGCTTTGTCGCTGATTGTACATAATATCATTTTACTATAATATCAACGAGAAATGCGAGCAAACGTTTAATCAAAAATTGAAAAAGGGAAGGGAAAACACAATAAACAAAAGAAAATCAAAGAATATTTTAATAAGTAAAAGCACAAAAATTTCATTATGCACATTTTGTTGTAATGCTCTTTTTTAAAAACTCCGCCAGCGTACAGCTAAATAAACAATTAAAATTTCATCAAAAAGCACATTATTACAACAACAAAAGCAACAACAACAACAACCAAGAGCTACAGCAAAAAAGTGAAACGTGTTTTTTATGCCACATTTCTGCTTTATTAATTTTTAATTTTTGTGTAAATAACGTAATGTTGGCAAAGTGTTGCAAGCAATTAATTTATAAGTTTTTTTTTTTCATTTTTAAGTATTTAATGCATATTTTTCATGCCACGCCTGCCTCATACAAAACTACACACACACACACTCACACACATACATACATAGTGAAACCAATGTACGGTAATTACAGTGATTCGACGGGGAAAGGGGGGCGGAAAAATGTCAATTTGATTGGTTTGGTTAGCGTTGCATTGCATGACATGATGAGAGGATGATGGCAGAAGGGGGAGGGGGGTGGGGTGGTCAGAAAGGGCTGCCCGAACGGCGTCACATGTCAACAGCAACAACAACAATTAAATTGAATGAAACCTAGAAAAAGGACACTGCTCAATGCACCTGCGGCACAAACAGCGAAAGAGAGAGTGAGAGAGAGAGAGAGAGAGAGAGAGAGAGAGAGAGAAAGAGTCAACATAGGGAGGGCATACTGTATTTGTGTAGTTGGCGCAATTTTCGTGCTAAGTGCACATGATAAATTAATGATTGACCGGGGGTTTGAGAAGGCGTGTGTGTGTGTGTGGAGGGGCGTATGACAAAGTGATTAATTGTCAGGCAACATTTTCGAAGGGCGGGGGAGAGAGAGAGTCCAACATTCGTTTCAAGCCCCCCGCACTCCAATACCATTGTACTATATGAGTTATGGCCAGTTTTGAGTGGCCAACTAGCCTCGAGAACCAAGGGAGGGGGCGAGGTAGGACGGCTTGAGTTGGCCATGTTTATAAAACAAACAAAACAAGCCAAACGATATGCCTAGGAAATATAGCCATATAGCTATAGCTCCAAATAACACACACACGCACACCGACACACACACACTCATACACAACCCTATACACAACACTTAACACATAAACCACCCACAATGCAGAGTACTGCCAAAGCAGCTCAAAGTCAAATTAGTGCACTTGGGCGTAAAATATGAACTTTTGACTAATTGATTGAGCGGCTTTACGACCACCCAACCACCCACCCGCACACACATACACTGTAAAGTGGGCGTGGCATGTGAAATACAAGCCAAGTGGTTAGGGTGGCGAGGGGGGTGAGGGCTTGTGCAAGCTAAAAATGCAAATCGATAGCAAAGTGCAATTTCATTTGCAGCTGAGACAACATACAACAACAAAAATATTACGCATACGCAACGCTGGCTTGGGTAGTGTGTATGTGTGTGCAGGAAAGCTACTTAAAACGGAGGTTTTTCGCTTTGGAGGATATTGAGATTTAACTTTGAAGTAGATTGAGTTGAGTTGAGTTGTGCAATACATGACTTAAGTGATTAAGTTTTCAGTTTCATAACCGAGGGGGAAATAGCTTGAAGACTAAATAATACCAAAAAGAAAACTGTTAGGAAAACTTTATGAAAATAGTTAAAAGAGAAAATATTTTATGACCATGAAATTCTCTTTAGAGGCTTAACCTTTAAAATTATTCTGTATTTGTTTTAATTTTCCTATGAATAATCAAAATTTGTATTGCGAAAATGAAATGAAATGAAATTCATTATTTGGCAAATTTGAGTTTTGCAAACAAATCAATAAAATTATGATTTAAACTGAAATATATATAGACATATATTGCTATAAATTGGTTGGATATACTCTTTGCACACACTTTGGATATTTCTGATTTGTTTGTATATATATATATATATATATATGTTTTTCAGAGTCAACTTTAAATGGCAATCCAATTTGCAATTGCGGACAAGCGAAGGCCAAAAACAATGTGAAAACAACAATAAAACAAAAAAACTCTGTTGAAAATTGCAGTATTCACCTACCCCCTTTTCCCCTTTGCTTGCCAACGGACAGACAACATCAAGGGAACAAGCGAAACAACAACAACAAATAACAGAAACAGCAACATTTTCGTTTGCTGGCAAATAAACAACTTTTGTGATTCTATGCCACAAAATCAAAGTTTATACACAGAACTTGCTGCATGTCACGACGCCCCCGCGGCTTTACCTAGGGGCGGTTCGAGCTGGTCTGGTCTGGGTTGACAGAAGAAGAAGCTTAACAAAGCGCACTCAACCAAATGAACTGACTATATATAGCAACAAACAACAACAACAACAAACAAACAAAATGAATACAACGCCAAGCCAATTTCCTGTCTTTGAAAAACTCTGACTAACAATTAGTTAAAAAATTCCAAAACTTTAAAAAATTTAAGGTATTGCTGCATTAAATACTTTCATTTATTTTTTTCCTATCCCATTTATGTAAATATTTGTCAAATGGAGGCAAGAAAAAAACAAAAGAAAATGTATTTATTTTTTTTATTTATTTTTATTATTTTTTTTTGTTAACCAACAATAACTGTGCAGTAGTTAAACAAAACAAGCCACGGCCAGCCAGAGTGGACTCTAAGCATGGGTAGAAACAACAATTACAGAAACGGTTGAGCATTGTTCTCTGTACTCTCTGTACCGATGAGGACGAGACACAAGGGAGTCTGTCAACCCAACACACACACATACCGAAATGCAACCCTGACGGCGAACACACTCCTAACCGTTAACGGTATTTGCATGTAATTAAATTTTCCACTTGGCAACTGGCAAACTGCAGTTTGCTGCTGCTCTGCTTTTGGCCTGGCTATTTGCACAGCGCGAGGCAGAACTTCAATTCGCCCGCTTTTGGTCATTCAACTGGACACAGAACAGAGAACAGAGAAATACACACACACACACAAAGGGAGAGAGTGGGTGAGCGCCCAACTGGAGTGAGATAAAAACAGTTACATATGCAACCAGGATATGCAGGACTCCACCCACACACACAGAGACACACACACACAGATACAAACAGCGTCCAACTGAGAGTTTTCACTGTATTGTGTCTCCTCTGTGTGTTCATCAAACAGTCATCGTCGCCGTTGTACTTGTTCGTGGTACACTTCACATTGTTATTGCTGCTATAGCTGATGTTGTTTTCGTTGTTGTTGTTGTCGCAGTGAGTGTCCTCTTAGCCAGCATTGGTTTTGGTCAATCATTCGCTGTGCTGCACTCGAAAGCAGGAGACGCTGCACAAGTTTTGTCATTAACTTTGTAATGCCCGCAAAATGATGCAAATGAGACAGACAGACAGACAGTGGAGACAGACAGAGAGACCGCCAGACAGCGAGACAAAGAGTATGGAAAAAAGGAACAGAGAGAAAACTTCACTTGAATGAGGAGACAACATGGGATTTTACCGATTGCTTATGAGTGTCATCGTTGTCATAGCGCTGTGTGACGTAATGTTCATGTTAAGCATGGATTACTTTAAAAAGTGTGTGTGTGTGGAGAGAAGAAGAAATGAAACCCAGTCAATGTTAAACAGATTTTGCTTTAACCATTTGGTGAATTATAAGCGGAATTATAGCTTTTGTTATTATTTAATCCTTAACTTTCTATGCACACTTTTCAAAATGCTTTAAGGCAAAAAACTGCTGCTCTCTCCTCTTTTCCCCTCTTTCATACTAAACCCTGACACCATTGTATATAGGGGTCTAGAGCAGAACACGAAGAAATAAGCAAAAAAAAAAGATCTCGGAGCCAATACAATTTTCAATTATCGAAAGATCTGCAATTTTTTCGCCAACAACAACAACAGCAAATGCAAATCAATTTAACCGGGGCCAGGCAATCAAAGAAAACAGCCAAAAAAGCTAAACAATGCCAAAAAGCAACAACAACACTAAAGTAAGGGGCACCAAGAGGCAGGGAGCAAGGAGCAGGAGTCCAATAAAAATAAGCCAAAATATAAACAAAATTGAAGTCGGCAAACCACAAAAAAACCAGCAGAAACAAATCGAGTCAAACATATGTGTAGTGGATAGTTTTGGGTGGGTTCGGTGCAGTGGTACAGGAGTGGTTCGGTAGGTCAACAACAAGCAAGCAACCACACACATTTACCATTCACCATTTAGCGAATGAACTTTTTATGATGCCAACTCGAAGCACTGAAGCTAATATAAGCTAAACAATTTTTGCCAACTGCCAACCACCAATTGAACTGGGTGGGTGGAGGTGGGTGGGGGTTGGGTTGGTGTTGGGTTTTATTGAGTGGGTGGGTTGGGTTTGGTGGTGGCAGTGTGGTGACCTGAAATCGAATTCAATTTCGCAACGAAATCATTTACCAAAACTCATTGAAATAAAGCAAAAATTTCTATTAAGCCAAATTGTTGCAAGCGCATCATAAAAACCAATGAGAAAGTTACCATACAGTAGGATAAATAAACTTTCACAGAGAATAATGTATACTCTATAGAGATTAAAGGTGGAGTTAAGCATGTTTTAGTTATATTTGAAACTAGGTTTGGATAACCATAAGCAGGAAGATTATATAAAGTTCTATGCTCTCACAAAAAGAGTGCTTAAGACAAAATACTCTTCAACTATTTATAGAGTATATGTTTAGTGAAGGCGTCTTGTCGACAATTCTTGCCCGAACTGAATGAGTGGCAGCTGTGGCAAGCAATTCACACACACACACACACACACGAGGAGACATCCACATTGATAGAACGCACTTAATGAATGAGGTGTAGAAAGAAATGTAAACAGATACTTAACCTCCAGCGAAGAAAGGCAGTAAATGAAATAAAAATCAACAAGAGTAGCAGCAGAAGGGAGAAGGGAGAGAGAGAAAAGCGGGACGCGCAATGGGTTGGGCCAAACGTTGAATATGTATGAAGAAAAAAGGAAACAGACACACACTTAGATAGAGGGAAGAACATAAGGGAGAGCATATATAAATAAATGTAAGCAAATAAGTAAAAGAAAAACAGCTAAACGCTTTTTCTGTTTTCTTCCCTTAAGCAACTACACTACTACATGGACAAAGATGTGTGAGTGTGTGTATTATATATATATATATATAATTAAGTGCCTGGCAAGCGCAACAAAGTCACGTAATTCTATTTAAGATTATTTAATAAAAGCGCACATGGAGCCGGAGAGCAGAGCAGAGCAGAGAGAGTTGTAGTACGGTTAATTAACATTTCTTGTTATTTTATTTTGCACTCTGGCAATACGCGGCGTATACGCAACGTTGACGTCTCTATCTCGCTCACGCTTTCCTCCAGCTATCCTTGTCTTTCGAGTAAATTTATTTTATTTATTTGTGCTGTGAAGCGCTTCAATTTACCTGAGCTCTCATTTCAGTCAATGTTTGTGCAAAAATATATATATATAAATTAATTAAGTTTGCATTAAAGCAAAACTGTTTCAATTAAGATTAAAACAATAAACCAAATATAAATTATCAAAGAAAAAACAACAAAAGAAAGTAAATTGAATTCAAAAGAAGAAGAAGAAGAAGAAAATCAGTTTTGATAGTTATGCAAAATTGTTTAAAGTTAAAACTAAACATCGAAAAAACAACTTTTTTAATCTTCAATCACAAAAACACACGCATTTTAATCTAAAGCGGAACCACACAAAGCTGCATTTCCTCATTTTCCACATTTGTTTTTTCTATTTAATTATTTTACACATGAAAATGTCAAACGTTTCGTTAAATTCGGTTGTTTCATATCAATTTTTGTAATCTTTATGGTAATATATCATAATTTATGCTCACATGAATAACCAAAAAAAAAAAAAAAAACCGAAAAAAAACAACAAAAAAAACACATTGCACCGTTTCCTGCCGGTCAATTACAGAAAATAAATGAAAAATATGCAAATTTACAACAAAACAAAAACGAAAATAAAAAGAAAATAAAAATGTTTTTTGAAAAGAAAATAAAAACATTTAAAATGAAAATTTTCGCATTGCGACCGCAAAACGCCAAATGGCAATTTATATGCATAAAATATGTGTGTGCTTGCAACATTTTTAATGATGTCGCGCAAAATGTTTAATGGTTGTTGCCTTTAAAAATGAACACTCCCCCCCCACTGCCCCTTTCCTACAACAATATTTACAACTGTAATAAATGAAATGAGAGTTAAGCGTAACAAAGATTAATCAAATAGTTAAAAATTCATGACAGAAACAATTTGAAATGTTTTTTTTGGGATTTTCACATAATTTTACGAGTGATGAATGTTATTTTTGGTAGGCGTTAACATATATAAATGATGGGCGTGTTCAAGTGATTGTAGCCAAAACAAGTTAAAGTGAAGCGTTGACCAAGTTAAGACAGAGCAAGAGACAAAGAAAGAGCGAGAGAGAGAGAGAGAGAGAGCTATACAAATGTTATTAGAACTTTATATATGATTGGATTGAATTAGCTAAAAATAAAACAAATACTTTTGCCCAACTAACCAAATGGATATACATAAGAATATAAGTAAAGAGGTGTGTCTGTATGTGTGTGTGTGTGTTTTATGTTTGTGTTTGCCACTTGATTGCGGTTTTAGACTTTTTCACTTGTTAAGTTTCATTTTAGCAGACCGAGAGCTGTTTGGTCAGCGTCAAGTCAAGTCTCAAGCCTCTTCAGGCTTTAATTTAGAACGATGAACGAAGCGGACTCCGTTGCCACTGCCACAACAGCAAAAACAACAACAACAACAACATGCAACAACAACAACAAAACGTAGAAAAGATAGATAGTTTAGACAGCGCTCGATAGGCTGGCAAACCCAGACAGTTAGACAAACAGACAGTAAAGACTGACAGACAGACAGACAGACAGAAAGACGGACAGAAAGACAGACAGGCGGGCAATGAGCGTATAAAACAAATTGCATATTGCTGCAAAAAGAAGAAGAGAAGAAACAACAACAACCAACAACAACAAACGAACTGAATGACTGGCATAGGCAATAAAATAAATGAAAATGCGCTTTGAAAAATATAGAAAGAAAAACAAGAAGAAGAACAACAACAAAAATGCATTTCAAGTGCATTTATTCTTGTTGTTGTTTTTGATGTTGTTGTTTTTGATGTTGTTGTGGTTTCTTTTATGCCGTTTACTGGCCCAGACCTCAGACAACAGCAATAGCAACAGACAACAACAACAACCAAAACCAAGCCAAAAAACTATTTAAACAGGCCCAAAAGTCAGCGAGCCATGCAATGTGTAGACCTTAAATAACTGTATTCAATGCGCTAAGTGTAAAGGGAAGGTGCGGGGAAGGGAAGTTGCAACGCCATTAACATCAGAAAGAGGCAAAGAGGGGAGTGTAAGAGAAGAGGGTTAGTGCAAAATTGTGCATGCAAAATATTATGGAATGTAATTGTTGTCAAATGCAAAAGCAGAAAAGCAGACACGCATAGATTATTATATCTATTATATATATAGATAGAGATATATATGTTCACATTGATCACGCGCATTGTGCCATTTATGGTTGGATTGTTGGCATAAAAGGGCTCATGAAGAGTGGGGGGGCGGGGTAAGTTATGGTTAGAGGTGACAATAGAATAAGTGGCTGCCATTTTAGCTGACTTTTCGATTGTAACGGGAAGTTATTATACTATATCGTTGTTATGGTCAATAATTGCAATTAATAATAGAGAAAGAGAGAGGGAGAGATAAAGAGAGAGACAGAGAGAGATACTGTAACCATTCAAATGTTAAAGCCAACCCACAATCAACGCCTTTTTTTTTTTGGTTTCGCCCACAGCAAAACCCAAAACTAAAAATGGCCAAAAGCGATAAGCACATCCATAAAACCAAAAAGCAAAGAAAGGCGAAAACAATATAATTTGCAGCCAACGCTTAACTCCCCGCACACACTTACACACACGTTAACATTAATGTCAATTGCAGAGTATCGAGAAAAAAAAACTCAACACAACGCCAAAAAATTCGCAATTCGCAACAAAATGAATCAAGCGCCTGGAATGTAAAATCAATTAAATGGAAATCAGCTGTAGACAAACGAATAAAAAAAACAGAAGAAGAAGAAGAACGATTACGAGTTTGGCCAAGCGATAAACGGCCAGAGAGAGAGAAAGAGATAGAAGCTATAGAGCCGCGGCGATAGAGCCATAAAATGCCAGACATACACAGAGAAAAACGAATGGTATTGGCAATGAGAGGAAGGGGGCGATGTGTGTGTGCCGAGAGGGGAGAATTGTTACCTGGTGTTAGCCACGTCCGTTTGCAGGTGCATTGACTGGCTGACTGGTTGTTGGTCGAATCGAAATAAAAAAAACTAGCACAAAGGCCAGACTTAAATGCATTCTCTACCTGTCTCTCTCACTCTTTCTCTCCCTCTCTCTCTCTCTCTTTCTCCCTCTCTAATAGGAATCTCAACTGAGTTAACTGGCTTAGCCAATGCAAGCGGGCCCCGCGGCCGCTAAGCGGATGCATTTGACGAGGCCAAAACGGAACAAGAAAAGCAGCAAAAAAAAAAACACAGAAAATGTGGCAGAAGTCGCGTAAAGCAATGCAGAAAAGTGAAAATGTGGCAAGCAGCAGCTAAGATATCGAGAGAGAGAAAGAGAGAGATAAACTCAAGTTAAGTTAAAGAAGAAGGAGTCGAAGCAAGAAGCGCATCTAGCGACACAAGGAAAGAGCCCAATGGAGCGTACACCAAAGTCGTTTGTGGCTAACGGTCCAACAGTATCTAATGTGTGTGTGTGTTGTGAGTGTGTGTGTGCTGTGTGTGTGTGTGTTTGAGTATCATCAAGTTTAAGCGAAGCGAGTTTCTTAAGCATAGACCGAACCACAAAACAAGATTCCCTAACAATTGCCATTAGCCATGTTCGACTCTTTTGCTGTTTGGGTTATATGGCAACAGCAGCAACAGCAGCAGCAGCAACAGCAGCAGCACTTACAACAACAACAACAACAAAGATCAAGCGACAAAAAGCAAAAAGAAGAAGAAGAAAAGCATCGTCGAGACGTTTGTAATGTTTGCCTGTGCAATGTCTGTGCCAGACTTTATATCCCCAGTCCCAAACATTGTTCGTCTGCCTTGTCGCACCACGGGGCGTATGAATGTGTTTGTGTGTGTTTGTATGCCTGTGTGTGTGTGTGCCATTAGCCTTGTCTGTTTGCCTCACGCACCGCTACGCCAGGCTACTTTACTTCCTGGGCGCGGCAAGACATCGCATTTTTATTCAATTTGATGCGTAAGCGCAAAAATGTTCAAGTTCTTTCAAAAAGTTATTTTTACTTCCAAGTTTTTTTTATTTTTTTTTTAAGTATGTCTGGTATGGGCTGTCTGGGTGGGTGGGTGTGAGTGTCAAATGAGGTTGTTGGGTCAGTGAAAATTGTGAAAAACTTGTAACTGTTGTGTGTTGTAAAGTGGGTAAAGTGATTATTGCTATGGAATTATGGTTTTTACTCCAAGCGACAGTTGGCTATTAAAGTTTAAGACCAAAGTGCGTCCGGCTGCTGGTCGGCTTTTTAAAATCGCATTGCATTAATGCGAAGAGAGTTTTAAACAGGGAATGTGGTTTAAAACTAACGTTTCTTTTGATGAAAATGTAATGATTAACAAATTTTAAGCAGAACTTGACTTCTTTTTGTTAAACTTTTCCCCTTCTAATCTTAACAAATGATTTCAATAAAATGTGTAAACACTTTATTGACAGTTTAATTTTGTGCCTTTGTTAGTATATTTAATGCTTCTTTGTTAATGTACAACAACCAGTGTGACCCTATATCTCTAAAGTGAAAATATAAAAACTGCTCACTATGTGTAAACACTTTAGTGACAAACTGTATATGTGTAAACATTGCATTTTGGAATAACAAATCTAGCTAAGTCAACAAAACTTTTGAGAGTCAAAATATTCACTGCTAGTTAGTTGCTTAAACTAAGAACTCCCAAGAGTTGCCAGAAGACAAATTAAATAGATGAGAGCGCATTCGTTATGCAAAAATCTGTGAAAACTTTAGCGACATCGTGTGGTAACTGTGGAAATTCAACATGTAATTTATTTTAATTAACTAACTTGGCAAAGACAATCAACGTGGCGGGAGCAGCAGCAGCATTTGCCGCAAGCTCATCTTCCTTCCAGGCAAAAGGAGTCAGGGTAAGGTTTAAGAGACTAATCAGTGAAGATAAATTAGAAAGAGAGAGAGAGAGAGAGAGGGAGCGAAAGACTCGGAAGACAGTTCGTGACGTCAAACATTTTTGGGATGATAATTCAATTAAAATGTTAACAAACATTAAATTAACAGCATAATTAGCTCAATTCTGCGAAATATTTAATAAGATTATGAGAGTAAAATGTAATTTTAGAGTAACTACACGATTTTATAACTTAACTTAACGTGGGAGTTTTATCAGCTGTACCAAAAATAATCACAAGAGAATGGATGAGACTAAGAAATACCCTGGAAAACGGTATAACCAAACGTTATTTGCTCACCAAAAAACCTATAAAATATATATTCAAACTTTATTATACCCATTTTTTGTTACTTTTTGGTTACAGGGTATGGCTTGGTCGGGCAGGGTGGGCAGACACTCAGACAACAGACAAATTATGAGGCTGGCAATAAACTTCCGCACAAAATTAGCGCAACTTCCTGACAAGCCCACGAGTTGCCCACGATGTCGGCAGCGGCGGTGGCGGCGACGGCGGCGTTGACATGCCAGGGCAGAGTGAAAGAAGAGTGTTTTAGAGAGAGTGAGATGGCAGAATGACTGCTGCTGCGCTGCTGCTGAGAGATGGCATCTCTTTAGTGTGCCTGGCACTGGCTAGCGTTGCCAGCTGGTTTGTTTACATTCCGTTTTTTTACAGTTTACAGTTAATACAAATAAATATTTACCTGTAATGCGTCACTCGACGCCTTTGTAGTTGATTAAATGTTGCTGCTGCACGTTTTGGCGGCGGCGGGTGTCGTTTGTTTTGGGAGTGCCACAAAAAACACACAGTTGCAATATATTGTATTGTGCAAAAATAGGTGGCAAGGCTGGCAGACGACCTCAAACACAACACAGACAAAGCACACACAGACACGAACACACACACACACAAACAATCTCTCTTTGAGCTTAATGCAAGAAAAACTTTTATTTTTATGCAATATATTTTTTTTGTTTTGCTTTGCTCTCTCTTTCTTCTTCTTCTTCTTCAGCTGCAATTAATGCAATGGCGAAACTATTTATAGATTTTGATTGGTTCGTGTATGAAAAAAAAAATCGTAGTAAAATGAGCAAAACTGCAAATGCAAAAGCAACAACAAATACGGCAGCACTACCAGCAGCGGCAGCAGCAGCAACAACAAAGCTGAGCAAACGTCTGAAAAAATCGATAAATTTGTCGACGCTGACAGCGCAGCCGGCAGCGAGTGGCAGCAAAGCAAAGGGGGGGGCTGCCAGACATTGCCGGTTGCTGATGCTTTTGCTGTTGTTGTTGTTGTTGTCGCTGCTGCTGCTGCTCTGTTTCTGTTGTTTATTATTGCTATTGCAGTTGCGCGACGCTGAAATTAAATCAAGGTTCAAAGTTGTTTTTTAAAGTTCAATTCACTTTGCACTGCAAATATTTATAACATATAACATATATAGTTATACGAATTGATATGAATATATATATTAAGATGATTTTCGCGCCAGTCGCACTTGTTCTCTCTGTCTCTTTTTGTTACTCTCACGTGTTATTGTTGTTGCGAAAAAAAGCACCGAAAAACAGTTGCGCGCCCGTAAAGTTTATTGTTTGGCTTATATGTCTCGTTGGGTTCGTCTCGTCGGCACGAGCAACGAAGTTCAACTAATTGCCGAACGTGCCATGCCGGCTGAAACTGAACGAAGCTGAAGTTTCGGTCGAGTCTCTGCCTACCGTCTGGGCATCGCAGTCGTCGTTAGCGTCGCAGTCGTTGGACGCTCTCCAATGCCCTCCGGGCATTGCATGTGCCGACTACGACTGAGGCGGACCGGCCTCACTGCTGTTAGCTGTTAGCTTTTTACTGTTATTGTTAGGGAGCGGCGACGGCGGCGGCGGCAGCGTTGCTCTCTGCCTGCCTGCCTGGCTGGCTGGCTTGCTGTTTGGCATGCACAACTCCAGCAGGTTTGTGCGCGAGCTGTACGCACACACATATGTATGCATGCATGTGTATGTCTGACTAGACAAAGCAGACGTCGCGTCGCTGCCGACGTCGAAGTTACCATGCAAGTTACTGGCGCTTTTGTGCAAAATTTATTATGCCGGTTATGCAGTCGCAGTCGAAGTCGCTGCTGCTGCTGATGTCGTCGCTTAGCTAGCTTTGGTGACTCTGTGAAGCGTGCATGTAGTTGTTGTTGTTGTTGTTCTTGTTGTTGTTAGTCATATTGCTCCACACACGTATTGTAAAATGCCAGTTATCTTTCAGTGTTCTGTCTGCTGTTTTCTTTGTAGTCTGCTTCTGCTTCTGGCTCTGCTGCTATGCAAGTTGAGCAGAGCGCAAAACTTTGAGATAGGCTCAGAAACAGACGTTGAAGAAGAGCTCTCTGTAAGTAACTGCGGTTTCTATGAGTTAGCACATGTGTGAGTGAGAGAGAGAGCGAGAGAGTGTGAGAGAGAATGTGTTTCTTTTCTGTGTGGTTGCATCATGCAGCGGTACTCCACACTCAGAAGTACTGGAACTTCAAAGATAATCAATCTAACAAGATTTTTGGTTTAAATTATGGTTAATGTGGCTATAACATGCTCTATAAATGGTTCTGGTTCGGTTTAAATGCTTGAAGCAATACATATAACCGGTAGCTGCAACAGGAAGTTGTATGTTAAATGACCACAAATCCATGTTGCAGAACCCAAAGTTGGGCATTAATCTAAGAACATGATCAGTGAAGCTGTCAAAGCTGATTAAATTAGTTACAATTCAGTTGAGAAGGATAGAAAACCTTATTAAAACTTCCGGAAATATGTCCAAGAAAAGGATTTAAGTTCCAGCTTCAATATACCTAAAGTTAAAGTTATCTTCGGCAGTCAATGAGAATCCAAGTTTATTGCAATCCACTTGTTTTGAACTCTACAGATAACTTTAACCCCAAAACTAATGGCTTTAAAAGCAAATCAATGTTGTTCTTTCGGTTTTTTTTTAGTTTTTTGTTTGCCAATTCCATTAAAAAACTATCAAAGGTGAGAACTTTATGATATGTGCTTTGCTTCCAACTGACCGCAAAGTTCAACTGAGCAACTTGTGAGAATGACCAAGAAACTCAAGACGAAGAAGTAGAAGAAGAAGCAGAAGACAGACAGGCTAAAGTAGTCAAAGACCAAGAAGAAGAAGAAGCAATCGAATACTTAGACAAGAGTTTTATTGTGGCACTCAAGTGGCAGTATAAAAAACTTTTGTGTTTTTGGCCCAATCGTAGTAGGTCTTCTTCTTGGGCCATTCCCATTAGTTATTAACAACTGCTTAGAAGTGTTGTAAAGCGTCACCCAAAATCTGTTGTAAGCAGATTATTACAATCTTTGCTTCTGCCGTTGTTGTTGTTGCTCTTTCCGTATGCAATAAAAATCTTCAAATGTTTGCGACGCAAGACAGAAGATCATAAAAGAGGCAAAAATAGGCGACAAAACTTGTTGACAAACCCGAAAAACTCAAAGTTTCAAACTGTGTGTGTAAGAGAGTGAGAGAGAGAGAGGGGTGAGGTGAGGCGGGGGTAAGGAGTAAATGCTGCATTGCTTGTGGCATTTGAAGAGTTGCGGTTTAATTGTTGAAAACTTTGTTTGTTTGTTTGTTGGCTGAGAGGCGCTTAGTGCATTATTAATTAAGCACGGAAAATGGTGAAGATAAGATATCCCAAAAAAAGAAGCTCATTGGAGTTTGTTGTTGCCACCCTGCTGCTGCCACAAACTGGAGAGGTCGCACATGTCAACAGCAGTTGAAGTTGCAACAACAACAAAAACAACTGTGAGATAAAAGAGAGAAAAGCAAAAGCCGCAAACTTTACACAGAAAAGTTCTCTCTCTCTCTCTCACTCTCTCTAACCAAAAAAGAAGAAACTAAATCAAGGCAAAAATTAATGCGCGTGTAAACGAACCAAAAACAACAACAAATACAACAACAACGAACGACGAAAGGCAGGAAAAGCCAAGTTGTAACAAACTTGCTGAAGGAAAAACTAATACCCAAAAGAGAGAAAGAGAAAAGCAACAACAACAACAAGAACAACAACAACAACAAGAACAACAACAACAAAGAACAAAGGCATTGAAACAGAAAACAGAGAAACCAAAGCCCAAAAAAGGCAGCCCTCCTTGGCCAAAAAAAAAATGAAGCCAAAAACAAAGCAACCGAATTTAAGGAAAATGTAGCTAACGAGTAGATAAAATAAATAAAAAGACAACAAAGAAGCACGACGACGAAGAAGAAGAAACTGTGTGATAGGGCAATTGGGTGGGAGAAGGGTCGGTTGGCAGAGAGGGGTTTTTTTTTCGTGTATTGCAAAGGCAAACAACTTTTTAGCCAAATGCCAGCGAAGGCCGTTTCCCAAGCTGAGCAGCAGCAGCAGCAACAAAAGTACCGTAAAGCCGCTACGAAATGGCCAGAGAGCGCATAGTTTTCAAACACCACCCACCCCCCCATAACCCCCCTCTAACTATCTCTCTCACACTCAGTTTGTCTATCTGTATCTATCACTCTCTGTATATGTGTGTGAGAGAGATACATTTGTATCTTCTAGTTGCTAGTTGCTGCTGCTGCAAAAAAAAACCTGACTGCGACTGTGACTTCAACTACAACAACAACAACAACAACAAATGGAATGCTGCTTGACAAGTGGCAGCGTCACAGCACCAGCAGCAGCAGCAGCAACAGCAAGAGCAGCACCCGGGGGGGTATGGGTAGGGTGGGAGGGGTGGGGAGGGCCAGCTTGCAGCATCACTGGCGAAGCGTGGCGAAAGCTCTTCCAACCAAGAATCCGAATCGGAATCTGGATTTGTCTGTTGGCAGTTTTGTGTACCAGTGTCAGTGTGTGTGTGCGAGTGTGTATGTGTGTGTGTGTATATGTCATGCTATGCGCTATGATTTCTAAAACTTTTAACGCTGCAGAGATACGCGCAGACAAGTAAGAGATACATTTTATGCACTTTGGCAGATACTTTATATGGAAACACTATTTCGGGGGCTCACTGTATGTGTGTGTGTGTGTTTATGAGCAGTTGGGTCAGCGGGTGCCTGTCGCTGTTGCTGTTCATGCCACATGCCCCATGCGGGTAGCTTCACATGTAAATCAGTGAGCTTCAAAAGAACTGTCCGCTTTGCTTTGTTGCAAGTGCTAAGACCCGACAAAGTAACAAGCGAACTGAAGTAATAGATAACTTTGGCGAAGATTATATACCCTTACAAAAAGGAAGTTCAATTTAGTTTAGGAACGAAACACATTAGAACTCTTCATGGGTTAAGGAAATATTATACAGTTGACCTATTAGAACAATCTTAAGAATGGAATGAAGTAATAGATATCTTTGCCAAAGATTTTAGTTCAGATTCTTCAGGAACGAAAGACATTAAAACTTCTTTTTTTAAGGTATTTCTATATAGTTGACCTTTGAGAAAAATCTTAAGGGTCTAAGAAAACGTATATATAGTTGATTCTAGACTTGTTTCTTACATTAAGACGAAACTTTTTTCGACTTGAATGAAGCATACGATAATCAATTTAAATATGATAAGTTGACAATTTAAGCTGAGGTAATATTACAGGAAGATCGAGAGAGAGAGAAAGAAAAGGTTCATAACTAATAATTTCTAAGACTTATGCGTTAAAAACTCTTTAAATTTCTTCAACAGTTCATTACAACAATTTAACATTCCCCATTCTGCAAGAGTATATTTAAAGAGCTCTCATTTCATTTCTACACACTACAAACGCGACAGAGCTAGAGAAGGTAAAGAAGGTAACAAGGGGGAATGAAAGACAGCCTCAAAGCATTTGCTCAAAATTGCTGACGCACCATCGCTTCACCTTCCGGGCAAAGCAAACACCCACCAGCAATCCCCGTCGCCGCCGCCATCCCACCACCCACACTCATGTGGCTCTTCCTTCATTTTTTGGGGGGGCTGTAAAGTCAGCGGCCTAATCCACATGGGCCCCGTTGGCAGCCAAAGCAGCCCGACGGCAATGAGAATCGAGCGACGCGTTTTATGAGCCTACCTACTAACATCAAGGTTACAACACACTCATACATGTGTTACTGTATGTGTGTGTGTTGGTGTGTTTGTTACGTTATTACGTCCGGAGAAGGCATATTTAAGGCCCACACACACACATACAACACACACACACACAGCCTAAGCCCAGTGGCTTAGTTTGGCAGGGGGTCGTCGCTTCGCCCAAAAACCAAAATTGCAAGTTGAGACAAAGTTTTTCTTTCTTTTCACTTTTTGGTTGTTTTTTTTCTTGTGATTTTCGTTATAACTTTTCAAATCTCGTGTGTGATAAATGATCAAATAATCTCTATGTAGCTAAAAACCTTGAAAGACCTTTTGCCAAACAATGAAAATGAAAAATATTAATCAAAATAAAAGAAAATTCTTCGTCTTGTTTATTGTGAATGGAAATTTTGTTTCTATTTGTTTCAAATGTTAACAAGCAATGAGAATAAAGTTTATGAAATAATTGAATAACAAATAATGCGATAATATGTTTGAAAAATATGCAAAAAAGTAAGTTTAATAAATCATAAAATCATAAAATATGCAAAAAAGCAAGTTTAATAAATCATAAAATGTTTAAAAGTTGTAGAAAAAATGAAAAAGAGATGACAAAAAAAATTCTTAGATGGACACAAAAACAATTTTGTTTTCAAAAAACACTTTTTTCAGTTTAAAAAAAAGAATTTTATGACATGGGAAAAGTTTTTCCTAAACAAAAATCTTGGTACCACTGTGCACATCATTCTCTCAAAAGTGCTACAAAACCCTTGCGGTAGGCATTATACGTATGTAAAACCAGAGCCAACTGTATGTGTGTGTGTGTGTAGTTTGTGTCAGGAAAAGGTCAGGTATGTAAATATGTTTCGGGGTACACACATAAACTCATTTCGTGCAATTTCACCTTTTCTAATTTTCATGTTTAGTGGTTTTGCTTAACCATCATGCAACGGCAGTGGTAGAGGGGAGACGGGCGAGGAGGGCTGGCTGCATGTTGCACACTACCCGAGGCAAAGCAGCATTAGTGAAATGACTAAGCTAAGCAGAGCTTGACGCAGATTTTACCCAAAAAACGTTGACATTGTTCAAACACACAGAGAGAGAGAGAGATAGAGAGAGGGAGAAAGAGATAGATAAAGATGAAGCGGGTGGACACAAACTGTGGCATGCATGGCACGCTCAATCATGCTCAGCCATGTGGCATCCACACATCCCCCAATAATGTACAAGCAGCAGCAGCAGCTAACCGGCAACAGCAGCAGCAGCAGCAGCTAACCGGCAACAGCAGCAGCAAAAGATGGCCCAATGTCATCAACAACATCAACGTTGTTGGCCAAAACCGAAAAAGAGAAAAAAAAAATACACAAAAACACAAACCCAAAAAGCCTTCAGGCCATTGGCAAGGAAAGGCAACTATTCAAGTGGCCAATGAAAAATATCAACAAGCAAACACAGGCAAAATCCACAAGAACCAAAAGGATTTAACACACATACACACATGCACACACACACCCTCAAAAACCATATACAACATAGGGCAAAACTATTAGGACGCAATGTACATAGTATAAAGTGTTTCTATGTGCGTGTAAAGGTACAGTAAATGCACGCTAAGTAGAACTAAAATTCAATTAAAGGTAATTTTCTAAGTTTTGATAAGTTAAGATAAGAATTTATAGAACAAATTATAATTTTCCTATGACAATTAGTTGAAATTTCCTAATTTCAATTACAAAAGTCTTCACTGTACCATTTGCCTCAAGTCATAAAACACTTGCAGCACATACACACACACACACGCACACACACATACGACTAGTTGCCTCTAATATAAATGGATTTCGGGCCATAAACCTCAAAAGGTTGTTGCGTCAAGCAAAGCGTAACTTTAAACATGATTAATGTTGTCAGCAGCATGGGCCAAAAACTTTTTCTTCCCTTCTCCTTCCCCTCTACCCTACCTCTACATTTTTACATATATTTTCATTTCTTGCATTAAAAATGCATGAAATTACATGCAAGGGGCACAAGAAAAAACTACATTCCCAGACAGACAAAAAGAGAAACAGCAAGGGGTAAGGGGGGAGAGGGTCGGCTTGGAGTGTGTCTGGTACTTTGGACATCGATTTTTGGGCCAAGTTATGAGCACAATTTTTCGAATCGCACAAAAATCTGTGTGCGCCTGCAAAATACTTTAGCCGAATTGGCTTCAGGGGAAAGCAGGGGAAAGGGGGAAGCAGGCACCATTATAAATCCAAAAAGAGTGTGTGTATCTCGAGTGCGTGTGTCCTGTCCTGGCTGTCCCCTCCTGCTGTGAGGAGTGTGTGTGTGTGTGTGCTGGTTGGCTCAGGCACAGGACATCAGCTCACATTCATATTGTGGTTGTGCCTGGTTGTTGTTGTTGTTGTAGGTGTGGTTGTTGTTGTTGTTGTTGTTCTTGGTGTTGGTGTAGGCAACGTGTCGGCTCACCAAGGGTGCCTCCTGGCAATTAGCTTTGACAAATGTGCGGTTGGCAGTCGGTTTTAATGGATAATGGACCTGGCATTTCCTTGATCCAACCAACCGTACCCCCAATCCTACCCCTACCCTCCCCTCTCTTCGGTTTGTACCGAAAATGTAAGTTTATATGCTTTAAATAATGCATTTGAGTTTAAGGATATGTTTTCTCTTCGAAATCTTGGAATGGTGAGAGATGAACGTGATGGTTGGTAATGGGGATATGGCCATCATTTGCGATTGGCACTTTAGTTGTTGGCCATTGATTATTGGGCCTTGTAATGGTGCAGTGTTTAATCAAATGATTGGAAGGTGTACGAATATAAGAATGTGTTCTCAATGATTGAAACCTTTTGCTTACTAAACAATAGACTAACACTTAATCTTCGTGGAACTTGTTTCTAGTGATAAAAAGGGTTAAGATAACATAAAAAGGGTAATGGTAAAACTTTTACTCAGGCAGCTCAATGCTCTCATTTCTTCACTTTACTCATATTCTCTAATAGTTTTTCTTTCTTTAGATTCTATTCAACATATCCAATCTTCAAATCTTTAAGCTATTTTAGTTGCTTACCCATTTAAAGGAATACTTTTAATAATAATCATCATTTAACTTACCTAAAAAAAAGAAATAAAAAGAAAAATTATTCATTAGATAAAGAATTTTAAAGAGTTTTCATTACTTAAATATTAACGCCACACAAATCTTATATTCAAGAACTTTAAGGGTTGTAAATGTGTAAAAAGACAAAAGCCATATAAGAAATCAACCGAATCAGCAACAATTTTGTGTCATAAGCGATGACATTAAGAGCAGAAAGAAACATTCAGACAGAGAGTCAAACATACAGTCAAAGAGACAGACACAGACGATAACATTATGCATATGTGTGTGTGTGTGAGGGGGGAGGGGAGACCACAAAATGTCCAAAAACTCATGTACGCGAAAAAAAAAGAACACAACGAACGGCAAAGATGGCGAAGCATCTGAAGAACTCATTAAACTTTCATGGCCAAAAAAAAAAAGCTTGCTCATCTGGTTTAACAACCAGCGAAGACAATACATACACATATGTGAAAAGTGTTGTGTGTGAGTGTGTGTGTGTGTGTATAAGAGTTTATGTAGCAATGCGGCAGGCAAATGGAAAGCAATTGCCAATTGCTGTATAACTCAAGAAAGCAGCTTGAGACGACGACGACGACGACGACGACAACTTAAAGCTGAGAAATGAGATGGAGAGCCTCCATGTAAAAATGCCAATCGAAGAATAAATAAATGGCCCACAGCAGCCACAAAACATACACACACATACACACATAGATAGAGATAGCTTAAGTCCAAAGGGCCAAAAGATACAGCTAAAGATATTGCCGCAGATACACAGATACATAGATACAAAGATACAAATGTGAATTGAGTTGACGACAAAAAAAAAGCAAACACAAAAATTTTCTATAATAGAAAAGGCGCACAATTTTTTACGACTTGACTGGCGCCCAGTGTCTTTTGCGGATTTTACGACCAAACCAACACACACAAAGTAACACACACACATATATGTGTGTGTAGAGAATCAAGCATGAAATGTGGGTGTGTCCCTCTAACTGTCAGCACGTGTAACTCACTCTCTATCTATATCTATCTATGTATGTGTCCTTCGACAGAAGCTCGTTAGAAAGTTTGTAACGTGGGCGACTTTTAAAGACAAACTTTGTCCACATTGCAATTTATGCCAAACGCCTTCGACGACAACGACAACTGGGACGACTACAAATTAGAGGCGAAACCAATTTTAATTGATTTTGCACCCGAAGAACTTTTTTTCTTCCAACCTCCCCTTAAAAGTATGCAACGTATTTTGTATTCAGTGCAACAGGCTGTTGCCTCGTCAGCGTGAAGTGAAAAGTTTTTTACACATAGAAAATAATTTATATATAGTATAGCTATTGCATTTTTAATCACCATTATCGCTTTGACCACAAAGCACATTTTGCCTTAACGAAATGCAGAGCCCATACTACTTCGAACAGTGTTCATCCATATTGATGGACAAGAAGAACATTATTCACAAGGCGAGGCCATAAAAAAAACTTTTTCTCGCCCTTTAAGTGCACATTGCCAGTTGCTCCTCGCCCCGAGAGACGAGAGACAAGTGTAAATTTTATTATACTCAATTGTCAATTTGCTGTCAGCCAGAACACTCTTGGCTAACACACACACAGTTAATATATGGAATTTTAACGAGTTCCAAGTTTTGTGCAGCTGCAGCTGCAGCAGCAAATGCAATTTCCATTTCACTGACTGCTTGGAGATTCGCATCTGTTTCTTCTCAATAATAATGAGCAAATTGTGCGTTTTCGTATAAATGAATATAATGAAAGAATCCAAGATGTTGACAGTTGTCGATTGAATGGAATCTTAAGTTAAAGATTTTTCTAACAAAAAGTTAAAGTCTCTCCATGAAGATATTCTATGAAATCATTTAATCAAACTGAGTTAAACTTTTTTTATTTTTGGGGAAAATTATTTAATAGTATAAATATTTGAAAAATCTTTGTTGAAGATGTTGTCGATTGAATGGAATCTTACGTAAAACATTTTTCTAACAAGAAAAATAAGTTTCGCTTTAAAGATATTCTATGAAATCATTTAGTCAAACTTAGTTAAGCTTTTTAACTGTTTCCATTTTAACCAAGTTATGACATTTTTGAAAATCTTTGTGACCATTTGGCGTCTGTTAACTATGTTTGATGAACCGAATGCAAGCGATTGCCAAATTGAACTTTTATTTTTTTGGGGGTTGGAAAATCATTTAATATAAATATTTGAAAAAGCTTTGAAGCTGAAAACCAAATACAATTTCAATTTCAATTCCATTAGCTTCTACCAAAAAAAATACAATTGATAATGCAACGAGCGACGAGGCGGCTGCCAAACCCACACAACACACGCACAGTGGGGGCGGGTTAGAGGGGTGGAGAGGTGAACATTGACTGTGCCAGCTGGCATACGAAAAATCAACAAAACCCCAATCGTTGGACTGGACTGTGTGTGTGTTGCATGCAACAACCATTCGCACCAAATGACGGAAGTGTTGATAAAAGAGTCACAAAGGCAAAAGCTGAAGCAGGAGCAACAGTAGTAATAAAAAATATACACACACATAGAGAGAGAGAAAGGAAAATAGTATAGTTTAGTGTAAAGGATGATGATGACATGAGAGACGAGCGAAATGTTTCCGGCAACACAGGACACACAGAGAACAGAACAGAGAACACACATGAAGCTGATCAAATGACCAGGGAACTGGGAACATTGAAATTGAAAGGTGTTCTCTATAGATAGGATGGAAGAGGGTAAAAGGCAAAAGGCAAAAGGCAAAAGGCATCTTTCTTAATCAGTTATTGCTTTTGGCCAGCGACGAGCGTCAAACTCATCAACTTTTAATATTATTATTGTGCAATTATCGTTAGCCTCTCTCTCGTCACGTTAGCCATTTTCACAGCTTATCAGGCAAAATGTGTGTGTAACATGTGTGAGTCACAAAATGAAAAGAAAGAATGAAAGAAAATGTTGTAAAGTTTACTGCACTTTATGCCACCCCAAAACGATAATGTTCATGACGATGTTCATGACTATGTTCATGACGATGATGATGATGATGATGAGTATGTCGTTGCTGATTGTTAGCTTTGTGCAGAACCCCCACTGCTCTTCACCACACTCCCTCTCTTTGCTCGCACTTTTCACAAAGGTTAAAAATTATTCAATTGAAATACTGTTTGTTTTTCTGTGTGTCCTTTTGCTTCTAAAATTTCCAGTACACCTTCATAGTTCTGCTTTTTCATGCTCAGGCGTCATCTGGCCTGGCCCTGTCCCTGGTCCTGGCCACATGACAAACATAAGAGCAAAGCAGTAATACCCGTAGAGAGAAAGAGAATGATTCCAACTGCAATTCATTGCAACCAGCTGGAAACCTTTTCTCCTGTATAAACATTGTCAAAGTACAAAAGTAGAAAAACGTAAAAAAAAAAAATCGTAAAAAAAAACACAAACTTTGTTAAAGAAGGCAAAAAGGAAAAAACTCAAATTACACACTGATACACAATATGGGCGGCAAATGATGATGGGGCGTACTGGGGGCGTGGCAAGTTGTTGCTGCTGCTGCTTCAGCTGCTGCTGTTTGTTTTTCGTGTTGTACGTGGCAAATGCATTGGCTCGGAATTGACAACTCGGTTAAGCTAACAATATTTGAATAGCAGACCTGGGATAATGCATGGCTACCCAGAAACAGGGTTGCCACTCTCCACCTCTCTCCCTCGCTTTGTTTCTCTTTCGGTAAATCTGGCTAATAGTACAGGCCATAAACTATCTGATGGTTGAAAAGAGACAGACAGACAGAGAGAGAGAGAGAGAGAAGTGTACGCAAAGGTGGGCACAAATGCAGAAGTGCAATTATTTTTTGACATGCCCTGAAACTCTTTGTGATTGTTTGCACAGGTGTGTGTGTGGGTGTGTGTGTTTCTATGTGTGTTTGTGGCGGAAATGTCAAATCAGATGCTAAAATTTCACAGAAATTTGTATTACCAACAAAGCCAATCAAAATGTGTGTAGGCAAACTTTGAACTATGTAAATTTAACAAGGTTGCCGATAATAACTATTCTCAGTAAAGCTTTAAATGTTTGTGAACGTTAAAATGAATGTTTCTGTCGAGAATGGCTAATGATGAGGAGATACTCTTAATGAAACTGTAAGCATATAAGGAATCTAGTTACATTTAAAGAATCGGTTTCAGGTTTTTAGATATGATTTTTCTAATGACAAATTGATGAAAAACTTCCAATAGAAAAGGTCAAATCGTGAAATTTTGCCATTTTGCAAGGATTCAGGTTTTTAGAGCTTAATCTTTCAATTTGTGGGGGGAATCAAACTAAGTCTTTGGTAACTACTTTGCTTAAAGTATACCTGGTCTAAGTTGATATATATAAAACTGCTTGTTTTGTGTTTAATAATCAAGCATTAGGCCTAAAAAACATTCCAACAGTTTTTTTTCAAAGCATTTTATTAATTTTTTAGCCAGCTTAAGGCTTTAAATTCATTTCAACAATTGAACTTGCAAATATTTTATTCAGATTTCAGAGGAAAAAGTATTCCCAAAATGACAAAGAAAATTAGTTTATTGGTGGCAAATATTTATATTCTAATCACATATTTGCAACATCACATTGCAAGGTTTTAAAAATGCAATTTTTCCAAGAATTTTCACAAATGCAGTTTTTTGACAAAAATCAAATTAAAAAACAAAGCAAAAATTCTACAAAATATGTTCTAGTTCCACAGAATACAATCAAGGTTAGAAAAGAAAATGTAACAAGATGACAAACAGACATTCACGTATATCAAATTATTTATACACTCGCACTCGAAACAAAAAATATTTGACATTATTTTGTGACAAAAGCGATAAAAAAAAGAGTAAAACAAAAGGCCAACAAATATTTATATATGCGAATTTTCAAGCTGATTAAATAATTCACCAGATTTTTTATTATGAATTGCTTAGCCTGAAAAGAAGATAAATATGATGGAAAAACAAAAAATCAAAACCAAGCTGTCACAATCCCAATATATATAAACTGGACAGCAGCTGCATTTGATGAGCCACAAAATTTCCAATAAAAATCGCAAAAACAAAAAATACGAATAAAATATGAAAACCAACAAAAATTTGTCATAATAAAAATCGGGTTTTTGGTTTTCTCCACATAAAAAAAAAAGACAGACAGACAGAGAGAGAGAGAGAGAGATAGATAGAGAGAGAGAGAGAGAGAGAGACAAACTCACAGAATGTTCCAATATGATGATGAAAACGGCATTGTCATTAAAAATTAACGTTTATTTAAAAAGGCACAAAGCTGCCGCCGCAATCGGCTTTAAAACAACCAGGCAAAAACAAGAACATAAAGAAAAAACACAAAAAAAACAGAGAAAAAAAAATTACTTGTCAACGAGCTGAAAATAAATAAAATACGAAAAAAGGCCAATGCGGTTCTTGAGTTCTTAAGGACGAGAATCGTTGCCCCCCCAACAACAAGAACAACAACAACAAAAGCAAGTGAAAAAAAAGGTATAAGTAAGCAGCTTGTGACAAATGAGCAGCAAAGCCCCCTCCACCTCCTCCTTCTTTAACTTAGGTTTAAGGTTCGTGCCATTAAACATGGGTCAAAAGGTCAATGCATAATTTGTGTGTGATTTTTCTTTCGAAAAAAAAACCAAGTGGTTTTACCCCAAAAAGAACAACAAAAGCGAAGAAACTGATTAAATTAAACACGAACCCTAAATGAACAGTCAATACCAAAGTGTAGGGAAAACAATCAACAAATGTCTTGTTAAAATCAAACAAAACTTTAAACTTCAATACCTTTAGGAATACTTAAGACTTAAGACTTGAGAGTTAACAACTTGAGTTCAAGCGATTTGTTTTTCTACTTGACAATTTGATTGAAAATCTTCATGAAATAAGATTTTTACATGCTAATTGCTTTTAAATTTTCACTTTTTTTCATTTAAGATTCTCTTCCTTTCAAAATGGTATTTATTATAGCATACTTTTGTGCTTGTTGCCAGGCTGCAGGTCATCAAATAGTCGTGAGTACTTTTCGCAACACCTTTTCACCTGCTGCTTTTGTGTTTTTGCATTAATTTTTACACAAATTTGCATTTCATTAACAACTAAAAAGAAATTTACTGTTTACGCGGGTGACGGGGGGGATGGTGAGCGGGGGCAGGTGCGTTGCATGACAGTTGGGGCACGCACCATAAACAAGTTTTTTTTTTTGTGTTTTGTTTTTCTTGTCTCCATTTTGTTCCGACGTTGTTGTTGTAGTTGAATGAAAAGTAAACTTACAAAAACATGCTTCGTGCCAACAGCAGCACCTCAGACGTTCCCGTTCCACGTCCCCCTGTCCCCTTAAGGGTTGAAAGGTTGCATGCCAGCTAAATATATATGAAAACAAGCAAATAAAAAGCGTTACAGAGTCGCGTGGGCGAGGGGTACAACATGTGGCAAGCAGATGACGACGGCGACAGCTTCTCTAAATGCACACAACAAGTCGTAAAAGCTTTGAGACGAGACGAAAGACGGGGCGGACCTGAACTGACGGGATTGTCAGGCACAAAAGCGCGCTTCATTATTTTATTTCCGTTGCCTTTTGTGGCAGTTGCACACACACAAACACACAGACACAAAGCCCCTAGCTTTGCAAAGAGGCCTCAGTTGTGCGTATGTAATTTAGTGTAAATTACTTTCAGTGAAAGAGCGAGAAAAAAAAGCGAACCTCACAATTTTAGTTTTTGACAGTAATTGACACACATACACATGCACACACACACAACACGCATACACAGACTAGCTTCGTCTGGCAGCATAATTTTTAATTGTATTTGTGCGTCGTGTTATAAACGCGACGCGTTTCCATTTTACTTTCTTTAAGCACAAAAAGGTTTCTTTGTTGCCCTTTCTGGGGCTTCGTCCTTTTTTTCCCAGAGAGCCCCTTCATATTTGCGCTGTTGCCTTTTAAGGATATTTTGTGAACCGGAAATGGCAAGGACTGGCTCTTTCTTTCCCTTGCCATGCCTTTGCCTTGTCTTTGCCTTTGCTTTTGTTGCGCCTTTCATATTTTTTCTTATGGTTTTTTTTTCTTTTTTTTTTTTTTTTTGGATAGCGCCTAACAAGAATTCATTACATTTTCGGTTGATATTTGCTCTAGTGAGCATGAATTGTAGACAGAGAGACAGAAAGAAAGAGAGAGAGAGGGAAAATGGAAATGGAACATGATGGGCATAATTCATGAATTGTGGCAAATGAGTAGAGAGGTATGAGGTGGGAGGGTGGCCAATTTGTAAAAGGAATAAGCAATTTTCAAGACGAGCGCTTAAGTTTTAGCAAAATATATATCTTATGAATAAAACAAGATATTTCCTTCTCGGAATACTTAAATATGTGTTGTTCGAAAACAAAACAAGTTAATAACACTTTATATACACATTACAAATCTGTCTAACGCTAAAAAAAAACTCCTAAAACAAAAGCAAAAACATTTCAAAAAATGTTATTCAAATAGCCATTTCAAGTGTGTGTGTGTGTGTCTATGTGTGTTTGTTTGTGTTAGTGTGTGTGGCAAGCAATTTGCAGTTATTTGCCTTAATTTAAACTAAGTACCGCAACCAACTTTAATTACTCGCATAATCAACTGCATAAAACAGAAAGAGAGAGAAAGAAGAGACAGAAAGGGAGAAAGAGAAAGAAGAGAGAGAAGGGAAAGAGCGTTGTGCATAATTTAAGCAAAGCACACAACAAAAACAACACCAAAAAAAAAAAACCAACACAAACAAACATAATAATAATAAAGGCTGGTAAATAAACGCGAAGCGAGCAGCTGCAAACAGAGAGAGAAAAAACAAACCAAAACCAGAAAACCTGAACAGAAAAAAAAAAAACACGAAAACGAAACAGAAACAAATACAAACAACAACAATGCAAATAATCCATTAATGCGTCTAATCCTGAACAATTCAGCTGCGTATTTTCATTTTTCAACAATTCTTTTACACATTTAACTGCACTTCGTACTCCCGTCCACTCCCCTCTCCACCCCTCACTGTGTGTGTATGTTATTTTCTCTGTGAATATATCTGTTTCGGGTTTTATTTTGCAACTGTAGTTTGCTTCCTCTCCCTTCGTTCGACGTTGTGTGCAATAAAAAATTAAGCACATGTATTCCAGTTATGGGTTAATAACCTGCACACAGCACTGAAAGTACACTGAGAGAGATGCAGTTAGAGTAAAAGTGCGGGGGGGAGGAGAGCAAGATGTGAAGCAGAGAGAAGCCTAAAGTCGCCACTTAATATTACTAGCAGCACTCGATGCAGCTGCTGCTGCTGCTGCCGTTGCTGCCTGTGCAGTTTGAAATGGTGAAGAAGGAGGAGAAGAGCGTCGCTGCAATGGCGGCGGCAAATGTAAAATGGCGGCTGCCACATGATGCACGAAGCAGGGACGATGGGTAACAAACACACTCACACACACACACTCGCACACAAACAGCAATATGAGTAGAAGAAGAGGCAACAACGTTGAGCATATGCATTGCATGCATATTAATAACACTAAAAACTACTACAACAGCAACAACAACAACAACAACGGCAGCGGCAGCAGCATTGCGCCCACTCTAGACAGAAAGACATGACAGACGGACGAACAGACAGTGGTACATGGCGGGGGGCAGGAACGGGACGGGGCACGAACGAGAGCTCAGTGTTCACTTTTATGCAGTGGGCCGGCAGAAAACCGGTTTGAGTGTGTGTGAGAATTGAATTGCTTCAAGTGCCCTTAAATTGCCCTCATTACATAGACAAACACACACACATACATCGACACAAACACACACACATACATAGACACAAACACACACACATACACATACATATACACTGGCACATGCATGACAGACACTTGAAAAGTGTTGCCACAGCTGCGCTTTTACAAATAGCCACGCCCCCATATGACCATACACACCGCCCACACACACATACATACATACACAGATGCCACTTTTCATTTCCGGCTTGGGCTTAGAGCATCTGCCCCAACCCAACCCCGAACCCTTCCCTCTTCTAACTCTTACTAAACAGGTCCACTCATCTATCTACTTATGTTTTATATATTTTATCTTCTAGCTCTCTCTATCTGCTTTATGTGTCATTTTTTGTGGTTGTTGTTGTTGTTGTTTTTCTCTGTACTCTAGCAAAGGTTTAGCCAGTTGGCAAATATCAAGTATACGACCCCGAAAAAAAAACCACTTGAAAATATGAGAAAATTTTTTGTATGTTTTATATAACATTTTAAAAGTTTTTGCCAAGAAAAATTAATGAAAAAATGATTAACTTGATTATTTTGAAGGAATTTTAATATTTTGTAATTTAATTTGTTTTTTTTCTCATTTTTTTTTTGATTTTTTTCGTTTTTAAGTCATTTGAATATTAAAATATTTCACTTTGATTTTTTAATGAACTTTAATCTTATTAAATTTGATTTATTAACTTTTTTCAAGTCTTTTGAATCACAAAATTTTTCACTATATCACTTTTAATGAACTTTAATCTTATTCAGTTGGATTTGTTTCATTTTTTCATAGTTTTTTCGATCATTTGCTTAGGTTGCATCTACTTTTAACAAGCTGCAAATGTTACTCCTGTATTGTTGCATTAATCAAGACAATATTCGTGTTATCCTTTTTTTTTTAGCTTCTTTGTCAATGTTCTTGTTTCTTCTTTTTTTTTTCACTTTGTTTTTCATTGCTTCGCTCGTCGTTTTCGCAACATTAACTTTAGTCGCGAGACGTTGTTGCTGCTGCTATTGCTGTGCTGTGGCTGCTGTTGTTGTTTCGGCATGGTTTCAACAGTGCCACCCTGGAACAACAACAACGGCAACAACGACAGCATTTATGTTGATTTAATTTCTGTGTGCCATTTTCTAAGCATTTGCCAAATTAAAAGCAACACGGGCAACAACAGGCGAGATCTAAGTGCCATCGTAGCCTTTGGCCTGGCTTTTAATTTGGCCTGGAATGCGGTCAGCATCAGAGCGAGAAGTCCAGAAAAAGGGGGAAAGATTCGAGTGCAAGAGAGCCTGAAGCTGTTTGTTGCTGCTTGTTGTTGTTTTTTTAGGGGTAAATGCACATTTATAATTTTATTACTTGGGTTTTAATTATTTTGCGAAAAATGCCGCAACTCAAATGCAGCCAGTCGGGAAGGCAGCTGAGAAGAGAAAACTCTTTAAGCTTGAAAGCCCGTTGACTTTTTGGAATTCTAATAAAAATAGCTAAGCATCTAAAAATGTCGACACTCCAGAGATAAAGTAAGAAAGAGAGAGAGATCAAGGGGGAAAGAGATGGTGAGAGAATCCTTGCTATCGAGATAAAATGCAACCAAAAGCAGCTGAAAGCAGTTGACGTCACAAGAGTTCAATTTTAACGTAAATACTTTTCGATGTGGGAGAGTTGTGGTTCCTGTGTTCCTGGCTTCCAGAGAAGTGTGTGCGGGTTGCGGGGAAGATGGGTGCTTAGTGGTTAGCAGACAGCTGCCAAACTAGCTGCTGCCGGCATCTCTGGCAGCAGCACTCCACACAGACACAGAGACGCAGATGCTTAAAAGCAAATACCACGATGCTATTCTATCTAGTATCTATAGAGAGAGAGTAAAATGCCATTGGGCTAAAACTACTTAAGGGCATGCCGTGCTCGACGAAGTTGGCATATGCAAAAGGAACAGGCAAAACGGGCAAAGGCAAACGGGCAAAGGCAAACGGGAGCAGAAGGCAGTAGAAAGGAAACGAGCAGCTGACAGGCAGGCATCGAGTGCCAGGAATGTCGAATATGAAATGTGGCCAGATGATGCGCCAAAGTCGGAAACAGGCAAAGGAGTTGCTGCCTCCGGAGACGACAACAACAAAAACAACACCGACAACAACAACAAAGTGCATTCGAGTGCAACGTGCTGTCTTTGGAGTTTGGTTGAAGGTGTAAAAGGAAATATCGAAACATGCGCTCGCCAAAAGCATGAGGAAATTTGGGAAATAAACTAAAATTTGTTGATGTTGCATTCCAAAGAGGACCACACCCATAAACTAAAACCGAGATTTACACAATTGTCAGGCATCCCACATGTGTCTGGGATTTGGTATTTGTGGGGGGGGGGGGAAATGTGCTGGAAATGCTGTCAATGAAAGCTGTGGCAGCTGCAAGAATAGTCCTAAGTCATAGATTAGTAAGTAAAAAATATGAGTGAAACGAATGTTTTTGAATTTATGAAAGGAATTTGAGTTAGAATCGTGATTTTGCAGACTATATATGAAATCGGGTTATCAACTAAAGATAAGTAAAATGATTAGTTAAGGATTATAATACTATTCACAACAATTGATTGAGTTTTAACGAAGTTATTGAAGTGCTAAACTAAAAAATCATTTCTATCCCAACCCAACACTTAAATTTCGAGTGAAAATTGTGTTTTAGTATTAAAAACCAATATTATTTTAGGGCTTAAGTCTAAAAAGTATAAAAATCAATTGCTTTTTATATCAAATGTTTACTTTTTGCAATTCAATTTCAAGCCCAATTCATTTTTTCCCACATTAAATGTTGATTTATTTCAAATGGCAAAATCATTGATCATAAAAATCATGTCAATTTTGTCAAAAGTTATGGCTATACAAATAATTTTTAAAATATATGAACTGTAACTATGAAAGAGGTGGCATCGACTACGACTTGGGAGAAATAGAAAAGAATTCATGTTACTTACTTACTTACAGTACATAGTACAATCATTTTGCTCATGGTTACTTATCGCACTCTCTCACAACTTGAAAGCCATTCAAGTAACAAAGCGCAACGTTAGCGACAACGTTACATTGTCTGACCCTAAAAGTGTGTGTGTGTGTGTGCGGGGGAGGACCGAACGAGAAAGATAGCAATAGAAAAGAGGGACAGACTAAGCATATTTCCGTTAAACACAATAAGTCGATAAAAGAAGAAGACGACGACGGGAAAAAACTATTTTCCAATTTTACCCCAAAAAAACGAAAAAAGAAAAAAATAAAACTGAAAAAAATTGTGTAGAAAACGTCGATGCAACACGAAAAGTTGCACATGAGGCCACAATACCAAAAGAAGTTGCAAGCTGCACAAACACAGATATGGCAAGAGAAAGAACACACCCGAACACATGACAAGGAGGATGAAGAAGGAAATGCACACAAAAAAAAAAAGTATCTAAAATTTGTAATGGCAGCTGAGGCAGCAAAAGTTGCGCCAAAAAGCAAGGCAGGGGGAAACCCAGAGGGGCGGAGAAAAAATGTGAAAAAGAAAAAAAAAATCGAAAGCAAAGCAAAGCAAAAGAAGCAAACGGAACATGAAGATGAATTATTAGAAACGTATGCAAAATGGCGCATATGCATTAGGAGAAGTGCAATAGCACAGTTTGTGTGTGTGTGTATGAGTGTGTGTATGTGTGTGAGTGCGAATAAATCAAATGTTGCAAATGTGGAAAATGCGCTCGTCCATTTTCTGACCAAGAAGAAACACACAACGCCAACAGAGATAGCAAAAGGAAGGATGAGTATGTGAAAAGAAAGAAGGGTTGGGTTGCTCTGTTGCTCGAGAGACTTGCGAGACATAAAATGTGAGTGTAACGATATACAAGTGTGTGTGTGAAAGTATGTGTGTGCATGTGTGTGTGTTCTGGCACGTACGCCTTGTCTTTCTTGTCTTGGCTTTTGCATAGTAGAAGCAGTCACAGCTGCAGTTGGCTATGTTTTTAATATGCTTAGCACTTTTTTATGCATTTTACAACACTATCAATGTGTGTGTGCGAGAGTCTCAATGCAGCGACAAGTCACAAATGTGCATATCAATGCATGTGTCAAAAAAAAACAGTTGCCGAGAGTTAATATATACTATATATAGATAGATAAGAACGAAAGAGGAGGGCAAGCGGGGGTGCAACAACATCCTCTTTGACATCCTCACAAGCTGCCAGAATAAAGAAAGAAAAATCCCAAATGAAGCTAAAGCTGAGCAAGCGAGCTGCTGCTGCTGTTTCAGTATGTGACTTTTGTGTCTCTATCAGAGTCTCAATTTCTATTCCCCCTTCATCTTTGGCATACTGATTATTATGACAGACAGACGGAAAGAAAGAAAGACAGACAGAAAGACAGACGGAAGACAGTCGGAAAGACACACGAACGAACACAGAGCTTTATTTTGATGCATTGCCAAACGACAGCAGCAGCAAAAAATTCCAATACAAAATCAAAAGAAGGAACAATTTTTGCAGCTGCTTCAGTTTTCTCTCTCTTTCTCTCCCTCTCTCTCTCTCTCTCTGGAAACTACGTGAGCGAATGCCAGGAATTTTAATGCAACTCTGCCATCGAGAGTGCAACTAAAAAAAATAAAATACTAAAAACAAAAAAAAAAAAAAAGCAAAAATAGTTTGGTGATCGAATAAAAATGCTGCAGAGCCTGCTCCATAAATATGTAATGCAAAACAACCCAAAAAGCTACTGAACTATGTAAGAAGAGAAATGTAAAATAAATACCTGCATATGAAAACGTTTTGTTTAAAATTCTATACTTAACCTTTTTACACAATTTATACGTTTGAATTTAATACTAAAATACACATTTCTGTGGCAAAATAAAATCCCCACACACACATAAAATAGCGTGACAATACTGGAAAAATACTTTTTAGAGCCCGTATACAATAACCATCTAATGCGACCAGAACATGAGGCAATAACAAACTGTGAAATCATGACAGTTGTATGTTGCAATACTCTTCCCTCTCAGTATGTGTGTACTGTACTGTGTATTGTGCGTTTGGATAGAGGTCAAACTATATATGGTACATATGGTGTGGGGGGGTCAAGGGAATGTTGGTTTTGGTACTGGGATTCGGAAGATTTATGCGAAGCACGTTTCATACGAAAGTCGTCAGCACGTTACACTAAAGAAAATCAGCTCTGAAGCTAGAAAACTAGCAACAGCAGCAGCAGCAGAGGAAGAAGAAGCAGAAATACCAACACTATCAACACCGACAACAACATTGTTGTTAAACGCCAAATGCAATAATAGCAAACTTCCGAGAGGGAACAAAAAAAAGAAGGGAGAAAAAAACCTAAACGTTGTACATGGATGGGAATGCAACAAAGGCAAAGCACTTAGCGGTTTACGTTGGCGGTTACACAAGGGTCTCTAACAATAGAACAGAACCGAACCGAACTGAACAGAAACCTTCTTCTTTTTTTTTTTGCTTTTCCAGGAACAAACCACTATGCCTGGTTACGGTTAGACGGTTCGTCGGAACCAACTCTCTCACACTCTCCGTTCGGTTCTGTTCTGTTCAGTTCTGTCTCTGTTAACTGTTGGTATGGTACGGTTTTCGGTTTTGCGATGCTCGGTCGGTTGAGCTCGTAGTCCATGTCCATGTTAGGATTATGCAGCTTTTCGCACACACACACACACACCGACACGTGTGTCGAACGTGACAATTTTCGGACAAAGCTAATGATGTGAACATGCAATTTGTATAGTATTCAAAAGGGGGGGGGTTGAAACCGACTAGTTGTAGCTGAGAGTTAGAGCAAAAAAGATAAGGCCAGCCCGAACATGTCGAAGGTTAAATACCCTTAACTGAAGGCCAGACAGACAGAGCAACAGCTGGATAGACACAACTCTGAATTGTTAATGTAAATAAATAAGCCCAAAAGTATGCAATGGAATATAAATGTGAACAGGTAATGACATGCCTGGAAACAAAGAGAACAAAGAGAAAGGAGAGGGAGAGAGAGTGTAGCAGATAGAAAGAACAAAAAAATATTAGTCAAAATGTCAAAGTTCATTGAGCAAAGGGAAACTTTTTAATAAACATTGATTGGGAAACACAAAAAGTCGACAAGAAAAAAACGGCAAGAAAAAACACCAAAGGCAAGAAAAAAGTGTGTGTGTGTGTAGGTAGAAATCCAGTCAAATCGACAACAAAACTGAAGATTCCGAGCAAAAGAAAGAAAGAAATCACTATGATTATCAGCATGAGCAGCGCCAACAGCAGCCAGCTTTATCGTCGAACGAACAATGTGACAAGGTCGCTCTAGGAAAGAACAAGAAAAAGTCGAGAAAAAAAAAAAAACGTGGCTGAGCGTGTAATAAATTAATGAAAAGTTGATGGCACTGTCAAAGGCGTTGCCGGCATAACAAAATCGAGCAAAAATCGAGCGGGAGGGAAAATGGACGACATGACAAAAAAAAAAAAAAATAGCAAAAATTGTTTGGAGAAAAATTCAAAGCTCGACAAACGAACGAACCAAAAATAAAACTTTTTTCATTAACAAAACAAAATCGAGAAAAAAAAAAGTTAATGTTAAGCCATATATGAAATATACAAACACACACACACACACACATACACATACACACTCGGCAAACGTCAACACAAATGGCGGCGACCAAAGTGTTGAAAGTTGTTTTAATGTTAATGACATTTTATTACAAACACACACACAAGTATCCAGCATAGAAGGGGGGGAACTTTTGTGCTTGTTGACAAATTGCTGAACATATATTTTATGCTCGCCTGACGAACATATATATACATGTGTATATATATATAGTACTGGAGGGCTGACCGGACGCAAATTGAATAAATAAATAACCACATTACGCATACGCACTGTATGCACAGTGTGTATGTATAAGTAATGCAGCTGAAATAATAATGCCAAACACACAGAAATTTTAAGTAACACTATTTTTTTTCTCTTCTTACACAGTTTTCACTGTAGTGCAATTTTAAGTCCCAAATGCTAATGCTACACACATTTCACTCTATCCATCTCCACTCTCTCTCTCGCTCTCTCTCTCTCTCTCTCTCTCTCTGGGGCATCATCTACTTGAGTTTTGAAGTCTTCTTCGTCGTTGGCGTCGTTGGTGGCAGGCATTTTGCTCAACGCGCTGCGCTATTTTTACAATTTTAGGTTAAAGTACTTAAGCCAAGTGTGGCAGTCAGGCAGCGCAGCTCAGCGGCAGCACCGCCATCATCATGTGAGCCATGACAGCAAGAATAAACACGCACACGTAGGATGTGACAAGGTGGTGGAGAAAAGGTGGGGTGAGGTAGGGGGCGGCTTACCCAAGAAGCTGGTTAGGTAAACAAGGCAGCTGAGGCGTCACAGCATAGCGCCGCGCCGCTTCGCGCATCATCTCAAAAGGCTGCTTGATGCCAAAAATAATGCGAATGGTATATAGTTAAGACCAGGCCAAATGCAATTGGAGCAAAACGATGGCAACGAAAACGAAAAAAACAAACTACACTGGCTAAAATTTGTGTTGAAGTTTTAAGAAACAGAAACAGAAAGGTAAAATTGAATCATTTTCATTGATCTATATGAGTATTCGGAAGTAACAGCATAAAAATTTGGTGTTAAAAACTTTATATTTCTTTAATAAGAAGTTTTTCTTTACTTCAAGCAAAAACGCCCAACACACACACACACACACATAGTAGTAAAAACGGCCCAATTTTACTAAGTGTAACGAGCGCGAAGCTTTTGAAAGTCACTCAGCTGACATCTAAAGTGCATGCTCCATGCTCAAAACTCAAAAAACTAAGAAAAAGAAGCAAAAAAAAAAGTGAAAAAACCGCCAAGAGTGTAGAGTATATGTATATGTATGTATGTATATGTAACAGGGGCGGCGAAAAAGGTAACAAAGTGAAACACAAATAATTTTTCACACACTAATTAACATGATGTTGGAATATACACTTTGCACTCACTCACTCATTCTGTCTGGCCACAACGAACGAAAAAAAAGTGGAAAACTGGAGCAGCCAAAAGGAGAGCATCATCTCGCATATACATTTTAAAACTAATTGCTTGAAGCACTCAACTAAAATTACATTTCAGTTTTGTAATTAAATTATTTAATCAAGCAAAATTTTCTGTATTTTGCCACACATTGATATCTCTCACAAAACAGTTCAAGTTAATAACAAATTATTGGTTGAGTGAATAACAAGCTTTAGGAATTTCATAGAGAAAATCCAAAAGATAATAAATGCTTGACAGCATATAAATGGCAATCAAAGAATTATTTGCAATTGATATCAAAATCGTTTTGTAAATGATAATCAGAAAATAAATGCAAAACAAATATTTTCTAATCGACTTAATTGCAACTTCATCAATCGGAATCTTCTTTTGTAAATTGTAATCACAAATATATGCAAAATAAATATGTTATAATCTGTTTAATTGCTAAGAAAATTTTAGTTAAACTAGGAAAATTAATCATGTTTAAAATGAGAATTTTCTTTTGTAAATGTGAAAGATAGGAAAGTGATAGTTAAACAAGAAAACTTAATGACTAAATGAGAATCTTCTTTTGTAAATGTAAATGCTAAGAAAATGATAGTTAAACTAGAAGACTTCATCATGTTTAGAATCAGGATCTTCTTTTGTAAATGATATTCACAAACATATTCAAAACAAATATGTTATAATATGTTTAATTGCTAAGAAAATGATAGTTAAACTAGCAGACTTAATCATGTTTAGAATCAGAAACTTCTATGGAAATGATAATCATAACTAAAATGATAGTTAAACTAGAAAACATAATCATGTTTAGAATCAGAATCTTCTTTTGTAAATCATAAACATATGAAAAACAGATATGTTAAAATGTTTAATTGCTAAGAAAATGATAGTTAAACCAGGGAGTTAATCTGGTTTAGAATCAGAATCTTCTTTTCTAAATGTAAATGCTAAGAAAATGATTGTAAAACTAGAAAACTTAATCATGTTTAGCATCAGAACCAGATAATCACAAACATATGCAAAACAAATATGTTAAAATCTGCTTTATTGCGAAGAAAATGATAGTTAAATATGTTTAGAATCAGAAACTTCTATGGAATCGAAAAACTATTTGCCTTCAACTAATTTCAAAAACATTTAAAGCTTTTGCAGCAATGTTTTCTGTATGTGTTGATGAAAAAATAGAATGGGTCTACTTTGGACTCAAAAACAGTTTCGTTTCGTTTCGTTTCGTTGTTGAACATCTTGATTAGTTTGTTTGGAAATTTGTTGCTGTGCCTCCGCTCGCTCTCTCTCTCTCTCTTTCTTTCTCTATACACGGTTTGACCAATTTTCGTATAAAATAATTACGTAGCATGAAATTGAATTGAATGAAATGCCGTTTCATAGAATTACGCTCGTACAAACTTTTATTTTTTCACAATTTTCATTCGTTTGGGGCCTCCCCCCAGAAAAACAAATACACACACGAAACTTTGTCGCAGTCATGTGTGTGTTTGTGTGTGCGAGTGTGTGTGTGTCCTGCAGTTTCTGTGTGTTGTGGATGTTGTTTTTTTTTTTTTGTGTTTTTCGTTTCGTTTGAAAATTAATTAAATGTTCGCTAGCATTAAATTGCACGGTTGCGAAACGAAACATGCATGGAATTAGTTATCAACTAGAAAATTCAGGGCACACCGAAACCGAACCGAACCGAAACCAACTTTTCGTTCCACTCTCCCACTGGGAGAGAGCGAGAGAGAGAGAAAGAGAAACACAGCTCAGAGTTGACGTAAATCACAACGCAAATGTTACATTATTTAATATAAAATATTTACTGCTAATATGTGTGTATACGGATGCGAATACAAAATGTTTGCTAAGCCCAAAAAACATTTGTGAAAACAGTTTGCACTTTGTTTTTCAACTGGATTCACTCTTCACCCATTTTCATTCTCCACTCTTTTTTTTTACTAGATTTTCAACAGTTTTTATGTTAAATTTGCTGGAAACAGAAAGAGAGAGAGAAAGAGCGAGAGAGCACTGGACAGAAACGTGTTCTTGTTGGGGGTCACAGTAAATTGCAAATGATGAAACTTTGCCCATCATAAACGCCATTTTATGTTAGCCAATATGGCGTCGTCCACATTTCTCCCTCTGTCTCACCCTAAACAAATGTGCTTGGGCGTAAATTTTCACTTTTTAGTTTGCAAAACTTTTTGGTCATAACCAGAAAGAGAATGAGACTGGAGGGGGATCAACTAAGCGGGGGGAGGGGTGGTGGAATAAAGCGAAACGAAACGAAAGCGGTTTTATAGGCTATGGCTAGGGCTACACTAATCGCCATATTTCGGCATCAATAACAATTACCAGCGCGTCGAAACTCAATCTCATCTCATTTGTTATGCAAAATCGAGTGAAGAAGGGAAAAAGGCTGAAAAGCTGCAAACTGGATTTTTTCCACACAATTTGCTATTTCAACTTTGAACTTTTCGCACTCAAGTGACTTTAAAATACCTACAGCACTTTCCGGACTAGGCCACTTAACCCCGTCACAAGCAGCAGCAACAAAAACAACAACAAGTAGAAACAACAACAATTGAGGTGCCCAAATGTATGTCAGCTGTTAATTAGCCGCACTTCACTGAACGCAGCAGCAGCAACAAGAAACAAAAAAAACAGAAATAATAATAATAATAATAATGCATATTCATGGGCCAGCCAGAGCCTAGAGTCTGTGTTTTGTGTGCGTTTTGTGACACGTGATGTTAGCAAAAAAAAAAAAACAAGAAAAAAAACACAAAATGCTATGTGGGCATGTCACGCATACGCCACGTGAGCCGCGACACGCTCTTTCACTTGAAACAAAGTCCTTGAAAAAACATGAACTACATCCAACAACAGCAAACAACCAACAACTACAACATTTACTATGCCAACATTAACTATATATATATGTATATATATGTAAGTGGGCGGGTTGTTGGGGGGGCGTGTTAATGTTACCTTCCACCACCAACAAACAACTTTATTAATGGATATTTTGTGCTTTAGA
This sequence comes from Scaptomyza parva, assembly GCA_035044645.1. Classification (NCBI taxonomy): domain Eukaryota; kingdom Metazoa; phylum Arthropoda; class Insecta; order Diptera; family Drosophilidae; genus Scaptomyza; species Scaptomyza parva. The sequence goes on along the minus strand of JAWNNT010000065.1, from coordinate 7,546,939 downwards.
TCAATTGACAGCGATATTACCCCAAAAGCAACAGCAACAGCAGCGCCAAACTACAGATCCTTAAATGAAAGCCATTGTTGTTTGCATTTGCATAATACGACATTTTGTTTGTGAACAGCGCGAAAAGCAACAAAGATGCAGGTGGCAAAAAAGTTTGTATACAATTTTTAAACGTTATTTATTGACATTTTTGGAGCAACATGATTTTTATTTAAATAAAGGTAGGGAATTTTCAATGAGAACACAATGCTTCTGGAAATTTTATTTTAATTTTATTCCCCTAACCCAAGTAATGGGTAGCAAAGGTTTAAAGGGTTTTGTGCAAAAGTAAGTAACAGACGGAAGGAAACATCTCCGATCCCATAAAGTATATATAATCTTGATTATTAAAAGACGAGTCGATATAGCCATGTCCGTCTGTATGTATGAAGGCGGCGCTCTTAGAAACTATAACAAATAGAGACTCTAAAATTTGGTTTGATAAACATTTTCGATAACTTTTCCGGTTTTGCGACACACACATGTAATCGATAACAATAAAATCTTGAGTTTCGCAAATATGGAGATTGAAATCATTAAAAAAATAACGAAAATCTGTGAAAAAGTGGTTAAACTTGGTTGATAAACACCGAAGATATGAAAGATTGAAGTTTAATCATCAAACATTGGGTACAGTTTAGGTAGTCCAGGTACGACCGTATGTGTAAGGTCAAGGGTTAACGGTAGCCTCTAGTCGAACTGATTCACCTAGAGACTTATTGCTTGTTTGAAGTTAGAATAGGATTATATTAGTTCTTTTAAGAAAATCATAAGAATTTTCTTACATTTAATCAAAATTAAGAAATTTGTTGAATGCGTTTCTCTAAACTTAAATTCTATGAATAAAATTGGAGTTGTTTCGGTTGTTTAGAGAAAAAAGCAAAACAATTCAAGTTCCAATTAGTCGAGCTATAGCCTAATTGCTTGTTTAAAGTTATATTGATTATTTTAGGAAAATCATAAAAATTTCTATTGTAAAATCAAAAATTTTATGTAAACTCAAATTCTATGAATAAAATTTCAGCTGTTTCAGGTGCTTAGAGAAAGAAAATCAAACAGCTTAAGTTTAAGCTAAAAGCTTTGTTATGGTAATGTATCTGTTAAAACTATTTCTAGTTTACAGTGTTACCACACACGCTAACATTAATTTAATACTTTACGTTGCGTTTTAGTTTCCATTAAGCAAAAGTTTCCATTTCCAACCATAACTAACAATTTAACTTGTTGGATATTTTGATTATATTTATGTACTGTAATATATATTATTTTTAATTATCTTAAAAGTACAACAACCAACAATCAGCATAAATATGCCATTCTGTTAGAGAGTCGCGAACAAAATTGCAGTTTTACAAAAAGAGAAAAGAGTGCACAAGAAAAGAAAAAAAGCGGAAATAAATGTTTATACGAGCATTGGGTGGGTTTTTTGGGTTGGTTTCGGTTTTGTTTTGGGTTTGTTTGGTTAGTTGGCTGGGTTGGTTGGGTTGCTTGGTTGATTGGTTTGTATTGTTGTTCTTGGCCATATCTTGTTCTTGTTCTTGTTCTTTTTCTTGTTTTTGTTGTTGCCGCCGGTTAGCTTATTTGTGTTGTGGGGCATTTTGCCAATTCATTTTCGCTTCGAGTAAAATTAATTAGAAATCAACAAAATGAGCATAAGAGCGCAAAAGGAAAATGAGAAAAAAAAAACCGAAACCGAAACACACACACATACACACACACACACACACACACACATACACACACACACACACACATACACATATCTCGGTGAGCTTGAAATGGGCAAAATTAAGAGCAATAACATGGAAGGGAAACAAAATTAAAAAAAAAAAAATGAACGAATTTTTCACTTGGCCAGAAAACAAGAACAAAATAAGCAGCAATGTAAAAATAGCAACAAAAAAATAAGAGATAAACGAGAAAAGGGCAAGGACAAGAAAAAGAAGAAGATGAGGAAAAACCTTTGGCAAATAATGAAAATGAATGAATAATTTGCAAAAATTGCTCAGCTGCTGGAATTTTATTGTTTTCCAAGCTGTTTGTTGGGGTGAAAGAAAACTCCAATTCTACTTCACCTCCCGCTCTCCTTCTCTCTCTCCACACTTCTCTCTCTCTCTGCTCACAGAGCCAATAATCATTATAATAAATTCATTTTGGCCTTCATGGCCAAAATTCATGTACAAGTAATTACTCAAATTTGGCTGCAGCTGAGTACTCGGAGTATTAAAGTTTGTTGTTTGTCGTCGTTCTGGCCTTGTTTTCTAATGAATTATACATACAAATATATATATATATCTTTGGCCTGCCTGCCTTGCGTCTTGACAGAATGTCATTATCAATGTCTGAGTACGGTGTGCGAGGAGTCCAATATTTGTATAATTTGTCTTTATTGTCATTGACATTAGCCACATTTGTTGCGGCGATTATCTGGACAATCTTTAAGTGGCCAAACAGCTGACGCTGCTAATGGCAACTTGCGGTATTTTGTGGATAGAGAGAAAGTTGATTGGGGCGGGGTTAGGTTAGGGGGGGAATGGGGCTAGCCAGGATGTTGTGTGTGCCTGACATTTTGGTCGCGTGCTGTGTAATTTGTTTATTTCTCTCTCTCCAAGCCAAGCAAATGAAAATGCAAATTTTTGTACGTTCAACAGTATTTTTAATGAGCAACAAAAAGGCAGGAAAGGCAATACAAGTGTGTGCTTAAAGTTTCCTATAAGGGTTGAACAAATTGAGCAACACTTGAAGTTGCTCAAAAAAACTAAGAGAAAGTAGAGAGGTGGGCTTAAGACACAGGTAAAAGAGTGTTAAAGGCGATAAAAACGTATAAAACTTTTAAAACAATTGTTATCGATAATTATCGATTAGTTTTAACTAATTAACACTTGAAGTTGCTGAATAGCTAAGGGAAAGAAGAGAGAAAGGTCTAAGACAAAGGCAAAAGAGTGCTTAATAGCAATAAAAAAGTCTAAGAACTTCAAAAATAATTGTTATCGATAATTATCGAGTAATCGCCAAAATATAATATTACAATAAAGTAATCGGTGATAACGAAATATGTGAAAATTGTATTTTAATTAGAATATTCTTTAATGCTTTTGATTAGAAAAATATGTAATATTGAAATAACTTTATCAATTAGTTTTTGTACCAAATAAATAATGTTTCAGGCTTAAGATATAATTTTAAGTAAGAAAATCCTTTATTACTTCCCCCACATAATTTAAAAAATATTTGTTATCGATAAATATCGATTAATTTCAAGATATAAATAAAAAGATATAATCTGATATACAATATATAATACAAATATATGAAAATAATAATAATAAAATGAATAATCTATAATGCTTTTGATTAGAAAAATATGTGAAATCGAGATTAATTTATCGATAAGTTTTTATATCAAATAAACAATATCATAAATAAGCAATTTTATAGGTTTCCGGTTTAAGATATACCTAATCTACTCTCACAGTTTATTACTCCTCCCACACAACACCTAATCCAATGCTGTTAAATTCATATTGACCCATAAAATGCTTCAAAAATTCCCCATAAACTTTATCTATTTCCAAGCCCCAACTTTTCCATCCATAAGCCACGTTAACTTTGTAAATAAAATCCAACACCTTAACAATGGGATAATACATAAATGATAATAAGCTTTGACAGCGAGACCTAGGAATAGGGGAGATTATTATTTAGGATTTAGGGCTTGAGGATGGAGACGATTCAAGGACAATGCGGCCAGGATACGCGTAATTATTTTAATATTTAATGACTATGAAAAATCAGGGATGGAAACCAGGATGTGAGAGGGGGGCAAAGGGGACTCACCACTGGCACGGGTATAACACAGTAGACACAAGGATGACCAACAGCAGCGGCGGCAGCGACCGTAGGCAGACCGTAGGCGGCAGCGGTGGCGGCGTTCACGCACAAATGATCCGTTTTAAATATCTTTGTTGGCGGCGGCTGGGCAATCAGCGAGGATGAGGCGCTCGAGCACGTATACAGTGTCGATGTGGCGGTGGACGACGTCGTGATTGCGGCTGCTTTCTCTCCTTCTTCTTCTTCTTCTGGTCGCGGTGGTGGTGGTGGTGGTGGTTGTTGGGCTAACGCTTGTAGTGACAAGGAGCTTGCGCTTGAGCTTGTGATGGAGCTGGAGCTATTGACGCTGACCGAGGCGTTAGCCTTAGAATTTGTTAACAAACTTTCTTGTGTTGTTGTCGCTGTTGTTGTTATTCCTGCCGCTGCCGCTGTTGCTGCTTCTGCTTTTGTTGTTGTTGCTGCTGTTCCTGCCGCCGCTGCTGTTGTTGTTGTGGTTGCTAACTCTGCTGCAGCCGATGTGGCTTCTTCTTCTGTTTGCACAACTGTTGCCAACTGTTGACTTACAGCTGTTGCCTCACACTGCTGTTGTTGCTGCTGTTGCAGTTGGAGTTGTTGCTGCTGTTGCTGTTGTTGTTGCCGTTCGAGCTGCTGATTGAAATTAGTTAACTTCAATATTATTGTGGGCAGCGGTGAACTTTTTCTCTTGATTGACGCAATTTTAATGGCTATTGATGTGCCGCGTTTAATGCTGAATATGATGTCTCCCTTATTTTAGCTACTTTTAGCTTGTTTTAGCTTGTTTTTTTCCTCTTTGTCCGACGACTGTCAATCAGTTTTGAGATTACTTATGCCTTTTTTAGCTTTAAGTTTTTTTTAGCTATTTAACGGCTAGTTACAACGACCAGAGAATAATTTAATTTGCGCTAAGTGTTTATTTGGGATTTATTTATGTTTTTTATAGCTGTTTTAAACACATTAACTAAGTTATTTGCTTTATTTTTTGCTAACACCGAACACTTAAAGAGTTTTTTTTTTTTTTGGTTTGATAAGTTGAAAATTTCTATAACAATTACAGTTACTAAAGCACACTGAGACTTAAATATGCAAAATTTATTAATTTTTTTTTTGTTTTTATTTAAGCTAAGCTTTTTTCTTTTGCTAGTTGATTTTATTATTTTTTTTTGGTATTTAATTAAGCTAGTTAATTTTTTATTTATTTTGTTTTTAATATTTTTCACTCACAATTTGCGCTGTTTCAAAACCACTTTTTTTATTTAAGTTAATTTTTATTGTCTGCTTTTTTTTTTATTTTTTTATTAAACACTTCAAGTCTTGATTTAATTTTGATATTTATTTAAGTTTAATATGTATTTTTTTATATTAAAATAATACTGTTTTTTTTTTTATTTTAAATTGTTTTAATAGATTTATTTTGTTTTAAGTTTAAAACTCACTTTTTAAATACTTTTGAATTAATTTTTTTTTGGTATCTTTAAAAGACAATTTTATGCTGCACTTTTTTTTTGCTGAGTGTATTTGGAATACAAATAACCTTTGACTTTAGGGACTTTACACCTTTTTTTTTGTTGTTTTTGTGTTTTTTTTTGACAATTTCTTGTTGTTGCTGGCTTTGAGCAGTTTCTTCTTCTTGTTGTTGTTGTCGTTGTTGTTTTTGGTATGGGTTTTGGTTTTCTTTTTACGCTAATTAGTTGTAGCCACTGTTCTTGTGTGTAAATAATACTGTTGGTTTGTTGTTGGTGTTGTTGTTGTTGTTGTTGCCCAGAATTGCCCCAGACAACAACGATTAACTTGGATTCACTTGACGACGACGAACGCAACTTTTTGCTTTTGTTTGAGTATTTAGTATTTATTTATGTATATGCTTTCAATAATTTATGTATGTATGTGTATTGGACAGAATGTACTCACAATTATTATATTATGGTATAAACGCAAAACGCTTGGAATATATTTGAATATTCATATATATTTGAAATATATAACGTATACGCGCGTGAAAATTATTTTAAAACACAAAATGGCGACTGCAACGTCAAAGAAGAAACTTCACTTTTTGGTATATAATTTTTGGGATATAACTTGGCTGATGATGGATCAGTTTGGTTTTGGGTTGGTTGGTTGTTTGGTTGGGTCTGTGACTGTTGACTGTGTTGGCTTTTGGCTCTTGGCTTCAGCTTTCGGCTCTCGGGATTTGCTTTTGCTTTGCTTTGGGGGCTTTAGTTGGCTGTTTGGCTGCTGGCTTTTTGACTCTGGCTGGCTCTGGTCGTTTTTGTCCGTTAGCGAGAAATGAGGAAAAGGCGTTTAACTTAACTTGACAATCGTCGAATGGATTCTGAATTTCTCATTGAGTAAGGTTGCATGTTCAACTTGAGGCTAGCATATTCGGGACCCAGCACACAGTCGGGCGACAGCATTCGGCTCTAGACACGACACGACGAGCAGCAGCCGGTGAAACCTGTGTGTGCGCGAGAGAGGACACATTTTGCAGGATCCACAAAATATGACGCATGCGTTGCACAAACACAAGTGAAGGCGTGTTGCAGGACGAGCCAAAAACTCATTCAGCGGCGCTGCACACGGCGTCCTTAGCGACGACGAAGTTGTAGAGGGGTAGCGGGCAGCGGGTGTGTGTGTATTGCAACACGTCTTTTAAGGGAGGTGGTGGGGTGGGTTGGCTGCCTCCTGCAACCCATTGGGGCGTAACCAATTGAAATGCATCTCAGCCTACGCGAGCCGCAATTACCTTAACAACTTTTCGTTTGGTAATTGTCAACATTGAATTTAATCAGAAATTACGATGTGCTTCGAGCAAACGAGCAAATGTCTACACCCCCCAACCCCACCCCCTCCACTGATTTACCCAGCTGTCCAATCAAATATAAATCTATACATAAATATATATATATATATATAGTTTGTACATTTATTTATACTTCGAACAACTTGGGCCGAAAGTCAAATATCTTGAAAAAGGAGGCACAATGAAGTTTTTTTTGGGCTGCACCCAAACTTAAACAAGACTCGAGACCGCATATCAAAAATGAGGCAGGCAGGCAACAACAACAAAAAGATGGTGGTGGTGGCATGCAACAAGATGAACAGTTTTTGTGTTTGGTCATTCAAGGCAAGTTTTTAAGTTGATTTTTGTCTGGGCATAGATTGAAAGAAAACACTCTTAGACATGAGTTTTGGGCATCAAAATTTATAGAACTAAGTAATTGTTTTTTTCTGGGAATTCAAATTTATAGTAAAAAGCATTAAAGTTGAGTTGAAACACGGAAAAGTTTTGAGTATATTATTCCAGCAATAGATTAGGAATGAAAATGAATATATTGAGGTTTATCTAGCTTAAACAAAAAGCTACACACGAAAAAATTCTATAAGATCTGAAAAGCTTTAAGAATTCAATTTACCATTTTACAGAGAAACGCATAAAACTGAAAATACATTGTATATGCAAGTATGTATATAGGAAAAATTCCCAAGCCAGACAAAAAAAACCCAGAAGAAGAAGAAGAAGCAGAAGCAGAAACTTCAACGCTGACTAAGCAGGAATGTTTACAATTTTGTATTTTATTTTTTGTTTTTCTTCATTTTTTTTGTTGTTTTTTTTTTTTTTTGTTTTTTTTTTTGTCTTGTGTTATTCACAGTTTTACATTTTTAGTTTGATGTGGTTCGCATTACTGTTGTTCTTGTTGTTGTTGCTGCTGTTGTTGTTGTTGTTGTTGCAAGTGTGCTGAAAGCTATTTAAATGGAACGCTCATGAAAAGCAAAAGCAACGCCATGCGACCATTAGAGGATGGCCCAAAAAAAAAAAAAAAAAATGAAATGAAATAAAATAAAAGAGATGTTGCCACAAAGCAAAGCGAGGCAAGCAGCACAGCTTCAAGGTGGGCACAAAATGGAAGGGAAGAAGTGTGTGTGTGTGTGTGGGGGGGGAAGGGGGGGGGACTAAAACGCAGCCACAGTAGTTGGCCGCCGCATTGTGCGGCAACATCAACTGAATAGTTTATTATACAAATATACGCAGGTAAGACGAAAGGAGGGGAGTGCAGATAGTGAAAGGGGGGGACGGGCTAAAACTGCCTTTGTGCCGTTTTTTTGAATGCATAAAATATATATATATATATGTATATGTATCCCTAGCTCGGATTACGCAATGCAAAATCATCTGCAAAGGCAAATTAGGCAAAAAACAAAAAGCAAAATAAATAAATTACAAGAAAAAAAAGGTTTCTTAGATTTATTTTTGAGTAATGATTGCAGGTAAGCGTGGCAGCAGCTGGACTAAACTGATTTAGGCCTGCAAGTGTCGGGAATTGATATGAGAGGAAATGGTTGATGAAGTGGAGGAGAAGGCGATGGAGCTGGGGGAGTGCAGATTGAATAGAAAACCATATCATTGGTTGAAGGCAAACGCGCCAGCAATTTTCCACTCAAATGGGCCAACGCTGCGTATGACACATGTCGATTGCAGTCAGTGGCGCCCCCTTGCGGACAGACCCAACACACCGCGGTCGGGGGCGCCCCCTATCAGAAGTCTGAAATCAGTGAAAGACGAGCGACGGCAACGGCAACGGCAACGGCGACGGCGGCGACGACATCAAAATATCGAAGGGTGCCCAACCAATTTGAATGAATGAGGAGTTATTGGGTGCGAATGCGTGAGAGCGAGCGAGAGAGAGCGAGTGAAAGAGCGAGCGAATGAATGAATGAGTGAGTGAGTGAGTGTGATGGTTGGGTTAACTTGATTGCTTGATTGATGCACTGATGCATTTGATTGATCGTTTGATTGATTCATTGTGGCGCATTTGGTTTTTGCGCACACAAGATGCCAGCTATAAGCAGTTTTAAGGATATTTTTCAAATATTATAAACAATATTTAAGGAAGTTAACTAAGTAATGCAATATGTTTCCTACGAAAAGTTTTAATCATATCTATTCAGCTTGGTAATAAGAGAAGAAAACTTAAGTTTAAGGAAGAAAACTTGGTATAAGGAAGAAACCTTAAGTTTAAGGAAGAAAATTTATGTTTTAATCTATATCAATAACAATCAATAAAAGAAGTTAAAAAAGTTAACTATATATACTCTATTTTACTGTAAAATAGTTTAATATTTCTTTCTTAAATACTCAAAAATCGTACTTACATTTCCATAATTTTGTGATCGCGGCATCTGCGGCGGTAATTGTTGTGAATTTGGTGGCTGTCTCATGTAGGTACCATGTCCGGAACCGGTTCCGGTTCCACCTCCGCCGCTGCCACCGCCCCCACCACTCGATTGCTGATAGAGCCCGCCCATTTGCTGCTGCTGCTGATGAAGGGGCGGGCCTGGACTGTAGCGTGGATGCATTACAAATGTTTTTTCGTTTACAGTTGCTAAATTCACTCGCGACGTATTAACTGTAAATAGGAAATTGCACAAAATAACAACCGATTAGACAAAATGAAATAATAATGCATATATTTAATTAGGATTATTATTTTTATAACCCTATCTGTCATTAATGACAATTTGATAGTTCCTATTGCGACTGCACGGCAACACTGACACCTTTACTACTTTCCAAAATATACTCTAATACTGAATTAATCATTCAAAAGTGTTCACTGCACTTTCTCGTTTAGTAGTAATTTTGCCTGCACATCGGCAACACTGTAATAATAGCTGCTGTTACAGCTGTTCTAGTCTAGTCTGCAATTTGCACTCTCATCTGCCTTTTCATGCATGTCATGCCAGAAAGGGACAGACAGAGAAAGAGAGCACCCGCTGTCCAGATCATTTTATGTTGTTTTTCTTCTCTAATTTGCAATTAATTACAAACGGCGACAACAATGTTGCAAAACGCGTTTGCATGCAGCATATGTAGAATTTTATTATGCATATCATTTATGGTTTTTTGTTGTTGCTATACATGCGCTGGCAATACTCTTTGCACGCCAAAGTTTGCTGCATGTCGTAGGCATAAAAATAGCACACAGCCAAGTTGTTGTATTTTTATGGGGCCAGACAACGGCAAAGCAAACACACAATTGCACACTCGCTCGCACACACACACATGTAAACAATCGGCCCAGACGTTGACCAGCAAAGAGTAATGCCAGCAAAAACAACAACAGTTATTTGCAAAAACGCACAAGCACAGAAAACAAAGACGAAGAACTATGCTCAATTCATGGTAATAAATGGCACTTTTATTAATTTGTTGCTTACACTGCGCGACACATTCGATGTTTATTTTTATTAATATTTTTATTGCTTATTACAAATAAACGAAATTCTTGTGCGCCAAAAGGACAATGACAGCAATGCTGCGAGCGAGAGAGTGAGCGAGAGCATCAGACGTTTTCTGACAGCTGCAGCTGACTGAATGTGAGAGCAACAGCATTGAGCAGTGACAGTGAGAGTGAGTTTAAGTTCGAGAGCGGGCGCCGGCAAACACAAAAAGGCAAAGCACGCACAACAAGTGAGCAAAAAATAAAAACACACACGCCCGCCTGACTTTGCCTCATGCCGGATTTGATTAGATTTCTGCACTAAAAATAGCTAAACAATTTTTGGACCAATGCGTACGTCAAACATTCGTTTCAAATAATGCACAAACACTTGTCACTCACACACACACACACATTGCAAATCAATTTGGCATGACTGTCAAACAGTTTGATAGTGTCGGCAGCGCCTAATGAATGAGAGCGTCTCTGTGTTTTGTTATTGCTATTTCGATTGTTTTTATATCTGTTTCGTTTTCGCATTTGCTACTGCTGCTTCTGCTTCTTCTTCTGGTTCTGCTGCTTATTATGTATTTTTATGCAATTTTTAATTCTCACCTACACACAACTAGCTATTGCTATCGAGTGCAATGACATGCGATAACAACAGCAACAGTTTTTTCGGCTTCGCTTTCAATTAGCTGAAAGCTGCAAATTTGTTTTTGCGACCGACGCAGAAAATATGATGTTGTTACGAGGGGGTTGGGACTATGCTTACTATTGAATGTCAGCTGTGCGCTGCTGCTCTGTTGCACGTTATCCGCGTTTTACGTTGATTGCGATTACGAGATTGAGATTTTACTCACAGAATACATACATACATAGGTACACACTTGCACACCAACACAATCGCGCGCGCGCACACACACACACCCACACAAAAATGTCTATGTACACCTGTGCACGCACAGACTTTTGCATACAGAGTAACTGTGAAAGTGAGAAGTAAGAATTTCGACCGCACTTTGCACTTGACACGCGCCGCTTCTTAGCTGTTGCTTTTGCTCCGTGTTGTTCCGTGTTTTTGTTGGTGCTGGATATTGCTGTGTTTTTTGTTTCGGTGCGGGTGCGTAATGAATTTTTATTTATGCAAAAATTTACAACGACAAAATACGTTGCGCAGCGAGCGAGCAAGCGAAAAAAGCGCAACACACACAAACCGACAGCGACGACAACGAAACGAAATGTATGCAAAAGGTGGTGGATGAGAAATAGCAAAAGCAAAATGCCAAAGCAACAGAGAGACGCACAGAGAGCAAAAGTGAGAGCGCCACAGCATAGTGTGAGCGCCAGCAAAAACAAATTTGACTTTGCGTGCGCTCAATTTCGTAGGTTCAAAATTGGTTGCGCTCTTGCACTTTATCGCTCTCTCTCTCGCTCTTACTCTCTGGCGTATGCTTCAGCTGGTTGGGCCGGCACCCGGCAAAAGCAGCCGTTTTGCTTTTGCTCTGCCGTTGTTGTGCACTTGTTGTTGTTCTTGTTTTGAAACGGCAATCAGCGCAAATAGAAATTTAAATAATTCAACAAATAGAAATAGAAACTTACTGCTGCTCTGCGCTGATTAAGTGCATATGTTTGTAAACGTATGTACATGAACGGGATGTAAATACATACTTGTGTATGCACAAGTCCGCTTAAAACTGTACATGGCGGCTGCTTATGCTCAAGAATGCAGTTCAACAGCGTTGCGTGATGTAGCGGTGAGCTTTCTGCAGACGCAAAACACTTGGCGCTGGTTTGCGGCATATTTAAATAGATGCGCATCATAAATTATAATCATTTGATGATAAGATAAAAAAATATCAACGGAAGTCGCTAAACGAGAGGTGTTTCTAAGGTATGTATCTTCTTTTTAAACAATTTATGAAATGTTTGCTAATTTCACAGCATTAAAAAACTTTGTTTGGTAACTTATTACATTTCTGTACATTACTTTTAATACTTTGCTACTTACATATGATATGCATACATACATATGCACATATCACTGTCAATCATCTGGAGATGTAATTGTGTAGGTTTTTTTCTCATTTGGCTTTTGAATGCTTGTTGCCGCAGTTTCAACGCCAGCTGTGTGCTTTTGGCCATTACGTAAATAACAGCCCAATAAAAAGGACAAATCCCTCTCTAACCAACCCCCCTTCCATTCATCCATGCAGCTTGTCACATTTCTTGGGGAAACTGTTGAGCCAGCAAGCAGCCGTAGCAAGCAGCTTGGTGACATTTTGAAATATTTAAATAAAATTAATATTCTCAACAAGTGCGCGACATAAAAGTGCGACACCCACACACATGAGCATTATCCCGTTTCGTATTTCCACTCCACCTCTCACAAAATCTACACACCCTCTTCTCACCCCTCTCCGGTTTTCTTCCACGTCTTTGGCACTTTACAAAGGGGACTAAAGGACTAAACAAATGATGCATGACGACAAGAAGCTGGCATACAAAAAAAAATGTGACACACACACACACGCGCGCATACAATGTGTGTAAACAAAGCTCTCTCACTCTCTCGTTTTTTTTTTTGCATATGCCTACAACAATAAATTACACCAACAACAACAACGGCAGCAACAACAATGCAAAGGCAACAAAGTCAAGCGAAATTTGAAGAACGAGCAAAATGAGCAAACAGAGCGAAAAAATAAGAAGAAGAAGAAGCAGTAGCAGAAGAATAAGAGGACACAAGGACACAGCAAATGAAATGGAACAGAGAGCAGCAGACATGCAAAGAATTTAAATTTATCCAAAATATGCAAATTTAATGACACTATCTTGATATGCAAATGCCAAACGCCAGCAAAATACAAGAAAAATGGCGCAACACCAAAATATATATATATATATATACATATACCCCAAGAAAATGGAGCAAGAAATCAAAAATGCCAATACATTCACACACACATGCACACACGCACACACACACAAAGTGCTCCTCATACGCACACACAATGGAAACACTTTCGCTAAAACGCATGAAAAATAACATATTATGTTGAGTAAATAGGATGATGGGGGGAGGGGGAAAGGGGGCAACTGAGCCTCTGCGGCCGAAATGGCGACGCGTTGGCATTTTCATTAAGTTTGGCACCAATTTTTTTTCTTTTCTTTTTGTTGCCTTTCCATTTGTTTTTTTTTCTCGTTCTCGTTCTTCCTTGTGTTTTCACTCTTCCCCTTTAATTTTTTTTTTCTGTGCTTGAAGCCACATTCTTGTCGCTCGTGTTGGTTGAGAGACAGGAGGCAGGCTGGTACGTGACCGTAAGCAATTTGCAGTGTTGTAGCAGGGAGCTAACGACACTCAACTCAACTAGCTAGCGTCCACACTGCGTAATCGCATCAGAAAAGTGAAATGTCAGCTCTTTTGCAGCATCGCACTTTCCATCATCTTTTTTTTTTGTAAAGAGCAGCACCAACAACAACAAAAGAGTGTGGGCAACAACAAAAACGGTAGGAATGCGAGCTAGTTACAAAAATAGTTCTCTAAACAACGGAATGCACACGGCTGGAATGCGTTCAACTGTACAACGAAGGAGATGGCGCGTGATCCAGCTATAATTTATGGCTATCCCCGGAGCTTGAGAGTGACGAGAGTAAGAGAGATAGCAAGACTATGGTGTATGCGAAAAACTGTAAGCTCAGCTGTTATTTGAAGATAGTATGTGTGCGAGGGAGATAGAACGAGCTTACCTGACCAGTTTTGTTAATTTTGTATAAAAATGGCAAAGTGAACGATTTTAGTTGAATCTAAATGTATAAAATTGCCAAAAATAAGTAAAAATATTAATATTTAATCCTCTTACCATCTAATCATAACTTCATTTGTCATAAAATGATAGATTTTATTGACTATATGTTAAATTGATGAGAATTGAATTATTCAAAACTAAATGCATAATCTGTAACCATCTCTCAATACCCAAATAACTAATAATAGTTCAAGCATAATAACTAACATTCACTTACAGTGCTTATTGGCAACATTAATGTGTGTTCGATATGCTGCTTCTGCATTTGATGTAATCAAGCCAAATGAATTTCATCAACAATTTTGAAGCATAATTATTGTGCGTATGTATTAGTGCAACTTGCAACTTGACTGCTCATCCATTATTCCCTAGCTAATTGCCATGCATTACTTCAAGACAACATTAGAATGCTAGTGTAAAATTAATTTAGCTCATATATATATGGGAGAAATTTCTAGGAAATGCCAGATGTGAGAGAGATGTGTGTAAGAGTGAGAGAGGGATATATATGTGTGTATGTATGTATATTGATGTTCATGTTTCTCATATGCCAATGGCTTCCGCAACATTTCCCCTGTCGCGCATTTACGCGTAATTACCTCAAGAAGTGTGTTGGCGTCGGATGTGGAGGAGTGAGGGGAAGGATACGCAGCGCAAGCAAGCAACAGGACGTTAAATGCGGCGGCTTGTGGTAAAAGCCAAAATGGCGTCGTCGTCGTCGCCAAGACATCGTTAAATTAAATCTATTGTCGGCGCATTCAATGTGCATATAAATCATTTATGGAACTTTTCTAGGGCAACACCAAAGAGAAAGAGGGGGAGAGAGGGGGAGGGGGAGAGTGTGTGCCAAATGTAGACATTACAACAATTTATTATTTAATTATCTATGCCGCAAAATTTTCATTCACCAACACAACACATACAAACACACAACACACATACACACACACAAATCCAAAGCAAAAACAATAACTCAAGCCACAAAACAACAACAACAAGAACAAGAAACGAAACGCGAACCACAGAAAACACATTAAAGTAAGACAGTATACAATGCAGGGGGAGTAGGGGATATGCGGTGTGTGTGTGTTGGGTGGAGGGAGGGGTGCGGGGTAACACAGACATCCACAGAGCATTTTCATAAAATTTGATTACAGTGAATGCGTAAAGTTTACGACCAGAAACCAAAAGGGAATTAACTTGCAAGTGCCGAAAAAGCCAAAAAAAAATACCAAAAACTCTTAGGCCACATATGTGTGTTAAAGCAAGAAGAAGAACACCGAAAGAAGAAGAAGCAGACGAAGAAGTACCAGCTGGCAGAGTTGCCACAGCTGCTGTGGTTTTTCCCCCACATTACCATCCATTAGGGTTCTTCACCCCCCCGCGGGCGGACTGATCATAATTTGGTTTTTTATTAAAGCCACGATTTTGATGATTATGTTATGAAAATTTTGAGTAATTCTTTTTTTGTTTTTCTTTCTGGTCAAGTAAGTTTGACACAAATCTTTTCAATATTAATTTGAGAAAAAGAATAAGAAAATGCTGTTGCGCTTTTTTGGATTTCCTGACATTTGATTGATGGCTGACGGGTTAAGACAAACGAGGGGGGAGGCGGGGGCGGGGCCGACTACCAAAAACAAACAACTTGCTGCTGCTTGCTTTTCTTCTTGGTCCGGACAAAGTTTTGTTTGGCCAAACTCCGCCCAAAACCCACCAAAAAGGAAAAGAATCAAAGCCCCAAGTGAGTGATTGGCCTAAGAACAAGAAAGTAGCTTTCCCAGACATGATATAATATCCTTAACTTACCAGCAAACAGTAAGGGCTGCATTCTCAAGTAATTGACTGGCTGCACATTCAAGTAAGAGCGGGGTGGGGTGGGGGAGGGGAAGGCCAACAAGTTGACGGCGCTTTTTGCATATTTGATTCAATTTGACGGCCAAAAAGAGAGAAAGAAGAAGAGTTCATTAAATTTTGAACATGATTTTTTGAATGTACATCGATCATACCAAAAACAGGAAAACGATGTCCAAGAATAATAATATGAATATATTTACTTGTAAAATTTCCAAGCACATGCCAAAAGGAAAGTAGCTGATAACAAAAGGATTTTGCCTTTTATTTAAATAGCAAAAAAGGTTGATTGGACTCGAAATAAAATTTTCAGTTTATGGAATGAGATTTGTTTGTTGCTTAAAGTTTTTGTCTGTGATTTGTAACAAAAGCTGATTAAGGTAACATTGTTTTAAGTTAGAGTGTGGGTGTATTAAAGTTTATTTGTGATTATTTGTTGAAGTAGAGTTCTAGGAAATTGTGAAAATATTTTTAATTATTTATTTTGGTTTTTTCTTTGAAATTGATAAAAATTAAGTGAGATTTTTTGTTAAGACTGTTTGAGGTACTTATTATAACTAAAGCTTAACTTCAACTTTACCTCTTCTTCTCACCCCCATACCCTTTTCCCCTCCACCAGTAACATGCTCGTTTCGGCAAAGGCAACTCTTTAAAGTCTTTCGAATTTGACAATATTTTTCTTTGAAAGTGAGAAAAATTAAGTGAGATTTTTTTTTGAGACTGTTTGAAGTACTTATTATAACTATAGGTTAACTCCAACTATAGCACTTCTCCTTTACCCTTTTCCCCCCAACCAAAAGGCAACTTTAAAGTCTTTTCGCATTTGACAATCTAATCAGCTTTTTGTGTATTAATCGTTTGGGCCACAGAGCCGCACACACAGCCACAAGCCGCAATCATTCGCTAAAGCAACCAATACTAACTAGCAGTGCCCCCTCCACCCACCACTTTTTATACTCCCCCACCCCTGCCATACTCTCCACATCACTAGGCAATATTTGTGGTCTTATTTCTATTATGCTTTGAGTTCGATGCAGAGAGAGAAATTGTGAACCCAAAATGTTGTTGTTGCCAATGCGAATGCGAGTGTGTATGTGTGTGTGTGTGTGTGTGTGTGTGTAGTCGTCTAACCACAAATGTTGAGTGCCGGCACTAACGAGCTTCCCAAAACCGCCAAGCGCCGCGCCAACACAGCCAACAGAAGGGGAACAAAAGAGGGAAGCTGCAACCATTGTCCTTTTACAGGATTCCTTCGCACTAGCTCGCCCGCTCGCACTGCGTCCGTTCAGATAAGGACGCAAAAAAAAACCCTTTTTCTTGTTCTCTCTGCCAACAAGTGTTCAGTTCTGTCCCCCGGCCTTCAAATTGAATTATACTTTGGCCTGACTTTACTTTGATTTCAGCCGTGCATAAAAATTCGTTCTTAGAGCCGATTTCTATTAGCCAAGTCGAATCGAGGCGAGCTTGCAGCTTAATCGCATTATTAATAAGCATTCATTAGGACATAAATAAAATGCCATCTATTATACACAAACGATTGCATTTCATCTCTCAACCCCCCGCCCCTGCACCCCCTGCCCCTCCCTGCACCCTGCTTGATCGCTTGATTTATTAAATTTATCAATACAAAAAAAATATAACTAACTGAAACCAGCGCTAACCAGGCCAAAAAGGGGCGATATTCGCACACAGAGCCACTTAGCTTGGGGAATTGATGATGGCATTGGGAGGGTGAGTGGGTGGTGGGTGTGAGGGGGTGTAAGGGGCAGCAGCATATTTAAAGCCAACTGAGTTTATCACGCACCACAGGACATTGCCCATTCACCTTGCCACCGCCACCGTTGCCGCCATCGCCGTTGCCTCTTCAAGACGCTCGCTTGGCTGCGCAGCAAATGTTCCATGCCAGAAAACGCTTCACATAATAATGTGGGTTTGGCCCCCAAGTTCGAAGAGGCTCAAAAGAAACTGACTGCTCTCTGCTATCAATGCTCACCAAATACCATAGATATATATACATATATATATATATATATATATATATATATATATTTCGGCGTTATAAATAACGACAGTTTAAAGCCAGTTTGGCCGTAACTGAAACTAACCAATTTCAAGTGGTTAGTTTTTGGGGCTTGGTTTTTTTGTTGTTATTTGTGTTGTTCTTGCTGTTTGTGTTTTTGTGTCTTTCGGGCTTTATTTGGAGAGCTGTCATTTACAAATACCGCTATCCCACAGGACAGCAGCAGGCAGCAGTATTAGAGCAGCTACTACTTTGGGTGTTAAGCATTTTTGACAGCACATTCGTGTAATTCAAAGCCCCAACAACAACAGCAACAAAAACGGCAACAACAACAACATAATAATAAGCCCTGAACGTTGTTTGTTGTTGTTGTTGCTATTCCCAAACCATTTAGTTGTCGGCTTTGTCAGTGCTTAACGTTAGTGTCCCTACTCCCTTCGGTTGTGTCCAGTGACAGGCAACATCAGTGTGGCAGCATCATCAGTAGTACTAGTTGTTGCTGCCTGTTGCAAAATTAAAGATTTCTGCTCTCTGTGTATGTGTTTGAAACTTGTTACAAACTAATTGAGCGTTGCTAATTGAAGAGCGCGTCGGCATTTGTAATTAGCTGTAAAAGGTTTCGTTTTTTCGTATTTTTGCAATCGCAAATTTTGCATAAAAACAGTAGTTTTTTGTATCTGTTTAGTTCCTTTTCTTGTACTTTTACCTGACATCACCTAAAAGTATGCAGCAATAATTTGCAGGATTTTTGTATTTTGCAATCACACACATTTTACAATACATTTTACCTAAAAACCGTTATTTTTTTTGTATCTTTTTAGTTACTTTGTAATTGTGTCTTGTTCTTTTGCCTTTTTACCTGACAGCACCTAAAAGTATGCAGCAATAATTTGCAGGATTTTCTTGGTTTTTTTGGCTACTTATCAACACGTTGGCACAACACGAAAAACACTCGCAATTAGCAACAGCAGCCGAATAAATAGAAAAAGAAAACAATTAATGATGAAATATTTAATAGTCAAGGCAGTCGCAGCAACAACATTGGTTGCAACATGGCTACAAACAAGGACAACAAAATGTTGCTCGTAATTCAGCGAAAAACTGAAAATTTTCGTTCGATAAGAATTGCGACAACAGCGACAACAAAAGCAACAACTAAAACAACAACAAAACAAACAAATACTTATTGCATGTAGTTGCAATGTCGCTGTCAGCTTCGACGTTAGCGTCGACGTCGACGTTGGCTGCGTTTGTTGACGTCGTCGTCGTCGTCGATGTTGTCGTTTAGTTGAGTTTCATTTTACAGTTGTTGGCTGCATTTTCCGCCATTTGGTTGCTGCCGATAACAACTGCAACTGGCAAACAGTATTTAGGCGGTTAAATATATATGAACTACACAATTGCGACAACAACTATAACAAATAACAACAACAATCAAATTGGAGAGGCTTGGTAATAGTCGAATTGAAAATACCTAGGAAAAAGTAGGTTGAATATTTGAATTGTTGAAAGAATTTTATTATAACTTTTTTTGTGAAATGTGTAGGGCATAGAAAGAAGCGTAGCTGAACCCATATATATTCTTGATCAATATCGAGAGCTGAATCGGTAAAGAAATGTCCGTCTTTTACTATGCAAAGTTGTTCATAAGTTTTTGAGTTATCAAGCTGAAACTTTGGTTAAGGTTTTCTTATAGTGAAAGATTGATTAGTTGTTAAAATCAGCCGGATCGCATCACTATATCTTTTAGATTCCATACAAATGCAAGGTCTGTTTTCATATTTTACTATGAAAACTTAGCAGGTCGACTTTGTTTTAAGTGTTTCAAAGTTTATTATTCTTTTCCTTTGTTTCAACTGATTTTGACTTCTTTTTTTTTTTATGAAATCTTTTCCTTTTTCCTTAACCTTGTCTAAGCTTAAGGTTTCATACTCAACATTTTCACGAACGATTCAAACAAAACACCTTCTCAAACATTTTTCTAGGGTATTTTTTTTGTAGCGATACAATACAAGAGCAGCAGCGAGCATTTTGTGCACGAGGCCAAACAAATTGAAACTTTTGCTACTTAAGGGAACCATTGCACATTCGTTACCAGCAGCAAAGCAGTGTCCCCCTCCCTCCGCCACCCACTCCCCCACCCCTCTGCCGTAGCAGAAGCAGGGGCAGCCGCAGCTTTAGAGAAAGAGAGCCAAAAATTGATATATTAAATGAATTGCACAATTTTGTGCAACGTTGCGCGGCTGTGGCAGCTGATTTGAAGCAAAGTCGTCGTCGTCGTTGTCGTTTGTCGAAATCGAGCCAAAGAGTCCCCCCTCTCGTCGCGGTGGGAGGGTTGGGTGGGTGGCATGTGGGTGACATTTGAAACAGAAACCGGAAATTGGAAGTGCAATTTATGCTCATCGCATCGTAGGCGCCATGTTGCACATTTTGAGCTGGCAGCAAATCCGCTTCTGTCGCTACTGCTGCAACTGCAACGGCAACAACAATGGCAAACTGCAACTGCACTTGCAACTACAACAACTGATGCATAATCTATTTGGGGGTCATTTGCAAAAGGTCAACACATGCCGTTACTTTCAATGAGGGCGAACGGAGAACAAACAACACGAAACACGCCCACGAACCAGGCGAGGCCTTTTGTAATTAGCTGCTGTACAACGACAATGTCAGACGGCAGGAGGGAGGAGAGGATAGGAAAGAGAGTGGGTGGGTGGGGGTGCGCCCGAAAAATGTTTTTCGGATAACATTTTAAATAGGTCAACGCATGGAATTTTATTTATTGTAAACGTCAAGTGGCAATTTATGGGCCAATAACTAGAACCAAGCGAGTGGGCGATATGAGAAGTAGAGGGGGGTGTGTGTTGGTAGGGGGACGGATATTGTGTGGGCGGCGTACTACACACACACCCACACCCACATTCAACACTGATCTATTTATGACCAACAAGGGGAAATTGAAAATTTTGCCAAAGAGACGCGATTAAAATTTTGCACATTTATGGTATTCCCTTTCTTTTCGGCGGCTGTAGATGATGGTAACATGTTGCAAATGCATACTAAAACATTAATGGGCAACAAATACTCTTTGCATTACACACACAAACACACACAGTCAGACAGCCAATCACACATAGATACATTTTTGGTAAATGACAAAAGAGAAAAACATTTGAAAATTGGCAAATTTGGTCAAATTGCATTTGTGATATTTATTGGTATTGGAAATATTTCTAATTGTTAAGTGGATAAAATGTTCGAAAAAGAGGCATTGAAATTCTAATTTTAATGCTAAATTAGGTAATTAAATATTTAGTTAAACAAGGATTTTATTTTCATTGAAAGTTTTGAGATAAAAATAATTTTAAAATAATTTTCATTGAAAGTTTTGATAGAGAAATTCACCCAAAAGTATTTTTACATATATTCTCACAAGTTTCAATCAATCATAAACTGAAATCGATAAAAAGCAACTCAATTTGAAAGTGCTTGTAAAATGTTTTTTTGTATCAAATTTCATATTCCTTGTGCCTTGAGCTAGAATAGATTCTAAGCTTTAGTTCAACTTATTTTGATGTGCTGCGCATGATTAATCTTCAAAAGTACTATAATGCCAAAACACACACAGAGACACAAACAAACACACACACACGCACACACACATACTAATACATGCATGCTTGCATGTAAAGAACAAGCTATAACAAGTGTGTGAATGTAAAAAGGATGCCAAGGCAACAGTAGAAGAAGAAGAAGAAGAAGAAGAAGAGGAAGCTGAAACTATGTTTTCTCTGTTTTTTTTTTGTTTTTTTTTTGTGTGTTGACTGAAAAATGATTAAAAACTTAACTTTCAAAGAAGTTGCCAATGCAGCAGCAGCAGCAGCAACAACAACAACAGTTGCACAAACACACACACACATACACATACATATATGTATGCATGTTCAGCTCCCCCCACTCCGACATCTCTGCCTGTGCTCATGCTAGCGGGTAATCCTTTAATGCTTGCAACGCGTATGTCACAGCAGCTGCAACTATTTCTCATTTCTCATCACTGCAGACGACGGCAATGGTGACAGGGAAGTGTCACCCCGCCCCCCCACCGACTCTTCGCACACACTCAGTCGCACCCTTGTCAGTTCCACAAGGCTCTCTCGTTTTTTTTTTTTGGGGATCCCACATCAACTTACTTATGCCTGCTAAAGTGACATTTCCCACTCGTCGTCGTCGTCATCGTTGTTGTTGCTGTTGTTGTTGTTTGTAGCTACTTACTTACTTTACTTAAAATATTTTTATTTCTCGTTTATCCCTTTTTTTGTTGTGACTGCCTTTTGGGTTAACCGCTTGCCGCTTCTCTTTTTTTCTCAAATCCCTGCACAAATATTTTTACAAGTTTTCTTTTTGTTTTTTTTTTTTGCTTACCTTCAAAAACTTCTTTGGGAATTTTTTGTTACTTTTTGTTGCTCTTTATTGTTTTTTTTTTCTCGGTGCTGTTGATGCGTTTTACCAAAGATTTTGACGCATAATAAATTGCGGGAAAAACACCTGTATAAACACACCTGTGTGTGTGTGTATGCCCCAGACACATGTTGTTGCAAGTTGTTTGTTTTTTGATTTTTTTGGTTTGCAAATTTTTGGAATTTTTGTTAAGCGAATTTTGAGTTTCTTATCTAAAAACTTTTGTAGCTATATTATTAATAAGTATTTACTGTTATATCTTATTGTAATCTCTCTTTTGATATCCTTTCGAACATTCTTTGTTTCTTTCAATTCTTTCGCTTTAAGTATTCCAATTTGCTTGGCGATTTTGAGATTTTCGCAACAATTTTCCGCAACATTAATTGCTTGTCATTGTCTCAATGCTATGCGCCTCCGAAAATGGACTGGTTCATCTGCTCTCCACTCTACTCCTTCACTCATTTCCCCCTGCCCCTGTCATCTAACCCTTGACGGGGGCCGCAGCCACATTTAATGTCGCCTCGAGGCGCGTTCATAAACTTTTGCACGCGCAAATTGTAAAATTTTCATTGCATACTTTTGTGCGTCAGCTGAAGACGAACCAAAGACAGGCACCCTCTTCCCATCCCCCTAGACCCTTTTTACGCTGGAAAAAGTGCGTTAAGCTCAACATTGTTGTTGTTGTTGCTGTTGTTGTTGCTGACGATTCAAGTGCTGCTTTTGTCATTAACATTTTTGCCTTGGGCAAGTGCAAATTAACGTGTGAAATTGAAGTTTCGTTGAGACGTGAGACGACTGAAAGAGACGTGAGAGCAGGGGGGAGGGGGCAGGCGTGCATAATAATTTTGACCAAAAGTTTTGACTGTTTATGAGTGCTGAATACTTATTGGGAAGGCTTTAATTGACGCTTAGTTGAGTGGAAGTTCACAAAAAGTTATTCAAATTGGAGCTGTCGAAAATGAAGGGAGAGGGAGGGAAAACCGGGAAAGAATAGGGCGCAATAAGAAAGTGAAATTTAAATTTATTGTCACAGTAAATTAAGTTGAATTGAAGTTGAATTTAATTGCTTGAATCAAGTTAATGAAGATACTGTCGGGAAGCTTAAAAATAAACTATCTTTTGTGATTTATGAAAGGGTTTTAAAATAATAATAATAGCATTAATGAGAGCATAAAACATGCCAAATGATATATCCTTTTGTAATCTTTCGCGTTGATAATAAATTAAAGTAAAAATCAGCTGTTTTGATATTTATATAGTTAATAAATACATCATACACATTGGGCACTTAACGGCTTACTCTCTCTCAGAATCAGAATCACAGAAAATGCGAAATTATTCATTATGAATAAAGAAAGAGGAGCTTACCAGAATTGACCTGCTGATGCCGATTCATTCGCTCAGTCAGTCAGTTAGTCAATCTGTCTTTCAAAATCAATAGCAATAAATATGAAAGCATTGCAGCGGCTTGATAAACAACTCATTATACCCTGTACAAAGGAAATGTTAGCTAAAGGGTTGCATGAAATGTTAGAAAAGATTCTTAGAATGAAAAAAGTTCATGAAAACGAAAAGAAATGAAAGTCATTTATTGCCTTGCCCAAAAAACTTTTCACACATTCAACTTAAAACTTTACAGGGTACAATTTAGTCCCTACTACTCCTAACTATAAACATTCCAACTTGTTTTCTCTGGCACGTTGGCATATTAAATGATTGCTAAGCGCAAAAGGCGAAAAGCAAAAACCATTTGCAATTCATAAACCCAACAGTTTCCCAATCCATGACGAAAGTTTTGCCAGCTTTAGCAATGAATGCTGCCGCATCAGGTGGCAGAGAGAGAGAGAGTAGCTTAAGAGGGGGGAGGGGGGCGGGCAAAATTGCAGACAACGCGCGACTATTAATAAAAATATGCGAACAATGCATAGCGAAGCGCCCAACATTGATTTTAATATGGCGGCTCACACATACAAATAGAGGCAAACACACACACACACACACATACACATACACACACGTACACTCTGGGTACAGTCAGGCCTCGCACACAATGAATGACGAACGTCGGCAGTGAAATGAATGAAAAAGCAAAACAAAAACTTTAAATCCTTTAGTTAAACAAAAGGAGTCGGCACAATGGCAAACCCCCCCTCCGCTTACCCCAACCCCACCCCGTCAATGGCCCCAAGGACTCTGCACTCTCTCTCTCTCTAGCACTGTTTCTTCTCTCCTGGGCACATAGCAAAACTGCATTAACAGACACACACACACACACACACACATATACTTTTATATATTCATGCATTTGTTCTTTGCCTGGCATTGTTTACGCGACGGATTAGCGACGACTAAACATGAAAATATTGGCAGCTGGAAAACAAAACGCCTACCCAACGGAATAACAAACCACCCTGCCCCCACCCCACTCTCTCCTCTCTCCATCGTCTATAAACAATGCTGACCGCATTTACAGGCAAGGCGTCTAAAAGTCTGCGGCCTCAAAAATATATAGAAAGAGTTTAGCATAAGCGATTAACTAAAGCTTTAAATGTGCGACTTAAAGTCGAGAATATTATGGTATGGTATATGGTTGGTGTTGCCAACTGACTTGCTGATGAAATCACACACACACACACAGGACGACCCCTAACCCCACAATGTACGTGACCTTTGCGCTAAATTCTTTTATAGAATGTAACTCACAGATACAGAGACAGAGACAACGACAACGACGATGACGATGAGGATGCCGATGAGGATGCCGATGAGGATGTCTGAAACCCAATATGCTTGAAATGAAATTGTAACAATGAACTGCACGATGTGGCATAAGTTCCACCACTCCCCCCTCTTCCACTAACAACCCCTACACACACTGCTAGAGTAGTCTACTACACTCATCACACACTTGTAACATATTCTACACACATCCGGCATGGCCTAAAAGAGTGAAGCCAAAAAAAAACTTCTAACCATCTCACTCACACACACACACACACATACTTTGACCCTTGTGTGTGTGTGTATTTTTGGGCTTGACTCTCGCACTATAATTCTTGATATTGTTGTCGGCGTCAGAAATCTTTGCTCATTATTATTGGCAGGCACTTCACAAAAACCAACGCAAATTTCTTCCCAGTTTTTGCTATTTTCAATATTTCATACATGTCAGACATAATATTACCCTCCACCCCTACCCCTAACATGAATCTTGAGCATGGGTTTTCCGCTCATAAAATTTTTGGGAATTTCGTGGGAATTTTGTATTTTGCAAAATCTGGCTTCTTAAAGTTTACTTAAAGTTTTTCGCATTTTAATCAACTTTATGGTCTCTAATCAAGAAAGGGTTCACAAGCTCAAAAAACAATAACAATAGCGCATCCAGCTAATATACAGCTAATTAACAATAAAAGGCCTTGGCAACAAGCAAAAGCAAAAGCCAAAACCAAAAACTTTCTTCATAAACAAAAGCCCTCCAAAATTCATAGACAGTGAAAAGAGAGAACAGAGCAAGAATGAGAAAAAAACAACATCAGCTGCAACTAAAACCCACTAAAGTGCCTCATAAAACGGTCAATGAATAAACTGAAGTAAAAGCCAAGTTCTCTAATTTGTTGGTAATCAAATTTGAGTGACTATTGAGCCATGAAACTTGTCTAATTCCAGGACACTCCAGCTATGGCAACAAACATATCAAAAAAGTAATTCAAACTTAAGAAAAATAATATAAAAACTTGAAAAAAATAATTAAGCATAGAAAACATTTAACTTAAGATCAGCTTATATCTCAATGCATTGCTGTAAACTCAAATTCTATGAATGAAATTTCAGTCAATAAAATTTTTTTTCTTATTGCAGTTTTTTTTCAAACTGTTTTCATAAATTTTGTAAAATTACCAAAGAAAACCCAAACAGAAAACAGAAAAATAACAAAAACAATATAAATAAAAGTAAAATTTATTATATTTAACGAACATGTTGGCAAACAATATAAATAAATTTGTGCAAAGACTGAAACCATTTTGTGTGTTTTCGCGATTGTCGAGAATAAAATGCGATTCGAATTCTCGAAGCCAAAGCCAAAGCTGAAAAGGAAAATGGCGAATGGCGAATGGCTAAAAGCAGCGAAGGCAGCCACAAAATTTATTATGACCGAAAATTCATTGAATGCGGCAACTTGTACCCAATATTGCTTGCAACGTGGTGCAGCTGCAGCTGCAACAACTGCAACAACAACATAAACAAAACCCCAAAATTGTGGCTATAAAATTGTATTTATTACATTTCTTTATTTGAAGTTTGTGCAACATGAAAAATGAGTAGATGGCAAAGCAGATCATTAATATATATTTCTTACCAATTAAATCTGGCATTAAGTTTTACTTTTTTTGGTATTTTTTCAGTATTTTTCCTTGTGGTGATTTTAATTTAGGCCAAGCCGAATGCTATTAAAAGTCGCGGCAACCGAAAAGCACTTAAAAGATTGCATTTGAAAATCGTTTTACAGTAAGCAAAAAAAAAAAATACCGCAAAAAAAATGAAAGAAAAATGTCAAAAAATTGCACACAAAACGGGAAAGAGAAAAGAAAAGAAGCGAAACCAAAAACCAAAACTGGAAACCAAAACCAAACATAACGAGCAGCATCGGAGCAGCAGCAGCAGCACTTTGCTTCAAAACTAACTAACTTTTTTTTGGAACAGACGCAATTCGCCCCAAAACCTGAACCCCCGAAAAACTCGCTCTCTCTAGCCCGGCTAATGGATAACGTTATCAACGGCATCGCGACGCTTAGGCAACAGAGAATGAAAATAGGCGCATGAAGGGGACGGGGGCAGGGAGCAGGAATAGGCTGGTTGGTTTGGATATTTTTTTTGTGGTCGCTGTTAACCAAGTTAAAATTCAATTTTGGACACTCGGCTGCGCGCGAGCACACAAAAAACCCGACAAAGTAAACAAATTGTGGTGGCAACACATGAGCGATCAGGCCAAAAGTTTTTTGTTTCATGACAAATATCTTCTATATACATATATATATGTGTGTTTTTGTGTGCGAAAAGAATGCAGCTCTGAGGAAAAATATTAAATTAATATGAATGCAAAGCCTGAGCCCATGTCAGGTGAATGTGTTTGGGGTTCTCTCTGCGAAGTCGACGACGGCGGCGTCGGTTGGCGTTGCTTTGAAATTCACAAGTTAAATATTTAGTTGGCAAATAAAACTCTCTGTGTGTAGCTGAGGGAGTTTTTTGGGGCGGGGCGGAGCGTAGTTCAAATTAGAAACTTGGGGCTTGGGGTTTTCTGCGCCTTTGCAAATATTTGATAGCGCTTCTAGTTGAATGCTTTAAACTTTTTGGCAAAGCAGCAGCAACAGAAGCTCCCCCCTACTCCCCGCACAGACAAATATTACTGGCAAGGCGCCAAAGTGCATTACAAACAAGCAAATGCCCGGCAGATGTCTTTAGTTTTTCATCTGAGTTCAATATAATTATGAATTACTCGCAATAATTCAAACTCGAACATCTTTGAGGCAAGCTTCTTCTTCTTCAACTTTGTATTTATTTATTTATTAAATATTTGTTGAGGCACGAACCTTTGATGAGAGTTCAAAGCCGATACAATTTCGAGTTCGAGGCAAAATACATTATTGAAACTATAAAATGTTTAAAGCTTCAATTTTATTATCATTTGCCAAGTCACTTCATGGCACTGGCAACAAAATGTGGCATAGAAAACACATTTACACTTAAAATTTTTCATTTTCTTTCGCTCTTCTTCTTCTCTTCTTTATGTTGAATAAACATAAATATTGTGCAATTGAATTCGGGCACAGATAATTTAACACACAAAAGTTAAGAGCTGGCCACAAAAATTGAAAATCTTATCCAAATAGCTACAAAAAAAAAAAAAGAAGAGACAAACCGAAAGCAAAGTGAAATAAAAATAATAATAGAAATAAATATATATATATATATATTGAGAGAGAAATCACAAAGCAGCCCCCAACAACAAAAAAAAGACATATCTTAAGTGCAATATCTTGTAAAAGCCGCAATCTCTCTATCTACCCCGATGCCTCTATGCCTTCTCAGTTTAAGTGTCAATTTCAGTTACAGTTTCTTATCAAAGCGGTAGTTTTTTTTTTTTTTTTTGGTTTTGCCCCGTTTTATTATGGGTTGTTTTTGCCGGCGGCACCGCAATAAAGCAAAACTATGCCTCAAGTATTCTCTGGGTGAATACGCAAAAGCAAAGTAATTTTGTCACACACCGAAGAGAAAAGAGAAGAAAAGAGAGATGAAGAGGAAGCAAAAGGATGTGTGTGTGGCACGGCACACCTTCAAGCATTTTGCAGTATCCTCCGTGTGTGTGCGTCTATCACAATTTGCGTGTATATAGTATTTGGGCAGGAAACGGATGTCTCTCTAATACAAACACACACGCACACACATACGAACACACACACTCGCACACACACATACGAACACACACACTCGCACACACACACTCGCACTCGAACACAATGGAAGAGTGGTGAACTGTATGGTGCCGTGCGTTTTAGTGATTTATTGAGCATCGATTGACGCCACAAGTGCTGGCAAATCATTGAAGTGAAATACAACAGCTTCTTCAACCTGACATCCTTGTCCACTTGGGAAGCAAACTCCACCATTCTGAATCCAAAGAAGAAGCAGATGCAGACAGCTCTGATAAGCGCCTTTCGCCCACGCCAATTTGATAAGAACTAAAGCTCAATGATTGGGTGCTTGCCTAGCTGCTGTCTGACATATGAAAAGTTGAAAGAAAGCTGCACAATTGTAAATCACTGCCCCCAACTATAAAGTCCATCAAGAGCTTAGCTCGAGAGAGAGATGGAGAAAAAGAAAGGGAGAGAGAGAGAGAGGAGCGTTCCACTTGCTATAAGGTTCACTACACTCAATCCACTTGTTAAGAAATCGTTTTAAGAGCTTTAAACTCAATACTCAGCTCCCAGCTGAAATCAAATCAAATCCATATCACTTTTCATATGAAATTGCCATAACAACAGAAAAGTCTGACAAATATAATTTTCTATATATATATATACATATATTTCTATATACAATAACATATATTTTAAAGTCTGAACTATATAATTCTAACAACCGAAAAGTCAAACAAATATCATTTTCCATATATATATACATATATTTCTATATACAATAACATATATTTTAAAGTCTGAACTATATAATTCTAACAACCGAAAAGTCAAACAAATATCATTTTCCATATATAATTTGTCTACACTTTTTTAATTGTTCTTTGCTGCCAGTTGTTTTGGGATAAACTAACATAAGATTTGCACCCATGCAAATCCCTTCAAAAAAAAACAAAAACAACAACAACAAAAAATGGTCAGGGCAACAAATAATGAAAAGGCGATAGAAACTATTGAACGGGGTATTTGGGTCGCTAGGTAACATAACCAGCACAAGAACAAAAGTCTATAAAACAAAGTTATCAACAGCAGAAGCAGCAGCAGCAGCAGCCGCAAAAAAGTACAACAAAAAAATCGCTGTTAAAAATGGAAACAAAAAACGCCAAATTATTTTATTTAATAACAACGATACCTGAATATGCTATAAAAATGTTAAAACTCTTAAAACTCTGATGAGAAAAAATAAAAATATTTCAATATAAATTCTAAGAAATAAGGAAATGCTCATTCGGAAACGACTCTTTGGCAAACTGCATGCTATAGCTAATAAAACCCAAAGACAACGGTTCTAAAATGCAGCAAACAAACCGAAAGAACTAGCAAATAGAAAAATTGAAATAGAGAAAGAGAAAGAGAGCTGTGCAAAAAGAAATTGAAGGTACATGGCACAAGGCTAAAACGGCTGCAATTCCGCTGCATGACTGAAGTGAGTCTGTATGTGTGTGTGTGTGTGAGTGTGCTGGGCATTATGTGAACATGAAACTAACGAAGCAGGTACCAACAACAGACTAACAACAACAACAACAACAGCAGTCGCCGCAGCAGCAGCCATGAAAGAAATAAAAGAAAGCGTATAAAGAAAAGTTGAGAAAGAATGAAGAATAAACGAAGCAAACGGATAATAAACGACTATGGGTTTGGTATTAATTATTGGTTTCAGCTTCGCTTCGTTCTCCATGCTTCATGCCACAAAAAAAAGGAATGCAAGAAAATATGTGTGTGTGTGTGTGTGTGTGTGTGTGTGGGGGTACAAAGAGTTTAAAGTTGTGCTTCTTATGCACAATTGTTGTTGAAATTCAAAACTTATTAAAACACAAAAGAGCCGGGAGAATCGCGCACAATAAACCAAACGCAGAGCAACGCACATAATGTCTGTGTCTGTGTGTGTCTGTGTGTGTGTGTGTGTTAGTGTTTGTGCGTGTCTAAAAATAGTCGTCCTGGCAGCAGGCGTCACCGCTTGTTGAATAATTTTGGCATCTTTTGTTTTAAGAGCCAAAGCCAAAGCCAGAGCTGCTTTAGAGCGAGAGAGAGAGAGAGAGAGAGAGAGAGAGCGAACGCAATTGTTGTCAGCTGCACTTAGCAATGGCGGGGCCCTTTTTCTATTGTCTCTAGTAGTAGTAGTACTTTCCAGCCTCTTTCAGTTCAGTCTTTCTTTCTTTCTTTCTTTTTGACGTTTGCATAAAAAGAACATTTCGCTTTTCAGTTTTAATTATGGGCAAAGTTTTGCAGCTGGCCTGCTAAATGTGTTAAATGTGGCAGCGCCACGGCTAAAATAATTATAAATGGCAGTCTCTACACACTTTTTGTGAAGTTCGTCTTTGGGGAAGTAGTTCCGGTCTTAGGAACCCAACTCAGAAATCTTACCTTAAACTCAATTCACAAAAAACATTTAAATAAATATTTTCACAAAAAATCTTGATTAGTTTTTAACTTAAGCAACTGCTGCACTTTAAATGCATTTCATGACTAAATTCGCCAAAGAAATAGAAAAAAATAAGAAAAAAAAAAACATTTTCATACGCCATGTGGCACGAATGTTGGGTACAAGTTGGCATTGGGACACAGGCCATAAACATTTTTCGGTTGTGTGTATTTTTAATTAAAATTATATTCAAAGTTGGCCATTTCTGGCACTAACTGAATGGACACGCATGGCTTTAATTGCACTCTCTGCATGTGCAACTTTTGCCCGTTGCAGTAGTAACTGCTGCAAGGAGAAAGCAGCCAAAAACTGTCTAAAAGTTGATATTATACGAACGAACGGACGGACGGACGGCAATGCCGCAGCAAGCGGCAAGTCCAAGAAATGAAATAGAGATGGCGAGTTTTGCCGGGGCAAACCGCACGCGACTGAAGGCTAACCAAAATCCTGAGTGCAACACACACACACACACACACACACGCACAGAGTCATGAGTTGCATGAGGCAAGCGCAGCGTTCAATGTCGACACATCAAGCCTTCAAGTTCTTTGGGATCCCGTTTGCATCGCTAACAAAACCAACAACCAAGAACCAAGAACCAAACCAAACCAACGAACCAACCAGCCAACTCTGACATTGACAATTCACAAGAACATGACATCATGTTCTCCCCCCTTTCCTCACCCCTTTTAGCGTGTGTGTGTGTATCTGTCGGTGGCTGTATCTGTGTGTATGATAATTAAATTTTCCAGTTGTACTTCCGCAGTGCATTTGGTCTATAGACCATTCATTCAGGGGTTTTTGGGGTTTCTATCTATATCTCTCTTTCAGTGTGTCTTTTGTGGTTTGGGTTTGGGTTGGGTTTGGGTCTTGCCTGGTCCGGACTGGGGAGTTTTTTGATTGCTTGCTTGCTTGCTCTTCGCTCTTTTCAACTTCAATGGGCATTTGTCTATATGTGTCCGATAGTTTGTCTGTCTGTCTTCCCTGTCCGTCTTTCGTCGTCGTCGTCGTCAACGTCTCTGCTGCTGCTGTTGCTAGTTGAAGCAGTTGATTTGGCACCAACCAACTCGAAAATAGTTCCCCTTGGCCTTTGACTTGAAACTGAAAGTGCCAAATGGTCATTGATGAACGTTTCCGTTATTGGTCGGAAATTGAGTTTGAGTCGGGTGATGGATGCCAGGCCAACAGCCAGGCAGCCAGGCAGCCAAAGTGAGCTAAACCTGATTGGTGTAATGGCTAAATTGTCGATCTTCTTCTTCTTTCTCTCCTGAGAAACGAAACTGCTTGCATAAGCATCTTTTTTCGGGGTTGTCTTTTCGTCTCTGTCTTTCGGTTAAGCAAGTTAACATGGTTAATAGTTTCTTTCTTATAGAGGTAATTTGTGTACGTAAAGTGATTAAAAGGAATTAGCAAAGATATTTCAAAGAACAAAAACAAATCTTAACGTTGTTAATAGTTTCTTTCTTAGATAGGTAATTTAAGAACTTAGGGTAAAGTAGTTGAAGGTAATTCAAAGGAATTAAGATTGGTATTTTAAAGGGTTAAACAAAAAATAAACTAAATCTTAACCTTGGATTATCATTCGAAGAGTTAAACAAAAAACAAACCAAAGCTTAACGTTGTTAATTTTCCATTCCAATATGGGCAATATAGGTACGTTCCATTCTAATATAGGTAATTTGAGTACGTAAAGTAATTAAAAGCAATTAAAAGGAATTAATAATGGTATTTCAAAGAGTTAAACAAAAAATAAACCAAAGCTTAAATGTATTTACAACTTACAAAAAATTCAATTAAGCTCACAAAATGGCTTCAAGCTTTTTTTTCTCTTTGCACTCCAAAATTTATAGATACAAAAAAAAATATATATATATATATATATATTATGCACATGTCCTTGATGAAATTACCAAAACGTGTTAAATTTTGAAATGCGCCTCGCAATTTGTCCCTTTTGCTTCCCTCTCTTACCCCTCTACACTCTCTACCCCCTTTACGGCTGCTAACGCCGCTTTCTAATGGCGCCAAATTGTTTGGCAGCAGAAACAAAAAAAAAAAGGGGAGCCAAAAAAAAAGAATGGAAGACAAAAACGGACATTTTGTAAATATTTTCCATGTGTACTTTGGCAGGAAAAATGTTGGACTGGGTTTTCGGGCAGTGTGGATAGTCGCATGGCAACAGTCACACACACACACACATACTGAGAGGAGAGAAAAGGACTTTCTGTGTTCGTTGTTGTTGTTGTTGTTATTGCTTTAAGCAAATATGGCCGCCGACCCGCAGCTTTTGGCTCATTTTGCGCCCGGCAAGCATAAATAAGGCCATCTGCGTTTCGTTTCGTTTCGAGTAGAGTCGAGTAGAGAGCATCATCCACATAGCAATTTGGCAAAAGAGCCCAAGCACCACCAACGACACCAACACCACTCCACCACCACCACCACTCAAAACAAGAAGAAGAAGCAGCACTGTTAGAGTGAGTGAGTTAGAGGCACCAGCTAGACGGCCAGTCATTCGTTCAATCATTCATGTTGTCATTCAAACATTGACGCCAGCTGTTTGCTGTGAACCGAATACCCTTTGTTGTTACTGTTACTCTTGTTGTTGTTATTGTTGTTGATGCTTTAAACAGCATCAGAGTGATAAAGAAAATGTGTTTGTTTTTCATTTTCTAGTTTCTTTTTCGGCTGCCAAAATACATATCTACTTGTGGACAGAGAGAGAGAGAAAGATGGGGTAGAGTGGTAGAGCGAGGTCGAGTCGTAGGTCGACACATGCCACATACAAAACAAAAAAAAGATTCCCTGACATAGTAGGTGGAACTCTGCCCATTCCCCACCATACTATAAGCCTTTTTTAAGTAGTTTTTAATAATGTTGCCGCTGCCACACACGCGGAAAAAGGGACGCCAGCCAGCAACCAACTCCAAAATGGCTCAACAGCTGTTACCAAAAACCAAAAAGAAAACCAAAAAAACGAGAAAAAAACAAAGAAAACATTTGAAAAAAGGTAGCCAAAAACGGCAAACCCAGCATAAATAAGACGCTGGATAATCATACGATGCTTTAGCCCCCCTCCCCGAACCCAACCCAACCCAATCGAGCTAAGGCTATCCCATAAAAGAAATATAATCGACGACTCCTTGTAGCCGTCGTCGTCGTCGGTATTTCTTCTTTTGTGGCCTGTTGCGGCTGCCGCAGGTTGTGGATAGGTTGTGGATAGGTTTGGGAGGGGTAGTTGCGTTTTCTATTGTTGCACGGCAAGCAAACAAATTGAATTTAAATGGTTGTCAGCAACAGAAATTAGTTTTGCCTTTTGAGTGCCTGAAATAGATGGCAAGTGAGCGGAAGAAAGAACGAAAGGAAAAAATAAAGAAATGCGCGCGGGCTTGCTGCAAGATAGACCACAAACAAGTAGCTGCAAATGTTAAGAGAGAGAGGGAGTGGTGGGGGGGAGTAAAAAAATGATGCACACAGTTCAGAAAATTATGAAATGAAATATCAGCAAATGAAGAAAAGAATCAGAAAAACGGAAAGAAAGAATGAAAGAAAGACATTGCCATGCTTTCAAGAGTCATCCTTGAAGTGGTTCTTGGAAGCATCTAGCACTAATTAAAAGATGTCAACTCAAGATTGGTCTTCTTACTTTTTTTCTTCCTCCTTTTCTGTTGCTCAAAGTCAAATATAATTAGCTGACATGCGCATATAAAGATTTGTGATAAGAATGAACGAATGTAAACATATTAAAGCTTATGTAATGATATAATAATAGTGCAATGAATACTTTGCTAGAAGAAAGTTACTTTTTCGCAGTCAAACAATGACCACTTGACCTAGAAACTTCTAGATTATCTATCTTCTTAATAATGATACTTGTTACTGAGTTTAACTCGTTGGATTGACTCGGTTATTCTATAAGTTTGTTAAGAGATTATCTCTTAGCTCATTATTCCTCTTAAGCATATTATTTCTAAGTCTTTTTCGTTACCAGTTCTTTATTTCTATCCTTATCGTTTGTTCAAAGCAGTCCAATGAATCTGGTTTAACGAATACTTTCCTCTCGTTACTTTTATCTAACTAAACAACAAGATTCTCAAGAAAAACTCAATTCTGTTGATAACAGCAGTAAGTTTGACTCGTATTTAAGAGAATATTTCTCAACTTTATGTCGTTACAAGTTCTTTGTTTTCTTATCTTACCTTCAAAGTAACGAGTACTTTCCACTCGTTTCTTTTAACACATTAAACAATTTCACACCATCAGTAATCAATAAGCCAAAACAAAAACATGAAATAAAATATATAATTAATCATCATCCTTAACTCACATATAACATTTAACAAACAACAACAATGTTAACTTGCCTCAATGGCTCAACCCTTTTAAAGGGTAGTCCTTGCTATGTATTTTGATCACATATATACTTGTATACCTGTGTTGTATATATGTACATATAAGTACATCAAAAAGCACAGTAGCTGCCTAGCCGCAACAAAGCAAAGTCTACTTTAAAACACTTTTCGGTAGTAGCAGGCAGGAATGACAAAAAGGACAAGAGGCAACCAAGCAGCAGGCAGCCAAGCAGCAGGCAACCAGGCAGGCAGGCACAGAAGCGGGTGAAGTAAAAAGGCAGGGCATAACATGAAGAGAAACAACAACTGCAAGAAGTACAATGATAATGATGATGGGCATCCTGAGGACTGGGGGCTGTTGATGAGTGAATAATGCGGCACACGTTGAGTGCCCGGCTCTACAGTTAACATATGAGCATCATATATTTTGACAAAAGCTGACAGACTGTGCATACACACTCCACCTGTGCGCGTGTGTGTGTGTGTGTGTGTGTGTGTTTCTTTGTGTGTGTGTGTTCAGCAAAAAGGACTCAAAACTGTTAAGGTAAGGCTGGGGAGCTTCGTGTCCACATCTTTAACGCAGTTGACTATCAGAGCAAACAGCAGCACTGAAATGGAGCAGAACCAAGAGAGCTTTTCCCAACATCATATCATCTTATGTAAATATAATAAACATTTTTAATAAGGCTTTACCTTTTGTTAAAGTTATGAAATTAACAAAAATGTTTGGGGCCAAACGGCTCTCAGCTAGTTTTTAACACTGGACAAATATTATTTTTGTATGTGTGTGCAGATAATGTTTTTCATTTTGGCCAGCATTTTAATTTATGTGACAACGTGGCGTATGTATAATATTTGCATATGGTGTCCCCAAAGCGAAGAGTTGACAGCTGTAAAACAAAACAAAAGAAAAAACAAAAAAAAAAAGAAAAACCAAAAAAAAAGGTAGAAAATGGATAAAAATGCCACAGGTGCATGAAATTGCCAACGCCACAAAGCAAATGCATTTTGTCAACATCACAATAGCAGCACTAAATAAATGAATTTTTATATAAATAACAAATTATAATACACTCTCCAAGCGCTAGATATGATGGTTACACAAAAATGGGACGAAAAAAAACAACGGCTAGGCTGGGAAATTAATTGATTGAATGCAGATGCAGCTTAGCCAGGCATGAAATCAACAAAAAATATGTATAAATATGGGATTATGCATGAGAAAGCTAGGGGCTTAAAAAGTTTTAAATGTATGAAAAGAAGTTATTCAGCTTTCATATAACGTATACGCAATGTTGTTATTATACTCTAAACGAACAGTCTTAATATTGCGTATACGTTAAACAAAATCGATTTCAATCATAATGCACTCTGATATGACTTTCATTCGACTTAATCACTTAACAAGCTACACACCTTGAGAGACTTTCATTTGCCCCACTCACACAGAAGAACAACGGTTAGAACATATAAAAAATGCACAAAGACGTTGTCTCATCAGATCTTCAAGTAGCTTTCAAGTAACAGGCACTTCTAAGAGATTCTTTTGATGTTAATGATTTTCATGGTAGTTCTTTCCATGTTTCCATGTTCTGTCGTTTTTTTTTCCTTTTGCTTTTTACGATTCAGCTGAGTGTTAAAGCCACGTTTATTGCTCTATGGCCCACGCACCTGGAAGCATGAAGGAAATAATGAAATGCAAATTAGCCTTCACGTGGCAAGTGGAACAAGTGAAGCGTCGTTGCTGTTGTTGCCGTTGCCGTTGCTGTTGTTGCTGTTGTTGCAGCAGCAGCTGCTCATAAAGTCAAATGAACTCATTAGCTCTGGCAAAAAAGTAGTGCAGAAAAATACGCTAAAAAAAAGAAATGTTCCACACACTACAAAATCACTCTGAATAATTGGCTACTATTGAGTGCTTGTTGCAGGATATACACACACACAAATATACAAACATACTATATATAATGCTAATGCAACAGCAGTCTAAGTATAAGTCTAAGTCTTTTAGTAGCAAACGCGAAGCCTGTGGCAAATGTGGCACAGCCAAACTGATGGACAGTCATTTTTAAGGCACTACTTATACCACATCTGTCACGTCACACGCCCCCCACTACAGCACTACCGCCCGACCCCCTCTCTCTCTCTCTTTCTTTCTCGTTCTTGCCCTGTCTCTTAGTTTATGCTTTTCAATTGTCAAAGCCACTGCAGCAGCAACAGCAGCAGCAGAAGCAGCATCATATCCTTGGCAACAACAATGTGCAATCCGCATGCCTTGAAGGCAACTTCCGACACACTTATTTATTTTTTGCTTTGTTTGCATGTGTAGCTGAGAGTGTATGTGTGTGTTGGTGTGTGTGTATCTATATGTGAATGGTTTCGTCCACACACCGTCACACTTTCAATAGCACTTTCCATTGACACCAAAACCGAGCTGTGCTAACCCACCCCGACATCTCTCTCCCACCCGCCCCCCATTTTCAAAACGAACAACAAAAATGGTAACGACAACATCTCTCGGCCTGGGTCCTGGCTGTTACTACTACGGGACTGATGACTGGTGGGTGGGGTTGGGGGTGTTCGGGGGTCCAAGCTGAAAGCAAACTGAATGCGAGTGAGAGTTAACAGCAATTTGTAACGATAATTGTGTGTATTTTTCAGTGACAATAACGTTGAATGTTGATGAGTTTGCCTGGCGACGACCGGTCCATCTCTACACCCCCCGCCCACACCATACCACTTCTCCCACCCCCACCCATTTTTCGTTCTTAGTTCATGTCATTCGCTCTCGCATCATGATGCCATAAGAGAGATACGACCTAACATCATGCAGGACAGTGTCTACATAGATGTTGCAACTGTTTGGTGTTGCTACTGTTGTTGTTGCAACACTTGCTACTACTGCAGTAATAGTGTGTGTGTGCCTAAACGACAAACATTTTTAAGCTGAGTGCTGCGCTTTTTACAAGCTCTACAGCCAAAAATGTTCAACGGCAAACAAACAGTAAAAAAAAAACACAAAAATAAACGAACATAAAATTTGTTCTTGCAAAAAAATCGTAGCCAAAAACCGGATAACCGAAGTCATTGTCAAATATGTTATAGCTAGCTACATGGAACTTAAGTGCAAACACCATTTTTAAGGCCAGCAAATTGCTGTAATTGTCAGAAAGAGAGAAAAAAGGCTTAAAAGCAAAGTGAAAGCCAAGAAATTGCTTTAACAAAAAGTGTTGCATACCTCAAGGCGCTCCGTATTCAAAACATGCTTTCAAAATAATGATACATGTTTAAGAGCAATGCGGCAATAAATGAGAAACACGCACACACACGCACTGACACACACAGAAATGCATGCCACGTGTCGTGGCAATTAAATTCAATTTGTCATTTAGTTGAAATTGACTTTGTGCATAATTGATTTCATTTGATTTTGCCTTTGCCCCCTTTGCATGTTATTGTCTATATACACACATATCAGGGATGTGTATTGGTATTGGTGTGTATTGTATTTTACCGTTGTCATTATAATTATTGTTGTCGTCATTATTTTAGGGGGGGTGCAGTGTGCGGGCGGCGCACGTTCAATTGTTTCTGACAATTAATAAATTTTGTGCATAATTAATTTATGCGCCTTGCTTTAAACAAACAAAAGAACCAAAACGCTGTTTGTCAACATACACTAATAAATTTACTAGTTTGCTAACTAACTGTAATTAAATGCTACACATTTTTGACAGCATTAAACAATCAAAAATCAATGTGCATTAACAAATCAAATAACTTCAATTGAATTTCACTGGATTTGCAACATATTTGTTGATGAAAAAATGTTTTTTTTAAAGGTTTTTTATGGCGCTTTAAACATTTGTACAGAATTTTTTGTGGCTTTTGCCAACTTAACTTTGAAATTTGTATACACGTTGTCTACACCCCCCACCCCTCTGTACACTTGGTATACCTTTACAAGCGCGTACACAAATAAAAACCCATTTCAAATAACTTTCGCTTTTTTGCCTTTCGGGCATTTTTAAATACACCAAACATGGTAAACAAAACGCCTGCGTATAGCACTTGGATCTGTGACGGTTCTATGGACAGCTCTTGCAGCTCTTGCGGTATATATGCGTTAACATCTTGTACACACCAACACACACACCAACACACACACAAACATGCATACAAACCACGCACACACCTATGTATATACAACTTTCGCCTTTATGCTTTTTTATGATGCTGAAATATGAGACGCGTGTATTTTACGTATGTGTGTAGGTTAACGGCTTTACGTGTTGCTGTTGTGTGTGTGTGTGCGAGTGTGTGTGTGTTTAAGCATGTAGTTTGTATTTAGTAAAAGGATTTTCAACACCGTGTTGTACGCGGTTACTCGTATTTTTTCTATGCAAACACAGACGGAGAGCGTACGCTGCGCAACCAACATCGTTGTTGTTGTTGCTGTTTGTTGTTGTTGTTGCTGTGGCACGAACACGTATTTTGTATAACGGTATTTATGACATGTTTACTCAATAACAAAACACTTGAGCTTCTAACCCAAATACCCATAAACAAGTGAGTCGCACACACACACACACAGAAGTAACTTTGTGTATGTGTGTGTGTGTAAAAACAACAACCACAATATTTGTTTCCCTTTCAAATGCGTGTCTCTTGTCGCTTTCGCGCTTCAAAAAGCCTCGCGCTCGCTTATTTTCCATTTTCCCTCCCCCCGCCGCGCGTGTTTTTCAACAATTTTCGAGCATAAAATAATTTTGTAAAATTACTTCGAGTTAGCAATGCGTGCCTTAATTTGTTGGCCTGGCCTTGCTGTGAGTGTGTCTGTGCGTATGTATGTATGTATGTGTGTTTGTGTGTGTGTTTTTGTTAGTGCTGTGTTTTGTGTAAACTCATTTTGAATGAGTGTTAACCGTTGTCAGTTTTTGTTTTCTTGTGTTTTGTTTTGAAGCAATTTATTTATGTTTTTCTTTTATTTTAAAGTGAATAGATAGAAATAATCAGTTCTTAAGAGGAAATCTTATTAATATTATAAAGGTTAAACTGGATAGATTGAAATAATCAGTTCTACAGATAAAAGATAAAATCTTCTGGAAATCTTATAATATACTCTTAAAGGTGAAAGTTCCTAAACTTAATTACTCTTTCACGCTAAATCGACTGAATGGATTCAAATGAAACTTTACTATAGTAAAGCTTACACATAAAAATAACATAAAAAACATATAAAACTGAGGTGTGAGACCTTCTTTTGTGTTCTCAAGGGAAAACACAAACCTATACCAAGGGGAGAAATAATTGTCACAGAAAGCATAGATTGAAGTTAGAATATATTTTTAGGGTAAGTTAGTTGCAAGTAACGAGAACTAGAATATATTATTATGTAAGGTATTACATAATAAGTCGTCAGAAACAAGTCCTTGTTATACAAGAACTCTCAGGTTCAACTGCTTTTTAAAAATAATAAGCGCTGTCGTTCTTGTTTTTCCAAGAAAAACTGCTTTGTTATGAGCATAGTAGTTGCAGGGTTTTTTTTCCTAGAAATGTTGTCAATGGAAGGAAAACTAACGTTATTTGCCCCTTCCACATGTTGAGCTATTTTTTTTGCCGTAATCCCCGCAAGTTGCTCAAAGGGTATTGATAAAAACTACTCAAAGTATGTGCAACCAGTTGCAATTTGCATGGGGAAATTCTCGGCGGAAATTGAACACATTGAACGTATGAAATACCTGGGTAAAAGTCTCTTTCTCTTTCTCTGCGCGCATTTTTGGCTCAGGTCGCCCCACAGAATTTTGTTAACAAAAATGAATGAGGCACACACACACACACACAGAGAGTGTGCGTGTGTGTGAGTGTGTGTGTGTGTGTGTGTAAGAGTGCATACCATAAACAAGAGTCAAATAAATCAACGTCATCATCATCATCATAGCGAAACTCACATGAGTGCGTCCTGTGTGCCAAAAGGATGAGGCAGAGGACGATGGCGAGGACATCGGCTGGCATCAGGCAGGCAGGCAGCAGGCAGGCAACAAAGTATCAGGACATACGCGAGAAAATCTCCTGCAGGGCAGAGCCATAAAGCAGCCAGCGAAATATAAATGCAATAAAATATTTTTAATGGCTCGTAAATGTAAAAATTACGCCAAACACACAACAACAACAACAAAAACGAAAAACACAACCAGGAAAAAGAAAAAAAACTACGTAAAAAAAAGGCACACAGAGAGTGTATGACAACATGCAAACAACAAAAAGATCAAAAAGGAAAGGGCAACAACAACAAAAAGGGAAGGGCAACAACAACAAAAAGGGAAGGGCAACTCGTGTTTGAATAGACTGCAAATTGTCGCAACTTGTTTTGCAGCTGCCAAAAATGAGTATGTAAATGCTTAACGAAGAACAGATTAGCATATTAAGTGAACAAATTGAGGGGGGAACTCAACTCAAGCCGCAGACGCAAACAAACAAAACTTGCTAATTGAATGCAACAATTATTTTAAGGGATCAAAAATGTAAATAAGA
Organism: Scaptomyza parva; assembly: GCA_035044645.1. Lineage (NCBI taxonomy): Eukaryota > Metazoa > Arthropoda > Insecta > Diptera > Drosophilidae > Scaptomyza > Scaptomyza parva. The sequence goes on along the minus strand of JAWNNT010000065.1, from coordinate 7,504,917 downwards.
GTGAATAAAGATAAGAATTTTCATTACTTTGCAATAACTTCAAATGCTTAATTCTGAAAGTGTTTTTATTCAAAAATTATAAAGTTTTCGACTTTCTCTTAAAACACTTTTAATCAAATTGTAACCATATTTCACTATCAAGTTTTTGAATTTATTAGGTAACTTTTTATCAACAATTAATAGATTATAAGAAAGAATACAGAAGAGAATTTTTGATTACTTTACAATAACTTCAAATGTTGAATTCTGGAAGTGTTTTCATTCAAGAACTATCAAGTTTTATAAATTCTTCTAAAAGACTTTCAAACAAATGGTGGACATGTTTCACTATCTTAAGTAACTTTTGATCAACAATTAACCGTTAATAGATTATACGAAAGAATACAGAAAAGAATTTTTGATTACCATACAATAACTTTAAATTATGAATTCCCGAAGTGTTTTTATTCAAGTTTTTGACTTCCTCCTAATAGACTTTCAAACAAATTGTAACCATATTTCACTATCTTAAGTAACGTTTTTATCAACAATTAATTTGTAAAATTTAATATCAATTCTAAACTGGAAAAGACAAATTGCTCTATCTTTAAGCAAAAATGTATGTTTGCCATTTATTGGAATGAACAAAATAAAATTTATGTGCGTCAAAAATGACTAAATTTTATCGACAACAATTATAATAACAAAGTTATAAAGAGAATCAAGCTAACTAAATAAGCAAACAACAGCAACAACAAAAACAACACACAGAGATGGACAAAAACAATGAACAAACTCCATACACATATGCGTATGTATGTGTATGTGTGTGTGTATGTGTTGATAAAATTAAACTGCATTGTTGAAAATCACAGCAATGGCGATAGAGATAATAAACAAAATGGAGAGAGCGAGCGAGTGCTGGACAAAGTTGCCACATCACAGGAAATATATATATACATATAGAGGAGATAAAGGGGGGAGTTAGAGGGGAGATAGAGGGTAAAAAGTGGAGCAAATTTGTTTCTGTGGTTGCGCATTTAAATATTTTAAAATATTTATTGTTGAAAATGGCAAAATATTTATAAGCAAAATATGCACAAGACCTCAGAAAATCTCCCAAACCTAGAGGATATCAAGGTGTACTTATGTGTGTGTTCGGGCGTGTGTGTGTATTTGGTATTTGTGAAAATAAAGCCCGAGGGCCAAGTAAATGGCATGTCCGTATGCATTTATGCAGGGCCCAAGCCCAGAACTCTCTGTCAGACAGACTAGACGGGCTCGACCGGCTCTGACAGGCAAAACAGACCCTTTGGATAAATGTGGATATAGCCATTGGGACACTGGTCACATTGCATTGACCACACACACACACACACACACACACACATGGACATATGGACATGGACATGGACAGGTGGTATGTTGAGGGAGCAAGAACATATGTGCTGGGCATGGAGTATACCGTGCGTATACTTTATCCATTTTAAATATGCATATCAGGCAAAGATTGTGCGACATGCGAAAGGTTAAGACAAAAACACGAATATGGCCAAAATATGCACTGTCCAGAGAACAAAAGACAACAAAACAAGAGAGGGAGAGAGACAGAGTGCGGGAGGGTTAGTCATGGGGCTTAAGATTCTGGCTAATGCTTGCGATTGTTTTTCCTTTTGTACATTTAAGCCCATTGGAGAATACACAAACACAAATACACAAACTAAATACTGCCTCGGGGAACATGGTAAAAAAAAAAAAGAAAAGAATTTGCACATTATTAGCATTAGTCTAAGTTTTATTTTTATTTTGTATTCACTTAAACCGCTCAGCTAGTAACTGCAAAATGGCTTTGGCTTTGGCTTTGGCTCTGTGTCTCTCTCTTTCCAATGAAATGGGTGCAAATCCGTTGGAAATCTTTTGAAATTGTTTTACTGACTGCATTGAAATTCATTTGATGGCAAATCTTTTCTGATTTTCTCATGCACACTTCCAATTTGTGTGTATGTATTTGTGTGTGTTGTGGGGCATTTCATTTAATATCAATTGATTTAAATGGATAGAAATTTCTTGTGCAACACGCTCTTAAAAGAGAGAAATATTTGATATAATGCCGCAATTTGTTTTCTTTGTGTTTATTTTTATGAATTTATCGATTTGAAGAACAAAAATTTTCTTTCTAAGAATATTTTCATCAACAAATTTTCAACAACATTTTTCTCTTTATGTTTATTCATGTGCAATATTTTTTTTTTGTATAATTTGTTTTTATTTTAGTTACGCATTATTTCCAAACCATTTCACTTATTATGATTTTAATTTTTGATTGAAATCAAATTACAATTTTTCATTTAAAATTTTCACTGCATTTTTCAGCTAATAAATAACAAAATATGCATTTGCCTTAATAACTTATTATTGATTTCCAGCAAATTGTTTATCACATCATATCATAAATCGATGTCATAGAAGTTTTTATTATTATGATCTGTTGGCCATAATGTAATAAAGCTTATTTTATGACTTAAATAGCCTCAGTAAAATAAACACGAAATGCAATCTTAATAAATATATCGAAATGGGGCACCCCAAGGCGAAACGAGGAAGAGAGTAAGGGAGGGAGATCGAATGTTTGTTATGTATAAATGTTATATGGCCATATATATATATAATGTATGCTATGTATATAGATGTATGTATTTCCAAGTGGTTTTGCCACTGACCAAAGCCAATTGCCTTTCAGTGACTAAGATTTATTTGCATTTCCGTTTGAATGCACTCGACTTTTATTTCTATAGCTGCATAAGTCTCTCTCTCTCTCTCTCTCATTCTCGTTGTGTGTGTGTGTGTCTCATTCGGCTAAACTAAACACGCACATGTAAACTATACACACACACTCTAACACACACACTCATACAGTTGCACACAACAAATGGTTTGGATTTGGCAACAAAGTTGAATGCGTATTTGGCAACTTTGAACGTGGCCTTTACCATTGTCCATATCTCTCTCGCCATCCCTTTCTCCCTCTCTCTCCATCTCTATCTTTTTCACACTCACTTAGCCTGGGAAGAAAAACTTATAATGGCGCATTTTTTAGCTACAGCTCGAAGCATTTGGCCCTATTAACAAACTCAATTTGTGAGCAATTTCTGCAACAATGGAGAAAAAGCGCACGGGCACGGTTTAAGGATATGCTTTACGTCTCTAACGGTTTTATCGTGCGCTCTCTGACCAGTGTGAGTGCAACACGTACCACGTTCCGTTCCTTGCCTCTTCATCTGACCTCCCCAAATGCCACTTGTGCCAGGCACCTTGTGCCACCTCATCTCAGTTCGGTTCAGTTGCCTCATGGCCATGCCAGCTCAGCTGAAGTCGTCCTGGAAACGTTCACGTTCACCGTTAACGGAACTTGCATTGTAACAACGACACCAACAACAACAACAGCAACAACAACAAGGTATAGCCAAGAGACTCTTTTACCCAATTCCTACTAGAACTCACTCTTCACTTCATCTCCTCTCTTTCTCTCCATACACCAATGTGTAGTGTTCGGTGTGTTTCTCTATGCAGAGCAGCAATTTAAAAAACGCTTACGGCCACGCCACTGTCATAAAATCAAGCATCATCATCATCATCAGACGAAGCAGGAGACGCAGAATGAAGCAGGAGCCGCAGCACCAGCCTCAGGAGCAGCCGGAGTAATAGTAGAAACAGGAGCTTCAGGAATACCAAACGCAATTGGAAGCCATTGCAAAAAAGATGGAGTCTGGGAGCCTCACGATTTCGTTTTTGTCTACCTTTTGCCAACTTTTTGGTATCAGATTTCAGATTTTTAATACACTTAAGAAAACCATAAAAATAATAAATACTTTTTTCATGCAGATTTTCAATTGCCAAAATGAATTTTAACCTTAATATTGTTAACATAAAATGTGAGTAAACTTTCACTCTTAGAGAGAGAGTATCACTTAGTCGTCTGCTGTTAACTTTAACTTTTTCTAACCTCATCTTTTTTTCTACTTTTTTTGCTGGTTGCCCCTTTTGTCTGGCGTTTGTTCTGGAAAATGTTCAGTACGTGACAGATTTGTTATAATTAACATGATTGACGAGCTTTGCGACACCAAAAACTGATAACTATATATATTATAGTTTGGTCTTATATAGAAGATGCTTTGAAAAAGTTTAACTCTAGACGAGATTTCGTTTTTAGATAAGTTTTCAGTTGTTAAACTTGATTAGTTGACAGTTGAATATGCAAGCATTGAAATACATCAATATCAATGTTACAGTTATACTCCACACACACACACACTCATATACACACATGGTTGCATTGCGCACACTTCGATTGAAATCTAAATTGCATTGCATACCAACAACAACAACAAGGGGGGCAGCTACAAATTCAACTGTAAAAATTGCTGCAGTTAAATACTGCACTTGATAACAACTGTAACAACAACAACAACAACAAACAGCAACAAAAACAATATACACAAACAACAACAACAATGGCAATGGCAAGCAACACAACTACAAATGCGTTACGTGTTAGACGCCAACGCCGTCGCTTTTGGCTAACAAGCAGCACAGAAAGACAGAAAGCAGAACCAACAGCAACAGCAACAACAACAACAGCAACAATGGAACAACGAACAAAAACAAACAGGATATGGGCGGGCAAAGTACGATATGTCTGTTTGTGTATGCGAGTGTATAAGTGTGTGAGTGTGTGTGGGATATCTTCTGTGGTGTATGGGTGTGTGTGTGTGTTTGCCATACACATACATTACATTGCACTACACTTTTTGCAACTGTAAAAGGCAGCAGCAATAAGTTCAGTAACAATGCATAATAACGTTTATTGAATACTCTACTTGCAACATAATATACAACAATTGTATGCTCAAAGCCTTTATTAAGTGACAACAGCAAAAG